>OY787664.1:24518947-25989943 GCA_963678985.1 Spisula subtruncata | reverse complement strand
CGTTATTGGGATGAAGAGATATACTATATTACATTTGTGTCTCTCTGTACTTTAAATTAGAAAACAATTTATACGAGAAGCCTCTGGCGAAGTGTGTTAAGGAGAAATACGTTGTCTGTTTAGGCTAAATTCTTACAATTATACGTCCGCTCCTTGATCATTGAATCGGAAGTCGACTAGCTGTGCCTATCCATATATCAATTTCAATTCTGATTATTTGTGTGATAGTGCTCCCACGTGCACTGCGGTATAACGTACACCGGATATTGCTAGCAAGATGAGTAATATTATTAATTTTCGCGACATTCTAGTGTTGACAAGGGTAAGTTCAGAGATGATTGTTAGTTTTTCTGAGTGTTTTAATGTACATTTTATACAAAACTATCTTCTCCATAAATTTTCCTAGCCTGTGCAACCGGTAAATTGCCAGGATTTTTTTTAAGGGTGATTAAAAGACCAAACTCGTATAGTTACTCACGCAGAAAGTAAGCTCGATCTGTCGAAATAAGATGTTTTTGTTTATATTTTTCGTTAAAATACTCAACTTGAATCGAGCGAATTGTCATTTTTGTTACAAAGATTATATTGCAAATGTAGTATCCGAAACTAATCGAAAATGACGGTGCATTGCGAGAATAAATGAAGGTGTAAGTGTACAGAGTATTGCTATATAGTTGCTCTCTGGTGTACGGAGTATTGCTGTTTGGTGTACAGAGTATTGCTTTTACTTGCAGTGACTATTTGTCACTCAAATCGAATAAATACAAGGTATAAGCAGCGTTATTTTATAAAAAAGAACTTATATTATATATGTACCTATTAGATTGGATTGTATGGACTGCATGAAGCAATTAATGTAACAAGCTAATCCTAGCCCCAAGTCGTCCCTGAATTTTAACGGAAACATCTATTAGTAACCGTGTATTTCACATACAGTAAAGATTCATAGCTGAGCAATTGCATTTGACAAACACAAAACTACTACAATGTCCAATACTTTGAATTAGCAACGTTGAACGTAAATCATAGCAAAGGAACCTCATTACAGTATCTGAAATAGTTGAGAGATTATAAAATAAACCTTGGTGTGTACATTTTATATATATGGATATGAATGCCCTTATTTGCCATTTGACAATAAGTATGACTCTCAAAGAATTGCATATATTCGAGCTAAATATCACATTTGTACTACTCACAAGAACACTTTATGCATAAAATTCAGCATTCTATATTGTTAATCGCATTCATCTGCCTGACGGTTGAAATATTTTAACACAATCATTTAAGAATATTCTTATTGTATCGTATAACCCATAAAACATGACCATATTTGTGAGCAAACGTAATAATACGATAAAACTGTCCATTTACATACTTTATTTACTCATTTTATTATGCCATACTCTCCGTATACTAACGTTGAGCTTATGTGCAATACTCCGTACACTAAACAGCAATACTCTGTACACGCACACGTATCTGTTTTGTGGTGTATCTTAGTTGTTTTTCGAACAATATTTATGAAATTTGGTCACAACATTTTGGAGTTCAATATAAACAAAATGGCCAGTTCAAAAAATCTACAATTTGGTATTACGGCCGTTCCAGAAGCTTGTAAAGTCCTGCTGTCAATATTTGCGAGTGAGTAACGGCATAATGCTGGTTCATTTTAACCTTTCTGTGAATATCTGATATACGATAGTGTGCTATAAAGTTACCAAGATGCCCGAAGAAGTTAAAACTCAATTTGGATGTGCATAAGAAGTCAGTAATTTGGAAAATTTCGTCTCATAACTCACCCTGGTCTCCATTTCATGTCCTTAAAATTGATAATATTACTCACGTTACGAGCAATATCCGGTGTACGTTATACCGCAGTGACGTGGTGACCTATAAATAGTTCTAGATCCGGATTGACTCGCCTCTCAAACCAAAACTAAAACTGATTTATTCGTGGAATTTTCAAATATTGTGAAATATGCCAATTTTCACCGGGGATTTTGATACTGACAATTTATTATCAGGACTGTATTTGTGCAACCGGTCGCATTTTTACGAAATTCATTAGTCGGACACTAGCCTGCACGTCAGACACCGTCATATATATTCTGGATGATATCTGGCACAAACGCCTCGGTCCGCCGAGGGTATAGGGTACTGGAAATATGGCGTGTTCTTTTCACTTCTCGTATATCCTCATTTCACCAAGATATTTTGGTATCGAGATCAGTTCCCCGTCCTGCATCTGAGGTAGAAATCGCACCCGGGTCTTTATTCCTCGTTATTATAATGTATGTCTGCCAAGCAAATTGTGACGAGTATTGAAGTAGAAGTAGAAGCCCACATCACCTGACGCTTGTCATATGCCGACGGTGAAAGATCTGGAACAATGATCGCCCCAGTCCACCGATGGTTGAAAATCGAAAAGGTAGGACAGTTAATATACAAACGACAAGGATTATTTTGGCCCCGAGAGCCTTAGAATCGGCTGCATTTCTACATAAATAGCCGGGTGCAGTTTGTATTGCTAGGCACCGTCATTTACCATTTGGTGATGTCTGGTAGGCTCCACAGTCGCATGGTTCCATCGATCTTATAAACTTGCATGACAAAAATCCCTGTGTACTAATCAACTAGTGTTTATAATTAGACAGGGAAATCTATTTTTTCATGCAAGTTCATTAAATCGACAGAACCGTGCGCCTGTGGTACACTCGACCCAGCCCAACTCCACGGTATGAACTCAGCATAAGACAATCCTCATATGTCACAGGTTAGTCAAGTTCCCAGACTATCGTGTTTGGGACGTAAAATACGCTGGTCGAACGAGAATGCATAAGACGATCCTAATGCCGGTTATAAAAAGAGGAGGGCGTTGCGTGGACCTAACTATTTGTAGTTAGCTACAGCAGGTGTCTTATATTGATATATACATGGCTACACAAATAGCACAATGAAAGTGCTTGAAAGCGTTCTGGAATCCCGAATTGACACGTTATTTAACAAAAAAGCGATATCCACTACTGAGAGGTGTTTCCTCAAACAACTATTCTATCAATGCTGATATCTAAAACAATATGTGACTCTAAATCTACCGATAAACTGTACATGGCAAACATAACTGTCCAAAAGGCGTTGACACAGTTGACAACCAGGTCCTGTTTAACAAACAATAGTATTTTGGTATCCAAGGACATCTTAATTGGCTCCTCCTTAGAAACTTTTACAGACATACAGCAGTGATGGTCAAAAGTTTATTCTACAGCAAGGCGCGCACGAAGAAAGGTGCCAAGCTCAGCACTGTATTCACGTGCGGTATATTTAACTGGATGCACTATTACGAAGTAACACTGGAGTAAATCAAGTCGATGCTAGGCGTTGTTCACTTCTGCTCCACCAAGGACAACGTGACTATTAGCCCTGAAAAGTCGGAAGTCTTAAGTCAAGGGGACACTGTTGTCAACCAGTGGACTGAGAGAAAAGTCATTTTGGAGTCGTTCGAAGTGCAAATAATGGCATTGGCATGGAAGACAGATTGAAGAGTGCCAGTAGAACAAAGCGGGACCCTCCACTTGTAGCACTAAAGATGTGGAAATGTCATGCACTCTCCAGATATTTAAATGCATCGGAAGCTGATAAAGATCGATTGGAGACACAACAGAGAGTCATACTCAATCATTTTCCGACCTTACTACTGTGAGTAACTGTATACATTACCATTGGTACTGAGCCCATCGAGTCATGCAGTACTAGGTCACAAGCATCTATCCTACTACATCTGGAGCTGTTTAATATTTATAGAGAATGTCCTGACTTCATGAACATTGCCAGACTCGAGTATAATTAATGCAGTATATAAGATACTCTCAAGACAGCTACCAATGGCGTCCATTAATAGCCGCTCACTCGCTACAGTCACTCAGCATGCACGAAGGATGTTCTCGGGAAGTACCTTCTACCAGACGTACATGGACTCTTCAACATCTCAATTGGAAAGTATGAGTGGAAACGAATTTTCAAAGAGTCAATAAACAACCACTGGTGGTGTAAGTGGGAGACAGATATCACATCCCTATCATCACTGTGTTTGTAGAAACCGGTTTCTATTCGTTGTAAAAAAATCGGATGAACATTCTGAGTACTACGATCTGACAGTGGGAAAATTCACGAAGAAAGAAAGAAGAAACAAAGAATGATGTCCAGATCGTGTAAGATTCTTCGACTTCTCGAAGAGGAATGAAGCCCAGTGGATTTAGTCAAAGAAAGCTATATGATATAATTGGTAATCAGCATGGCTGAGATTAGTCCACCACCTTCTACATTACACCTTGAGTACGATTGTTAGGCCAGGAGTGTACATGATATCCTGGATAGCTATGTACGAATAAATTTAGTGATGCTCAATTTCCTAACTTTGTAGGCCTACCCAGTTTAGAAGAACAATATACTACTGTACAGTTAATTGGGCTAGTAGTGTCATATACATCATTTTCAATCAAATTATCTCTAATTTCGGTAATGACTATCATCATGCTTATGATAATTTCTAGTCGTAGAGTTTAATAGTTTTCTGAGCATTGCAATTAGCAACAAAGGGAAGTAACTGACGCAACATCTTTTCGTTACATTTTTCTCGTTGGAAGTTATTGTTCTGATAGGGTTCCATTCCTAAATTATGATGAACTAATTATTTATTAAAAATCGACAAAACACGATGAATCTGCGAGATATGTTGTCATTAGTTGTGTTTGTCTGTCTCGTGTCGACAAATGCAGCGACAACTCAGGTAAGAACAGTGGTTTATCCGGACAGTTACGTCACGATTTGCGTTTGAGGAAGTGACCATATTTCGGATAGATACATTTAACCAGTTCGTTGGTTACTTATTTCATTCAAAGCGATGTATATATTTTGTTTCTGTATATTCCATCTTCTTTAGGAAGCGTCATTAATCTGCACTGCTTTAAAAGAATTGACATTTGATCTTAATATTGGAGAATAAATGCTGTGTAGCATCTAATTCAATTTTACTTAATTTTTAGTCTAAAATCCCTAATTCATGAACTGTTATCAAATTATTTGTCAGTGGCTAGGATTATGGTACCATTATCCTAGCATGTGGGTCTAGGATTATGGAAGTTTTCATATCGAGTACATTTAAATGTGCGTTCACCTTCTCTGACATGTTGGCATTAATCATTGGAAGTGGCTAGAGATACTGCTTCTTTTTCCTGTTAAACTTAAAGTATCCCCGTGGTATGGGAAATGGTGCACTTAACAGTTTACATGGTCATTTTGTTTAATAAATAAAACATACATTATAATAGTCTTTACCTACTGATAGGGCCATTCATTGGGGACATTTTGATAATAAATATTATGTGTTTACTGCCTCATCACATGTTCAAGTCCATTACAATGAATGACATACTCAGCATATTTTGTAGCGTCTGCGGTATATGAAATGGCGCACCTACTGTCAAGGTCCCAAACGGCACAAAAACTAAAAGAAATCACGATGAAAATGTTTACAATTTAATTTTTATTGTACGTCCACATATGTCAATTTTACTAAACAGTCGGCTAACTTTTTATACCCCCACAAACAAAGTTTGAAGGGGGTATACTGGAGTCACCATGTTGGTCTGTCGGTCTGTTGGTCTGTCGTTACGTTAGCATCGTGTCTGCTCTGTAACTTTGTCATTTCTTACTGGATTTTAAAATTGCTTGGTACAAATGTTCACCACATCAAGACGGTGTGTCATGCGCAAGACCCAGGTCCCTATCTCAAAGGTCAAGGTCACACTTAGAGGTCAAAGGTTAAATAGTCATGCAAATCCTGTCCGCTCTGTAACTTTGTCATTTCTTACTGGATTTTAAAATTGCTTGGTACAAAGTCATGAAATTTCAATCATGGTTTTTTTCAATCTGTATAGCAGCATATTTCCATTAAATGTGTTGTTTAGACTATAATTTTAAATAATATTCCTGTGTCAAGGCGGTGCTGCGGGTGTATGATTCATCACTCCTGTGATAGCTCTAGTTTTACATGTTGTTGGATTATAAATCAATAACAAATAGCATGACAAAATAAAACTGGTTGTAAATAGCCGTGGTGTAATTGACTTAACAAGTCAAATTGAATGTGTCCTAACAAGGTGTAATTATTTCTAACAACAATGTAAGCATTAGTCACGGCATCTGCATAGTCAGATCTGTAAACAACAGGATTTTGGAAAGTCAAAAATGTCAATAGCAGTAATTATTTCCAATACTTATCAAGCCAATTATTTCCGATTTTGACCAATTTTGTTAGTTTTTGAAGATCAGAAAATCACATCCTTCTGCACACCATACCATGAGTTTGACAGGTGTGTAGGATATTTAAATCATGTGACCTTATGCTATCTGGGTGCTAATGGTCTCTATCAAAACAAAATAAGATACATATTCCATATCTCAAAATTGTGGAATTATAATGTTGGAGGTAAAAGGTGATATAAGAAAATAACAACAAATATTGGTAGGGCATACATTTTGAGCTCTTAAACACTGATCTTTCATTTTAGGTCTAATCTATTTACACCATAGACAGAAAACATACTGCCTTTCAAAAATATACTGGTAATCCAAGTCATTTAGGGTGCTAAACTTGTGAAAAGAGCATTTATCTGAGGTGCGCCATTTCTGATACCGCGCCACAACCCATACCACGATGATATAGAGCCCATTCTGGAGCATCGACTTACTTGTGATATTAACTAGGTGAGCATGAGGCACATAAAAACTATAAGTCAAGGATAAAAACAGATAAAATCGGGAAGTATATCTAGTGACGAGTGACCTGTCCCGCCTTGAAACTGTCAAAGGTCTGGGACACGGCAATGGCTTCTGGTAACCTGGTTCCAGAGTCTGAAAGATGACAGAAAAAGGAGTATCTGTATGTGTCTGTACGGCAGTATGACAAGAAGTATCTGATGTTGAGGGCTGCTGGATGGAAGAAAGTATGTGCAGGAATTTCCACAAGGCTGTGTGTGATTCTATACACAAGTACCAGTTTGGCATCTTCTCTGTGCTGTTGTATCTTTAGCCTCAGATTCTAAAGATGCAGCTCTAAATTCAGAGATATCTTCAAACTATATAAAAAAAATGATTTTCATATGACTGCTTAATAGTTGCTATATATTTTGTATGTAGGATGCTGTGCCTAGTAAGACCAGCTTTGAAGATGCAAGATGTAAATGTGTGTGTCCAAAGTTTAAGAAGGATGACAATAGTACTGTGAATGAGAAAACAGTTTATATAAGCCCCAATGCTGATCCTAACAACTGGTAAGTGGCTAAATAACTTTTATTAGTCTTAAATTGAATAGTTGAAACTTCTGTATTGCAGTATATAATATTAATACAACAGAGGTTTGAGTTATTTAACTAAATAATACCCTTCTCAAGCATGTATACTAAATTGGGCAAACATAAAAAACCCAATTAATATTGTTTAATTAATGCTTGGTAGGTCCAAGGTCATGGTGACTGCAAGTCTGTAACCCTAGATCTTTTTATCTAAAATCTGATGAAAAGTACTGAACATTATCCTACTGTCTGTGAAGTCATGTCTGTTTGGCTGGGATGGAGAGGGAGCGATTATTCTTAACAAACATTTTGAAATAAGAGATTTCAAGTTACATGTTTATCAAGATCTGAATGATGAATCACCGACTTTGATTATTATTGTTTTCTAGTAACTGCAACTTTGTGGTGAAGCTTAAGGACCCACAGTTATGCTCTATGTGTGAATGCAAGTATGAAAACAGGAATACAACTACAATCAAGGTAAAACAGTTCAGTTCATTTTATTTACTGATACCATTGGATAACATTTCCTTACAATTTTTATGTGTCAGTGGTTAGAATCTGTTAAAATAACTTATTTATTTAAAAATGTCAATTTAGATTTTGTGCAGGATCTCTGAATAGATATCTCCTAGTTAGTCTGTGCTTTTACCCTTGGCTGGAGTTCTATGAACCTTCACATTAATAGTTTGTATATGTGGTCATGTAGAAAAATTAGATATGAGTTTTGTGGTAAAAAAGAAGCACTTCTTCAATCTTGTCAGGAAATCTACTAGGTTGCAGGATCTTTTGTCCAAGTTGTGTCCCTTCGCGGAAGACAAACATTTTAACATGAAAAGTTTTCTAGTTATATGTACATGTTTATTACATAACAGGTTGTGGTTATCATTATGATATGTGTGACATCATTGCTGTTAGTCTACATGTTGTTCCTGTTGTGTCTGGATCCACTGATTGCTAGAAGACCGGGCCCGGCTTATCAAGAACACATGGATGAGGTGGTGAATTTGGTAACACTTTATAGGGCAGTGAGCACCCTAGTACTTCTCTAACATTATAGACCAGTTACTTCCTTCCCTCCTCTTTAGTTTTATGGATATTTCTGCAAACATGTTAGAAATGATATTAATCTGAGGTCAGGCAGCCATATTGTGATAGAAATGATATTAATCTGAGGTCAGGCAGCCATATTGTGATGTAGGTCAGTGTCATATCCATCGACACAAAAGCACAGAGGCTGCTATTTTCTAGGGTCCATTTGAGGTTTTCTTTCCTTTTAGTAATTTTTTTAATTTTCACTGAAGCAAACGCACTATTGTGTCTCAGCCTGGCTACCGGCCTTTTAGTATAATTTGATATAATGTGTATATAGCTCAACTTCAAGTTGCTGGTTCTTTGTTGAGGTGTAATTCATTTCCAGTTAATAGGGTTTGTGGCCGGAACAGCAAAGGTCTACTGGTCGATAATTATGTCCTGATAAATTAAAATATCAAATAACCACTCCATTCTGGCTGTATAATGACTGTAATATTGTTGTAAAATTAAGAATAACATGATCAAATGTAGAAAAACATATTTTGTTATTCACTGAGTTGAATGACTTGAGAGAGTAACTGGTCTAATTGGTGTTGTGTTAGGGTAGATATTGCTGGCATAGGATGAGGAGGGTCGTTAGTACAAAATCAATATTTTGAGAAAACAAGAAAAACTGTCTGAAAACTACTCTTTACTTACAGAAAAGCATCCTTTTTCAACTTCAATTTGGACTACATGAAAGGTTCCAATTTTCATGAATATAGGCTCATAAGAAGCGCCTTGAAATGCAGATTTCAAATATGTATGAGTATTAAAAGATCATAACAAGTACTTATGACCTTTACATTCTAATCCAGCAATATTTTAACTTTGGTACAAGATAGCTTTGCTTCAATACCATGACTATCAGATTTTTTATCTGTTTGCCTTCAGGATCTCATATTAACCCATGCTTCTAGATACTTACTAACAAATCTATTGCTACTAAATACCAACTGAAAAAATGTGTAGCTACCAAATACTAACTTTATGGACGTGTAGCTACCAAATACTAACTTTACGGCTGTGTAGCTACTAAATACTAACTTTACAGGTGTGTAGCTACCAAATACTACTCTAATGGCTGTGTAGCTACTAAATACTAACTTTACAGATGTGTAGCTACTAAATACTAACTTTACAGCTGTGTAGCTACTAAATACTAACTTTATGGCTGTGTAGCTACTAAATACTAACTTTACGGCTGTTAGCTACTAAATACTAACTTTATGGATGTGTAGCTACTAAATACTAACTTTACGGCTGTGTAGCTACTAAATACTAACTTTGCAGCTGTGAAGCTACTAAATACTTATGTAAAAAACATTTTTTGTAGCTACTTACTACTCACTTATCTGCTGTGTAGCTTCACATACCTGTACTTCTTAACAACAGTTACTGTGAAGCCACTTGATGCTTACTTTACAACTTTGTAGTTACTAAATACTTACATAACAGCTGTTTAATAACTGGGTGCTTACTTAACACCTGTATAGATTCTACTAGTAAATGTTTTCTAATTGGAGTGCCACTGCCTTATACTATGAACAAAAATGTATTACTTCAATAATTTTGATAACTATTAATTGGGATGACAAGATAGAGTTTGATACAGATCAGCAGCTGTTAGTTAGACTATATTTTGCACTCACAAATTTATGTTTAAACTATTTGAGATTTGTAATTATTAGCTTGGTAACGAAGTTGAGCTATTTTCGTGTGAGTTGTCAGTCATTTTCTCAAAGACTATTAAAGGTATCCACTTGAAACTAAGTTAGCATAGTTATTCACCATTCCAAAATAAGTCCATATTGGCAAGGCCGATAACAATATGACCTATTTTTATTGAGTTATCTGCCTTAGTTACTAGCAAAAGTGGTAAAGTTAATCATTTGTAGACCATACTCTTGTTATTTATGTGATGAAACAATGTGTTACATAATCATATATGACTGTTGCTTAGGCCATGATTTAACTTCTATCTCCTATTCTATCTTGCAGGACGACCAATCAGTATCCCAGGTGCCACAGTTTGAGGGGGCTACGCGTCCTAGACTTGGACGACAGAAGTCGGTCATCAATTACGTGTCCAATGAACAGAAGAGATGGAAAAGCACGGTACAGGAACAAAGACGCAATATTTATGATAAACATACTATGCTAAATTAACTGTATTATGGCTGTCTGAACTAGTTATTATATTTTTATTGTCCTCTTAAAAAACAACTTCATACCTAAAGACATGCATTAAATTTAATGACATTTTTTCACATATCTTGAACAAAAAATCATTCAAGAACAGTAGACAAATTTGAAATTTAGGAGTTTGTTATATTTAATTAGGGCCCAGGATATGTGCTATGGATTGGAGCATTGGTACTGAGTAGTTAAAAATAAAAGTTCATTTTGTGTGTAACTGTACCAATATATTAGACATGTAGTCTCATTGTGCAATATCATTGTTGATAGTGTAAGTGTAGTTTCTCACCATTGATCGTGCCCCCCCCCCCCATCGACCAGTAAGGGGAGAAACATAATTATTAATCAATTTATTTTAATTCAACTTATTTGTCATTATGTGCCGAATCTCTTGTGTTCGCTTGACAGTTTTAAAGTCAAAATATTTCATCTTAAACATTTTAAGGTAAAATGACCAAATGTTCAATTATTTAGGTAATATAGATATCTTTTAAGTGTCATAAAGTGACTAAAGAAATTATAAAGGTCATTTAAGAAGTAAGATAAATTCATTGCATCTGTGTATTATGGTACCTTTAAAATTCACTTGTAGTTAAATAACATGTTTTACCTTAATTGTTTCTTGACTTTCGTGTATATTATGCTGTATTTACCATTATGTTAAGTTATATGTATTGTATCTTCATTCAAATTATACACACCATGTTAAAAAGTGATGTTGAGATATTTGTTTTAATTGTATATCTATTTATTATGTATAACCAGATTGTTCTATTTTTCTTGTTTTATTAGCTCACCTGACCACAATGTGGTCATGGTGAGGTTTTGTCATACCGAGATGTCCGTCGTCCGTCGTCCGTCGTGCGTCGTGCGTCCGTCAACAATTTCTTCAAACGACTTCTCCTCCTAAACCGCTTGGCCAAATTTGATAAAACTTAATAGGAATGTTCCTTGGGTGGACCTCTACCAAAGTTGTTAAAAAAATTCCAGTCCGTCGCATAACTAGGTCACACAGGCTAAAAATAGATTTTCAAAAAGGAAACTTCAAAAATTTTCTTCTCTGAAACCGTAAGGCCTAGAGCTTTCATATTTGGTATGTAGCATCACCTTGGGGTCCTCTACAAAGATTGTTAAAATTATGTCCCTGTGGTCAAAATTGGCCCCGCCCCGGGGGCCCTTAGTTTTACATAGAGTTATATAGGGGAAACCTTAAAAAATCTTCTTCTCCGAAACCGCTTGGCCCAGGGCTTTCATATTTGGTATGTAGACTCAGCTAGAGGTCCTCTACAAAGATTGTTCAAATTATGCCCCTGGGGTCAAAATTGGCCCCGCCCCGGGGGCCCTTAGTTTTACATAGAGTTATATAGAGAAAACTTTAAAAATCTTCTTCTCTGAAATTGCTTGGCCCAGGGCTTTCATATTGGGTATGTAGACTCAGCTAGAGGTCCACTACAAAGATTGTTCAAATTATGTCCCTGGGGTCAAAATTGGCCCCGCCCCGGGGGCCCTTAGTTTTACATAGAGTTATATAGGGGAAACCTTTAAAAATCTTCTTCTCCGAAACCGCTTGGCCCAGGGCTTTCATATTTGGTATGTAGACTCAGCTAGAGGTCCTCTTCAAAGATTGTTCAAATTATGTCCCTGGGGTCAAAATTGGCCCCGCCCCGGGGGCCCTTAGTTTTACATAGAGTTATATAGAAAAAACCTTAAAAAATCTTCTTCTCCGAAATTGCTTGGCCCAGGGCTTTCATATTTGGTATGTAGAGTCAGCTAGAGGTCCTCTACAAAGATTGTTCCAAATTATTCCCCTCGGGTCAAAATTGGCCCCACCCTGGGGGTCACCATTTTACTTAGACTTATATAGGGAAAACATATAAAAATCTTCTTGTCTAAAACTACAATGCCTAAGAGCTTTGATATTTGGTATGTAGCATCATCTAGTGGTCCCCTACCAAGATTGTGCAAATTATGCCCCTGGGGTCAAAATTGGCCCAGCCCCGGGGGTCACCGTTTTACATAGACTTATATAGGGAAAACATATAAAAATCTTCTTGTCTAAAACTACACTGCATAGAGCTTTGTTATTTGGTATGTAGCATCATCTAGTGGTCCTCTACCAAGATTGTGCAAATTATGCCCCTGGGGTCAAAATTGGCCCAGCCCCGGGGGTCACCATTTTACATAGAGTTATATAGGGAAAACATATGAAAATCTTCTTGTCTAAAACTACACTGCATATAGCTTTGATATTTGGTATGTAGCATCATCTAGTGGTCCTCTACCAAGATTTTTCAAATTATGCCCCTGAGGTCAAAATTGGCCCCACTCGGGGGGTCACCGTTTTACATAGACTTATATAGGGAAAACATATTAATATCTTCTTGCCTAAAACTACACTGCCTAGAGTTTTGATAATTGGTATGTAGCATCATCTTGTGGTTTTCTACCAAGATGTTCAAATTATTCCTTTGGGTGAAAATTGTGCAGGGTTTATAATCAGGTGAGCGATATTGGGCCATCATGGCCCTCTTGTTTAAAAAACAGCTCTGACAAATAAAGCCCTTGTTGCATTTCACCATAACAATTCATCTACCAAGTTGAATCAACTGATAGTTCCTGAGGGTCCAAACTTTGGATTGGATGAGATTTGTATAAATTTATATCTTTTTCTATGTATTTTTGCATAATTATGATTAACATATCCTATAAATATAACTTTTCATTTTAAGTGAATGAGTACTGGAACTGAATAATACACACAAATCTGTTGTTAGTTATTAGTTTGACATATATATTTATTGTTTTCAAGCCTTCTAACTATACCTGAGTCTTGATCATTTCTTTTGAATTTCAAATGTTTGATTGAGAATGAATCAGAGTTGTGATCCTCTTGTCATAGCATTCCAAATATTTTGTTCATTTTTATACATTTTCATACATATACAGTGTAATATTCATTGTTGTTTGTTTTGGAATATTTTATTATATTGTTCGGCAACATTGAACTGATACTCAAAATTATAATGTGTGAAAAAAGATATTTCATCTTCATACATCAGTGATTAGTAAAGTCCTCAGACTCACAGTATATAGATGGGTCAGCTTCCGGTTGTCGCAAGAAGGCACACAGATCAAATCATATTTTCTCCCAATAAGTCATACATCAATGGTCAGTCAAGTTCTCTGACCCACAGTGTATAAAGGAGTCAACTTCTGGTTATCACAAGAAGTCATACACATTTAATTGTATTTTCTCACAATAAGTCATACAGTGACTGGAAGTTACAGGTGCTCTTGCTCGCAATAAGTCATACAAGTTGAGTTTTATATAGCGTCGCAGGAAGTGATACTATGATTAGGTTTATGAGTCAACTTCTGGTTATTGCAAGAAGTCATAAACATTGAATTGTATTCAGTCTCCCAATAATTCATACAGAGACTGGAAGTTGTGATCGCAATAAGTCATTCAAGTTGATATACATAGGCTGTAAGTTAGACCATCATAGGATTCAGACAAAGAAATATGCTGGTCAATGAGAATATAATCTTTTGACTTGTTAAGATCTCTAAACTGATAGTAGGACAGCTAAACACAGAATATTCATGATTACCATTTCAATGCTGCCGTACTACCCCTCTGGGTACTTTTTTTATAAAAGCACTTACAGAAAAAGTAAACTTACATTCAAATTTGAGTTCATTATTGATTATACTCATGTAAAATCTACAAATTGAGCATTGGTATGGTTTGAAGTTTGTAGTTTATTAATAACTAAATCATTATTAGTAAGTCATGTCCTTTTACAACACTGTAGTTGTAGAAGAATTGTAGAAAATTCAAATTTGAGCATAAGTTTAAGATTACACTAAGTGCTTTGATAAAACAGTATCCTTGTGTATTGTTGAATATTATGTATGAATGTTTAGCTTGTGATACTCTATATTATATATTTAACTGCCTATAGTAGCAGAAATATTGTGCAAGGATATTGTCCGAGTATGAAATTGTATTTATTGTTGTTTACTAGGTTTTCTGACAAAGATTGACCTAGTTGTATGATTAGTGATTTCAGTGGGTTCTTGCAAGTAGGCTGATATCCACTACCATATTTGGTCTCCATTTGTGTGTTCTTGTAGTAAATGAAACTCATCAGATTATGGAATTCATATGTGTTGCTGAACTGATCATATTATTAACGTATTTTATTTTCTGTAGGCTAACATAATTGGCAAGCAAATGTTCACTATATGATCTAGCTTAAGTTAGGAGAAAAAATAAGATTTTCTTTAAATCTTGAAAAATATTACGATAATTGTATGAGGCTATGTATTAACAAGAAAAACAAGATACTTGAATGTTTGCTTAGTTTTCAAGCATTATGTAAATTAAAAGCTGCTATAATCATTAGCATAACCAGGAGCTCTTTAATATACAGTATATAATGGACAGTATATAAGATCCGTGGCATAACATATGCTATTATGGTATTATTATGATGGGAAATATGTACTTTAGATTCTTTGTGGATAGCAGCCCCGGAGTTCCAAATGTGCTGTGACCAGAGTTAGAGCCCATGTTTGAAAACCTGGATTTCTAGGAGTTTAATCATTTATCGTCTTATTCCTAGTGTGTTGTGTACTTTATGTGTGACCTGTCGAAATATTACATGATAATGTTCACAACATTCAAATACATTTTGCTGAATATGTTTATATTGTATTTGATATATTCAGTGTTGATTACTTAGTATCTATGAGCGTGCCGTGAACAAATAGTAGATGTTTAGCATTAATATGATATTGTTGAATAAAATATTACTATTGTAACAGTGTTTTAGTTATTTGTTCAATGTTTCAGTGATGGTGTTGAATCACATGATGTTCATGGTGTCACTTCCTGTTTGCATTGTTTTTGTCGAGCCTGCTGGCAGTGAACCAGACTTAGTCGCCACTTTTGGTGTATGAACTTCCATCCATGTGTGTGTTCCTCTGTCTGATTTTGTCCGGACTATAACTTTGTCATGCTTTGACCAATTTTGATTATATTTGGCATGAATGTTCACTTCCACAAGTAGGCGTGCCATTTACTACACCCAGACGCAGCGTTATGCCCAACCCTAAGTTCCTATCTCAAAGGTCACAGTTGAAGGTCAAATTGAAGCTTGTCCAGACCATAACTGCTATATGCATTGACCAATATTTCTTATATTTAATATTCACCTCATGAGATATTCACCTTCATGAGTGAAGTGTCATGCCCAACCTTGAGGTTCGTATCTTAAAGGTCAAGATCACTGTTGTTGGTCAAATGTCGAATTGAAGCGTGTCCAGACCATAACTTCATATTGCATGCACCAATCTTTTTCGTTTTTGGCATGAATGCTCACATCCAAGAGTTGGAGTGCCATGCTCAACTCTTAGGTTCCTTTCTCAAAGGTCACTGTTGGAGGTCAAATTTCAAATTAAAGCATATCCGGATCATAACTTCGTCATGCAGCAGCATTGACCAATCATGCTTAAAACGACCCGAATGTTATCCTCTATTTATCGGTGTGCCACGAGCAACTCGCGACTCCTTTCTCAAAGGTCACAGTTGCAGGTCAAAAGTCAAATTGAATTCAGTGCGGATCAATTTTTTATGCATGGTGGGATTAGATGAAACTATAGGCGCATTTAAGTTGGAGCATTATAGCACGACTTCACAGAAAAGAGGAAGCTATTGTCATAGACTGGTTGTTGGGCGCCCGTGTTGGTTAACGTTATTATTAAGGTCCAATTTCTGGAAAACCACAAGAGCAAAGACGAGTTACTTCATGTAGTAAAAGAAACTTAGTTCTTCAATATGATACATTGTCCCTTAAAATCAGATGACTAAAAAACGTTTTATGCACAATGACTGATTCTGCTGCATGTTATTTTGCGTTTTCTCTAAATTTTCAGTGGAGTGTCCAATCTGTGTAATTAAGGTCTTTGACAAGAGGTATCAACTGGAAGCTTCATATGTGCATGTATCTCATTGTCATCTTCAACCTTCCCCTACTTTCTGGTTACTAGGCAAGGTCACCGTGACTTTTGGTTAAGTTTATTGTTAAGGTATTGTTCTGGAAAACCACAACAGGTATCAACTTGAAAGTTCACATGTGCATGTACCTCAATGCCATCTACAACCTCCACCTACTTCCTGGTCACCTTGAAAAATTGTCACAATATCCGCACGCCAATTTAATGTCTGAAATTTAAGATGTGCTAACTTTTAAACACTTGTACAGAAGTTGTCGGATAAGGAAGCTAATTGCTACTGTTTGAATCAAGAATGTCTATTGTATGTTATTGTTATGACACTTACGTGTCATTGACCCTTTGGTCTGCTTTTGTTATCATATAATAAAACAATTGCATTATGACGTCATGATTACTGGTGACTCATAACCGCGGTTACAAAGTCACGATGTCATTAAAATAAATATTCCTCTAATTGAATAAATGTGTAATTTCTTAAGAAAGAAATTTTACTCTAATTGTAAATGTAAATTTTTGATGAATTTAAAATATTGAAGTGATTGAAGATCTGTTTGAACACACGATGGAATAGAAGCATGAGATATATAGTGCTGGTGACGTGGTGGTGTTGGTTGGGACAAGGTACGGAAGAATTAATCCTCTTTTTATGTTCTATTTCACACTATTATTTCCTCTTCAATGAGGAACTAAATGTCGAAGCCACAAAAAGCCTAAGTTTTATGGTGCAACATAATTCTTAATTGATTTTCCTTTGTGAAAATTCATCGTCCTATTTAAGCAGTGAAATATCGTCCACATGTTTCTCATTTTAGGATTGGGCAGCTCATCAGATCTGACTGATTTTTTAGGATGTTTTACTGATTCTCGAAACTCGAAAGTCAATGATGCCAGCAACCATTTTCTTCGTTACAATAACAGTAGGATTACATGCAAAGAATTTTGTAAACAAGAAAACACTAGATATGCAGGGACAAAAGTAAGTACTTACTCAAAATAGGAATACATGTACAACTGTAAAACAACTGACGTCAGACTCTAAATATCAAAATACATACTACTTATACATATAGTACAGGTTACTGTAATAATTTGCTAATTCGATTTATTTAAAAACGCCAGCACTTGCAAATTACTGATCAAACAAATTGTGCTATATAGATTCTATATAATACACTTGTTCATGTGTTTGTTTTCGAAAGAAGGTAACTATATAGTTATGTGATAGGATGAATCAGGACAATGACGTATTAGCTATTTCCAAATTGATTTGTTGGTTCTTGAAGAACCCCTGTTATACTACTTCTGTGTTTCCAATTCGTTCATCTCTATTTCGGTGGAAACACCCAAAAAGCGTTTCCAAAATGACCAAGTTTCCAAACTGAAATTTGAGCTTTGAATGTCTCAAGCTGTTGTTAAAACCGCTTGATCCCCGTGTTATTCACCGTAACTAGTACTAACTTATAATATAAAATTATATATGCCAACACTTTTTTCAGGACGGTGTATGGTGTTTGTGCGGAAATAATCTTGTAAGCTCTAGAAAAGTAGGAAATGACTTCTGCAATGTATTCTGTCCTAATGTACATGAACACGGCAAATTCTGTGGTGGCAAAAAAAGCATTCAAGTTTACGATCTATGGCGTATGTATTTTCATTTAAAATATTCTTTATTTTCTACATAATTTTATACATACAAGTAAATAAGCCTTTCTCCAAGAAAACCGGGCTTATTGACAAAATAACGAAAATCGTGATAATAAATCGTTAGAAAGACGAGACTCTTACGAAAACTTTCTGAAAATTTGAACGAATTATTACATAAATTAACGAAGTTATAGACTTTTGAAACTGACCACTCCCGTCAAGTTTTTGATTGACGATGCAGGCGTCATTCGGGTGCTATTTGACGTATCGTTACCCATCATTTCATCTGTTCATCAACCCGGTATTTGATATATTATCGACGTAAACTTTTCAAATGTTTCTCAAATTTTAGATTAATATTCTTATTTCATAAAACACGACAAAATTGTGAGTGCATTCTAAAAGTGAAAAGTAGCTGCTATTGTTAACCACTAACCACTTGTTTTTCTGAATTCGGAAATTGGTCACCATAGCAACGACGGAAGTAATTTTATCATAGTTATCCAGAAAATTTCAGAAAATTTGAATCTTTAAGATAGTACTTTGTTATCCAACTACTTACGATTAAATCGGTGAACATGACTTTTTTCTCATTTTAGACCTATTTTTAAACATTATTACATAATTACTATTGTTATGTCAATAAGTCCGGTTTTCCTGGAGAACGGCTCATATGTAATTGTTTTATAATCGTAGGCCCTTCAAATGTCCCTATTTAGTTCGCCAAATTTGGATATTGTCACGTTATTGTAAAAATTTATAATAATTGATTTTTCAACTTGCCGAATGGTACGAACATTGAAATGTTTAAGTTTTCAACTTTCAGCAAGTGTACGTTGCAATTCTCTTTGTTGTTTTTTTTTGGCTTATAATAAAGAAATTAGAATCTGAACACTCATTTATTTAATCAGCTTATACATTTTGTATCCTAGTTTGAAACAAATTTCTCATGTTTTACGTATGGATGTTAAAGACGGATGTTGCTTATATTTTCCAATGCTACATGTACGTGCAATTGGCACGTACAGTTTTTCGGATTTTGTTTAAAACTATAATTACACAATTATGTTAGAAACACTATTATGGAACAAATTATAGATACCAATGATTTTTAAAAAAATTTAACTGCTTCTATTACGAATATTTCAATTCCAATATGCATATTCAATGGCTGATAACTCCTTGACCAGAAAAACTACATATACTTTTTGTGAGTGTTGTTACTATCATGATACTTGTGTCTGTTTGGACCACAGGTAATTGTAGCATTTACACATAGTAAATATAGACTTAAATATATTTACCAGTGATACAGTTACCTGTGGTGTGTGTATCGTTGACATGAGTATGTTTTGCCTATAATGTCCTTAAATCTGTTTTAAATTAGCTTTTAATTGATATGTTCTTCCCAGCGTGTCGCAATGGTGCTTGGTGTAATGGCCACACATGTCAAGACATCAACGGAACTGATTATAGATGTAAATGTTCCGATGGTTTGACGGGGAAGTACTGTAATGAAACTACGACAGGTACTTGTAACACGTGTTTTCCTTTACGTGTAGTCATCTGTGGTGGTATTCACATAACATCTTAAATGAAAACTTAGAATTTTCTAAAACTCTCAAAATTTGCATAATTGTACATGTCTCAGGAAAATCCACAGGCACTTGGTGTCATCGATTGAATAAACTTTCCTGTGGGGAAATCAATATTAACATTTATTGCATACATTGTTTAGAAGCATTATGCAAGGGGCTACAGTAATTACATAGATAATATCGGTTATTCTTCCATTTTATGGGAAATATGCGCAGTTCAATATCTTAACTTTAGTTTTCCCTTTAGATGCTTTGTGAATGCCAGCCCAATGTCGCATAACAGCACCGGTTGAGACACCCAAATGCTATTGAAAACTTGGTGTGCGTATCTAAAAAGTACAAAAGCCAGTACTATACCTTTTTCAGTTTTGACGTTTGATAGTCCGCCATCTTGTGATGTCCCAGCATGTAAACGGAAACTTCTCAATGTTCATATTGTAGCGGATATTTGTAAGAAACTACACTTTACTGATGGAAAATAAAGCTTTTACAACTTCAGTTTGGTCAACATGACGTGTTCCGATTTGTATAACTTTTAATAGGCTCCTGAGAAGCGACCTGTAATGCAGATATGTATTGGTCTACGACCTTCTGGTTCTAAGCCACCGATTTGAGTGTTATTATACGTTTATAGTTATGCATATCAACTAATTATATTAATACAGAGCCACCTACGACAATAACAACGACCCCATTAACTAAAACAACAACATCGACCATTCAGATTGTTAACATTTCATCAACGATTATAGGGCATGGTACAGAACCCACGATCAGTGAGTCTTCAACGCATGGAAACAACACAAACACAGAGGATACTGTTTTCTACCATAAACAGTGTAAGTACGACATTTATTGCACCGGAAATAAATATTTTCCTGCGCATGCTCATTTTACTTGCTATGAAATCAAACTTAAGCATTGACAGGCCATGAGAATATTGTTATCATGCGGTTTACCAACATTTTAATACTTGAGATGTAAAATTACCAAAAACTCACAATTCATCCAAACGAAATTAAATGCTCGATAACTGAGCATTTTTTTGCCTCGGCGATGTACTCGCGATTTAAAAAATAGCTTCGGAAGGCACCAGGAACAGGGATATCACAACTGTTGAATACCACTTTTGCATGCTACTTTCCTTTCCTGTACTGGACGTGGTGAAGGTTTTTAACCACATATTGACAATATGATAATGTTGTGTTTGCAGGGTTTATAGTCACCACAATCGTAGTTGCAATTGTGATTGTGCTAAACTGTATATGCCTAGCTGTCTGGTGTATCTACAAACGAAATAAAAATGGTACGTACCGGATCCTAGATTTACAAAATCGTAAGTAATTATAATAAGTAAGTATGATATATAGGTGTTTCGATAGTACACTGTATAACGTTAATTATATTACTTGTTTACTTGCTAAGAATCCTCTTTATTCATTCATGGATACATGCTCTCTACAGCAGCTTTCAACGTTTCAATATCGTTATGCCATTGATCAGTAATAATATTAACTACAGATGCAGTTTTTACTGGAATTTGGCAGTAACTACAGCCTGGGGCCTTATTTACCAACGTTGTAAGTCTAAAACTCAGGCTTATAATTTTCATTGTCAAATGTTTTATTCTCGTGTTGTTATAAATGCACCGATTATGGTATAAATGGGTATACGAGTCAAAGGGTAACAACATTCACATTAATTTTGTTACATCTAATTGCAATGGAACGGGGTGGTTGTGAAAATTGTAAATTTAAGTGTAGGTCTGAGTTTCCGTTTTACAATGTTGGCAAATAAGGCCCCGGATCTGATTTGATTGTCTGCAAATGTCTGGTTTCTCAAGTCGCGAAAACCAACATTTGCGTTTGATAGTTTCACAGATTAAACAAGAATACAATAGAGCTAGCGTTTATTGATCATAGTTAAACGATAGAAGGTTTTGGCTAGTTGAACAATGGCTGTGATTGGCGCTAACCATGGTCATCATAGGTCTGGTGAATATACACACGCTCAGATAACCGAACCAGTCCAAATTTTAATTACAAAGTAAAACATCCAAACCTTGCGAATATACGTTCTTGTCTTAACCATGATATTTGGTATTTAATTTCAGGTAATGAAATGGAACCAGAAAACACCGAACACAAAAGGTAAGTCAGAGTATTATTCATTAGAGAAACGAACGTCGGTTAGATCACTATTTCGTTGGATTTTAAGTATTATGTTTTGTGTTATACCATTCCAAACAAGCAATAATTTTTCATTTACAATCTATTTCGAAACGGGAGCCAAAATATAAAAAAATTGATATGACCCCCTCCCGTTGTAGGTTTTTACGACCTAAACTTGATATGCATACTAAAGATACATGATGTGCCCTATAGGGTAAATATAATCTTCTTTGTACAGTAAAACTTCGCTATCTCGATGACTCATCGGGACAAGCCAAATGTTCGAGATAGACCTAGTGCTCGACATATCCGAAGTACTTAATGAATTTTATCTTACATTTTCAGTGGTATACACGTCATCAGTGGAAACCAAGCTAGTTATGAAATGGAGACACTTCGGGAATACGGCGAGAAAGGAGTCAGATGTTCAATGGACGAAGAGATTGACACGTATGCCCTTATTGATGATACTGATATGACAACATATGAAAACTTGGATTTAGCCAATCACTGTGAACAGAGTGAACGTTTGTTCAGTGGCATTTACGCAAACGTGAACTAATACGGACAATGAAATATGGACTAACTTTTTTAACATTCTCAAAAATGTCAAATAATTGTTATTGTTTAATCAAATGCAAAGCAATGCACCTTCGGTATATTTTTGTTATTCGTTCTGTGTTAAATAATATTTGTTTGAATATGCATTTTACAGCGATAATACAACCTAGTAATACAATAATATAACTTATAAAGGGATATATGATGAAAGAGCTGATCTCGAAATGCACAAAAAGAACACACTTGGCAATCAGGCAACATTCAATAGAAAGAGCAGTGCATGAACTGCACATAAAGAAGAATACATAATTATGTTTATGAGGCAGCATTCAAAAACAGAACAGAGCACGTACTGCAAAAACAAGAAAACACTATCATACATATCAAGTAAACGTCAAACAGATAAACACAAGGGTCATTTGAATTAAAAAGAGCATGTACCAGTACGTGTAATGTGTCCATATATCAGGTTTAAGCGATTACATTAACAGTGACTATTCATTGACAATACACGGACGGAACTGTGCCATTGTAAATGTTCACGTAACAGGAAACGTAACAATATAAACAAAGAGAGTAATCTCTTGAAACAATGAGCCTTGACTCATTTCACTTCATCAGGAAAATATATACTTATTTATGTCATTTCTTGTGCTGTCTACTGAAACCCCAGATGTCCCTTTTAACCCACACGAAACAATAATGTAACAGTTTCCGCTAGGAAGTTACGAATGTTTTTCCAAGATACATTCGGGACATTCGTACTTATATCAAGTTCTGGGTAAAAGCTATGTTTAGACATGACTTTTAGCACAAAGTTGCTTATGTGGTTTGTTTTCTTACTTTCGAATTTGAAAGGTAAGTGTCTGTGTTTTTACTTGCTTTTTCTTATGCTATTCAGAAACAACACGTTCCGTTGTTATTGAACTTTGTGCGAACAGTTACATAACAACTTTGTAAGGATGTAGCGCTTTCGAATTAACTATGTTTATACCCTTTTAACTTTTAACATACCCATGTTGTTATAATTGGTTTCGAACCGGCAACACAAATATTGGGAAACAGTTTAAACTAAGCGTTACCCGGAATGGAACATGCGTTTCAGCGTTTTGATTACGCTGTGAGTTGTGCCTCCGTTGCTCAATGGCTAATGTGCTTGCACTACGCTTGCTGGCAAATTGAAGCTATGTACATTGTTTTGTACGACATACATTGAAATAAAAATACCTGAACCAACGTTTGTGGTAGCTCAAATAAACTATACGTATTGTGTTTATTATGTTTTCTATGTAATCAGCGTCTGTCACAGCATATTCTGATGGATATATTGGATGTTATACTCAGTCCGCGTATATGACGACCACATTGATCAAGGGTAACAATGGGAGTGTGTGTAAACAACATTGTTTTCCCCATCACAGATATGCTGGTACAAGGGTAAGCTTCCATTGTTGTCTTACTTTGTTCTATTATATTGTATTTCGCTGGCTTAGAATGAGAAGGTCGACCTTATAAGACTGATAAATATTTAAAATCAACACCATAAGGCGTTTCTTGTGAGCATATTTTCTTGAAAATCGGAACTGATCATGTTGAGGTTAAGAGCAATTGTCAGACAGTATTTTCTTGTTTTCTCAAAATATCGATTGTATAGTTAAGACCTTCTCATACAAAGCCAGCGATATGTAGATACAGTAAAACTTTCTGAAAACTCCTGCGGGATGATGGCACAGGTTGCTGCGTGACGTTAACTGCATCAAGAAATGTTACTTTCAGTAATTACTTAGACCTGCCGTCCACTAGGACCCCGAAGGGTTCTCGAAGCAGGTATTCGCCTGATCTGGAAGGATCGGGATGGTTCGGGGTGTTCTGGAACCCTTCCGCATCATTCCGCAACGCTTCGGGACGAAGGTCTTGTTCGGTAATGCTTCGGGGGAGCTTCGGGGTAATCGGGAACCCATCGGTAACAGTTCGGGGTATTCGGGAACCCATCGGCATTCACTCCGCATCATCGGGACGCCTTCTGCTAGGCTTCGTGGTCATTTAGCTATCCCGAACGGTTCCCAAAGGAAAGCCGAATCGATGCCGAAAGCTCCCCGATAACGCCGAAGGGATGAGTTCTACAAACGTAAACTATGCCGATGATGTTAAGAACAGTTGCCCAACAGTTGCCGACGCGAAAGGGATGCCGAGTCGTCATCGTATATCCCGAATGACAGCGGAAGCAATGCGGTCAGTTTGCCGACAAGTTTAGATAGTAGTTCGGCATCGTCTATTTACATCGGCAATCTATCGGCATCGATTCGTTAACCCTTCCGCACCCTCCTCAACGTTACCGCGTCCTTTCCGCACGTTCGGCTAACCCCTGAACTGTCGGCAATCAGTCGGGATACATTCGGCTACTTCAGATAGGCCTCGGCATGTGTACCGCGTGTATACCGCAACCATTCGTATACCGATCCCCGAATGCTTCCCGAACAAGCACCACGACGAAGTTCCGCCAAGTTTTATTGACAAATGATCCCGAAGGGTTCCCGAATCGAGCAGATTGTAATCGGCATCCCTTCCGTGTAGCATCGGGGTCTAGTGGACGACAGGTCTAAATGAGCCTCTGTTTTGACAAGCTTTTCTTGAAAAGGACACCTTTATGTATTTTCCTTGACGGGATTTTAGTAGACATGACGAAACTCGGTTATTCACCTCTGTGTTCAGTTATAATGATACACTGAACAATATGTTCCTAGTATTTTCAGGCTATGTGCCGTTAAAGGTCACATTGTTTGTACAAATCGTTATGGAGCATTGAAATAATTTTCCTACACACATGTAGGATGAAAACTTTCTTTATTCAGTTTGGTAAGTTAGACTGTAGACAAATCGATTTAAATCAAGGTTTTTAGTAAAGTATATTGGGTAATATAGTAAATGAGACTTGTCATGTACAAAGTGTTTCCCTTTCTCTTACAGCTGGATCATTGTTATTGTGGACTTACTCTAGGTGATGATAAACTAAACGTCTCCAAATGCTCCTACAGTTGCCCTGGACAACCATACAACAGGAAGTGCGGAGGCGTTTCCGGTTTGACAATTTATGACATCAACAGTAAGTATCCAATTAGCACCGTCTCGGACAAGGCATTTTACACGTTTTTGTCATTTAGAAATTATGGTTGCACAATCGGGTCCTCAAACATGTTATAGTAGAAACCCCCCCCCCCATCTTTTCCGAATAAGAACAAACAGTTTTCTTTGATTTTGCATCAAACCAGGCACCCACTTTTGGCAAATGATCTAACTAAGACAATGAACACCCAATGTTACGTGTTTTCGTTGAGTAACAAAAGAAATTAAAGCACCTTTTATAACCGAGTATGTCAATCTCAGCACGTTCTTCGACTCAGAAAGTTTTGTAATCAAGGTTCTTTTGTCTTAAGAATGTACTCCGATTGGAGTATGGAGTATAAGTTGGAGCATACATTACGTACTCAAATGTTTATGATAATCACGATGCCTTATACTGCGATATCTCGTTGAGTGCTCGTGGAACGTTTAATAACATTAAACTTCGCTTCTTTCTTCAGGAATAGAGCCAAAGTTTGAAGCAGAACCCTCAATCGTTTCATATAATATCCAACATGTGACAAGAAACAACGTTCGCAGTAAGGCATCTGTTGGCACAGAAAAAGTGGAAGGAAATTTCTTCCACTTTTTTGCTTATTTTGTATCTAATTATTTTTACTGCTTCCCTTTAATACAATAAAACGTGCACATTGATAGCCGATGTATTATACCGGTAGCGTAAATCCATTTTTATCAAAAATATTTTGACCATGCCTTGACTAATTGTTAAACGGTTTTATGTTTTCCTAAAAATTCTACTGTTATAGGTATGGATGTACAACACATATTTAAATTAACGTTTTATCTACAACGGTTGAACATACGTTTTAAAATCTTCTGTATAATATAATGTTAAATGTTCAACATTTTAAAGGCATTTTGTGACAACTTTATGGTGTGTTTCAGATTCTCTAACCATGGAAAGTCACAGATTGTCTTCACTAGCTTCAGAATCGCTTCCATTGGGAGGGCAAAGGTTGTCAACGATTAAAACATTAATTGTCAAAGAGGAATCACCGTGTACGTATATGTTATTAAATATAATGGACACTACCCCCCCCCCCTCCCCCTAAAAAGACACAAACATCAGAGGGTCATAATTGAACCTTAATTGTTTGCGCAAACAAGAGAATATATAATTTACAAGGCATTTATAACTTCACCGAATTGAATTTGTTAACCGCGCTGATAATACATCTCAAACAGGAACTCAGAGTTTGAGGCAAATATCAAGTTGTAGCTATTGATATGTTGCCACTGCTGTGAAGTATATCCAATCTATTATTCGATCGCAATTCATATTTTGAGTTCGACGAGAAAGCTATCCCAATTACATACAGAACACATAATATTCAGATTACGATTTCGAATTGTTTTCAGTGTGTATCATTGCGAGTAGTTCCATTGCCTTTGGTTTGTTGGTGCTTCTGATTATGGTGTTAGCTGTCTACAGATGTACCAGCACAGCACGGTGTAACAGAGGTATGCTAATTTGAAATTTTCGTTTGTTTGTTGTTACGTTAGACATAATCTTAGGTATGCGTGTTTCCCCTCTCTCCAACTACCCCAAACATTGGCCTTTCCTGAAAAGTTTCAAATACAGAGTTATTAACTTTAGATAGACGGAGAAACAAGTTCCAGAAATTACATTAACCCTGCATGATCTACATCCTATTTCTGATGACTAGCTTTCTCATTATAATGAGTGTGTTGAATAGCTACGAAGTCCCTTTTTATATTATCAGAATTGAAAATATTTCTGTACTTCAGAACTTAAGCAGTAAAATATTTTAACGACAGTTTAGTAAATTACAGTATTTTCACGAAACCACAGCTAGCTTGGCTGTATTTCTGATTTCAGGACCTCGAAATAGAAATGGTGGATACATAACGTACGTATGATTAATTGATTGAGTGATCTAAAATGCTTTAAACTATTATTATTGTCAGTCCCATTAGTCAACAGTATAAAAGTAATGTGAAGACTATCCAGTCACTTTATCCTGACCCTGGGTAACCAGAAGCTACCTGAAATTTACTGAGTGCCATGCAAGGAGATGTATTAGTTTTGAACGACTTTGGTCCGTCACGGCCTGGAATTGAACCAGATACCTTGCTATAACTGAATGCTCTACTACAATACTAGTAACTAGGCATTCGCTGCAAATGGTTGTACATGCATTATTGGGTAAACTCACATTATTTCACAAGAAACTGCCGCGAACGCCATTAACACACTATTTACTCCATTCCAATGGTTTGACGCAAGATTTTATGTTTACGTTTTTCAGACCAACACCATGTAACAATACTAGAGTCAGCAATGACGTACGGGCTAACCAAACTGCCATCCACATGAACACGATGAATAGAAGCATACTAGAGCGAACATATATTTAGTAAATGGAACAGCATTACACGAGTGCAAATATGTATGGTTAATTTAGCACCAAGCATAATTGAACTAATATCAATTTTGTAAATTAAAAAAGCATACTGAATAAAACATATACATCGTACTAGTATTTAGGAAATGGAACAAGTATACTGCAGAAAAAATAGATACCGTTTATAATTGACGACAGTGCAGAAATCGCATCGCCTATGTGGTCGACGAAAGTTGCCAGTCGAAGGGTGGCCATGTGGTATGGTATACACTAGAAGCTCTAGATACTTTATTGACAATTAGGGAAATGTATATTATAAATATGTGAAAAAGAATAAGGTCTGATTGAATACTTTCCACTGATTGGTTCTGTTTGTCTTTTGTTAATGCCACTTGTGAATAAAAAAGTGATATGTTGTATAACTTTAGATAATGCATATAATATATTATAACAACAAATATATTTATACTTAATTATTTTATTAAATATTAAGAAAGGTAAGGATTGAAGTTTCTCCGCATATACTTATGATAGTGCTATTAAATACACATTATATTTGAAATGGGAAGTACTGGAATCCATTACACAATATTCATCTTGACACAGGTCGCACCATAAATGGTTTTGCTCTCAAGAGGAACTTTGTATCATACACTTCCGGATTACGAGGGTCACATCCATTCTGTTTGGTATCATCTGTGGTTTCAAATCGGTAATTTTGCAACAGAGTAACAATATACAAGAAATACCGAGTCTTGGCAAACGTCTCACCAATACATCGTCTTTCTCCTAGACCAAATGCTAGAACACTGAAACATACAAATGGATGAAATTTACATATAAACAAAAAACTATTAGTATTGGACAAATTGAAAATATGCCTTTGAAGATTATGTAATTTGCCGATAGGTAAGGAACGCAATCTCAACATCATCGTGACCGAGCATTGACTTAAGTTTGCACGAACACTACGTGAAGTAATCCTTTTTTAATTATGTTTCTATCATGTAACGCACCGCCAACACAAGTAATTATTTCGTTATTCTGTGTAGGTGTACCATCTCTGTTAATTGTATCATTGATAAAGACTAAAACGAAAACTTACATAGTTTACAACAACAACATCAACAACATGTATTTCGTTATCAATGATACAATTACCTGTGTGCATAATAAGTA
The DNA here is from genome assembly GCA_963678985.1 of Spisula subtruncata. Classification (NCBI taxonomy): domain Eukaryota; kingdom Metazoa; phylum Mollusca; class Bivalvia; order Venerida; family Mactridae; genus Spisula; species Spisula subtruncata. Next base: position 25,960,634 of record OY787664.1, on the reverse strand, counting down.
TAAAACTAAACACAAACAACAATGTTCGGAAGCAGAAACTATAAATGTAGCTTAATTTTGGTGCAAATTATATATGATTACGTTTGTATATATTTGTTTCTAACGTGGATTTTTAATTAAGTTTTTCCAACTTATATTAATAACTCTCTACATCTCATTCCTGATGTTATCAATCGCCACGAGGTATGAGAAAATAGAATCCAGAACATTTCTTTGCTTAGCATAAAAATAAACATACGTAGTTTACCTCCTGCATAATACATGTTCTGATGGCAATATTTCGCCGTTTTCGTCCAAGAATCTTTCAGGTCTGAAGTTCCAAGGATCACCCCAAATCTTCTCATCATGGTGAACGAACCAAGCATTTGCCAAAACCTGCAATAAAACAGTTTAGGAAATTGATGTTGTTGTTTTCTTAATTAGGCCATTCAAAATTGTATTTTCGTTCAGCGTTTGAAAACTTTTTTAGCAATTCTGAGAGAGAAAAAAAAACAAATTTATTGAACAACACCAAGTCAAAAGGACTCCAATAATCATTGCTATATATTTCTTTCAAGCACTGTTAATGATAATAACTTACTGAAATGACTGAAAAATATTTCTTTCCCAAGATGCACGAACCTATCCGTCGTCCTCGGATGCTAAACGAAATATTTTTTGGTATGACCTAACCACGGTTATAAAGGTCCTTTTACTCTTGAAGAACGGATATTTTCATACAAAGTTAGTTCTGTGTAAATTAGCAACTCAATGATTTAAAGATGTCCACTGAGTTTTCTATAATAATGTACTGTTATAGTGTTTATTAAATGAACCATTATTACACCCCCCCCCCCCCCCTCCCCTTTATGATGAGTGCTCATGTATGTCGGTCGGTCGGTAGACCAAATGGGTTCCGTTCAATAACTCAGGAAGGCTTAGCCCTAGGATCTTCAAAATTTACATGATGGTTAGACAGCAACAGTATATGGTCCCTATTGATTATGATGTCAGTAGGTCAAATACCAATGCCACTCTGACCATTACCATGTTCAACTATTGAGATGCAATGTTTTTACAAACATCTCTTGTTAACTTTAGCAATGCAAAGCATTGAGACCTGAGTGTTTAAGATTTCGATGTTTTAATAAAACATTACCACGATCGACTAGTATTCAGATTCATACCGTGCTATCCTTTTGAATACCATATCCTTCGAACTCAATGTTTTCGTTACAAATATGTGGTATAAGTACTGGTAAAACGGGTGCGTAACGATGAACCTCCTTTTCGAATGCCAGTATATATGGACAACGACTCCGGTTAGAAAACGAGGGCACACCATTCCGACCAATCACTCGATCTATTTCTTCCTGTATCTTGCTTTGACATTCAGGATGGTTTAACAATATCAGCGTAGAACTTGTTAGAAGGGACAGAGTTGTTGCAATGCCTGCAATATTGAATACATGATCACATTATTGTGCTAAGAAATGTACGCATACACATTCGATAATGTGCTTTGGAAAAAGCAAACTGTTTAGAAGTGTGTATTCCAAGTACCTCATGGGATTTATTAACACTTTTATCAAAATTTACCATACAAAAAAGCTTACCATGATCATGATTTCTAAAGAAATGTTTTACTTATGTGTCATTTCACACAGTAGGCACACAAAGTAACAATTTACACTTTGCTAGCTCTCCATGAACGTGACACTACATTCAATGAAGAAGAACATGCCAATCATCTTGTAATGTTTTCCTTTATTACACAAAGACAGACTTTTGTTTCTTCTGTGTACTAATACTATTTACACAGAACAAAGTAATTTTGTGTAAAATATGTAACCTTTAGACTAGAGGCTTTTTTATGTAAATAGTCTTTTAAAAAACTTACTAGCATCAATAGTTTCCTGAATCTGTCCAATGATTATATTATCTGTAAGAAATATATCTTCTCCCTCTCTCTTTGTCAATTTCTCCTTTCTTTGTTGTTCCAAATAGAATTGAACAATACCTTGTTCGTCCCCAGCAATGTGTGATGTCTACAGATAAAATATAGCACTTAGTTCAACTTAGTCACCGGATACACCATTACTAAAACAGTTACTAGTAGTAGAAAGAACTTTTCGGTTGCCCTTTTGTAAACCATCATCAAAATTTCAATATACGAATATGTTTCATACTCTACATATAAATAGCTTGTATGTTGCTTTCCTTTTTACTATTTTGTTCGAGGACAAGTATATGATATATATACAGAGTGTATACCACTTTGCAATGACTAAATGCTACTAAGTATACAACAGCCAACACTCGATAATTGTTTTTAGTCTTAGATTCTGACGTAGGTTATACATACAAAGATGCTTTTGAAACTGCAATAATTTTGAAACTGTGACGCGTAAAAACATTTGCACCTGACAATAACCATATCACAGGATTTTTCCGATGTGATACGCATTTTGCACAAAAACGAAATTTAAGACAAATATAAAGCATACAAACATAGATTGTGTCAGAAATAGAATACTATCCTACTCGAACGGAGTGGAAGTATTTATCCACGATTTTTGTATGCATATCCATGTAGCCAAGGAACATTTCACCATATTTCAGCATGGGGATGAATCGCAGTATAGGGAAAGTTGACAATACAGCATCGCCATGTGGTGAAACCAGTAGTTCGCCGCAGTCTAGACTTTGCCAGAACACGTGTTCGTCTGGGTCTCCTTCCGGTATGGTCTTTCCAATAAGCTGAAGGCATAACAAGTAACATTAACCTTCCTTAATGCTCTCAAGCAAGTTCGCTTACATAAAGTATTTGCGACAATCAAGCCCTGAACTTGATCAACCCTTGGAGTTTTCATACCATTTAGATATATGTTTGGCACTCGCCATATTCGACCATAGAAATATCATTTTGCTATTTGGAACACCTACATAGAAACAATGTCTGGTGATATAAAGCAACGTGAACAAAATAAAGGAATAATCCTTACATACCGGTAATACTCAATCAGACGACACCGACGACGATCTTAAGTGATGGCAATAACTCTTAAAAAAGCAGATGAGCTTGAAAATATTATTATTTAAAATCGTTCGTTTAATTAGTCGATATTTACTCAAGAACGACTCAATCGACAGAGCAGAACGCTTATGTTGAATAATAGACACTACTTACATGTACTACCATAGATATTATTTAGAGATTAATACCTGGGCGCGCTGTGGCATTGAGTGATAATATCCCCGGCGCGTCGATAATGGCTCGAGGGCTTTAGCCCGAGTGCCATTATCAAGAACCGGGGATATTATCACTCAATGACACAGCGCGCCCAGGTATTGAACTTTTTAATACACTTGTTCCGGGGAAGGAAAGCTATGAAAGCACTTAATGTCAACTAACCTAGTGATTATAAACATTGGAGTACAATTGACCTACTTCATGCTCCAAAAGGAGCGTTTCTTAGTTACAATAACTGCTGTAACTTCTTTATTACTGAATGGAAACATATGAAATGGGGGTTCATTTTCTTAGTTAGATCATTTGCTACAATTTAGTGTTGGTTTTGATGCACATTTCTAAAAAATGTTTTTCAAGTTGGAGCGTCTACGTATTTCTAACGTAAAACCCGCGTAAATAACGTCACGTCGCGCGTGCGCACGATCGCAGGGCGATTATCGCTCACGCGATCGATAATATCCTCGGCGTTCGTTGATAATATCCCCGGCGGACCGATAATACGGATTTTGTCAACGCAAATATGTTACTATATATAGTAACAGGTGTATTAAATGAATATATTTTATACTTACAATTATGGAAATAATATTCGAAAGTGATCTCTTAACAAAACAGACAAATTCAAACTCTTTTGGCTTCATGTTATCGATTTTACCCCGAATGTTGCGCATTTCAATGAACATTTTGTTCTCCAAATCTTTAACTCCGGGTCCATACGTATGAAGAGCCTTAATGAATGTCTTTTTCATGATTTTGTACTTGTACCTTCTGGCAAAATGTGCATAACCAACCGACTCGCCGCCATTTCGGCAATACGTAGCAAAGAAAGAGTTCCCCTTGTCACTGAAGTGCTGAGAATATTCCTCCGAGCAGTAAGCTTTCCTCATTAAAGGCATTGAGTTAAGAACCACCAGTTTCTTCCCCATCATGTTTAACCCGAATATTTCACCATAACATTTAGCCAGATCACCGAGTTTATAGATTATATTAGATTCGTTCATTTGTAACGCATGTCCCATCAAAGGTAACCCTGGTGGTTCCGGAAGCGGCTTCCTTCCAACAATTCTTCCTGTTCCTTTCACACATTTCAATGTAATCATAAGCACAATAATGGCAACAATAAATCCAGCCAGCACAATCATTGTTTATCTATGCATTAACAACATCAACAACTTACTACACTTATGTACAACGTATATATATACAACGAATATGGTTATGTCAAATGAGCAGTATATGTACTTGTACGCTTCATGTGCGACGACTTTATTTTTAGGCTATTTAAACCATGAATGCGGTTTGAAGAGCTATGAATATTGTTATGTGATCGCACGCTTCGTATACGACATATTTGTGTCAAGGATAGAGATAAATATTTGGTTTCTCGGACAAACATTAAAGAAAAAGTCAAACTCCTTTATATTATTGATTGATCTCAACGTGATATCCTCGACGCTTATTGTAGTTATTATATTATAATTATAAAACACTGTCGACACTTTATTTCTGATGTTATCTATCGCCATCTTCATAAGTCGATGTTACGATCAATGAATGGTATGTGTTATTTTTTGTATAACCCAAATCTACTACCCGACCAACGATTTTTGACAGTTACGTCATTTTGTAAACAATCTATAAATAAGCAGGCTTTATCCCCAAAAAGATTGAGGATTATACTATATAGAAGTATGTCCTTACCAATTCGTATATTTCAAGCAATGCATGGTTCTGTGTATGTGTTAGTTAACTCTCACTCAGGAGATCTAAGTTCAAAGCTGGTGATAGCCATAAATCTATTACAAATTTTTTCTTGTATTATATACGAGAAACATATACCCTTTGATAATTTGATAAGATATTTATTTTTTTGCCTAATTATTATTAAAATTAGACCCGTGGAATTCGTGTAATTGAAAACACTTATGGGATAGCTGTTGGTTTCTCTGAATTTTTCAAAGACTCCCTACTATAATTTAAAACTTTTTCTTGGCCATTAAATTAAGCTATTTGAAGATGAGTGAAATGCAAAGGTGTTTTTTACTCAAGCAGCATTCTGTACACATACTTTGTATGCGATTGCAAAAAAAAAAAATTAAAATAAGCGTAAAATGTTCTGCTGACGGGGTTCGAACTACAAAAAAAAACAGTCCGACCAGGGATACATGACAGTGACGTCATGTTGTGTTTACAATTAAATGTTTACTATATATTTCGTCTGCAAAAATGTGGATTATAAGAATATTTCTTTACCTATAATCGGAATAAAATCGTGGGCTGGAGGATAATGGTGCAGTATTAGTAATTAAAACATGCGGAGTTCGAACCCCGTCAGCGGAACTTTTTATGCTTATTTAATATTTTATTTTTATTCAATCGCATACAAGGTGTGTGTACAGAATGCTGCTTGAGTAAAAATACCTTTGTCATTTCACTCACCTTCAAATGGTTTAATTTAATAGCTGAGAACAAGTTTTAAATTATAGTAGGGAGTCTTTGACCAATTACACGCATTCCACGGGTTTAGATTTAATAATAAAAAATAAGGCAAAAACTGTATTTTCAAAATAAATATCTTATCAAATCATCCTATGGTATACGTTTCTCGTACATAATACAAGAAAAAATGTAATAGTTTAATGGCTATCAGAAGCTTTGAACTTATATTAGATCACCTGAGTGAGAGTCAACAAACACATCCACAGAACCATGCATAGCTTGAAATATATGAATTGGTAAGGACATACTTCTGTATAGTATGATCCTCAATTTTTTTGGAATATACCCTGCTTATTTACAGATTGTTTACAGAATGACGTCACTGTCAAAAATCGTTGGTCGGATAGTAAGTTTAACTCTAACGCGATATTCTGCAATGTCAATATAAACAGAAATCACTGACTATTACATCAATTTAGGGAGAGCAAAAGTTTATTTTATTGTCGATTCAAAGATGTCTGTCAAAATCGCCATAATGTTCCATCTCTAAATAGCTAATTGCAGTAAGTATAACCACAACGCTATAGGACCATTAGATTTTTTATCATTTAAGTGTATTATTGATGGTAGAATTTAATCCTGACACACCTGTAATAATCAACGGGGGTGAATGTTTGTTTACGCGGTTGTGACAGAGATCTTTGAATCACCTATACCTACTCACTTTTATTCACCAAGTAAATTAAAATTATGGTATAGCTTGGCTATTTTGACGTGAGCCTGACCTTTATGCAAGAATATATTACAAGATTCTTGCTTTGAATATATCAATTTCCGCAAGCAAATTGTGCAATATCGGCATTTAAGATTTGTGTTTGTAGTACATCTCGAGCGTCATCGTGATACTCCCCGATTATGAAAACATACACTCGGTGTTGTAAACGTAGACAATATATCAACTGTTATATTATGGTAATCAATTGGTCTTGACCATCTAGTTTTTATTGTGTAAATGGTCAAAGGCATTTCACATGCCGTTTATACCAATAAAACTGTAAACTGTAAACTGGTCAAGCTCATGTCAATGTGGCCAAGCTATACGCGTACATTGAAAAGCTAATCCCTTATCCTATAACCTTATGTTGTTATACCTGATTTGCCTGTTTGCTTAAGGTGGCACATGTCCCCATACCGCGTTAGAGTTATAGTTTCAAATTGGTACTTGTTTACGTATTTTAATGTATCAAAATATAACTCTAACGCGGTATTGGGACCTGTGCCACTTAAAGTAAACAGGCAGATCAGGTACAACAACATATAATGATATTGGAAAAGGGATTATCTTGTTCAATGTGGATAGCTTGGCTATTGTGACCTGAACCTGACCTTTATGCAAGAATATATTACAAGATTTTTGCTTTGATTATATCAATTTCCGCAAGCAAATCGTGCAATATCGGTATTTCAGATTTGTGTTTGTATTACATCTTGAGCGTCTTCGAGATACTCCCCGATTATGAAAACATACACTCGGTGTTGTAAACGTAGACAATATATCGACTGTTAAATTATGCTAATCAATCGGTCAGGCTCATCTCAATGTGGCCAAGCTTTACCGTTATTTTAATTTACTTGGTGAATAGAAGTGAGCAGGTAAAATACACTTCCGCTCTACCTAAATCGATGTAATGGTCAGTGATTTCTGTTTATATTGACATTGCAGAATATCGCGTTAGACTTATATAGATCTACAACAAGCACTCGGGCGTAACTGTACTTTTAACATTGGAGTTAACCAGGTTATAGGGGTGTATTTACCCATAAAGCATGCATAAAGAAAGGTCTTATGAAGTAGTGCGCATAGCGCAGTCGGCTAAACTACTATGAGTACGAGTACATGTACATCAAAACTGAATGAATGAGTTCGGATCGCATTCTGCTATATAATTTTTTTAAATTTTGCTCAGCAAATATGTTTCGTGCTTGTTAGTCCAGTCATTTTAACTTTTAACCTCAAACTAATTGCAAAACAAACAGTTTTGTGTTTATATGGTGCGTAAAGCTATCATAAGCAATGTACAAAATGTCCTAATTGAATATTTGTGGGACTTTTTGAGATATTTACAAATATATTCAATTGTCACATGTTTTCGCGATATTTGTCACTTTTGATGTAAATAAATCTTGACTTGTACCAGTAACTTATTTTTACATCGTGCTTAGAGGTCGCAATTTTGGTCTGATTTTTATGAAACTTGGCAGCAATGATCATCGTAAGCTAATCTAGGTAAACTAAAATTTTGAGTTAACCGGAGCCAAAATCTAGGTCACTAGGTCAAAACATCGAAAAAACAAGATATAGTCATCAGGGGTCGCAATTTCAACCTTACACTTGTGAAGTTTAGTCACAATGATCACCTTACAAAAATCAAGGTCATGTATGAAATTGGATTAACCTGAGTTAAAAACTAGGTCACTAGGCCAAATTATAGAACAAATCTTTAGAATGCACCCTTTTTACATAATCTTTATGAAACTATGCCACATGGATCATGAAGACAAAATGTAGGTCAAATTTAATATTTACTTATCATGAGTTAAAACTAGGTCACTAGGTCAAATAATAGAAAATCCTTCATGCGCCAAAAAGTCGCATCAATTATTTTAACCAATTTACCTAATTTTGACCCAAATAATTCAATAACATACTTGCCTTAGATGTTTAGAGATGAGCAATGTGACCAAGTTGCATAAATATTAGACCAAAATTGTGAATTTTGTACCTACACATCGTTTACCTTTGATTTTAACTAGCGACCTACTTTTTGACCCCAGATGACCCAATTTATAACTTCGACCTATATTTTGTTGATATTATTATTGTGACCAAGTTTCATAAATATTAGGTCAACATTATGACCTCTAGCGACTACACAAGGTTTTGGCACAATTTGACCTAGTGACCTAGTTTTTTACCCTTGATCATCCATTTTCAACCTTGGCCTAAATTTTGTTCAGATGATCACTCTGACCCAGTTTCGTAATCTTAGAGTCAAAATTGTGAATACAAATGCAATTGTGGACGAACAGACAAAGAGAACAATCGCTATTTCTCCAGAATCGATAGATTCGTGTACATTTTGTATATTTTCTGTATTGTATACTGTTCAAACACAAATATCTTTTTTCCATAAGACACACATGTATACAACACATGATATGTGTAAATTTTAAACAAATTGGATTAATATTAAAGAAATGAATAAAACTTTTGTTTCCCCTTCCAAGTGCTATTTTGAGTCATTTTGTCGACATTTGAATGGGTAGTTTACCAACACGTAGACTGGCAAATATATGAAAAGTAAATTGTCTGATGACAAAATCAATATTTGTATTCGACAGAAGAAGGTTGTATCTTTCAGAAAATATAAGCGTTAAGGTGCAATTAGTAAATATTTAACGACTTACACGGGAATTATTAGAACTTAAAATTCCCCGTGTAGTATGAAATAAGGAAAATGCTGAAATTGCTACCAAAAGTGACCTTAAACATGTCGATTTTTTTTTATTTTCCACACTGAAATCGCATATTTGACATTTTGTCTGTAGTCGATAATAGTCTGTAGATGATGAAAATGCAAAGAAACTCTGTTTTGCAATTTGTTTGAGGTTGACCATATTTTTTAGCTTCAATGACTGGACTATGTCTAATTATACAGAGATGCATAATTATAAAAGTTTCAGTGTGTAAAAAGCACATAAGATATATGTCATAGTTTGTACACAGATTTAGCGTCCACGCGAAAAATCTCATCGAGAAAGTACATAGGTTTTGTATGAAGGAGAAGGAAATAGGACTGTTGCCCGACTGACAAGAGCTAGCATATAAGCACATAAGGTTGTCTCAGCGTCGTAACTTGTAACTCAATTGATACTCACACTGGTTTTGACACATTGTATAATTGAATTCATATAGCATTACATTTAAGCATAAGTTTATTGAATATAAAAAAAATGTTCGTTAGTGGATCCGAACTCACACTGGAAAGAAATAAATAAGCAATTGAAAGCGATGTACACCACACAAACCACTGACAAGATAAACCATTAGCTTATTCTGACGTTTCTACAGAACATTCTTAAAATATTGATTGCAGCGAAGCCAATGACTCGAGTTATTTGTAATTGAATCCAATTACAAAAAATGTATATATCACCAGAACATGAAGATGAAAATGAGCAATAAATACAATATCCAGACTAAATCAATGTAAAGGAAACAAATCATTTTTTATTAGTTATAATACGTGAATTTATAAAAAATTAAGAATTAAAATATACACTATAGAAATTTAATTATTGAAAAAGAGTATAGCAGCGGACTCGAACCCACTGCCCATATAATATAAAACGTATGTTTCTGACAAGAGTTCAGTTTATCCACTAAGCCACGTTGCCAACTAGAAGTAAAGTGAGTTTTTTTCAACCGTATCCATATTTTTTTCATAAAATAACGGTAAATATCGTTTCAACCTTGGCATGTGGACTCGTCCAGGGGTCATATTTCGAAGGTCGTTGTAGATCTATACCTCTATATATATAGTCCAGCTAGGGTATTCTGACAGTGACGTCATTGTTAATGTATACCCAAAAGATTAAAATCATTGCTTAAACAGGTAGATTTTAGTTTGGTTTTGAACTGTTGGTATACGCTTTAATAATTGTTTTTACACCGTATAACACTAGTGGACTGTTCCACTCCGTCACTGTATTTTTATCCTAACGGGACTGTATAACTCTAACGCGATATTCTGCAATGTCAATATAAACAGAAATCACTGACCATTACATCGATTTAGGGAGAGCAGAAGTTTATTTTACCTGTTCACTTCTATTCACCAAGTAAATTAAAATTACGGTATAGCTTGGCCACATTAACATGAGCCTGACGTATTGATTAGCATAATTTAACAGTCGATATATTGTCTACGTTTACAACACCGAGTGTATGTTTTCATAATCGGAAAGTATCACGAAGACGCTCGAGATGTAATACAAACACAAGTCTGATATACCGATATTGCACGACTTGCTTGCGGAAATTGATATATTCAAAACAAGAACCTTGTTATATATAAAGGTCAGGCTCAAGTCAGAATAGCCAAGCTATATACACATTAAAAAGATAATCCCTTTTCCAATATCCTTATGTTGTTATACCTGATTTGCCTATTTACTTTAGGTGACACAGGTCCCAATACCGCGTTAGAGTTATACATATTGTAACCTTAAAGTCCCATTAACGCTCAAAAGCAGTCATATTTTGTGCCCAAAATGAGTTACTTATCGAGAATGTATTATGTTTTTATAAATATTGATTACTGTGCAACAATAAGTTGACTAACACAATATGGATAATTCTGGCCTTTCATTCTGATGTTTTGTTTACTGTTATACACGCCGAGCTTATTTTCGTCAAGTACCGTGTGCACGCGAGCGTGAAGTTATTCACATACGTGGGCGAGAACTAAATCTCGGTGTCCGCCGGTATCTTTTTGAAACTATAGAAACTGTCGGTATCGCTGGTTAAACATACTGTATATTGCCTTGTATAGAGTAGATTTTGGTGGGTTGGTTGGTATTACTTATTCACAAACATTGTGATAGTTTTCTATTTAACTATGTGCTACTTGTATATTACACTTTTTCATCTGTTAAAGCAAACGCTTCTTTGCGGCAGTTTTAAACAGGATTGACAGAAATTAAAGTTTTCATAAAATATTTATACTTATATTTTAATCTAAAATGTCTCAGACCTGCCGTCCACTAGGACCGGAAGGGTTCCCTAAGCAGAAAATCGCCAGATCGAGATGGTTCGGCATGTCCTTGCGATGTTATGGAACCCTTCCGCATCATTCCACATTCAATCCACATCTTCGGGACGCTTTCTGTGAGGCTTCGTAATCATGTAGACATCCCGAAAGGTTTCCAAATTCGAATCGATGTCAAAAGCTCCCCGAAAACACCGAAGGGATGAGTTCTACACACGGAAGATATGCCGATTATGTTAAGATCGCAAGCCGAAAAGCGAAAAGTTACCAAAGGCACCAGTTGATCGTGGAAGAAGTGATGCCGGGTCATCAGCGTATATCTCGAATGGCAGCGGATGCGATGCCGTCAGTTTACCAAGAGGTTCAGATAGTAGTTCGGCATCGTCTATACACTTAACCAAATTTCTAATAGGCCACCCAAAAACAACATTATGTCATCTGATATATTATATCAATAAATCTTAGGCTGTGTAATTTGTTCATTCCACGCACTAATTTATCGATTTCCGGAATAAAATGGCTTATTCATGTAAAAAATCATCCATGCGTAACGGCAAATATTTTTTTTGCACGTTGGTCTCGTAAACAGCTTGGAACAGTATCGTATTTGGTATGAATTTGTTCCCTGTTGATTGACTTTTCTTAAAAACACTACAATTTGTGAGAATGAGCCATGTGGAACGCGCTCATGACGTCAGATTCATGCATACATTGAACGAATTTCTGATTGGCCACGTGTCTTTATAAATTAGTTTTTAACAAATTGCTTTTAGAAGAATACAAATAATCGAAACCTCGATACTGTCCAATTTTATTGATAGAAAATAAGTGCTTCGCACTAATTCGAGCTAAACCCCATGTTATTATAAATATCGCATTTTTCAAAATGACGTTTTAGCATACATGTCTGGATTTTTGTCATTCTGACACCCTCAGCGCGCCCCATGTTACTTATTCTCACCAGTATCCATGCTTTTCATTAAATGAACTTGAAGGGTTCCCGAAACGAGCATGTGGTAATCAGCATCCCTTCCGCATAGTACCGGGGTCTAGATGACGTAAGGTCTTAAACATAATTAAATATACACTTTACTTCTCAATATGTTATATTATAACCTAATGAAAACAATCTAACCTTTAATTCACCCGTGATATATTACACTCGATTACCCTATACAATATAGTGCAATAGGATACCGGCGTTTACCAGTACCGGAGGATACCGGTCGGTATTTGACTTTTATTTAAATGCATATACATGTACTCGCATAAATTGGTCATCAATATATGTGTCCTCGATATATTACGGAACTTTACGTACTGTCTTCGGAACGACCCGTCGAGTTCAGATTGTAAACAAAGGAGTATTTTGTGTGGTGGACAAAATACTCCTTTGTTTACAAATTGACGATTTGCGGAGATCATTATTCTTAGGATAAAAGTCATTATAGATCAAATATATGCTGATTCTATGACATTTGGGGAGCTCTATAACCTGCCAATGTTTCACGGTCTTATTTGTTAGTAAAATATTGCTATTTCTGAGACTTTATGAGACTTTAAGATAATACCGATCGCCATTACAAATATTATTAAGGTATACATAAACATTGTAGTTTTACTATACGAGTATACAATTATTTACAAATCCTTTTTCACCAGAGGGCTAAAATTACGTATGCTCTCTATCTATGCTTTAAATAATGAAAAATCAATACTTTTCTTGGGGGATTTAATTTCGTGGATTTCGTGTTTGTTCTCAGCCACAAAATTTAATCTCCCAAGGATATTAATGATTATATAGTATCTGACTTAGTGGACGATGTATACTTAAAATGACGCCCCCACGAAATTGTCTTTTTCAAAAAAACAACGAGATTGTGTCCTATTGAAATTTTAAATGATTTTACAGTACTGGTATGATACAGTCAATTGGACACGTCAGTAGCCTTGTGCAGTGGTTAAACCTACGATTTTAATCTTTATACTCCTTATCATGTAGAAATATCCTGGTAACCACACCATGGCGGATTCGGGAATGTCGAAAATCACCAAGTTGCCGGACGATGCCCGTTCATCCGATGTATACCCGGTGTCTAGACATCGTATTACAAATAATTTATGTTTAAAAATAACGAGCAGAGCATTTGTCATTAGCTTTTTATGATACTTATTTGAAGTATTAGTCCACTTGTTGCTAGTAAAAAAACATTAAGCCATACAACCAGTGTTTTCAAAGTTTGCATGTTTTAAAACTTTACTTGAAATACAAATAATGTGCACCGTCCAAACAATCGAGGTAGTACATTTCATGAAATATTATGCAATTGTATACAAATAGAAAATGCCCATTTCAGTTATCAGTCATTTTTTCTCAAATATTGAGAATATCCTATAACCGACATTTAGCTAAACTGCTAAAATTATTATCAAACATTATTTCTCATAGATGCCATACCTTCATTATCCATAGTAAATGAAAAGTAAAGACTAACCAACCACCTTAAGTACGTCTTACGTGAAGCGTATAATTATAAGTAAACATAATTTAATCCATCTATACTGCAATGTCCAGTGATAGCTTGACCGTACTCAGTCTGTCTAGACGTTTAGTAAGTTGTTGACGGTAAAAATATATATCTAAACCGACAATGGATGTTCTTGCTTGATTTATTGTGGCCATTTTTGTGCTTCTCATTACCTTAAAATATGCAAAAAGGAGGGATAAAATTGTTGGGACGAAGCCGATTCCAAAACCACCTGGATTACCTTTGGTTGGTCAAGCGTTTGAAATGGACGAAAATAGTATGATTTTCAAGCTGGAGGAAATGGCTAAGCGCTATGGTGAAATATTCGGTTTGAATCTAATGGGAAACAACGTAGTGGTACTCAATTCAATGCCTTTAATGAGGAAAGCGTATTGTTCTGAACAGTATGCAAAGTATTTTGGTGACAAAGGAAACTCATTCTTTGCTACGTATTGCCGAAATGGTGGTCAGTCCGTGGCTTTTGCAAATGAGGCCAGGGGATTCAAGTACAAAACCTTGAAAAAGACATTCATAAAGGCTCTTCACACCTACGGACCTGGAATTAAAGATTTGGAGGACAAAGTGCTCGTTGAAATGCGAAACATTCAGAGTAAAATCGACAACATGAAACCAAAGGAATTTGAATTTGTCGGTTTTGTTAAGAGGTCTCTATCGAATATTATTTCTATAGTAGTAAGTATTATTTGTTTGGCATTATCTTTGAAGTCAAAACAGTTTAAAAATGCAAAGCTAATAACTGTCTCCAGAGATTGCCTTTCTTGTCAGGGGTTCTAATGGCAAAATGGACTATCATCTGATCATTGGTTCTCTATACTCATCTTTGTGTTGACAAATCTTTCCTAACGTTCTTAACCAGAAATTACATAATAACATGTGGTACTCGTATGTCGACATTGAAAAATGTGAAGAGTATGCGACATGAGAGTAGGCATATTTTGTTCAATGAAAGTTAAGTGTCGAACTGTTTTAAATTGTGCCAGCTTCTTTTGCTATTTACCCTAGTCATAAAAATAGATTCGGAAATTTCAAATTAAATTCGATGCCTGGACTCTCATGCCTTGAACAGTGGCACAAGTTCGTCACTGACACTCTTTAGTTCTAATTCTAGTTCAAAAGGCACGTGCTTTAGATGGTTATTTAAGTATAAACTGATGTCAAAATATACCAAACCTGTAAATAATAGAATATTTAAGTATATTGTTTACTGTTATATAGCTTGTTGGTAACACCATATCAGAAGGAGACCCGGATGAGGACTTATTCTGGCAGCGGCTTGAGTACGGAGACTACCTTGCTTCACAGTATGCAGAGTGTTTGTTGTCAGCTTTACCTTTTCTCCGGCTGATACCTTTTCTGAAATGTGGAAGGAATTTCCTTGGCTACATGGACATACACAGAAAGATTGTTGACAAATACTTTCATTCAGTTCGGGTGAACGTTATCATTATATTATCATTAAAAATAATACTAGTTAAACAGTGGCAGAGCAGAACTAACGTAATCTGTTCTGTGTTCGAGTCTTTTGAGTTCTTTTGCGGCATCATTTTCCTAAAAATGCTTATTTTTGTAATTTCTCAAATCACCAAGGTATTTTGACAGAACTAGTGTACCGTAGTGCAATGCAACATGCATTAACCATCTGTTTCACAAAACCAATGCAAATTATTGAATATGATTTAGTATCTGGAAGGGTTGACATATTAAATTACATATCGCTGGCTTAGAATGAGCAGGTCGTAAGTACCAAGGCATATTTGAAATCTACATCACAAGACGCTTCTGATGAGCCTATTTCCATAAACATCAGTACTTGTCATGTTGACCAAATTGAAGTTGAAACAGCTTGTTTCGCCATTAGTAAAGAGAAGTTTTCAGACGGTTTTTCTTGTTTTCTCAAAATATCGATTATGTAGTTACGACCTTCTCATTCTAAGCCTGCGATATGTACTTTCTTATAGCCAAATAAGCTTATTAATCGTAATTTACTCGTAGTTAGAAAACATGGATGTGCATGCAATAATGTTATCTTCAGGCATCACATAATGCAGGAGATGATCAAGGTATGGTTCAATTCTACTTGGAAGAGCAAAGGAAAGAAAACATGACCGAGGGAAAGGATAAAATCATTACGGACGATATAATAATAGGACAGATAAGTGAAACTATTGAAGCAGGTTAGTTATACATTTGTATTTCCAAAAGTAAAATTTAGCTCGGCTGTGAAAGCTTATTTGGATTTGGAAACAAATGTTATCTTTCTAAATGTCACTATTAGATTAATAGAACGAGCTAATGCAGTCACCCGAGTGTAGGCATGATAAAGATGTTAAAGTTATGATATTGCTCCCTGTACTTTCTAAGTTTAGCAATATGAAGTAATTATCCCAGTGATATATTGCTTTGGTAGGTTGCATAGTTGTTCACCTTCAAGTGCTACATGGAATCAGGTGTCAAAATGTCTGATATTTTAGACTTTTAAATAAATTTTAAACTTAATCAGTTACTATCTCAAAATTAATATTTTGAAATATGTTACATAAGTTCATAGACGTAGTGATTTCATACTTACAAGTACTGAATAAACTACTAGTCTGTATATTGTACCTAGGCTCGACTCTATCGTATACTTTATATTGTATTATTCTTTTCAGGCATTGCCACAACTTGGTCACTTCTTGCAAACTCTATGTTAATCATGTTAAACCACCCAGAATGTCAGAGCAAAATACAGAAAGAAATAGATCGAGTGATTGGTCGGGATGGTGTGCCAACATTTTCTGACCGGAGTCAATGTCCATACATAAGAGCATTTGAAAAGGAAGTTCATCGCTACGCTACCGTTTTACCGTTGCTTCTACCACACATCTGTAATGAAAACATTGAGTTCGAAGGTTATGGTATTGACAAGGATAGCATGGTAAGACTGTCTTGTAATATGTCGGGTTTATCCTTTGACATGACTGTCTCCCAGAAAAAAAACTTAATTTTAAATTAATATATAAGTTAATGGACATTTATTTTCACAAATTGTTTGTATGTTTTTGTTTTGTGTATAGCTGTATAATATGTCTTATGAAAATAAAAAAATGTTAAAAACGAAGTTAATGGACATTGTAAAATGTACAGCTTGCAGTGAATATGAAAATATAGTACGAAAAGCTCTTAGTACCTGATGCATGTTTTAACAACTACAAAAAAGTATCTTATCCTAATATCGTGTCATTTCAGATTTTAGCGAATACTTGGTTCGTTCACCACGATGAGAAGATTTGGGGTGATCCTTGGAACTTCAGACCTGAAAGATTCTTGGACGAACACGGAGAACTGTTGCCACCAGAACATGTATTATGCAAAAGGTTAACTACACTTACATGTTTTATTAAAAAATATTAAGCATTGCATGTCATTTGTCAATGCTTTAAAATGCTTCGTTTTTCGTTAAGTATGTATCCAATGAGCGAGTTTCTTTTGTATATCATGTGACCGTACAGTATATATTCCAGAATTTGTAAACATATGCCCAATCGGAGTATAGCATTGGAACATGTGATCGTGCAATATGGAAAACGGTCGTATTGGTCGCTGTTTCAAGCCTAGAAATCGTCTAAATATGCTATATATAGTACTTAACAGCGTCAAATAACCTATACATTACATATAATTTAATATCTTCCTTGGTACGCAGGATCATAGCGTCAAGAGAAAACCTGAGGAGGATTTTTTCAGACATGCACGACAAAATGCATGTTGACAATTATAATTATGTGTCTGGAATCAAATTGGTAATATATACATTAAATGTAACATAGCCTTTTACATGTTTCAGTGTTCTACCATTTGGTCTAGGAGAAAGGCGATGTATTGGTGAGACGTTTGCAAAGACGCGATATTTCTTGTATATTGTTACTCTGTTGCAAAATTACCGGTTTGAAACCCCGGATGATACCAAACAGAAAGGCTGTGATCCACGTAATACGGATGTATATGATACCAAGCTTCTGGTGAGGGCAAAACCATTCATGGTACGAGCGGTGTCAAGATGAATACCTGCAGCAATGGGTTTCAGAACCTTCAATTTTCAACGTTAGTGGTATTCTATATACATATGACATTGTTTTGAAGTACGTGTACGTATTTATTGGTCAATTGTTTTTCTAGAAACATTAAATGTTATATAATTAGTATTCTGTCTTAATTACAGTTTATTGCTGGCTGAGAATGAGAAGGTCGTAAGTGGCACTTACAACCTTATAATACTAATGCATATTTGAAATCTACACCATAAGGGGCTTCTTATGTGCTTATATTATAAAAATCGTATCTTGTCACGTTGTCCGAACTGATGTTTAAAAGGCTTGCTTTACCATAAATAAACAGTGATTGTCAGACAGTTTTTTTCTTCTTCGACTATTGATTGTCTAAGCCAGCGACATGCCTCTACGTAGGGACTACTTGCTACATGCATGTTGATGCACTACAATAACAAAGGTGGCTGAATAAATTCCAGAAGGAAGTATGAAATAGTTGAACCAGATTTGAAAAAATGCATAACATTTATTCGAATGGCACGGTTATTTAGTGGGTAACGCTTTTGACTACGAATCTAGAGACACCTGGTTCGTTGCTCGACCAGGGTTATCGACCATTTTGGTCATCAAAATTGAGATAGAATATTCAGTAACCCAGAGGTAGTATTATGTTGAGAAAATTGATTTCGCGAATGACATTGTTGAAGTTTATTAAGGTGATGTATACAACATACACTTGGCACTTTAAAGAACTGATGCATCTACTAGTATTTAGACAGGAAATAGGGTATCGCACCTGTATTCCTTGTATAACACAACCGTTTCTTTCCTTCGAGGTCATTAACAAATTCGGAAGGGGAATACATACGACCACGTCTTCATTCGAACGCAAACGAACCATATATTCTTGCCAAATCGCTCATTTAACACTTTCTGAAGCACCATTGATGCATCATATTTGATTAAATTATGTTAACACTTTACCCCTATATCGGTATTCGATCCGTACTGAACAAAGCAAAGCCAAATGCAAACGCGTTATATCAATTGGCTATCACAACAATCCCAGGACTATTGAGCAAATAACCAGAATCTACTAATACAACAAAAAGACTCAGCGCTCAAGCATTAAGAGAGATAATTTATAGTTGACCCTGCTTCCTTGTCCAATCGAAAGCCAAGGATTTTCAAATTTTGGGACCACTTGTTCATTTATTTTTGCAATGGGAATATTAACTATTTAGTTAATCTGTTTATTAGGACAATTTTGCTGATTCCACATATGGTAAACTAGACCCGCATACCCTCATAATTTTACTGTTATTCTATCAACAATCATAAAAGCAATTTCGCGCAATTTGTGTCGCTAACGCTCCCTTGCACTAATTTGTTTATAAATCTAATTTATGATATATAACCTATACATATGATCTATAACCTATACTTATCATTTTCAAATAGTATAAAGGGGTCTTACAATTGGTAGTTCCAGAATTGTACAAAAAGAGTACCCTTTTATTGTTATGACCAAGTTGTGAACTTTTTTTGAGAATAATAAATAATTCATCTTAACATTTCACCCAGCATGCAAATGTATTTGTGATACACCAAAAGGCTAGTCCTCGCATGAAAATGTATTTGTGATACACCAAAAGGCTAGGCCTCGCATGAAAATGTATTTGTGAAAGACCAAAAGGCTAGTCCTCGCATGCAAATGTATTTGTGATAACTAAAAGGCTAGACCTCGCATGCAAATGTATTTGTGATACACCAAAAGGCTAGACCTCGCATGAAAATGTATTTGCTTTAAACCAAAAGGGTAGGTCTGGCATGCAAATGTATTTGTGATAGACCAAAAGGCTAGGTCTCGCATGCAAATTTATTTGTGATACACCTAAAGGCTAGGTATCGCATGAAAATGTATTTGTGATAAACCAAAAGGCTAGGCCGCGCATGAAAATGTATTTGTGATACACCAAAAGGCTATGCCTAGCATGAAAATGTATTTGTGATACACCAAAAGGCTAATCCTCGCATGCAAATGTATTTGTGATAACTAAAAGGCTAGACCTCGCATGCAAATGTATTTGTGATACACCAAAAGGCTAGGCCTAGCATGAAAATGTATATGTGATACCCCAAAAGGCTAGGCCGCGCATGAAAATGTATTTGTTTTAAACCAAAAGGCTAGACCTTGCATGAAAATGTATTTATGATACACCAAAAGGCTAGTCCTCGCATGCAAATGTATGTGTGATAACTTCAAGGCTAGACCTCGCATGCAAATGTATTTGTGATACACCAAAAGGCTAGGCCTAGCATGAAAATGTATATGTGATACCCCAAAAGGCTAGTCATCGCATGAAAATGTATTTGTTTTAAACCAAAAGGCTAGACCTTGCATGAAAATGTATTTGTGATACACCAAAAGGCTAGTCCTCGCATGCAAATGTATTTGTGATAACTAAAAGGCTAGACCTCGCATGCAAATGTATTTGTGATACACCAAAAGGCTAGACCTCGCATGCAAATGTATTTGTGATAACTAAAAGGCTAGTCATCGCATGAAAATGTATTTGTGATACACCAAAAGGCTAGTCATCGCATGAAAATGTATTTGTGATACACCAAAAGGCTAGACCTTCATGAAAATGTATTTGTTTTAAACCAAAAGGCTAGTCATCGCATGAAAATGTATATGTGATACCCCAAAAGGCTAGTCATCGCATGAAAATGTATTTGTGATACACCAAAAGGCTAGTCCTCGCATGAAAATGTATTTGTGATACACCAAAAGGCTAGCCCTCTCATGAAAATGTATTTGTGATACACCAACATACTAGTCCTCTCATGAAAATGCATTTGTGATACACCAAAAGGCTAGGCCTTGCATGAAAATGCATTTGTGATACACAAAAAGGCTAGTCCTTGCATGAAAATGTATTTGTGATACACCAACATGCTAGTCCTCGCATGAAAATGTATTTGTGATACACCAAAAGGCTAGTACTCGCATGAAAATGTATTTGTGATACACCAAAAGGCTAGTCCTCGCATGAAAATGTATTTGTGATACACCAAAAGGCTAGTCCTCGCATGAAAATGTATTTGTGATACACCAACATGCTAGTCCTCTCATGAAAATGCATTTGTGATACACCAACATGCTAGTCCTCTCATGAAAATGCATTTGTGATACACCAACATGCTTGGCCTCGCATGAAAATGCATTTGTGATACACCAACATGCTAGTCCTCGCATGAAAATGTATTTGTGATACACCAAAAGGCTAGTCCTCGCATGCAAATGTATTTGTGATAACTAAAAGGCTAGACCTCGCATGCAAATGTATTTGTGATACACCAAAAGGCTAGACCTTGCATGAAAATGTATTTGTGATACACCAAAAGGCTAGTCCTCGCATGCAAATGTATTTGTGATAACTAAAAGGCAAGACCTCGCATGCAAATGTATTTGTGATACACCAAAAGGCTAGGCCTAGCATGAAAATGTATATGTGATACCCCAAAAGGCTAGTCATCGCATAAAAATGTATTTGTTTAAAACCAAAAGGCTTGACCTTGCATGAATATGTATTTGTGATACACCAAAAGGCTAGTCCTCGCATGCAAATGTATTTGTGATAACTAAAAGGCTAGACCTCGCATGCAAATGTATTTGTGATACACCAAAAGGCTAGACCTCGCATGCAAATGTATTTGTGATACACCAAAAGGCTAGGCCTCGCATGAAACTGTATTTGTGATACACCAAAAGGCTAGTCCTCGCATGAAAATGTATTTGTGATACACCAAAAGGCTAGTCATCGCATGAAAATGTATTTGTGATACACCAAAAGGCTAGACCTTGCATGACAATGTATTTGTTTTAAACCAAAAGGCTAGTCATCGCATGAAAATGTACATGTGATACCCCAAAAGGCTAGTCCTCGCATGAAAAAATGTATTTGTGATACACCAAAAGGCTAGTCCTCGCATGACAATGTATTTGTGATACACCAAAAGGCTAGTCCTCGCATGAAAATGTATTTGTGATACACCAACATGCTAGTCCTCTCATGAAAATGCATTTGTGATACACCAAAAGGCTAGGCCTTGCATGAAAATGCATTTGTGATTCACAAAAAGGGTAGTCCTTGCATGAAAATGTATTTGTGATACACCAACATGCTAGTCCTCGCATGAAAATGTATTTGTGATACACCATAAGGCTAGTCCTCGCATGAAAATGTATTTGTGATACACCAAAAGGCTAGTCCTCGCATGAAAATGTATTTGTGATACACCAAAAGGGTAGTCCTCGCATGAAAATGTATTTGTGATACACCAACATGCTAGTCCTCTCATGAAAATGCATTTGTGATACACCAACATGCTAGTCCTCTCATGAAAATGCATTTGTGATACACCAAAAGGCTAGTCATCGCATGAAAATGTATTTGTGATACACCAAAAGGCTAGGCCTCGCATGAAACTGTATTTGTGATACACCAAAAGGCTAGTCCTCGCATGAAAATGTATTTGTGATACACCAAAAGGCTAGTCATCGCATGAAAATGTATTTTTGATACACCAAAAGGCTAGGCCTCGCATGAAAATGTATTTGTGAAAGACCAAAAGGCTAGTCCTCGCATGCAAATGTATTTGTGATAACTAAAAGGCTAGACCTCGCATGCAAATGTATTTGTGATACACCAAAAGGCTAGACCTCGCATGAAAATGTATTTGCTTTAAACCAAAAGGGTAGGTCTGGCATGCAAATGTATTTGTGATAAACCAAAAGGCTAGGTCTCGCATGCAAATTTATTTGTGATACACCTAAAGGCTAGGTATCGCATGAAAATGTATTTGTGATAAACCAAAAGGCTAGGCCGCGCATGAAAATGTATTTGTGATACACCAAAAGGCTAGGCCTAGCATGAAAATGTATTTGTCATACACCAAAAGGCTAGTCCTCGCATGCAAATGTATTTGTGATAACTAAAAGGCTAGACCTCGCATGCAAATGTATTTGTGATACACCAAAAGGCTAGGCCTAGCATGAAAATGTATATGTGATACCCCAAAAGGCTAGGCTGCGCATGAAAATGTATTTGTTTTAAACCAAAAGGCTAGACCTTGCATGAAAATGTATTTATGATACACCAAAAGGCTCGTCCTCGCATGCAAATGTATTTGTGATAACTTAAAGGCTAGACCTCGCATGCAAATGTATTTGTGATACACCAAAAGGCTAGACCTTGCATGAAAATGTATTTGTGATACACCAAAAGGCTAGACCTTCATGAAAATGTATTTGTTTTAAACCAAAAGGCTAGTCATCGCATGAAAATGTATTTGTTTTAAACCAAAAGGCTAGACCTTGCATGAAAATGTATTTGTGATACACCAAAAGGCTAGTCCTCGCATGCAAATGTATTTGTGATAACTAAAAGGCTAGACCTCGCATGCAAATGTATTTGTGATACACCAAAAGGCTAGTCCTCGCATGAAAATGTATTTGTGATACACCAAAAGGCTAGTCCTCGCATGAAAATGTATTTGTGATACACGAACATGCTAGTCCTCTCATGAAAATGCATTTGTGATACACCAACATGCTAGTCCTCTCATGAAAATGCATTTGTGATACACCAACATGCTTGGCCTCGCATGAAAATGCATTTGTGATACACCAACATGCTAGTCCTCGCATGAAAATGTATTTGTGATACACCAAAAGGCTAGTCCTCGCATGCAAATGTTTTTGTGATAACTAAAAGGCTAGACCTCGCATGCAAATGTATTTGTGATACACCAAAAGGCTAGACCTTGCATGAAAATGTATTTGTGATACACCAAAAGGCTAGACCTTCATGAAAATGTATTTGTTTTAAACCAAAAGGCTAGTCATCGCATGAAAATGTATATGTGATACCCCAAAAGGCTAGTCATCGCATGAAAATGTATTTGTGATACACAAAAAGGCTAGTCCTTGCATGAAAATGTATTTGTGATACACCAACATGCTAGTCCTCGCATGAAAATGTATTTGTGATACACCAAAAGGCAAGTACTCGCATGAAAATGTATTTGTGATACACCAAAAGGCTAGTCCTCGCATGAAAATGTATTTGTGATACACCAAAAGGCTAGTCCTCGCATGAAAATGTATTTGTGATACACGAACATGCTAGTCCTCTCATCAAAATGCATTTGTGATACACCAACATGCTAGTCCTCTCATGAAAATGCATTTGTGATACACCAAAAGGCTAGACCTCGCATGCAAATGTATTTGTGATAACTAAAAGGCTAGTCATCGCATGACAATGTATTTGTGATACACCAAAAGGCTAGTCATCGCTTGAAAATGTATTTGTGATACACCAAAAGGCTAGACCTTCATGAAAATGTATTTGTTTTAAACCAAAAGGCTAGACCTCGCATGAAAATGTATATGTGATACCCCAAAAGGCTAGTCATCGCATGAAAATGTATTTGTGATACACCAAAAGGCTAGTCCTCGCATGAAAATGTATTTGTGATACACCAAAAGGCTAGTCCTCGCATGAAAATGTATTTGTGATACACCAACATGCTAGTCCTCTCATGAAAATGCATTTGTGATACACCAAAAGGCTAGGCCTTGCATGAAAATGCATTTGTGATACACAAAAAGGCTAGTCCTTGCATGAAAATGTATTTGTGATACACCAACATGCTAGTCCTCGCATGAAAATGTATTTGTGATACACCAAAAGGCTAGTACTCGCATGAAAATGTATTTGTGATACACCAAAAGGCTAGTCCTCGCATGAAAATGTATTTGTGATACACCAAAAGGCTAGTCCTCGCATGAAAATGTATTTGTGATACACGAACATGCTAGTCCTCTCATGACAATGCATTTGTGATACACCAACATGCTAGTCCTCTCATGAAAATGCATTTGTGATACACCAACATGCTTGGCCTCACATGAAAATGCATTTGTGATACACCAACATGCTAGTCCTCGCATGAAAATGTATTTGTGATACACCAAAAGGCTAGTCCTCGCATGCAAATGTTTTTGTGATAACTAAAAGGCTAGACCTCGCATGCAAATGTATTTGTGATACACCAAAAGGCTAGACCTTGCATGAAAATGTATTTGTGATACACCAAAAGGCTAGTCCTCGCATGAAAATGTATTTTTGATACACCAACATGCTAGTCCTCTCATGAAAATGCATTTGTGATACACCAAAAGGCTAAGCCTTGCATGAAAATGCATTTGTGATTCACAAAAAGGGTAGTCCTTGCATGAAAATGTATTTGTGATACACCAACATGCTAGTCCTCGCATGAAAATGTATTTGTGATACACCAAAAGGCTAGTCCTCGCATGAAAATGTATTTGTGATACACCAAAAGGCTAGTCCTCGCATTAAAATGTATTTGTGATACACCAAAAGGGTAGTCCTCGCATGAAAATGTATTTGTGATACACCAACATGCTAGTCCTCTCATGAAAATGCATTTGTGATACACCAACATGCTAGTCCTCTCATGAAAATGCATTTGTGATACACCAAAAGGCTAGTCATCGCATGAAAATGTATTTGTGATACACCAAAAGGCTAGGCCTCGCATGAAACTGTATTTGTGATACACCAAAAGGCTAGTCCTCGCATGAAAATGTATTTGTGATACACCAAAAGGCTAGTCATCGCATGAAAATGTATTTTTGATACACCAAAAGGCTAGTCCTCGCATGAAAATGTATTTGTGATACACCAAAAGGCTTGGCCTCGCATGAAAATGTATTTGTGATACACCAAAAGGCTAGTCCTCGCATGCAAATGTATTTGTGATACACCAAAAGGCTAGTCCTCGCATGCAAATGTATTTGTGATACACCAAAAGGCTAGGCCTCGCATGAAACTGTATTTGTGATGCACCAAAAGGCTAGTCCTCGCATGAAAATGTATTTGTGATACACCAATTGGCTATGCCTCGCATGAAAATGTATATGTAATACACCAACATGCTAGTCCCCTCATGAAAATGTATTTGTGATACACCAAAAGGCTAGGCCTTGCATGCAAATGTATTTGTGATACACCAAAAGGCTAGGCCTCGCATGAAAATGTATTTGTGATACACCAAAAGGCTAGTCCTCGCATGAAAATGTATTTGTGATACACCAAAAGGCTAGGCCTCGCATGCAAATGTATTTGTGATACACCAAAAGGCTAGTCCTCGCATGAAAATCATCACAATAATTAACTAATTGTGATAAATTCCATAATGAGACTGTAAACCGACCACTTATATCGCATTCATCTGCAACCGTGAACAAAGTGACTTATACGAAGGATGGGGTGAAAAAATTGCATGCAGTAAAAGAATTGGTGCTAGATCTGATTGTATGCTCCAAACAGTCAATCATAATATTTTACATACTTAAATAATCAGCGTCATTCGAGCTTTAGTGAATAGAATGGTCAGTGCAAATTCACTTCATCGGTTGACGCAACCAATTATCAAATCATTTGAAGAGACGAAGTTTGAGTGCTTTTGCCCGCGTGTACAGAATTAACCCTCGAAACATCAATATCGAATTCATCTCTGAATACATTGAATTCGTTCAGAGAGAGTTCAAGTGACAAGTATCGCTCGAACAAATGAATTACTAAATTTGTTTATGTTCGTTATAAAAATAACAAAGTGCAAGCAAGAGTTCATGTTGGTAAAGTCAATTGATTGGAACACCTCGTTAGCAATTTTTTATAAGTTTGATGCTTTACGTCTGACGTTATTCACACTTCACATCTTCATAACCTAGTTACAAATATCAAAACTGCTGACTTTTCGTGAATTCTGATTGACATACAGAGTGGTCTTAAACTGTATGTATCTCGGAAATTCTGCTGGTACATGTAGTTAGAAAATGATGTTTCGCTTAAGAACAGTGATTTAAGCAACGTTCCGTTGATGCAACATTTAGAAAATAATGTTTCGCTTAAGAATATTGTCAACATGCTTCGTCGCCGTGAGTATTTCGTTAATTAATATGGTCATATCATTAGAAAGATCAACAAAGTATGAACGAAATGCTGATTTGGACGGGTTTTCGTGCTTAGGCACTGACATAGCGTTACAGGAAGGATCTAAGAGTCGCATAAGCTGCTTCAAAATGTGTATTGGAATACCATGTGGAACGATCTTCTACAATACGGATACAGGAATCTGTACTGGATGTTATACGTGGTATACGGATTTTTCAGGTCTACCATTCTCTCCTGGCACCATAGCCTACAGGTCGCCTTTCGGTAAGTTACATTTTTCGTACATTTGTAGTTGCGTGTTACCGACGAAACACGAATCTCCCGAAGAATCTCATTAATCTCAAATATTGGCATGGGACTTTATGTTAATTCCAATGCAATACTTGAAATATATGCATAAATGACAGTAACATTTCCAACGCAGAAACTTCAGATGTATCTCTAATTCAGACTATGCTTAGGACAAAATCTCAATTTGGGGTGCGCTTTCTACTTGAGATGCTTCGGGAAAACGAGACCTGGGGTAAAATTCATTACGAGAAAATTATCATTTTACAAAGTTATACTGCGTAATTATGGTTTCTTAAAAGCTGATGAAATCAATTGTGTGTGTAACCTTCTTTGTGTTCATGTTCAAAATTGTATCTAAAATGTATTCGTGTAGGTTAGAGATTGTGTGACAGAAAGAAAACTCTCAAACTATATTGAATGATAGAATAGTATGAGTTGAAAACACGAGCATGTTTCTGTCGTTTCCATTGCGCATCGAGCATAGTACTAATATTCCTCTATTTATCAAATAATTGGAAAAACATTTTTGGACGGATAATGGGGCGTTAGTGATGCGATATTTTAAAATAATCGTCTTCTTTTTTCAGAACCGGGTGACTGCAAAGATGTGTATGATGCTGGTAATCATGACACGGGTGTGTATTATATTTACCCAGCTGGTATCGGTACAGAGGGGAAACAAGTAAGATGTGATATGGACACACCACCTGGTGGCTGGACAGTAATACAACGTCGAGTAGATAAATCAGATTTCTACAAAACATGGAATGAATACAAAAATGGCTTCGGCTATAAGTCCGGCAGTTATTGGCTAGGGAATGATCTGATCTGGCAACTTACTAGCAGCAAAGCATATCGGCTTCTGATTAACCTCACAGCGATAGATGGTACGACGGGATTTGCCGAGTATGACTACTTCTCCATCGAGGACGAATCATTGCAATATGCTCTAAACGTTGGTTGGTTTTCTGGTGACGTCGGTGATAGTTTCGCGTATCATGACCAAAGCAACTTTTCAACCTATGATCGCGACAATGATGCTCATCCCGGTAACTGCGCGGCGACGCACCAAGGAGGCTGGTGGTATAATAGCTGTCAACACTCGAATTTGAATGGCGATTATATGAATCACGATTTTGCACAAGGTATGAACTGGTTCGCATGGAAAGGATTGAGCGAGTCAATGAGAGAGACGGAAATGAAAATACTTCCAGATTATCCTTTATATCCTACATATTTTCTTCCTATGAATATAGGCTTAGGGTAATAAGTGATGTTACTGAGTTTAGCTACCGTTCACGTTAATTGTCCTTTCGTGTTCGTAGAACGGCCTTTGTATATCACGGGAAAAAACAAAAACAAAAGAATATGTACTGATTATGGACGCATTTTAATACTTATTTCATTAAACTCTACTTTGTAGTAGCTCGAATTCTTCTCAAAGGAATATCTCACTTACAGCAGACTTCAGTCAGCAGTGTATAGGCATTCATGAATATGCATTTTCAAATACGTTCGCTGTCAGTTACTCTGCGTAAAGAACAAACGAATGACGTGTTGGAATAGCCGTAGTCGACTGGGTCTATTTCGTGTTTTGGTTTTATAAAAGTAAATAAAAAAAGCTCTAAAACACGTTTCTCCTACCTACCAAACATATTTCAGTATGTTACCAATACCGCGATACTTTTCGATGGCTTAGAATGAGAAGGTCGTTAGTAATACTTACTTATAAGACTTGAGCATTACAAATCTGCATTACAATGCGCTTTTTATGAGCATAGTTTCACGAAAACTTGTCATTTTGACCAAACTGAAGTCTAAAAAGTTGGGTTTTCCAAAGTAAAGAGTAGTTATGCTTGTTTTCTCAACATATTGGTTTTGTACTTCTCATTCTAAGCCAGCGATTAATTCATTGACGATAAAACTATATCTGTAAAACAGGGTGGACAATACCACGTGACTTTGTAGCTGAGTCGGCAAGTAAATATGTCAACAAACAGGCAAACGTAAGTATCTTATTCTTTGGCCGATTGACGAAGAATGTTCGCCACTCAAGCCGAGAATGAGCACTACCCACAAAGCTTGATAGTTTTATTAAACATGTCACAGCTTATGCCCGAAACCGACTCAGCTTCATTGATAGCATTTGAGCCGGCTTAAACCTCCTGTTCAAACCAAATAGCGAAAAAGGCACGTGGTATTTCCACAATGTAAAACTCGTCGTTCTTAAATCTATTTTAGATACAGCCATGTACATAAAATTGTAGCAATGCTTTGAGACTTTACTTAATGGGCACATTCAATAAAAATGTCCATACATTTTTTGTATTTGATCCACTTCGAAAACAAAACGTTAGGATTTTTTTTATTTCTTCATCGATTTCTTTGAAACGTGTGCCAGTCTGAGGAAGTCTTTTTCAGCAACTGATCCTCATGAGAAACACTCGTTTATATATGTGGCTTTAGTCATAAGTGATGAAGATATTCATTACCACTGTCCTTTTACAAGATAAAATATGTATAACAATAGGAAAGCTATGTTTTGATATTTCATTGTTATTAAAAAGTAAATACGAGCAAAGCTTACATACCTTAGGTTATGTAAACAAATTACTGACTGAAATAGTCAATTTATAATATCATCAAATACGTCACAAAATAAACTGCAGATCGTGTTTCATCTTTTTATATCCCGTTTTCAATTCCCATTTGACTGTGTTCGTCGTGTGTCCTTTAATACACGACACAACATATTCTACTAGATGAACTCTTGGGCATTTCATATTTTTCGGTCGGTTATGTGTGAGCATTGTGCCGTGTATTAGTTTCATATGATGTTGTTTAAGTTGTCTGTGCTCGGCTGGTTAACTTAAATTCTGCATGCCTAGTCCGATTCCTAATATCTTTTTGATGAAATCAAATTTTTGAAACCTACTACAGTGTCTGATTCTAGTAGAGACAAGGCCAGTGCATTCCACAGTTTTACCAACTACAACAATTTCAAGTAATAATGAAATGCATATTGTATACAGGATATGTTCAATCTAGAAAATCTTCTGCTATAAATTTAGACTTGCGTTTCCTGTCCCGCCAACTTTCTTTCCCAATACAAACTCCATCTTCTCGCCACCATTTATTCAAATCTCGGTAAGAATGAGACTCTCGCGAGGTTTCATGAAGCATTGCACAGAGCCGACACCAAAAGAATGTATTGATAAATGTCCCAGTGTGTTTCCAACGGAAATAGTCGTTGTATAGGTCATCATTTTGGTCCAGTTTGTGAAGATACCTAGCAAGCTGTTCCGGTGATTCAAACTCATCGACATGAATGTACGAATGGGGCGGTGCTGCTCGGGCGTAATCTTCCGGAGCAGCGCCCATAACAATAGGTATCACATCATGCCTGTAGATAAGAAGAAAACATTATTACGCCTTTTTTATCAATATTGAGCATCCACATACAAACTATTATACTTCAACTACATTTTCTGGGACTTGCTTAGTTTCTTTGACATACGATGATTTTTTGGTATTAAAACTTTTTTCGAACTTTGTTTATGGGCGTATCATATAAGACAGAGAAGACTGTATAATAAGCATGGGTCATCTTGTTTACGGGGCTATCAGTCTTGAAAAATGCTAATTTGGAGAGAAAAACAAGGGCATGTAACCCATCAACAAGTAGTAGTTACGAACTTCCCATTCTAAGCCAGCGATTTGTCGCATTCAACTGCGCTTGAATATTCAATATTGAAATGTCAATACAAACCTGATAATCAATACAACAGATATTCAGTTGTTGCTGAACTTAGAATAGACTTATAACTTGTCAACAATTACAAATAAATTATGAATGGAGTTTGAAAGCATCGGATTATCGACACGTTAACTTTCTAAAGTAAAACGTAAGTTGTTAGTTTATCTAAGGGACTCAAGCGTGATATCAGACTTTCAAAGCATCACTTGTATTCAACATATTGGCAACTACAAAATGAACGTGTAAATTATTTATTAAGACGGATTTGAATTTCGTAAAAAAGATTTAAAAATATTGAACGAACTATACAACTGTAGAAAAGAAATGTGCAACGACGCAGTTCATAAAGCAAAGGGAGCTAAACGGGCTATTTACTATACAAACCGTCATAATAAAAGTACGTTAACAAGCAGAAGCAAGATATTTACCGAAATAATATAAGTAATTGTTCAGTTTCACTTTAACAAAAAAAAGAAAAAAAATACATTCGTCCCTGCTATAAGGTCGAGAGTCTGCCATTGTAAGACGAGGGTGCTCGTCCGTAACATATCAAAATATATCAATAGACTACAAGTAGATAAGAAAGCTTACGAGAAAAATGTACCACATTTCATCGGGAATAGCGTGATTATATTAGACTGGAATGGATATAAAATATACTTACTTTAAACCGTTTATAAAGAATTTTTCTGTTATATAGTCTCTGCAGTTTGAGTTTTCAAAGGAGAGATAGAATTTGTAATCTGTATTAAGCATTTTCATGCAATTTTTGTTCCTCATTGGACAATAAAGGGACCCACATTTTCCGTAGATGTCTACTCCGATATATTTGCTCAGTTCCACAGCATATTCTATTCGTGCGTTTCTAGCACCACAGTTAGAGACAAACCAAGCGACCTGTTTAGTTTTCCCTGCAGCATAACTTTTATTCTGAGCTAAAAATGTAATATTTCTGTCATATTCAACAAATTTTGCATATGGAGCGACAATGTCTGAATCGTGCCGATACGTAGCAGTCCAATTGAAGAGACTTCCGAACTTGTCGAAATTCGTCGTGTGATAGGGGGACTCGAGCAAGAAAAGGATCCAAATTTGATGTGATGGTCTGGTCATCCATGGCATATCTGCACTTTTATAAAATAAAATGGCATCGACGGTGTCCGCCAGATCACGATCTTCGGTAAGTTCACACGTGTTGACCCTGCATTTTTGTTGGAAAAACTCCTCTCTGCCGCCTTTCACATTGGAAAAGTAAAAACCAGCGTTCAGTAAAATCTTTTTCAAAGGTATATCTGATAGAGGAAGCTGGTGATTTGCTTGAACATTCGGTTGATATCTCATCTGATTAATAATTCTATCATTGTCGTAAAAGGTATCATCTGGCCACAGCACATTATCCTCAGTCACTATGGTAGAATTCCCGTACTGATGAACCCATTCAGCGAGAAAGATTCGACTGTTTGGATCGGGTTCTTCATCCGAATCGTCCTTGGCTACCAACGAAAATGGTCCGGAATAGGCCCCTGGTATTAACATAACCGCGCAGCAGTAGAATACGAACGTTAATAAAAACACTGCCAATAAACTCCATTTCGCTACTTTCTTTAAAGGAATTCGCGTTTTAAAAATCCTACGATTTTTTCCTGGAATATGTCCTGCCACTGAGTACCGGTACATCATTACTACAAGAATTGTACGGTGGTCGTCATTTGTCTGATCTATCAATAAATAACGATTCAAAATGCATCTATTATGCATAAGTTTCTCTGAATGATTATGTTTCATAAATATAAAGTGAACACAATCGTTATGTCTTAATGAGTATTGGTTTACTAGTGATGTCATGATAAGTAATCGATTTTTTTCTGAATTTGAAATCATGACACTTCAGAAGACAAATTACTTTTTTGCAAAAAAGCTGCATAATTTATACACCATCCTATTTACCATACATGAAAATGTATATATGATATACTCTAGTATGCTGCTTATGTCTAATCTACCAGCGAATTGATTTCAAATCAAAATCGATAAATTTAATTTCATGCCTCTTGTATCTGAAAAGAACGCGTTAGATTATGCGCAGGTTAAGTAAATGAACAAACTTTATGTTGACACTACATAAATATACTAAATGACCGTTTCATGTGGTATGAGCCTATTTTATAAGGTATTTCCCAAATAAGCGTAAAATCGATGAAAAAATAACTCAAACAAGATGATACAAATATCAAATTGTAAGTGTACATTTCCATTTCTGTTCTACTTAAGTATGTATGGGCCAGTCTGACTGTACGGTTGTGTATTCTAAACTTTATCTGCTATGAAGTGTTGCTTGGAGTTTCCAAACATAACCTTTAGATCTGGTCGGACAAATGTACAACACACTAAAATATTCGGACTGTTACTGATATGCATTGTTTTAACAGAACCGTAAAAATAAATTCTGATACTGATGAAAAGGAAAGTTCGTTTCATAGCAGTACTTGCGTATATATACATGCAGCCTTTGCTCGTGTTTTCGCTCCCCCGTGTTGAAGTTGAAAAGGGGAAAGTTTGCCTTAGAGGTTTTTTTTTCAAGTGATATACATGTTTACGTACAAACTACTAACCACATTGAAAGTTGCGCAACAAAGAAATAGAGAAACTGTAATAGGATTCATTTATATATAATTACACATCTGTTAAACAAATACAAAAAAACTTTATGCAGCGTTTGTTGATTTCACAAAAGCTTTTGTTTACGTTGTACGTGAAAATATGTGGTATAAATTGTTAAAAATCGGACTAAGGGGTAAAATTATTGATATTATAAAATCAATGTATGTGAGTGTGAAATCTAAAATAAAATATGATAATGATATAAGCAAGGATGAGTTTAATTGTTTTTAGGTGTAAGGCAAGGGAAATCTTTATCGCCGTTTTTATTTTGGATGTACTTGAATGATATTGAGAATATTTCATGTTAAATGGACACGAAGGTGTTGATTTATTTTTATATCGGAGTTTTAAAAATGTTCCTTTTATTTTACGCAAATGACATAGTTATTTTTCTGAAAGGGAACAAGGGTTACAACATCGATTAAATGTGTTAAGCGATTATTGTATCAGGTGGAAATTAACAGTCAATATCAGTAAAACAAAAATTATGATTTTGAAGAAGGGGGGGCAAAATTAAAAGAATCGAAGATTTATGTTTGACGGTAAATACATTGAAATTGTCAACAAGTTTACATACAGTGGGGGCTCGTTTTCAAGCACAAAAGGCGTTATATAAATTAAAGGCAAATTTGGTAAAATTCCCTTGTATGAATATAAGTCACTGTTTTGGACCTTTATGATAAGCTTATTGTTCCTATCTTAAATTACGGTAGCGAGATATGGGGTTTTAATGATTGAATGAAAATTGAAAGGGTTCATCTTAACTATTGTTTGCTGAGAGTCAAATCACAAACCGAAAAAAGTTTGTGTAAGGGGAACTAGGAAGAACAAACTTGATTACCGAACGTCTTGAAAATGTAGTTAAATACTGGCTAAAAATAATACAGTGTGATAATAATAAATATGTTAAAATAGTATATAAAATGATGTTTAACGATTGAGAGGTTTATCCAGAGAGCAATAATTGGGCCAAATCAGTACAACATAATTTAAAAAGACTAGGTTTTAACGAAGTGTGGTTGTTTCAAGGGGTGGAAGACATAGACAAGATTGCTTTAAGACAAAGATTGAAAGATGTTTTTATTCAAAATTGGAAATCTGAACTCCAACATTTTACCAGATCAAAATGTTATGTGCTGTTAGCCGATTTTAGATAACAACCTTACCTTGATATGATACATGTTCAAAAATTCAGAAAATCTTTTACACAATTAAGAGTATCTTCACATAGGTTAGAAATAGAAGCGGGGCGATGCCACAAGCCTAATAAAATACCTTTCCAAGATAGAAAATGTCAAGAATGTCATGTCATTGAATATGAATTTCACTTCCTGTTTGAATAGTTATATCCTTTATACTATGATTTACGAAAACAGCATATAAAACAGTATTACAGAAGAAATTACAATAAACCTAAATTAATTGAATTATTTACCTCAGAAAATAAAACTGTTCTCAAAAACCTTTCAATGTTCATTTGAAAGTCTTTTGAATTAAGAAATAGGAGATACTTATTATGAGTAGCATTATCTTCTCCTCACTTAAGGCATTTCCTTTTGTAATAATTCGATAATTTAATTGTTCAATATTTGAATTGCATATAAGATATTTGAAGAATTCTGTGCTCTATGTAATGACGAAAATATACATAATTATGCGTGGGACATGTGTATGCGTGTGTATGCATGTGTGTTCGCGTGTGTGTGTGTGTTTGCCTGAATGTATGATGTGTGCGTGAATGATAGTATGATAGTATATTTTGTAATTGTATTTGTATATGTATTGTATTGATTGAAAACTCATGGGCATAATGCCTAACGTTTCTCGAAATAAACAATATATATCTTCATTGTCATGTGCATTTATTCCAAATGGCTCAAATAATAAATACCACACGCAGCAATACAGAAGAGCAAGTATATCAGTAATTGCTAGTAATGTAAAATATGTACTGCATGCAATATTACTGCATTCTTTACCCTTCATCCAAACTATTAAAGAAAGAATATTTCCTATTAATCATACCACGACTTAATAACGCATATTTATAAGTACAATATTTCAAAGTACTATTCTTCCAAAGAAAATATTCATGTTGTTTAGATCTATGTGTTGCAACATTATCATTTGTTGTAGCTATGCTCTTTTGTATCTCTAGTGAAAGATTACTTATATCCAATATTACCGAGTATTCACACAGGCAAACACCTTAACAAAACCTGAAGTTATCTCAGTTTAGCACTCTAGCTTATTTTTGTTAAGTCACACGAGAATGGAAAATAAAATGGTTTGAGTATATTTCATTTAATGACACAATTGTCTAACATGAACTAACAAACTAATACGGACATGTTGCGAAGTCAGAATTGCAACTGCAGTATCGTAGTAAAGAAGACCATGATTGGGTGCAAAAGCAAGTTTCCCTCTTTGTGTACCCGGGGCAGAGTTTTTACGCCGGGTATGAAAAGTAAACGACAAAGTCCCCGTCCTTCCCCGGAGTTGGCGGACCGGGTTTTCATTCATCTGAGGAATTACATAATATTGTTTTTAACTTTAAGTTGATTTCTTTTGCGATGTAAGCGAAATACTTACGTCACATACCACGTGGTATTGTATGCTATTACTGATATGTTCTATTTTTAGTTTTAACATTCCATTAACCGACATCACCCACATGATGCAGTCACTCTTAAGTGCGCCTTTGTGTATATAGTACATTATGTATTTATGGACACACGCGAACTTCTAATAAAATATTTTTGAAAGGGTCATTATGTTTCATCTTTGTCGGTCGTTGTAGCATTAGAACTTTTCCATATTCCTCTCATTCATTTACATATAATAGTTAGTTTTTTTATCTACCTTGATGACACGCATACATCTCCCTAATGGCATGTTTATTGAATAAATATTATAAATGCGTTTGTATAACTCACTTAGCTCTTCCACACCTTTCACTTTAAGGGGGATTGGCTTTTTATTAGGTTTACATTATTTCGATCGAGTTTGCGTATATAAATGTCATTTCATTTTTGTTCGTTCACCCTTCATACTGGAATGATCAGTGAAAAATTAAGAAATTATCTTATTTTAATAGAACCGGGCTGTTGGATTTTTGCAACACGTTACTCGTTTGAATTATTTGCGATTGGCACATGGACGTACACATAATATAATAATTGCCGATTTCTACATCAATTGGATGAAACAAAAAATAAACCTTTACTGATCATGTCAATTATATGGAATCATTCAACAAATAATTCCATAACTAGTGAATCGAAATTGATTTTCGAATACATAACGACTTATTTAATTACAAATTTGAAAACTCTTTTATTCCATGTTTATCTTCGGATCCACAGCTTGTCGTACTTTATGGAAGACAATTGAGAATTCGCCAAATGCTATCTTGTATTCTTTACGAGTGTAATTAAGGATGGTTCAAAAGGCAATTTTTGAATCGATCTATGACATTAGTTGACAAGTACGTTGTCTGTCAAAACTTTGTCAAACTGGCGCAATAGATTGCAGTTTCATCAGCACCTTTTGAAAACAAGCGATAGTGTTAAGATGTTTCTCATGTCGCGAAACTGCAGTTAAAACGTCAAGATGAGAAACATTTCATTGTGGATACAAAACAACATAAATACATCAGCTGATAATGTATCAACAGAAATTCAAGGGTATGATGAATCTTTTTGGAAGAATAGTACTTTGGAATATTGTACTTACGTGATCATTAGTGTTGAAGTCGTTGTAGGATTAATAGGAAATATTATTTCTTTAATAGTTTGGATGAAAGGTAAAGAATGCAGCAAGTTTGCATGTTCTACATATTTTACATTACTGGCCGTCACTGACATATTTGCTCTTCTATATTGCTGCGTGTGGAATTTGTTGATAGTACCATTAGAGTTAAATGTGCATGACAGTATAATGACATGTGTACTTATAGATTTCCTATATTTGTTTGTTCCCCAACTGTCAACGTGGTTGGTTGTTTGTATTTCAATTGAGAGAGTTCTTAGTCTTACTTTCCCGTTTTCCTTTCTACCAAATGGTGCGAAGACACGTGCTAAAGTTGCATGTTTAATTATCATATTCGTACTGACTGTGGTTAACAGCTATGCGTTTCTATATGAAATTGGCCATGAAGACGAATGTTACGTCAGATTAAGCTACTTAGCTGTGCACAACAAGTTGTATGAAATATCTGTTTGGACACTTTGTATGATTCCATTGTGTCTGATTACACTCTGTAACCTAATTATATTAATAAGGCTCGTTTTAATGAAACGCATTTTGGTAAATGCAGCGAACAGTGATCGAAGTGATCGTGTTGCAATGTTCACAAAGTTGTCAATTGCAAGTGGTTTGTTACTTTGTATATCTTTGATCCCAACAGTCGTGTTTAATATATGTATGTATTACTATGTAACACCTCCTGTGGAACATTCGGTGTTAGTATTCATGTACTACTGTTCAGACTTTACCCTGTATCTCAATAATTGTCTGAATTTCTTGGTTTATTGTTTTAGCAGTTCCCAATTCAGAGCAGATCTAATAGATTTGTTTCGTAAAAAGGAACAAAGCAGCACAACTGCAAGTCAGAGAGTGTCAATATCGTTGGTTCCAGTTTAAGTTTGTGTACATTTCTGCAAAAAAAAATGTTGAAACAACCGACAACTTTCTGTTTAGATGTTCATACATTTACCCAGTATGGTAATGTTTAAAATCATCTTCTTTTTTCCACCATCATCTTTTTAAACCTTTTAGATGAGCATTTCCATCGCATCATTGCATCAATCATTTTACTCCTAGTTAGATCTCTAATTCAGAATTATAACCCAGTATTTTATATTGAATCGTTTGTTACCACATCAGGTTAGTCTATCTGTTTGTATTGAAATACATAGAGGATATTTGTATTTTTCCGTGTATGATCGGCTGATAATTCACCGAGTGAGCAGCTGATGTAATATTTTCACGAGTGGCGTAGCCACGAGTGAAAATATAAGTCAGCTGCTCACGAGGTGAATTATCAAACGATCATACACGGAAAAATACTAATATTCTATTTATTTCATGCTTCAAATAGCTTAAATGATGGAAATATTCCACTTTATCCAGTCACTTCCGGCCAAATTGGCCCGAGATTAGGGTGCCGTTTATCATTTTCAATAAACCGTCAAGTGTTCATGTGACTTGCAATAAACCGTCACCTCATCACGTGATCTGACGGACTTCTTCTTAAAGAAGAGTCGCCGGCTAAAACTCTGTACCCGAGGATGAGGTTTTCCTATTTAAAATGAGCTTGGGTCGATCAATAATTGTTCTACGACTTACCTGCGTGTACATGGCGTTATCAAGATGTCCGACGTTGTTTTTTTGTCGTGACGTCAGTGAACGAACGTGACGTTACGCACAAACAATGAAACGGCAAATAAATAGTCCGACTTTTATTCCCTTTTTTAAGCAGATGTAGTGACCGGATAAATAGAATAATAGGTTAGTGCCGTGGAGTGAGTAAAAGTTTATCCGGCTCGGCTGCGGAAATTATCGGATTCGCCTACGGCTCACCCGATAAATTCCTCCGCCTTGCCAGATAAACTTACTCATCCACGGCACTAACCTATTATTCTCTATATATACCTCAAATGTTTTGCGTGACGTCGTTTTCCCGCCATGCACGCGTCGAGTTTCAATCAAATAGTTCTTCTGCAATGGCTTCAATTTCCTCCATTTGTTTTACATTTATGTACATATAATGTTCTGTTATTTTTTAAAGATTAAGAAAACAAATGAAAATGCTTATTATTTTATTTTTGCCGGCGGGGAAATTTGTTTACAAAAAGTAGTCCGTTTCCGTGAAATTATGGACTGTGAAATTATGAACTGTGAAATTATCGGGGAATAATCCACCGTTATTCCACCGTAAACCATTGATAAGCATGAAATAAATAGAGGATATTTGTATTTTCCATGTATGATCGGCTGATAATTCACCGAGTGAACAGGTGATGTAATATTTTCACGAGTGGCGTAGCCACGAGTGAAAATATAAGTCAGCTGCTCACGAGGTGAATTATCAAACGATCATACACGGTAAAATACTAATATTCTATTTATTTCATGCCTCAAATATCTCAAATGATGGAAATACTCCACTATATACCTGAAATGTTTTGCGTGACGTCGTTCTCCCGCCATGCACACGTCGAGTTGCAATCAAATAGTTCTTCTGCAATGGCTTCAATTTCGTCCATTTGTTTTACATTTATGTACATATAATGTTGTGTTATTTGTTAAAGATTAAGAGATCAAGTGAAAATGCTTATTATTTTATTTTTGACGGCGAGGAAATTTGATTTTTAAAAAAAGCCCGTTTGTCGTGAAATTATGAACTGTGAAATTATGAACAGTGAAATTATCGGGGAATAATCCAACGTTATTCCGCCGTAAACCACCGGTAAGCATGAAATAAATAAGCATATTCCACAAACGTTGTTAAATAATCTTGTTTAAAAACTAACTCAGATGAACATTCCCAACTCCTCATTGCACCAATACAACAATCACGCTTCTCCAAATCTCAAAATAAGTCAGTAATATTTTGGAATCGCATTTTATGTTTCTTTGAATAAATATACAAGTAAGTTTGTGTACCTAGTAGCATCCTATTTATTTTACCGTACTGTTAGGCAGTAGTTAATAGACAATTACACCATTATTATGTCCATAGATATGTTACTATATCGGGTAACGTATAATTGTACTAAAACAATGTTGTTGGAATGCATAATTAATGTATCTGTATTTATTGAAATACTTATTTTTTGTGTATTGTATATATTGCTGGTTTCAATGCAATAAACGGACCTCCATAAATGCTTCAAAAAGAAAAAAATGCTTTTGTCCATTTACTAGACGTGGTTTAAATTTCTAATAATTATATTTCTTTATATGTATGTTAAGGTTTTAACCTGGAGGACTTCTTAGAATAAATTATAATTTAACGATGTTGTTGAATTTGTATGTATGTTTCCTCTAGAGGCAAGCAGATTAGCCCATGCCCAGACTGATGACAAGGAATAATCAGTATCGAAACCATTACAATATGAGGAAAACGGACAGGGAAGAAGGCACCCAACTTTACCATTCGAGCACAGAAAACAGAAACAACACAACACAACAAAACACAACTACAAGAAGCAATGCCCACACAAAGCCCAACGAAATAATTAAAAGTCAAATTCCCCGTTGCAAGGTGACCTAGTTTCACCAATAAATAACAAACACGATGATCACAAGTGACCGAATGCAACTAAGACCCGATCGTGTTCCCTAAGTCCCCGCACTGCAAAATTATAGTATAACCAGTTTTCACAAATAGATGACATTACGGTGACCCCAAGCTACCAAATGGGGCGTTAACATTAGACGATTGACGATGGTATTCGAGTGTTCTCTAAAGGGAAAAGCAAGACAAATAATACATTAATACCAAACAACAAAAGAACTTCCGTTGTCGTTAGCATATAGTTGTCATGATTGTAAGCATGTTAAACAGCAGTCACCCGTTCGGCACACTTCTTATATGCATGTCTTTATGGTGGTTTTTTTAAATTAAGATGATGAGCTGGCTCTAACAAGAGTTATTCAGAATGTGCAGGTAGACATACAGTCATGCATACATTCAATACTTAATTCAATACAATAATAAAGTACAATCAGTCCCTCCTAACCAATATCAAAGAATAAATTGATACACGTTTCATCTACAAGGATATCAAAGAACGATGATTGGTCCATTAACACATTTGATACCTCAGGGAAACAGAACAAATGTCAGCAATACTCTAGAGGAGATGATACAGCTGATAGCTTAACGTTATTGGATAGCCTGTGTAAGAAGTTCGACAAACAGATTACATGATATAATCATGGTAACTTAAGCATATCGCTGGCTTAGAATGAGGAGGTCGTGAGTATTAGACGGATACATATTTAAAATAAGCATCACAATACACTGTTTATGAGCCTATTTCATGAAAACGGAACTTGTCATGGTTACGAAACTGAAATTGAAACAGCTTGTTTTGCCGTAGGCTAAGAATAGTTTTCAGACAGTTTTTCTTGTTTTCTCAAAATATTGATTGTGCACTTACAACCTTCTCATTCTAAGCCAGCGATATATGTGTAGCCTGCGCTTTGACCTTGCTCCGAACCAGAGGTCTTGCAAGAACACAAGAGACGCTGCTATTGTCTGAGAATAATAAGCACGGTCACTCTTAGAATTTCGTAGTTTCATTCAAATGTATGGTAATTTCTTTGTTGCCTTTGTTGTGATTATTCTTGTACTTCAGAATGCTTCGAATTATAATCACAGCGGGCCATGAAACTAGCCATGATATATGGTATGTTATATAATATAATATTTGCCGACTCATGGCTTCAAGAATATGATGTAAGTTGACACACCAAATCTAATTTATCTCAACTTTAGCACATAGCTGTGTTATAACTTATAACGCACGGTTGATATCTCTCTTGCAACGCAGTTAGATTAACAGTTATCAAATATTCGGTATTTTATATAATTCTAGTACATGTTGTATTCCCTGGCTTAAAATGAGAATGTCGTAAGTACAAAATCAATATTTTGAGAAAACAAGAAAAAATGTCCGAAAATTACTCTTAACATATGACAAAACTTCATTTTGGTCAACATGACAAATTCCGATTTTCATGAAAAACGCAACTTTGTCATGCTGATTTAGATATTCATCAGTACTTAGCAATCTTCACATTTAAGCCTGCGTAATGTCGCTGATTAGATCATGTTGATTGAAATGGATCGGCAATTCACTTTCATGATTAAACGTTTAATCTAATCAGGATGGCCTATCCTGGCATTTATCATGTTTATGATTTGTTATTCCCATATTCACGATATTAACAAACATTGCAGATGCAGATGATATACATGTTGTTGATATTGTATTCTAATCTACACAATGATTCAAACCATGTTCACAGTCTAGAATTTTCGTAGTGACAAACTCAAAGTACAGTCAAACGTCGTGAAGACGAGCATCGATTAGACGATCAATTGGCCTATGTCGTGCAAATTTCCAAAGTCCCGAGGAATTAGCTCTAGAAGCGCAAAAACGTAATCAGTCGTTTCAAACTTTTCAAATTTTAGTCTTCGTCATGTAATCGACCATCTACTATTTATCATCAGTTTAACTTATATACGTATACGCAAAGTATTCATGAACATATTTATTTTCTTAGCTAGATGATTTCATTTGAATATTACCCAAAATATCATATACTTTATTTCTGTCAAATAATTTCCATAAAAAGTCATTGGATTGTTTACAAATGCTCGACAATGTTTGATCATTTGTAATGACAAGTTGTGGCCATGGGTCATCTCATCTCTAGTGTTTATTTGAAATACTCGTATTTCTGAATATTTAATACATTTTACTCAATCCAAGTCTGTGATATAACTATTCCCATGTTCCTCATGGTTCAGTATCTATCAGATTATCTGCACACTGGTGTTGATGGCGTTTATAAATCTCCCTAATGCTATTGCTAAAGTAATTAATCTGTTTATATTATTTACACTTACTTTGTCGGTGCATTCCAGAGAGGAAATGCTTCTGATATGGCTCTGCTAGACAGTCATATAAATGATCACATTCGTGACACTTATTAAAAGTAACTGGCATTAAACACTGTCCGAAAAATAGCGTTTTAGTTATTGTGGTTCAGTTGTGTGCTTGACATTGTCCGCGTAATTGTATTATTTCTTTTGGCTTTGTTCGACTGTCTCAGTTGTGTGCTGCAATCTCTGTCCGATTTTAAATATTCTTTAAGACATTGTGATGTTAGATTATGGAAAAATGTGATGGTGGATTACATACACTCGGTACTTGTAACTTGACTGAAAAGAACTAACACTAGGAATATAACTTGTGTAACGTATTTTTTTTGGTCATAATGTCATAATTAAGCCACGAAATTCAGACGTTGTCCAGCGTTAATTAGTTTTCATTATCTGTATGACTGTGGATTTTCTTTTTATTTGACTTGAAAGACCAAATACACTGTTTGTCAAAACATACACAGCCTTTAAATATCTAGAATGTTATTGTCCCGTTGCTACATATTCTAAAGGATATCGGTGGTGTTAAGGTAACTGCTCACGTGACGTCAACTTCAGCCAAATCATCAATATGACTAACCTTTCATTATTGATACAAACTGAGAAAACAGCATCAAAGAAAAATGTTTCAACAGACATAAATGATGAAGAATCCCTTTGGAAAAATAGTACTTTGGAATATTGTACTTACGCGATCATTAGTGTTGAAGTCGTTGTAGGATTAATAGGAAATATTCTTTCTTTGTTAGTTTGGATGAAGGGTAAAGAATGCAGTAATATTGCATGCTCTACATACTTTAAATTACTAGCAATTACAGATATACTTGCTCTTCTGTATTGCTGCGTGTGGTATTTAATATTAGGGCCGTTGGAGTTAAATGCTTACACCAGTATTGTGTCATGTGTGTTGGTTGACTTTCTTTATATGTTTGTTCCTCAAATGTCAACTTGGTTGGTTGTTTGTATATCAATTGAGAGAGTTCTTAGTCTAACGTTTCCATTTTCCTTTCTACCAAATGGAGCGAGGACACGTGCAAAGGTTGCATGCTTAATTCTGATATTCACATTAACTGTTGCTAACAGCTTTGCGTTTCTATATGAAATTGACAATGAAGACGAGTGTTATGTCAGTGATTGGAACTCTGTTTTATTCGATATT
Organism: Spisula subtruncata; assembly: GCA_963678985.1. Classification (NCBI taxonomy): domain Eukaryota; kingdom Metazoa; phylum Mollusca; class Bivalvia; order Venerida; family Mactridae; genus Spisula; species Spisula subtruncata. Next base: position 25,915,949 of record OY787664.1, on the reverse strand, counting down.
GTGTTTGAAGTGTCTATCTGGACATTGTGTGTGGTTCCTATAGGTTTTATTACGCTGTGTAATCTAGTAATATTGACAAAGCTGGTTTTAATGAAACGTAGATGGGTAAACAATGTGACAAATGAAAGAAGTGATCGAGTTACAATGTTCACCAAGTTGTCAATTGCAAGTGGTCTGTTACTATGCGTATCTTTGATTCCAACAATCGTTTATAATATATTAATGTATTACTATGAAAAACCTCCTGTGGAACATTCAGTTTTAGTATTCATGCATTATTGTTCAGACTTTACCCTATATCTCAATAATTCCCTGAATTTCTTAGTCTATTGTTACAGCAGTCCAACATTTCGAGCAGATCTTAAAAGTTTGTTTCGTAAGAAGGAGCCGTGCAGTACAACAGCGTCTTTATCTTTGATTCATATGTCAAATGTATTATAATACCTACGACAATGTTACATGTTTGCTAAATATTGTGACTTTGTGTAATAAATTCAGAAGAAACGATGTAGTTAAATTTGAAGTCAATGATTCACTCCAAAATCACACGAATGCTATCCCATTTAGAATTATTGTACAGTCTAGAATGTGGAATTCGTCTTTTCGAAGTTACAACGATCGATCTAGTAGCTATATAGTCTGAGGGCACACATACTTTATATATTTGCAACGAATGAGGCTAAAAGATGTTTCATTGCACGACAAGTATTCAAAACAGTCCTTTCAAAGTTTCACTGACGATAAATCAATATATTCTTAGGAGGTCTTCCGAATTTCATGAAACTGTATCAAGACATAAAATTTAATTTAAAACACGGTACACAGTGACGTCCAAATTAGAACGTCATACCGCTGTACAATATTTCCCATCTTAAATTATTGCTCATTGTATTCAATAAGCTTTAAATATTAAACATTTTTCTGATAAACAATGGCGAACCCATCACAGTCCAATGTACCATAGAAAAGCATTCTGGTCTAAACACATGAACCTGAAATGTATCTAAATGACTCTATCCAACACTATATATATCCAATACCCCGTTACTGACAAGCATCCATATAGATAAAAGCAGGAACGAAGTGAAAAATAGCCCTACAACTTCCGCCAGCATATAGAAGCTCCGTTCAAACAATGTGACAACTAGAAACCCCGGTTTAGACAGTTACCGGGGATTGATACCAAACATATGTCATGCTTACCATTCACATATTACAGCATAAGCACAAGATAATCCACATAGTTCAACAGATTTCAAAATTCCGTGAGGCCATTGCGTGAAGTCATTTTTTCGCGGTGATGATAATAGTTGTAAACTCCGTATAACCGTACCAGTCAGTAAAGGTATCTATTTTACTTTCAGATACTTTGTTTCACATCTTTAATGTAGTTCTTTTATATATAAATAGTAATATTAGAACGATCACTTGTGTTTCATAAACAATTTTAATATAAATTCTACAAAACTTTCTAGATCTATTATGTTATATAAAGCGTTCTGTACGGACCGGAACGGTTTTACGGATTTAACATCTTACATGTCAATTCGCCAAATTACGTCACGCAATGGCTTCACGTTATTTTGAAATCTGTTGAAATATGTGGATAATCGTGTGCATATGCTGTATGTGATACATGTGAATCGTTGGCATTGTATGTTTGATATCATTCCCCGGTAACTGTGTACACCGGGGTTTCTAGCTGTCACATTGTTATAACTGGAGCTTCTACGAGGGGGTATCAAAAAGTTCGTGGACTGAACCGTTCATTTTAATATGCGTAATGCGATTGAATTCTTTATTTTATCATCTTAAACTACATTCAATTCTGTACTGAGAAACAAACAAAAAGTTGATTAAATGATGATATCAATAAAATATTCTAACGATTAAAATGATGACCAACAGCCACCCGTCGCCCTTTTATGACGTTACGACGTCATAAAACGTCGAAACTTTTGCCACTTTTTGATCGTCTAAAGAATCCAAAACTCACAAACCTGGATTGAACTGTTATATTGCCTACAAGAACACTTAGTTTTTACTAAATAGCCTTTTATTCATAAAAAAGCTCTGTCAGTTAATGACATATTTGACAAATTTATTTATTCCAGCGGCGATAATCACACAGTACATGAAGTCTACCCTACCGAAATTAGCATCATTCAACTCACATCGCTGCATCTTTAAAAAAAAAAAGACTTTTATACCATAAAACATATCAATTTTCGCAAGACAATCTTACTTTTATATACTTTGGTACCATGCTCTAATCTGAGATCAGTATTGGTGTATAGTTGAGTAAAATTGCAAAATGCAACGGAAGATCGATAGCTGATAGCTTTGTTTTTCTTTATGTAATGCGGATATATTGGTATAGTTTTAGTATAATTCATTAGCATTACCATAATTATTATGTTGTGTAAGTGCCGAATCGTGAAATTAACCCTGATAAAGCCGTGGTTTACGGTGCAGCCCTTCAAGGTGGGATTCTGTGAGGCTTAGTAGGACGAGAAGATTTGATGATCACAGCTTCAACCCACTGACTCTTGGGGTTGAAATCGTGAGCGGTATAATGACGAACATGATTGCAAGGAACTCGCCATTACCTGCAAAAACATCTAAAACATTTACTACTGCTGAGGACAATCAGCATACTGTCAGTGTTCGATTATTTGAAGGTACAGTATGTGATTTCACTATGTTTACTACATTGTATAAAAGTTGTATCTGATGTCTTTATACACAAATGTAGTTGGAAATGAAGACAACTACACTTAAAAATGTATTTCTTCCGGTATTTCAATGAATCCATGCTGGGGCAATGTCATGCTATGTTAATTACTAGGTCCCGAGCTTTTATCATAAAATGCTAACATAATCATTCATCTCAGTCATTATTTTACATTGTCAGGTGAGGAATCGATGACAAATCACATTTATTTCTTGGGAGCAGTTGATTTGACGGGTGTCCCCCAGCATAGTAGGGGAATTCCCCGTATTGAGGTCACGAAACAGAATGAGGAGTGTAAGATGCATAAGTAAATTGAAGAATGTGGGGGCATTAAATAGAAAAGTGATGCTATTTATAAATAAACTGGACGGTAAGAATCAGATTAAAGATGGCAATGGAATTATTGCAACGGTTGTGAATGCAAAATCTTAATAGTTTGAAGGTTACTTCTGTTACTGACACGTATGATACTGTAAAATCATTTTATTAAAATGGGACAAAATGTCGTGGTTTGTGAACAAGATTCATTCATTATGCTCAGCCCAAGACGGGCTTATTTATATTACGATATTTTATGGTTTTAATTTTCATGTAATATCAATAATATAATTATGTATTTATGTAGGGTTAACGTATGCTTTTTCGTGCTATTACATCTGGGGGGCGGGGTCCATACCCCAAGTATCTGTGGGTATTTTCAGCCCAAAACGCTGTTCTTTTGCAATGCTTGCTTTTAAATTATGATTGTCATATTATATGTATCGTTCGTGGTGCATTTGGGTTGGCTGCTTTGCACTGTAACAAAGTTAGACACACATTTGAAAATTAATACATTGCATGAACGAAACTTTATGAGTACATTACGTATGCCAATGTGTTTCATGACTGTGAATTATGTGTTATCACAACTTATGTTTCTTTTTATGTTGCAGGTGTAATACCTTTGATCTTCAACTCTTGAAGTAGACATATCATATATACTTACATTATTAGTAAGTATACTTTCGGATTTTTTGCTTGTCTTCTTATGTCACATATCAACTACAGATATGCAGTAATGTAATTTTTAGTTTAATCAAGTTATAAAAACTATTGTTACAAGACAGCAGGATGTCTGTTATATATAGTTTAGCCGTTGTACATATATTGTAGAGATAATAAGCAGTCGTTTCCACCATCTTTAAATAATCATTTTATCCAATACTGTCTCACTACTTACTAACATCAACGTAAACCCCTAAATTTTCCATAAACAACCCAGTACAATTGACAACTTGACAGCCATATTATACTGGCTTACGATAATTGGAATGTGACGTTTTCTACTTGTATTGGTATGTTTGTTTGACATGACCGCATGATACAATTTCAGCATAACCTTTAAGCGGGCACATCCATTTTGTTTTCAGAAATCACCATTTTACACTAAACAAAGAATACGAGTATGTAGTTACAGCAACAAACAAGGACCAATTTCCACCAACCGATATTCTATGCAGAAAGGAGCGTTAAGTGTTCGTTGGGAGAAAGCAAGATGTAATAAAGTCAAGATGTTGACAACTTCCAAAATCGACATAGAATGAAAATGTTGATGTATCAAAGAGGAAATATTAAACACAAAATAAAGGATATAATTACAACAATTTTCATTTATTCATTTGCCTTTACTGGCTATAAGTCACAGATATTAATCATAAATTTGTGTAAAACAATTTACATCATTGCACGAAATATAATATGAGAAATATTGAAATCATGTTTGAAACCACTCAGCCATTTGTTATTTTATGTGAAAGGTCTTAGAAAGCTTGACCTAGAAAGGGCTTGCCAATAAAGGGATCGTATATAAAACATTGACTTAATGACCATTGTGTTACAATTTGATCTAACCACAAACTGAACGACATGATAATAAACTCGATTTCGGCATGTACTGTAATAATAAACAAGAGCAACGCCTACTATAGTTGGACGCTCGACTTTCTCGTTTTTGATATGGTAACGTGTATACAGTAACAAGAGACGATAAATATCACAGGGTAATAAATCAGCTTTGTTAGTATGGAGTTCTTTTGTAATGGTGAATAATCATGCTAAGTTTTAGTAACTAACACAGGTTACAGGCAAATGGTAATATCCCAACACACTCTCATTAGATGTTTTGCAACACTGTTCTTCTCTAATGACTCAACCACTGACTGTAAATATACAGTTTTCCAGGAGCAGTGATACTTCCTATCGCCTCTAAGAGATGTCTGATGGTCCAACAAGGCATATATGAGGTTGTAAACTTTATCTCAATCGTTACATGCCCATTTTGGAGATTGGTGCTGTTTTTGGTGTAGGCTTAAAACCAATGCACTGGCAAGCATGTACCAACAATCACCTTTCATCCTTGGTTGATCGTGTTTGGAAACCCTAAAATGAGGAAAACATGAAAACAAATCAGCATATATACATGTATAACTACATAAAGGATCTACATTTTTGTATCTACAAATACAACAGAGCCTTATATACAACGCCAATGTGCATTTTCCTTAAATTAGCATAAGTTTTGGTCTTATTATTTATTGACAAATATCCTGGAAAAGCACAATACACCGTCCTGCACACCGACCTCAGTGACGTCACATTATACTTGTACACATTAAATTATTGATGACGTCGTAACTGACGGTAGCATAATATTATTCACTTTCATTAACAAGATCATTACACTAGTATATACTGAGCGTCAAAAGTTTCGCAAACGAATTAAAAATTCAATTTTTTTAAATTGTTAACTTGAAAGAACTTTTTACTAATACTGTCTATTTGTGTACCCATAATGTTCATGTTGAACCAATTTCAATTGGCCTCCGTTACGCTTGAATGATCACACCATCACAAATGGTAAAACGTCTATTCAAGCGCGCAAAGTATAGGGCTTTTCATTTTCGTCTTAATTTCCACTTCCAATTTACTTCATACATGTCTGTGATACGAAATACACAACTAGTTAATCCAAAAAGTTTGCTGGTAAACCTTAGCATGGCTTTGGCAGAGCATTTAATTGGTAATCACTTTTGTCAGTTTACTATCAACTTTAGTATCTATTAGGAAATATATTTTTTAAAAATCGTGACAACGTATGAAATTCTGTCACAATGTTTAAAGTAGACAATCAAATCTGTGCATTGTTGATCTTTGACTATAATAAAACATACACTTTAAATGCCTTTTCAAAGAGCTAATTAAAGGCCGTTCTACACAATACATCTTGGTGTATAAGTTTTGACTTATGGTTTCAAAATGCATCGTGTAGATCTGAATAGTGCGTGCCTACCACACATTTTTGAATGTGTACAGGATATAACATGTTGTATATTCGTAAATCTTGAAGTACTGACCAACCGTAAAGAAGTAATTTATTATTACAGGTTGATGTAGCCATTATGAACTTTTCTAAAGCTTTTGATGTGGTCCATCATAAGAGATTACTACTGAAACTATCACATTACGGAATTAGGGGCACAACGCTTTCTTAGATAAAGGCTGTCCCGGGAGACAGAACTCAGACAGTAGTCGTTGATGGTGTAACATCCAACCAGGCTCCTGTTGTATCTGGCGTTCCGCAATGATCTGTTTTTGGGACCTCTTTTGTTTCTGCTTTTTATAAATGATCTGCCAGATACTGTAACGTCAAGTGTTCGTCTTTTTGCAGATGACCGCGTGTTATATAGACACATTAGGTCTGATGAAGACTCTATTCAATTGCAAAAAGATCTTGACAGTTTGTCTGAGTAGGAGCAGAAATGGAAGATGTCTTTTAACATATCCAAATGTCACATTATACATGTAACTAGAGCTAGGAAACCGATAAATACAAATTACACTTTACATAATCAGCCTTTATCTGTAGTTAACCAAGCAACATACCTTGGTGTAGAAATTACCTCAAATCTGTCTTGGTCTTCCCATATAAATAAAACTACTTATAAAGCCAGCCAAAGCCTAGGATTTCTTAAACGTAACTTACATTCATCTAAAAAAGCTACTAAGACAGCAGCCTATAATACAATTGTTAGATCAACCTTAGAATATGCATTTGTGTTTGGGACCCTTACCATCAGAAAGATATTGATAAACTAGAAAATATACAAAAAAAGGCTGCAAGATATGTAACCCACAATTATAATAAAACTCCAGGCACAGTCCGTATATTATTAAACGACTTAAAATGGAATTCCCTTCAAGATAGGAGACAATTTAGCAGGTTAACATTATTTCACAAAAGTGTTTACAATCACATAGAAGTTGACCCAAAACAGCGCTGGCTAAACTGATGTTCATACCTTAGATAGGAGTCTGGACAGTACTTGTTTTCATCCTGTAATGCTGTATATTTGATTTTTTGCAGTAGGGATCATAAGTAAACATGTACATATTGCACTCATTTTTTATCACAAACTGTTAGGAATTACAAGGTGGATTGAGTAGCCTGGGAAACCTAATCAGTCTATTTCTTTTTAACCCCCACGCATGGCATTAATGTTCTATGTGAAGAACGCTAGCCATTCTTGTAAAAGAAGAAGAAGGAGATAAAGTTATATAATTTTAGTCACTACATGTGTCAGCCTTTCAAATTATTCGTTCTAATTTGCTTAAAACTATTTTATTTAGTTCTTTCCTCAAAAACAACAGAAATTATCACCAAACACAGTCCTATCAATAAGTCGTCTCCTATTGTCTCCATTGTTTACAATTTTTGGAGGGAAAGTATGTGTATCCCATATGCCATGACTTACCGTGTAGTTACGCAAGATGTACCAAGTGTATAATGTACATCTTAAAGTGTATACACCAAAATGTATCGCGTTGAATGGCCATAAGGGAGATAAGCGCGGTGACTGGACAGTGTGTATTCCCCGGCCCATTGCTATTCTAAATAAGAAAAACGAAGTGAGTTGACGGCCCCTATGGTTTATTTTTTTATTTATTGACAGATTTTTAAAATTTTAGTATCAAAGTAAAGATAAAGCTTTCTAGTTTCTAAATATATACAATAATTGAAATTATCCATATGCAAACATAAATTATATCAGTTCAAAGTCAGACTAATTTTTAGAAAAAAAAATCTACATATTTTTATGTTCGAATTACACGGCCCCCTACTATTATTTTTTTATTTATTAACACATTTTTATAAAATTGGTCACATAATTAAGGTGACACTCTCTAGTTTTAGAATATGTAAACAGAGTGAAAATCCGTTCATTAATAATGTAATTATTACTAATTGAATATTGCACAATTTTTCGGCCGTGAATTTCTATTTTCAATGTGTTCGAATTCCACGGCCCCCCACTTTTATTTTTTTATTTTCCATTAAATTCTAGATTTCTTTACATCATTTTAAAGATGAAGCTCTCTAGTTTTTGAATAATTAAATTTATTTAAAATGACACCAATATTAATGAAATGACAGTGATTAGAAAAAAATGCGATATTTCACGGCCGTGGTTTTTTTTTGTCAATATATGAGGCGGAGATTAGATAACACCAAAGCTATGTACATGTATTGTTACATATGCTCTTATAGGCAATTGGTGTAGGTTTGTATAGGAAAGCTTGGTATTTTATTATGATCTGTTCTATTAGTATGGAAATTATGAGACTATGTACAGTGAAGTAAGAATCTTTAAAAAAATAACTATAAACGACAGAAATCACCAGTCATCAAATAATGAGCTGAGAAGGAACAATTACTAAAAGTAGATAATACAACATTAGTACAGTGATATGAAAACGTTATATTGAAAAGAGATTGTAGATCTTATGATTGCTATTCATTTGTTCATATTAATTTGCAATTGACTAATCTTGTTGTTGGTGTTCAAAATGTTCAAAGGTTTCTTCAATACAAAACATGAAAGTAAAAACAGACGGTATGTCAAATCTTTTTAGGATACAATCATAATTACATTAACGCCTTATTATGATATCAATTACCAATTTGTCAAATTAATTCAAAGAAACATGTTTGACAAGAAGCACTCGTTTTTACAGTTTGGCGTCGGCATTTCGTTTATCCTGGTAATTAACGAATATATAATTATATATCGAGACGTGGCGTTAATTATGTGTAATCTGCTTGTTTTAAAAGACTGCGTCTATCTTTTTAAAACTGTAAAATAATTAATGCAAATATCAAAGAAATTAAAAAACATATCAATCGCGCATTTTTCTTCTAAATGATATGTACCAATATATTCTAGTATAATTTGATATTATTTTGAAAACTCGTTTAATATAAATTTATATCAATTGACAACTCGTGATAGATTCTCTATATATTGATTTTTATTTCCGCCTAATTAATGTACATACTTATGCAATACATCATGAAATAGGTACTATAATGTAGTTATAGCCTCGTTCTTCGTTCTTATAACTTTTGACCATTTAGTCCTCTTATTTTCATGTTGTGCATGAATTGAGCGAATAAAAGGATGTTGTTGTTATTGTTGCTGATTAACAAACAATGTATATTGTTTGGTAATTCATCAATCACCAACTGGAAAAGCGATAATCCCATTAGTCCATATAATTGATAAGTGTTATCGATAAACCACTCAGGTTGTATATTGGGTCGTTAAATGTCATCGGTAATCCAATTAAGGTGTAAGTACCGGTATAATTAAGTATGGTTGTCACAATCTCTGGTTAGAAGGGGAAAAAACACTAAATAGCACGTGTTGTATGACTAGGCATACCGTTTAATGTAACGTTATGATTAAGTAATAATATTCAAATTGATTACGTTTTTACGTATTTATTGCGTAACAAGGATACTCGGGTATTTATCATTCCATTTGCTGGACTTATCACATAAACCTGATATTTTAATTCGTCAGATATTAATCTGCTGCTATTGATAATATTACCTATCAACAAATAAGTCACTAGAATAATTTGAATATCCCGCTCAGCTGTATAATCTTGTAATCAGTTTTATTTCGCTCGACACGATGCGAACCTTTTACCAGAAAGTAATCACTCATTGATACATACAAGTTGTTCATTTAAAAAAAAGAAGAATATCACTACACATTTTACTTTCCGAAGTTTTTCCTTTTAGTCGCCAGGCTGTATATATATTTACTTACCGACATTTGAGCCTCACGTCCGCTTGTACGCTCTGTAAAAATTCTTCAATAACAGTTTTTTTTCTGAATGCGTATTAATGTAAGTACGAGGATCATTCAATATATTCGTAGACAATCATTCTTATTTTATTATATTTATATTTAAATAATAATTTCTCATACCATTATAAACATTGTGTGAACTTGTTAAAATGTCTGTATACTCATGGAGTAAATACACGTATATGCTTTGGTAACACATCTCAGATAATAAAGAATATATATATCTCATGAATTATATTGCATTAGTCAACATACACTTGAAATGAGATGGCTATTATGTATTAGGAAATAATAAAATTTCCACTTACGTGATTTGATAGAAATTGGTATCACTTAAAATTACTATACATGTAATGTATTAGGAAATTATAACATTTCGATTCTTATGTACATGTGGGGAGCGGTGGCCTAGAGGTAGGGCCACTGGTTAATTTCTCTGAACAAGACCCACATGCTCCACTCTACCATGGTGTAAAATGGTACCTGTTTGATACCTGTGAGGGCAGTGTCTATTCCTCGCCGCCGATCGATGTTGGCTGCCACACCACACGATAGAAATAGTCTCCCCAGGGAGTTTCTGTAGGCACTGCTCAGGGTAGTTGTGTCGTGGTGTTTCTGATTTCTGTGCTCGGCTGGTTGGGTTGAGTGCTACCTTCCCTGTCGGATTTTCTCATACCTTTTTTTGCTGACGAATTTACTGTTTATATGCTTTGGACTGATTTTTTTATTTGATATTTTATGATGAACATCGCCATGAATTGCTATTATCATTGTTATTTATATATTTATTGTTGTTTTCTAATGTTAAGTTAATTGGTGTAAATAAAAGATATCAAACGTTCAGGACTGCGTTTTGTCTATCCTTTATCAGTTCGTTTCTGCCTTTATATCATTAATATAATCAATGCTTCGTTTATATTACTTATATCAACGACGAAATGATTAATGTTTGAAATTCTGCGTATGACTGAAACACAAAATTAACATTTTAAACATAGTTTAACCCAAGTGCATAATACATAAATACATGTATGCCGTATGTGGGAAACTATCACCAATTGTGTGACCAAAAAAATCACGACCGTGAAATATCACATTTTTCTAATCATTGTCATTTCATTAATATTGGTGTCATTTTAAATATATTTACATATCCAAAAACTAGAGAGCTTCATCTTTGTAATGATGTAAAAAAATCTAGAATTAAATGGAAAATAAAAAAATAAAAGTGGGGGGCCGTGGAATTCGAACAAATTCGAACACATCGAAAATAGAAAATCACGGCTGAAATATTGTGCAATATTCAATTAGTAATAATTATATTATTAATGAACGGATTTTCAATATGTTTACATATTCTAAAACTAGAGAGCTTCAACTTTATAATGCTACCAATTTTATAAAAATGTGTTAATAAATAAAAAAATAAGAGTTTTTTTCTGAAAATTACTCCGATTTTAAACTAAAATAAATAATGTTTGCATGTAGATAATTTCTATTATTTTATATATTTAGAAACTAGAGAGTTTCATCTTTCATTTGATACTATAATATTAAAAATCCGTCCATAAATAAAAATTTAAACCCTAGGGGCCGTCACATCACTCCCGAATTCTCTCTTCAGGTGTCAATGGGCCGGGAAATACACACTCTCGGTGAATGTGGGGCCGCATATTTATCTTGAAATCGGTATATAAGCACGATTCTGCAATGCTCAAAACAGAGAAAATAATTTTTATTTCTCTTTAACATATCAAACTTATTTTTTCGTAAAATTGATCTAGAATCAATTAAATAAATATTTCAAATAATTGATATTACGATTCTGTATAAAACATATGTTCTTTAATCTTCGTTTTGTTGCATTATCTGTGCATTGCGATATTAAAAAAAATCAAGTGAATGGTTTCATTTTCCCCTCAATAACCACGTTAATCTGGTTCTAGATTTTGTCCAGAATCGTTTGTGTAAGTATTTATTCAGTGCTCTTCATTTTTTTATTTCCTCTCTTTACATTTCCTTACTATCCACCGATACGCTGTGTAATGCAGTGCCTGCTGTTCAGTATTTGGAAATTGAAACCTGAATTTCTGTGAGTCATTTTTGTGTGGCGATAAAGCCACACAATGTAATAACTATCTTTCAATTTTTTTTCATTTATATATACTATGAAGTTAACGCCTTTATTCCTACACCAATAAATAGGTCTATGATTTGAACAATATTACAAGCATGCTACACAAGTTACACGTATCATTGAACCCGATTTGTTTACATTACCAACATTTATTAATATTAAGACCAACAATTACATCAGACTTTTATTTTTTGAGGATATTTTAATTTTATAGCAAATCATTCCGCATGGACTATATTCCTACTATCAAAGGCCTGCGAACCGCCAACGACCCTCAAGAAGGTTGAGAAAGTAATCCCACGGCTTCATGTTTACATATCGGGGCATTCATATGCAAATTGATATACAACGAGCTATTGGTCATTGACTAGTTTGTATTGTTTATTCAGCCAATAGATTTCTGGTGGAACACGGGTGAACTGAAATGTGTCTATTAAAATCACTCCGCCGCTGAACATTTGTAGACGATGACCTAATTATGTTGTTTACAAACATTGATGCTATTAATAGAAACAACATGTTTTCACTGGTAATTAGTTCAAGGACAGTATATACAGTCTATCTAACCGCTAGCAGACGATCGATACACTAACTTGATATCTACTATATTAATAGATCTCTGGTTTAGCAGTACTGTCACGCAATATTCAATTAATTGCAGTTCCGTCAATTACTATCGGATTTTGACAAAATAAATTTTGTCAATACCATGAGATATTTCAATTTATTAATATCAAATTAAATTTAAATTATAAAATAATATGAATTCACATTGGCGAGTTAAAAAGCGAGTCCCTAGATTTTCCATTCGCGAATTGCGCAAATTTTCGGAACTACCTGAGGTTTTAAATCGTCAGTAACAATTTTGTTTTCTAATTTACATAAACAAATAATACCTCACTGAAAAGAGGAAACTTTCAACTTCAAGAAAATGTGCAACATTTATATCGGTCTTAATTAATAAGCACATGACAGCGAGTTAAACGCGCATCGTGCGAACTAATTGTGCTATTCATAGCGGCTATTTTCAACACGTAACGCTATTTAGGATTTGAATTGAGAAAGAATAATTAAGCAATAAACGAGAATTCAGTAAAGTATTTTCGGATTAAAAGAAATTGTCAATACTAAGACATATTAAAGATCACTTATATCAATTTAGTTTGCGGTTATAAAATAAATGAACTAATGCTGACGAGTTAAACAGCGAGCACTTACATTTTCTATTCATGAATTGCGCGATTTTTAGCAACAACCTGGTGTCGTAAATCACCAATTATATTTTTACTTTCCAAGTAACATTAACAACTAAAAGCTATTTTAAAGACGATACGTTCAGTTTCATTAAGATGTGCGACTTTCATATAGATCTCATTTAATAAACACTCTACGGCGAGTTTAAACGCGCAACATGCGAACTAATATGCCTTTTAAAGCGGTAATATATTTTCACAAGGTTTCGAATTGAAAAGTTAACGGTAATTGGATTAAAAGGCCGTTAATTAGTATATACACGTTGGGCAAACAAAATTCTTAACCAGAGACCTAAATTACAGGTCTTTGGGCAAACATACTTCAATAATTATAAATAATTAATAAGCTCCTCCCACTTAATGTGCAGTTATAAAGCCCATTAATGCATATCTAATTAGCTCCTCCCACAAGCCACGTTGTGCAATATTATCTATGCATTTTTTAATTAGCCCCTCCTTATTATGTAACATTACATAATCCTAGCTAGATCTATATTTTGACAAGAAATTTGTAATCAATTATTGAAGCTGCATGAGGCAGAAAATTGATCATACAATCTGGTAAACTTCAAGGGGTTGTATATTGGTAGGTCGTTAGTAACTTGTTTTGGGACAGTTGGGGGTCATGTAACACAGGGATCTATGTTTTTACAAGGGATTGAACACACCATGAGACAGGAAATAGACCGTTAAAACTATTTTTAATTGAATGGGTTTTATATCGGGTTCTTGTTAGTTGATTTGGAGACAGCTGCAGAAGTTAGGAATTTAGGGTCATAAAATTTACTGGTATAAAAAAGGGTTTACAACTTTGATACTCAGAATTTAGAAGTTAAATACATTCTTCTTGATATGGATTTAATAAAAAATACTATAGTTGAAAACTATCAGCTATCCACTGCCCATCACCTGGGATGGGACCATGGTCGCACACTGACTGGTGCATAAAAATATGCTAAATACAACATAATAGCTATAATAAATATCACCCGCTGATTAGCGCGAGTTCATATTTCGGAACAGAATACGCAATATTAAAATAATAACCAATACATAAATAATCGTCAGATTTTCAAAAAATAACTTGTAGTATATTCCAAAATATATAATTGACCTGTTTTAAATACGATTGTATTAACATATCGGACAGAATGCTATAGAATTTACGCTGAGTATGGTCCGAAAGTCTGTTCGTAAGTTTAGTTATGTTACTCCGAAAAACATTTCTGCTCTTGATCCGGCGGGAGTACGGACAACCTTCATTATAATCATATCAGTAGTCAATAGCCCTTACCACTGGACCACTTGTCCACCTAAATTCAATTGATCGACTTTAAATATATATATATATGGCATCTAAGAGAAGTGATGTGACATGAAACCATAATTCTGTCTGGTTCCGTTCTTGAATTATTTCATTCAACCAAAAAAAAGTCATGATATTACCATTGATATCATTTTCTTATATTTTCCTTCTACTGAAATCTGGTTCTATTTTATTAATTACATCCCTTTTATATTTAATTTTCCCAACATATTTCTACCTAGTCCTGTTTCCATAGCGGGGGGGGGGGGCATCTCGTTTGTTGTGTTTTAATTCCCAGTTCATCAGTTGTATGGAGACTACCCAGTCACTCATCTTGACACTGACGCTTGGTGTCTTGAGAGCAGCACAAACATTCAAGTGAGTCTGGGCTTATCAGAACTCTGACACAGCATGTTGGTGCAGTCTTTATTTGAATGGTCAAAATGACATCAGTTCGCCACACATCAGTACTTTCAGTGCTTTGATTGAAATTGTTATGTCTGTCCAGTGTTTCCACAACTCTGACTGGCTCTAGTAAAACTTAAAGTGTTCGTCGGTGGTATTTATAAGCGCAATATCAAAGGATTATATTCATTGATGTCTTGTGGTCGGTTAGTCCAAGCTTCTTAGACGATGATTATTCCATTTCAGTGATTATTCCAATTCATCGTCTAAGACCTTTCTTCTTTAAAACCTAACAGGTGTACGACTCAGATTGAGTCGCGTTCGTTTTATGACAAAACGCACGTTTTCAACTAAATAAACATCGTCTTCCTATGAATTGAACCATATTCTACCAATGTACACCAAAAAACAAAATGTATCATAAGAATTACCACCAATTCCGTCGATTGTTTCAATCCTATGGATTTCACAGTTTCTGTTGCAAATTGCCATTATTTGAAAAGCTATAATAACAAAATTGTTCCGAAGCAAACCATGTGATTCATTTTGGGAAATCCCGGGGTTTCCCGGTGTTACCATGGATTGTCGTCTGCGAAAATAGCCTTATTTTTTAGTGCGAATTTAAGTTTAAAGTTTGTTTTTGAAAATAACGTGTTTATTTATTATGTAGATGTCTATTTAGAGGTTTGTTTCAATAAAGACACATTTTCAACCATGTTTCATAAAAATCGTATTTTCGAAAGCGCACATGCGCGCACCTGCAACACATTTAAATATTTACAATGGCGGCTCAGTTAGTGTAAACAGGGAAGTGAATTGAAACATCGGGTGTGGGATGGTTATAAGCAGGTGATATATTGATAACTTTTGGACAAAACATTTGATTGATATTACTTTTATACGAATGTGCTATTTTTTCAGCGAAATTCGAACAGTGAACTTGCATTCCGAGCGTTGATCTTAAACAGTTGACTTTTAAACAGGACAGTTCCATAACTAAAGATCGACGTCAGTCAATAAAAAGATCGTTTAGTTATGGTACCCAGAACTAGTGGTCGGTAGTCCGCGAACAGGTCTTGGTTTCGTCCTGGAACTTCAACTATCCTAGCCTCTAGTTACTATCACCTGTCTACCCAGCTGGCCTTCTTGGTAAAATGGATGATCTTAAGATTACAACCAGGACCCCTATAATTTGGCCGGCCCATAAAACCCGGAATTAACTCATTATTCCACAACAACTTGCATATGTTTTAGATAAGTTAGAACCATTCAATGATTGACATGACAGAATCAGGGATATTTATTCTTTGGGGTTACATGCATGCTTTCTCAATTCTCGTTGTATAACAACACATTGTCGAGTCAGTACCGTAATACTTAATGTTATCACATACATCTGGGTGGTTTGGAATTGTTGCCCGTTGAACCAAACCCCATAGGCCATACGATATAACATTTGGAAAATGTAATTTGGCACTTTACATGATTTGTATATTTCCGGGCGTTGCTTGTGTAAATGTTATCATCAGTCTGTTAAATTGGCATGTGACTATCCTTTGATTGATAATGTCACCATCAATGTAAATGTTAGCTGCTAGCCAGGGTGGACATGCAACAATGCAAAGTGAGATAGCCACCTGACAATGTGATACGACGCTTGACAATGCAAAGCGACATTGCAATATATCAGGTTTTTTACTGCAACATTACCAAGTAATTATTTAGAGAGAAAGGTGCTTTTGCCGTACCTAAAGCCAAGAGCTTTGGATCCAAATCGTTTTGCTTCAACGGTTGTACCCTGTGGAATAAGCTTCCATATAGTATAACATTAATTGCAGATTATCCAGGGTTCAAAAAAGCGCTGAAATCACATCTTTTTGACAATATTTAATTAATTTTTATTTTTTTTACTTAGTTTATTTTACATCACACAATCTAAGACGTATGGTTTTATTTCTTTTAATTTTTTCAAACTAATTTCGGTTTAGGTCTTTTTATTTAGATTTCTCTTTTTATCTGCTTTCATTGAGGCTAATTGCATGAGAAAAGTTTACAGTAGTGATAATTCATTGTGATAGTATTTATAATTATTCTTGCTATAAACTATTAACTATCTCACTGTGATATATATATTTATCTGTATGCAATTAATTCTGTGATATCCTTATTTTATTTGTATTCTTACTTATCCATTATAGACAGTAAATTACTTTTGCCTCTCTATGTCATGACATTAACTCAAGGACCCCAATGGAAATAAGAGTTTTCTCTTTTTTGTGTAATCCTTGGTGTTGGTGTGCATGACATGGTTATTAATAATCATGCTATAATTTATTTTTAATTATATCCATGTTTGTTTTATCTATCTATCTATCTATCTATCTAAGTGAGACTGTTGATTGAAAGCAGTCATGTTTCATGATATAAGTAAAATTTACTTATATTGTACTGTAAATACATAAAATATTTATTTTCAGAATTCTTCATCAACCACTATGAGTGAGAATAAAACATTTGAAGCTGAGTTAGCTGAAGCTAAAAGCACAATTCCAACACTTGAAGGTTTTACGATGATTACATGTGTTGCTGCACAAGTCCGGGCTAGTTACAGGTAAAGGAGTTTAGTTATAATTTTGCCCTTTGGCAAGCTTGATGGAAAAATCCTGCAGGTCAAAGAGCCCAAGTTGGACACGTCAGACATAAGATTTCCAAACCCCTGTAGTCTGATGATACTGATAGACTAAATTTTAATCATAGAACAATGTTTAAATCAAAATTTTTGGTGGTAATGGCATTTGAATGGACTTTCATAGTTCTAACTCATTTTCAGGATCGGACATTATGCCTCAGTACGCCCATATTTGACCATCAGGACTGGCATTATGCCTAAGAAGCATGCATGCTTGACCATTTGGCATTAGGCTTTAGTAGCACCCATGCTTGACCATTGGGCATTATGCCTCAGTTGCTCCCATGCTTGACCATTGGGCATTATGCCTCAGTTGCTCCCATGCTTGACCATTGGGCATTATGCCTCAGTTGCTCCCATGCTTGATCATTGGGCATTATGCCTCAGTTACTCCCATGCTTGACCATTGGGCATTATGCCTCAGTTGCTCCAATGCTTGGCCTAAGTCACCTATACATTGTACAGAGCATATACTAAATTAATGTATTTTCAGGTTGACAGACCAGAAACAATTGAACGTGATTCTACAGTTTCCTGACAAATACCCAGATGAACATGTAGTCATACAACTGACAAGCAAAACTCTCTCGGACAAACTGCTCAATGGACTTATCAAGCTCTGTGATGAAGAAGCCAAAAAGTTGCTCGGCAAGAATCAGGTTAGTGCTGTTAAAATCATTTATGGACTTGTTTTATTTCAGGCCTGGTATTTTAATGTCCCCCTAATCGATAGATCGAGAGGCATATAATGATTGGCCTGTCCATCTGTATGAGGTTAAAACCTTTAATACAAGGGCAAACTCACCGTTTCTTCTTACTTCAATATCATTTGTAACAATGCTTTCATACTTGCATGGATGTTGTATTAGGACACTCTCCACAAACCTATGTCACCTAACCTTATATTTTGACCTTCACTTTGACCATTTTGGACTTAAGCTTAGGAAAAAGGCCAATTTCTTGGATAATCCTATTGAACTGTTGCATATAATGTTAATAAAACTTTAATGGACATGTCTACCACCAGGGCATAAGCATTTATTGAACGCAGTCTTGTGTATGGAAAAGGCTACTGCAAGTGCCTCAGCGTTTATTGAATGCAATCTTGTGTATGGAAAAGGCTACCACAAGTGCCTAAGCGTTTATTGAATGCAATCTTGTGTATGGTAAAGGCTACCACAAGTGCCTAAGCGTTTATTGAATGCAATCTTGTGTATGGAAAAGGCTACCACAAGTGCCTAAGCGTTTATTGAACACAGTCTTAAATTGTTTATGGACAAGGTTTCCACCGAGGCCTAAGCGTTTATTTAATGCAGTCTTGTTCTGTAGACTTCTGAGCCAGCTGAATGTGAATATGCTTTTGAAATCTTTTGACATTTTTCTGTTTTTATGTTACAGATATTACCTGTGATAAAATTTGTACGTGAATTTATAATCAACAATCCACTGTGTGTATGTAATGATGAAATAGCGACAGTGAAAAAAGACTTACTAGGTGACAAGGACAGAATCAAGTTAAAGCAGGACACGGCTCAGATATTGTTGAAGATTGTACAGGAACGGTATGTGATGAATCTCAAAGTGACCGTACCAGATGTATATCCTGCACAACAAGTCAAGTAAGTATGCAAGATACAGTGTATCTCAGGGCTTTTTCCCTTCTATCGCAGGGTCTGTTTTTACTGGCCCCTTCCCCTCAGGAATTTTTTTTAAAATAATGCAGTTTTCCCTAAAATTCACTTTACATCAAGTCTTTTCTTCCCCTTCGCAAAAGTTATGTGTTATTTTTCTCCAAAATTAAAGAAAAGGACCCTTTCCCTAACATTGAAAAGAGCGCTACTAAGCTGATCTATCATGAGTTGTCAACTGATATAAATTAATATTAAACGAGCTTTGGAGATTTTATTTTGGATATAAATACCAAAAGTATTATTAAGAAAAATTCTTTCTCTTAAATGAACAAAGTCCAGGATGTCATTATTGTTGTGTGATAGGTAGATTTTTAAAAAAAAACTGCATGTGTAAATGAACTTTTAAATGTTTTTCTTGAGAATATCTCTTCTTTAGTAGGGGTTAATTGTTGTAAAGTCTTGTATTTGCAGGACTGTAATTTTAGAAATTGCTGAAATAATAAGGATGTCTTTTCCAAAAAATAATGCCTCAAAAATATTCGTCACTGTGTATTATAAAACATGAAACAAAATTCTTTGCAAATAAAATCAAAATTCTGGGATTATTCAAAGTTTTGTACTTATATTTCAGGATAGAAGCGGCAGAAAGCAATTTTCCAGATTTATTAAAAGTCTTCTTTGTCGGTCAAGCAGTTGAGGTGGCCCGGAGATGTGTACAACCGCCTGGCAAACCTAATCCAAAGTAAGACTTATTTCCCATTATAATTTTCTGAAAATTATATAAAAAATTTGGCTAGGTTTTACTTTTAAATTATAATGTGATTATACACTTTAAAGATTCAATGTGAAATGATATATTTCTATGAGTCTGAGAAAACCCCTGGGCAGATCTGCTATAGGTGACTAACCTGTTCATCTCTATTTAAGCATGAAACAATTTTTGTGAAATTTCTGGTTCCCTGAGAGAAATTCGAACTTGGGACGTCTGGAATGATGGCCAAGAAAGCTAACCACTCAGCTATAAATCATATTGGGGGTGGCAATTTTCCTGATTAATCAGGAATTCTAAATTTATCGTACCTGAAAAAGCAATGACTTCTAATTCATGGTAAATTTGACCTTCTCTGAAGGATTCTCGTTAAATTTAATACAAACTGTTAAGTATGAAAATAATGTCATTGAAGGTCTATTGTTTGGCAAAAATTTGGCCCTGATGACACTCTTGTTAAATGTAAAAAAAGATACAAAAAAAGAGGTTGAAATTAATAAAAAGATTTAATGAATTAATAGATATTGCATACATAATGTATTTAAACTTCCCTATCAACAGGGCTCCACCGTTTAAACCACAACCATCATTACTAGCAGTGTGTAGTTTCCTTATAAAAGAATGTGTGAAACGCTATCCTTTAGAAGCATGTGCTGTTTGCAAAGAAAAAGTTTTACTGGAAGATCCCGAGGTAGGTGTAGTATTAAATCAGAAAATTAAATCAGAGTTTTAAATATTGCGAACTCATTATTATCATCTTTGATGAGGGTTTGGGTGTATTGTTTTACACATGTTAATCGGTCGGTAGACCAAATGGTTTCCATTCAATAACTCATAAACACTTTCCTAGGATCTTCAAACTTTACATGGAGGTTTAGCCAGTTACGTCAGTAGAGTTTCAGAATTTTCTAAAATCTTAATTTGACATTCCATTGCCTGGGTGCATCTTTCAATCTGCCACTTTGGTATGGCTGCAAGTTGTCTATGCATGTGCAGTTTTTAATAAAATTGTTTTTTCTTTATTAGGCTGTAACAAAAGATCCAAGAATGAGAGTAGAGCGAGTATACTGTGGTCATTTATATCATCATGGATGTTTAGCTAAATACATGAAAACTCCACCATTTAAAGGTAAGGCCTTTTTTGCAGGAAAAACTAATAATTATTGGGTGTACAGGATCTTAATTGTATTTTTATTTTGTTGCTGGAGAACCTTACATTGTTTAATGGGGTTAAAATAACTAACACCATAGTGCTATGGTTGTACTTGTGAGAGATAATTTGAAATAAACGAGATCCTACCCTCTGATGTGTGTAAGCAATTCAAAGTCTTAAGACTTGAGTAGAATGATACTAAGAATATTATAAGCTAAAAATATAGACCTACTGCAAAAGAACTGGGTCCTTATTCACCAATGTTATAAGTCTCAAACTTGGACTTAGACTTAATATTGTCAATGTTCTATTTACTCTGACATTGTTATAAATGTACTAATTTTGATAAAAATAGGTGTACATGTTCAGCAGGTAACAACAAATTATCAGATAGAATTTTACCTGATTAAATCTAATTGTAAAGAAATGGCAGTGACTAGAAATTTCGTAAATTTTAAGTCTTAGTCTGAGTTTTAGACTTACAACGTTTGTTAATAAGACCCCAGTAGTCTAGTGGATTGATGATAGCTCCCAAAATCATTCAAAGGATGTCAGTTCAATTATTAGCTGTCATTGGTCTTTTGTTTAGATACTGTGACTCATTTTCATTCCATACAACCGCAAACTACCAGTGGGACAAATCTCGTAAGTGCAAATTGAAAAAAATAAGACGTATTGTCCCACCAAATTAAACTGAGACTCCTTGCATAATTTGTTCAAGTCTGTAAAAGTTTTAAAGTTAAAAAACATTGAATACAGCCGAATATAGCTGGACGCACTTACAGACTTTGATGAGTCTCAGTTATATCTGGTCCGACAATATATTGTTTAATTCCCCTGCAATCTTTCCCAGGAATGGCACCTCTCTACCATGACAAATTTCTACTGAAGTTCTCTTCATTCTCTGATTTCAGATGGGAAATTTTGTCCTAGTTGTGGTAAACAAATATTCCATGATAAGTGGAAAGTGTCGGCAGAGCTTGCGGAAGCTAGATGGGCACACAAGCAAGCACGACAGAGAGAACTGGCCGAAGTTGCAGACTTTCTTAGTTGATGAAAACCTTTATCTTAGATATTTTTAATGATTATGACATAATATATGTGTTTGTGAATGTTCTATCACAGATTGTTTTAAAAATTGAATGTGACTGTCTCTGTATCGTTACAAACTCACCCTGAAAATGTATACGTCAGATGAGAATGGGTCATAAGTACTAAATCAATATTTTGAGAAAACAAGAAAAAACTGTCTGAAAATTCTCTTTACTTATGGTAAACCAGCTGTTTCTACTTCAGTTAGGTCAACATGACAAGTGCCACTTTTCATGAAAATAGGCTCATTAGGAGTGCCTTGTGATGCTGAGTTTAAACATTATCGGTCTTAAAGGGTCTCATTCTAAGCCAGCGATATGTGAACACCTTGGCCAGTGGGCGGGCGTCCAGTAATTTATATGTACTCAACTCCAATAGAGTTTTCATCTGAACTTTATATAATATTGCATGTTATCAAATGATATAACAATTGTAAGAATTCAATTAAGTTTGTAAAGATGCAGGGACATCCTTTCAATACCTGTGTGATAAATCCAATCACTGTTCCATCATTGAATGGGGGCATACTTTGGTGTAATTCGGGTCAGATGCGGGGCACACATTGGCTGTAGATCAGGCTGTCAACATGACAAGTTCCGATTTTAATGAAAATAGGCTCATAAGTAGCACCTTACGATGAATGTTTTAAATGTGTATCAGTCTTATGAGGTCGTAAGTAGTAGTTGCGACCTTCTCATGCTAAGCCAGCGATATGTATGTGCCTCCACCCAGATTTGAACCAGGGTCGCCAAATTTGACGGCAAGCACACTAACCACTTAGTTAAGGAGGCAGAACATTATTATGAGTACATTGTATTACTAAAAAATTAACTGGTCATCTTACCTACTTCTAGCATGATTTTAAAAAGCTTTAATTCAATTTTGACTTTTGTTTTCTTAAGCGAAAGTAATATGAATATGGAAGAGATGTTCTATAAACACTATCTAATGATTGGTTAAGCATGAGTGTCTCACATGAATTGATATATTCCAAGCATGAAGTTTGTATAGCTTGGCTATTTTGACCTGCGCCTGACCTTTACGCAAGAATATATTATAAGATTCTTGCTTTAAATATATCAAGTTCCGCAAGCAAATCGTGCGATATTAAAATTTCAAATTTGTGTTTGTATTACATCTCGAGCATCTTTGTGATACTCCCCGATTATGAAAACATACAACCGGTGTTTTAAACGTAGGCAATATATTGACTGTTAAATTATGCTAATCAAAAGGTCAGGCTTGTGTCAAATTGGCCAAGCTATACAGATATTCATGCATTTGCAGCATAAGTACATATTAATTTATTTGAACTTTACAATGTTTTGTGATGACAATGATGAACCAACAATGTATAATTGACCCTAAGTGATGAAATTTTTGCCTCATCAATTTTTACTAGAGTTGCTGCCCTTTGTTATTCTTACTATATACCCCCACCCGTGTCTCATGGATACATTTCTAGTATACTGTGAAATAATTTAATTTCGATTGGACAAAATTTCGTGGATTTGATAAAAAACACCATTTCGATGGGACGTTAATTCGTGGATTTTGCATTTCAGGTAATAAATACAAGGGTCGAAATTATTGTTTGGTGGGATTAAATTTCGTGGTAGAAGATGGACCATGAAATCCACAAAATTTAATCCCTCACTGAAATTAATGATTACAGTTTCTCACAATATCATGACTGCTTGTTATTGTTTTACTGCTCAGATGAATTTTAAAATAACTTTGTTGAATATTTATGTGCTAGATGCTCATGGACTAGCCTTGGTTTCAGGAATGACACATTTATTTATGAAAAATATTGTGCAAGTTGTTAAGGTAGCGAAGTGGAAATACTGTCAAATTTCACTTTAATAGTGTAACTATTGGGCATCAATATTTTCGATTTTTACCTTTTTAATAACAGGTAACTGTATCGTTGAAAACTAAATAAAAAAAGAAGAAAAAAAATGGAAAAATTTGTTTCTATTGAACTCCATGATTTTGATTTATTTCGGTCTGATTCTATATCACTGTGTGAACGATAATAAAAATTAGTTAACCAATTATGTTTTGCACCAAAAATAAAAACTTCATTGTTACGATACTTGATGAATGAATGGTTCACTGGCATATATACTCCCTCTCTGATATTCTGTTAATTGTTTGTACACTTTGAATAACATTGTATTTATTGTCTGTTATAATATCATAATAAAAACTAAAACAATGTGTATGGCTTGATTATGTTATGCTTACCTTAAATTGACCACAAAGTTCTCTTACTGGTGCTAGGAAATCTTATGGCAAGTGTATATGCCTTTGGTATTATCCTATTAATATAAGTTTTTTATACCCCCTGAAGTTTTAAGGGGGTATACTGTTTTCAGCCTTTCTGTCATCGTCGGATACCCACAGTCGCTGCCTCCGAGATTTACGGAGCGGAGCGGAGGCAGCGACTGTGGGTATCCGACGATGCCTGTCTGTCTGTAGATAGATTCTTGTGAACACAACTCCTCCAACAGTTGTTGCAGGATTTTCTTCAACCTAAATCTTTAAGCTCTAGTTTGACCTGTTGAGGGGCATCTGCTTGATTGGTTAATAATATGGTTACCAAAGTCAGGTTAATAGCATCAACTATCGTTTAAGAGGATACTGAGGGTCAGGCACTGTGCCTCACACACTCGCAGAATAGTCGGATATAAACAACACAAATCCAAATAATAATTTAAAAGCATATTTTATTTGGTTAACAACTTGAGATGGATGATGAATACAGATTTACTTACATAACACATGGTAGATAACAACAATATAAATAACAGGTATAAACTATGTTATAGTATATGTTACTGTAAAATCATGTATTTTTCTTTGGAATTAATTTTTGTGGATTTTGACAAAAAGTTGACACATGCTCTGTATTTTAGAGGTCAATGGATCGATGTGTAGATTTTGTGGTTAGATACAACAATGAAATCAACAATATTGAACTTTCTTGAAAAATAATGATTTTACAGTAAAACATTAACAACCAAACTGAACACAGTAATCACTTTTGTTGCTGTACTCGGTTATTTCACATAACAACAGGTGACGTTATCACTGTGTATAGTTTGATGAACAACATGTTCCCTATTGGAGGATTCAAACATTCACACTAGTTAACATGGTGATATTCTAAATATTAAGTGTAATCATGTATACATGATGGAACAAAAATGGAATATTGAAACAGACTCCGCCCATTAAAAAAACAGGTTGAAATTCACTCAAAATAACCCCCCACCCACATTTTAAAAAGTTGATTTGAAATATACTCTGCCCATATGAACGAATTGGCTTAACTATATACTTAGTATTCTGTCCAATCGAAAACAAATTTGGTGGAACTGAGCCCATTTAAAGCAAATTGGATGAAAGTTCTGTCCATTGAAAACATAATTTGCAATAATTGGTATACTTATATATTTGGACAGAAGAAGAGCATTTTAATTTAACAGTATGATTAAATGTTGATACAAAGGAATAAACAATGAGTGTTCAATTTAAATGTTTGTTGGAAAAATACTTTATAGTCTACTAGATGTCATTCGTTGTTTTAAGCCATATACACATAATGATGACGGTGGATGGCAAGTAGGTGAATACATTTTTGATGAGCATTTGATCATAGTTCAATGACACACGAGTTGCTCCTGGACAATCAATGGCTGTGTTCTATGACTTCACTGCACCATTGCTTCTAAGGGGCAACAGTTTTTTACTACAACAAAGCAACCAATGGTTGTGTTTACAGCATCGCTGGATCAAGTGAACAAATGACTGTGTTTTATGGCATCCGTACACCAAAGCTACGAATGGTTGAGTTAACAACGTCATTTGACCAAGACAACAGGCATGTTCTATGGCGCCATTGTGCAAATGCAACCAATTGCTACGTTTTATGGCGTCAAACAGTATTACACGAATGCAACAAATGTTTGTGTTCTCCAGCATAGATCATTGCACCAAGGGCGTACACGGTTTCAATCAACAGAGTGTAACCACACACAAGCAGATGGATGTTTTTGATGTTTTGAAGTCCATGACGATGAGCTTGGGTTATTGATTCAAACATTTTCCATGACACTTTACATTCATATCAATCACGCGACAAATATAACGTATACACAAATCTATGAAGAAATGATCGAGGTACAATTTGCAAAAGTCTTGAGACCTTAATGACTACGTATAGTGAAACATTATACGGGGTATCTAGTAGGGAGGATTTGGGATAAATCATTCACATACTAAGTAATTAGCCGCGGGTTGCAGCCATCTACGCTATTATTCTGTCCTAGCGTTCATAACAAACAATACTTTGGTATAATTGTGAAAACATCCAACTAGAACTCATTGGCAGTCTTCGCTTGTTTTTCGTTATTTAATTTATTTGTGTGTTTTAATGTTAATCCAATCAAACATTCGTTACCTCAATTTGTATATACATGTAGATAACGCTACTGATTGTACTAGAATGTTTTGCCTTGCTAAAACGAAAAATTCATGAGGTCCAGTCAATTGTTGCCACCTCTTAACGTTCTTTTATTTAGGTATGTCACTTGTAATATCACATTTTTATTGTTTTCATTTAATCGGAGAAAACCAGTATCATTTTCATTTTTCCACAGACATTATCTTAAAATGAAGAAAATAACTAACAGAATTGCAAAAATGCAATGTTTACGTCCACACTGATGTAAATTCCCTAAATAAATGAGTTATAAAGAACGGGACAATGTCACGACGTGACCAACGTAGAACTAGTGACTTGCTGTGACATAGATACATGCATTTGTTTTGCTTGACGTTTTCCACGCGTTTAATCATTCACTTAGTGAATACAACTCAACACTGCATACATGCACAATACATATCGCGTGCGCTTTCACATGACCGGAAAATTCCGATCGTGACGTCATGACTTGACGTGCCTCTCCAACTCCAATAACATCAGTTCCTTCGGTAGCAGAACTTTTCTACATACATTTCAACGAGGCCTGACTGGCTGCTTGTTTCGTCTTTCCATTGAAGGTGAATATTGGTACTCGATTATTTCAAAAGCTTCCATCGCTTGTCGGGTCCCAGACGGACGTCTGCTTGCATATGGTATGGTATGGAATTTCCTGTCTTCATTCGCATAGCTAGTGTAAGGTACCTGAAAGTTATCAAAGATGAGCATATTTATTATAATTTATTCAAATACACTTCAAGTATGGGTACTTTCCGCCCAACAGTAAAGCACTGCCGGAAATATCGTTTTGCACTTCCAGAGTGTGCAATAAATATGCAAATTAGCCAGACGCGACGTTAGCCAACCAAATGACTTGACGGTCGGTCTGTGACGTCAATATAAAACCACGTACGTCGCTTTAATTATGAAGCTAAGTTTTTGTTGAAATATAATTATGCAGAATACATCCTCATTTTGAACGAGTATGAGCGTTCTATGGCTATGTGATAAATATAGTTTTACATTAGTGCTGACTACGTTTTATTAAACTCATACATAAAAACAATATGGCACTGGGCAAAGCGTCGTTTCATATTATTTTGTCCACTCGTTTAATGAAATGCATATGTTAATGATGTATCATGTATGGCGTGTCAGACGTTGCAAAATTCAATAACTGTCTATGTTTGTGGTATATTCGTATATATATGTTATATAAACTCATATATACATTGTAAAATGTTATATATATATGGTATTTTATCATATATATGTTCCATAAAGTTATATATATTTGGCAAAAACCATATGTATGTGGTATATTTCTATATATATGTTGTATAAAGTTATTTATATTGTAAATTAGCGTATGTATATTCTATAAAGGCGTATTTATTGTAAAAGTTTTCATATATATATTTTTATTCATATATATATATATAAATTGTTCATATATAATTTTTTTGGTCGTATATATATGTTCTATAATTGCATATATAATTTTTTTTGATCGTATATATATGTTCTATAATTGCATCTTGGGAAGTGTTTACATAATGATTTGAAACGAAGGATTTCATTGGACAGCGGTAGCGGGAAGCGGGAGTTAAGGGTCTGTGGCGAATCGGTCGGTCCTCCACCCGACCCGTCTTGAAACACGGACCAAGGAGTCCAACATGTGCGCGAGTCATGGGGTCTTACGAAACCCAAAGGCGCAATGAAAGTGAAGGCAGTCTCCGATTGCCCAGGCAGGATCCCGTCGTCCTCGTGGCGGCGGGCGCACTGCCGGCCCGTCTCAGCCGCATCGTCGGCGAGGCGGAGCAAGAGCGCACACGTTGGGACCCGAAAGATGGTGAACTATGTCTGAGCAGGACGAAGTCAGAGGAAACTCTGATGGAGGTCCGCAGCGATTCTGACGTGCAAATCGATCGTCAAACTTGGATATAGGGGCGAATCTAGTAGCTGGTTCCCTCCGAAGTTTCCCTCAGGATAGCTGGCACTGATTCGCTGCAGTTTTATCCGGTAAAGCGAATGATTAGAGGCCTTGGGACTAAATGACCTCAACCTATTCTCAAACTTTAAATGGGTAAGAAGCGCGACTCGCTCAATTGGAGCCGCGCCTCGAATGCCTAGTGCCAAGTGGGCCACTTTTGGTAAGCAGAACTGGCGCTGTGGGATGAACCAAACGCCCGGTTAAGGCGCCCGATGTTGACGCTCATCAGATACCATAAAAGGTGTTGGTTGATATAGACAGCAGGACGGTGGCCATGGAAGTCGGAATCCGCTAAGGAGTGTGTAACAACTCACCTGCCGAATCAACTTGCCCTGAAAATGGATGGCGCTGAAGCGTCGAGCCTATACCGGGCTTTCTATATGAATTATTGAGCAAAAATATCATATATATATTCTATTAGGCAATATGTATAACTTTTTTGAAAATATGTATACAAAAATACCATATATATATGTTTTTATAAATACATATATGACTTTATAGAACATACATATGGAAAATACCATACAAATATGATATTTTACAATACATATATGACTTTATACAACATATATATGATAAAATACCATATACATATGATATGTTACAATACATATATGAGTTTATAGAACATATATATGCAAATATACCACATAAATATATAGTTATTGAATTTTGCAACGTCTGACACGCCATAATCATGCAATATCCACTATGTATGGTGAATTGTCGTACTTGTTTGTCTCCTAGCAACGGTGATTCGGGACTGTAATCTGGCGTCATCATTGGTGTAGGTGCCGGTAGAGGGCGCACTGTTGACGACACCGATGACGTAGATAGTCGGGAAGATACTGACATCGCACGCCGACGGAAGGGACGCCTTGGAAGATCAAACTCGTCATCGTCCTCCTGAAAGGGGAGGTAATTATAACAACATTATCACAACAACACAACGATATTGTTTACCGGTTACTTCCCCTTGCGAATCAGAAACTACTTCATAAGCAATAAAAACAAAGTTTTCAAGTTCCGAGATGATTGCAAAATAAAAAGGAAATGTGATGTATATACATGAGTGTACACAAACAATCAAATATATAATTCTAGTATATAAGTTCATGTATCTACCTATGTACTAAACTGCAGTTTCATAGTAAAAACCATCGTCGGATACCCACGGTCGTTGCCTCCGCTCCGCTACGTACCGACGATGAGTAAAAACATGAAATCAATCATTATCCAATGTATTTGACCGTTCCTTTCCAATCCACACAAACAATGTGCGGGCGGGTGAAGTGGGAAACGACAGCTCTAGAAGAGAATGTCAGGAGTACAAACCCCGACCCATGCACTTTCCGTAGCTTAGTGGTTAACGCACTAATCTGGCGACCCGGGTTCAAATCCGGGTGGAGGCACTCAGATACCTGTCATCTTTCGGCAGATTGCTGACGGGCATATATAAATGTATGCTCGGTATAAGAATCAACTACATTTTGAAGTTAATGAAGTTACAATCAGTGTACTGTAAGTATGTGTACAAAATTGTAGTGTGTTCATTAAAATGGTGTAGGAATGTGTTCATTGGAATGGTGTAGGAATGTGTTCATTGGAATGGTGTAGGAATGTGTTCATTTGAATGGTGTAGGAATGTGTTCATTGGAATGGTGTAGGAATGTGTTCATTGGAATGGTGTAGGAATGTGTTCATTGGAATGGTGTAGGAATGTGTTCATTTGAATGGTGTAGGAATGTGTTCATTGGAATGGTGTAGCCTGTAGGAGTGTGTTCATATAGCAACAGACTCGCTTCTGATTTTAAGGACTGGCCATTATGTATCAGTAGGACCTCTGTTATAACAAAGTACGTGATGCTTATGATGCTGAAAGTAACTTCGCTGTTTTATTGGATGGTGTGCATCAATGTTTTTCTTGTAGAAATAACATATTACTCGATCACGCAATGATTTATCTGAATACAGTACACATTGCAGAGTTCAACTTTATAATCTTCGCGCGTAACTACTCTTCAGATTTTCTGCAGAAAATAAAAAATGGTAGGAACAATGATTTATAACAACCTGTGCTCGAAGAAACGGAAAATTTGAATGAAATTTTACGAACTTCTGGCGTGCTGCCGACAGCTGAGAGCAGTGAAATACCGAAATGTACAGGAAAAGCTCATTAAACTGATATCATGAGAATATCGAAGATTACTTAATACATTATTCTTTCTGTGCCTTCCATACACATCGTACAAGACAATTTCGATAGGATGTTATTCGTGGATTTTGCATTTCAGGTAATAAAATCAAGGATCAAAAATTAGTGTTCGATGGGATTCGATTTTGTGATTGAAGGTGAACCTCGAAATCCATGAAATTTAATCCTCAAAGAAAATTTATGATTTTGCAGTATGTAATAAAGTAGGTGTACTTTTCGGTCTGTGTTTGTTTATTTTTGTACCTTCTCCAAGCTGCTGTTTCAATAGAGTGCTGCGTTCCTTGTCCGCTCTATTATTACCGTTTTCAGACTGAATATTGCAAATCTTATTCCTCCCTCGGAAGATAGCAGCGAATTGGCTCAATAAAACAAAACTAGGTACGTGGTTTATTAGCCTAGGAATTCTAAGTTCTTGTCTTAATTGGAAGTTTGTACTCCAGACTATGTCTATACTATTGTTTTTGTCAAGAAGACAAAATGACACTAAATCACGATACCAAATGAAGGCTAAATAACACGAAATGTTTTTGTTTTACTCATCATTTATATGTCTATGATGTCTTACAAGATAGTAGGTTTTCTGGAGGGGTTAAATTGACGTGCTTGTTTTGCTCGGGAAGGGGTTCGACCAGTTATTTTGCTCAAATGGGTCAACTCGGCTTGTTTTTGTTAAGGAGATGTCCATGTTGTCAGACTAGCTATTTTTCTCGGGAAGGGGTGGGACCAGTTAATTTGCTTAAAGGGTGTAAACAGCTATTTGTTTCGTTTTCCTCTAAGCCACAAAAAACTCGTACAAATATGTAGGATAACCAGATTGTTACAAAAAGAATCAATAGGGACGCGCGTAAAGTGAGTCTGAGATCACATGCACATGATTTCAGTGTACATGTCAAAACTGCATTTAATATGACGTTACGAAAGTTAGTATCCAGTTTTTCTACTGTTGTCACAACAAACATGTATACCAGTTAACATGTGGCAAACTATGGTGAATGTACTTCCTGCTCATCATTTACTAGTATATATTGGATACCAGTAGTTATTTTGAAAACCAAGTACCTATTTATGAATGAGAGTACGCCCTGAAAAATTTAGGTCAATATAAGTGTTATGTATGTATATGAAAGTTTTGTATACAATCAGTAACTGTTGAAACATTGCTTCTGTCATCATTTGATAGTTTGAATGGTGATGAACGACACCAGACGTTGGCTATACTCTTGAGAAACATAAATATACTCAATCAGTAGGAATTGATGTCTTTCATATTGTCTCGCCTGATCCGACGCCTTGATATCGAATTTTGAATTATTTCATTTTAAACTCTTGCTAAGACATATTTGCGATGATGATAAGGATCTACCAGTGGATATTAGGCCTACGCAACGACTAAAACGTATGTACTCTCGGAGGAGACATAAAATTCGTCTTAAAGCGGCTTAGTCTGGGTCTTAACTATCGCAAGATTATTTGGTAGTGTCTGGAATATGGCCAATGGGTGTAAGAGTTGTGAATCTTGGTTGTCTGTGTGCGTTGGTTGTCTGAGTTTAGGACCGTGGAGTATTTTGGTAGCGACCTTGGAGTGGCTAAGCTGCTGGTACTTATGTATGTGCTGTGAACCTAGAAGTGGCTGAGTTGCATTGTCTCTGAGCTACGGGCCTCGTTGTATCTGAGCAACGGGAGCAAAGAAGCGTCTTATCTGTCAACCTTGTAGTGTAAGGGCTGTGAACATTGGAATGGATGGGTTGTAAATATATGTTGGTGTTTAAACTGCGGACATTGGTCTATCTGAGCTGTTGACATTGGTATGTCTGAACTTTGGATAGTTAAGTGTATGGACTGGTTGACGGACATGTGGATGTAATAACGAAACGATAGATCAAATTAGTAAATACATGTATGTGCATATCTAAAACATAACCCACCATACTGTCATCCTCGCCGAACGACATTGCCAACTCAGTTTCGGCAGCTTTACGTTTTCTCATTTCCACCAACATTTCCCGGAACTGTTCTTTCAAGTTCTCAATCTTTTTCATCAGTTTATAATCTTCATCTGAATGATCATATCGCTTGGCATCTAGTTTGTGCTTCAAGTTCTGTAACTCTTGATGGATTAAAGACATCTTCTTCTGCAGCTGTAAATAGAAATATATGTGTATGAGTTAGCTTGTTCATGTCGATTGGAGTGTCACAAGTTAACCATTCCATTGTTAAAAAAGATATCAGAAAATCGGACAGGGAAGGCAGCTCTCAACTTAACCAGCCGACCATAGAAAACAGTAACAACACAACTACACGGAGCAATACCTACACAAAACCCAAAGAAAATAGTGAAAGCACAAGCCCCCCCCACCCCCCCCCCCCCCCCACACACACACACTTAAGTCTGAATATTTTCACGGACTCAAAGGTTAGTAATTTTGTGACAATCAGACGCTCGGTGGGGGAAATAGTTAGGATTCTTCAGAGGTTTTAACATGCCTATGATTTTGCGTAAGCAAAACCAGAGAAAACATTTGCAAATTTCTCTCCCTCTAACGTAACTGCTGAAATATATTATATCTATATTGAAGCAATCTTCGTAAACCGGAAGCCTCGAAACAGGACGAAACAGCAGACAATGCCTAATATCCCAAGACCTTGAGGTAATTCAAGCAATCCAACCAAATATCCTGAACTAAACGAATCAACAATGCAGGACATGCAGATGTATATTGAAATCATGTTATGTCGCTACTAAGATATTGTTCTTTCTTTCATAAGATATACATCAGAACAAATCAATGCACTTTTACTTTGTGCAACGAAACGCAAAATATAACAATAAAACGTTTAGGACGTTATAGGGACGAAATATAGGTAGTGGTATCAGAAATACAATAGTTGTTGTTTTCTTTTGTCCTTAGTTCGAAAAACTAGGGATGACGTCCATATTTCTTTATTTCACTTATTTGTGGAGCAAAAATTGGGAGAAGTGAAGTTAAAATTGCGAAATAAATGAAACTGTGAAATTCAGTTTGAAAATGTGAGATATGTAATTGTGAACTTGATGAAAAATGCAAACTGTGTGAAGGTGTGAAATTGTGAAGGTGTAAAAATGTGAAAGTGTGATTATGTGCAAATGTGAACTTGTAAAGATGTAACTAGTTGAAATTGTGCACTGGAATTGAGTTTATTATAGTTTATTGTCTGAACCAATAACAGCATACATTATATGTGAACTCTCGAAACTTAAAACATATGCAATCTTGTTCTAGCCATTGTGCCCAACATACCACTATAAACTGGAGAAATTTCTTCTCTGCTTGACTAAACTGCGTGTAAAGAAATTAAAAGTTTAAGTTTATGTTTCATTATGATTGTAGTATTTCTTGCCGGTTAACGTAGCAACACATTAGTGCGGCGCTTGTTCAAGGATGTCAGCAAACAGGCATGTGGAGTTTAATAACTTACAGTAGTCTAATAAATTGCTGTATGTTCGCACTTCATTTTATAACAAGAACAACTGATGAATAGTCCTGAATACTGAAATACTGAACGCAAGTTATTATAATATCGCACTCACTCATTAAACGTTTTTGCGATTTTTGACGTAACGTCATCATGGCTCACGTTACTACAACACAACCCTGAACTTTGATCATACGCCAAAACATGTTTGCTATGCCGACATATCTTAAAGCGCAAACATATGATGCACAGTTAAATACTAGACATAGGATGGGATAATTACCCGTAAATAGTTTATGCTAATTCATAAAACATGATTTCAGGTGTTCTAAGTCGATCACGGTATACGTAAATACGCTCAGAGGATTTACTACAAAGTCCGTATTTTTCGTGGGTTTATAATTTCGTTGATTTTGTGGTAAAACGCAAACACGAAATCTAATCTCCTCAATTTATCAACTACCCAAATATACAACACAGACATTTCCCGTGCCCCTATCACCTCCCCCTCTCCTTCTCCTCACCATCCCTTTTCATTCCCTTATTCTTCCCCTATTCTTGCCCTCTCCTTGCCCTCTCCTTCCCCTTTCCTTCCCCTCTCCTTCCCCTCTCCTTCCCCTCTCCTTCCCCTCTCCTTCCCCTCTCCTTCCCCTCTCCTTCCCCACTACTTCCCCTCTCCTTCCCCTCTCCTTCTCCTCTCCTTCCCCTCTCCTTCCCCTCTCCTTCCCCTCTCCTTCCCCACTACTTCCCCTCTCCTTCCCTCTCCTTCCCTCTCCTTCCCTCTCCTTCCCCTCTCCTTCCCCACTACTTCCCCTCTCCTTCCCCTCTCCTTCCCTCTCCTTCCCTCTCCTTCCCCACTACTTCCCCTCTCCTTCCCCACTACTTCCCCTCTCCTTCCCCACTACTTCCCCTCTCCTTCCCCTCTCCTTCTCCTCTCCTTCCCCTCTCCTTCCCCTCTCCTTCCCCTCTCCTTCCCCACTACTTCCCCTCTCCTTCCCCACTACTTCCCCTCTCCTTCCCCACTACTTCCCCTCTCCTTCCCCTCTCCTTCCCCTCTCCTTCCCCACTACTTCCCCTCTCCTTCCCTCTCCTTCCCTCTCCTTCCCTCTCCTTCCCCTCCCCTTTTCGGCATAGACCAGACAAATTGTGATTCACTATCAGAATTGCCATTTCTCTGACCGGTGATTACCGGCAATTGGGTTTAAGTACAGGCTTGCCGGCAATTCAGTTAAATTAACCGGCAATTAAAAAAAACTGTATAATTTTTACTTTACAATTGTCTTACAAACTATCAGATACATTTATTGTGTGATACTGTGTTTGATGTTTCAGCAGAATACCCGACACATACTGCTACAATATAATACCAAGATAATCGCGCGCAATGTCATATAATTTATCACTCTAACAATAAGTTTTCGTCATATCAATACACTTGAGAGATGAGATAAAAGGAATATAGATCTAGATAATACCACTGTCGCAAATACTTACAAATTCCGTGGAAGACTTTTATTTCCCATTCTTATGTTAAGTATAATGTATCAATCATAATATCACACATATATAATATATACCCTGTTCGGAAATGTGTAGAAAAGGGTAACTTAATTTTAAACTACTTTTTTCTCCACTTCATGGCAATGTCATTAAGTGTCATTTTCGCAGATCGCGGCGCATGTTATTTATAAAGGAATATAAAAACTCCTAATGTCGTAAAAGTGCCGTTAAACCGATACTATTTGGGCTTTTTTTACATTCTAATACTGCGTTTTTCCTACCACAAGACCACATTTATTCATAATGGCATTTCGAAAATCTCACTATCGTAACATCAAGATTACAATCTTATAGCTATACTAGTACATTGTAACTTTGAGTACAATTCAATGGTCACGTCTTCGAGTCAAGTCATTCGATCTAGCCCAGTCCATGAGTGCAATACAATAGTCAAGTCCATGAGTGCAGTCGATGTGTCCAATACAAATGTCCATTCCATGTGTCCAGTCCATGTGTCCAGTCCATTAGTCTAGTCCACGAGTCCAGTTCATGTGTCCAGTCCACGAGTCCAGTCAATGTGTCCAGTCCATGAGTCCAGTCCACAGGTTCAGTCCATGAGTCCAGTCCATGTACCCAGCCCATGAGTCCAGTCCATTTGTACAGTCCGTGAGTCTAGTCCACGAGTCCAGTCCATGTGTTTAGTCCATGAGTCCAGTCCAAGAGTAAAGTACATGTGTTTAGTCTATGAGTCAAGTCCATGTGTCGAGTCCACGTGTTCAGTCCATGAGTCCAGTCCACGAGTCCAGTCCATGTGTCCAGTCCATGAGTCCAGTCCATGTGTTCAGTCAATGCGTCCAGTCCATAAGTCCAGTCCATTCGTACAGTCCATGAGTCTAGTCCACGAGTCCAGTCCATGTGTCCAGTCAACGAGTCCATTCCATTTGTACAGTCCATGAGTCCAGTCCATGAGTCCAGTGAATGTGTCCTGTCCACGAGTCAAGTCCTTGTGTCCTGTCCACGAGTCAAGTCCATGTGTCCAGTCAACGAGTCCATTCCATTTGTACAGTCCATGAGTCCAGTCCATGAGTCCAGTCCATGAGTCCAGTCCACGAGTCAAGTCCTTGTGTCCTGTCCACGAGTCAAGTCCATGTGTCCTGTCCATGTGTCCAGTCCATATGTCCAGTCCACGAGTCCATTCCATTTGTACAGTCCATAAGTATTCCGTTCGACGGTCTTGTCCGGACTAGCCTTTTCAAATTGATTACATCCTTAGACACACCCATATCAGTGTTCTGACATTCTACCAACCAAACTGCATGATGATAGCAGAATTCTTGAGCAGAACCACGTGTAATGTTTTTCATGACGTATCAATTAATATTACAACAGCTCGAAGATTAGACCATCATTGATGGTGATTGCGGTTAATAAAACCACGTGGCTACACGGGTACTTCATTATTTTTCATGATCTGGGTTGGGATAGATGATTGGCAAAGTATGCTATATATTTCCGGAGAGAATTGTTTCTAAAAAAGCAGCATGTAGCATTTTATTGCCACCACTTGTAACATTTGTACATATAACTTAGGTATGGATCACTGCCAATGGATATATAAATACTCTACGTACAACGGAATATTTCTGCGGGTCAATATGTTCGCGATTTTTGAATTTCTGACATTTGGCGCGCGAACACTTGAGCGATTTCTTTTTAAATTCTTAGTAGAATTCATCTTAGGCAAAAATAAATGAAATATGATTGGAAAGCGAGTTATGTGAATTTGAGGAATTGACCAAAATGTTCACACCGCTGAAGTAATAACTTGTACAGTAAACGAGGAGAGAATAGCACATATACTTGTGTGCTTGTCTGACAATTGTTAGAACATACCAGCGATGATATTGGGGAGAAAATGAGGTAAAAACGCGGGAGGTATGAACGCTATGTTAGACATTATTGTCATACATTATCATACGTGTACGCATCACATATACATAGTACCTTCCAACCTCTCTTATTAGATAGCTGTGTGATATAACGTTATACGACACACGTGTAGTATAAGAATATTCAGTATATTTACTCACTATAGTAATCCGGAAACAAGCAAAGTTATGTGATACACTAATTCATCCTTTCGGAGATAGTATTGCTGCGACGACGCCGTACAGGACAATGTTCGAATCCTACTATCTGCAGGACTACTCGTATTAAGTTTAAAAGGTTAAGTTATCAACTTTCGTGGGCTGTTTTTAGCTGTTCAGTCGCTCAAACACCCTTTAACAGTTTTACTTCCTCTGGTCATTAGGCTATCCAATGAAACCTACCTCATAGGTACCAATTAACACCTTGGTGGAGTGGAGCATGTGGGTTATTCTTGCTCGGTGAAATTAACCATTGTCCAGACGAGGGTTGAACCCAGAGCTTCCGGATTCAATACGGACAGACCCGAGTTGTTACGATTGCAGGTGTGCCTACTGAAGGCATAGATAGGAGTTTAACTTCATCAATTAATTCTCTTCTTCAAATAAGAATTGATGTCGTTTGGATTTTGTAACGTTTTCGTTTAGAAGCAATGGCTACCAAGTTAGTGGATTTTGATTCTATATAAAGTTCAATGCCTGTAGATCTATCATATCGAAACTTACTGCGAGGACAACAAAATTGGCCCAATTCTCAGCGAGAATAGACTGCCGTACTAATTTCGTATTAGTAGGAAACTAGGAAACCAGTCTGATTTCAGATATCGCAGCTATAACAAATGTTGCCATTTAGAGAAACATCGTATCTGTGATCTTCGTAGCGCGCTTGTTAGCTGAAGCAGACGATCCAATTTGCAGAACAAATCCACTTTCCTTACTATCTCAGTATTGATTAGTTAAAACCTAAATACTAGTATATTTCCAGGATGATGGCATTTTAGAGTCGTGTATACATGTACACCGTGTATGACTTGGCTGCAAATTATTCTCGATCTTTATGTATTGAAAAAGAAGTATATTTGCCGGAGAATACCGGAAATGACCGAGCTTTCAAGATTATGCTGCAAAGGTAGACCGGCGTATCACGTAGTTTTAGATTGGGAAGCTGCGTTACACACTTCATGATGACCAGCCTCGAAACACGACAGTTAATAATTATTACCCATCATTATGTGACAGACCGGTTGGCTGTTCCAAAACTCACCCATTCAGGAATTCGAACTTTTTACCAAACTCAGTGTCACAAACTCGCTCATAAACCCCTGCCTCATAAAACAGAGCCCTTCAACACGCAATCATACCCAATTATTAATCAGGCCAATTTTGATGTCATATTAGTTTGACGTCTTAGATGTACCACCATCGTTCGTATCGTCAATAAAAAAATAACATATTTGTTTTCATGTCTTGAAATCATAGTATTATTTAGGCATAACATTGTTTGCAGTTTTTAGTAAAACATGTAGATTCTATTTTTTATATTATTTATTCAACCGAACCCACAGAGAACTGAAATGTATTCATAAAGCATCTGAGAGAGAATTTATTTTCGTAATGAGTCCTAGTTGTTACATTGTTTACTAATCAAAGCAACCTAGTGAACTAGTACTGCAAGGCGAGCTAGAAGTCATCCACGCGAATGTCCACTTTTATCTGTCTTCAGCATCTTGGTCTCGTTTGATTTTGGAAGTACGTTAACATAGAACTGCTAAAGCACCCTGTTCGAAAACTTAAGTGTGGTTTCTTATAAGCTTTGATAAAACATTACCGATAGTTGTCTTTAAATAGCCATCACAGCAGAAACCTACATATTTCCTGAACGGGCATATTGCGAAAATCAATTACATCTTGGCAAAGTTTTGACATTTTTCTCATTACGTGTACGTCATTCCTTAATATGAAGTAATGCTACATATCGGTATATCAACCATCGCTTGCTAACTATGTTTCTCAATAGTTCACGTTTTCACACACAGTGAGCACAAAGTGTCTTACCAGAAGGCATTGTTTTGATGTCAAATATTTTAGAAATAGCGTATTTCTTTAGTTAACACCGTGTAATGTTATTGTCAGAGCTTCTTCTACGCTTTGATTTTTAAAAACGTATATAAACGGCGTTCGTGGCATTATTATTATGAGAACGTTTTCCCATGATCAAATAATGTGTTCAAACTATGTAAATATACTATTACGAGTATGTAGACATTCTACAATAATTATGGAAAACAGAAAAGGGCAA
Source organism: Spisula subtruncata (assembly GCA_963678985.1). NCBI lineage: Eukaryota > Metazoa > Mollusca > Bivalvia > Venerida > Mactridae > Spisula > Spisula subtruncata. The sequence continues at coordinate 25,875,710 of OY787664.1, read as the reverse complement.
ACATAATCATAGGTCACCGAGCTAATTTAGGAGTTGAGTGCCCTTCAATATGCAAATACAGAGAGAAAAGCGTTATGCTAGTTTCAAAGGCAGATAACACATAACTAAGTTCGATTACCTTTGTTTTGTTATGCCCCGGCATCTACTTGATACTGGAGGCATATAGTTATTGTCCTGTCCGTCCGTCCGTCCGTTCGTCCGTCAGATCGTCCGAAAATATTAACCTAAACTTTCAACACTTTTCTATATAAACTCTTCTTTAATATTTCGCCCAAAATGTTGAAACTCACAACGTGCTGGTAGCCTTCAAGTCAATGCGTTGACCATTATAAACACCTTACATTGACAAAGCAATGAAACACTATCCAACATTTCAACAGAATTATGGCCCCTGATTGAATTAGCTAGGGCATACACGTTCATTGAACGTAGTCTTCATGAGTCTTGTTCTTTTCCGTTGTTTTTCTTTTTTGTAATTTTAAGAGTTCTAGTATTAGGAGTTTACGGGTTCAAATCTAACAATTGTTAATACAGGCGACTCATAATGTCCCATGGCGGCAATAAAATATCATACTAGTGTAATAACAAGACGCAGACCACATATGGGGCTGATTTCAATAATGTTCTTACTTGACTTGGGGATATGGGCAACCAATTAGATCACGCCAATCTGGTTTGTCCGAAAATATCATTTGTAATAAGTTGAATATACGTGTACTATGCACAGTCGTTACGGGTTCGAAGTTTGTCCCAGAAAACCACGAGTATTGGGAATAAGTGATATCTTTGTCAGTAACTGACGATATGATTGGCTATCCTCATTCTCAAAATAAATAAGATCAATATTGAACACCATCCTTGATCTAGTGTAATAAAACAGACAAAAACTAGCCATATATCGGTAACAAACAATGTTCGGACAAGATGAATTTCCAAGTTTCCTCATGTAATTCACTTACCGGGGGTAAAACGCAAGTACGGAGTAATTGATGAAGTAGGCGTTGGAAGAGAGAAAAACTTGACCCGCACAAACAACAGTTTAACCAGACGACGACAAGAAAAGCGACAAAATGATTCCCCAGATAGCAATAGGTTTTTATTAACGTATATACACCATTCACGGATCTTCAGTCGGCGTCATTATTGATGAACCAACTACTTAACAAACACGACTTGGTGTCTGAAAAAAAACGTTTTAATGGAAGAATACTAGTAAGCACTTATATATGGACTTTATTTCTTTCTCTGCTCGATATTCAATGCCATTATTTCTTTCTCTGCTCGATATTCAAGGACATTATTTATTTCTCTATTCGATATTCAAGGACTAGTTAAATAACCCTGCTCTGTATTCAAGGACATTATTGATTTATTTGCTCGATATTCAAGGACTTGTTATACTAGTATAACCCTGCTCTGTATTCAAGGACATTATTGATTTCACTGTTTGATATTCAAGGACTTGTTATACTAGTATAACCCTGCTCTGTATTCAAGGACATTATTGATTTCACTGTTTGATATTCAAGGACTTGTTATACTAGTATAACCCTGCTCTGTATTCAAGGACATTATTGATTTCACTGTTTGATATTCAAGGACTTGTTATACTAGTATAACCCTGCTCTGTATTCAAGGACATTATTGATTTCACTGTTTGATATTCAAGGACTTGTTATACAAGTATAACCCTGCTCTGTATTCAGGGACATTATTTATTTCACTGATCGATATTCAAGGACTTGTTATACTAGTATAACCCTGCTCTGTATTCAGGGACATTATTTATTTCACTGTTTGATATTCAAGGACTTGTTATACTAGTATAACCCTGCTCTGTATTCGAGGACATTATTTATTTCACTGATCGATATTCAAGGACTTGTTATACTAGTATAACCCTGCTCTGTATTCAAGGGCATTATTTCTTTCACTGCTCGATATTCAAGGACTTGTTATATTACCCTGCTCTATATTCTAGGAGTTTATATAATGCTCTGTTCGATATTCATTGACCTGGTCTACTACTATGCTCTGTATTCAAAGACATGCTCTGTATCAATAGAACAGGTCCTTGAAAATCGAAAACTTTTAAAAACCATTGTTTTGTTTTTGTATTCAAGGACTTTATGATTCCCTTGTCCTGGATTCACTGGTTTTATCTATTTTTTTTATATTATCTGTATGCAATTATATATTTGATGTGCTTTGTATTTTAATACTCCATAATTACCCTGTTTTGTTATCAAGGACTTGAGCATTCCGCCTTGGGCTTCACAAATATTGTAAGTCTAAAACTCAGACTTAGACTTTAAATTGTGGAAGGTTCTATTCGCTATCATGTTTTTATAAATGTAGCCTACCGATTTTGATATAAATGGGTATACATGTTCCGTAGGTAACAACAAATAATCGGATACAATTACACATGGATTCATTTCATTGCAAAAAAATGACAGTGATTAAAATTTTTGTCAATTTTAATTCTAGTCTGAGTTTTCGGTCGTACAATGTTGGTGAATAAGGCTCCTAGAAAGTATCCAAAGACTGTCCTATTCTGTTGTTTTCTATTGTTTTGGCGGGGTTTGTTCGAGGAGTGTGATAACAAGGTATCCAAGGCGCTAGGGCCATATATTATGTGGTTCGAGACACACACTAGGTATAAAATAAGTTGCATACCTGTGCCGCGGTTTCCTCTGGTCTAATTTCTGTATTGAGTAGTGTAAGGTCAAGTTTCTTGTTAAAATATGAGTTTTGATCTCCGGGAATACGACGATGTCCAAGTTGTTCATATAAGTCTTCCATCTGTAATAGATAAACACCACGTCACATAAAATCGCATACCTGCCAAGTACTCTTATTAAAGTGGAGTTACTCCTATTTTCGTTGATAAATTTCTGGTTTCCAAGTTCACCTACCTTACACAAAAGTACATTTGGTTCATTTTTATGATCTTCTGTCCTATATTTATAACAACTAGAATTAATACATTCCTTGTTTTATGCATCTCAATCCCCTTTAAATCATATTTAAGTGCATCTTGTGACATGCTTTGCTTTATCAGTCTTATTTTGGATTTAACTATATGTGTTTATAATGTTATACACCGCGCCAGCAGCAGTAACAACAGCGAGAATAGCAAACAACATGTACCCAAGTATTGATGTCACCAATCTAATTAAATTTATCTCCTTGAAGTAAAGGAGACGTTACGCTGCGAACTAAGAAAATAAAGCTCATTAAAATCATATCCTAACAATTGCTCCATTACTCTACGATGTTAGGCATGACCCCATATTGTCTGCGTCAGATCCTTTTTTGCGTAAAAAAGTGGAGCATAACAAGGGTTTAGTTGTAGTGAGACTGTCACCATATTCACTTAACTCGGAGTAATAAAACTTCTATCAATTTGTTTCTGTTCTGCATGCCACACGTTCATTGATTTCAGTTCTGTATTACATGTACGAACATGTACTAGTATACTGGGTGTGCATATAAAACTTCTCTCCTTCCAATTCCACCATAAAACAAATGTATCTTATACTTTGATGTGACATTTTATAGCAATATGTTATATAGAACATGTGAACGTTTACGTTGCTACCCGACAAGTTTTTCTACTAACAGTCGGATACTATTAACCCATTTTTCTTGAGTATCATACAAACTGGTCGACTTTTTTTCGCGTATCAAAACGTTCGCGAATTCATAATTTCGCGTACATAAGGTCCACGTACTCCGCAGCCAGACACTTTTTACTATAATTATGACAAGTGCCAATTTCCATATTCCATACTCAAACTTGATTTTGTAACAGACTCTTATTAAGAAAATGAACCCCCAATTAGTATGTATAGAACATGTATATCAATTTTGCAGGAAATTTAATACCTAATTATTAAATACAAATGAGGTATTAAATTATCAATGCTAAATTACTCCATTGCAATGTACGTATAAAGGCCGAGATGGTCGGAATTTCAGCTTTTGTGTAAGGTTGGGTTTATACTCACAATGGGCTATGTTAATTAAAATCATACAGCATGAGAAAATATAGAAACTGAACCGAGAGACTGTAAAACCTTCAAAAGTAACAAAGTGAGAAGGGTGTAAAACGAGACTATCACCGCAATATACGTGTCAAAGACGTAATTCCACCGGAGAAAAACATAGAATTAACCCGCAGAGAACAATAAAACTGTGTGTTTTAGAATGTAACTCCTTGCTTTTTATGATATCAACGCCTGTAAACTGCACGTTCTTAATTAGCACTTAACTGAGTTACAGATTGATTCTGAATTAATTCGATTGTTTTGTGGATGTTTTTGGATTTTTGTGTCATTCTGCAAGATAGGGGAGTGACTTATCTCATGCCATTGAACGCATTGGATGCCTTAATATACCATCCTCATACATCCGTAGTTAGTCAAGTTCAGACTAGCATATACCGAGGGGTGTCCGCAAGACTGTAGCAAATCCTTCTTTGATTATAAATAATATGTTTCGATCGAAAACAGGCGAAATGAATACGGTTTGATCTGACTGGTTGTCCTTTTTCTTCAGTCAAGAATACGAACAAATGTCCAGACATGCCTCAGTCGATCAAAAACAAACAGCAATTGCAAATACTTTTGTCAACGATTTGCTCCCTATGTTGAATACTAAACCTATAGATGGTGGGTGGGGTATTATACAGACGAGTATGATGCCTAGCGGTTAATGAACTTAGATATACGTATACAGTGTATATACACACATGCCAACAATGATCTGGCACAGGTAAAACAAGCAGTGGCATTACATTGTTCTACATAAAAAACATTTCACAGTATGTAGCAATATTTCTAAAGGCAGAAACAAATTTATAGCTAGGTTCATGTTACTGTATACCGATAGAACCGATCGAACCTATTTTTGTAACTACGCATAACATTCTGATCACCTTGGATTTTATGCATTGCAAGATATTTAACGTAGACAAACGGAAATGGCCGAGCTTTCAAGATTGGACATTTATTTATTGTCATTCTGTTGAAGGTCAACGCTAATTGTTTGTTTTTCAGTGCATAAAACCAATACAATAGTTTGACGAAATACATCATTGTCTCCACAATCCTACCTTAGTTGACAGACTACATGTATTAACAAAACCACAATATTATTATGTATTGGCCTTTTATATAATACTATTGCTTATTTCTGTCTTTTATAGCGTTTTGTGCCAACACTATCAAGTCAAATCAACGCACGTGCTAGGTACAAGCTAAACAAATACTGGCATGTGGCTGCGATCAATCCGTGCTTGCAACACTATAGTGTATTGAATTCATCACCTTTTTACAAGTCCTGAAAAACTATAACTCGAGGGCTCCCTGTTCCCTGGGATTACAGTCTGGTATTTGACCTGAAGGGTTTCCTAGGATTGGGGTCTGGTATTTGACCTGAAGGTTCCCTAGGATTTGGGTCTGGTATTTGACCTGTATGGCTCCCAATGATAACAGTCTGGTATTTGACCTGAAGAGATCCCTAGGATTACAGTCTGGTATTTGACCTTTAGGGTTCCCTAGGATTACAGTCTGGTATTTGACCTGAAGAGATCCCTAGGATTACAGTCTGGTATTTGACCTGAAGAGATCCCTAGGATTACAGTCTGGTATTTGACCTTTAGGGTTCCCAAGGATTACAGTCTGGTATTTGACCTGTAGAGATCCCTAGGATTACAGTCTGGTATTTGAGCTTAGGGTTCCCTAGGATTACAGTCTGGTATTTGACCTGAAGAGATCCCTAGGATTACAGTCTGGTATTTGACCTTTAGGGTTCCCTAGGATTGGGGTCTGGTATTTGACCTGTAGAGATCCCTAGGATTACAGTCTGGTATTTGAGCTTAGGGTTCCCTAGGATTACAGTCTGGTATTTGACCTTTAGGGTTCCCTAGGATTACAGTCTGGTATTTGACCTGTAGAGATCCCTAGGATTACAGTCTAGTATTTGACCTGTAGGGTTCCCTATGATTGGGGTCTGGTATTTGGCCTGTAGGGTTCCCTAGGATTACAGTCTGGTATTTGAGCTTAGGGTTCCCTAGGATTACAGTCTGGTATTTGACATTTTGGGCTCCCTAGGATTAGAGTCTGGTATTTGACCTTAAGGGTTCCCAATGATTAGAGTCAGGTATTTGACCTTTAGGGTTCCCAAGGATTAGAGTCTGGTATTTGACTTTTAGGGTTCGCATGGAATATAGTCTGGTATTTGACCTTTAGGGTCCCTAGGATTACAGTCTGGTATTTGACTTTTAGGGTTCGCAAGGAATATAGTCTGGTATTTGACCTGTAGGGTTCCCTAGGATTAGAGTCTGGTATTTGCCCTTAAGGGTTCCCTAGGATTACAGTCTGGTATTTGACCTGAAGGGTTCCCTAGGATTACAGTCTGGTATTTGACCTTTAGGGTTCCCAAGGATTACAGTCTGGTATTTGACCTGTAGGGTTTCGTATGATTAGAGACTGGTTTTTGACCTTAAGGGTTCCAAGGATTAGAGTCTGGTATTTGGCCTGTAGGGTTTCGTATGATTAGAGTCTGGTATTTGACCTTAAGGGTTCCCAGGATTGGAGTCTGGTGTTTGACCTCTATGGTTCCCTAGGAGTAGAGTCTGGTATTTGACCTCTATGGTTCCCTAGGAGTAGAGTCTGGTATTTGACCTCTATGGTTCCCAGGAGTAGAGTCTGGTATTTGACCTCTATGGTTCCCAGGAGTAGAGTCTAGTACATGTTTTTGACCGCAATGGTTTTCATGATTGATAAATGGCTTTCGATATCTAGGTTTCTCAAGACTGATGTCTGGTATTTGACCTAGAATTTGATTCTAGTATTTAACCCCTAGGTTTAGAATCTGGTATTTGACCCCATAGGTTACCTAGGATTGGAAAGTATCGCCTCACGAATGTTTAAGACGCTTGTTGAATTGAATTAGTGGGTATGTGTACCAGTATAATTCCATTCAATTGATAATATTTGTACTTTCCCAATTATGTCAATGAGCAGTTCTCTCGTTAAGTGTAACGAGTACATCAATAGTGATTTCCTAGAAAACTGTCAGGACCAACACTGCTTTAGTCAAGTATATCCAATTGACTGTCAATTTCAGCCCACTTAGCTGCCAACTTCAGCCCCTAATTTGTAGAATTTTAGCAATTATTTATCATAGGTGCTTGATTTGTCAAATCCAACCTTTACCAAGTCACATACAGAACATTATTGGTGACGATTATCGCCAACATTAGAGCATTTCCACTAATTGCCCGATTTATAAAGTTCTTAGTAAAACATTGTGACAAGAAACTAGTGTTCACGACTTGAGGGAGAGTATTAACTACATGACGGATAAGCACGAAATAATATTAAGATTGACTATACATGTATAAGTCAAAACATTATATCGCGGCTATAGTTTGACGACCAGTATCGTTTATTACCAAATATTTTGTTAAAGCCAAAACATGTAGTATGATAACGAAAGCACATGGCTTGATGTTTTTTTAATTAGCTTCATGTGAATAGTCTCGCACAATACAAAGGGTCAATTAAACAGGTGGTTGTGTAAATATGACCTTCACGAAGAACAAAGTGATTAAAGACAAAAAATGTTCCTCAATGCCACGTGCTTCCCTGTTCTAAGCGCTTCTCTGTGTCACGTGCTTCTCTGTGCTAAAGTGTACACTACTTGGGGGCATGGCAAGTAGCCGTACCTTAAGATCTATAAGTCCACGGTGTGTGCCATCTATCAAACACGTCTATACTGATCCGTATCTGCTTTCGTTTAATTAATTGGTACAGAGAAAAAACAAAAACTGTGCCAAGCAAACGTACCGGGGATACTTGACAGGACTTTGTATATAATTTTAATAAGTAAAACTTTGAACCACATGTAACTGTATCATTGGTAACAAAAAAATGTTGTACTTTGTTTTCGTTTCAGTCTTTATCAGTGATACAGTTACCTGTGCTACGAACTGATTTACTATACAAGCTTAAAATCTGTTTTAAAGGTAAAGAGAGAAAATAAGTTAAGTTAAAAAAGTTACCAATTTTCTAGGGCTCTTTTCAGCTGTTAGGCCGCTCAAGCACCCTTTGGCATTTCAACTTCCACTGGCTACATATGGAAACCTACACTCGTGTCTCCCTGTGGAGACTATTTCTCTCCTGTGGTGTGGCAGCCAACATCAATCTGCGGCGCCCAGGAATAGACACTGCCCTCACAGGTACCATTTAACACCATGGTGGAGTGGAGCTGTGGGTCTTGCTCAGAGAAATTAACCAGTGGTCCAGAGGAGGATCGAACCCGGGACCTCTCGATCCCGAAGCGCGCACCCTACCTCTAGGCCACCGCTCCCCCCACGGAATGTGTGAAAGGTCTCGTTAATAATTTGAAACGTTTTCTTTACTAAGTACAAGTAAAACATCATCATAAAGAAGTGGTTAGTGAAGTCTCCAAACTACATTTCAGATGAAAAATACGCTGGTTGAACGAGGATGAAGTAAAAAAGACAAACAGAATAGAGAGACATTTAGAAGACATTTTTACAGCAGCGCCCATATGGTTAAAGTGTACAGTCTAGGCACAAAATTTAATTCTCCATTATACGGCATAAAATGTGATTTGTTTTTCCGTTACGTCTCAACAATATTGCCTTTATCTTTTATTCAACAGATTACTTTTCCTAATTTACCGTGTAATTACCATAGTAATTTGCTTTATCAGCGGTTTTTGTAGTTTGTAGACTAATACGCCTGACAAACTAGATCCCATTCTGGACTGGAATTTTCCATAATTGGTCTTATTTAGAAACTTGTTATTAATCGTGAAAGCTCGGCAATTTCCGTTTGTCTCCGGTAAACATATAGCATAAAGTCCGAGGTGATTATAATGTTGTTCTATATTACTCCAATTTGTCGAGCCAGAGTCATAATGGTAACTATTATGTGAACATTTTTATACGATGTTAAAGGTTAGCAGGTCAACATCCACACAGAGGCATGCTATCGAGGCACTGGATTCTGACACGATTTTTGCTTATTTACGTTTTCTTACTCATACTCTTTCGAGCCAAAAGTAGGACGGAAACTAGTACTGCAAGGCGATAAAGCGCGAAGTCATCCCTGTGAATGACACTTTTACAAATGTATCTATTTTTAGCACCAATGGCCCGTTTGCTTTAGCACTCACGCTTACCAAGACCTGTTCAAAAATGAAAACGGGTATAGCTACCACATTGTTAATGGTCCAATTCAAACCATTCCACACACATGGCAAAAACGTTGCAGGAGGGTCCAAAAACGAAACATGAAAGAACTCAACTGAACTGAAACTCACAAGGATCACGAATAGTCTAATTTGGCCCAATACATATATACACGTACATGTTATTTTATTTTAAAGGAAAGAGTCAAAGTGCAAGTTCCTATAAATCTGTATTAGATAAAAAAAATTATGCATAATTATGATATTTTCCTTGTTATTTGAACGATCTTTACGTGCAGTTTCAATTATTTAAAACTTTTATTGAATGTTCAAATGTCAGAGTAATGTTCGATTGTTGATCATGATCGACTGAGGCGGTGTATGTGTGCAGTCGTTCGATTGACCAATAATCTGCGACTTCAAAGGAAAGGACAGTTTTGTTTTACAAAGAATCCAGGCGCACTACCCGCAAGTTATTTCCAAATATACTCATTGGTTCTTTTTAATGTGTCTGATCAATGCGAGAATACTTCTTTGGGTTGGAAAACGTTGCAACTCGTTTCAGAAATTACTTTCGTCACTTTTACAATTATAATAGTATATCGGTATTTTCCGGACGAAAACGAAAATGACAGAACTGGCACGATTGCAAGTTTCATGGTAACATTTCAAATCGTTCCGAATTATTGATCGATGTCGTTTCTCATTTTATGTTATAGTTAATGAATCATGAGTATCAAATGTGTGGAAAGTTACTTGAAATGTGAAGATCTGATAATTGAGCTAATTGCTTGTACATCATTGCAGCGTCTTTTTATGTAATTCAAGGCAGCTTTTTATTTAACAATTTGGTTTACGAGTATTTTTGTAAAAATGCTGTCCGGCGAAGGCATTGGAAAAATAGTAAACTTGACTAATCTTGAGGTTCTACGTCACCCATGCGTGCAGATGAGTAAAGTTCTAGGTCCCTTTAGGCCCTCTTGGTAGAGTCCAAGTCCCTCATTTTGACATATAAAAATAATGTCATAACCCTAAAAAATAACAAAAGTGTTAAAACACTAGGACTCCGTTTTGACCTCTTTTGTTTTAGCCCCAGTCCAAGTTGCCCCCACCCGACAAAAAAAACATTAAAAAACATAAATCTTAATTTTGCAAAAGTGTGGCCTAATTGCTGTAACAGTTAAGGATGAATGGAATGCTGGAGTTATATACACCGTTTCTACGACAACCAGAGAATTACAGGTATATACGTAAACACAATGTTAGAATCAAAACAAAGCAGAGAATATATAAGTAAGTAAGAATACATCTCGCCTGAAGTGATTATTACACGTGTTTCAACATAAAACGTAAAACGCTGTGTCTACCTCTTTATAAATGGAATAGTTATGGTGCTTGATCGGATTCTGAGCAAAGGCATTTGATTTTAACTGAGCGTCAGTTAATTATTTTTCCTAGTCACTGATAGTCCCGTGGTGTACACTTTAGGACATACGAACATGTATATGATACCCCTTTAGGGTACACCACAGCACTATCGGCGACAAGGAAAAATAAAATCATTTACGCTCAGTCGAAATTATATGCCTTAGATTTTTTTAAAGCTCCTAAGTCCACAAATTATCAAACTCAGAAATTCAATGAAAAGTTATAAAAACGTGTTTCCATGTCCGACCTTTATTGTAATACAAGTATACCCCTTTTGTCTAAAATGGTATAATTAACATGCGTGCATCATAACACGGAAATGGGTCACTGTATAGAACGATCGCACGTGACGGTTACATACACGCAGAAACTGTTGTCACGTGTTAAATCATCGTGTTAAAATGTTGATTGTTAACAATACCATTAATTACTCAAATTGACACAACACAGACACCTCTAACATGATCTTGCAGACGACAATTTACTTTGTGGAAATGAAGAATAAATTCTACATTACGCGAGAGTCCCGTTCGACTGTGCCATATCGACTGTCAATTGACTGTCCAAACTCCACAAGACATGCACGCACGCAAAGCGCTTAACCTTAAGGTGGCTTGCGTTGTTTGTCGAGTGAAAACAAAAATTATCGGGACGTTATGGACGATGAAGCTTTGGTAGATTATAGATGATGGGACAATGCTTCTAAACAGAATGTTTACGTAGATTTTGGTACCTTTTGACGTCTGAAACCTAGCAACAAAGTGACGTCAAAACGACATCTAGCGATGCGATGTATACGAAGGCATGGCAATACAAACTCTAGCATAGCTTAGTGACCAATACCGCAAACCCCCTAAATGAAGTCTTCGAGTTTGAATATAAACGTGGTAAAATATAATAGATTACAAACGAATCAAGAATTCGTCTCGCAGCTTCAGACTTATATTGCTATTTCATGTAAATGAGTTGTTTTGCAAACATGTCGTCAAATATCACACCAATATGTCAGCCACGTGCATAATTGTTGTTGTAATTCAGTCAGTCTGCACACGCGTCTTTAGAATACAGATCAGACTGCACCCTGTTATCCCAATCCTGTGTTTGATTAAACATCCCAAACTCGTTATGTTCACTGTGTTTGAGAGACGGGAGTTGGGAGAATAATGAATAGCCAATAAGGGAGCTGCGATATTGAATTAAATATATTACGGGGGTTTCATTGTATTTAAGAAATTACCGGTAACTTTGTTATCGAATTTGTTCTTCATTTCCATAAAGTAAATTGTCGTCTGCGAGATAATACTGAAGGTGTATTTGTTGTGCTAATCGTAATACGTCTAAGACTAGATACCAGTCATTGGTGGCATTCTGATCACCTCGGTCTTTATCCGCTGTAAAACACCATATATTTACTAAAGATAACCGGAAATGGCCGAGCTATCACAAAAATGTTGGCCTAAAGTGAGCTTATGATTCCACAAGCAATCAAAGCGCCGATGGCACTGGAAGAACAGGGATTGTTCTTGTCCTCAGAAAAATATTTTTCCAGTCACAAAGCACATGAGGGCATATCCCCAACGCCATATGTATGTTCCAGCATCTAGTTAATACATTATTACCTCTACTCGCAGTATTTAAACGTTGAGCGTTTATCACTGACCGGATGGTAACCTAGCTTACATAACATAATATAGTCGCTGTCTTGATATATGCAATAAAGTGCTAAGTTATCATGCAACATTATAAACACTGTCTCGGCTAAACATTAGGCGATAAAGTCCGAAGTCATCCCGCGGAATGCGCAATTGGACCTATTTTTAGCTCGCAATCATATCCAGTGTATTTTTAACGCTTACACTGACCAGGGAGCAAAGCTCCCTGTTCAAAAATGTTTGGAATTGTATGTATTAAAATACACCAGGATTTAAACAATCACCTGCTTAAATCAAATCTATTTGTTGTATTCATTAATACTGGATACTGCATACTTAAAGCTGCGAGGTGCATTTAGTTCATTGTTCTAAATATATAGGGGTAAATGAACAAAAATATCTTACCTGATATACAAAATCCTTGGCGATCATTTCCGGATTCGGACAGACGTTCCTATCGGCTGATACGGCCATTTGTATCTGATCACCATACGTGAAAAACGATATAGTGAGCGCCATCTTGTGAACAGGAGGGAACCAATAGAAAACGGTTCTTATTCGCTTAGAAGATATACGTAATTCCACTTCCGGTCCTGGCAATGACGACACTATACACGTGCATTTCTCTAAGAGGTAAATCCACATTTTATTCCATACAGATTCTGTCAATAGATGGTGCGACAATTTAAACAAACGTTTGCTAAGTGAAAACAATGATGATCCACGCACCTCGCTCATGCGGCCCTTCATTTGCCACAGTCTCGGAACGACTCCTTCTGTATTCGTTGGAAGGTTAACACTGACGAGCATGACGTCATTTCCTACACCGGAAACATGCTTGTTTGTACCATAATACACTGGAATGCTGGACTGAATATCGTATGGGTTTTTAACGCCATTAACAATAAGGTAATTCCTGATGCTGCCTGCAGCAACCGACATAAACACTTCATTAAGCGTACTCCGTGTTACTTGTTTGATTTTCATAGCAGACGACAGACTAAAAGGTTCAGACCACGTGATTACCTTCTTTCCTGAGAGGTGAACATGTTGACCATGCAGAAGGTTAAAATCGTTTTTTCTTGATAACAATTTGGTGACAAACTTTATAGGACCATCAAAAAATGATGTCAAACTATCTAAGCAGCTTTCCCTTCCAAGACAAGGTGGTATTGTCGTCACCGAATCGACGTCTGCCAAGGATTTATAGAGAATTTTTACCATGGAAACGCCGTCCGTAAGACACGGGTGCATTCGGAACAAAACCACCGTATCTCGGACATCGCCAAAATCAGTGAGCACTTGTACTTCCCAAAGTGGTCTCGTGAACATGAATGGTCTAGATGCTAAATCCGATATATAATCTTGAAGATCTTCTAAAGATTCAATACCTTTTGGCATGGAAAACACGTGATTGTGAATGAAAAAATTGCTATCGTGTTTCCAGATAAAATCCGAACAAGACCGAACAACTTTTTGAGAAAATCTTGGATACATTCGCGTCCCATCGTCTTCCTTCTTCGCTAAAACCAATCGGTTATTTATAAGATTGATAATTTGAGGCACTGATAATCCATATTCGAGAATAACTAAACTTTGAACAATTTGTGGCGCACGCATTTCGTTTCTCAACCAGAATTTTTCGGTCAAGGACAACCGTTGTCCGCAGACACAACAACCTTGACCTTCAATCTGATCATGAATGCAACAACATGAGCAGCAGCACTTGAGGAACAATTTAACAAGAAAGCAAATTGGAAATATCACACACAGAAGTGCAACAACAGGACAAAACACTAAAAACGCTATCAAGGAATACAGCAAACATCCTAGCACACGAGCCCAGGTCTTTTGTATCACAGGAGTTTTGAGGCGGTAATAAGGACAGCTTGGAAAGGTATACTTAAGGCCATGTTTACGATAACCTTCACCCGTTGGAAAAGTACTATACCAACTGTCCTCTGTGTCGGATAAGTCTATTGATACGCTTTCCGGTAGTTTGTTACTCTTTGGCTTTTGTTTTGGTTTTGGCGGTAAAATTGCGGAGGTGTCGTTTGGTGTTATATCCGGGGATATAGAATTCAGGTTCAAACTTGTCTGTTGTCTGTCGGTATTTACTGGTTTTGGTGGAGTGGAATGTCGCTTCGTAGGAACAGGTGTGGGAAATGCGGCTCTATTATCAATAGGTATATTGTTCGAATTTGAAAGATTTAAGGTAGTTGGTCTAGTTCCTAGGCTACCACTTCGTTGAGGTTCTCTGTGCTTCTCAGTTTTCTGTATGGCTTGATGAACTGCAATTAGACTCTCTTCTATTTCTTTCTTCTTTTTGCTTCGTTTTCCTTTCTTTTTCCTATTTAGTTCACCTACGTCTATAGATGCACATCGACGCATTGGTATTTTTCCCGGTGCGTTGGCAGCGCTTTGTTCTTGATTCTTCTTAGAGCTCGTCTTGTGAGTTGTCGTTTCTTTCTTTTTATCCGGTTTCCTTTCTGGTGCATAGTTATTTGTATTTGTTTTAACCGGCTGTTTGACTTCATCTTTATAACGAGGTTCTAGGTGTCTCTCTAACGTAATGGCATTTCTTGATCGAGTATTATTCGGTAATACTTTCAGTGTTTCAACATTACCTCCTCGCTGTGTATTCGTTGGACCACTTTTATGGGACCTGGAGTTATGATCACCTTTGACCTTAGAGTTAGATTCACCTTTAGCTGCGGATATTTTGATGTGTGGAACGGCGGCTTTCTTGTTACTACCATTGTGCTGCCCACTCGTTTTTTTCTTGTTTTCCATTAGAGTAGCGACGTATTATGTGACGTCATGTCTGAAATAGAAAAACACGAAACGTCAAGGTTTATCGATTATCGAAAACTGAATCAGAACTAAGCCCAATACCACCTCAAGAAAATCAGTTTTAACTCAAGTGAGTATTTTTCCAAAAGTATAAATAAATAATATGAGGTTACTTGACAGTGTGTATGCAAAAGCCCTAAACAACGTCAAAAATGCGTCTAGGACCATCACCAAGCACTATGGCAATTAAATGCTATTACATGCATACATAGGCTTGCAACACGCTTTGAAATACTACCGTTTTATGGTTTGAAAGTCTGATTGCATTGGGTGTGTATGAATCACAATTGTAATTATACCGACTCATTTCAAAAACACAAAACAATGATCTTTTTCCCACGGGTGAGTTTATGCAACCATGTTTGCTAATCGTCCGTCATCGTTGCGATCATGTGATGCTACTGTTACGTTAATTAAGTTCTGATATCAAACATGCATGGAATAATCATAGTTAAAACAAAGTCTGATCCATTAGGTTATTTAGCAAGATATCATCTCTTTCCCCTCTGGAGCATAAATCTTTTTCTTGATCAATATCGTGCTTAAATTTAAAAACAAATAGCCTTCATGAAGCTCAATCATATTTTATGGTATATTAACTATTATAAAAAAAAATATTTAATTGTAGTAAGACTTTTTAGGGCCTTATCTAGTCTGATACTTAAGCTGAGTTGAGCATGATAAACCTTTATAATCCTGAGCCCGAAGCTTTACTTTCCCTTAAAGATATATAGTCCGGCAGAACTTGCAATGGACCGTGCGATGTCTTCTATACAAAATGTTTTTGCATTTTCTTGTTCTCCGGGCCATACCATAACAGAATCCGAGTGATGCCACCTTGTCATCATTGAGCAATTCTCAGAATGAGGCCCCAAAGGGGGTATATGAATGTTCATGAATTAATCAGTATAAATACATTATTATTTTATTAAATGTACAGAAGAACACACTAAATGTTGTTTATAATAGCCAAATAATGTGTTTATTCAATTTATAAACATCTGTAATAGCAAATTGTGAAAATGAGGCCCCAATCGTGGTTTTCGCCTGATACGAGGCCCGTTTTTAGACAAACATATGGTTTAAATTAGTTAATGGTGCATGTTAAACAAATGTTTCATTACATATATATTATTCGAATTGAATTCAGTGACATTGGTGCGTACAAACATAGCTAAATATCAAATTGATTTACTTGAGGCCCTGCCATTATTTAGCAAATATGGCCCCATAGTGGTATAGTAGGTGTTTTGTATCAATATACATGTTGTTAGCTTGAACACATATACTGTATAATGTTCAATCAAATGTAACGCAAATCACCGGCAATGTAGTTCATGTTGTGTTAAGTATTGCGTTGCAAAAGACCCTAAATGATGTTGATATTTTGTCAAATTCAATTTATAAACATTTGTAACAGTAAATTGTGAAAATAAGGCCCCTCTCGTGGTTTACACATAAAACGAGACATGTTATTAGCCAAACGAATGAGTTAAAGTAGTAAACGATGCATGCTCACACATTTTTATATTTGAATATATTTTATATTGAATTTAGTGGCATTGACAAGTGCAAACACGAATCAACAATTGAATTAATTGAATTGAGGCCCTGCTAGGGGTAAGTTTAAAAGGATGAACTTGATGAAAAAAATCGTCCAATCTACTTGTAATTATGTCAAGTTATTTCACTGAACCTTACGGAATGTAACTTTAATCATAACTATTATTGGTAGAAAAGTGTTTTTTTAATGGTCACGCACTACATTTTGAAAAAGACAAATGAGGCAATGAGAGTGTGCGTCTGTGTTAAACAATGAAAAGGAGAAAATGATACATATACCATGTTTAATTCAACATTTTATTATATGAAATATGAGACTTACTTTATAATCAAATTCAGTAAATTATCTATATTCACGTGAACAACTCATTATAGATTGGAAATGGAATGATGAATTTAGGCCCGTAATGTGTCTCTTAAACTCTTATATTTTCTTTTACATCATTATGTTATACCTTGATATTACCACTTAAAACAAGGCACTATGAGATACTCGTAATGCACCTATCAATATGTTTAAGAGGGTTTCCGAAAAGGGAATGATGCAGAATGGTACTGGGTCCCTGGAAATTTTCGAATTAAACAACTAACGATGACCAACATGCACCCCAGACCATTTGATGAAACGAGCATCTCCCATGTTAGGATTCAGACCAAATGTTTGACTTCAGGGTGTGGATTTAGACCTAAAAAAACACACAATGTATAATACCCCTTGGTCTTGGTCAAAATATTGAAAGGTGCATCAGCGTCAGTGACCCTATGCCGCACCCGGTATTATCCTTATAACAATAGAGCACAGTCATTCTGTACATAAGGTTACTCATCACTACCAAGAACATCAATTCAAACCGATTGAGTTCTTACCAAAATGTAGAAAATTCCAATGAAGTACTCGCCACCATAAGGTTTGGCAATTTCAACTCTATATAAATTGTAATATCCGGTATGGTATATTCAAGCTCTATTGGTTACATATCAGGAGCGACTGTGATCATTCCTGTCCCTTATGGGTACATGCAACAACAAAGTAGACTCACTCAAAGTCATGGGAACCTCTTCATAAAAGAGTAAAACTATCCAATGCCCGAATGTGTACTCAAGGCCACCATTTACTGTAATTCGAAGCTGAACAGGGTGATTGGTCATTTAGATCCTCCATCAGCTTGTTATGGAATCTCAACTATGATTATGACATACTTACTTTACTAGTAACCAAATAAATATACACCATCCCCATATAGTACTCACCACCACATAGTATTGCAATGCTTGAATACACAAAGGGCATGCAATTGCAATACATACTTGATGGCGGTGAACAGTTCATGGTGGTGGTGTGTACTCAATAACTCTCAGAGCCTGGAACGGCAGTGCATATGGTGGGAAGTAACCTGTGGTTTTAAATAGATTCATTTGGGGTGGTTTGTATGCCATCTGGCGTGGCATTGCGTGAAATGATGATGCACAGTCTGATTGGTCTACCGGGTACTTGTTAATTATTGTCTTCCTTATAAGGCTCTGAGAGGCTGTGAGAAAACCAAAGCGATCGGAATCACATAAGGCAGTGGCCACTAATACATGTAGAGCCAGTAATGACTTGTTTGGTAGGGGTCTAATCCCGCTAAGTGACACAAATGCCTGTATTCAGTGATTATATGAATACAACTTTCAGAATGGAAAGGCTGTATGTGGTGTATGTGGTGGTGATAGAGATACTGGTCAGAAGACGAAAACCATTGGCATTAGTGATAGAGTAATGCTTATGAAGCGGTTCATACAAAATGATGCTTCCTATGCAGTTAGATAACACATGTTTGAATTAATTATTCCTAATCAAACAATAAGTTATTTAATGTGATTGCTGATATGCATACGAAATGCTTTTAGTAATAGTATATATAGACATTGTGTGTAATACTATGTCCAACGTTTCATATAATGCAATATGACCAGAACTCAGTACAATGTATTCGTCATTTTGGCTGTGGCACCTTCTAACAAGCAATTTGTAATTGTTCTTTTTCGCATATTGTGTTCTGCTGTTTCAAATGAGGATTGCCTTCTTTGTCTGATTTATCTAACAATTTGATCGAATTCTAGTATATAGTGATCACTAGCAGAGATCCATGTCCCCGTTTATCCATTTCCCTAATGTGGTGTTATATATTGTCTTAAATTGTGTATACGTCATTAACAGTTGAATTTACACATATACAGGCCTCACATTTATGGAATACAATATTTGTCAGTGTAATTGAGGTAATTAATACTTATCAACGCTACTGAATTCATTTGAATAGTTTTTTTCATACGTAAGTAATGAACTAATCGCCATGTTTCTAGTACATCCTTTATTTATAGTTTTTCACTACAGCAGGGCCTCATTTCCTCAATTTATTACCGATATTTCACAATTTAATACCTATTTATTTCATTCACACTTTCATAACTTCAAGATATCTCATAAACTAAAGTGGTTCATGACCAATTGATTTTTAAACGGTATTACATCTTTTCAAATTTTCATTTACCCTTATTGGGGCCTTAATGGCATTAACTAAAGCATTACACCAGCTAATCAAAGCTATTGTACATTTGTAGTGATCTAAAAAAATAATTTTGTGTTATTCGCAAATGAAATATGTGTTTTACACGTATAAGTATACATATATTATTAATATTCTGTGTAGGCCTACTGCCGCGACACATATTGGGTGTCGACCACAAGCGGGGCCTCAATTCCACAATTTACTATGGTTAAGGTATATTTTTTGCAACGCCATACTTAACACAACATGAACTGCATCTCATGTGTTTTGTGTTACATTGGATGAAATATAATAACTTAGTTTAAGCGGACTATTTTGATAAAAACTTGATGTACCTGTATTCATATTCCACCTTTGGGGCCTCATTTGCCAAATGATGGCAGGGCCTCAAGTAAATTAATTTAATGTTTAACTTTGTTTGTACGTACTAATGTCACTGAATTTAATTCGAATAATATATATAATGAAACATTTGTTTAACATGCATCATTTACTAATATAAGTCATTTGTTTGTCTAATAACGGGCCTCGTTGTAAGTGTAAACCACGATTGGGCCTCATTTTCACAAAATACAATTACAAATGTTTGTAAAATTGAATGAACACATTATTTGGCATAATATAAACAACATTAAGTGTGGTTTCTGTACATTTGATAAAATAATAATGTATGTATACTGATTAATTCATGAAAAATTCACATACCCCCTTTGGGGCCTCATTCTGAGAATTGCTCAATGATGACAAGGTGGCATCACTCGGATTCTGTTATGGTATGGTCCAGAGAACAAGAAAATGCAAAAACATTTTGTATAGAAGACATTGCACGGTTACCCAAAAATATGCTGTTTATCTGCCGGACTATATATCACGTTTCCTTGGGCTACTCTGCATGGATATGTTACCATATAAAATGTTCTGTAAAGCGTATTTCGATTATACCAATAAAATAGTAAACTTGAATTTATTTTATGGATTTTGGTAATTTCATAGAGTCGTAATTTCGTGGCGAGAAAAGAAGCCCGCAACAAAATCAACCATGCATCGACGGCCCGACAAAGGATAGCATTACGTCTATCTCGCTTGAAGCAAGTCTGACAAGTTTTTCGAGCCTCCTCTGTGAACAGAGAAAGAAGGGGGAACCCCGTTTGTTTCGAATTTTGTGATATTTATTCGTGAGGATTTTATTTCGTGACTAAGTTCAACCTAGATTTCAACAACAAAAATAACAGACGCGAAAATTAATGGTTTTACAAAACATAATAGCCCTAGATTCATTGTTTCGTTCAATGGTACATTAATCCAACTTTTGGGCCGATAGAAATTTCCAGATCCTGGACAATTTAATTAAAATTACAGTCAAGTTAATTACTAGCTCCGAGTGCTTGAACTTTGCAAAACGTCGATCAAGATTTGGGAAATCGTAAAAAACGATAATTGATGGTACTTGATTGTTTTGTGGTGTTTCGTAATTTCGTTAAAACAGAGTCTGTGCACACGAAATTTTACAATAAAAGGTTAGAAAGAAAACGATAAACTGACAAATGATTGACACAAAGTTCCGTAAGACGATCTAAAAGCATTATGAAAAGAGCTACAATGCATTCTGATCACCTCGGCCTTTACTATATTTACTGGAGAAAGTCGGAAATTGCCGAGTTTTCACGATTGAGCTACAATACCAACAAAGAAAACACGGATATTTCTTCTTTTCCCGGGAAATATGTGCAGTTTTAGTTTTCCCTTAGGGTGCTTTGTGAGGACTAGTCCCGAAGACAGATTGTAGAAAATGAGGACTAGAAACATTGACACTGGGGTCAGGGCAGTAGCAGCATCATGATCATGAAAACAGCACATACCATACTAAGAATTGTAGGAGGCTTACTCAATGCCCTTGTCTCCACATTCAGAGAAAGAATTGTGTCAAGTATTGTTAATACTTGTTATAAATATGATATATAATACTCTAAGCTTTTATCAATGTCAGTGAACAATAGGAGACTTGGAGTATCTGTAAAGTGTACAAGCTGTTACATCTATTTATACAAGTTCTACACATAATACTATTACTGGTTCAAACCATAGTTCGTATCTTGAATTATCTTTATTCATTCGTTTCGTTCGTTCGTTCGTTCGTTCGTTCGTTCGTTCGTTCGTTCGTTCGTTCGTTCGTTCGTTCGTTCGTTCGTTCGTTCGTTCGTTCGTTCGTTCGTTCGTTCGTTCGTTCGTTCGTTCGTTCGTTCGCTCGCTCGCTCGCTCGCTCGCTCAAATTTAACTTAGGTTACACATTAACGGTACCTGGTCCCGATCTCTCGAATCATATCAATCTGAGCAAGATCTCATCTCAAATATTGACATGTGTCTTAATGTTAATTTCCATGCGAGGCTGGACTCTAAATTGGTATCACTGAACAGGAATCATGATGGTTTTCATAGTTTAGTACAGTAAAATGGCAAGAGCTGGAACTTCAGATGTATCTCTAATTTATCTATGTTTTATCAAAATCTCAATTTGAGTTGAGATTTCTACTTGAGATGCTTCAGGAGATCGGGCATAGAATGTGTCTGTACAATGTATGTATATGTTATGCCAGACGAGAGAAAATATCTAACAATTCTCAAACCGATGCCAAAAGATGTACGCAGCTTCAAAAATACAAACATATGTGGAATCAATCAAAAGACGGTTAAATGCAGGTATATATAAATAGAGTATTAGCAACTTGTGGCTTATATATACTAGTAGCGTGGAGCTTATCAATATATTCTGGTGAGAAATTGTTGAGATCTTCCCTGGTTGGTATGTATAAGTTGTAACTGTAATCAGTCGCTAATTACTCGAGTGTGTGATAACGAATATGCCTACCTTCATGTACATAAAATACGCTGAATATCGTGAATCCATCTACATGGTTACCAAAACATACAAATATAAAATGTGTTTATACATCTTAAGACTTATATACAATTAAACCTCTCCTGAGCGGTCATTCCCTTTATAGAGATACAACCTCTCTTAAACAATGTTCAAAGGTAACTGGACTGCTAAAAGCGGCAATCAAAGCCTGTTTGAACTCATTTTTAGTTACAAAAATAAACATTGTTTTAATGACTACCACCTCTTCAGTGACACAACCTCGGTATAACAGTCACACTAAAATGTGCTGCCCAAAGAATGTTGCTCTAAATAGGTTTAAAATGAATTCTTTGTCCGCATACAAAATGTAAGTATGATGTTTGTACATCATGAGTGGCCATAGGAATTAGGCATCCGCCTGTCAATTGTAGCCTATAAAATCAACCGTTCCAATCAGCCAAGTATTTAACGACCGCCTGCTATAAACAGCCACGTTTGATTATCCCTAGACATGAAAGTTGACCTCAGCTTAAAGCCCGATGCTTATCATATGCGTCCACAATCTTAAAACCCTGACTACAAAGTACATATCGTTTCCTACTCTGGTTCCAGTCGTACTATGCCGCATTGACCACGTAGTGTAAGGGGCAGGTAATCCAGGCTAATCGTTTCCTTGATATTACAGCACAACTCTACCTCCCAAAACGATCGACTATATAACATAGACTTGCACATTGCGGGATATAAGACTCGGGATTATAACTTTTCTCTTGCCGCCAAATATTTTAGCGAACTGGGTAACATTCCTTGGAATATTTGTGAGATAACCAATCTATCACTTTGCCTGTGGTTATTATCGTGAGCTACTGATCATATCTCCACCAAAAATACAAGCGATGAACAAATTACAATAGCCAAAGTGTCTTGAATAAAATGCATCGTCTTCGGAACTTCCTGTTACTTATTTTTTATAATCTCGTTGTTTTACAGTTCAGCTCCATGAAGGTTATTATACTAACTGGAAAAGTATTATACTAATTGGATGGTGGTGGATTTTTGACACAAAAACGAATGTCTCCCATCAAGCGCCATGACACAGGCAAGAGGGATTTTACTTAAAATACACGTGCTTGAGAATATGCACAAGTTGACCACTAAAATTGGTAGTAATTTGAAGATTCCGTGGAGTGTTGTCTTCCCTGCTAGAGTTTTTCATAGAAATCAGAATGATAGCGGGGAGCGGTGGCCTCAAGGTCGAGAGGTCTCGGGTTCAACTCTGTCAAGACCATTCGTTAATTTCTCTAAGCAAGAATACCCCACATACTTCACCCCACCAATGTGTAAATTGGTCTTTGTGAGGGCAGTGTCTTTTCCTGGGCACCACAAATAAGTGTTGGCTGCCACAACCACAGGAGAGAAATAGTCTCCACAGAGAGACACGAACATAGGTTTCATTAAGTAGCCGAATGGGAAAGTTAAAATGCCAAAGGGTGATTGAGCGACAGAACAACTGAAAACAGCCCTCGAAAATTAGTAACTTGGCTTAGTTCAAGTAAAAGCAGCGTGAAGGCACTCATTGACATCCTATCAGGCATACATATACAGTCATCCATCAAGATGTCCGGCACATAATCAATATGTAAGTGACATTATTTTTCATGACCTTAACTGGTAATGAACCAACAACATGTAACATGTTTTTATACGAGACAATAATGACACATGCATGATTTCATTAATGAAGGTCGCACTATAGCAGTCATCGAAGTACGAATATACACTAAACGTTAAATGATAACGTTTGTAAATATCATCTCGACGGTTAGGTAAACTTGGTTTATCTAGGTTTATCTGTGTGTAACTAAGTTAACTGTAGACGCGCTGTCGAATGGGATCGTCCCCCTCATGCGTTAGTGTTACTTATTGACAGTACATTTAGTGGTTCACGCCCTAGTTAATTCCCTGGGTTTTCGTGTCTATTAAAACCATCTTAATTAAGTCAATGTATTGCATGTAGATTCACAGGTAACTGTAGCATTGAAAAAAAATGCAAAACTTATCTGCAATGTTTTTACAAAAAAAAACGTCATCAGTTATTCAGATACATGTGAGAAGATCTCGTGAATATGAAAATATATAATTCTAATATTACTTGATACGTACAGATGGTAGAAGTTCACAAAGTACTCGTAGTAAGTTGATAATCACCAGTACATACGTTAAATGAATATCACCTGTTCTGATCTGTTCACAATTATTAAACAGTATTCGGTAAGTTTCCAGCTAAAGCGAATAACAATGTCTTACAGATATCTAGTCCGGACCAGAGGGGTCTGTAACGTCTTCCACCTCATTCACTGTTTACGAATAACAGTTATTCATAAACAGTGAATGGGGTGGAAGACGTTACAGACCCCTATGGTCCGGACATCAGCATGCAAAACTTCAGATTACATGTATTATATCTGAAACAGTAATGGAATACTAAATAATATGATTAGACAATTGTAAAAAATATTGTTACGTATTTTACCAGGTATTTCTAGATATTATAACAAACAACTTTATAATGTTACCATTTTTACCTACTCATAACACTGGCATTAACTCGAGCAGAGAATTAATGTAACTCATCCTCTTATTCGTTAGCACAAACAATACAATATAGCAGTATTCAGTGTAGATAGAAAAGAAGATGTAATTCCAAGTTACGTAAGTGTACCAGGTAGGTTGTTCTGTATTTAACATTACCCACTGATAATACGTGTATTAACTCGAGCAGAAATGTAACTCATATTCATGTTCGTGAACACTTTGTTTACAATACAATATAGCATACAGTGTAGATAGAAACAAGTTGTGATTCAATGTTACATATTTCTTACGTACTTCTTATAATACTAATTTCCACCCTTAACACTGTTAGTTTTAATTTTCTGTTCTTTCTTTTTTTTTCTTTTTTTAAATACCAATGTTTATATCTAGTATATTTTATACTAATCATGTGTTAAGTTTCATAATTACACGATGAAATTGTTTGTCTCCGTTGAAAAAAAGTTTATATATATGTATTATTTGTGTACATACAACCACCATTGACATGTTATGTTTATATTTGCATATATGTTTGTGGAATGATAGGCTAATAGCCTTTTTCTGAATAAAGCTATCTATCTATTTGCCAGGTATGTCGTTCTTTATAATAGTATCTACCGGTACTCATAACGCCGACATTAACTCGAGCAGAAATGTAACTCATCTTCTAGGTCTATTCTTGAACACAAAACTTACAATAATACAGACACACAAAACGATATGATTCAATGTTACGTAAGTGCCAGGTAGGTCGTTCTTCTGTATATAACATAACCTGTTCAGATTACGTATATTAACTCGAGCAGAAATGTAACTCATCCTCCTCTTCTTGAACACATGGAGTACAGAATAACCTAAGACATATATTTACCAGGTAATGTAGGTCGTTCAAGGAGAAATTATTCATACTGATCAGAATGATTGATGATAATAGACAGGGTGTGCATGGGATTAATTATATACCTATAGAGGTATTACTGCAAGTAACGTAACACGCGCTCTGGTAGAAATATACTCAATGTTGGCTATATCGCTGGCTTAAAATCAGAAGGTTGTAAGTACAAATTCGATATTTTGAGAAAACAAGCAAAAACTGTTCGAAAATTACTCTGTACTTATGGTAAAGCAAGCTCTTTTAACTACAGTTTTGACAACATGACACGTTTTGATTTTTATAAAAATAGGTGCATAAGAAGCGCCTTGAATGCTGATTTTAAATATGTAACGGTCTTATAAGATCGTAGATAGTATAGTATTTACGACCTTCTCACTCTAAGCCAGCGATATATCAGAGACGGAATGTATAAAGGCCAGGCTATGATAATCATAAGATCTATAAGATTATATATGGAGATAATTTGGCATGATACAACAGTAACAAAACCATTCGTTCTATGTTCATAATATATTTTGGTATAATATATTTGCAAGTTTCAGACTATGGTACCATGTATTTAATTGCAACAACTATGTTATGAAGATGATATTGATGATGTCGCATGATATAATACCATTTGCTCTATGTGCCGTTATTTCGATAGGCTATGTTTCGACAGAATGTATGTTCGTCTTGAAATGTTTACCAATATGAAGTTTCAAGAAAGTTTCTTTCACTTTGCAGGTGTCTGATTATGATAAACAAATATGAAAATATGTCTATAAAAATTCGCACGATGCAACACCATTAAAATAATTAAATTAAGAAAGCATTTAAGCTTTCTGTTTTTACTTTTTTAGATTATTGATATTCATATGGCTGAAAACTTTGACATATGCATATAATTTGGAAAACTACGCTTGGAAGGGAGTGTATGAAGGCATATTTCATAGTCTGAAGGTCTTAAGAACCGTGTGTAAATTGAAGGACCGACAGAAATGGAGAGACCTGGTTGCAGCCTGATGTGCCAGTGGGCACGAAGAGGATAGGTAGGTAGGTAAATAGAAAGAAAATATACATGAATTAAACATTTTTCGTGTTAAATTGCTTGGAAAATCACTTCCAATATCATTAGAAGACTACCGGTAGATAAAAAGACACATGGCTATTGTCAGACCGCGACATTACTCATATCAAGCCAGTGTATTTAAAAGTGAAAACAAAGAGGGTTATGTCGTAACAATCGATAATTGCCGAATCGATGCATAAGGCAGGCTATTTGAAACAAAAAACGGAGAACATGTTCCAGATTTCACTGGATTTCCCCCGCATTAATGCAACATTGATTAATGAAATAGCTAGCCAATAATCATGATTTCAAATTAAATATGATCAATGAAGAGAAGAAGGGAGATAACTTTGTTCGATTGCTTTTTCTTTTGCAATAATTTTGATATCGTGATGTAAGTCAGTATGGTGTAGCAGAACTTCGATGTCATCGGAATTGGCAAATAATTCGAACCATCAACCTATTCGAGTCATCCATTGTACGATCTCGTATACTAGACCATTATTATTTTGCCCGTATCGAAGGTTTCTATCGGGTGGTAGAAACAAAACTGTCTGAAGCATCGAAGTTCCACTGAATAATGTACTTAAAGCAATGAAGTTCTACTTCTAGTACAAAAAGAACGATGAATGAAGTAGGCACTAAGTTGATGCAGTCTGTAAAAAAATAACCGAATTATCGACCGCAACCAATTTTTTCCTCGTGTGTAAGTCAATTATTATACTTGTACCAATCAAGGTTTCCGGGTTTTTAAATGGATTCAATCAGCCTCAGAAAAGCTGTCCTTCGAGAATTATCGTTTTGCAATTTTGTAATCTGAGAGAAGATTAAGATTTGAATAATTAATGAGAATCAATTATCTTCTTGCAAGTTATGTGCTGTATTTCGCTTCCGGTAAGACACGTACGGGAAATAATGAAGTAATTCTATCAGCAGTTTGGGAACTAGTTTATCATTATTGATAGCCGGCCTTGAGCCGGCTATCTAATGGTTGATAGCCGGCCTTGAGCCGGCTATCTAATGGAATAGGAATCAAATTTCTCCCATGTAGGTGAAAGGACAAGTTACTGATAGTTAATAAAATGAATAAATTTGTTTGCGTGGATATTGAAGCTTTTAATTGATTACTATTTTAACACAATGAATTACTTATTTATTCCACCATAAATTACATTTTTTGGATGGATAATGTTCATAAGTAAAATAGAAAATGTTTCCGTTTTAATAATTCAATTGCTGATCCCTTTTAGCGTAGACTTGCTGGGGTGTCTATTTTTTTTTTTACTACTGAACTGATCGCTAGTTTTATCGTTAGTTTTATTCGTTTACCAATGATGCTGATGGTTTCGCGTGATAACAATAATATAGATTTTCATATAAATTTTCTTATTTATCAAATATAGATAATGAAAAGAAAATATATTGCTGAAATTTATCGTTAAACATTTTGTGTATCACCGGGTTAAGTCTATTCATAAATTCATTACTACATGTATAGATCCCTTTCATCAAATCTCCACCTGACTGATAAGCTCATGAATTATATAATGTAGGCTGGTGATAAGCCTCCAGTAGTAAATTCAGTATACATGTGATAGTATTTGCAACAATATGGTACATAACTGTTTCATTGCTGGTTGTGGAAACCGCCAGAATAAAGAAAAGGGAGTAGTATTGAATAGAATACCTAAATATCCCATGTTGATGAGAGAGGCATGGTTTAAAAACATTAACTGACTTCATAAAGACTGAACTCATTCAGAGTAAAATTCATGGACAAATACTTCTGGTGTTTGTAGATCTAATATGAATTTCATAGCAGGTGTTTTTGCATTTATACTGCGTTTATACTGCATTTACACAAATCTTTTTATTTATAAATTATTATTTTATATTCCGTGTTTATAGTATAGTATGCACATTTTCAAGTAAAACAACCTAGATCTACTAGCAAGCAGTCATACTTGAAAGCTTCCTGAAATGTTGTGATTAAATACCTACATACGATCACCTAAGGTTTTTTTGGAAAATTTGTATTATTTTTTTTCGTTTTCAACGATACAGTTACTTATGGTTTCATATTTGATATTAAAATGTGTAATCAGTATCTTTTTTATGTTGTCATTTTACCTTATAGTTACCTGCAAACCGATTTCTAAAGAACAGTTGGAAATAGGATTCTCAAAGTTTACATGGATGTTGATCTTCATTAGAAAATCACCTTTATTGATGTTGAGGTCACCAGATCAAAAGTTAAGATTACTGTGACCTTAGACTGGAAACAGTTTCCATTAGATTATTTGGCTGACATAGGCGCATACAAGTATGTTGGTCATCAGCAGTATATATGACATAATTTAATTTTGAGTCCACTAACAGAAGTTCACTGTGACTGTTGCCTGCAGTGCAAACAATACTCCAATATTATGTCAAGATCCTTATGGCAGTATCCATGTGTATTTAATTTAGTACTTAGTACATATCATATAAATCCCAAACAATATCAATTGATATTGATTACTGTATTAGAGATTTCAGTTGATAGAATAATTTATAACAGCGTTATTGTTGATGCTTTATATAACGGTATTCATGTCATGTAAACCACACAATTGCGGCTATTTTGATGCATTGCATCAACATTTGTCTTGTAACTTATTGAGACAGAGTGGAGTTAACGCAACGTAGCAATCATCCTGGCAGTTTATCATATATAACGCAATTAGGTAAGTAATTAAGAAGATTATGTAAGCTAAATCTAGAGTTAACCATCATGCTGTTAATATCAAGGCGCATCACGAACATTTTACTTTATCATAGTTACGGTGGATAAGAGTGCAATAACTTTTTATACTGCACCGGAAAAACGTGTGATAACTGTAATACTGCACTGGGTGTGATTCATCAATCAAAAATATAATAACAGATTGAACAGACGGAAGGCAGTACTCAACAGGGAACCAAAGGAACAAAAAATGAGCATACAAAAAAAGACAAATCGCAGACAACAAGTGCAAGCCACGTTGACAAATAAATAAATGAAAACGAAAATGGGAAACTTGGCAGCTAGAATGATTTACTTTATGAGGCCATTTGGTTCAATAAAAATACACGGATGTTTTTAAACACAGTGGAGTGTATCCTGCATATTCACAAGTTTTCCTTTGAAAATGGAATTCAAGCTACCCCCACCTCCACCAAAACATTTCCCCTATAAATTTCCATTATCATTTAGCCAAACATTGAGACAGACATTTCGAGTAGACTTCCTAATGTAGAACATAGTATATTGGTTCGAGTTTAGACATTAATGAGTCTCCAAACAAACAGTAACTCTGACAAAATGAATAACATCGTAGTCTAAACTAACGGAATGGCATCGTAAACCTACCGTGCCAGTGCGCAATATATTTTGACAAACAGTCTATATTCGTTGTATATAACCTAATCGATGGCATGAATCACCTTAATATCAAGAGATACAAACTGTACATACATTTACTTCCGGTGCTATAGTTGTAGTTGTAAGTGGCTGATGAAAATGATAAGATGATATAAAATAATGTACAAGGTATAACTCGCTGGCTTAGAAAGAGAAGGTCGTAAGTACCTTATAAGACTCATACATATTTGTAATTTGTAGCACAAAACACTTCTTATGAGGCTATTTTCATGAAAACTGAAGTTGTCGTGTTGATCAAACTGAAGTTGAAAAAGCTTGTTTAACTCTGAGTAAAGAGTAATTTTCAGTCAGCTAGACCAGGGGCCTTATTCACCAATGTTGTAAGTCTAAAATTCAGACTTAGACTTAAAATTGGCAAGTTTTATAAGCAGTGCCATTTTTTGCAATTAGATTTAACCATGTGATTTTTTGTCCGGTTAGTAATTGTTACCCACTGAATATGCATACCCCTTTCACATCAAAATCGGTATGTAAATAACAAATTGAGAGCGAATAGAAGATTTGGCATTATAAAGTCTAAGTTTGAATTTTAGACTTACAACGTTGGTGAATAAGGGCCAAGCTCAAAATATTGTTTTGTACGTATGACAGTCTAGTTCTTATCCAGCAAACTGTCACACTAGCACATTGAATATGGAATTGACCGGGAGAGGAGGGTGGATAAAGAAAAATGTCATGGTGCCTTTTTACTAAAAACTGTGTTCATTCGGCATGTGCCCTTCAGTAATGATTCGTAGCCCAGCACAAGACTGTTACGTTTCTTTCTGAATGCGTATACGTGTAAACTGTTTCTTATGAGTGTAACTTTGAGTGTTGCCCTTGTGATGCGTGTTTGTCCTTGTACGCGTCTCTATGTTGAAACTTTCATGTTCAGGTGTTTCGAGTGCTACCTTCCCTGTCCGATATGCTATTATATTTTTGAAAATACAAACATCAAGGTACATATCTGAGTACCATTTATCTATTACTAGTAAAATTCATTAAAAACTAAATGAGAAATGTTATAAACATAAGTTCGTCCGTAAGGTAAACTATGTTTATCTAGGTTTAACTGGCGTATACCTAGTCTCCCTCATTAGTATTACATTTTGAATATACATCGAAAACTGATGGCAATGTTAAAAGATCGAACATGCTTCATTGTTCGTTTTAAACTGATATCAAAGAATAGTCGTGCTTATCAGTCGACCTGTCAGGTGTGTTATTTTACCAGCGAAACATTATTTCGGTACATTTAAGAAAACATTCTAGATTTAATTCCAGTTAACAGTTTGGTACAGCAACATTTACGCTAGTAAAAGGTGTGTGTATACATCATATTGGTCGAACGGGTATCTGTTGGCATAAAATTGGCAATATTAAAAATACAAAAAGTACAAAATAGTAATAAAAATGAATACCTTCAAATTGAATGAATATCCAATTTACTCCAAAACATAGGAGCGTAAACTTTAGCTCTGTATAATTATATTCCGGTACATTTATATGTACTAACGCGATAGTTCCGACTTTTATTTTTCCGAGAATATAATGTATATATCCTAGTAGTTATGGTTTCCAAGTATTTGTTTTATTCCAGAAATAATAAGTTGCGTGGAGCACACACACACACGCGCGCGCGTGTTTATCGTTCAGTGAACGGCTGGGTACGGAATCTGGTAGTTATCCACGACCTGCCTGCTACCGAATGATCGCACGCAGGAAAAATCTGTTTCTTCCTCTATTACTAGAGAGTAACACTAGCGTAAACATATGGTAAAGATGAATTCGATTGTAAGCAACATAACAAATAATTGTTGAACATTAGCATCTAGTATATACACTGATATGACAGAGTAAAATCATTATATAAATACTGGTTATTGTACAATGAGATGCTGGGCACAGGGATGGCCAATAAATGTCCGCGCATCAATACACGGAAACTGTAACTGAATGGATATACTAGCAGAGAACAGATGCAATAAATGCCGTATTGCTGATTCTGTTTGTCTTAATCATTGCATTGATGGCAATACTGGTGGTACATATGTTTAGGATAGACCAGCGTCCGTTGTACATACGCTTTATTGCTGTTAGTTAATACGTCAGTGGTGTTCCATGATTCCCGCTGTTCAATGGACATGTTTCAAATTCCCTCGAAGTCGGGGATCGTTGGCCAGTCTTACAAGGGAAAACAAACAAACACGCAAACAATTAAACAAGCAAG
Organism: Spisula subtruncata; assembly: GCA_963678985.1. Lineage (NCBI taxonomy): Eukaryota > Metazoa > Mollusca > Bivalvia > Venerida > Mactridae > Spisula > Spisula subtruncata. Next base: position 25,843,361 of record OY787664.1, on the reverse strand, counting down.
AAAACAACATTATGCAATAGCTGAATCTTGGATACGTAATGATATAAAATTTACCCTAAATCACGTTTAATTCGCGTGATCTTTATTTAGCGATTCCCGCTGATTTATCAGTTCCGAATACAAGTGTATTAGTGGTTGATCAAATATCCAACCAGCAAAATCCAAAACCTAAGGTTAGACCAGCCCTAACTTCAGCCCTCACCTGGTAAGGGCAGCCCTAACCTCAGCCCTAACCTGGTAAGGGCAGCCCTAACTTCAGCCCTAACTTTTAGTCAAACTTTGTATTTAAGCGTACAAGAGGGTAATAAATAAGCAAGACCTGCCCTAACCTCGAGTTAGGCCTGGTTAGGGCTGCCCTAACCAGGCTAGGACTGAAGTTAGGGCTGCCCTAACCAGGTTAGGGCTGAACTGGTTAGGGCTGAAGTTAGGGCTGGCGTAACCAGGTTAGGGCTGTCATAACCTGGTTAGGGCTGAGGTTAGGGCTGGTGTAACCAGGTTAGGGCTGCCCTAACCTGGTTAGGGCTGAGGTTAGGGCTTAAACTTAAATTGGCCCTGAATGTACGCCATAGTATTAATGTTTCGAGAGGATCGAGCTCATAAATAAAAATAAAAAATTCTTCAATATAAATAAAGTTAATCAACAAGCATTTTAAAAGTAATATAAACGCAATTACTATTAGCCGATTTTCTAAGTATATTCCAAGAGTACCTGAAATAAGTTATTATAGTTACTTCAACGGTGCAAACAAACATATTTTCAGTACATAGGTAAATGGGCACCCGGACAAGTGGGCCTGTAAGTCACCTTAACATAAGTGAGTAATTAAGTTCCTCGGAGTATATGAACATTGGTATTTGATGATGGAGCAAGTTGGCAAATGAAATATTTGATAAACTGCTATCAGATACGAGGAAAATTTATATTAATATTTAAGGTAAAGGCATTTTAACGCATCGTATCACTCAAACGATATGATTCGGGAAATTAAACGAAAATATTGAACCACGGCGAAATATACCGGATTGACAGAACTTTTACAGCTCGAACTTGATATACCAGAAACAGGGAATATTTCTAGTTAAATACGTTATTCCAGAAACGGCCCTTGACATACATACGTCGTAGGCGACTTAGAGGGCAATTACATAGAAATGATATTCGTCGGTAAGAGAAAGTCTTCCCGAATAATTGACTAGAATACATTGACTGTACTCGAGCAATTAAAATGAATACTAATCTTGCGTATCTTCTGTGTATATTTGTATCTATGGAAATAGATCTCTGAGTAATTGATCATACAATAGCCACAGTACTCGCCACATGATGACCATTATGTGTCGTTTTCTGGAGCAACAGAATTACTAAGATATATTCCTTCAATTGTGAAAGTTCGGACTTTTCCGGTTGTCTCCGGTAATTATACATACTCCATTTGCCTTTAATGCAAAATGAATCTGTTTTATGGAACAAAAGCAAGTCCGGGTCTCGTGTAAACTACTAAATCGTAAGGGCAGAATAGACAGATCTCAAATATGTTACAGTCTTAAAAGGTCGTAAGTAGTAGCTACGACCTTCTCATTCTAAGCCAGCGACATAATGGACCACAAAATATTTGATGTAGTCTATTAAATGTTTTTCGATGTACTGGTACTGTATATACAATTGTGTCTAATCTTAACAACGACCAATATTCTACAAATAGTGTGTCTGTATTTCCCAGCAAGTTGACAGCAATATAATTGTGATTATATTTAAACAAATATTACAATTGACAATGGTTCCGACATAGCTGTTGTTTATGACGCAGAATCTCCTGGTTAATATAACAGCAGCTACGGAAGTTTATTGACTTTGGCATTAAATGTATAAACAAACCAATTATATGATCTCAGCGCACTAATGTGTTTCGATTTATAAACGAATTATTTAAACAAAAGGGTCTAAGACCAAAATTTCTTCAAACCTACTAATAAAGCAAGCCAGGCCCGCATGTTCTGCTAACTTTTAGAATAGAATCAATATCGGTTTTTGTTGTGATTTGAACACATGGCACACAGCACGTCAATGACCCCCAGATAGGGAAACTGAGAGAGCTTTGTTTGGGAGAAAATGTTCAATTTTGTAATTAGAGTGAGAGTTTTGAACAACGTCATTTTGGTGTTCACTTTTATGACTTCATTGAAATGGGAACTAATATTATAGAACTAATCTCATAAATCTGAAATGTTCAGATGAGAGGCATAATTATATGATGGGGTACGTTTACTCAATTTCGCGACACGCACACATGTGTGTATGTATCAGGGGGTTCCTACCAACTTTTTCTATAAGGAAGGGATTCAATAATTTATTCTTATCATGGAGTCTAACAGGGTATTTTCTTTGAGGGATGTCCTATGCAAACTATAAGCCTTGTGAAACGCTTGTAAATATAGAAAACCGTGGGCCACGTATTTTTGGTCAAAATGTCTTATCTCCAGGGATCGGGATCCCCGGTCCTTATGCCAGGATGAGCACATGCCAAATTTTGCTCGTTGTAACATATATGTATGAATCTGACAGTGGCTATGGTATGAGCTGTGACTGTACGCGTAATGCGACCACCTTGTGGCCTTAGTTTCTCCAGCTTACTTCCATTATGCAGTGGACGCGACCAGTGGTTTCTTCGCTGGATTTACAACTCGGCAATGCGAGTTAGATACCTTTGCATGTTTTATGAAGAAATTTCTGGTGGCAAAAAAACGTATTAGGTGCAACGACACCCTTCCAAGGAAACATGTTGATTTTCTTCCACATTGAAAGAACTTGCTGGTTCCTTATTCCAAAGGACAAGTTAGTATTTACTTGAATATTTATTATACAGTTTACAAAAACGTGTTAGGTGCATCCTGTGTCGAATATAACTTAAAATGTGCGAAACTGCGTTAATCCCCGGTGAAGAAACAATGTTTCAGTTTATAAATACGACTCATTCGAAACAAACCCCAACAAGAGCAACACAAGTACAATAGTTCTACCAAAGTGTACACAATTCATCATTTTCCACATGTATTATCTAAAAATCATACTAGACGAAAATAACAATGCATTATATAGCGCATGCTTAATTGCCGTGAGCATAATTAATAACTATGAGAATGAGATGCTACCTGGAACGCATTACAATAAACGTATTTGCAGAACATAGGATTAACAGTTTTGGCGTTCCATAACAGTTTCCATAGCAACATGACGTCACTAGAATATGTGCACTATTTATTTAAAATTTTGCAGAAAGATAAGTTTTTGGTGAATAATGATCATATTGGGCTAAAATTATGTTTATTTAAGGTTCACTGATTTTTTTTCGAAAGATTTGATGTTGGGGTTGGTGAATGGGATATAATGAGAAGGCCAAAAAGGGCGATAGATCGCTCACACAATGACCAAGTGAATGACCTATTAAGGACATTCACAAGACCTTCTGGTTTTCTCATTCCCTTTGTCCAACAGCAATTTTTTTTTAAAGTCACAGAAACTTAACAATTAAAATATCCTTTGGTCTGCCGAAAGCATCATCGGCTATCGGAAAGTAGAATCCATTTGATTGTTTGTGGAAGAATATTGTTTGTAGTCATTCTCTGTTTTGGAACTGATAAGTAACTCATCTTAATATAAACAAGATTGTTGTAGGCTGAACAATGTAGAGGTTGTGTCTAATTGTTGGCTAATTCAATTGAGTGCTTACAATAGTTACTTCCCTTGATTTTCAAAGGGAGGTAACTCCGTCCGACTAATTTTAAGTCGGTTAGAGTGGTCTCCCCTAACAAATCAATGGAGCGAACTCCGTCGTAAACAAGTGTTAAATCCCTTGATTTTCAAAGGGAGGCAACTCCGTACGACTTATTTTAAGTTTAAGTCGGTTAGAGAGACCTCCCCCTGAAAATCAAGAGAGAGAGGCAACTCCTTGTCGGTTAGAGTGACTTCCCCTGAACTGTGTTCGAATTACTTCCCCTAATTACAACGTTACTCCCCTTGGTAATTTAGGGGAAGTAATTGTGTGTGACGTCTTTAGTAGGTAGAGTGATTTCCCCGTAATATCAAGGAAGAGTACTCGTTTTAAAAAAAGCTGGGATGGTACTTGTTTTGTATAAACTGCGCAATTTTTTGTAAACCTACTTTAGCACCTATAAATAAATACAGGTCAAATAAATATTCAGATTACTTGGCATGCTAAATGACTTTGTTACGTAAAACGTGTTTGGGTTTTGTATGTCAGTATTCATAATAAGACTGAGAAATTATCAACAGAAAAAATAGCTTCAGACAATTCTACTTAAGACAGCCGACAATCTATTACTGACTATTAGAAAACGATCAAATTAGTCTAAACGCTTAAATTAACATGAAGAAAGCATAGATTACACAAGTACATGAACCCGTGGTAGAATCTACCTTTCCATGAAAATTAAGCAGCCATTACTTTGTAGATTTCCCTCCCGAAGATACTGATGGTTACTCTTGAAAGAGTAAGTTTAATAGAGTGATAAATGTACCATAAATGAAAATAAACGGGCCACCCCTCGTTTTAATAAAAAAAACTCTTCAATTTTACTTGTTATTATTGAACAAATATTTTTAACCTTCTGCAACACCTAACAAATGCAAGGCAATGATTCCACACACATATTTAAAAAAAAAAACATGGAAGTTCCCCGAACTCACACGAACAGGACAGGGCGTCCGACTCCTGTCCTACCCTGTTCCCCTCCCCTCCCCACTTAGAAAATTCTGGATCCGTACAACAAATTCAAGTCTCTATGAAAACATAGACCTATTGTCTGGAGGAAAATGGCTAGTATTCGTCGAAATAGATAATTTAAACCATGGACCGTCTATGTAACTCCATGTTAAAACTTATATGAGATATATGTAATTCCTTGGAGATACCTATGGGTCATGCTGCGCTAAAAAAAATTTTTATTAAATTCACTGAAGAAAAATACGCATTTTGGCCTGTAATTCCTTGTGTTTACTGTATGGAAAACGTTTTGTGTAAGAAAGTGCGGCTTGAATGTGTATTTCTAGCTTTGAATCATTCGACAAAGGCTTAAGCCCCAAGTAGATGAGAGTAAATTGTCTGGTATCTCGGGAATCAGAAAAAAGCGTTGTGGTACATGGGAGGTAATCCGGACTATTGACAGTTGGCGGGAAAAAATGCAAGCGTTTTCCGATACGATTTGATCAAGTACCTGTCTACCGGAAGCGGAAACGAGGACGTTGCTACACAGGTTACTAACGGCGCTTTCATCCATCGCTAATTGGCAATTAACGCCTTTGTTATTCAATTATCGCGTTTTATGCTCGGATAACTGACAGAAATTAAAACATGGCGAGTGCAGTAGCAGGCACGGTGAGGTCAATCAAGAGAGACATTCAGGATATTTGTCAAAGTGGAAATTATTATGTTACTGAAGAATTAGGCAACCAGTTTAATACAATATCGAATGGTTTGGACCATTTAAACCTTGATGGCTACTTGATGAACACATCATCTGGTTGGCAGAAGGGGTTCGACACCAACCAAGTGCGAGCTCATGCACATAGTAAGTGGAGGATATGTTAAAAACTAGCAAACAACGGTTGTTTTAAAGTAAATTAGAACAAAAAGTGCACAAACATTGGACTTGTAACCCACAACCCCATGGCAGGTTTAAATATCCCAGTATTGGAGCAGTAGTCTAGAGTTAGGGTACACGCTTCGGGATAGACATGTCCCGGTTAGACCCACGTCTGGACCACTGGTTACTTTAATTTCTCTGAGCAAAAATTAATAACCCACAAGCTCCACCAAGGTGTAAATTGGTACCTGTGGGGGCAGTGTCAGGGGAAGTTAAGTGCCAAAGGGTGGTTGAGCGGCTGAACAGTGCAAAACAGCCCTTGAAAATTAGGTAATTTTTTTCTAGGGTTCTTAACTCTGCTAACCAAGATTGCCTGGCGACTGTCATGTGTCATTCTCCACGGTTACTTCACTGTTTCCCCATCATTTCTTGGGAAGGACAGTAAGTATTATCCTCTTAAGTAGTCTAAGACTGTTTACCACTCCCAGCATTGAAGTAACTGAAAAGGAAAAAGTGCACCTGGGATGGTAGTGGTAAGTCAAATTCATTATCCCCAAATGTTCACTAATCTGTGGCTCTGCCAACAGATCGAGCAAAGTTGTCATGATCTAGTCACTCTCCACAGTCACTATAATACGCTTTGTTTTAAAATAGAGAAGTATTATTGTTGTTAAGTTTCTATGGCCCATGTTGCATTCAATTTGCCAATTGTGTGTTTGTCAGAGACTTTGTCTTCTCAAGCACTGTAAGATATTAGTGAAGTAAACTATGGGAAAATGAGCGACTAAGGGTTGAATATAAAATGTATTACTCAAATTGTAAAATTTGGAAAAAAAATTATATAGCCGTCTATGCCTAGGTCAACAGTTTTACTTTTGCTGTCATTTCAGACACTAAAGATGGTTTGGATACACTTGGTGCCACATTGTTTGATTACAAAAGTAAAATGGGCAATACCAGCATCAGCGCTTGTCAGGAAAACGAAATCAGAGAAAGACATAATTGGGCAGTAAACAGCTTAAATACAGTAGAACAGGTAATATGCTATTTCATATTACAGTGGAATGTCTGTACAGCAACTTTGGGAGCCGTAACTTAGGAAATAATTGAAGGTGTTGTTATACGGAGGTTGCTGCTCCAAAGAGGGCTGCTCTGTAGATGTTGTACTGTACATTTATTACTCTCCCACTTATATTGAGTGAGACATATTGATTTTATACTGGGTGTTGCATAGTTTGTCCACCCTTCTTCAAACCATATTGGTCGGATTTTTGTTGTAATTTCACACAAAAACTAAGACTAGTTGTGCTTAAATTTATGAATTTTGGTTGAACAAAGTTTTGCTAAAGTTAAAGCCCTTGGTGGGAGATGTACATTCTTGGGTCAAAGATTAAATTTAAAATTGTTTTATTATTTTATGCGTCAATCATGTACTGTCTAGTTGTGTATAGTATGTTTTGCTTGATTCCTGCACACAGCAGGTCAATCCCTTCCTTGAAAATTTGACACTAAATGCAAGCAAAGTGACAATTAAAGCACCCCCCACTTTAATCCACCCTATAGGTTAAATAAACATTATTAACATTCTAAAATGCCTAGCAAACCCTTTATTTGCCGATTAGCTTTCTGCTGAAATATAGCAAGCATGTTTATAAGTGGCTCCACCCTGCTTTCCACCCAAGTCGCATGATCAGACATTAGGTGTACTAACACCTGAGCTATGGAGACGCATATTAATGCAGATATGTGTATTCTATTATGCAGCAACTAGCACAATTTACACATGGAGCTGCTGACAGAATCAAACAATTTGGTGATCATATCGGAGTAACAGACAGATATACCGGGTACCGTAACAACCTGACACGGGGAACCAGAGAACCATTCAAGCTTGGTACATCCTGGATGGACAAAAACACACAAGGAGGATTCCTGAGGAGCAGCTTTAACAGATCGAACAGTAAGTTATTTTAATCTACTAGTAATTTGTTCTGTGTAAAATTGTCTATACATAGGTCTTTAAATACATCCAACAAAACTTCTTATCTCAAAGGTATTCTGACAAAATTACTGGTAAATTATCTCATGTAAGGCACACTTCAGTTTTTATTTTATTATAATTTATTTTAAGGTGTACTTAATGTACTGGATTTGTAACCCAGTGATCCAGGCTCGACTCCAAGTTGCGGCAAATTGATAAGTTAGACAACAATGAAGATTTTTTCCACATGTGGAGAAGTTGGTTATTCCTTCAAATACTTGTGAATTATTAAGTCAGTTCATGTTAGATTACAGAACAGGAAAACTGGTTAAGTGTTAAAGCCACCATATATGATTGAAAAATTACTAAGAAACAAAACTAAACCTGAATAAAAATTCAAAATCAAACTGGAAAATTGATATGTATCTTGTGTATATATTACAGCATTTGCTGGACAGCCTACCACACAGTCTATGTGTGCACCAGGTAGCGCCAGTAAAGTGAGGTTTGGAACAACTCAGCCTGGTGTTGTCAACACTAAAGGTAAGATTTGTGAATATTATGTGGCACTGAAAAGAAATATTAGCATCATTGAAATGTTTCAAAATTTGTTTAAAAATTATTGTTGGTGGCCAACTAAAACGCTACAAGAAATTTTAGAAAATGTTAACATTTCTGCAAGTTGAATTTTTAGAATTTGCACTCTTTCTAACCAACAGAAATATCCTTTTACACATTCTTTCATGGCTCTCTTGTTATCTAGAATTTGCTTTTGTCAATGTTTCAGCTACGTCAAACGTTTGAAAAGTCCAGATATTTCTTCTAATGTCTTTAATGCTACTGTTGTTCAATTTTCGTCTCAAAAGTTATGTTTACGAATCCATCAGAGTTTCAGTTTTAAAGAAGGCCCCTGACATAAAAATCTTTGTAGATACTTCATCCTGTATGTTTCCATGTAAATGAGTTCAATAAACATGTTCTTTATGTTTTATTGCAGGTTATCAAACAGTAGACAGTCTGTATCCACGAAGCAACACTATGTTTGTAGATAATGCCTCTAGTCGTAGCCAGGCACTAGCAAACCTTAAAGCTTCCAACTCATTAAATGCTAGTGCTGTCAATTCACAAGGTTTTACTGCTATGCCACGAGGCCACAAGAACCTCTCAGTCCAAGAACAGGCTGGTATCAACACCACCTATCCAGGACGAACGGAGTACATGACCAGATACAAGCAGCCACCACAAGATGTCCGCACTAGCGACTTTATCGTTAACCCAACACCTAATTTCAAGTTGCATGGTCGACCACTTGGACTGACAACATACACGCCAAGCTTCACAGAGTATCAGACCAGATTTGAATGGCCTGATGGTAACAGAATCGTGAAATTACCATGGAGACGAAATTAAATTGATGTAAATTTGTCCAAAAGTCTTTTTAAAAAATAGCAATCATATTCTGAACCCAAAGACAGATATTACCTCCCTGCTATATTGAACAACAGTATTTCAAAGCAAATAACTCCACTACTCTTAAATTTTAATTGTTTTTAAAAAGGGCATTGTTATGCTCTTTGCTTTATAGAATGACATTATTTTCAAAGTGAATGACTTTATTATGCTTAGTAGTTGAAAAAAGTGCACAGTTATGAAATGCCACTACTGATTTTAGTTTGTAATGAACAGTTAAATTGTACAATTATCTGCAATAGTAGACGCCAATATCTTATCTTAAGCCCGCTTCATAGATTTGTTCTCCTTAGATTACTGCCATTTCTTCAGGTTATGAATTGGGTGACTTATTATAATACATATAATTATTATAATAATGTTTGTTTTTTAGAAAAGTGTTTATATATTGTTAAGATATATATGAAATAGAAAGTTTATTTTATACATATAGTACATGCATCTGCCTACTAACCAACTCATCCTGGCCAAAACTCATTGATCAATCAGACTATTTATGAACAGTTAACTCATTTTTCTTGTGGAGTTCTGTTCACAGTACTGTAATTAAATGGCTTTTTCTTCTATCAAGGGAGGCTACTCTGATAAAGCTACATATTTGGTTCCATCAGGGGAGGCTACTTTATGCATAATCAACTCTTCCATCAGGGGAGACTATTCTATAATACTTTAGCATAATCGTTTTCGAATCTACTTATTACTTGACCATGACAAAATTATGTTTTATGATAAGTTTACATAAAAGATTATATTACCTTACAGTATTGTATCAAACTGTACAGAGCTTATGTACATTTATATGTTTGAGATCATGAGATCATTTGTTATCTATAAATAGTATTATATACATGTTTTAACTGCCTAAGCAGGTTAATTAATCATAGTCAGTATTATAGACAAGTTGTTTCCCTTTTTTGCAAATTTTCTCTCTCTTGACTAAGTCTATAAATACAAGATTATTTACCAATGAAAACACATTTTACAAAGGACTAACCAATACGAAACGAGGATACAAACTGTTTTGCCTAATTTTGAAGGTTTAATATCGTTCAATGAAAACATGTTTTACAAACGATTGGCCAATAGTCAACGAGGACACAAAAAGGCATGGTCAAAGGGAGAGAACTCAATCAAAGGGAGACAATTTCATGTTGTATTATTTATCTCTATTCTAATAATGTTTTTGTGTTTTCTGTTGAGATTGTCTGTGATATTTCCTTGTTTGCAATAATGTTTGTTTATAAGATTATTCAGATGAACAAAATATTTTAAATTTTTAATGCTTTGAACAAAGTTGATTTCTCATGAGCCAATTATATGGCCAGCAACTGAACTGACTGGCACATGATAGAGAGAGCCCAGTCTTCATACTAGTTGCAGAATTACTAGTAAAACAAAGAACAGTATATGAAACACAACAGACTTTTTGTTGTGTGTCTGTCAGAAAAATGGTGCATATTTTCATTTTTCGATAATTTATGAAGATACATGTAGACCATTTATGTCAGTCTTGATGCGTAACTGGAAAAGTTCTTGTTTTTGTGTGCGATTAAGAATTGTTTGTTATAGATATATTTTTACATATTTATCAGGGTTGCTATTATTTTTATATTATACAGATTTTGTAACATTTTGAGTGACACTTGTTAAGAAAAAAATGTGGGGTTGCCCGTCATACATGAGCTATTAAACTTCAACGACTGCCTTAACTAAAAAAAATAATTTGAAGTAAATATTTTCCTGATATTTGATTAAAATATACTGGTTCTCTTAGTATTTTGGTCCTATGAAACAGCAAAAGAAAGGTGAAGAACAAGAAAATGTGTGTAGACTTGTAAATTGTCCTGTAAATTACCGTCATTATTTTTGCTACAAAAATCTGTGGCCAAATTAACAAGAGATCTCGGTGGTAAATGTTTGCATATGCAGTAAAATCATGAATTTTCGTCAGACTAAAAGTTTGCCAAGATTTATCTAGCAGTAGCTTGTGAACTTAAATGTTCCCAAATCTAAACTTCAGAAAGAACTGCTATTCAATGTGGTTGTTTGTGGCCTTGAGCATCCTTTTGGTAAATTGATCGAAATTTCCAAAATTAAACTTTTGTGAAAATTTGTGATTTTATAGTATAAAAGTGTGTGTGTGTGTTTGTTCCTCGTGTATATAAATCATAAACATATATATGTTACCTTCCTTCTTTCTGTATTTACTAATGTACTATGATAGTGACTTTGTGAACTAATTATTTTTTGTTTTTCGTTTTTGCACAATGGCGTGTACAAATGGCACCCTACTATGTATTTCTGTTTAAGTTTCATGAACAAAAAAGGCTCTGTACTTGAATATTTTTCTTAACATAATAAAAAAGTTAATAAAATGAACATGCCTAATTTGTATTTTGTATAGTTAATTTATGTGTATGCACAAAACCACACAACCTGTATTTAAGTCAAGGCTGATAACAATATTCACTAGATCTGGACTGTGGGTATCCGGCGATAATATTCACGAAGCATCAGTCAGACTGCACAAATTTACGCACTCTGTGACACTAAGATACTTTGTGAAACCGTCACTTGCCCAGTGATAATAAACATGTTTTCATTATCAAGCCCATACTTTAAAAACAACGTTACATGTTTCCATTCAGTATTAAAGAACTTACAGCAGTTTTTGTAACAAAGAACATGCTGCAATTGAAGTATGAGTTTGACTTGGGTGTGATCTCCAATGTTTATAACCACAGTGCCAGTTAGGGATTTATAGACTGGGTCGCAAGGTTAAAAGCTCAATGAACACCTGCTTTAAGAACATAGTTGAACTGTACTACACAAACAAACAAATACTGACAGCATACCATCAACAATTACATCCGTTGACATAATATCACCATTTTTCAAGCAACTGATTTATAAGCTAATTGGCTGTAGCTAAGGTGGCAAGTATTTGGCTAGCACAGATGATTTAATGTAGCTCAAACATCAGAGTGAGGCTGGGCTTATCATGAATCTAAAGTCACACACCTGTATTACAAATTAAGTATTTTAGCTGTCTGTTATTGTCCAACCAGGTTAAAACTGAGACTCCTAGCATAATTTGTTCAAATCTGGAAAATTCCAAAGTTGTTTAAACATACACTTACAATTATAGCTGGCCTTATACAGAGATAACGGTATACATGTATAGTAAATAAACATACGAATCGAATACAGCTGAGTAAAGGCAGACGTGCTTACAAACTTTGACGAGTCTCAGTTTAATCTGGTCAAGCTATAAGCCTTGAGCATCTTCATGATACTCCTCACTTAATGACTTATCAAAACATAATTCAAATACAGACAAAGTATCACAGACCCATAGCCACGCTGACAAATTACCAAAGTATGTCAACCTATGAGTCGAAGATCGCATCAAGATCTCTGTTCTATACTGACAAGCCCATGTCACTATTATCCAATATACACACACAACATTTGAGTACAGGTCACTTCAATTTTTATTACATATATAATGATCAACATTAAATACACGTTGTAAAACATATTGTCATATACACCACCATATTTCCAAATTCCTGGATTACGAAATCCAAAAAGTGTTACCTAGACAACAAAATAAAACATTGGATTGACAAATATAACATTGAAAATTTAGTGATGTCACAGTCTGCACAAGAAAACATTTAATCAGTATGACTTTAACGTTAAGAAATGTAATGACCTTAACCCTGAGAACACACTACATTTAAGTGTCAAAGTCATAACTCAGACCTACTTAAGAAGATGCTATGCCTGTATGCTGAGAAATACCTAAATTACGTAATAACTTGCAAAAATTCATATTTATTCCTAGAAAACTAAATTTTTCATTTTTGTTAAAAATAGTATATTTTGAGAGAAATTTTGTTTTTAAACAATTGAGTCATCAAAGTAGTCATTGCGACATCATAGTAGTTCCAAACAAATGAATTTGCAAACTTTGTTTTAAAACCACCAGAATCATTAAACCACATGAGCTGCTGTGAGAAGAGAAATATTTAAGACGTTTTTTACAAACAACAACCCCCAATACTATAAACATATGTACACCATGATAATGATATGATTCAAATAAAACAGTTCCTATATACATGTATATATAAATTCCACCATTGACATATTAGTTAGAGCAGCCCTAGTCAATTTGCTAGGAGCTAGGTCTGCATTGAAAGAGCAAACTCCAAGTTCCAACACATGCCGGGTTACAAATCCAGCACACTTCTAATCACAGGCTGTGGCCATGGCTGTCAGGTTCTTTAGAGATACTAGATATACTGGACACTATGAAAAAGTCTATCTAAAGCCATTATTTCATTCATTATCCTTACACTGAGTGTTTATCTTTCACTTAGATTATCTATGGGTTTCTTTCTAAATCACTGGCGTTGCAGAATAAAGTCGCATTTTTCAGATTTTTAACATGAACAAATTGCATGAAAAACTATTAGACCTGTATGTACTTAAGTTTGGCGAACGTGACCTCTTCAAATGACCACTAAAGTAGGTTGATGTACATGATTGAAGACGTAGATTCAAAATATATATAGTTCTAAACCAGCAAAATATATTTCCACAACACTGTCCCTTCAATTCTCACAATTTCACAAATATTAGAATATTAACCATCCCAAAGGCTATAATCACACAGTAACTAGACAGCTGTCCCTCTCTCCAAATTCTGTTTAATTTCTGCTGTATAGGTTCCATAGAATCTTTCCAACTTTTTGTTGAATTTAGCGTTTCTTTCATTAATATAGTCAATGTCAGCATCTTCATCGTGAGCTCGCCTCCGACTGTACTTAGCCCTCTTTTCAATCCTAGAAAATAATAGTCAATCATTAGTACTTGTTAAACAAGAGCCCTACCTAGTGAGTGCAGACTCTCACCGATTTTTTGTTCCTTGTAAAATAGAATCAGACAACCAACGACCAAGAGATAAAAATAACTCTAAATAACTAAATTTTCCAACAAAATATGATGAGCTTTGTAATGTACATTGTATTTTAAACATAAAGACATTTTCTCGAAATTTATATTTATCACAACATTTCAAGACATGTTATTTTTATATCACTTTAACCATTTTTTAGAAAAAGAAGTAGAAAATGCATGCACTGAGAAATAGTTCTGACCAATTATTTTTTCTATGAAACGGGTCCAACTAGTAAACTTTCTGAGAGCCTCAGAGGATTAACCTAAGCACAAACACCCACACCAAAACCTCATTTAAAAACATTATTCTATGACTAAAATTCTGCTAATGCAATTGCAAATGACAATAACTTTATCAAAAGTCTGAACTTTTCCATAAAATAGATTTCATTTTCTGCAGTCAAAGTTCTTTCTTTTTAATGCAGAAATTCCAGATTTCTGGATTATTGCAAGAGTCCTGAAACTTATTAAACGATGACCCTGTTCCCTCTCTCTGGTAGGCACATGCATTTTTCAGAATACAAAATTAAGAAGAATAACTAACTGTTTCTCCAGGTCATCTACCATTCTATCAACAGCTTCCTTTGGATCTTTTCTTTGTGTAAGACCCAGTGTATTCTTGGTAGCATAAAAATCTTCACCCCTGTAATAGACAGTAACAATCATACATTTGTGTGCTACAATAGGTTGTATCACTCATTTCTATTGGGGGGGGGGGCTTTTTTTTAAAAAATTGCTATTTAATAGGAAAAGGGAATGGAAAATAACTAGAGACCCTTTAGGGGTCCTGGATCGCTCACACAATGCTATTATGAAGCATTTCATTTTTGCTGAGGGATTTTAGGTTTGGGGGGGGGGGGGGTTCTCTCTGGTCAGTGTGAAGACATGCAGCTTGTGTACTTCATAAATATACTTCTTTTGCTAGTCAACACATCATATATCCCAATCTACCAAAGTAATTTAAGAAGAAATATCAAATTCAGATTGAACTCATATGCCAAATGTAACATCCAAATTCATAAATATCATGGCACCTTAGTCTTAAACTTTGACCTATGTCTGTTCCTGAAATTTTTTAAATAAAGAATATGCAATGTGATTAACAGCCTGGTAATATGCCGAGCAAAGCCAGTCAGTTTCTGCTGAAATATAGCAGACATATGAGTACCTCTATCCGGATTTAAACCTGGGTCACCAGATTAGACGGCAAGCACACTAACCACTGAGCTACGGAGGAACACTGAAATATTAGCCTTGAAGCTCATGTAGCCGGTGTATCAAACGAAATTGACAAAATAAATATAAATCACTAACTCCTCGACACATAAAACTGCAAAATCACATCAAATGACCTTTGGAATCGGAAAAAAATACATGTAAACAAACACCATGTCAAATTTTCAGGAAAGGGAAATAGCCCCATGTAGCCGTGCAACAATAACATTTCCCAAGTAAATTTGGTCCAATTTGATGACAAGTTGATTTTTTCCCGCCAAAAGTTGCACACGACCCTTTTTATCAGTGGATGACGTCATAGCTGTCAAAATTATGATGGATTAATAAACAAGCGAGCATTAAATACATGGATGTCAAACATTGCCAATTAAATAAGGATTTACTCGTAGTGAAGGTATGGTGTACGTTTTGGTTGTGATTTCATTCAGAAATTGTTCCATTTCGTATTCATTTATTTAATTTACTTGTCAGTTATCGTAAACAATCCTGCAGGTAATGTCACGAGAAAAAGAATCTACAATTTTAAGAGAAAATTACATACACCGGTACCGTGGATACACCGGCTACATGGGGTTTCACTATACATATAACTTACATTTTCTCCTTCTGTCTATCATAGTCACTGAGATCTGGTTTGAGAGATTTTGTATTTCTCTGATATTGCCTGAATGTTGCTGCTTCGTAATCTGAAAATAAGGCAAGAAATGTGAACATAACACAAAAAACATTTACAAACTGTTGCCTTCCCTTGACCAATTTTTTCAGTGGTTCTACTGAGGCATAATGCCAAATCCGGAAATCGAGTCTGAAGTCTGTTTCGAATGTCGTTAGCAAACATCCCTATACCTTAACTATGTTTTAAACATTGTTTTATTGTAAAAATTGAGAGTAAGGAATTTCAAATTACAATAACTTGGTCAGTTCTTTAAAATTTCATCAACTAACTTTTATTTTAATATAAATTTGAAACACGAAATCATGAATTTAATACACATCAACCTCAATCAAATAATTTTATGAGATTGTTTTCAATTGTCATATTGCCAGAGCAGAGATCTCTCCTCCTGGGTTCTTTGTTGAAGGCTGCTTAGCGAAGGTTTTCAAGTTAATCCGTTGGACATGTGATTATAAATTAATGTACCGTTAAAATTGATTTATACTAAAGGGTATTGATTGACAAATGGCGTAATGTCAATTGTGTTTCAATTACCTGAAAATCCTGGATCTGGATTCTTTTTCTTCTTCTTACGTTCCCATCTCTCAGCTTCATCAGCTCCGACCTCTAACAACTTTACACGATCATATTCTTCACCCTTTGCTTCAGCTTCCTGTACATGATATAATACTGTGCTTCATTATTCACACTAAGGAAGTGGAGATGAAATTTGGCTTAATCTACAAGAATTTTAATCAAAATTTGGCTTTCATCTTTGATCAGATTCGGTATTCAGACAAAATCTATGTGACAGGTCACTTGATATAATTTGACAGTTCATGCCAAACAGCAATAATAGTGTAAAACATAACACCACTTCATTACTCTTACTAATGCTAAGTAATACAGTGGCGGGGCAAAATAAAATAACTAAAACTACAAACCTTTCTCTTCTTTTCTTCTTGTTCTTCCCATTCCACAAACTTTCTTTTCTGTTCAAAGTTTTTAGGTAACTTTTTACGTCTATCCTCTTCCACCACTTCTTGATGGTTCATTTTTCTGGCTTCGTTCTGAATAATTTGAAATATTATCAATCTCTTTTCCTGTAAAACTTCATGTTAGGTGCAGTAAGAGAAACCAAGGCGAGGAAAGAGCCATAACCGAGTCTTGGAACTTGTGGTTCAACCCTTTAAAGTTTAAGCCACAACCACATTATCCTACTTATAACTAAATTATAACTAATTTATGAACTTATTTAACAATTAACTTGATTATATTTGGCATTTTATTCATATTACAAGTGCTCAGTCCAAAGGCAGCAAAATTATTTTAAATAAATTGTTAAGGAATTACCATGACATCACAGTCATTTTATCAACACAACAAAATGTAAGTAAATAATAACGCATTTCAAATATATGAAGAAAAATGAATCATACCATTCTTAGTTGTAAATTTTTTAGTCTATCCATCCTGCCTTTCTTTTTATCCCCATCACTGGACGATGAAGTTCCAGGTAAACTGTCTTCCTATAAAAATAGAAATTACAGTGTGGGTCAGGATTCATAGAGTGACTCAGGACTGAGGAGAAAGAGTCAGTTAATTTCTTTAAATATGTAGTTTAATGTTTGTAAAATGCAGAAAAGTATGAAACTTACACAAATTGCAATAATGTTAAATTATAAAATTAAAAATAATCATGTGGTTGAGGGTTTAAAATGAACTTTATTAGACTAATAGGGCCCTAACCTTGTTAGAGAACCAATGCTAGTAGTAACAGTACTAATACTCTCCCTGTTCAGCCGGTTGTGTTGCCTTTAATCATTAATTAATGTCAGATAGGATTAGGAAGCAGATTTCTTTATGTAAAATGATTTTGTAAATAAATCAATTCATTAATTAACAGATAAACAGAACGATCAGGTCACAGGTCTTCAGGCCTCGACACTAACACGGGTCCCCTGGTCCGAGGCCAGTGAAAATCGAGAAGTACAAGTAAAAGTTTTGAAGGACCAGTAACTGCTTAGTTTACAAATTTTACGTTTCTTGTCTGGGGGACCAGTGATCAAAATAGTTAGTGTCAAGCCCTGGTCTTCAGCCATTGATCAATATGTTTATCTGTTAAACTTGCTGATTTGATGGAAATGGCAGGGCAGCAAAGATGGCTGCAGTCCTTTAAAAATCTTTTTATTTAGTTTTCAATTTAGATTGATTAAATTTAGCCAAATTTCGATGTTTTATTATTGAAACAATCAGGACAAAACCACTCAGCCATAAACGATTTTAAAATTGGAATTTGACATTGTCAACAAGGGGTTATGCACCAGTCAGTTTCATCAATGGGGATGGGCCGGGATTTTTACTTTTGTGTTGTCCAAACTGTAGCATTGTCCAATAGCTGTTGGTAAAATCACTGGTATTTCCCCGGCCCCTGAAAACTTAAATATTGTCCCCGGGGTATTTGTTCGCAGAAATTTTTTTCCAACATTTCCCCGGCCCTGCAGGGAAGCTTGGTAGTAAAAACTCAACTAATCCGCAGGGGAAAATGATGTCACACTCACAGACCCTGTCGGGGACACGGGAAAGCCGAAAATTAAAAGTGAGATATAAACTGACTAGGTGTCGTATTTGATCAGTGACAAATACGAACCAGCGTCATCCTGCAATGGGGGGAATTAGAATATCTGGAACTTAGGGCCAAGGTAAAAGCCTGGGGCAGTCCATGCGACTATTTACGCGCCCGTCCAATTTGACTTTGGGGGTCGGGGTTTAAATTGACTGGTTCATAACTATTCTGTTAGTCCAAATTTACCATGCACGTTTACATTCAAAAGTAAATGAAATATGTGACAAATAAAATACATGGACACCTCATTATAACACGGAGGTATATAAATAAATGGAGGTGAATGTTGATGAACTTCCCGATTATCCTCGCCTCGGGAGATCGAATCGTCGCCATTTTGTAATTTCTTAACGAAGCGGCCTGAAACATCGTTTTTACAAGTTAACACGAATTTACTAATTATATTTTGAGTTTTATTTTTAACAGAACATATTTGAGTAATTATTAAAGTTAACCCGCACGAATTAGTCATGGTTAACGCGTCAAAACCAAAATAAAGTGCATTTTAAATTTCTTGATAAATCGGCCCGCCGCGAACAGAATTAAATGGCGGCAATTAGAATTTGTCATAATGTTGCAGTGCAAACTGTGAAGTGCTGGATGCAGTATTTAAATCAATTACCTGCTACATTTGTTCCTAATACATGTATCTTGGTCAGGGATGTGTTAATTTGTTTATTTTCGCTTGTTACTGTTCACAATTAATTGTAAAAAATAGAGTCGATGAAAATCGTTAATGGCGGCCGAAACCCTCAAAGTGAAGAGGTGATAAAATTTAAACGCATCTAGTGATGTTGAATGTGCATAATTTAGATTAATTACCCGCTGTATGTGTACTTAATAGATATATATTTGCAATGGATATGTTTTCTGTTCATTTTCTCAAGGTATCGTTCATTTTTAATGGTGAAATAAACAGTGTCCAAATTGACTCAAATAAGAGCATAATGGCATCCAATAAGGACAAATTGGTGTCAAATATTCCTTGATATAGAAATCTAGCTTTCTCTGGGATCAACCTCCATAAAGCAACAACCTGCTTCAAGCAATATTATCTAATATATAGACGAGAGTGTACAAAAAACGAAAGTTTTCTCATGCAAAACAGGTATTGCTCTAGAAATGTTGCAATGTAACTTTACATATTGATGGTTTACAATCCAAAATGAATGAACCAGCACTTGGCAATAAAATGGTTTTTATTCATAAACAATACTTACACACACTATCACCATGAGAGAGAACTTCAGAGGATAGCAGTTTCATATATTTTAGTAGTCACGTGACCCCTGGGTTTCAAATACAGATATTACACACCTTCCTATTTTCGATAATTATATTATTTCATAAACCATGTATGTACATAATACACTTGCACGCAACGAGTTAGTTATGTAACATTATTGTGTTTGTAATTCACAATATTGCATCTTTTCATCTCATGTGCATTCACCATAGCAATCATAAATGCATGATCTTCTATATCTGATCTAATAAGTTTTCATAGTGTTTAATTGGCACAGCATGTGTTTATTGATTAATATCAAACAAATATTACAATAAGCTACTGATCACAATCATAGCTACTGTATAAATGTGACAGATGGTGAGAGCATATACTGATTGGTTGTATATTGGTCCTTACTGGAACCCCACTGTGTAAACTGTTTGTGTTTAAACACCTATCAAATTCAATGTCAAGAATTAAGTACATGTAAACTCTTAATTAAATTCGTTCATATTTTTTTTTTACTAATGTACCACGTGAAAAGATCGGCATTTTTTAAAAAGAACGCGTGGAGTTATTATCGCATAATTAAAATTATGGACGATTAAATTTAAATTAAATTGTTAATTGCCTTAACAATTTGTACTGATCAATAGCTAATTATCATACAACACAGGGCTATCAATTAACGATTAACGTTCCAGAGGTACCAAACACAAGACAGTACTTAACACCTTTGCCAAATACCCCGGCACCTATAGGCGGGCCTATTAATGAATTTATTAGGCGCGGATACAGCCCTGGTAGATAATTTAATTGCTTAGAAGTAAACAAAAAATATGAAACAACAGAGAGAGGCTAGGCAGAATTAAACATTATTTATGACGAGCATATCATCGTTCTTAGATCTATCTGCAAAAATATGTTGGAAAAGAAAAAACGTAACTAGATCTATATTTATTTCGGCCAAAATTTCGGAAAGGTTTCATAAAAAGAATCATTTCAATAATCTATTATTAATCACCGCGCAATAAATAAACGCACGTAATAAAACACGTAGATCTACACATTAAATTAGCGATCGCATAAAAAGCTGTATAATGCCGTGAAAATCCTTTTCGCTCTTTTTATCTTTCCGCTTATTAGTGATTACGCTCATTAAATTCCTTGCGCCCCGTTGAGCATACTCTTATCAGTTTATAAGCAGGCGATATTTTCTACGGCGAGGATAATCTAATCTCGTCAGTGTACTGTATAGGGAGTTTCAAATCCTTATATGTATTTAAATCCTTGATTATAAGGAGAAATTTATGAAACGCAATTTGTCAAAAAATGAACTTTTACTCGAGTCGGACAAAATTGACTATCATGATCATAATGGGGATATTTTACAAGGAATAACTGATGGTTAATAATAAATATATCAACTAATATAATCTGACAGGTACATTTCAGGTTAAATTTAACTTTAAAGTAATAAAAATTAACAAAAACAGCCAAATAAAAAACAAAAACATACGTTCGACGCCATATTTGTTGTGTACTGAGCGGATCTTAAAATTGTAAATGCGGGTGCTGTTTTCAACACAGTGACCTCCCTTTAAAAATCGTAGACCAATTTTTGGACACAGCAAGCAACATAATATCCTCTGGTGTTATTCATATAACTTTACCTTTCAAAGAAGTCAAGCTATTTCAGTTTACTTTGGAAAATGGTACTCACTGAAAGATGCCTTATTGCTTATCTTTATCCCTTATAATATCCTGGGCCATGTACCAGTCTGGATATTGGTATTCTGTCAAGGAAAAGTGTTCTGCATACATAATTATAGGGTGTATTCGAAACGTCAGTTTTCTCTGTTCCGGAACAGACGGAACAAAGAACAGTCTCACGAACAGGCCGGAACAGTGTTCCGGACATGTTCTATCTGTTCCCAAATAAAAGGTGGTGCAGGCAGAACAGGTCACGTGATTTCAACGAAAACGAGACAACCGGAAACTTCATGAAATGTGTTATTCAGATCACCTTGACAATAGTATGTCAACGGAGAATAACGGGAATGACCGAACTTTTATGATTGGAAATTTTCTTGTGTCATATTTCTTCAACAGATATAACGGCTGCAACTGACAATATCGTCAACCTTAAAAGTTTTATTTTCTACATTTATTTATTTATTTTATTGTTACTTCCTGTTCTGTCCCTGTTCCATTTTGTTCGTAATGTGTTTGGAGTAGAACATTCGGAACACTATTCAGAACAGTTTTATTTTGTTCGTAAGATGCTGGAACAGGAACAGAAGGAACACTGTGCCGAGTGTTCCAGAACAGACGCTACGAACACACCCATAGATTGCATGGTTATCCCTAATATGAACTAAGGCACCGCCTAAATGAGGGATTAAATACACATTGGATATCTGCTAAGCTATGTTTCAGATAGAAACTGACTAAATATGAGTTGAATTTAGATGTCATAAAATATACAAAGATATTTAAAAATCGCATATTAACCCTCACCCGGTTGGGTGGGATTCGAACCCACGACCCCAACGGCGACAGCGCCTAGCACTGAAGTGACCGCGACCATACCGACTGCGCCACCGAAACAACTCCAAAAAAAGTTGCTCAAATGACGCTGATATGGTCGTTGTCACTACAGTACATGAGGTATAAGGCGGGAAATGTTGTATTATCTCTGATAATTATAACTACGTATTTGCCTCGCAGACAGACACCGCATTAAGCTTTTGAGAATGCCTGGGACAGTAGCTATCTATTAAATATTTAAAAATCGCATATTAACCCTCACCCGGTTGGGTGGGATTCGAACCCACGACCCCAACGGCGACAGCGCCTAGCACTGAAGTGACCGCGACCATACCGACTGCGCCACCGAAACAACTCCAAAAAAAGTTGCTCAAATAATGCTGATATGGTCGTTGTCACTACAGTACATGAGGTATAAGGCGGGAAATGTTGTATTATCTCTGATAATTATAACTACGTATTTGCCTCGCAGACAGACACCGCATTAAGCTTTTGAGAATGCCTGGGACAGTAGCTATCTATTAAATATTTAAAAATCGCATATTAACCCTCACCCGGTTGGGTGGGATTCGAACCCACGACCCCAACGGCGACATTTTTAAATATTTAATAGATAGCTACTGTCCCAGGCATTCTCAAAAGCTTAATGCGGTGTCTGTCTGCGAGGCAAATACGTAGTTATAATTATCAGAGATATACAAAGATAGTTATTGATCAGCAACTGATCACTTTTCCTCTTTAAATTTAAGACCAGAAATAATATTTTTTCAAAATTTTAGATTGGCTATGTATCTGTGGTTTATGTTTGAAATAAATGTAGTCATCCCTAACCTGGAGTTTTACCTATATTATACTGATTTGTTATTCATTGCAACGTAACGTCATGAGTCTATTTGGCGTACTTTTGGTATGACGTCATTTCCTGTGATTTGTGACGTCATGACATCACGTCTTGTATTGGCGCTGTGTATCAAGTACATAAGCGTATTTCTTACTTCCCTCTGGTTTTTTTAAATAGTTTGTTTTATTTATTGAATATTTTTAAAGATGGTTATAATTCGAAAGAAAATGATAGGGGCAACCGTTTACAGATTACTATTTTTTTTTATTTTCAAAGGACCATTCACCTCGGAAAACTGCCTGAAATTTTTGACCGGAAATAACTTTTTCTGAAAGCATTAGTACCTGCAGAGACTCGACGAAGATACGCACGTGGACATTATGGGTATTTACAATAGCCAGCTTCGCTGGCTTTTTAATCCCCTATCAACCGATAACTGATGTGTTGTGATGTAGTCACTTTGACACTGGTTATCTGCACAATCTTTTGAGGTGATGGCTCGGTACAGTATAGGCACTGTTTGAACTGCATTGGTTGCCGGTGAAAGCCAGGATTAAATTCAAAATATTATGCTTCATGTACAACTGTCATGTAGGGAACGCACCATCGTATCTGTCAGAGCTTTTAAATCAACAAGTTCCAGGAAGGCAAGGGTTGAGATCGTCTGTTGTGTCTGACTGTAGTTATGCTATTCCTTTTAACAAGACTTTTAACGATAGAAGCTTTGGTACAATTGGTCCAAAATTGTGGAACATTTTACCTGTAGAAATTAGAAAATCTGAATCCATTGCCCTGTTCAAGAACAAGAGGGCCATGATGGCCCTATATCGCTCACCTGATTATAAATGAAACCCTGCACAATTTAGACTAACAAAGGTAGAGCGTAAATATAGAAACTGGTGACCCCCGGGGCAGGGTCAATTTTGACCCCAGGGGCATAATTTGAACAATCTTGGTAGGGGAACAATAGATGATGCTACATACCATATATCAAAGCTCTAGGCATTGTAGTTTTAGAGAAGAAGATTTTTATATGTCTTCCCTATATAAGTCTATGTAAAACTGGTGACCCCCAGGGCGGGGCCAATTTTGACCCCAGGGGCATAATTTTAACAATCTTGGTAGGGGACCACTAGATGATGCTACATACCAAATATCAAAGCTCTAGACCTTGTAGTTTTAGAGAAGAAGATTTTTATATGTTTTCCCTATATAAGTCTCTGTAAAACGGTGACCCCCGGGGCGGGGCCAATTTTGACACCAGGGGCATAATTTGAACAATCTTAGTAGGGGACCACTAGATGATGCTACATACCAAATATCAAAGCTCTAGAAATTGTAGTTTTAGAGAAGAAGATTTTTATATGTTTTCCCTATATAAGTCTATGTAAAACAGTGACCCCGGGGCGGGGCCAATTTTGACCCCAGGGGCATAATTTGAACAATCTTGGTAGGGGGTTACTAGATGATGCTACATACCAAATATCAAAGCTCTAGGCATTTTAGTTTTAGAGAAGAAGATTTTTATATGTTTTCCCTATATAAGTCTATGTAAAACGGTGACCCCCGGGGCGGGGCCAATTTTGACCACAGGGGCATAAAATTAACAATCTTGGTAGGGGACCACTGGATGATGCTACATACCAAATATCAAAGCTCTAGACATTGTAGTTTTAGAGAAGAAGATTTTTATATGTTTTCCCTATATAAGTCTATGTAAAACGGCGACCCCCGGGGCGGGGCCAATTTTGACCCCAGGGGCATAATTTGAACAATCTTGGTAGGGGACCACTAGATGATGCTACATACCAAATATCAAAGCTCTAGGCATTGTAGTTTTAGAGAAGAAGATTTTTATATGTTTTCCCTATATAAGTCTATGTAAAACGGTGACCCCCGGGGCGGGGCCAATTTTGACCCCAGGGCCATAATTTGAACAATTACTAAATCCCCCAATGCCACGTACATCCTGGCAAAATTTCATCAAAATTGGCCAAATGGTTTCAGAGGAGATGTCGTTTGAAAGTGTGGACGGACGGACGGACGGACATACAGACGGACGGACGGACGGACGACGGACGGTGAGTGATCACAATAACTCACCTTGAGCACTTTGTGCTCAGGTGAGCTAAAAAGCTGAAAACTCACTTTTTTAGAGATTTTTATGAACTGTTTTAAGCATTTTATAAATATGGGACACTGATGCATGTAACTCGTTTATTACTGTGATAATATGCTTTTTAATTGAATCGTTTTTACATCATTATTTAACTCTGTCAAATGAATTGTATTTTATGATCAGCTTTATTCTAATTTTACTATTGTCAATAGTATTTATTTTAATACCTTTATATATGTAATTGTTATAAAATGTTACATTATGTTGTACAACGCCATTGAATATATATTTATGTATAAAAATAGGCGTTATATCAAATAAAATAAACTTAAACTTAAAGGTCATATACGCAAAATTATTTTTTTGCTGTTTTAGTAAGTTTATGGTATAAATATAGGATTACATCAATCTCTACACTTCAGATATGATTATGACACACAATAAACGTCATCTCTTATTTCGATTATCTTATTTTGTGAATAAACTAACCCGAGTTACTTCCCTTAGCTTGTGACGTATTTTTGGAACATCTTATTAACACAGAGACTGTATACTATTAGTGTATATTCGCATAAATCTTGATCTCTATTGAATATGTTCGGTTTAAATGCACATGAAATGCATGTGCTATTATGTAATAGTGGGTCAAATATAAAGCACAATCATAAAATAATTCTCCACGGGGGTTATACATATATATACACAGCGTCAATCTACGAAGTGTCATACAGTTATATTGGTACATTATGCACACCACGGGGGGTTGTAACATGCCAAAAACTAGATTATAATCAGCTGCTGACCGATTTGATGGTTAATTTAATTGTTTCTGTACGAAATATTGGGTATACAAATGTGAGAAAATCCTAAATCGGTATGTGTACATAGATAAGTTTACGGTCAATGCAACTGGAGACACGTGTACATTACGCGTGTTATAGGAAGGGTGTTGTAACTGGCCAAGTATTAATAATATATTGTTGTCAATCAAAATGCAAAAAAGAACAGTGTATTATACCAGATATAAAATGTTTATAACTTGGTAAACGTTTCATTAATTTATTAATTTAGTATGGAACGATAAATTGAACTTTTCTAAAACGATATAGATCGATCATTGTCATTAGAATTCAACTGTGTGTAAAGTTATTATTCTTCCTAGCATAAACCTAGATTCACGTATCCATCTCCCGTTATGTACACCAACAAGAAAATACATAACGGAAAAAATAGTTACGCACAGTTGAAATCAAATTCGTGTTTAAATTATGTATCGTTTTGCTTTATGGGTAATTATTAAAAAATACTGTCAGACTATCCGAAATAGAACGCTGGATATATATTATATAAAAAATAAAGAGCGGTATTAAAGATTTATTCTTTGTATGTGTTGTTCTGTCCACTTCAATTGTAGAATACTGTTTGGAACAACGCATGGGCTCGTATACATGTACAGTATTGTTTAAAATATTTTTAAAAATATGTCAAAACGTGGCGTGTCCTTACCCAGTGCGAGCATCGTGGATTTAACAAAATACAAACAAGATAAATGTATGTAGCGAACTCCACTAATACTTGTCACGTGCCTAATTTTCCAGAATATCAACGGACGGTCAGACATTTTGAGCCTACAATTTAGACCGGCTTACATTTAAAGACTAAACATCAGTAAAAGGCCGACACATATATGACACTGCACCATAGGCCGTCATAAGCCGGTGGTCTATTTTATAATATATAGATCACACGGTTTCCAGCTCTTGGCCTGCCTGGCCTGCCATAGGTCATGCAGGTGCAAGGGGGCGTGGCGAATTTATTACAAACCAATTCGTATTCGCCAATCAAAATATAACGCCATGAATTGAAATGTAAGTATTAATTATGGTCAGTTGAGCAAGTGCGTAAAAATATCTTCAATGAATGTGCGTAATAAACCAAGTTTTTGTTTATCAATGTGAAACTTTTTGAAAATGACAAGCTTAGGATTCGTGTAAACTCTAATATGTTTTCTGGTGTAATGGAAAGCTTCAAAAAGGTTAAAAAAATATGTTCAAACTTCTGTGTAAACCGTAAGCATCGCACTATAATACTGTCACTTTTCAATGATACTGGATGTAGTTAATAAATTTTACCATGAGGTGTCATTCAAAGAAACCATGCTTTTAATTACATGTGCATTGCAATACCAACAATATTGAAAAGATAATTATGCCGATTATTGTGTTGGAAATGCGTGAGTTTACATTTCCAAATTACTTAATTTTCAGCGCACTTGTTCTAACGTGTCATTGTAATGCACCTGTCAGTAGCATCCACGGTACCCCACTCCTGCGGGTGACAGCTCATGGGACAATCTCCGGTATTTCCCCTGACAACTAAATAGTGTCCCTAGGGTATTGGTTCGCGGAAAAAAAATCCCAACATTTCACCGGCCATGCGGCGGAAAGCTGGAAGGTAAAAACACGACCGTCTATCCCGAGGGTTTGGGGCGAGGATGGAACTGACTGGTGGAGTATCTGTATGTAATGTTGAAAAAAGTACCAATCGATTAAGTTAATGCTAATTCTCATTTGAATTTGTATCCATAATTGAAAATGATAAAATGGGATTAACTCGGCATCCAAGAACTATGGACAATGTCTCTAACTTTACCGGTTATCAACAGACTTTTTTTTCAAATTTTCCTTTTACAATTTTTCGTCAATAATTTCCTGTGTAGAATTGTAATGTTCATTTCTCAATTTGGGAATTCAGTAACTTAATTATGGTTAATTTATAAATTCTTTACAATTAACGACAGAAACTGCCAACTACGCGTCATTTCGTGAGTACTACAAATCATGTCATATATACACGCGTGTACAAATACGCAGCTAAAGCCATTTCTTGCGAACATAATGTTTTTCCTCTTACGGAATGCTTTACTTATGGTCTGTTACAAAACCTAAAACATAAATATACAAAATAGTGACAGCTATATATATATACATGTATATATATTCAAAATCAATCACCGATGTATACACACACGTGTCAAGTGTATAAACAGCGTGATATTTATACCCCCTGTAGCGCGCAGTTTGCACTGCTGCGTTTGTAATGTATAACACGCCCAGCAGTTGAAGTCAGTAATGTCCACATCGGTATGTGGTCGTTGTTTTGTTTCTTAAATATTGAAGGGAATTAAAACGTGATTGCAATGACAACACATACAATGCTTTGAACATACCACATTATAGTAATTTCCGTCACTGATCATGAATTTAATCCGATAAAAACTCGACAGGACCCATTCAAATTTAGTTAAACTGAAGAGGAACAGTTCCACTTATGTCCAAAATGACGTCACACGGTCTAAAAATCAAGGGAGACAACCAGGTTGGATTTACGTTGTAATTTTGTTATCGTCAACTTTATCGTTACAAACCATCATAAATATTGCAAATATGTGGATTACAAGTACGCCATGTCTTTTATATGATATATATCTATGTAAATATGTTACTATAGTTGAATAAAGAAATTCTTTCGTATTTGACCTTTAACTGCAAACTATTATTTTTATATGCCCTGAAGGAGGCTCGATGTGAGCCGAAACGTCAGATTAAATATAATCAAGAAAAACAAACACGTTGTTTAGTTGTTTGTTCCACACATTTAATTATTGTATTCTATTATTGAATTTTGTTAAAGGTAATATATTGGATTATCCAAGCATGTAACCAAATTAATAAAATAAATATAATCCTATTACTAAGTCATTTTAACTGGTGAAATGTCCATAGGATCTGAGGCACACTTTTGTATAAATATATACAAATTTCTGAATTCATTCACAACGGATGAATAATTTGTCTTGTCATAATGTCATTGAAAACAAGACATTGGCGTTTTTATTTTACAACTGATTGATCTTCAAAAACATCCTTTGATAATAAGGGACACAATCCATACATTAATTTTAAAAAGTTACATGTTGTTCACTTACATTAACTGTTGAGTTGCTGCCCTTTGATTATCAACTGATACTTTGGATGATCAACCAATTTAAGTTCCATATAAATTTCTAATTCCATAGCAAAAACTTACCATAATAATGCTTAATATATGTTGTGTTTAATAAATTTATAAGTTTTTTCATGAACAGTCTATTCTAATCGATTAGATAGACTGTTTCTGGTTTTTAGGCTGGCGATTTCGCGCCAGACTATTACAATCCTAAAAAATGAAATCCACTAAGATGAATTTACTCCCGAAACTGACAACACAGAATCTATACACTCAGTGCAAATAGTTCCTCCTTGTTAATCAGTTTTGCAAGATAAGAACATTCAACTTTCCTTGTTTCATTATTCTGTTCGATTGTAATATATTAGTTTCTTCTTGAAATGGAAGGAAATTGTATGAAATTAAAAGAAAAGGTGTTTAAAGGCGTTGATAATCATTACTACGCGTTACGAATGCGATATAGCGCGGCGCACCAATTATTTTATTATGTTAAATTATTTAGGTCAACATTCTCCAACGAGATCGTGGTCGAGTGGTTGAGCAACTCGCTTAGTAATTATCTGATGCTAAGGTCCAGCGATCGAATCACGGCGGCTCCAAATTTTTTATATTTTTATTTTTTTATTTTTTGTTAAGTCCAGCACTTACCTCTCTTTCGACTTAAAAACCACTTGATGTTATATTACTTGAAAAGCTATTGTTCCTTAGCAGTTTGCCAGCCTGTCAGTACTTTCAGTACTTTGATTCTTCTTTCTTTCTTTCTTCCATTTAATTTGCAGGGCCCACTCTGGGGCATTATCGCAAATATTAGAGACAGAGGTGAGATACAAGGAATCCGGGTGCGATACCCTAGCTCGTTTCGAATAGATTCCTTGGTTCTTTAACGTGCCCGGTGTAAAGCACCGATACACGCGAGACTACCCCTGGGTTACCAACCAGGATCATCTCTAGTTGGGTGGGAAACACTAAATAGCGTTTCTGAAATGACCAAGTGTTCCGGCCGAGAATCGAACCCGGGACCTCTCGATCAGCAGTCTAGTGTCTTACCACTAGACCACCGTGCCACCCTACTTTTATAGATTTACATACTATTATACGTACAGCCAAGGTCCTAGTTTGAGATTTAATTTTGATACAAAAAAATGTAATTAAATTCAGAGATTGTTACTTGATCCCAGGATCTCATCACAAGAAGGAAGCTCTCATCCTTACTAAGCAGTTAATCACTTTGAAATGCACACTGTGAGTGCCAGAAATCTAGGGTTTGATCCCAGACAACAACATAGAACAGTAATTGGTTCTGGTAATTATTGCTTGAAACTCAATCAGGGGACGTAATTCTGTTGAAATATTGATAATGTTACATGGCTTGGACAATGAAAGGTGTTAAAGACACAGGTAACTGTATCATTGAAAAAAAAACGAAAAAAAAAATTGTTTTTGGTTTTCAATGATAGTTACCTGAGGTAATGATGGTAAACTAGTATACCAAGTGTAAAAGCAATGCCTTGATGGACTTAAAAATATTGAAACTTGAAAGTGTTCGACATTTTTTGATGGACAGACAAACAGAGAAAGTAACATCATAATTACTGTGGAATGACCCAGTGTCAGGATATGTGACCAGGGCCCTTATTCACCAACACTGTAAGTCTAAAACTGAGACTTGGACTTTATAATGCCAAATGTTCAATTTGCTCTCATGCTAAAAAAGGTACCAAATTTGTATATCAATAGGGTAACAACAAATGATCAGATAAAATTTCACATGGTTAAATCATATTGCAAAGAAATGGCAGTGCTTATAAATCTTGTCAATTTTTAGTCCTAGTCTGAGTTTTAGACTTACAGCGTTGGTGAATAAGGCCCCAGGTAGTCTATGTGTGTATGATGTGACTGGGTGGTCGGCCTATTGAAATACTGTTGGTGTGAATTTAAAGCCCAGAAATAATTCAGAAGTTATCCCTTTTCCTTTATCTTCAATATATGCATTGTACTATTTCCATAGCATACTGAGATAATACTCAATTCTTCAAACTTAGCATTGTCTAGCAGTGGCATACCACTATAGATGCAAACCATTGATCATGTAAAAATGTGGTATGACTATTTTGTTGAGCATGTATATTTACGAAAGTATGAACATTCATTTCATCTTCTTCCGATTTCATACAGGACCACAGTTGTGGTATCATCGCACAGTTTCTTGCTGTTCCTGAGAGGTTGACTGTGTTTTGTATTATAGTGTATACTAAGTATTGGATATATCAAGAGATGTTTGTAAAACATGTATGCCCCCATGGCAGCCTAATTGTTGAAAAAGGTAAAGGTCACATTGACCTTTGACCTCAAAATCAATAGGGGCATCTACCGTTGCTGGCCAACCTTCATGTAAAGTTTGAAGATCCTAGAGCATAGCGTTCTTGTAGAGTTATTGAAAGGATTCTATTTTGGTCTACTGACAGACAGATCAATTATCATATTGTCATTGACAGAGAGACCAACCGACATGTGCAAAGCAATTATATATAAATTTATGGACATACGATGTGGTATGTGTTGAGTTTTAGGCAGATTTTTGCTTGCGTTCTTAGCCAAAAGTTTTGTCACATACCACATAGTATGTCCATACTGTGTAATGCAAAACCAAGATCATATTCAGCTGTGTATGGGCATCAGCCTGTTTCATTTAGTACTTCTTCTGAGCATCTTGTAAATTGAATACACCCTTATCTTCTTCTATGACTTGGCGGCACTTCAATTTTCAAACTAGTGAGTTACAACAGTTTTTTGGCCAACCATAGATATACAATAATAATTAACAACTAAATAATCAGTTTCTGCATAATATTTTATTCAGTTACATATCTTATCTCTTAGTAACAAACAAAAAGTCACAGAAACAAACATTTCCATGGTAACATATTGATATAGGAATGTATCATTTATTCTAGAAAAATAATTATTTTGAAAATAACAACATATTTTAAATGTAATGTAATCAGTTTGATATGACAATAAAAATTGCAAGACTAAAATATTCTGCAATTTTCAGTATAGCCATTGTCTGCATGCACATGTATGTCACTGTTGTCTTGAAAATTTACTTCCAGTAAAAATATACAGCAATTTTCAGTAATGATGAGTATGCTAAATCAATTTCAAATTTGAAGTATGCAATGTCTGCAACTGTGGTCCAAAAGTAAATTTGCAGATCTATAAAATATTCTGCATTTTTCAGTATGCAATATGTCTGCCATACTGTTGTCTGCTAAATACAGCCATAAAGTCCCAGTAATCTCCCTAGGTCAAAATTGATTGTTAA
Organism: Spisula subtruncata; assembly: GCA_963678985.1. NCBI lineage: Eukaryota > Metazoa > Mollusca > Bivalvia > Venerida > Mactridae > Spisula > Spisula subtruncata. The sequence continues at coordinate 25,810,753 of OY787664.1, read as the reverse complement.
GATCAGTCATTTGTCTACATAACATGGTGTACATAGTGCAGCCAAAATGATGTTACGTTGCACAGAGGAACAATTTCTTTGACAATTTTATGAATGTATGATTTTCAGCATAAATGTACATTAGATCTCTACAAACTCTTTGATCAGAACTAAGCGTGAGTTGTTTTTACGCCCATTAAGTTTAGCAATCGAACATTTGTAGTAAAGACTTAAATATACTTCAGAGCCTGGTCAGAAGTTGATAATTGGACTGGCATGAATAATCACCCTCGGGCTAAAGCCCTCATGGTGATTATTAATTTTCCAGGTTTATTAACGCCTTTTGACTCAGCTTTGTCGTGTATTAACATCTAAATAATTGAGGTTTGAATTTAGATCATCTATGGAGAACAGGGTTAAAACCAAATTCAAAACTGAAACATTAAATTATGATGAATTCGGTCAGCTTCTACATGAAGTTTGAACAATCGGTACATATTAGATAGTTAGATAAATGCTGATATTTATCTGATAACACATTCCTCATTAGGGAGATAAACCATATTTCAGCAAAATAGTTTCTATGTTTACTAGTCCTAGAAAAGATATTGTGTTACTGTATTAATAATTATATGTCTAACACATATTTTTACATGTATGGCATTTCCTTCTATAATGACTGAAGAGTTTGATGACCTTTCCTTCCTTCCAGTGTGGAGAGTTCAAGACCAGTTAAAAATTTATTATAAATTATTTAACCCTCTACTCCATAGATACCACATGTCTCTCCTTTATATCATGCCAATTATTTTCCAATTATAATGCACTCATTGATGATTAGAATAATTATTGTATAAATGTATTAGGGTCGTATGGAGTAAGTCGTGAATAATGACTGGCCATCAAAGTAAGGTATATGACATGTTATTATACACAAAAGTAACTATATCATTGATAAAAACAACGGAAAAAGTTGTCTTTCCGTTTTACTCATTATCATTGATTCAGTTACTTACAATTACACATTGTTAATTCATATGCATCAAATTTAAGGGTTGGTCGGTACACCAGAAATAAACATTTTTTCAACCCCTCACTTAATAGAAACTATTGTTATCACAATCAAAGATAAATGCAGAACTCATGACAGAAAAACAAACATTTTTAATAATCCTCAAAAATAATTTTACCAGTATAATATTTTCTCTATATGGAATGTTAGTTTAAAAATGGTTGTGTTAAATAATGATACAAAATATTTGTATACAATGGTCAAATATATAAGTTACAATAACTCTATAATATGTTCGTATATAATAAATATTTACAAATAAAAATTGTAATAATATCTCTCATTTTCAATTCTATACACAATTGTATATTTGTTATAATAAATTTATGCAATTGAACGTACAAGTATGATCCATTGAACATGCAAGCATTAGTCACCTGTATAAATAATAAACAATTTCTGTACAAATACGTAGACATTACGGAACTCTCAAAGTGAGTTCAAATAAAATTAGCGTAAAAAGTTCCTTTTTGTTGACAGTTCAAAGTCGCCAGTCCATTTCTAAATCCACTGTGTTTTTTATCACATTGGAATGTTTTAGAAACCACAAGTAAATCCGTCATTTGATAGAATGGAATATATTATATATGTACAAATCTCCATCCAATCAAATTGTCTGATTTTTTCGCCAATCAAATGGTTTGATTCATCATCACAACCAATCAAATTGTCCCATTTATCGTCACCACCTATCAAATTGTCCGATTTATTTCACAACCAATCAAATTGTTCAAATTATTGGCACAACCAATCAAATAGTCAATTTATCGGCACAACCAATCAAATTGTCTGATATATCGGCACAACCAATCAAATAGTCCAAATTATTGGCACAACCAATCAAATTGTCTGATTCATTGTCACAACCAATCATAGTTATGGTAAAAAGTACATCTCGGCACAAATTGGAGTGATCACAGACATGGGGCATCAAGTATCTAGTCCTTGTTCAAGACTCCCTACAGTGGACATACACACTAACGTACATACATTGTACCCCGATACACTGAAACAGTGTGACCTTTGACACTTTTATAAGAATATTAATCCATTATCACTGCACAGTTGTTACACATGTGTCTGAGATAGTAAGATTCTCGCTTGCAATCAGCTTAATTCATTCACAAATGCTCGCTAGCGATTACATCTGTATGGGAGGTTTTTGCCGAAGCTTTCTTTATTGACCTCTCTAGATTCATTCGATGACCAACCTGAGTCACTCCAAGTTCAATATAGTGATTCCTGGTCAATGTTGCTAATTTTTTACCATCAATGCAATTCCTTTGAAAGCTTGATTTGTATTGGCTCAAATTCAAACTGTCCAGCCAATCAAGTACGTCGTTGCATAACCACTGCTCAACAGGTTTGTCATTGAATGTTTTAGCAAATTTATGAACATTTCCGTTATTATCGTTTCCAAATTCAGGAGGAGGGGGTATCACACTAACATCACTGTCATCGAACCCCGGAGGGGGCGGGGCTATAATAATATCATCAAATCCATTACCAGGTCCGTCATTCTGATCACCAGAAAGCGATGACAAGGTTGATAGAGAAGAAACAAGACTTGCTGTATCCGGTGAGAATGCAGGACTGTGTTGCTTAGAATCTTTTTCAGCGGTAAAATTTACCGGAGGAGGAATTATTTCTAATTGCACAACAGTATTTTCACTCAAGCCACTGTCCCTGAAACCCATCGGGGGCGGTGGAACACTTGAGTAGTTTTTATCCTTATTAGCATCCCCATTCACAGTAGATATAACTTTCTTAGATGGTTTAGCAGACACAGGCGGAGATTTGTTCTGTACTTGAGGTCGTTGTTTCTCTGGAGTCCCAGATGTGGATGAAGACTTTGATTCAGATGACCTTTGTTTTCTCTGCAGCCATTCTTGCCGCTTTTTTTCTGCCAAAGCTAAGTAATCCGACTGCCCGTTACCGTTTTTCTCATTAGTAGAGTTAGTTCCAGTTTTCACACCATTGTTGATTTGAGAATTAACCGTGCTGGTTTCAGATTTTACAATTGGTGCTGGTTTAACTCTCCTTGTTTCGTTCACTTTGGCATTGGTTACTATCACCTTTGATGGTTTGTTTGAGTCATTATTAGAAGTCAATGGATTAGGAGAGTACTTTGTCTGAGGCTTCGCTGTTACTGATTTGTTCACTGGTTTCACTTTAAAACTTAGTTCAGTAGCTTTAACACTGTTCTCAGACTTTACAGGTTTATCCAATGTTTTTGCTGAAGAAACTGTGACTGGTTTTAATGAACTTGATTGCACGGTAATACTAGGTTTATTTTGAGAGGCACTTTTTGATTGGTCATCAGATTTTGTGTCTTTCTTGACGGATTTTGAACCCGCGATCTGAAATTTTGCTGCTTGTAACTTTTTTGTCTTCTGTAGTCTACTTTCAATAGTGTCAATTACATCAGTTTCTGACTGTTTCTCAAGTTGCTGTCTCCTCTTGGCCACAGCTGCTAGAATAGCGGCTTGATTTGTGTCTACAGGTACGGCTGTAGGTGAGGGGTTGGTCTTCTGTTGTGACATCAGTGGACCGTCTGTCTGCATTCTTTGTTGTCTCTTCAGTACGGCTGCTGCTATAGCATCTGTTGGTACAGGCACTGGAGCAAGATAATCAGCTTTAGCGGTTGACTTTGTCTTGCTCACTTCATCCGCTGACGGAGCAGGAGGGGGTGGCGGAGGCGGTGGTGGAGGAGGCGGGGCACTAGCTGGAGGAGGCGGGGCACTTGATGGAGGAGGTGGAGCAGCTGGTACACCAATCCTTGGGTTGTCCTCAAAATCTGGGGGTGGAGTCTCTGGAAGAGGTGGGGCTTCGACTTCATCCACTTGTTGTTGTCGTGTATTGACTTCAGCTCTTACCGTGATGAGTTTTGGAGATTGATTTGGTGGCAATGGGGCAGACTTAGACTTGTTAGATGGAGGCGTTGGTGCTGGACCAGTTGGTCTGGGTGGAATAACAAATCCAGACGTTTGTTTATCTTCCGATGGAATACTTGAATGGACTGTGTATCGTTTCATCGCTGGAGAAGCTTCTTTCTTGTCACCGACCGAGATTACTGTGACTGACTGTCTCGTAGGTTCTCTCATTTTAACTGGTGAAGGTGGTTTATCTTCACCACTATCGCTGTCGTAATCTGGTTCAGGCTCTGGACTAAGTCGCTTAGAATTATGTCTCCTCATACTCGCTTGTCCATCTGCGGTTATTAAAAGTTTAGCATTTGGGTGTTTCTTTAAGAAAACAGCAGCGTTATCAAACACCCTGTCCTCAGCGAACGACACATTCTGTTTATCACTACTTTCCCCCACTTTAACTGTGACAGATCCATCAGCAATTTTCTGCTGATTTGGTTTATAATTTCCGCCTTCCTTTGGCTCTTCACTTAATTTTGCTGAATCGCCGGGTCGGAAACTTGATTCAAATTGAGAATCACGTTTACTTGGCTGAGAAACGTAAACCTTACTACTGGCATATGGTGACTCTTTGCGTTTAATTGAAACCAGTTCACTTGATGAGTCTCCTGAGTCACTGCCAGGAGGTTTAGGTGCTGGCTTTTTCGGCGAACCTTCCGAAGGTGGCGGTGGTGGCGCGTTCTTCGGCCTCATTTGAACTCCTGTAGGTGACCCAGATGATGTCGCATTGACACCTGGGACAGCGTACACATTGGATTTCTTATCAGGAACCGTTGGGGTTGCATAGATGACGTTTTTAGGCTTGTTGTCGAGTAAATCTGGTGTGCTTTTAGAACGTTCAAGCTTGGCTTCAGCACCGATATTATCTATGTCCACACAAGAGACACGTTTTGCAGCTGTTCTGTTTCGTATGGAGGCAGTTTTCTTTTCCTCCATCTCATGGTGACCAAGAATGGCATTATCTAGGTTTTCTGAAAAACAAGAAGTAGGTATTAGTGACATATCAAAATTTATAAGATCATTACAAGGGCTCAGTATAAAACTATTGTAGCTGCATCAACTTAAAGAGGCATGTGCCAAAGTTTTGCACTGAGCTCTCAATTTTGAATTCTTATTTCTTTTATAAAACATGTTGTTTTGCAATGCTACAATTCTCATTTGACATTTTGAACATGATACATAAAGCAGTTGTCTCCCTTGTAACATAAATTCTGTATTACTATTTTACAGATACGGGTGACTTCTCCTCAGGGTAATTTTCCTAGTGAAAAGTTCCTTAAGTAAGAGCTCAGGCCCTGATCTCCAGAAAACATCGCAGGCTGAAGTCGATGTTGCATATTTGAGTTAATTCTATGAGAAATAAGACACAAAATTAATAACATAACATTGTGCATAGCTTGTTACAATACAAGTTAAAGAGCTCCACTTTGAAATTAGTCTTAAACTGAGGCTTTGATTTGAAAAGGATCTCAATTTGAGCTGAGATTTCTCCTTGAGATTCTGTAGATCTCATCAAGGTTGGAACATACCAACAGTACTGGAATAGCTACCTCTTGTTTGGAGCTTGGTTTATAAAGGAAGAGTACCAGTGCCACCTTTATAGAGCAACACCCTTTTGGTGTCACAAAATTGTTACATTTCTTGGACATATTTTAGGATGGGATATAAACACTAAAAACGTAACCTACCCATAACAGCCATTTCTTCACTGACAGCATACCCCTCTGACCTTGACATTGATAGGGATGTTCTCGGGTCTCGTTGTGGGGGCAATGGGGCCGCTGAAAAATATAAATATTTTAAATGTTATGATATTTCAAACAATATTTGGACTGGAAAAGACATATATTACAAATATTATGACATAAATATTAGTAAATTAGTTGACTTACTGGTAAACCTGTTTTTAATAATAACAATAGTTACCGTGGCAACCATTACTTTAAAGAAACTTTATACAATTATTACTCATCAGGGCATAACTAATGGTTTTAAAAAGCTTTTGCTGAAAACTAACTCAAATTCAGTTAGCGTGAAATTTAACACTACCCGTTGAAAATATGTTTTAATTTTTCAGTTGTTCAATATACGATATAAGCTTTAGCACCGGTGAACCATGTGACGACCAATTCAAGTATTCTTTGATGCATATGATTTAGTACATACCACATTAAATATTGGGACATATTTGTGATAATGTTTGGAAAACCATTCACCCTCAATTATCAAAAACATAATAATGACGCATACAGATATGAAATAAAAACATAGAAACTGTAGAAATAACCATTTTAAGTGTTCAATTTTGTTTAACAATTTGTATACATCATTTCAGATTTTGCGGAAATATATGGAAGATTATCGTTTTTTACGTTCTGCTTGAACTTTGTTTTTCAAATTATCAACCAGAGCTACTGTTATGTTTAGTTGGACGTCATGAATATTGTTTAAAAAAACTTTTGCATTGCAAAAATTGTATTATGTTCTTTTCTGTGACTTTTCTGCTCTGCCGATTCTGTTGAATGCTGCCTTCCCTGTCCAATATGTTACAAACGTATTATCATTTTATCTACAGCTTGATCATCATTATCATAATAGTCCATTCAAAGTTAAATGATAACAGTTATAATCATTGGCTTGTCCTTCAGGTAAACTTGGTTTATCTAGGTTTAACTGGGTGTAACTGATTTAACTGTAACCCTCACAATTTTTTCGAATGGGACAGTTCCCTCATTAGTATTACTTATTGACTGTGCATTACAACATTTCTTGACTTAAGTTTTGGTGTACTAGTACAATACCTGACAATGACGCATGTCTGATTAATTCATGAATATACCACGTGCCTGGGGGATGACTATGCATACATTTTAACAGTACAAATTATGCAGTTATATACAAGGCAATAAACAGTTATATGACTTTTGTTTTATAAAATATACTTGAAGGTAGTTTTAAGCTACATGTACCAGAATAAGAAAATTAAAACATTTATTATTGAAGCATTAGAGATGCATATACATGTTAGCACATAATACTATGTGTGCAGAAATGTGAGATATGATTCTGATGTATTTTTTTATATATTTGGTTTTTAATTTTGGGAGTGACACTCTTTCATCCATATAGAACTTGGCCAACTATTTATGGAGCAACCCTTCAGTGCCCATTATCAAGCAATGGATCTACACCAGTACCATTTTAACATGTTTGGTAAGTCGCAGCCAGGGATCAAACCCGCAGACCTCTAATTTCCAAAACTGATGTTTTAACCAGAAGATTCTCTGACTGGGGATTGTCCATAATAACCATTAATGCTTCATCTACTGAAAGTTCCTTTATATAATCACCTTTGATCCTAATTGATAATTAATCTACAAGCTTGCTAATGGGGCCTCTGTAGCTCAAGGGTAAGTGCGCTTGCCGTCTGATCTTGGTTTAAATCCCAGTGAATGCCTACATATACCTGCCATATTCAGCAGTAAGTTGACTGGCAAAAAAAGGCAATGTTCGATTCGGCTAATAAATCAATTAATACAACTCTACCAATGATTTTGTAAAAAGATTCAATGTACACAAAGTTCCATTAAAGGAAAGACAGGGCTGAAAGCGGCTACAATATTGTCATCACCAACAATACCCCTATCCTGCCACACCCAAAATATGTTTTATACAAATTGTGATGAGTTTGAAAGCAACTATCTATGAAACCTTTACTTAACACTGGCAAGATTAAAATCGTCACTAAACGTCACACATAAACACCATTAAGAAACACAACCCGTATACAGAGATTAAAAAGCCTGTGTCCTTATTTAGTATGATTAATGCATAATAAATTAACCATCTTGGCAAAACGTCAAACATCAAAGTGTTTTATTAATTATAGTACTGGTCAGTGCCCGGTGTTAGGGTGTGAAATCGTTATATATTTCAACTGGAATAGTTACGCTTGCTTCGTACTACATTAATAATAAAAGCAAAGATCATAATTTTATATAAATTTTGTCCTTTTTTGGTTTTTCCTGACCTAAGCAAATTTGTATTTTTTTCTCTGATTTTCGAAACTTTAAAAGATTTGTGAATGTGTTCTTCTATGAAATTTACAAACACTTTACAAATTTGGATAAAGGGATTAAAATTCCTGACCTAGATTTAATAAATATTTGATAGGCAAATCAGAATTAGATCAGTTGAAGTAGATTTAACTTTCAATACCCACAATGACCTCTTTAATTGTTATGCTTCATGATTAATTCAGGTTTTTTTTTTTTTTACATAAGGTTCACAATGAAGCAACTATATTCTGAATAAGTTTTTTTGATGGAAATATTACATTAATATAAACAAACAAAGCTAGATCAAAGTTTCCTAAAGTTCTACAGAGAGTGCCATTTGCATAACACATTTTGTCTTTTCTATTGGAGCCCGACTCCCCATGACCGGTTCCCCTTTTCTGATTCCATCCCCTCAATGTCTCCAATATCAAACATTGCTAGGGGTCATTTTACACAAAGAGGGAACAAATTGTATGTGATCAGTGTGAAGAGCCTGTAATATTGCTGTGATGCGGGGGGGACTGAAGTTTAGGACTACATTGTGTTATCAAGTTACCTTTCTTTTTCCTGTTCGGCATGGTCATAGATTTGTCCTGAGAGACAAACCAATCAGGCGACATGTTGGATGATTTCACCGTGACAACTTTCATCGCCAGAGTATCTCCGGTACTACGTATCAAGTGTACCACACGGTCATGTGACGCACGCACCACATTCTCCCCATTTATCTGTAATAGAAAAACATCATATTACTACAATAACCAGGAAAAATAGCAGGGTTTAAGACAATTTCACATTAAAACATCTCCAACAAAGGGCCATAACTCTTGCAATATTCATCCAACCAACCTACAATTCCTGACAATACAGGTATATACAACAATGCTTGATGACAATATCTATGCAAAGAAGAAACAGTGGCAAATTTTTCAAATTCAGGTAATTTTCCATTTAGTTCCATGTTGCTAACCTAAACACTTGCTAAGCATTTATTTTATATAAATTACTAAGCATGTTATTTATTTATCACTCGCAATTGTTGCTTCTATAGTTTCTAGCCAGTATCATGGCTATTTCGAGGCTTCGTTGTGGCAGTAATGCAAGTTTCAATTTCACATAAGACAGGACTCTGATCCATGACCCTCAGATTAGAGGGGTCAGGTTTTAAACCCCCTCAACCACTTATATGTAGACCTAATATGTAGACAATCTAATAATGTCTTGAAATTTTCAATATTTATTGTTCCGTCTTTAAATTCACCAAGATTTTCAAATTGTCAAATTAAAGTTTAAAGTGATTGAAAATTTATCTATGTGACCTATAAACAATGAAGGATAGTATCATATTAGGAATGTCCCACCCTGAAGGTAAATATAATAAAGTATAGGATGATAACATCCTGACATATCAACAACCACTATCCAGACATGTAACGTAAAATCAGCAATTTTCGTATAATGGTTTGATTTTTGCGATTTTTAAGTTTGATAAATTTGCAAAATTTGTTGCATTCAAACAAGAAAGTAGTTTCTCATCTCAAGTTAAAAAATTTGACCTTGTAAACTACTTGAGAATTATAAACAAATTCGCCAAAAAAGTGCAGTGAGAAAATTATTGTATGATTTTACAGTAATCATTGAATATATGTCAAGATTTATCAATATATCAAATATGATTTTGGTCATCTTCAAAAATTAACTTTATTTAAAAACCTTGGTCGAGTGTTTGGAGAGCATCTTGTTTGATGCCTCAGACATATTGACAGATAATATTAAAGACAAAAGTCAGCAATGTTTTTTAATCAGTTCCATAAATCAGAAATTAAGAGGAAAATATTAAAATAGTGTACGTAAGTAAACGATGACGTTCAGTATAAAATATGAGTTCAAACAAGAAATATGACAAATATCATGGAGTGTAAAGGTAGAAAAACATAGCATGACGTGGTTTCATTATTCATTATATATGAAAAATGGCAGCATCCAATAAAATATTAGCATTGCTATTTTATGTCACAGGGACAACATACAAATAATAATTAACAAGGTGTCTTCATCAGGACAGATTCGTTAAAAAAACAGTTTTTTCCCAAAACAATATAACCTCAATCAAACACCATTATGTTGCCGAAGTTACCAAAATATTTTTTAGCAGAATTTTACTCAAATTTAAGGGCTAGCGCCTCAACTCCCTTAAGTTGGAATGAGACACGTACATACATGAAGCTTTTTTCGTTTTTGAATATTTGCTAAAATAAATCTTGTTGCATAAATTCCGAAATGCAAAAAATTCCTGCATGCCCGAGGATAGTGAACAATGCGTGTAAAATGGACGATAAAATTAATGTAGAAGTTATGTTATCTCTTCAAACTGGAGATGACAATAGTGCATTTGGTGTATAGCTTGGCTAATTTGACACGAGCCTGACCTATTGCTTAGCATAATTTAACAGTCGATATATTGCCTACATTTACAACACCGACTGTATGTTTTCATAATTGGGGAGTATCACGAAGATGCTCGAGACACAAATTTGATATACCGATATCGCACGATTCGCTTGCGGAAATTGATATGTTCAAAACAAGAACCTTGTAATATATTCTTGCATAAAGGTCAGGCTCAGGTCAAAATAGCCAAGCCAAGTACATGAAAACAATGGGCAATTTTCATGATAAGGTATTTAGAAACACACCGAGTAGCTATATTGACACTTAAGGCAATATGTACAGGGGCGTAACTACAATATTCCCTGACAGTAAACTACTATATGTTTTCTTACAATTTACAAAGCATTTATTTTATGATGGTATGGTGTGCAATATTTTATCTATCATATTTTTCATGTAGTAAATCTGATTTTATGCTTGTTAATTCAAATTATGTTTCTTTACAACAAAAACCTCCAAACTGGTATAATTTACCCTACCATCATGACACATCAAACTTTATGGTGTGCAATATTTTATAATAATATTTTTCATCCAGTAATTCTGTTTTTATGCTTATCAATTCAAACTTTGTTTCTTTATGACAAAACAATCCAAAATTGAGTACATTTTTTAAAATTTGAAAAGTACATGCCCGGAGACTAACTTCCCTGCTCCCTTAAAGTGCTTGCATAATGAACTTGGTCTAGTTCCTTTCCCTATACATATCATAATGTAGGTGTTAAGGAAGAAATCAACAGCACAATAAAGTTCTCTATTCCTAGAAGCATGTAACCACGAGACAGATGTTTTTTTCTATTTGAATGGAAACTGCATATTCAGGGTATAGCGTTTCATATTGAAATTTAATACCCCAGAACTAACTGACACTTCAATATAAGCTAGTAAATGTATCAAATCATGGAAAAACATCATTTGTAAAACCATGATTAAGTAATTTATCATTTACGATCTTAAAATGTTAATACTCAGCAAAACCTTCTGAAGCATAGAATCTGTATTTAAATGAAAATGTCAAAACATCGAAAGACCTAATTATGGGACGACTAATTCATGTTCATGTTTTGCAATAATAACATGCAAGTTATAAGACCTTCTAGAAAGACTTTTAATTTTCACTTTTCACATTCATTTTGTGTTTTTTTTTATCATTTATTTACTTGTAAGCTTTTATTTACACTATTGTTCAATAGATAATCTCATGCATTAATATAACCCATGCCAGCCCTTGGAATTCTCGCTCGATTCTTTCAGCATGTTAGGCTATAGCCCTTGAAATTCAACTTCAGTTCTATGTTATTTAATTCTCATGCCTAGTGCTTTATATACAGGAAGCTTGCATGCTTGGGAACTGCCAACTTGGGTACTACCAACTTGGGAACTACCAACTTGGGAGTTGTCTTTTTTATAACTCAAATATTGCCACAGGTAAATCCTGTGTACTATATATGTATTTCTACTAACCTCGAGTATGAAGTCTCCACCTTTGAGTCCAGCTCTATCAGAGACACTTCCTGGGTCCACACTGTCCAGATATTGTAAGGCAGGGAACTCTGCGGTTGGCCGGAAATCCAACTCTCCGCTAGGCTTGAGTTGAGCTGAAATTATTGAAAAACAAAAACTAAAAAACATCCTTCATTTTTTATCAAGATTGCAGTTGTAGTTTGTGATATTACACTAGTACTATATATAGAGAGTAAGATCACCTGAAAACAAATCATAAACAGAAGGATATTTTAAAGGAAAGATTTTTTAAACAAAATGAATAGCTTATATTATAGAAGGAAAGCTCAGATCATGCAAGAGTAGAGATTCAAATGCAGAAGGCAAGAGATCTGGCATGTATGAAAGTGCATGAACATTCACAATACCGAGGTGACCCAGCAAGATTTAAACATTGATATACTAATTTAACTGACAATGGCATAGTCTATAATTGTGTATACATTAATTATCTAATTGACAAAAAATGAACTCTCATTTTGTTGACATTAAACTACATTAGCGTAGTACAAGAAGAATGACAGTGTTTGAAAGTTTATGACATGTTCAGTTAATGGCAACATGTCCTTTTTGTAATTTGACATCAGAAAACAAGATCGCTCGGAATGTCAAACTAATGATTTCGGTGCACATAGACATGTATGTAACAAGGATGGAATTGTTATGACTGGTATCTTTGTAAAGCAAGAAGAAATAACAGACAAATAGAATAATAAAGTAAAATTTAATTTTTCGGTTTCTATACCAATTTATTTTATTGTTTCTTTGTTCCTTTATTCAGTTTATTCAGGTATATAGCCTATGTAATGCTGTTTCTTAACATTCTTTTTCAGTTATAAACAGTGGTTAATTAACATAACTAGGTTTCCTAGACTGCATCCTAACCAGTGCGAATTTACTCTTCCACAAGGAGCAGACCAGTTTTCCACAAGTGGAAAAAATCCGACATTGATGTCAAATTTCATTAAAGCATAATTTATTATGACATGCTAAGCCATTTTGAATTTGAAGTTTCCTGACTGATTATGCTTCAGACTGTATGAATTCACGAAATGGGTCCAACTTCCATTTCCTTAAACATCCTCATGGATATTGTTTGTAACAAAGTAATGAAAACAATGTATGTTTTCCTTATTTGTTTACAATTATTGCTTTACAATACATCTCCATGACATGGTCTTAATTATTCACGGGAATTTGCAGGAAGTCAATGGCTGGTATTTACACCATTTCGCCCTTAGAGAAAGTGTTTTTGCCAACTGAAATACACTGCAATTCACGCAAAACAATGCTAGCAGCTAATGCATTTGAAAACAAACAAAAAATATATGCATAATTATAAAATGTCGCCACGGCAATCAACACAGAATAATACATAAATACTGTCTCAAATCATTTAATCATAACCAAAGGCTTGAATGCTGTATCAACATATCTCTCCCCAAACTTTGTATAATTTATAATCAAATTTATGACAGTTTTACGCTGACCGTGCAAAAACTTCACTGTAAACAAATAGGAATTCTTGTCCTCATCGCAAATGCCATGTACCTGTACCGGAATCTGAATGCATTTATTATCTTGTTTTTGTCATCTAAATTTCTTCAGTGACAAGAAAAACAATCCTCCATGTTTCATCAAATTTTATAGTTTATCATATAACAGTAAATAATTAAACATGTCATTTAAAACAAATCTTTTAAGTCAGAGTAGATAGGACAAGGGGTTTAGTGGTAGCCTGTAGTGGGTGGGACATTATGACGGCAGTGGGTGGGACAATAGCAGTAGTATGGTGGGTGGGGTGATGTCAACTAATTTGATGGTGTGGTCTTAAAATGACCAAGGAAACAAGTAACACCTGCTGATACAAAGTCTGTACCTCTTCAAAATACATTGATATAGATTTCCACACACCATACTATTATGCTTACATCATAAGCAACCTTAAGCCAGATAAAACTTATGGGTCTCAGCCATTTTTAGAGTGAGAAAAGCTATTTAACTGAAGCATCATCAACTGACAACCGGCCCATTAAGCTTCATTGATTTCAGTTGTTAGTTTCTGAGAAATATCGCAGACAATAAATGAGGGACAGATGTGCATACAACGTGGTTGTTGTATGACTTTTAGGTGAGCATAATGAAGTAGAAAGATAAGTTTATTTTAACAAATACAATGCTATTTTTGCGTACAAACAATGTCCTCTAAGAAATGTAAATGTAAACAATATATTCATGAAATAACTATATTTGCACTACAGCCAAACCACTTCACAACATACTAAATGGCCACTTACAAATTTTCATCAGGTTTTGTATATCATTTTCTTTAAATGTTTGTATAATGTATGGCAGTCATTTGACCAAGCCAACTTTCCTTGAAGTTTCAACCCATACTAACTTGCTCTTCAGCAAGCAAGAGAAAACTACTCAAAACGTGGAGCACATTTCATAGCCAACTTGGATATCAAATTTGGAAAGTTCTCGGGTAACAGTCTAACACCCTACCTATTGCAGATCTCGAGCCATGGAAATTAAAGTATAACATTTGAGCGTTTTCAATGGTACCAGTATATCAAATATAGTCAACAAATAGATCATCATATCTCTCAAGCCAAAATATATATTTCAAACCAAGCCAGAAAACAGGTAACTCACAGAGAGGAGTCCAGTAATATAGATCCCATATAGATGTAAATACTAGGAGAAACATACAATAAACAGTTTACAAAAACTATACAATTACAAAGTTAAATGTTTAAAAAACAACTTTATTTAAAAAACAACTTTATTGTGTCATTTATTTAAATTTTGACAAAAGTTATAGTATAATAGTACAAAGTTAAATAATTAATAGACAATTTTATTGTGTCAATTTATTTAAATTTTTACAAAAACAATTGTCTTGGATCACAATAGCAGAAATACCTATTGCTTTGTCTGGTAAGAATTTTATAGTAAAGTATAGCCAACTTTTTGTAAAACAGAATACTGATATGACAGGTGACAAAACACAAGCCATGGCATCTTTCCTATTCTTATTAATCCCCAAGATGAACTACCAAATTTAATGAATTTTGAATTTTTGCCGAATTCTAATAAGAAAATATTTAAAGCAGTAATAATAATTAACTGCGTGGTCTAAACCCTTTACTTAATAGACTCAGATCTTTGTACCTACAGTAATGTACACCATAAAAATAATAAGTTTAAAAAAAAATATTTTTGGCAATTCGAACTGGCTTGAAACATGGTAAAACACTTTCAGATATGTTTTTATGGAGATGTGTCAAAACAGGTCAGAATGGGGTAAAGGGCTAAATAATTCGCTCACTGCAGGATGTTACCGTATAAAGATAATGAAGGTTAAATGCATCTAACTATCAAATCACACATTAAGTACATAAATAGCCTGAAGGGGGAACAACATATTTTTATCACACACACTTAATGCAGCAAAGTTTTCACCTTCAACAAAAACCTCTATCATCTTTTATTAATACAGTAGTTTCACCATTTTGACATGTTATCGAATACTTGTAGAGTGGACCGTTTTCTCCCATTTCTCACACTACTACATGATATATTGACAAGTAAGCTGACAGAATGATAGATAGCTATTGTATCCAGACTTATTACCTGCTTGTCTATTGTCACATTGTTGTAGTGAAACCATCAATATATTACTTTAAAGTTACTGGTATGCAATAAATAGTCCCAAGTCAATCATATTTATACCTTGAAGCACTTTTAAGAGTTGAAACACTTACATGTTACTGTGTGTATTTTTATAGCACTTAGTGCTGAAATAAGTGCTAAAACACTTATAAACGTGACTTTGTATATCTTGCATATAGAATATATTTTATTGTAAACTCTGAAAGTCGAAGGTCTTTATGAATTTCATATGTCTTTATATACAAAAGTTATATAATGCATTTATAAGTCATGTTTTCAAGTGTATTTCACTTACTAAATGAAATATGCTTGGTTCACTAGGACAATGTCAGAAAAAAAAATCTATTAAAATATAGTAATCATCTGTAAATTTTGGCCCACTAACAAGAGTAGGTCCTACAGCCATGTGATGGACACCTTAGTGCTAAAGTAATGGAGGCCATCAAATTGAGGTGTGCAGTGCAAAATTGTACCAGTCAAAGGGCCTGGATGCTACAGAAACTTCAAGTTTTCAGTTCCGTGTCCAAAAAATATGTTTTTATCACAAAAAAAAACATCACCAACTGATACATAATATTCTTTTGATGCTATTAAGGTGGTTTAATACACTATAATAAAGTCATCAGACAAGCGGAAAATTTATTGTGAGTCATCAAAACATGATCAGGAAAACATTATCTTTACTTCGGATGTTAAATGTCCATCATAAAGTATTGATGTTTTTTATTGTCACTCGTAAATTTATAGCTTTACATTACATTTTCGCTTACAAGCAATATTTTGTTTTGTCTGCCTGAGAAATCAAGTATGGTCTTATGCAGCGACAAAAATCTACCGAAAAACTAAATATTTGCTCTTCAACTTCTGTTGACCGTTGATCAACAGAGTTCTTCAAATAAAGATTAATTAGGAACAAATTTGAAGCCTCGAAGTTCGAACATGTTTACTACATTGTGCAGTAATGCTTTTGTGTCTAGACAAACAAAATGACCAATTCCAAACCAACAAACCAATTCTAATATATCAATCTCAATGATGTGGGGAGGGCGTTATGAATCTAAGGGGCCAATCAGTGCTTAATCATTCAACTGATGGCCCCTATAACAGAAATCAGTGCTCAACCATGGAAACAACAGATGGCACTTAAACCGGAATCCCAGTATTGCATGTAATCAAACTAAGAGGTCATCAGTGCTCAACCAGACAGCCCCTAATACAGGAAAATCAGTACCACATATTATGAAACTAAAGGGGCCATTGGTGCACAAGCAGACGGCCCCTCAAACAGGAAGCCGAGTGCATTTATGTTATGTAAACACAATAAGAGTAGCGACTATGGCCAATCGTGTGGACACTATCAGATAATAGATACTAGATATCTATATAAGAGGCTATCCTTGACGTCAGACCTGACCTATCAGCAGTTTCATACAGTCGAAATATTTGAAGTACGGCTAAATAATCTCGTAATCTCAATTTTCAAATATTTTATATCATAAAGTTAAATTTATGGTATGTGCAAACAGTCAATGGCTACCTTATTGTCCATTGCTTTAAAGTGAATGCCAAAAAACTAGACAATTGACCATTGAGTATTATCACATTATGCAAAGATAATGTAGTCACTGACTGACCACTGGACATACAGTGATGGTTAAATATAGTGACCGCTGGTCATTGTATCTTTTGCTAAAAAGCGAATGCCAAAAAACTAGACAATCGACCATTAGGTACTATCACATTTTGCAAAGATAACGACTGACCACTGGTTGTAAAGTGACCGCTGTTCATTTTGTCTTGGTTACATAGTGATAACACATAGAGACACTGACCACTAGGCATAGACACAAAGATAAACAATGTCAACAATAAACTGACCATACAAGCACCTCTAAAAAGATGCTCCGTCAACTCCTTAAAAAGATTGAATTTTGAAAATCTTCAAGATTATAACCATGAGTGAGTGGTTGATCAACTGTGTTTCAGTCGTATGTAGAATGACAACAAAGTCACATTATTCTGACACAGGAAGAACCAACAGTTACCTTGAACTAACGATGGTGAAGGTTAAGCAAATGAGATTTAGTACATGGCCCAGTACAACTTGGACAATTAAGTTGCGGTCTGAAATCAAACCAAAGACATCTCACAAGCTCTACAACAAGAACAATAAACAACTGTGTTATGTCTAAACCTGGAATCAAACCCAAGATGTCTTACATCTGAAGTGTATGCTCTATAACTAGACTTTTCAACAACTTTGGTAAGCCCCAATCTGGGAGTAAACCCAAGACTTATTGCACTCAACTTTACACTCTACAACCAGGCCTTCAATGTGGATACAATATTTCTAACATCAGGTACCATTGGTATACTTAGAATCATACTGGCCGCGATCTCCAGAAGCATCTCAATCTAAGCAAGGGCTCATCTCAAATATTGGCATGCATCTTAAATAAAGTTCATTTCCATGCGAGGCTGGACTCAAAATTATCATCACTAAACAGAAATGGTGTTCTGATGTAAAAACAGTAAAATTTCAAGATCTTGAACTTTAGATTTATTTTAAATTGTGACTCTGATTTGAGCAAAATCTCAATTTGAGTTGAGATTTCTACTTGAGATGCTTTGAGAGATCAGGGTGAGGATATTACCTGTTGGAACAACAGTTTTAATAACGACACCATGATTCTTCTCTCTCCTCACACAATCATCGATAGATTTACTCCTCTGATGAGCCGCTTGTCTTACACTTAACTTCTTAACTTTTCTACGAAGTCGCTCCATTGTTTGCCAAGAATACAGCTTATATCAATACGGTATTACCCATAATTCCAAATCACTTGAACCAATCGTCTTCTAAACAAGTTGTTTCATCTTTTAGCATGAGACTGTATATAGGATATTGATTTGAGTGTAGGAATTCTTGGAAAATGTTCTTGTCAAGTGGAGAATTTTACTGTCAACAAACAGCAGGGTGCATGTTTGAACAATGCACAATCATAGTCTATGGCTCATACAGTCTTGTAGTAATAATTCATTTAATTTAGATTCACAGTTAGCCATTTCCTGATATTGTATGATATTTCATAAAACTCAAAATGGCTATCAATTTTAAGTAAGAACAATAATTTGAACAATTATTGTTGTTGAATCAGTTCTTTGCAAGATACCAAAAGTATGATAGTTGATAACATTCAGAACAGTTCACAAATTATGTAATTCATAAGCGTAGTTAAATCTATAGGTTGAAATCTCGGTTTTCGGATGCACAGCTGTTCAGAGGCCGGATCTTATTCATTTACAAAAATCCATAATCATGCATATACCACATAGCAAATACAACAATTACACAGATGTTGCAATATTGTGACCGAGAAACAAGATCCTAGATTTCAACATTGACACCACAGACATGTTACACTAACTTAATAGAGATTCGGACATTGACACACTGAACGTGTTTCAATAATGTAACTGCACGAAATTCCAACAATTTGACATACAGGTAAGATACTCTTAAACTCTAACGTAACCAAAATTCTAACAATGACACGAAACACGTTAATACAGTAACATAACTGAACTTCCAACAATGACACAGGACACTTTACAATAATGTAACCAAAATTCCAACAATTTGACACAAGACATGTTACAATAGCATAATTATCGAGAAACATGCACGATCCTATGTATTTTATTCATGACACCAGACACTGCATCAACAGTGTGGGACATTAGACTCAAGAGAGTTTGCAACAAATTCTTGTTCTTGACTTTAAAACCTAATTTTCTAAGCTATTGCAAAAATTTGTTTGGAAACAAAGGAAAGCTGAAGAGGGCTTATAAAACCATCATTGTGTGTTAGCTAATACATAAAGGATACGTTTACATGGTTTTTGTGGACAATACAATAAACGCAGTGATGAGTATTTTGATGTTGAAACCGGCTTGACATCTCCATTTATCATTCAACTTATTACAGTAGCTTTGTTACATTTGTTAATTGTTTTTAATTGGATCATTTAACATAATCAACATTGAAGTATCGCTTAATTACCCTCCAATTAACCTCGATCAAAATTTTAATGACTTTTATCCAAATAAATCAACGATGGTTTAGAGTCAATATGTATACATGGCTATTGATTTGTCTTCCAATATTTTCCTTGAAATGGCAAGTGGGATAGATTTTCCCTTTTTTTCAACATCTTAATATTAACAAAATTATTAATAATTATTTGATTTTTTGTGCTTCTATGAGCAGGTGTGCTTCTAATTATGTGCTTTTTTATAATTTCATTTCTTTTCAATATTTTATTTCTGGTCTCGAGCTTAGAAAACTGGTACCAGATTTAATGACTTTAGTATTTCTCAGTAGAGGATAGAACCCAAAAAGACCTCTTACTCTCGAAGGGGACAAACTCCCACTATAGACGTCATTTCATTAGACTGTTAGTGTTAAAGGAAAAAGTTCATTTGGACAGGAACAAAAATAGGGGGTAGGAAAGAAAACTATAAATAATTCAGACATTGTCTGATATCTTTCTTGACAACCAAAGCAAGATATTTTGCAACAGAGTGAATTGGTATAATATATCTAAAAACTACGGTCTATACATACATTTGGCACCCCGGAGAACAAATCCATATCCTTCCTTTGCACGTTGAAGCACCACAGTTCTTGCACCATAATCACTGAAAATACACAAATATAAAACAATTTAATGGATAATTCAATAATGGAAATTAATTAATAAACAGGTTCTTGTATACATATTGCCTTTCCCCTTATTGTAACAATCATGTATTTGTGGCACCGTCCACTGTAGCCTGCTTCATTTTTCTTCATTTTATTTTTATACATTTTAGTTTTGATTCAGAAACATGTCTTTCAACAAAATATAAATTTCAAGCACTCTTGACGACCTTATTCCTTCATTATTTTAAGGGAGGGTACTCAGGTATCTTTGTTTTAATTTTAAAATTTCGAATATTGTTCTATATTTTGCTCTGTGGAAGACAAATACAGATGCATAAATATTATATGATCAAGTAGTTGGTTCAACTTATGGTACTTAATTGAAAAGTTAACAAACTTAAAAGTTTGCAAAAAGTTCAATCCATACATTGTTAGGTGAAGTGAATTTATTGACAATCGATTATACGATAATAGTACTCTGTGTTGTCCACACCGTTTGACTGCGGAAACAGACTGTGACATTGATTTCTACATTGAACAATTTAACAATTTTAAGCATTATTTAATTACGCGACTCTTTAACAATTGAATAATTAGGAAATCTGTAACAAGGGAAAGTCATTCAGTTTAACAATCAAACCTGTGTAAGTAGTCACCTGAATTTAACAACTACCAGTCTTAGGCAGTCAATATAGTTAAATCACAAACATGCATGTTTATTTTTGAATTTTTAATATACCTGTATCAGAAAGCTACTTTCTTTAAATCAACCATATTTGGTACACATCACTTGGCTTGTACCAATATTATCAACAGCTTTTTTTAATGGAATTATTCATTTGTTTGTCTTTTATTTTGGTATTTTGAAAAATTTGGGGAAGTTACAATTTCAATAACAGTGCAATTTGGGACAAACATTCTGAGACACATTAGGGTTTTGTACAATCCCAAACTAAATAGACATAGAGGCATGCAGAAAGAAAGTCGGACATACAGACAGACACACACATAGTCAAATTTGCAAACTGTTGGGTACACAAAAAGACACTGATCATTCATAAAAAAGGTTCCATTCAACAAGTCAAGTAACATAGAAGTCTTAAAGAAATCCTTAACTATGTTTTCCTTCTTTATAGTATCAGTATATAATCTATAAACAAAATTGAACCGATCAATTGGTGAATTAAACGACTGAATACATTATGTAAACTGAGAGAGTATGAATTAAGGTTATTAATTCGGTATATATCCCACATACATATCATCAAATTACCCTTAAGCTTGCGGTAATAAGCTCAAAGGTAAATATTATAGCATTAAGTAAATGAATAATCCCTGCAATACAGGACACAATTCATCTAATGTTTACATTTATATCTCAACCATTTTATTTTTAAAACTTTGTTTGTTTTACCATTTGTAAGGAACAGAACAAAAATCTTGGCCGGGTCAGCACATTTTGTTCAAATTGACTAATAAAACTTGAAAGACATTTCTTAAGTGTTCAGTAAGGCGTTCAATAAGTAAGGTATATTTGGTCTAAATATAGACATTTGGTACATACATGTAGTTAAATAAGTGTAATTGAATACCCGCCCCCATCCCTATTGGGGTACAAATGTTCATGTACCAGTGTATCAACATTCTAGGGCATCGTTGAAGCATTTCTGTGTGTGGGTGTCCGCAGTAAAACTGATCTGTCTATAATTTGTCCCTGTTCTTAACTGTTGTTATATTTATATGGTATGCAAATCAACCTGCATTAAAGATCTCATTTATTACCGCCCCTAGAAACAATGACTCAAAGTGTTCTTGTCAAGTATGTGCTAATAAATTGTCACATATTGAGAAAGTCTTGTCAGTACTTATACCATTTTTGTGGGTTTTAAGGGAGGGAGGCGAGGGTTCTGGTTACACCAAAATTGATCAGATATCAACCAGCATTTTCTGATTCATTCATACATTGTAGGTTCTCATGTATTGTGTATTTGGACATGGGCATCCAGCTATATAGTGGGCAATTTTATGGCTTCTGAGACCTATTTGGCAAGGGCTTCTTAAAATAATGACTAAGGACGACGTATTGGACAAGGGCCTCAGTCGAATCATTGGGAAAAGGCTCTGGCAAGGGAAACATTGGGCAAAGGCTTTGGAAAGGACTAACATTGGGCAAAGGATTCAGACAATCAGACAAAACATCAGGCAAAGGCTTTGGACAAAACATTGGGCAAAGGCTTCGGACAAAAATTGGGTAAAGGCTTTGGCAAAACATTGGACACAGGCTTTAGACAAACATGTGGCAAAAGCTTTGGACAAAGGCTTTGGACAAAACATCGGGCAAAGGCTTTGGACAAAACATCGACAAAGGCTTTGAACCAAACAATGCGCAAAGGCTTTGGACAAAGCATTGAGCAAAAGCTTCAGGCAAAACATCAGGCAAAACATCGGGCAAAGACTATTTAAAGATACATAAAGCAAGGACAAAAAATTCAACCAATGCTTAGCAATAGAAGATTTCTACCATCAGTAATATTTTGTTAGCTTTAAGTATACATGACTGTATCAACAAACTGTCCTAGCAGACTGTCAATATGCAATGTACGATGCATGTGCAGCTTATATCACACAAAAGGGGGTTTCCCCAGATGTTACACACAAGCCAGCGATATAGGCAACATCAAAAATGCTAGAGAAGTACTTCATGATATCATGATACCAAATTTGTACCATCAACATTAACATAATACCAGGGTAAAGTAGTCTATAGATCAGATTTCTTAATTTAATTCACCCAGGTATTCAAACTGATGGTGTACAAAAAATATGCAATATCTCATGACAAATTGTTTGCTGGAGAAATGAAGTATATATCCTAAATATTATAGGTTTATTTTGGGAGTTTCCATGGTAATTTGAGAATGATTAATTTCTTTTATAAAATATAAAATCTCTTAAAGTTGTAACAAAAATAAAGAATGTTTTGAAATCAAGCAATAATATTACAGAAACTTATATGATAGGCTTTATTAAAAACTGCACAGATGATATTAGAGATGCCAAGCACAGCCTTTATTTGCCAGTCCACTTTCTGCTAAATATGGCAGGCATGTGTTTGCCTCCACCCGAATTTGAACCCTAGTCACCAAATTAGGCGGCAAGCGCCCTAACAATGTTTTGACTGAGCTACGGAGGACACATATCTAAGCAAGTTGTAAAATAGATTGCTCAAGACCTTTCCCTTGCAGAAAGTTACATCTACAGTCTAGAACCCATGAACATGAAATTAATATGAAGCGAAACAGATGATCATCGACTACACAAGCACCCATTAAACTTCAGATTTCAAAGACAATTTAACAGTCAACAGTTTTCACATTCATTTAACATGTTGCATTATGAAATAATGTGATATGAAATATGCAGTTCAACTTAAGTGAACCTAGACTCGGTTCACTCACTGCCAATAAAACTTGTGCAGCCATTACACTGCAACACTTGAACAATGTCATGCAATTTGAATATGTGTTTTGAATAATTCATACATTTAAGAACAGTTTTTCTATCCTTGTAGGAAGATATATACCCAGACTGCTCATTGTGTATGTCCCACTAGTACACAGAAGACATAATGTTGCAAGCATGGCATTTTTCTTGCTTTATCCATACACCATGTAAATACCTTCAAGAACTTTATATTTTATTCAGTGAAACTTAAAGGGAAGAATGTTAATGAGATATCTGGATAATTCATATCCATATACAATGTATAAGTAAAAGACATCAATAATTATATACTATGATGTCTAAGGCATGGTTTAAGGGCACTTGCAGCCTTATCCAGCGACCTGGGTTCAAATCCTGGTTGAGGCACTCATATGCCTGCCATATTTCAGCAGAATGTGGACGGCAAATAAATGCTATGCTCGGCAAAACACAACAAGGTATGGAATATTCAAAAGAAGGTTGCCCAATAACAAGCACTGGAACATTACTGAGTCTGTGTAAGATTAAATGTCAATTTCTATATTTAAAATGGCATAGTATTATAATCAATACACTTGTTAGTGACAGTATTACAGAAGGTTATTGTGGGCTCATAACCTGCGAAAGTCATGACCATGGACCACATAAAATTACTGGTGGTTTTTACAGACATTTGACTCAAGCAAACAGCATTTATCACTAAAAGTCTTAAATAAATTGTGTATATGATATTGTTTCTAGTTCTTTACATGACTATTCTTAACAAAACAGTAAAGTTGGTTCCATAAAAAAACACCTCATGTCTTTCTTTGGCATACAGCATGGAAAATATTCACATGTTTGTCAATATGGTTTAGAAACAGTGAAGAAATTTGTAACCAAAGGACACATTAATTGGAAAACTGAATCATCAGGGGGGGAGCAAGGAAGGGCAAAGAGGCACGAAGAGCTGCCACTTTAGGAATGAGGAAGTGAGGATCACAGTTTGACCGACTACGTAGAAATGAAAAAGACTAAGATGGAATAAAATAAAACACAACTTACAGTCTTAGAGTATTAAATTTGTTTCCAACAATTTTATCATTGTTTTTGGATAGTTTCGCTTTTGTTGCCCTAGTTTTGGACATGACGATATTTAACATCCAACATTCACAACTTCCTTAAACGTCTTTCAAGCAATGAATCATGATACTACCTTAAAACTATTTTCAAATTCAACGATAAAATATCATATTTTTCTCCGAAAACAAAAAAAACATATAAACTTCCCATATGAACTATCATGTCGGACTGATGACTGTGAGTTAAACACAGTCTATCTGTAGGGTTTCGCATAAAGCATTGGACTTTAGACATTGACTATCTATGCCTCATATCAATAATTTAACAACCTAATCAAATTATCACCAAAACTATAGAGACAGTAGATTACATACAGTAATTGATTCAATTACTATACAACACAAGTACTATACAAGCCATGGAACAGTGACCCAAGCATAGTAATCACCTCAACAAGTCAATGTTCTTATCACAATTGTTGTCCTAGAACCTCCTAACAACGACCACCTGTACAAATAAGAGCACAGCGTGTAATGTAGTGCTATAGATAGAAACAGAAATCCCTTTATTTAAAGGTATACATATATATAGCACCTTTCAAACTAATATACCAATCAGAATTAATGCACACTGCATCGGTATGTTAAAGCCTAAACAAGAACAGATGGAACCAAGGACAAACAAGATATGTTTGTAAAACATGTTTGCCCACATGGCAGTCCAATAGTGAGAAATTGTGAAGGTCACAGTGACCTTGACATAATGACCCCCGAATCACAAGAGGCCATGTACGTCTGCTGGCCAACCTCTGTGTAAAGTTTGAAGATCGGATCCTATGGCAAAGTGTTCTTGAGCCATTAAACAGAATCCATTTGATCTAACAAACAACCCACAGACCAATCGAAATGTGCAACATAATAGGTTTACCCTCCTCATCAAAGATGGGGGGAGGGGCATAAGTATCTATTTATATTGGTTCACAACAAACAGGAACAATTTGTTAGACTTTTAGAGCAAGATCATCATGTCATGATCATCATAATTCATAATCAAGACGATGTCATGACATTATCATCAAGACATCAGCATGATGCCGTCATTCACAGAGTTACATTGAAGAGTTCTTCAAAGAAGGCTAGTACGATAACAACATACAGACATATTTGATAAGTAGGTATAAAAGTATATCTTTATTAGATTACTTATCTCAAAAACATGGCCACTTGAACACATCAAAATATTTTCAGATAACATTTTATCTGACATAATTTCTAGATAGGTAAGTTTTGCAAGGGCCCCCATACGGAAAAAAGGGGGAACAAAACACTGTAACAAAATACTAACAAAATATATGTTTTGTTGATGTTTTATTAGTACAGCAAATCGCATGCAAATGAGCTAACAAAATACTAACAAAACACTAACAAAACACTACTAACAAAATACTAACAAAACACTGATTTGCATATGAAAAGGGATAGTTCAACAAAACACTAACAAAATACTGTATGTTTTGTTAGTGTTTCATTAACGTTGTTTAACAAAACACTAACAAAACACTGCTAACAAATTACTAACAAAATATTATATGCAAATGAGTTAACAAAATACTAACAAAACATTGTAAACAAAATACTAACAAAACATATGAGGTGCAAAAGACAGCATTCAGTTATGAGGCTTTATTATGCCCCTGTGTTATAGCTTTGTCCATATTGATATGTAAATCAACTTGTTATACATTTTGTTACGGACCGACGAACAGGAAATCACTGTATGCCTCCCCATCTGGCATCAGTATATATATATATATATATACCGGCCGGGAATTAAAACCGAAAAAGTTACATTTAAGATATGCCAGTAGAAATGCATATGCATGCACGTAGAAATGTGTAATTATATTCTGGCATATATATGGAATGGGTGCCACAATTCAAATAATTAAATCAAAATTGCTCAACAGTCATGATTTTTAATTAATCCATGTTTCAAAGCAAATTCAATTGGTACAATTGATTGCGAATATTTTATTAAACAGAAGTATTAAATGTATTTATTTGTCACTTTGCTCATCTCAAATGTGCATTTATTGAAGCCTAGCTTAATTGTATGATGACAATCTTTTTATTGGAATTTGAAACAATCAATATTCCAGTAGAAATTGATCATGATCGAAATTTATCTTGATAAGAAGTATAGATATTATAGCATTGTACCTGCATGTTGATTTCAGTCCAACTTTCACATATCCTGTCACATAATTCCTTCATATTTGTGTCCACAAAATAAAAACACTGGCCACTTTTCTGTTGATACTAAACCATACCCGTTACAAACAGAAATTCAAATTTCCTTTGTGTGTGTGCACATAAGTCCATTAGCCAATGGAATCACTGCTTTGTAGAGATAATATTTTATTACCCAGTGACCTGAGAACCTCATCAGTCTGCATCTTGATTATAAACAGTTGGACCAGACAAGTTCGATGCTGTACTAACAAAACACCATCTTCATTTAGTCAAGTCCAATGAAACATTAACAAAATATAGGATGAATTAACAAGTTAAAGTGTAATGAAACACTAACAAAACATTACTTTCATTCTTTTAAGTGTAATGAAACATCAACAAAACACTGTTCAATTAATGAAACATGAACAAAACACTAAACCCCCAAAATTCAGAAAGTGTTTCATTGGTATTTCGTTAAATGCTGTACTAACAAAACATACTAACAAAATATAAAACTATGTTTTGTTAGTGATTTGTTAGTATTTTGTTAGTAATTTGTTGATTTTCTTTTTCGTTTGGGGGGTTTTAAACCAAACTTGACATTCGGCAAAATATTTGGTCATTTAAACAATGCTATCTCATATGATATACAGTTCATATATAATCTAAATTCTTGATTTTTTTTAAGTTGTTTGGCATCCTTGACATTTGACATACACTATGACCTTGGATCTTCATATTCTTGTATTTTACCATGATCAATTTCTAATTACCTGGTTCAAAAGAATTTTCAGTTGACCTTTGGCATCATCAAGTGACCCTGAATCTGATTTGACATTTGAAATCATCAAGTGACCTTGACATTTAACCTGATTTGACCTTTTAACATCATCAAGTGACCTTGACCTGTACCAAGTTTTGCCCATCATCTTAATTACCATATTAGGCAAAGTGGCCAGAAAATCATTTCGATGCAAAAAATGTAATGGAAAATGCAATATGTATTCCCATAGTTTGAGCGACATAACATGTTACACAAATGTGAACATAACAACCTGACAACAAGCCGACAAGCCAACTATCTATCAAGGATGAAAAACAGTACACTAATAGATTTGTGGCAAACCTAAATAGAATAGCGACATGTCAATAAAACTAAATATCAGACAATAAAATATTAATTTATTTCAAAAAGTAAACTTTCAGAATATAGACAAAAGGACTGACACACAAATCAATATTAAAATGAAATGTATCTAATGTGCATTGAACAGGTGAATTGGGCAAGTTCTCTTTAAGCCTGGTGCATGAAACTTACAGGAAATTTAAAAACATATTGAAATGCTGATCTGGTTAAATCATCATACCATAAAACAAAAAATTGAATATTTTTTCAAAAAAAAGAGCTAAACATTAAAGGAAAATTACAACACAAAACTGGTTTTTGCGCATCAATAAATGTATTATGAAGGCCACCAGTTACCATGGTAACATGTCTTCAATGGTTATATCAAAGTGGTGCAAAAATATTTAATGTTTAAAGTAACCTTAAAGTTCACAAAGCAAGGTTTTTGTATATAATAACAGCAGTGAAATAACACATAGTATGTAATAACACAAATAATTACCCCTACAATGCATAAATAACTTAACCATTTTGAAAAGAAGTTTTTGAAATCAACCGTGTATATCATTGCAACAGCATACCATTCACTATATGGGCTTAACAATATACATGATTGGTGGTCCTTTTATGTCTGCTTAGTGAAGTAATACAAATTATCAGCAGTATTATACATCGACACAGCATATTTTACTTATGAGTTAAAGCGGAAACCAGCAGGACAACGAAAGTTGTGTTCCCAAATCTGAACAAATTTGTCCAACAATGCAGCCAGTTGTTCAAGTGGCATTCTGAATTTGATATTCAACTAGACTAGTCCTACTCAAGCCTACTGCCATGACAGAATGCTCTTCAAGAAGGACTGGATAAGTGCCAATTTCTAAACATGTGGAGTACATGATTGCAGCCAATTTTACTGATGTCTATAACATGCCAAACCTTAGAAACAAACCCAAATCATCCGGGTGGTGCTCATATATTATAGAGAGGGAGGTGGCAACGAAGAGGAAAGGAAGTATGGGGCAAGGCAAAGAGGATGAGATAAGATGGAGTGCAAGGAGGATATGAGGGGACACAAGAAAGAGGCAAGAAAGATGACGTAATATGTGGGAAATGAGGAGACAAAGTATAGACAAGACTAAGGCAAAGAGGAAGCAAAGCAGGGTTTCCTCTGGGTAATTTTTAGCTTGCGCCAACAAATTCGCCAATCAGAAAAAGTTGGAGCCAGTGGCTCCAAATTTGGAGCCAGTTGTCTGTTTGACGAGACACACCTTTCTGGTATGCATACAAAGTATACTGGTTAGTTTCCAGGCAGATATTATAGAGGATGGTTAGTTATAAGCATGTTGTGACCTTGCTCTCTAATTTATTTCAAACACTTACATAAACAATGTTTAACATTAGATGCTTCAATAATTTACTGGAAAAAAGAATGGTTGAAAGAACAAAAAAAATCGTATCCGAATTTCATGCTATCCGGATACCACTCAAGTTAAAAAGAAAATACATTGTTTTGGACAATAAATGGTGTTCTTTTAGCCATGAAATTACTTCTACTAAGTTTAAACATCAATTACCAAATAAATTAAGTCAATTAGTAGTGATTAAAGCTAGTTTATCTTCTTCCGTAGAAATATGAATCCACAAATTCGATTCCACGGACTATTACCAAATCTCGGCTGCTTATTTTGTTTACTAAAACTACGACAATAAAGATATTTTTCACACGTGTTTCATAATTAGCTTGGATTTAATTGGATTAAAGGATTACCAACTGTGTTTGAAGCTCGGAGCAATTATTGATTTTATCACCGCTGCCGATTGTCACGTGGTGTGTGCAAGTGTTACACAGACTGACTGTTAATTGAAATTTATGACACCTTGATTATGCATAATTGAATCAACAAGTATGGGGCAGTATGCCAATTATCTTATCAACTGGCCCTAGGAAATGACACCAGTTAGATTTACTCAACATTGTAAACCCCAAAGTGTAAAATTATACGCCTGTGAGAAAAATACGAAATTTACGATTTTTGTAAAGTTTTTTTTATTGGCGCCTGTAAGAATCGCCAACTGAATATTTTTGGAGCCAAATTTTATTTTCTTGCGCAATTGGCGCCATTGGCGACCGACAGCGGGAACCCTGGCAAAGCAAAGATGATAAGAAGGAGGCAAGGCAAGGACAGGGCAAGGCAAAGAGGGTGGAAAAGGAGGATGCAAGAAGGAGACAAGGAGCAGAGGAAAGGCTTGAGCAAGGCGAGGAAGATGCATGCAAGCAGGAGCAAGGCTTTTGTCAAATATAAAACATAATATGATCATTTGCAAACATTGTTCACAGATATGTTAGAGCTATAAAATATTGTTTTATACCTCAGGTAAATCATGATTTGCAACACTTAAAACATAGACATGAAATGATTGAGTATGAAACATATTTCTCACCAATAACAAGGTGGACATTATGATGTCCCATTTATTAGGGGGGACAGTTAACATCTACATTTATAGACCAATTAATACAACATGTTGAAGTATTGACTATCCACCTGCATTATACACACACAATACATGCTATATTATAAATACTGTAAACAAATTTACTTTCGCGAATACTTATTTTCACGTTTTGCTGATCAACGGCATATTCTTGACTTCAAATTTTTACATTTTTAAGTCTGCCGTGATGTCCATATTAATGTTTTGATCACTTTCAAGGCTTCTTAATTCTGCGAATTTCTACCATTTGTGGACTCTACGAAAATTAGATTGTGCAAAATAATTTCTGGGTTTACGGTATATTATATACAGTATATACAGTACAATTGATCTACGATGATATGTTAAAGCTGATCACTCATATATTCAGACTAGAATTTTATGTTTTATTGCCACACAGGCGACATATAGGGCAATGGCACTTGGAAGAATATTAGTCATTATAGAAGATAGAGCATGAAACAGAAAGTTCAAGTCTTCAAGCATCCCAGGTTCTCTACGAGCAGCCACTATAGCCAATGGTGCGTCATGGGATTTTTTTCTTGAGCGAAATCAAAGAAAATCACCAACAAATCAATATCATGCAATTGGGTTACTACTTAAGCACTTGCAATTATTAAAACAACACTGTATAAACCATACTGAGACAGTGGTGTTGAAATAGGAAACATTAACACCAGAGCAAGAAGACTAGAGGCCCATACTAAATATAGAATACAAGCTCTTCAAGATTTAATGGAACCCGGGTAGGGGGTACCGGTGTAATGTTATTTTAGTATGGAATTCGATTTTTGTATACATTGTCTTACCACATAAAACTGAGTCAATGCTCTTTCAAGTCGGAGTCTCAGTTTAATGTGGTAGTACAATCCAGTTCAATCCACCAGAAGGGGCAAAAACAAGTATAAAAGCTTATACTAACAGTTCAATACTACCTGTTTAAGCAATTGTTTTAATCTTTTGGGTATACATTAACAATGACGTCACTGTCAGATTAACCTAGCTGGACTATAAATACTAATTTATTTTAGGTCATTTGTGAAACAACAAGTTTTCACCTATACTTCTTAGATTAATCAATCTCAACACCTTTTTGAAGGAACCAATATGATATGAATTTATATGGTCTAAATATACCAATGAATTCAATAGCAGTATTTGCTTGTAGGTATTTATCAATAGGGCGGGCTGCTATAAAATTAACTTGTAATTAAGTATTTTTTACAGTATGCTATTATACTATGACTGGTTACTGGTTTGCTTTAAACACAAACAGATAAGCTTAAGGTGACATATATGTTTTATACAATGAATAAAACATTTAATGAATACCAACTTGATTTAATGTTAATGACAGGCTTAAATCAGTACAACATGTACATACGAGATACACAAGATATGTGGGGTATTTAAATTCCGATAGTATAAGAGTTTCGAGCCTAAAATCTTGTTGAGCATAAAATCTTGTGTCAACAGATTTAAATCCTTGCTTTACAACCCTAGACAATATAATACCAACACCATGATAAGATTTAACCAAACTGTAAACCTGTATAACTAGTTCATTGTCATTTTTATGTGTTTTCTTTTTTTGTACAATTAATTAACTTAAGAAAATTTAAATATATTTAAACCAGAGTATTATGACAAAACAACAGTATTATTGCGCAATCTTTGGATCATGATTGGACACGCCCCCCTGATTATCACACTCTGAAGTAAATCTATTGTTAAAATCAACAATTTTACAGTATGTATACACATTTTAATGGTTTAAATAAAGATTTGTATTAAAGATAAAATTCCTTTAGGGATTGTTAAAAAGTGTGAACTACTAAAGGGGACAAAAGGGGCTGAAATCCACCCACACAGCATAAATTATGTACACAGTAAATTGATGTATTGAAAGTTTCCAGACTATCAAACATTATACCAAATAGCCCCGAAGCAATATGTATACATGTAAATGTTTGACTATGTATGACAAACTAACTACAAATTGTTTAAACATATGTTGTTATACCAACAACATTCCTCAAAGAAACAGTAAACATTAAACACAACATTATTCAATCTTCCAAGCAGTATATTCACAAGCCTTCCCTCCCTCCCCTACTGAAAGGCTCATGACGATGTCCAAGTTAGGGGCCTACACTATACCACATGATCAAATGTTCCTTAGTCGAAGAGGGGTTTTAAATATCATATGTGGTTGGTCAATTAATTAAAGAAGCACATACCATTCCCATATAAAAACTGTGGTGGGAAAGTAACATTTAGATAGATTGTGGTATAAGTATCATGCATCGTCACCGTCACATACGATATCATTAATTACCGGGGTAGATTGCTAAATTCTTGAATCACCAGTTTAACATCATTAAGTTTATCAAGGATTTAATCATAACATAAACCCAACACATCCAGGGCTTTGATATTTTCCTACGCATGGCCAACCCATCTGTAAAATTTACAAACCCTCAAGATAAATTCTCCACGATTTTTAAGGTTACGAAAATACTTGAAATATTTGCTCGGATGAAAAAATAATTAAAGGTATACATATTGAAGAAGTTATTTTAACTGTCTCCTTATTTATATGGGATGGTTTATGGGAAATAGTTGCATGTTTGTTAATACTGACAAGGCTACAAAGGTGAATTCATACCTATCAACCAGTATATGATAAAATAAAACGCAGTTAAAGGACATGTGTTTATCTTATCATATAACCCAAGTTCTTCTTTTTTATGTAATAATAAAATTTTATGCATTTTTGTAAAGGAGTGGGGCTAGATTGGCAGTCTTGATATCGCAGTTAGTAAAAGTGAAAATTACCTTTTTAGTCTTTAGGAGAGTAAAAAAAATGAATGTGGGTTCAAGCGCTGAATAAGCATAAAACTAAAGTCAGTCTTTTATATTATCATCAACTTTCATGCCTTTTTGTACAGGTGTGAGGCAATATAAGCAGCTTTCTTATCTTAGTTGGTGAAAGTGTGATAATCAACTGATTACGGAGTAAGTGTGGGTTCAAGCTCCAAATCAACAAGTTTTCTTCCATTTTTTTCCATGTAATTTAAGATAAAATTTTAAGAAAACATAAGATTTTCGTTCAAGTTGTGAATCATAACATAATCTGACACTTCAATAAAGAACCCAGGTGACAATGGTCCAACAAACACCATATTTCCCTGAAGCAGTTTTACAAAAAATTATACCTATAAAATTTGGCTACAAATTGACCCCCCCCCATGTAATTATCTTGTACTCAAAAGGTCAACAGTAATGTAACTTCAAACAAATACACTTGAAGTCATTATTAACATCAAGAAATAAAATCTTTCCACATAATATGCTACCAAAATTTTTGTCTGATCCTATCAGGGAATTATTTTGCATATTTGACAAGATATTTTGACGAGGTATCATTCAGGGGCAAAAAAATTGCCTTAACCATACATCTACCCTGTCAATCAAATTATTGGCGTTTGGCTACAGTAAACTGGTGGCTGTTTAATACATCGTATGGTTTGAGATTTAATAACATTGACTGCTCAAGTTGAGAAATTCATAAAATACAAACCTTGGAAGCGTTATTGGCTGGCTATATTGCTTGGGTACCCCTCTCAGAGTAGCACCATAGATTTGTTCTAAACGTAACAAGTCAGGGGCACTGGCGTACAGTGACATAGTTCTCTGACTCGGTTCTGGAGGGGGAGGTGGCGCCATCTTTGGTGCCGGAGTGACCGACGACATGGTACTACTATGATCCTCGTCGTCGTCAATATTTATTGGCACTGTGGTCATTGATAACATAGGTCTACGAAACACCTGCTGTAAACCTGGGTTCATTACATTTTTTCCATTTGCGTACTGAAAATTCCGTGGTAAGGTTTTAGTTTTGAGTTTTTTCTCCATTTTTAATCTCTTTTTTTCCTCTTTAGCTCTTTTTCTCTCCTCTTTCTCCTTCCTTTTTCTTTCCTCCTTCTCTTGTTTTTTCAATAATTTCATAAGTTTTTTATCACCTTTTGAATCAACTAACGTAGGCATACTGGAGAATTTTAATTTTGACTGCATTAGCGTACCTTGTTTTCGTCCAACAGTAAAAAACTCCTGCCCACTTGTGCCATTATGTATATGGTCATCAACCATAATTCGTTGCCCACCTTTTTTAATAATAATCCCAGTCTGTGTCATTCCATTAACTTCAAAACTACGCGGTCCTGGTCCACTGACATTGGACGTCAGGGAATTTCTCCTCGATCTTTCCTCCATGTTTATTTTATCCAGGTTAAAATCACTTAAACTCCGTTGAATTTTATTATCTCCGTTCACAAGAACACTTTTTCCGCTAGTTTTTGTACACACTACATCAGGTATGGATTCCCATTTTAGATGGTTATTATTTGTACTAGTTACACCTGTAGATTCATTACATGTGTCACCGCTTGCGAAATCTAAATTCTGTACTGACACATTATTATTGGAGACTACACTATTATCACCATATGTAGAACTCGCTTTACACACATCGGTAAATTCCAGCTCCGAAGTAGTTTGACTACCTATCGAATTAAAACTGTCACCACTGTGTCCACTATTTACACTGTTTGACCTGTATATTGTTCGCACTACCCCATTTGGATAGATTCCTACTCTGGCACTAGTCCAATTCTCGCTGGTTATAGTTAAACCATTGTGTACCTTTTCATGCGAAAACTTATCATGGTGTATTAATCCAGGTATTAGATCATTTTCAGACCATTTTTGTATCACATAATCCGTGTCCTGTAACCTGCGTCGATTTGCAGAGGGTGCTGACTGACTTCTTTTTTTATATCTGCCAGGCCTTCCGCTATTACTTTCGAAAGATTCGGAGCTATTTAAACTCCCGCGTGGCGTCGTTGCTCTTGGTGAATTCTGCGCGCTGGCGTAGCCGCGTCTCCCAGCTCGTGGGGTGCTAGTTGCGTATGGCTCTTCAGTATATGAATTAGACACTACCACCACTGACTTATTTGCTGAATGATTTGAGACTGTTTTGTTATTGTGTAAGGTGGATTGATCAGCTCTATTACTTGTTACGTATGCTTCACTAGTCACATGATTTGCATAAGCCTTAGGCTCGGTAGTGACATAAACATTAGCTCGACTGTCAGTGAAGGAAGGACCCGAGGGGATGACCACAGCTTTTATAGGTATATTTCTCCTAGGTGACTTTATCTCTTCACCTTGGTTAAACTTGGGACGCAGTCCGTTAGGTAATGCTATGAATTTATTCAGCGGGAAGCTCTTCTGAGGTAGAGGACCTGGCTGCTTCTTGTCTCGTCCTTCCAAGGACTGGACAGGTATCTTAACTGGTGCTTTCAAGGAGTCTTTTGTTCGCTTTTTAATTGCTTTCTGACTCATTTTAATAGCTCAAAGTCAAGGCAATAAACACTGGTTTATAGTCACTGCAAATATTTGGTCAGTCTCTGTGTAGCATTATAAACTGTTAAACATTGTTGACTGGATTAAAGCAGTGTCTCTGGTTGTATGTTTATACACATATACAGGTTTACAGTTTGAATCAATACTCAACATTTTTCATACCTGTATAAAACAGTATAATAATACCATCATACCTGTGTGGACAAAAGGCTTACTGTGTGATCAACAAACCGTAACAAACACGAAGATCAGTTTTCTTGATATTGAATAAAAAATGAGGAAGAAATTCGATACAAGACCCAGAGGAAATGTATCCGCACACACACAATGTTAAACTGTCACATCAGCGTCGCCATCCGGACGAAAACAACGAAAACGAAAGTTATATCCCAATGGTAAAAAATCCACATAACCGATCACTGCACACAGTACATCCAATGGGAAAGTTTTCAAAAATGTGACAAAGAGCATTAAAATAGTGCGAGTTCATTCCTAATTCTTAATTCCTAATCCACATTTTTGTTACAAACCGATCAGTGTTATATAGGATCACAACATACTTTCAGGATTTTGCACATTTTCTACGGACAAATACAGCATTAAGTGATTAAACCATTTCATGAACATGTTTTCAACGAGCTTTTGGATCAATAAGAATTTCCTGTGCAGAAACACACAGAATCAGGGCCGAACATTCTCAATTCTCAATAAGATATTGTCATTGCCGGGAAAATACCTGCGTCAGAAATTTGTGACAGGTGTGCTCGTAATAACAGCATTTATTGATTCCTCGATGTCTGTCATCAGATTGTGGGTTCTTTAGTTTGCCTTCCTTGATAACAGCCGAGATGTTGGGAATGAATGACTCAGATACGAGTGATAGAAAATCATGGAATAACAACAATAACAAATGGTTTCTAGGTGGAGTCATAGAGAGGCAAGGCTATCAGCACAGAATATGCCAGAACAGAAGAACCCATATATTCACTGCCTTACTGTTACATGACACATAGGCCTGATGTTTCACATAATTTGTCAGAAAATATTTGGGATTTTTTTCAAGAACTGATTGAATAGGAGAATTTATATTGAAAAAGATACTCGTACGCCCCTTGAAATTAATGCACATCAAGTTGACTAAAACGCAGTGCATGTTGTACTACCATGGTACCCCACTCCTAGTATACCAAAATATTGCTACAAGAGATACCTAGCTTAAAATGTCAAAGGGTGGTTGAACAGCTGAACTGCTGACAACAGCCCTGAAAAATTGGTATTTTTTTTTAAAACTTAAGTTGCTGTCTAAAGACGCCTCCAGGTAAAAACCAATGGTTAAAATGAAAGTCACTACATTAAACAAAATTTGACAGGATTGATGAAAGCTTTGAAAATTGAAGATAATCACTCTTGACCAAATAAAAGATACACAAAACAGAGACACAAACATTATGAGAACCACAAACATTGTCAGACAGACCATAACAACCACAATATTTACATATGGGGGACAAAACCACCACAATATTTAGATATGGGGGTACTGGCTTATGGGACCTTTTGATCAAATAAGCACAGATCTATCAAAATTTCAAACTGAACCAAAATCACAGTAAATGCAGAATATTAGGCGCATCTTATTGAAAACCAGTGAAAACTCAGGTACAGTATAACAACTGTAGAAATACATTCTTTTTGTAAGCTGCAAAATTTGGCTGCTGTTTAAATGTTGCTGCTTTACAGAGGTGAAATTTATATGTTAATCATCAGTCTGGGCAACATTTTGACAGTATTGTTATATAGAGGTTATTGATCTACCAAGGGCCACTGTAGAGGTGGTACTGTTTACTTATTAGAGTTGGTCTAAATACGAAGGTGATTTAAACAGGAAGTAAAAATGAACTTAAATCTTTGAGGTGGTCTTATAACTGAGTAGATGTTAAAATGTGGTTTTACATAATTTTTAACATAAGTTTTTCAAGAAATGACTTAGAAATGCATAATGTAGAGTCAAACTGATCTTGTTTGCTCTTTGTGTAAAACAATACACGGTCTATGATTTTGTCTTTTTGCTATTTTAATAAAAAAAAACTTTTTTTGAAAATATCAAAATATTGTGGACAATGAACAATGAGTTACAAAACAAATAAACTCCATAAAAGTATGTTGTTTTTCCTAAAAACGTAAAATGTTCATGTTAAAAATTGTAAAATTAAAGTTTATGGCAAAGTTAGATTAATCACTTTGTTTAGAAGGAAACATTAATATTTTTTGTAAATTTTATTGTCGGTTAGTACAGTAATTTTTTTTTATGTTGATTCAATCAAATGTATGAGAAAAAACAACAGTCATATTAAATATTTATTTAAGTATGACTAATATGGTGACCAAATTTTTGATAATTCTAAATCATTCATGATTGTAATATTTATTTATTTCAAGTGTGACTAAAATTGTGACCAGTCCTCTCCGTTCGAAACCATTCAAGATTTGATTCTAAATTTAGATTTGTCATTTCTTATATACCTCCCGTTTGTTTACCGACATGACGTAATTGTTTTAGATAATAACTTTTAATCGATATAAACATCCACACGACTAGGGGTCACGTAATCTACCTTCGCAGATAAAACCGTTTTCCATGTAAAAATCAATGCGGTTAAATGAAGTCATTTAATGTATGACTAACCATGTAAACAGCTGTTTCAATGTCTCATGTTAGGCTGGGCGGGCATGTTAGGCTGGGCGGGCGTGTTCTGTGATAACAAGTCCAACCCTTTGAACTCAAGACCCTTTAACAAATTTTTCAATTCACAAATATGTGTAAATTTTTGTTTTATAAAATAACATAGCATACCAAATACAAATATAGAACAAAACAGCTGTTTAAAAGTTCATGTTTAAATAGAGATAAAGTTATAAACCTTCTCCCATTGACAGTACAAACAATTCAATTGTATCTTTGAAAAATTCTATTCTTGGAGTATTTACAAACCGGACTCGGACAATAATGGTCAATAGAATGTTCACAATTGATCCATAAATGGAAATCTATAAAAGTTTATGTATATTTTTATGTTGTTTTGGGTTGTAAAATACCAAACTTTAAGTCATATTGAACTGACTGATAATATGAGAATATTGATTGGAAGCTATCTAGAATTGACCGCTTTTGAAAATAATCAAGGTTTTAATGTATTGACTAGTTTTAAAACTATGATTAACCAGTTATCAACGAGAGTGGTGGCCTAGAGGTAGGGTGCGTGCTTCGAGATCGAAAGGCTCACCGGGTTCAACCTTCGTCAGGACCACTGGTTAATTTCTCTAAGCGAAATTAGCCCACCAAGGTGTAAATTGGTACTTGTGGGGGCAGTGTCTATTCCTGGGCACGGCAGATTGATTTTGGCTGCCACACCCACAGGAGAGAATTTTAAGTCTCCCCAGGGAGACTCAAATGTAGGTTTCCTTAGGTAGCCTGATGACCAAGGGAAGTAAAAATGTCAAAGGTAGGTTGAACGACTGAACAGCCGAAAAAAGTCCTCGAAAGTTGGTAACGTTCTATATCAGATGGAAATGATTGAAAATATGCACTGAAGCAAATGAGACAAGACTCATCAAAATATTTCAATGTACCGGTATGCTCTCAATATTTACAAAGCCATTAAACTTTATTTACCATCTAATTAATTAAACTGCTTGTAAATTGTGAGTTATACTTTTATATCTATGAACAGGTTACATGCTAATGCATTGTAATGAGTTTACTT
This sequence comes from Spisula subtruncata, assembly GCA_963678985.1. NCBI lineage: Eukaryota > Metazoa > Mollusca > Bivalvia > Venerida > Mactridae > Spisula > Spisula subtruncata. Next base: position 25,770,788 of record OY787664.1, on the reverse strand, counting down.
GCAAAAAATGTGAAGCATTGGCAAAATTGTGTTTTAATTGAATAAACTTGTGCAAAAAATGTAAAGTTTGTACAATTGTGTTTTAACTGAATGTTATCTGAACTTGGCAGGTTTGTTTGTAATTCAGACATGGCCAGGACAACAATGCTATTATTGACACTCAGATTAGACAACTATTGTCACATTGAATTACATACATCATGTGAGATCTAATCACATTTAGATTATGGATAAAACCCTACACAGCTAGATCGTCTTGTCAATATTGTTCAAACTTTACACTCTCATTTTTTCATCACAACAAAGGGAGGTAACTCAATTTAAAGAACATGAAAAATACAACAAAGTTATCACAGTAACTTCCCTTGTTTAAAATTATTTCTTTGATCTCAAAATTATTATTGAAATTATGCTGCAATTCTTTATTAGAGATGTAATATCTTCTCCATACTGTGTCATATGCTTCCAAATATGATTCAGGTATTTGGTAAGTATTATGAATTTAGCTTAAATGCATGACAAATAGGCTGTAGTATACGACGTTGATATGGAATTTCTATAGAAAAGTCTCAGGAAAGAGGAGGTCTATGAAGTAAACAGGAATGTCTACAAAGAAGTTAATCTTAATTTCCAATATATAAGCAAAAACAAAAAACACTTATGCCCCAGTGGAAGCCTAGCACATAATAATTATCTAAGTCAATCAGGGGCCATTATTCTGTTGAAATGTTGGATAGTGTTACATGACTTTGACTTGAGTTCAACATCTTTGAAGTTTTTGTTTAAATTTTCAGTTAGATAGACATACAGACGGACAGGACAATCTCCAGCCTTAGTAGATTTTGGTGTATTAAAATTTCTTAAATCTCATTTTACATACATTTAACCAGATTGCAGAATGTAATTTTACTTATATACTAATGTGTATTACTAAACATGTGGAGACAGCGAGGGTTGAATAATTAATAACTTTATAATATTGTAAGTGATTTACTACAGAAAGTACTGACAATTGTGCATGGTTGACAGATTATTTATGTCAAATGAAATTGAATCTACAATACAATTATAATGTGATTATAAGATACTTAGGGGGTCAAAAATCTTTCCATTTGTACAAGACTTTATGACACATATTTATCACATGTCATAATAAATAATATAAGATGAACTTATGGATTATTGTAAAACGAAAGAAAGGTATTATCATTGTCCTGTATAGGATGATCATTAACAGTAATGCCTTTGTTTGATTTATTTCATTTATTATATTAGGGCCATGACCTGACATGACTTGAACAAGAAATTGCATGAAAAGCTACCTTGTCAAAAGAGACCTTCACATAATATTTATGTAAATCAAAAATTTAGTTGACCCACGAAAAGGATATAATATTTTTGGTAGTAAAACATTGAAAATACTGCATAAATATTCATAATCCAATAAATTCTCTTGTTAATACTGGCTTCATGCAACATCCACCAACCTGGCTACATCTGAAGCCCATTGTAAAGCCAAGGCGCTACTGAGTGGGCTTGTTTTTGGTAGCGATGGACCACGACCAGACAATGATGCATTGCCAGCTTGAGCAGTGCTGGCCGCTAGCATACCACTTTTCAGCACTTTGCTAGGCGAGTGATACCGAAGGTTATGCAACAGGCTGTTTCAGTAGGACATTGCTGCACACAGATCTACTAGCTGCGATTGCTGGCCAGTAGTAGAATACAAATTTTTTACTTATCCACATTGTAGCATTTCTTAAGCAAGCGGTTTACTGGCATAGCACCCAGTAGCGGTTGGCATAGGCACTGACCCCAGCTCTGTTGACAGTCCATTGGAAAGTCATACAGTAACAGATGACAAGTCTTATAGTATTGGACATGCTACCATTGAACAAGCCTATGCTATGGTCAGGTATTCATGCTAGCTGTATTGTCATTGATGTTTTAAATTGAAAATGCAGGAAATATTGATTAACGTTTTAACTTAATCCTCAAGGTGAAAAGTAATCCATTTAAGATAATGCACAATTTACTTGTATGGATAACAGACATAAATTTGTTACAAAGAGTAAGATATTGAATCAAATTGCAGAATCAACCTTCAAACTGTACAGACCCTAAAGTGAGAGCAGCAACCCTTTAGACCACAAAGATTCAAACATGAGACATAGTCAGCAAGCCTTCAGACCACACCAATTCCAAACACTAGATCAAGCCCATAGACTATATAGATCCTAAACATAAAAGAGCAAGTCTTAGACCACACAGATCCAAACGTGAAATGGGCAAGCCTTCAGACCACACAGATCCCAAATACCAAAGCTTTTAGCCCACACTGATCAGAAACACTAGGAGCAAGCCTTTAGACCACACAACAAGGAGCAAGCCTTTAGACCACACAGATATTCTGGTACATATAATTTATCCATTGATGACATTCACACAAATCCACCAGAAGAATATCAACACTTTCTGTCACATTTAATTGGCATCCACAAATTCCTCAAAATTAATTAAAATTTGAATATAATAATTATTGGTATCTCAAATTCCTCCAAATTAAATTCACCAGAAATTTGATTTAAAAAATCCTTACAAACACATTTTAGATCCAGAATTTCGCCTACATCACTTATATCATGTGATCCAATATCTAAACTTATATCATGTGATCCAATATCTAAACTTATATCATGTGATCCAATATCTAATTTATTAATTCTTATTTTCCCCTTTGTATTAGAATTTACACTAAACACAATACCACATTGTTCTTAAAGCTTGAATACCTTAACATGAAATATGACAATACACGAACCATCATGGCAAACAAAAGTTTCAATTGTAAAAGCGAATTATTGACAATTATCTAAATTATTAAAAAAATCAATATTTATTATAATGGTCATTATTAAGAATATTTAATGTTCTTAAAGAGTGTTAGTATCTATCATAACAATTGTGTGTCACACTTTTAAATCAGGTACTTATAAGACTAGGGCAACATATGGTTAAAGTCACATAATACAACCCCCAGGTCATGTGACCTCATGTAGGTCATGTGATAGCATTTCATTTTGCTGAATGATAAGAGCATAAACTAAATGCTATGAAAAATTTAAAGAAATTAGCAAAAAATATTTTAAAAGAAATTTGCACAATGAGGCATGTCATGATATGCAATTATGTTCGAAGACATTTGAAGAAATTACCAAAATTGATTTTATGAGGAATGTTTTGCACAATTATTGAATGTTGACTTTTATGCCACATATAGCATCTTAATGCTACTGGTAATGCGAGCAATTGCAGAAAATATTTAGCACTTAATTATAAAGCCAATAAAGTGCTTGGCAAATACTAAAATGCATTTTAATATTAGTTCCACCATTTGACATAATGCATTTATGTTATTGACCAGGCAACAATGACATCCGATACTTAACCTAGATATTTAAAAATGCAAAATGTTGATAATTTCTTGAACAACATTAAAAACCCCAGTAAAATGTGTATAAAGGGATGCAAACATGCTGCGTCTGGTAAAACTATTATTGCATTACTTTTTGTCTTTAAATTCCTGGAGTACCCATTATTCAATAAGCCCAAGAGACAATATTTTCATATTAGAATAGTCCAATTTGCACCAAGAAACTTTTAGATAAATCCAAACAGTAAAAGATCCATGAATGATAAAAACTTTTAAACCTAGGCACATATGTTGTTGAAAATTAGAATACTTGACACTAAAATTGTAATATATCACAAAATAAATATCATTCAAGCCTGTTTGATATCGGTAATGTAGCGTATTAACATCAGTAATTGCTATACTATCCAAACTATTGTAGTATATACTACATATGTTTAAGTCAATTCCATACTAACATTTAAGGTAAATAATTGAAATAGAAAATAGTCCTATTGTTACATTTTTATTTCCTACACTCTAATGTAATACTATCCGATTTCACCGAGATCTAAATTAATTATCCGGCACTGAATACGGCTGCCCCATGTTTATTTTTGTTTATCTAACCTTCAATAAAAACTACTTTCACCAATTATATTTCACTTCATAGTTCCAAGATGTGACACTTCTCCTTACATTTACATCGCAACGGAGGAATTCACAAAAAATTACCAAAATATATCTTTTGAACAATCCTCACGATAGATTTAGATAAGAAGCATAAAGGAATCCGAAGGAGCAATTTGCGGTCCACTCGCAACACACGACTAACGCAAACATCCTCAATCCATAATCTAATCTTTAATAACGTAATAACATCAATATTTTCATGTTTTTGTCGGTATTAAGTGCATTACGAAAAGTTTGCCAATTCAAAGTCAATATTAACTTATCTTTATAAAATATCTTACTTTCAAATCTAGATAAATTCATAATCAACATAATTGCAACACTTCAACTGTATGATTATAAATAAGAACAAGGCCAAATAATCCTTTAAACAATTTGCAAAGGTTGAATAAATATTATGGTTTTCCCGTACATGTAAAGAAAGTAATATTGTCCAATACATTATAACAATGTGACCAAAGTTTTAATTATCGGGTCAAGTTTGTTTTTAAGCCAATAATTGGTTCAAGCTTGGGTACGTCTTCCCTTCAGTAAAATATATTAACCCATTAACTGAATATCCTCAAATCAGTGCTAGATCGTTTTATCTACTCCTCTCCGAAAGAGCGAGTTTAAAACTTTTGCCGCAAACCTACGACATATGATCTTACGCTATATTAGATTGGTTCAATACTATGTATAAAATTTCATACATATTCAATTAAAGAATGCGGTCACTCCATTCATTAAGTCTTACATGGATGATATACTCTCCATGGTTGGAATCGGAGACCCCCTGGTGTAAGATGCTAATAGAATATAGATCATATTTCAATAACAGATCAATCTATCATTAATAAAGCTGTCCATATTATAAATCAATAATATCTAAGTAGTTTTCAACGTTGAATATTAATTTGATAATGAATATAAAATTATTACAGCTACAAAATATCAATTTGCATATAATTGGTAACCCACAGATTAAAACTACTCACAGCCTCTCCTCACTAATATAGTAAAAACAGTATACAAAATAAGAATCAATATTAACCCTAAACTCCATAGAGCCACTTTTAAGGATAGACTTACATAGACTAGCAGAGAACGGAACAACTAAAGTTAACACATGATAGCAGAGAACAGGATAACAAGAGCTTTCACAGGATAGCAGAAACATGATAACAAGAGTTAACACATGAAAGCAGAGAACGAAACGACAAGAGCTTACATAAGATAGCAGAGAACGAAACAACAAGAGCTTACACATGATAGCAGAGAACAGGACAACAAGAGCTTTCACAGGATAGCAGAAACATGATAACAAGAGTTAACACATGATAGCAGAGAACGAAACAACAAGAGCTTACATAAGATAGCAGAGAACGAAACAACAAGAGCTTACACATGATAGCAGAGAATGAAACAACAAGAGCTTACACAGGATAGCAGAGAATGAAACAACAAGAGCTTACACAGGATAGTAGAGAATGGGACAACAAGGGCTTACACAGGATAGTAGAGAACAGGACAACAAGAACTTACACAGGATAGTAGAGAACAAGACAACAAGAACTTACACAGGATAACAGAGAAGGGACAACAAAAGCTTACACAGGATAACAGAGAACGGGACAACAAGAACTTACACAGGATAGTAAGAACAGGACAACAAGAACTTACACAGGATAGCAAAGAATGGGACATTAAGAACTTACACAGGATAGTAGAGAATGGGACAACAAGGGCTTACACAGGATAGCGGAGAATGGGACAACAAGAACTTACACAGGATAGTAGAGAATGGGACAACAAGGGCTTACACAGGATAGCAGAGAATGGGACAACAAGAACTTACACAGGATAGTAGAGAATGGGACAACAAGGGCTTACACAGGATAGCAGAGAATGGGACAACAAGAACTTACACAGGATAGTAGAGAACGGGACAACAAGGGCTTACACAGGATAGCAGAGAATGGGACAAGAGTTTACACAAGACAGCAGAGAATGGGACAACAAGAGCTTAGCCAGGATAGCAGAGAACGGGACAGCAAGAACTAACATAGGATAGCAGAAAATGGGACAACAAGAACTTACACAGGATAGTAGAGAACAAGGAACTTACACAAGATAGTAGAGAACAAGACAACAAGAACTTACACAGGATAGCAGAAAATGGGACAACAAGAGCTTAGCCAGGATAGTAGAGAACCGGACAACAAGAGCTTAGCCAGGATAGTAGAGAATGGGACAACAAGAGCTTAGCCAGGATAGTAGAGAACCGGACAACAAGAGCTTAGCCAGGATAGTAGAGAACCGGACAACAAGAGCTTAGCCAGGATAGTAGAGAACCGGACAACAAGAGCTTAGCCTGGATAGTAGAGAACCGGACAACAAGAGCTTAGCCAGGATAGTAGAGAACAGGACAACAAGAGCTTAGCCAGGATAGTAGAGAACCGGACAACAAGAGCTAAGCCAGGATAGTAGAGAACCGGACAACAAGAGCTAAGCCAGGATAGTAGAGAACCGGACAACATGAGCTAAGCCAGGATAGTACAGAACAGGACAACAGGAGCTTACACAGGATAGTAGAGAACCGGACAACAAGAGCTAAACCAGGATAGTACAGAACGGGACAACAGGAGCTTACACAGGATAGCAGAACAAACCGAATGCAAAAGGCAGGCAAAAAGAATGGACATTTTACTGGAAAGCATAATGTTTTATGATAATTTATGATGCTCCAAGTCTTAACCTCTACTGGTAGTTAAATGAAAACTTAATTAAATGGTATCATTACTCAAGATGTCATTTCATTTTCTTACCAACAATATTATCTGCCATATAAATATATTCAAGGTAATTTATTTCTCATTTATATCATATACATCACAATTTACATATCATTACGTAAAGCTGTCCCCTATATATAAAACACATAATATCCATTTCATCGAAAAAATTTCCTCACAAACATGGTGAAATTGAGCCTTTTTTTCACGAAAACAACACATTAACACAGAACAGTGTCATTATAATACAATTCACTATAAGCCTTTCACAATTATGTTGATAATGCACATTCAGTAAAAAAATAAGGGTTTTTTTCAGATCACAATTACATGTTTATGAACTAAACCTGAACTAAACACAAAAAAATATGTCAAAATAAACCCACTAATTCAGTTAAAACTTGATATTTCATCACGAAACACTACGAAACACCACTAATGAGCTTGAACTGCAAAACTTGTCTTGCAATTTGTACAGCATTCATGCATCATTTAACAATCTTTGTAAAATTCCCACCGCTGACTTTCTTACAACACCTCAGGGTGCTTCTGGGGTACTTGTGGTCACTGATATTTATGAAACAAATTCTTGGTGTTCAAGTTTAGATGTTGCACTTATTTTCACTACTAATGTATACTATATATCAACAGTATGGTTATTTTCTACCATATATATATGTATATATATCTCAAAGTATTATAGTTTAACAACAGTGTGTTGTCTTCAAATATATTATGTGTACTCAAATATATTATGTGTACTCAAATATATTATAATTTATGTTTAAATACAGTAACTGTATATATTATGTGGCCGCAATAATGTTTTATATGTAACATTATGTTTACGTGTATAGATGTATTTAACTGATACGTCAAGTTTTCTCACGAGTTAATTTCAAACAATTCACCTCCAATTTAAAGAGCAAATGAACCGATACCTTCTATTATATAAAGTTTGCCACACGATGCATAGCGTACATTTAAGTATAAGTAAGTTACTCAAAATGTTTGAAAGAATTTTGGAAAAATTATTTGTTTATGATAATTACAAAAGAAATTATACACCACTAAAATGAATTCAACCTTTTATTATACATTTACTTAGTTTGAAACACGATGCATAACATACTTAAAGTAGAAGTTCAACTCAAAAATTTTGAAAGAATTTTTTTAAAATTTATTTGTTTATAATAATGACAAAGGGAATTATACACCTCTATGAACAAATAATGTATATATTTCACTCTTTGTAATCGTAACATATAATTATAATGTTGTCACTAGATAATTACAGACAAAACATAGTATTTGAGTTTATTTGGATAAAAAAGGACTTGGGGATGCAGTGGGCAACACAGGGCTTTTAGCAAATCTGCGCATGGGTCCCCTTAAGCCTTTACAAGAGCCGCAAGACAGCCATGTACAAGTCTAATGTCACTTTGTTGCAACTATTGGAAGAGCTGAATATTAACTTATATGTTTGGAAACTTAAACCGCAGTCAGCAGTCTACAAATATAAACACTTGCATAATAGGTACAAGTATATAATGTATCAAATGTATTATATAAACGCCCAGTATGTGTTAAATAAAGTAAAACAAAACCCTAAAAAGTAAGATTTCAACCTAATGTAAGGTATTTCAGTAATTATGAAGTTATCATTACCACAATCATGTCAGTATAACTTCAGGGTTCATTGAAAACCAAAAAATTAAAACTTGACAAAACTCAGTAACTATATATCATTTTGACTATTATTTATACGTGATTCCTGACACAACTATTAAAGTTTGGTACAAAGTATTCATATGAAATTTGTTGAAGATAACAAGTGTAGATAGTAATGCTATTTATAACATGTACTGTATAGCAGGTATATTTCACGGTGTCCATTTTTCGCGTTAATTGGTTCCTTTTGAATTCACAGTGTCTTGATTTCGAGCTAAGGGCATTGACTGCGAACTTAAAACCTTGTTGGCAAACATGGAAGTGGAGGTAAACGTTGGAATACGAGTATAATAGTCACTACTGATCTCGGGGATGTGGGTTGGAATCCTGGGCTGGTCAATTAAATTAACTGATAGTCTTTCGGATAAGACTTTTAACCGAAGTCCCATGTATGGGTGCTATACATATGTCATATGGCATGCAAAAAGAACCAGGGATGCTTCTGGAATTAGGGCATCTTCTGTATCATGTACTACATGTATCCCCCAAAAACTAGAATTATCCGGTGGCGTGGAAAAAGAAACGCATTAAAAATAATGTTGGATTATTTCTTAAAGCTCCTTGATGCATTTCTCCCTCTGTAAAATTTGTATATTTTGGTGATTATTTCGCGGGGTTGAGATTTCGCGCATTCGATGATGACCGCCAATAAAGCAAAATTAAACACCCGCGAAATATACCCGCTATACAGTATACAATTTTCAAGTTATAACTAACTAAAAATGTTGTAGGATTCTTGGAAATAGCAACTCTGAGGTAAAGTATATTGGATATTTTCGTATCAATATACCAATATGCCTTTGTCATAAATTTCACTTTTTAAACAGTAACTTTTCCGTCTGACAGTAATTGTATATTTGATTCTTATGAATATTTTGTTCAAATGATGTACATAATCTACATTATGTCTGAGAGATCAAACAGTGTTATGAAAGGAACCATTAGACATAATTCCCAGTTCATTTCCTTCATTATTTATGTACACCAAATAAGTACAGAAACTGTAATGGGATCAATCACCTTGTATTGGTTTACTGGCTGGGGTAACATGCATGTATACCACACACACGTCTACAGTTAATGATAGAAACAAGTCTGACTGTTCAGTAAGCACTTATTCCCCGTTGGAAAGCTTGTCCATAAAACTAGCTAAGTCAATCAGGGGCCATAATTCTGTTGAAATTTTTAATAGTAATAAATGGTGTTGACAATGTAATGTGTTCATAATGGTAGACAATTATGCCAAGTTATTAGAAAGCAATACCTTGGCACACATTGAAAAAATTTGAGCTTCAAGAAATGGGACGGATGAAGGGACAAACAAACAAACAGACGGACAAACAGAATAATGATATAATACACAGGTGCATAAGAAACATAACTTACAAAGTTTGCAAGTAGAAATGAAATCAACATGTGATTTGATGATTTATTCAAATGTACAAGTTTCTACATAAACAAGAGCTGTCTCCATAGGACGACACATGCCCCCGTGCATGCTTTGATAGTAACGTAACGTTAAGATATCAGCACCGTCACAGATGTGTCATAATATATTGGGCAAATGTGATATTGACATATTTTCTTTGTGTAAAGGGCCATAACTCTTAAGCGTGTAGGTCAATTTGAAATCTTGTTATCTAACATGACCTAGATCTTATGGCCGTACACCTTTTCATGTTTCAAAAGGTTTGACGAAGATCCGATGACAAATGCTTGAGTTATTGAGCGGAAACGGGAAGAAACACCATTTTTCTATGTGTGAAGGCCCGCAACTCTGAAGTGTCTTGGTAAATTTGAACGGTTACCGAACCTGACCGAGATCTCATAGCCTTTCACATTTTCATGAGGTTTGGTGAAGATCCAATGACAAATGCTTAAGTTATTGAGCGGAAACCAAAAAAAACGCCATTTTTCTATGTGTCAAGGGCCGTAACTCTAAAACGGCTAGGTCAATTTGACTGGTTATCGAACTTGACCTAGATCTCGTAGCCTTACACATTTTCATGAGGTTTGGTCCGATGACAAATGCTTGAGTTATTGAGCGGAAACCAAAAAAAAACGCCATTTTTCTATGTGTCAAGGGCCGTAACTCTAAAGTGGCTACGTCAATTTGACTGGTTATCAAACCTGACCTAGATCTCGTAGCCTTTCACATTTTCATGAGGTTTGGTGAAGATCCAATGACAAATGCTTGAGTTATTGAGCGGAAACCAAAAAAAACGCCATTTTTCTATGTGTCAAGGGCCGTAACTCTGAAGCGGCTAGGTCAATTTGACTGTTTATCAAACTTGACCTAGATCTCATGGCCTTACACATTTTCATGAAGTTTGGTGAAGATCGGATAAACACTGCTTGCATTATTGAGCGGAAACGAATCCGGACGGACGGACGGACGTACTCATGAGACGGTATTTGTGGGGTTTTCTTTTGTTCTTTCTTTTGTTTGGTTGCAACCCACAAGTAGCATTTTGCACCCCACAAGTGACGGAATGAATGGAATCTTAAAATAGCCTATTGTTCCACACCCCACAACTACCGGTGCATTCGTACGGACTGACGGACGGACGGACGGACGGACATACTCATGAGACGGTATTTGTGGGTTTTTCTTTTGTTCTTTCTTTTGTTTGGTTGCAACCCACAAGTAGCATTTTGCACCCCACAAGTGACGGAATGAATGGAATCTTAAAATAGCCTATTGTTCCACACCCCACAACTACCGGTGCATTCGTACGGACTGACGGACGGACGGACGGACGGTGCGATTTTAATATGCCCCCGAACCATCGGTTCCGGGGGCATAAAAATGTGGTGTATAAAATTGCGTTTCTTTTTTGACAATCGGTAAATTACCAAAGAAATAAATCAAACTGTGAATTTACTTGGATGTATAGCAACATTATCAATTTTTTACATTCCTTCAGTGTTTGTGTAAAGTATAAAACTGTATGTAATATGCTTGACATTAAGTAGGACATGTTCAAATATTTATCAGAAATTTATTGGTCTGCATATAAATACCAACTCTAATACCAAACAGCGCACAACAGTTGATATTTCACCGTCATTTTATCCAATATACCCAGCCATGGATGTTTGAAAAACTGGCTGTCGCTGTTGATATTTTTACTGTAATGTCATCCAATGTACCGTGTTTAAAAAGCATACTAAAAGAGGGTATACTTCATTAAACACAACTTTATTGCTTCATAGGACAAAGTTGCATTAGATATTTATATATTTATGAAAAGCGAATAAAAAACATTAAAAGACTAAATTCCTATAAATTTCTGTAATAGGCCGAATCAATTTTTGAAGTGAAGCATTTGGGTAGGTAAGTTAAGTGAGATGTCAAATTATTTTAATTTATGTTTTTTAAACAGGCTCATAAATATTGATATATTTTAACCGGTCTTTACCAGGGTATTTGTTAGAAGTAAGTTCTTAAGGTAGCTAAGCAGCAGTATAATACAGGCATACTTAAAATGGATACGACCGATTGGGATTTATGTATGTTGGCTACTTCTAAAACAGATGGTTCCTTAATAAGGACAATAATAATAATTAACAAGAAATTATTTCCCGAGATCTAATTTTGGGGGGTTGGGAATAGTAGAAATTCGTGAAATTAAGTAGCCTTGGAAGTGTTCAATAAATTTATATTGACATCGCAAGAGGCTTAAAAACACACAAATTTGTAGTCGCGAATATACCAACGATTGGCAAAACACGAAAGTTAGTATTTGCAAAAGTAAATTGGTTTACAGTAAGGGCGTGTCAGCATATATTGTACAGGGGATAAATTATGTAATGTAAGGAACAATGGTAAGATGAAAGTAATGTACTTACGTATTATCTGTATTACGCACCAACGTGGCCAGAGTATTTCTGTATAATAATGTATTTTCTCGTGACTCCTGTCCCAGTAAGTCATCACAGGATCCAGCTAAAACAAGCAAATATTCAAACAATCAAATAACAGACTAGTGGATAACACTCTGGAATATGGATCAAGAGTTCCCTGGTTGGATTCTCGGCCTGGGGAATTCAGAAAACCGGGCTCAGAGATTTCCACTGAATTTTTATTATATTCGCACTTGCAAATGACAAGTTACATTGTACTATAAATCATAATTTACAGGAATCATTAAAAAAAATTAATGTAAATAACAGATGTTTGTTTAATATGAATTTAGATTATACACAACTGGTTTGTAGATAATCTAAGGGAAGTAATTGTTAATATTTTGTAAAATCACAAATTACCTCCCTTTGATTACACAATTTCATTTTATAAATAACAATTTCACAGTTTTTCACTACAAATATAAAATCAGACTTGAAAGTGATACACTTGTTTTGTATTTATTATCATGTATTGTCTATGTAACTTAATCTTAACACTCTGATGTATAGCAAACTACTAGAAGAGTTTTCTGATTTTTTTTCAAAATATAAATTGTATTGTCGTATTTATCATAAACATTCTCTTTAAATACTAATGCAGATTGATTTTTCACCAACTATAGTACCTTTATTCCTGAGGTAAACTTCCTGGACATGGTGAGCTGGGAACCAACCATTTCTATCATTGACAGCACCTTCCCAATATCCTGTGTCCGACACACTCATTACTGAAATTGTTAAAACAATCATTTGAACAATCCTCGATGGGGAAACTTTTTTCATAGATTCAAAATCGAGGGCTAGGTGGAAACTTAGGTAACTACATCAATTTAAAGAGACATGTACCATAGTTTTGCACTGAGCCCTTGAAATATAAATTTGTATTTGATGGTTTTTAGTATCACTCATAATTACTGATATCGTAGAATTCACATTTCAATATCGAATGTTACCAAGAACAAGCATTGACCAACATAGAAAAACAACATACAGGTATTTCTTAACTGGTTTTTTAATTTAAACTTTCAAACACCATCCCATTTCTCATAAAGTATGACTGTCTGACTCAATCTTTACAAGATACTGAATAGAAATCCTAATGAGTGGCATTTCTGCCTTATCATCTATCCATTTTAGTGGACCTTATTGAAAATTGATATTAACTGTCAAATATGTAATCCACAATAAATAAAGTCGTTTTTATTATTATTATTTAATATTTTTCTGTGTTTTCCATTCTTCACATGTTTTTCTTAATTAATCAAGCCAGTATAGTTCCAATAAAATTCCTTTGAAGGCAATAATTATTATAAACCCATTTTTATTCTTCAGTATTCAAAGGTTGCATATAATAAATAGACAATAATTACGTAGCTAGGTCAATTAAAATCAATTCATTCTCTTATTGCTCAATATGCACTTTCCTGTCAAAAATAAATTTATATTATAAAGGAATGTTTTATAATGAGCCTCATATTTGAGTTGAGGGTTAATAAAACACAAAACAAAATTAATAATTAACAGCAATAAATGACATGCTTTCCAACAATAATGTACAACTTGTATTATGTGATACAAAAATGAAAGAAAATGTACATGTGTCAAAAATGTAAGAAGCTACATTGAATTAGCAAAGTAAATAAAGAAATAAAGATGACAATTCCATGAAAAAAGTTTATAATCAAGGCCCATAACTCTGCAAAAACTAATAACAAAAGACTGCATTCAATAAACATTTATACCCCGGTGGTAGCCTTGTCTATAATAACAAGCTAGGTCAATCGACTTGAATGTTTTGTAACGGATGAAGGAATGGACGGACAGGTGCATCACTATATGCCTCCGCATCAGTAGATGCTACTGCGTCATAAAAATGTTGAAAACTATCATGATTGAAGCAAAAATATTTTCAGAACAAAAAGCAATGTGCAAAGGGAAGTGACTCTTCCAAGTTTTTACTATTCCATTTTTATCCTAACAGAGTTCTCTCCCTTCCTCCATAATGATAACAAGGAAAGAAACTCTTTTTCACTGACTTGGTCCATCTAAATGATTATGGTTTTAAACTAAATGGTGAGGGGTGCCATGCTACAAACGGGTGCAAATATGCCTATAGAAATATACATGTAGATCTATACTGAATATAAAGCCTAGATCCCACAGAACCATTTTTACCACGGTGATGTACTCCTAATTTAAATTTAAAAAAAGCTTTGTGAGGCATCGGGAACAGGGATTTCACAAATTTTCTCTTAAGACTTCCCCAAAGCTTCCAGTTGACTATTATGACCCTTTTCCTGATGTCTTCAGATGCTGATTAATAAAATCGGGAGTACATCGCCAAGGCAAAAATGCTCAATGGGACCAAGGCTTAAGACTATAGTACTATGTATACATTATATGACAGAAACTGTGATAAACAATGCTAGAATACTATACATAATTGTATGAGGGTTGTCCCAATAAATTGTGTACTTTCCTCATTGCACAAAAAGTATTTACTTTATTTGTTTCGAAAATTCAATTTATAAAGGTATCTACAAAAGGTCATTATCGAGTGAAACCAAATAAGAAAATTATTAGCCAAGTACACAATTTACTGGGCCAACCCTCGTAGTTGTATTCTTATTAACAAATACTTTGACATGTTAGTGAACATGAGTGATAGTGCAGCAATGTTAACCTTGTCATTGACTTCTTGTAAATATTTAGTGCATACATGAAAGTTCCTTATAGTGGTTTCTGACTTTCATTTTTCCATTAGAATCAATACAAGCCCCTAAATATTAACAGGCGTTGGATAAAAATTGCTGCATTAAACCGGTGGTAAACATACAACACAACATGGTGATAGACTGAGCTAGTTATCCCTATGGTTGACCCCTTAAACTATGTATACAGGCCCATAAACATGGAGAGGCATAATGGCACATCATATACAGAATTGTCTCCCTTGATTAGCTGTCTAGTTTAGTCCATTTCCCAGAATTGGGTTGTCTCCCTTCAATACTCGTTAATTGCAAATAATAAGTTAGTGGTATCCTTGTGATAAAGGGTTACTTGGAAGTAGGAATGCATTAATAGGACACATGCATACAAATAAAAATGGAAGTCTAGGCCATGCTTTATTTGGGCTATCTACAATGTCACATACTAAGAATGGTGCTTGGAGTTATTTGGTGGAAGTGTAATTAATATATATTATACAACTGAATACATCTATATATGCAGGAGCTTAGTGCTAGACTAGGTGCAATCTATACTCAATGGAAGTATAATTTTCAAACAAATATGTTCAGGTTCTAGCCCTGTACATAGCTCCTATCAAGACATATAAACAAATGAATAAACAAGAAACAAGTGATGTGAGTTATGGTGTCAAATTATATTCTAGGGTAACTCATATATCCTGCAAAATCAGATCTTTTCATGAGGCAAAACTTCCTCCATTTTGTGGTATTTCACTAGTTTTAAATGTTCATGAACTTCAAATTTTCATAAAAGTGAAAAACATTTTCATGAAGCAAAAATACCCCCATAATGAAGTAGTCCTCCAGTTTAAAAGTTCAGTTTAAATGTTTATGAAATTTAAATTTAACAAAAGCGAAATATATGTTTTTGAGAATAAAATTCTGCAAAATTTATGAAACTCGTGAAAACCCTCATGACAATTTCTGGTTTTACAGTGCTATTAACATGATACAAAAACTTGTGTATACTATAAATAATGTTGTGTCACAATGATAATGTGTTATCATATAGATTTATAGGTGATATAATATAACCTAACACCTGCTACATAATTATACTCATACATGTAAGTTATCTACCTGAACCAGGAAGTAATATCAATGTATTTGTTTCCTTTTAAAATATTATCTCAAAAATCAAAGGACTGAAAGCAATGATTTTAATGAAATAGAAATAACAAAGGTATAGTGCGTCTAGGATTATGTGATATTTACAAGCATTGATTGCCTACTGTTGAACATTTTTTAAGTAAAGACATTTTGTCAATACTACACTAAAATAATGCCGATAAATCATGTACACATGGTTAAAACACCTATGTGGGTTATACCAAATTTTCCCACCTTTCTTGTTATCCTGTGCGCACTATAGACAATGTATACAGTAGAGTACAAACTTTTAATAGTTTTGACAAAAAGACAATATATTTCAAAAAGCTCGGCAGTGTCTTTTGAACTTAAGTTTGGGCTGAGGAATTGAGCAAGTCGGTAGGCTCTCCGGATGGTGAGGCCACCAATTATAGATGATAATATACTTTCCAAATAAGGGCTGACCTAGTATGTTACAGATATGTAGCAGGTGTAAGGCTATCTTTTCCATGCTAAGGATAAAAGTTAAATAAATACATTCTGTTAAATAAAAACAAGAATACTGGGTATAGTGATATAGTGTCAGCAATAAAATCTTATTGAAACCTTGAACGATGTCGCCGACAGCCAGATGTAATCCTGCCGGATGATTGGGAATATATTCCTGTGTACACACAAATGTTTTATCCAGGGACGACAAGTAGTACAGCACTCCTGGAGTATCTACACTCTGCGACTGAGACACTGTATGCTGCATAGGATTATTTAAAACATCCGGAAACTTAAACACTTCTGGACTAGACGTACCGGTGTGCTTCAAAGTGTCAGAATTATATTCAGATGATGTACCATTATTATTAATAATCACTTCTATATGTTCTTCATCATCATCAGCATAAGCACCAAAAACATCATCGTCATCGTTTGAATGAATTCTAAAACTCGGTTTTAAACATTTTTGTAACTCATCACGTAATGAATCCTCGTTGCTTTCGTTAATTGCAAGTTCACATAAGTTTCCGGTGGTAGTAAAACATCGTCTATGTGGAATATTTTGTCTATGTGGAGTATTTTCTCTACTATTACTATTATTATCACTTTGAGTACTTGGATGGGATAGACTCGGAGAACTGTTCAACCTTGACACAACTATAGGAGGAAGATATGGTTACCAATGAAATACATAATATTTCCAAATTATTTTCAAAACACCGTATTTCCCCAAGTATGGCATGAAGCTGTAAATTTAGCACAAGTAAAAAATTAGGGAGGATTTATGAAGTCTGATACAAAAATCAACAAAATATGACAAAAAAAATTCCATTTCAGATTTGCCAATTGCATACTTAGAAAAGTTTAAAGCTGTGTGAAGGACACACTTGGAAATCGCCTAATGTTGAGTATCGGACTCGTCAAATTTTTGGTTACAAGTGCTGGGTAAAATAACCAAGCAATACTTGGAAGTATGCGGTACATAACAGAATTAGCAATCAAGCAAAATTACAATAAGCACTAAATTTATTAATTACTAATATCATAATGAATTTATTTGACAACAAACACCTGTTCCAAATTACTTTCTAATGCCCAGCAAAATCATCAATCAACAAATGTTTGACACCTTACACAATACACCCTAGTACCATTTTCACAGAGAAATGTTCTAGAATGTAAACATTTCATTTTGCTGTATTTTAGGACAAACATGAAAAATAATCTCCCTTGATGAGGTAATTTTCCCTTATTTTGGTTTTTTCCCCTCCTTACTAAATAATTGTAAATATTAGATGGACATTGGATAACTGAATTGATGTGTAACGGGCGTTTTTCAAAAAAAGTGCAAATTGTTGTCCCAGACATTTATTGACTCATAAAATAGTGTATATAGCTCTCAACTGAATCCAACAGTTGTCATGTACAAGATTGAACATATTTTTATCTACCAAACCCTGCAAATGTCTATATAAACTGCTTATATCCTTCAAATTTTTGCGATTAAGAATCTAACTCCCTGAAAATGGGCTGTCCCAAGCAGTTCAGAGTGATGTTGTTCCTTCAAAATCTCTTTTATTATATGAATTTATCATGCTAATTTAAGCTAAATATAAAGATTTTGTACTTTGCAGTAGAGGATAGTCAATTTTTCTGATTGGTCTGGAATAAAACCAGTGTTTTTTTACGTGAACAAGTGTGTCCCTCACTTTTGTTCCATCCTGTTACCTTACTGGTAAAACAGGAATACATCAAAGTATTTATTCCTAGGTATAATCCAGTTACAATTACTTGATAGAAGTCTCCTTAACAAAGGTAATGGGGAAAGGGAATATTATGTTTTATTAAGAAAAATAGTGTTTTTTATAAAAATCATACAATCATATTTGATGGTAAAGCTTAATTGTCCATCCTGTTACCATGCTCCATTGCTTATAAATTCAACATAATGACATTAAAACTCAGACATACATTTAAAAAACATTGGGAAATCTTATTTTCACCTTAATTATGACTCTTTAGAGGGATAGTTATTTAATTCATAGGAAGAATTACAATAAAATTTTCCATCCTGTTACCATGCTTTTTTGTTCCATCCTGTTACTTCAATTTTGGTAACAGGATGGAAAAATAATGGATATATTGATCATAAATTCCGAATTGCTTAATACCTTACAGATTTTTAAATGTCATTTTAAAAAAGAATATCTTACATAACAAAAAATATTTTTTAATGTACTTTGCTCCCAATACTTAAGGAGGCAGAGCTTCTTGAAATAGAAATTACGGCCATACTTAAGGTAACAATCCATCTTAATTGTATGTCATAATGTATTATTACTTCTTTTGTCAAATTGAATGATTACAGAGTATCAGTGAATATCTCTAATAATGAAATCCTCCTTGAATGACTTTTTTGTGGATGTTATATTTGACTGACAGGGCTGACAAATGAAGGTGCTTTCCATCCTTTTACCACATATTCCATCCTGTTACCAAATTTGTCCATCCTGTTACCGTTTTTCCGTCCTGTTACCATCAGATTTCTAAAGTTTTCAACTTTGTGTATTATTTTATATGGAACTCCTTAATTAAATGTTCACCCAGTTGGCATATGCAACAGTATTTCACTGAAAATTTTGTTTTAATATTAAATTGCTTACATTAAACAGTTAAATAGTGTAATTATTACATACATGCGCAATGAGTGAAAATGTATTCTCATGTAAAATGGTGTTTTTGTATTAAATAACTTAATTATTTCTGCATATATACAACAAATATAATACATTTGATGATTTGCAACAATCAAATCATATTTATTTTTATTATATTAAAATTAATGTAGAAATATTGGTGTGGTAACAGGATGGAAAATGATGTTTTTTGAAAAATTCAAGCAATTATATTTACATTTTTAGCGAAGCAGGAGGTCTCCCCTTACTTGGAATGTGTTTGTTTATAATAACTCTTTCTAATTATGTTAAAAAAAATTTGATTTAGCATAATTTTTTTTGATAATAAATTTGTTTCAAAATTTGCACTTTTTTTGAAAAATGCCCGTACCCTGAAGTAAAAGGATACCGTTTTATGAAATGAAAACTAAATGAGAAATCAAACTCCCAAACAAGACTGCTTTCAGTGAACGTGTATGCCCCAGTAGATGCTCGTCCATAACAAATAGCTTTCAGGGGCCATAATTCTGTCTAAATGTTTGATAGTGTTACATTGCTATAATAATGTTATGTGTTTATGGTGGTAAACAAGTATGCCAAGTTTGAAAGCAATGCATTGATGGACTTCAAAAATAAGTCAATCAGGGGCCATAATTATGTTGAAATATTACAATTCATAATTTTGTAATGTTCGCAGTGCACTTATATTTTGGCAGCTTATTTTCAAGTTTATAGGTTTCCTAAAAAATGTCTGAAACAAATAAAATTGCATTAAAATTATTGAACTATTATACAACATGTATACACAATGACATCAACATACCTGGGCCGGAACTATTACTGGATATACTCATAGACCTAGGTGAGTCAGATTCCCGGGATGCCGAGTAAGAGCCGGAATCTGAGTACATGTTGTTATAATGCTGGGGTAAACTTCTCATCGAGGATGGTGGTGACGTGATATTACTGTCGTCTATAGCACTAGTAATGTTAAGTTTTGGGTCACTACGACTTCGTGATGATAATGACAGGGTACTGGCATACATCGATAATCTAGGTCGTCTCGTACTGAATGATGGAATCTCACGGAATTGAACTGTAAATGTATGATAAAGTTTGATAAACAAAGATGAATATGGAAATTTTGGATAAACATATGGTTTATTTTGATAAACAACCGTGAATATGGAAATTCAAAATAAACTTATGTCTTATTTTGATAAACTGCCATGAAAATTAAAAATAAACAGTTTATCTTGAAAAACTGAAGTGAAAATAGACATTTATTATGACTATATACATGATTGTAATTCTTTTAGTTCATACATGATTATCTTACATCATTTGCATAACAAATTGTTAAAAACTTTGTTCTATTTGCTTCTTATAGCACTTACGAGTATACACTTCAGATCAAGGGATTGTGATGGGCAACCAGTGAATTGTCCACCTCACCAATGGTTGAATTCAAACCCATGATTGTCAATCAGAAGAATATTAGAATATTTTCTCAATTTAACACAAATACAGTTTATTTAAATTCTAAAATTTTGAGAAATGGCTCCAAAAACAACAGAAGGATGGACGTATGCAAAGTTCTCTGTTATAGTCTATGTGCACTTTGGGTATCGAGGAAAAAAGAAAACTATTTTCTTTTCTCTCTTTTCTTTCCTTTCCTTTCATTCTTTCTCTTTGTTTACATTTCTTACTTTTTCTTTCTTTTATTCTGCTTTTTGTCTCAAAACCACTTACCAACTTGCCCATCATCAAAATCTTTGATGATCTCAGCTAGAGCGATATTGCCGGCAATGATGGCAACTTGTTGTGGGGTCTGATTGTTGTAGTTCAGTATATGTTTGTTAGCACCACGGAACAACAACACACGGGAACATTGTTCATTGTTGTTAATGGCACATATATGTAAGGCTGTGTTACCGCTGGCGTTTGTGACATCCAGGTCGGCACCGTAAAACATTAAATGTTCCAGATGTTGAACCAGCCCAAGCTTACATGCCTGAAAACAGTACAATTATAATAAGAACTTGTAATAATAAAAAATAACATAATATTCTAAACAATAAAATATTTAACCAATATTTGTTATCCTTACAACATATGTCAGGTTCCAATTAGAACTTGTTCCAATATATTCAAGAAATATAATAAATTTGCTAGCAAGCTTGCATGAGTAGAGTATCACGTACATGCAGGAGACTCAGGCATGATGCGGGAGATATGGCATGCATGAGATGTTACTTACCTGATGAATCTCATACCAGCCTTGTTCATCACGTACACCAATATAAGCACGCTCGTGTAACAACATCTCGGCACAACTCCCGTTCTTGCCATATAATACACTATAATACAGTGGTGTCAGACCTCCACCATCCTTGTAGTTTGTTGATGCTCCTAGATCTAATAATGACTGAAAGAAACATGTTAGGTATTGTATTAGTTATAAATAGTCAATTAAGAGCCTACCTGCCAAGCTAATTAAATCCAAAATAGGAGTTAAAAAGCAAAGCATGTCACAAGATGCACTTAAATGTGATTTAAAAGGGAAATTTAGATGCATAAACAAGGAATGTATTCATTCTAGTGGTTATAAATATTGGACAGAAGATCATAAAATGAATAAAATGCAACTTTGTTCAAAGTTAGGTGCAATTGCAAAATCAATATTAACAACTGAAATAGGAGTAATTTTACGCCACTTTATAGGAGTACTTGGAAGGTATAGTCGAGAGTGATCTCCCTTGATAATGTGAGTGTATGGCTTTGCTGAGATATAATGAGCATAACTTTCATATACCAGTCAGCTTTCTGCTAAATGATGGCAGGTATATAAGTGCCTCTTCCCAGATTTGAACCTTGGAAGCCAGATTAGACCGCAAGCGTGCTAACTACATCGCTATGGAGACACACTTTGAAATGTATTTTAATAAGTTGATTGTTAATATCGCTATACACAGACATGCCAAAGTCAAACTGCAGCCACGCGCAAGGGGAGATATTCACAGAAAATGATAATATATACCACCAAAAAGATACTTCACACAAGCCTATGTACTCTGAACCCCACAATGAATGACATACTGCAAGATTTTTAATTAAGTTCATACAACCATAAATGGTGCTATTTGCAATTGATAACTACACTTAAGTAACATTCAATAATTGGATTGTCTCCCTGCCCTGCTCATTATAATTTGAAATCCTATTTGTGGGGAACGCAACATGTAGGTGCTAATTGAGAAAACAAGGAACAATTAAACAGACATGGGCAAAGCATCCCCCAATTAGTGGGAGGATACAAAAATAGAAATTTATCAATTCAAAAATATAATAAATTTCATACACGCAAGCAAAGAAAATGAATCAGCATTATTGTTGCTTGACACATTGTCCTATTATTGAACACGTTACCATGGAAATATATATATAAGTATCAACATGCCACTAGAATGCATTACATATAAGACTTAATAGATTTAACAGTGTTTTGTTCTTCCTACAATTTCAAACATATAGACGTAATGAAAAGTAATGAATTAGCCATAATATTCTTTGAGGACAATTTAAGTACAAAGAACCATTGCCATTCCACGAGGATTCAATGCCCTATAACTCTACTCCCAAGTAACCATAAGCATTCTTGTGAGGTTTCATTACCACTTCTTAATTACAATAAATCAATGCCAATACATTAAGTCTTTTTTTCTCTTTCCCTGACTTTTGCTCAAATTCTAGATTTTCCTAACTTATTCCAAAATTCCATGATAGACTTTTTCCTGACCTTTAAAAATGATTTCCCTGACCGTGGGAACCCTGACTATGTCACAGTCTGATATTTATTAAACATACTGCTACATCATACATTGTACTTTTTTGCGCCAATCACTGGTAACTTTGTTGATCACATTCCTTTTATTTAAAACAAAGCATTTTCTATTTGGAGGTCATCAACATCATAATGTATACCAAGGTCATACAATGATACATGTTGAAGCACTGATAAAAATACTAACAACTCCTATAAATTCAAAATTACACAAACAACTAGACTCGGTACCAAGCATTATGTAAAATTTATTAAAATCCCACGATGGGTTCAGGAGAACTAGTGCAACTAATTTTCAACTTGTAACATCCATCTGTCCAGGCTTCCATCACAAAATTTATATTTCTTCCCTCACTATATCTTTCCTCTTTATTATGTCTGCCAAGCAGATTTTGACGAGTATTAAAGTAGATGTATATGTGGGGACATATTTATCTTGGTAACTGACTGTATGGAAATGGTGCAGTACCCTCACATATTTCTTCAGACAAGATTATGGTTCTATGGAGTAAATGGTTAGACTCTTACCTTGACAGCTGTTTGATTTCCCTGTAATACAGCTTTATGCATGGGTGTTTGGCCATGTCTGTTCCTGTAATCAATATGGCCGCCACCACTGATGAGAGTGATGATCACTTCACGACATTTGTCTTTGGGCAAGGAGACAGCATGACATAGAGGTGTTTCTGAAAAGATGAAGGAATTTCCAATGACCTATGACACTACACATGTAACAAATACTTACAAACAGCATATTCAATACAACCTCTACAGAGTGGCCCTAGTACATAGCGCAACAACCTCTCAACATTTCACAGGGCTCATATCTATTTTAAATTTACCCTCAGTTGAGCAACAACCTCTAAACAATTGCCAATATTTATAACTACTCAAGGGTATTGGTCTTCAGAGTTTGTACTGTATATCTCTATTCCTGAGATATTGACCCGATGCTGACCTTAACGCATAAATATATTACAATATCCTTGTGCTGATCGAAAATAACTGACATAATTTATGTGCTATTTATTGCATCAAATCTACATATTAGGCAATAATTTATCGACTTATTGATTTCAAACTGCTTTTTAAAAATTCATGTCAGATTGAACTTGCAAGTAACTTATACAAAGTGTGAAGTAATATGCTTTTGGCAATTGCAACCATATGCTGATGTAAACATACTGATAATATAGACAAATTAAGAATGAACATAAATCAAGTTTAAAGATAAGAAACCTTATATCAACGAGGGATGTGTGTAAAACATGTGTGCCCCCATGGCAGCCCAATAGACAAGAGATGTTTATGGTGACACAGTGACCTTGCCCTTTGACCTACGGACACAAAAATCATTATGGGCCATCTACTATTGCTGGTGAACCGCTGTGTTAAGTTTGAAGATCCTATCTAAAAGCTTTCTTGAGTTATTGAACAGAGACTATTTGGTCTACTGACTGATGGACATGTGCAATGCAATTAAACTCCTCATCAAAGTGCATAATAAAGCAATATTAATATAAGGATCTAACATCTCCAACTTACCTCCTGAAGAATCCTGAAAATTAGGGTCCAGTCCCTTATTTGTGAATTTGTTGATCTTTGATAAATTGCCATTCTTAACATGTTCTATAAACTGACGGAAGTTTGTCTGGAAATATAAAACGTTAAATCAAACATTTGTTTAATAATAATCGAAACACAACATTAACCATTTCTGGTTTACCCTTTACCTTTTGCATTCTTTACTATTCTTAGAAGAAATGAGCAAGAATGTGTACATATCTCAATTGCAGCTTTTTGGGACAAATATCAAGAGTGACCTCCCTGTATTATACCCATACCAATAATGTCCACGTGCGTATCTTCGTCGAGTCTCTGCAGGTACTAATGCTTTCAGAAAAAGTTATTTCCGGTCAAAAATTTCAGGCAGTTTTCCGAGGTGAATGGTCCTTGGAAAATAAAAAAAATAGTTCTCTGCAAACGGTTGCCCCCTATCATTTTCTTTCGAATTATAACCATCTTTAAAAATATTCAATAAATAAAACAACCTTTTTAAAAAAACAAAGGGAAGTAAGAAATACACTACTGAAATGGATACACGGCGCCAATACAAGACGTGATGTCATGACGTCACAAATAACAGAAAAATGACGTCATTCCAAAAGTACGCCAAATATATCATGACGTAACATTGCAATGTATAACAAATCAGTATAATATAGGTAAAACTCCAGGTTAGGGATGTCTACACTTATTCCAAACATAAACCACAGATACATAGCCAATCTAAAATTTTGAATAATTATTATTTCTGGTCTTAAATTTAAAGAGGAAAAGTGATCAGTTGCTGATCAATAACTATCTTTGTAGGCCTATATTTTTTAACATCTAATTCAACTCATATTTAGTCAGTTTCTATCAGAAACATAGATTAGCAGATATCCAATGTGTATTTAATCCCTCATTTAGGCGATGCCTTAGTTCATATAAGATGTAATTTTTACATTCATTTTCATAATTGGATTGCCTCTCCTCTGAAATCAATATTAAAAATAATTAGCGATATGGACATTGGATTCATTAGCTCTTGCATTTAACTCATAACAGTAATTAATATGTCTGGCAAATATTATTTGAAACACTTTGCTAGTTTATTTCATAACGAAACAAGCTTTAGCATTCTTATATCTGTCAGACATAAAGGTATGAAGCAAAACAGCCAGTTTCCCCACAGGTTTTATTTATTCATCTATACATGTACAGTAATGTGACTTGAACATGCAAACAAGAATATATGTTGAGTTCGAATGGAATATTATGCAATTCTTTTTAGTGCAACTAATCATCACTCAATGGACGACATCCTCCAAAGTAAAACCATAAATTGTTTATGTACTTTCCATTGTGAAATGTGGTAAGAAACCACATATTGAGGGGGCAGTGCAAAACTATTGTATGTGCCTCTATAAATTGATGTAGTTACCATAGTTTGGGCCCTCGGTATGCAACTCCAAATAGGCTGGTGTGTGACCCTATTCCCAGTTATTAATCCGACCCTAGTAAATTCCCCACCCATCCCAGTAAGTACAATATTACCAAACTCAGCATCACATACCTTGTTATGGAATTGTTTTAACTTTCTCGGATTTAGATGTATGACTTTATATACTCTTCTTTTATACTTGAACTGAAAATAAAGAAACATACAAATATTTCTACGGAGTCATATTTCAATATAAAATACTGTTTCGATGGCTGGCTTAAGTCAGGATGAAACACCTGCAAAATACTGTATCGCACAGACAATCAAAAGTAACAATAATGCTGCCCCTCCACACAAGGAAATTGTGGACGCCCGCCTGTCTGTCGCCCGTCACCAAAATTGCCAACTTTATAACCAGTTTTTTCCATTGGAAAATCTGGTTAAAACAGCTGAAAAAGATGTCTTAAAACTTGTGACTCAAGTCGTGGTATGCACCTAGCATGTAAAGGTAATAAACAAAAACATGTAATCATGTTAACATTGGTACGACATGCATACATTAATGCACTTGAAATTCCACTTGTTTTTTTACATACATCACAGGGTTTTAACATGAGCAACGTGAGATGCAATAAATTATTTGTTATCTAATATTCTTTGTGTTCAAACCTATTACTGCAGTGTTCAATTTCATATACATGAAATGAAGTCAACACTTTGTACAGCTATGTTCACTTATCATTGACAGCTTTTCTCCGGATTGCCAAAAAGCAAAAATGTACAGACCTATCATGCACAAGTGTACTTTACTTGTCCTAGGAGACATTTCCAAGTCAACATGATCATTCATTCTATTTGAACATGAACACTTGGTATTCTGTACATACCAAACATCTAAATTATGTAAACATCTCACCTCAAGGAATCCTATAGGACCATGTAATGGGTATTCTCTGAGCATTCGTTCTTCATCCAGGAACTTCCCAGCTCTACCATTCATTGGTGGCATGTACAAGCCATAGTTTAATGCATCTTTCAGGTCCTAAAATACACAACATATCATACAGTAAAACCTCTCATAAAGAACATTAAAACAATTAGATGTTTGTAAAACATGCATGCCCCCATGGCAACCTATGGCCTTTGACCTACTGACCTCAACATCAACAGGGGTCATCTACTGTTTCTGACAAACTTTCATGCAAAGTTTGAAGATCTATTGACAAAGCGTTCTTGAGTTTTTGAACAGAAACAATCGGGTCTAAAAAGGTGGAGAAGGTAACACTGACCTTGACTTTTGACCTTCTGACCTCAAACTCAATAGTGGTCATCTACTGCTGCTGACCAACATTCATATAAAGTTTGAAGATCCTAGGACAAAGTGTTCCAGCTATTGAACCATTTTGTCTACCCACCAACGACAGACATGAGCAAAGTAATATACCCCCCATCAAAGATGACGGACATAATGGCATGACCGTCTTCAACCTCCAAACATGAGAATTATTTATTTTATAAACATGAATGCCTCCATAGAAGCAAAATAATCCTGTCATGTTAAAAGTCATGATCACCCTTACCTTTTGACCTAAATATCAAATGGGGTCACCCAACGGTTGGGCCCAACCACTCTGAATTCATTTAAATAGGAACCAATAATCTAATTAATCATGTTTGAGTACAAAGTGACCTTGACCTATTGAGCAAGCTGTAATGCAATAAAGAACTCAAGTTTTTTTTGTGTTAAGCAGCTGAATAAAGATTCAAACAAGTATATAAATAAATAATTTACCTTAGAAAATATGGTCAATATTCGTTGTTTAGCATCCCACACTGTTTCATCAAGCTCAAACTGCAAACATTTCTGAAAGTAACAAAAAAAGTTTACATTTAATATCAACTCGAAAAGTCATTAGATTTTACAATACTCCAGGTGTCTGTTGCCTAAGCGAAGCACTTTCATTCAGTAACCTCCGGTTCAATTAAATATAGAAGGCGTTGATTACCTACCATGGAAAGCGTTAGGCAGTGCTTTGCTTGGGCAACGAACACCAGACCAATTCAAAATCTAAACCACAACATAAGGAACAACAACAAAATAAGTATGTCTTGTGTGTTCAACCATCTACTCCATATACCCTACTCTTTTTCTGGTAATGTGTGCAAATCATGCCGATATTTGGGACAAATATCAAGAATAATCTCCGGGACCCCTAGTTAGGTACCATGTTTAGTTCATTTTCAGAATGCGATTGTCTCCCACTCTTCCTCATTTTTGTTAAATTATCAATATTTTCTCCATATGTTAGGTATCTTAATTTATTTTACAATCAAAATTGTCTCCCCTTATTATTCATTTTAGGAATGTTATTACTGGATGTTTACGGCTGAAATATAACTGAAACAAGCCATTATTATGACCCTGGCTGTTTATATGACAACATGTAGCAACTTCCATTACAGAAAATGGAAGTATTTCCATGAAAGCAAGCAATTAAAGTGTTATTGTATTTAATTCAGTAGAGGTACCATATATACAGAATCATAATTAATCCCCAGATAGTAAAAGTAAATGAATGCCTGCAGGTAGCTTAGTTCAAAACATTGTGTAAATTGACAGGAACTTGATGCAGGGCGTCTAATATTTCACACTCAATATCTACTTGATGCCAAGTTACAAATTGGATTTCTATTACTATACATGTATTTGTGGGAATTGTTTCTATAGAGCAAATTCAAATCAGTCTAGTATCTATGATATCATCACATGGACAGATGACATCATAATATGGACACATGACATCACATCACATCACATGATCACATGACATCACATGAACATATTATAGAAATAGCCAATGGAAACATGTTTTACAAAATATTGACCGACAGCAGAAATCAAATACAATGTACTCATTTAATAGTACTTTTATGAGCAATAACTTATAAGTATCATGGAATCCAAGTTTCAGGCAACAGTGATCAAACTCTGTAGGAAATTTAATTAAAAGTCTACATCAATAAATGCACATAACAGAAGCTAAAGCGGACATAATTCCCCCAAGTAGCAGACGGACAAAATTCCACCAGGTAGCAGCCATGTGCCTTGTATGGCTGATGCCATGAATTGATATTTGTCCCTACTTTGAAAGGATTTTCTCTAGAACTCATAAAAAAGTAATTAAAGCAGAAACAAATCCTGATAAATGTAAAGAATTTCATCAGTGTGATATCATTATCCTTATTGATTCTGTAACAACAATTTGCCGTCTGCACCACTGATCACTTCCTTTATACAAGTAAATTAAATTTCTGCTGACTAAACAGAAATTTATATGTGGTAGAGAATTTTAATAATAATTAGGGCTAGGTGCTGGCCCCTATTCAAAGAAGTCCTGGTGGTGGTTGGATAGACCCGAAACTAGTAAGAGCACACCCTACAAGTGCTGGACATTCGACTTTCTCATTCTTTTAAAGTAACAAGGGAAGATAACTCAATAAATATATAAATATAGGTCACAGGGTTACTAGCAATTTCAGTATAGACTCCCTTTGTGACGGTGAATAATTATGTGAAGTTAGAAGTGGATACCTTGAATGGTCTTCGAGAAAATGACAAGGTGTCACACTGGTGAAAAGTACTTCCGGGTCGTAGTATGCTAAAATAGTCCCTTTCAAAAATTTGATATATGTCTGTTGAAGCCCTGTTTTAATGTGGAAAATGCTGATTGTTGACCAAATTACATGAATGTAGTTCAAATATGACCTGCATGCTAACTTTTAAGAGTGTTTAATTGATATTTTTCTGAATTTTCTTTCCCTGGCTGAAGACTGACAATGTATGTGTGCTTCGGTCAAGTCAGCTTTTGAGGCATGGAAAATAGCATTGTCTTTCCAGAATCCAGCTTATTTTGGATAACAGGGATTGCTTTTTATGGAAAAAGGCCACAGAAAATCACCCGGAATGTCAGTGAAACGGAGGGAGAGATGCGAATTTGGGTCATTTTGCATTAATTTCAATGGCAGAAAATTCACCGGTGTGACACCACAATAAACTGCACGCGCAGACTGGCAGATGATTCCATTACTACAACAGTTCAACTTTTTTCTTTGAAACGGTGAGATAAAATTCCTATAAATATGTCATAAACTACAACACTGGTCCGAGTTTCAAACTACAGAGTTTTCAGTATTATCTGGTCATATTATTCGGAGGGCTGCGAATACCTGGAAAAGCCACAAGCTCAGTCAATAATTCAGGTACTGATACCAAGATTGCTGTAGGCCTGACTTAGGCATCTGATCAGACACCTAAATATCTTCTTCGAATTTTTCAATCATTAAAACATGATAAAATTTGGTCATCATCTTATAGACTGTAAAATCATTAATTTCAATACAACAAAATTTCATGGTTTTGATGAAAAAGATCATTTCGTTAGGATGTTATTTAAAGAGGCGTTCCCTATAACTTCGACCGTTCTTATTGATTTAAAACATACTAGACATTAATCAGAATTACGAATGCTACAAAAACACCAAGTTTCACCCAAAAAATCCCAACAGTTATTAAAAAATTAATAAAAATATATTTCCATAAAAAGTGGATTAGGTGGATTGAGACGCCAAACGCTTAGCCTTTAGTACTGCCTGATTAAAACAAGAAAAGCCATTTTTCTACGAATCGGACGACAGTGACTAAAATGGGAAAGACAAAAACACGTTTTGAAATAATTATTTTGATGTAGATCTATCTATAAGATGATATTCGAGTTGATTAAGAACAAAATAGAACATTATATTCATTTCGTTGAGATTATATGCGTGTAAAACAAAAGAAATCAACGTTATCGTATTTTGTCATCTCCGTTGCGTCCGCTTCGTTGAACAATGTCCGTTTCGGATTTTAAACACACTGTTCTGTGGTTGTTGTTGTCGAATAAAAGGCTGGAAGCGATTTATTATTTTAGAAATTTTAATATATATTTTGATCATTATGGAGACAACTTTCGGCATATGTTCTTCTTACATGTTAAAACGATTTAGTGTTTTATGTTCATTTATGTCATAAAATGCGATAGGTAGTAATAATATGCAAGAAATAGGGAATGCCTCTTTAAAGGATATCTTATCCACTATTAGTCATATGTGTACTATAGAAATTATTAATATTTGTGGGGATTTAAATTTGTGGCCGAGAACATCTGCTAAATTAACACGAATATTAATGATATTACAGTATAATAGGAATGGAAATGACTTTTTGCTGCAATATACATGTATTATTTCACACAGTTTCCATTTATTACCTTAAAACATGAATTATAAATATGCGAAAAACATATTTATTGTTAACAGATGTTCAACAACGTTTTGTGATACTGAAAACATTATTTAAATTATTCAGATGCAGACTCCAAACATATGTTACCAGACCAGATATATCATGTTTATACATTAAGTTATCTACATAAAAAAGAAATTAAAGTTTCAAAAGGGTGGTTGAGCGACTAAACAGCTGAAAACAGCCGTTGAAAATTGGTAACTTAACTTGGTGGTTGAGCGGCTAAACAGCTGAAAACAGCCGTTGAAAATTGGTAACTAAACTTAACTTTAGTGATAAACATTAATTCCAGGAAAACCATATGTCTTTGATAGCCTGGCAAGCATAATTTGGCAGAGATGTTTTTTTCTATTCTAAGTAACTTTCTGACATTGAACCCACCGGCCCCACTTTAAGTCCCAAGCAAGGTTTTTATATAAGTGACTTACACAGCAAGTTTTATAAAAATATCTCATTTCAAACTTAAGTTATCAATTGGAAACTATATTGTGGGCGCCCGCCAATCCACCCAGATCGCCAGGTACATGGTTATGGGAAATAAACATACTGAAATTTTATTAATTTTCTCCTAATGAAGTGACGACTTAAAAAATGGAACATTTAGTCTTTTGATACAAGTATAACACATGGACATATTTTGGACATAGAACGTCTGGTACTTTTGCAAGTTTGTCATGACAAAAGATGACTCATAGTTTATTTTAATATACAACAAATGTACTATTAAACTTTGTAAAGATAAAATATGCCAAAGGAATGTCACAGGCTGTGGTAATATAGAATAACAGCTGACATTTAAATTAAGTTCATCTGTTCTTTTAAGTACTATAAATTTGTTTAATTTTTTTTTTTATCGAGGCAAATGATCTAGTTCATTGTGAAATGTTACAAGTTTGAAAATGTTGGTAATATTTACTCTGGACCCCTCATTCCTAAAATGCCAAGCATAGGCTTTATTTGCCAGTCAGCATACTGCAGAATTATTGGAGGCATATCTGAGTGCCTCCACCCGTATTTGAGCCCAGGTAACCAGATTAGACGGCAGGCGCGCTCGTCACTGAGCTGGGAATTGTCATGAGGGTATCAGAAGAGAGAAACCACAGGGCTCGATACTATCACTGGTCCGCTGGCCCAAAGCCAGAGAAAATCAAGAAGGACCAGTGAAAGTCTTGAAGGACCAGTGAAAGAATTGAAGGACCAATAGCCGTTTTCTTTACAAATTTATGCTTCTTTTCTGTCAGACCAGTAGGCAAAATAGTTAGTGTCAGCCCTTGTTCTTCAGGAAAGATCAGTTCTTTGATTAATGTGAACTAAGAGCGCAAGCAAAGGCAATTCTCTGTGTCGGGTACAGCCAATGTGTACTCTATAGTCATTGCATACCAAAGCAGAGATGAAAATGTATTTCCTCTTCTTGGCGCCAAGTATCGAAATGAGGTTACTGGCTTGTTTTAAAAACTATCTGAATCAATCTACTATAAAATCATTTAATTTCAATGGGACAAATTTCGTGGTTTTTGTGAAAAAGATCATTTAGTGATTTGAGTAATTTCAAGGATACATTATTCTCTAATTCAGATTCTTTATGATCATTGATATTTGCAGGGACTTAATTTCGTGGTTGAGGTTATCTTTGAAATCAAGGATTTTTTTTATATATCTCTTATAACCAATAGTACCATCAGGAATGAGGTGTTGAGTATAATTTCTATAAGTTATTGAATTTGTTTCATTTCCAAGATTAGATTGGAGTAAACTCAGGGATCAGCTATTTTAATAAAACAAATTTCTATGGGGACCAGTTATTTCGATACATCAATTTCCATATTGTCGATATATTTAATTACAGTCAAGTTTGTTTTTAACATAAACACGACCACTATAAATCGCAGGTAACCAATCACAGATCAATATAGATATAAGATAATGACACACGCCTAAAAACAAAAGATAGGTACACAAGTTTTCATGTAATCTAAAGGCCAAACAAGTGAATTTACTTACAATTCATGAAAGATGACCTATTTGTGCACGATTTATTTCTGTAGTTAGATCAAAACATGACCTGACATTCGTGGATCAGACCTCTCGACGACCTGATGATGACAGAATTTAGCTTTGACATAAAAAATACAACACTTTGTATATTATTAGCTTGATGTGTTATGTATTTTCTAAACAATGACATTCAGTTAAACTTGTGTTTGTGGTCACCTAAATTAAGCAACGACTTGTCTTAAGGAACCAAAATGGTGAATGCCCCTTCAACCATTTAATATTGAATACACCTCAGGCTGTGTTCATTTTCTTGTGTTTGTGGTCACCTAAATTAAGCAAGTACTTGTCTTAAGAAACCATTTAATACACCTTTGGCCGTGTTTTATTACTTTGTTTCGCATCTTTGATGTTTTTTGTGCTTTTTGTGCGTTTTTCTTTTTATTCTATTTTGTAACATTTTTGGCTCTCAGCTGTGGACATTATGCCAGGTGTCAATCATTATACAATTTTAATGGTAAACTATAACCACATGGTCCAATGGATTAACTTGAAAGCCTTCGCCAAGAAACATTCGACAAATAATCAGCAGCGGAGCGATCTCTTCTCTGGCATAATGTCAGTTATGCAACAAATCACAATAATGAAGTGCAGAGGCAGTGCAGTACAGAAGCACTTCATCAGTACATTTCCTACTAAACAACAAGACAATGCAGACACAAATAGATTCCAATTTGAGTATATAATTTCTCCATATAATGCAAGTCACTATGGTATGTTACACAGGTTGTCCATTAATTAAAATGACAAAAGTTCAGACAAGTATTGTTTACACAGGAAATACGAGAGATTTAACATTTCCTCATTTCTGACAAAAATTTGAACATCCAAGCAATTAATTTGAATCAGTACAAAAAGTTTGACTTAGCTAAATCATTTTATAATTAATACTAATAGTTTTACTCATTAGTTTTGTCTTATCTGACACAGGATTAGTTATGGACGGCACTATACTATGGATCCAATAAGTAATACTAAATGAGGGAACTATCCCATTCGAAAAAATAGGACAGACTATAATTGACTCAGTTGCACCCAGTTAAACCTAGAAAAACATAGTTAACCTGATGGACATGCTTATGTTTACAAGCGTTCTCATTGAACTTTGAACAGACTCTAGTAGGAAAAGTCCTCTAGTTTTACAAAGCATTCTATTATTTGAACTTCATTAGAAACCTAGTAATTATCTTAAATGCTCATTCAAAATCCTCTAAGCCTTAAATTATGTCCCCTACCCTGGTCAGATCATGAATAATTTAAGTAAGAAATCAATCCTAAACTCAATTATCCATCTCAACTTAAGTAAACATTATAATTTTTAAAACCCTACAAAAACATTCAGAATTGTCGTAATGAATGGCCAGTCGGGATTCTGAAAAGAATCAATTTTTATGCCTATCCTGTCCGATTTCCTCATATCTTTAAAGGAAGCTTGAAGCTACCAACCAATTCGGATCCTAATTTATACAATAAATTATAATATAGACTGTAAATTGATAGAACACTTACTTGGACTTTGAGTTCAGGTACTGATACTCGAATAAACACGGTTCCTTTCTGATGTTCAGATATATATGTTGAGGTCGTTCTGTAACGAACATCCCGTAACGTGCTTCGTCGATCATTGTCGATTTCCCGTAACAATGACGACGATGTGTTTACTGGGCCTCGTAAAGTTCCGTTCTGACTGCTCAAGTCATGTGACATTCTGGCGGGTAATTCCATTGTCCGCATGAATATATTCCTCACTATGAATTTCACGTCAATTTCATGATGTTAGAACTCTGGTTACATCCATTCATTCACTACAAAGAACAAAGAACTCTTTAAATGAAATTTCTTATCCTTCTTGAGCAAATATTCACAATCTTGATATACTAAGATCAAATCCTGATAAACTAAGATAAAACTAAGACCTATGTCTACACTTAAGCTTTGGAAAAATATTAATAACCAAAATGAAAACTGCAGTATTTATTTTTACCACTGGTTGACACACCGAATTGCTGATAACACCGACATTAAATAGAACGACAGACCTATGTTCTATGCTTGATATAATAATACTCATAGGTTTGTATGTAAGTAAGAATTTCAAAGCAAAACTCAACCAGAATAAATTCTGCATAATTATTGTAAAATTATGAATATTCAAAGGAGATTAAATTTGGATAATTTAAATATTCATAGGAGATTAATTTTACATCATTTTAATATTCATAGATTAATTTTCAACGATTTCATGGATGACCTTGACTAGAATAATAAAGTCCTACAACAAATTTTTTCCTCCATAATATGTAACAAGAAATCTTTCCTTCCAAGATCTTTAATACATGAAATTGACAATGTCTAAGAAATGCGCAAAATTTAGCAAAATATCTAAAAGATATATATAATACTGTAAACCAAGTAATTATTTTGCACGATTTAATTTTGCAGAGTTCACATTTGGTAAGAATGTTCAAAATCAAGTAACCATGAAAGTGTTCAAAACATTAATATCGGCATCACCAGGGAGACTTAAAAATGGGAAAAATTGTAGTTGTGAATATGCCGATGCTGAAATTAGTATTCGTGAAAGTAAATTGGTTTACAGGAAAATGAATGCGTTTACATTATTACATATAACTTAGAAAACTTCAGAGGCTAATTTCCGACAACATGCTACTTGATTTGACAGATAACTAACTATACATATGTATAGGTGTATGATACACAAAAGAATAGATATATGGAATGTGACTTCCTTATTTTACGATAATTTCAGTTGAGTTACAATAACATTCTACTTGAATTATTATGAAAAATTATGAACAAAATATGGCCGTTTGACATTAAGGTTATAGGTTGGGTGATATGGTCATACCAGTATGTATATAGATCTCGTCATTCAGATAAGGTATGTCTTCATGAAGATCAAAAGCCTTAAGGATTACATGACTATAATATATATATGGTGTCACTCAACAGAAACATGACCAATCAGGCATTCGAAACAATGGCTAAAGCCCAATCACATAAAACCCAAGGCATTGGAAGCCATGGCTAAATCCCCACAACACCCCAGTGAAGGATAATGAATAGTGACCTTATGCAAGAATGGCTGCATGGTTGTAAAATGGGCGCTCTTTGGTTCCATGAATTAAAGACCAACCATTGCCATATGTTTTGGCACAAGATTTAAGCTCGAACCTTTGACATTCAGCTGTGACCTTGACCATAAGTCAATGAGGGTTCTGCGTGACATTGTCTTCATTACAATACACATTTGCTAAAAGTTTCATTTGACCTTAATGCAAGGCTGAAACCTTTTGACATTGAGTTGCGACCTTTATCGTTACAGCATGGTTGGAACAAGAATTTTGCAAGTCATCTATATCAGTTACACATTAGTTATCTATTTCATGTAATTTGGCTTAGGTATTTGTGGCCCTTGTTTAATTAAAACAGCCATGATCATGATATCGTGACTCAGGTTAGGTCAGTTCCTTTACATTGTATGTGTGCAAATTTCAACAAGTGTTGGACAAAATCCTCTATGAATGGGCATAGTCAAGGCTGACAAAATCCTCACTGGGTGGACGATTTCAACGCCTGGGGTATGAGAAAATGGCTTACAGAGGGGATGACCAATGAAAATGTGGTTAAGAGACAAGCACAATGTAGGTAAAATATGCCCGGTGTGAAGGAACAATTAATGCATAAAATGTGTACTTGATATGTTTACTAACACAAACAGTCATATAAATGTCAATGAACTGCTAGACAGTTAGCATACAATGACACCTGATTGACAACACAGACAATGCTGCAATTAATATACAATAAATTATGTCCATTGATTTACTGGGGTACTGTAAACTTAGTCACATACATTATACAGTCATGCTATATCTCATAATTCTGGTTAATTTTACTAACCTAATTCATAGTGACATCAGTTTAAATTCGATCCATGTCAAAGGAATCAAATACCATACAACAAAACGATATTGCCAAGAAATGGAGAGAATTGCCGAGAATTCGAATTTTAGATGTGAAACAGTTACAAAACTTACTAAGGTCACTCAAACTATGAAAAGTACAAAACCTGCAAAATAACAGGTCATACATCAACTTGAGTTTACAGCAGTTAATTAAGTAAGACAGAAGGCAACTAGACACTGATTTAAGTATATGCAAATGAAGAACACTTTGACACTATGTATTGGGAGGTCTTCATCTATAGCAGCTAGTTCATTTGCAAAATATTAGGGACCGAACCTTTAAGCTTAAAATTTGCTCTTCAGCAAGTAACAGACAACCTCAACATGTGGAGGTCATGTTCATAGTAAGTCGTTTGGAAGAACATACTTTGCCAAGCTTGTGAACCTGGCAGTGAAGAAGATCAGCTTCTTCAACTAATGTATCGCCTTAGTGACCAAACATGGGGAGGGTATTAGTCTGTCTTACATACACTATGTTTACAAAGACAACTCCTCAATCTACTCTTTTTTATGAAATTAACTCCCTTTGCTCCCTCAACCATAGATAATCAAGCCAATCCCAGAATAAAATCTTGCTAAAATTGAAAAAAAGTTATGCTTTTTGATTGATAAATATATTTATTATCTAGTCGGGTGGCCAGACTAGGAGGGAATGAAGGAAGTAATTATGCCAAGGAAGAACTTGATATGTTCAAACAGGAATCAAGCAGAAAAAGTTCTAGACTTTATTATATCAAACATTGCCCAAATTCTTGGACCACGCACAAATTATTAGACCTTGCCCAAAACATAAGACCTTGCCCAAAATATTAGACCTTGTCCAAAATATTAGACCTTGCCCAAAATATTAGACCTTGTCCAAAATATTAGAACTCACACAAAAAATTAAACCTTGCAGAAAACATCAGACCTGACATAAAACATATTATTAAGACCTTGCTCAAAACATTTGACCTGGCACAAAACATTAGACCTTGTACAAAATATTAGACCATGCTCAAAACGTTAGATTACACACAGAACATATCAACAAAACATCCCAACTCACAGGTGACGTGACTGAAACATTTGAATAACTAAGTTAATATCATAGTATTTTTAATACACGGAAAATAAGACAAGAGATAATGTAAAACAAGACCCAACTTTTAATAAAGAAACTCAAGGTCTCATCTATAACAAGGAAGTAATTACACTAACAAAAGGAAGAGAGCTGTTTGTTGACTTTGTTTTTTAATTTATAAAGGGAACATTATTGTGTTGTAATCATATTATATTCTCATACCAAATGTATCAATGCAATTTAGTTCCATTTTAATGCTAGAGTATGGGCAGGGGTCGACATAGACTATTTTGGTCACTCAGGTCTGACAGAAAAGAAGTGCTAAATTTGAAAAGAAACAGACACTGATCCTTCAAGACTTTCACTGGTCCTTCATGATTTTAACTGGTTCGCTCGCGCAAGCAGACCAGTGTAAGTGACGAACACAGATGGGGGTAAAAAACTTTTGTTTGTGTTTGACAAAGATCATCATAGACCGTTCGGTTTTATCCCTATCTAATTGGTATCTGGCTTCAAGGGAAGGGACAGAAAGCTTGCACAGTACATAGAATCAAAATCAACTGTCCTAGCTCTTTCCGAATATAGTCCTTTGTTCTTTATCATGCTTGATGTAAAGCATAGCACCGTTACCCGCGAGTCTACCTCTGGTTTACCAACCAGGTCATCTCTTATTGGGTGGGAAACACTGAGCGGCGGCCTTGAGGTAGGGCGCGCGCTTCGGGATCGAGAGGTCCCTGGTTCAATCCCCCTCTGGACCACTGGTTAATTTCTCTGTGCAAGACCCACAGCTTCACTCCACCATGGTGTAAAATGGTACCTGTGAGGGCAGTGTCTATTCCTGGGCGCTGCAGATCGATGTTGGCTGCCACACCACAGGAGAGAAATAGTCTCCCCAGGGAGACACAAGTGTAGGTTTCCCTATGTAGCCTAATGACCAGGGGATGTTGAATTGTCAAAGGGTGCTTGAGCGGCCTAACAGCTGAAAAGAGCCCTAGAAAATTGGTCAATTGACTGACCTCCGGATTGCTAATCGAGAATGCTAACCACTTGGCCACTGTTCCATCCATATATTCTATGCATACGGTGGAACAAAAAATGACTTCAGCATATTTATAATATTTCAATAAAATCTCTTGTTCTGAATTCAGGTGACCTAGCTACTTTCGTAAACCTTTTTGA
Organism: Spisula subtruncata; assembly: GCA_963678985.1. Classification (NCBI taxonomy): domain Eukaryota; kingdom Metazoa; phylum Mollusca; class Bivalvia; order Venerida; family Mactridae; genus Spisula; species Spisula subtruncata. The sequence continues at coordinate 25,730,806 of OY787664.1, read as the reverse complement.
CATGGCATACATTGGGAATTCCTGGAATACTATTTCAGTAAAATGTTGGTTTATTGATTTACACTGATATTATAGAATCATGTAATCTGAGAGTCACATAAGACATCCAGGTACTGTATCCATGGTAGATATAACTATCATATATCAGTGACATACAGTATCAATTACATTGTTCATAAAGCTCAGTAAGCTTACATTTTTACCTGAGTTCAGTTATTAAAGTCAGGATAAAAATTGTCACAAGGAAGTTTTTTTCAAACATACACAAAATGCTGATTCAATATAAAAGTAAATACTAAAAAGGGAACTACTACCCATTCGAAAGAATAGCAGGGACTGACAGTTAACATGGTTAAACCCAGTTAAACATAGTTTACCTGATGGTCGAGCTTATGTTTATAACCATTCTCATTTATATTTGAACGAACTGTACATGACATATATATGCGGATGGTTAACACATAATGCACTTGGCTTCAAATTATCTTAGGGTACCCTATATAATGAGAAGGTGTAGGTCTAACATGACCTCTCGGTAATGACCTCTTTTAGAGATAGAAGACAAAGTCTTTTTGTTGATCTATAGTGCAGCGACCATGTTTAGCCACAACGGTTCGGATGTCAAAGGAACTGGTATCCATGTTTGATTTGACCAATGTAGAAAAACAATTTGGCATGATAAACAAATTTAGGTGAACCACCTCGGTCTATGGGCAGGTTACATGAAAAACCTGTTTCTTGTTAAAATGCCATTCAATGAATAGCAGATACAAAAACAAGTAATATATTACATGTCGTCACAAGGTCCTTCATTGAATGCAGGGCAATAAGTGGTGTATAGATTGGCTATATTGACCTGAGCTTGACCTTTAAGGTTCTTGCTTTGAATATATCAATTTCCGCAAGCAAATCGTGCGATATCGGTATTTCAAATTTGTGTTTATATTACATCTCAAGCGTCTTTGTGATACTCCCCGATTATGAAAACATACAATCGGTGTTATAAGCAGAGGCAATATATCAACTGTTAAATTATGCTAATCAAAAGGTCAGGCTCGTGTCAAATTGGCCAAGCTATACCAAACCATATTGTGTAAGGAGTCTGTATTATTAACACTAAAGTGAACTTGTCAACTTAGAATTATTATAAATACATTCATTATATTTTGACTTTGACAGTCAAGCTTTAAATATACCCCATACCCTAATACAGGTATGGCAAGTCATTCCATCACCAGGTCATGGAGCAAGCAGTAAGCATTGGTGGGTATAATCAATTAATTACAACATTTGTTAATTACAAACCCTCAGATGAATGCACACATGGGTCAAGTATGCAAAAATGCTGGAGGATATAGCAACATCAATCGTTCCTTTGACAGAAAACAAAATGTTTTCACAACTTTCGTCTTCAAATGTCAAAAATTAGTATCATATTTGACTAATGACATTTTATTGACAGTTTATCAATTTTATGATCCAAATATGATGTATACAGGACAAAAATATTCACCAGTATCATCGTTCTTGAATCATAGTTCATATGATACTTACATTATACAAGCACCTCATTGAACACATGACATTTCTGACTTCAAATTTTTTGTTGATTTTTTGGCAGTTTTTCGTACAACAGTTTGCTGGCTAAGAACCAGAAGGTCGTAACTACAAAATCGATTAATTGAGAAAACAAGAGAAAACTATCTGTAATTTACTCTTTACCTGAAAACACGTTTTTAAAACTTCATTTTGGTCAACATGACAATTTCAGATTTTCATGAAAATAGGCTCATAAGAAGCGCCTTGTGAAGCAGATTTCAAATATGTATGAGTCTTATAAGGTCATAAGTAGCAGTTACAACCTTCTGGTTCTAAGCCATCGAGTTATTATATACGGTCATATTACCCATTGAAAGCATTTCTTTTCTCATGAAGATGAGGAGTGCATTGTCTTAGCAAAGGGCTATGAAGTGCTTTCCACAGGAGGTAATCCATGCCTTCTATATATAATTGAAAGGGAGGTAGCTGAACGAAGGCCCTCGGTAATACTTTGCTTAGGCATCGGAGTTAAATAAATTGGCTCTAATATAAATCTAAAACTTATAACTACTGGTATTAAAATTATAACAATTACAAATCCAAGGATACGCTCAGACAATGGATATTTATTTACAACAAAGAATGCAATTCCTGCCAAATAAACAAACAATGCCATTACACCTATAATATAACACACAATTAAGTAAATTGCTTACCTTTAAAAGTAACACAACATAATTAAATCTCAGTAATTTAAATCCATAGAAGTTTTTAAAAAAATCTGACTCACATACACACACACTTCCGATATATAAATAAAATACAAGGACACAAAAAAGACACTAAAAGCTTTGTACTTTGCATGTATATCACACTATATCTACTCTTAGTTTACAAGTATATTATATATATCCAATTTTTCAGGCATGCATTGGACAAGCTGTCAAACCATTGACCAGTCTCTACCTTCAAACTGTGGAATATTGATAACAATTTAGGCAACAGGATAATGCTTACAATATTATCTATCTAACCTCAGACAGCATTTAAACATTGACATATAGATATTTATCATGGGTGATATAAATGTTTATCTATTACGGAATGATAACACATTGCGTGCATTGCGCTTGTTTATCAGTCTTTCATTGATAATTAACAACCAATATTTCCAATAATGGATGATCAAACAGCTAGCAAGATCAGAAAGTTTGACTTGATGACTAAATCATTTATGTAGTTAATTAATAAATTTATTTATTTTATGGAATTAATTTATTATAAGGTACCTGTATTAAGCAATCACCTCCTTTGAGAAACTGCATTGGATATATCCCTTTGACTAATACTTGTGAGACAAAGATTTCCTACCACATAATGCTTTAATGAACCGCCTCCCTTTAGCAGCCATGAATATTAAATGTATTCATTAGCTGACCGTTAATTTGAGGTTAAGAGCATAATGAGATGTTAGACCCATAAGGGTGGATAGATGTGTGACAGTTATGATCTGATGTTGTTATAACTGTTGCGGACACTGGATCATGGATGAAGCCATTAAAGATTGTGCATGAATAGAATCCTCCATATAAGCAATAAGATTATACATTTTCCCCAGTCTTATGACAGATAAATACATTACTTGTAAAATGTGCAACATATTTAATCAGATTAAGACAAGGGTTTTAAAACTAAAAAAAGCAGAAAGAGAAGTCAAAGTTCAACAGACACAGCAGAGCGATTAAATGGTACACGAAAAAACACTATGTATAAATTGCTAGCTTCACATATACAGGGTGGACATATCACATGACTTTTTGGCTAAGTCTGCAAGTAAAAATATGTAAACAAATGTTAAAAACAACCATAAGTATCTTATTCTTTGACCAATTTTCATGAGGTATGTTCATAGAGATATCAAACCCTTCCAGACCTCCGTCACTTCAAGGGACATGAACTTGACAAATATTATAAATGGTTATTACACATAGTAGCATTCCTAGGTACATAAATGTATAACTATATGAATTACTAATTATATTCATTAAGCAAATACAAGAAATATCATTCCAGGTCATATAACTTTGAGGAACATTTCTTGTATTTGCTTAATAAATATAAATATAAAAGTCCCTACACTTAAAAACCTTAGAAAATCTTGAAGACACAGTTATTTACAATTCACATTATACCTGTCAGTCATATAACTTATTATAATGCAATCCGGCAATTATGTACCATTTAATTTTTATCTAAATAGATTAATTACTCATATTAAAGACTAATTTTGAGATATGAAAAAGCTGAATGTGTAAAAAATAGAGGAATCACCAAGTTTTTCCATGAAGATTGGAGCCAACGACATTACCACTTTTCGACTTTCATTTTCTTTATTAGTTACTGTCATCTAGTTAACAATCAAAAGTAAGAGCTAAAAGATTTTTTAAAAATTAATTAAATCATGCGCTAACAATTTTTAAATAATTATGAGGGAAAGTCAAAAAGTCATTAGCGTAATGAAATGTCAGTGTACCTTAATAAGTACGAAATTGGTCATATAATACAGGTCAGTTAATTTGTTATAAATCGGTAATTAGTCACATTTAGTGTTTGGGTAATGAAAAGGCCTATAAAAGTATTTTTTATTCTGGTCAAGGATAACTATAAATTAAAGTGCAAGCACTTGTTTTCAATGGGGTCCTGTGTTTTGCTGAAGGGACAGCAAGTATAAGAGACAGTGGTGTGATAGAAGGTGTCTGAGCGCGCTGTCCTAGCTCTTTCCGAAGAGACACCTTTGGTTCTTTAAGATGCCCGGAGTACTTAAAGCACCAATACACGCTAGACTACCTCTAGGTTGCCAATCAGTTCATATATAGTTGAGTGGGAAACACTGAAAATTTTTCAGAAATGACCAAATGCCCGGCCGAGGATTGAATCCGGGACCTGTCAATCAGTAGTCAAGCAGGCTATCCGTTCCAACAACTATGCCACCCACTTCTGTTTAATAGAAGTATTCTGAATGCAAGACAAAATATTTCTCCCCGACTCTTTTCTTTTGCTTAAAATACCAGCAATTTGTTACTTACACACAATTAACACCCTAATGACAGTATGTTTCAAAAGAATAATTGATCTTTTCTACAGCAAAGAATCGTTCAGTTTTAACATACTCTTTTTCTATTATTACCCTTCAATACATTATAATTTATATCATTGTCCCCATTCCGTTGCTGTGGCCATTTAGTATTCAAAATGAGTTGAAATAGGAACAACGGAGAAAGACTTCATATATAACCAATTTAGTACCATGTACGACACATCAATTACCGACAAGTTGAACGATATAAAAACATTCTATAATCAATGTTAAACATTGACCAATACGGAACAGCAAATCAAGGCACTTAAAACTAGAATAAAGACGTATTTAAATGGTTTGTGTATAAATAAGGTCCATGATTTATCTATGTTGACCCTCGCTGTATCCTGGGTTTAACAATTTGTGTGCAGGAATGTGACAGGATGAAGGAAGAGTAGATTCTATGTAATACAACCAAATGGGAATGTACCAAGGGAAATCACTCTGGGACATTTCACAAAAGAGGCAAATCTAGTAAATCAAGGGAAATCACTCTGGGACATTTCACAAAAGAGGCAAATCTAGTAAATCAATGGAAAAAATCACTCTGGGACATTTCACAAAAGAGGCAAATCTAGGAAATCAAGATGATGATGATCACTCTGGAAGATTACTCTGGACATGTATGAAGGGAGATTACTAAGGGAGATATCTAGAAAGTTTCTCCCTGAGAAAATGATAGGAAATTACTCTGGTATAGTTAAACGGTCAAATGACTCCAGACTTATAAGAAAGTCCAGTGTGTGTATGAAGGAGATAACTCCGGAAATTATCATTCTTTTCCAAAACCAGCATATACGTAACATGACGGTTAAAATATTGTTTCAAGAAAACAGCAGGGAGGTGTGACATTATCATTAACATATGACGCTATAAAACAATACCCGTTATTATCAGATAAAAATCTAATTGTCACTTTGTTTCGTATATGTTTATCAGTCAGTTATCAGTCAGTTATTATTATTATCTTGTTATCATTTTTTATTACATCATAACAGTCAATGTTATCATAACCAGGAAGCACACCTGACAATCATATCTTCCTTCTTCATTGAAAATAACCAAATATAACAATAGCTTTACAATGTATGTTAATAATTATAGTCATTGTTTTAGTTATTGTATTAATTATATTTTAGGCCTTTTCTTGATATTATAAGGTCTGTTAATTTAGACCAGAGTGGTTCTCCCTGATAAACTCTATACATGACAAGAGATGTTTGTAAAACAATAGTATGCCCCATGGCAGCCTTATTGTTGAAAACGGTATAGGTCACAGTGACCTTAACCTTTGACCTACTGATCTCAAAATCAAGAGGAGTCATCCACTGGTGTTGGCCAATCTTTTAATGATCCTTGCACAAAGCATTCTTGAGTTATTGAACAGAAACCATTTTGGTCTACTGACCGACAGACAGTCTCCCGTCCGACCGACAATGACATGTGCAAAGCAATATATTCCCTCATCAAAGATAGGGGGCATAATATAACCAACTAAAACAATAGCCTGACTAATGTATGTTAATATATTCATTGTTTTAGTAATTGTATTAATTATATTTTAGGCCTCGTTCTTGGTATTTGGGGGAAAGTACAGCAGTTCCGATAACAAAGGGTACAAAAGTCGAAAACTTAGATCATTTTGAAGAAATTTGCTTTTAGATGTTAGGTTTGAAAATTTGCTGGACAGGTTGCAGGAAAATACTAGTTTTAATGTGTGAATGCTTGGTTACCGGTAATTGACGGCAATGCTACTTGACTTTATTAATTGAAATTAATTTCCAGTGTTTTGAACCTGTAGCCTTCACCTCAGCAAGCAACCAAACAGACTAACTTAATATTACTATTACTATTAGACACCATAAATGATAGTCAAAATACAAACATGCTCAGAACTGCTTGCCAACAAACATGCTTTGTATACATCATACATGTTAACAATAAAACAACTGTTCATATATGACAAGAAATTAGTTTCCTTGTTTGAAAATACATACATCTGAAGTTATTGCATTGTCAATACTAATTTATAAATGAGGGTTGTTAAACAAGGGACGGATACATGCCCGTTGTCAATAACTAATTTATAAATGAGGGCTGTTAAACATGGGACAGGTACATACCTTAACATTACAACATCAAACAGCTGATCAAACAGTCAGCATGTCATGTAACACTGTCAGGACAGGTGACAATAACTAACAGTTAACCATACATGTCAATGGATCAATACAAACTACTTATTTGAGGATTTTCAGATAATTTTGGATTGATGAGTTTTCTGCAGTTTTCTGTCTTGCCTTGTTAGAACAGTACGAGGGCTTAGTGCAAAACTACTGTATTAGGTGCCTATATAAGAGGTAGTTTTGTATTGATTATACAAATATTTTCTCTTTTTTTACATAACTTGCATAAATATAGTCCACTTGAGATCTAACAAAGATTGCTGAAGCTATGCCTAAACGGAGTCAAGCTTCTAATAAGCCCATAACCAGGACAAAGTGTCACTACCAGTCCCAAATAAGGACAAACTTAACCAGTCCTAAGCAAGAACAACCAGTCCTAACATTCCCCAACATATGGATCATCTGGATGAAGCCATCAAACACAGGTTGTTTTTATCAATGACCCTTCACCATATCTCCTTAAATGAATTTTTTCCAAAAATAAAATATTATTCAAAATAATTGAAAGTCATGAAGATTAAAGGTATCAAAATTTGACCTGAACATGCCCGTAATATCATGTCCGTATGATAAGTGGTAATAAAGTTAATCATATTGCAATGCAAGTCAAGTTCCATAGTCAGGTGATTTGGAAAATGTGTGTCCAACCTATTTGCCCAAGGAGAAGATATAAAGTCAATCTATCTATGATCAGTGAAATTTGTCCAGAGCACTTTAACATCACTAGGAAACCAGGTTTGATTGCTGGTCAGTTAATTTAAGTTCTCCCGTGATATTATGTCCCTTTGGTGCAACAAGTTTGTAGCATACTATTATGTTGTATAGTGAGATACAACCTTGTTGCATCAAAGGGATGAAATTTGGGCAAGCTTAATTAAAAGTAATGTTCTCCACATGTGGAGAAGATGATATTATAGTAGAACATTTTGTTGAAGAGCCCAATTAAGTTAATACCGGTTTAAATTAATTCCAGGAAACTGGTTAAGTCAATGGTCCTTTCATTACCGACAAAACTTGTAGAAAAACGTCACAAAAACCGGATGAAAACAAACAAAGCAAGGTAAAAACCTTCCCAGCAATCCTATAAATGTAACATATACCATGTAATGTAATGAATCAACCTAGCTACGTGTACGCTACATCCACACATCTACACTATATAAAACAATGAACTAGGATTTCATGTGTTTTAAATTAATTACAAGTACAATTATAAGGTGTCCCTATTCCATCACCATGGGTTTTTACTGTCAACTGCATGCTTTTTATTACCGTAAAGAAGATTTAGTATGTTAAATTTTTTACAACCATACAATGTTGCAATGCAAGCCTATATAACCTTGTATTTATATTTCAACTGGATGCGGCAGTAAGGGCTAGTGACATTCGACCTACTGACCTCAAAATCAATAGAGGTCATTAACAGCTTCTGATCAAGCTCCATGTAAAGTTTGAGAGCCCTGGGACCAAGCCTTACTTTGTTGTTTATCAGAATACATTTGATCAACCAACAGACAAAAATGATCATGACAGACCAATACATTTTTTATTTACAAAGCAAAATATGCAAGCCTTATACTCAAATCACAAGGATACACTAATTGTGAGGATACTAAAATTGCGAGGATACTGAAATCGCGTATAATTATTATAACTCAAATTGCGAGGATACTCATATTGCGAGCATACTCAAATCATGAGGATACTCAAATCGCAAGGATACTCAAATCTGTTAAGCGTAATGCTATTATCAAGAGATGATGATAATTACAGCCTCTTATCAAAAATGGAGGAGCATTCCGGTTAGAACGGTGAAAGTTACTTTCAATTAATACTGAAACTTTTCAAATGTTATGACAATTCATATCAACAACTAACGAATGTTGGCTTTCATTTTAACTCATCAAGAAGTTCGGCGATTAACGTCACACTAAACCAACTCCTTCCCTAAATGTTACACCCATAAACAAATAATCCTAATTATCTAAACTCCTAAGACTTATGTCACAAATAGTACAATCTTTCCTTATATGGTATGATCCAATTTTAATCGCCACGCAAGGTGTTTCCACGTTACGTAGGCATCAACTCGTATTTAGTGAATAGGTCATGTATACTCAAGGTTTAATTCTGTATACAAATGACTTAACCCTGTAAGCAGCCTCTTGTTTTGATATACATTTATGTTACAGTGTTAAAACATATGTAAATAATGTTTCAGCCATGTATGGTCATGCAAGACCATCGGGTGACTTGGCCGATGTTACTGAGTATTTTTGAGTCAATAAGAATAATACTAATGAGGGAACTTAATCCCATTCACAAAAATAGCGGAGACTACGGTTAACTCAGTTACACCCAGTTAGACCTTGATAAACATAGTAAGTTTACCTGAAGGACAAGCCAATGTTTATAACTGTTATCATTTAACTTTGAACAAACAGTGCATGTCAAAAGCTTTGACTCCGGTCATGAGAGGTACATATGTTCTATGTTAACACAACTTTAATGTATATGTTTGTCTTTTTCTTCCCGTTAAAGTACAGGGCCCACTCTGGAGCATCGACATACTTGTACATAGATACATGTGTTAATTTTGTTATTACAAATACTGTATATTAATATTGTTGTCTGTATTAATTAGTTTTATGATAAAACGGTATCTTTCAATACAATCTGGACACACTATTGTCATAATTAAATGTACATCAAAGTAGCCTACAGGTAAGATGGTAGATACATACAGGTAAATGGGTTCATCATTATTAATATGATATTTTATCAATTGTCCGAAAAAAACAAGTGATAGACAAATGGTTGACTTAAATGACCAACAAAATTATACAGTTTGACATGTTACCAAAGATTCCATATTTTCTCTGTTTACTTATTAAGCTCTTTAAGGCCAGTCCCCAAAGTTGAAAAAAATCTATGTAGATAAATTCTGTACTTTACCCATTCACTGAAAGTTATTCCTTTGGCAAACTCAGCGAGGAAAAGAGCAGATGACCACACACTGTCGCCGAGTGTTGTCCAAAGTCAAAAGCCAATTAACAATAGTTAAACAAAAACAAACAAACTACAATTATGTTATCCACAATTATACACAATAATCAACAATATTCCCACCTACACAAGAATTAAATGTGTATTCCAGTAAATTATCTGAACATTCTAGTTTTATACAGCTGACCACATAAATTCGAGACAAGACAATGCATACATTAAAGATAAACCACCCATACCAATATACTGAGTCATTTATCCCTCACATGAACCTGCATCACCTTTATATCATGCATTATCTTCCCTTAATTAATTAGTATTGTTTTAATCTATGCAAACAATTACTTTAACATAGCCAACCAAACTTTACCCCACCCACAGTTCATTTTTGATTGTAGATGTACCTACCAGGTTTTTGGGTTAGCAAAAATCTGTTACAGATTTTGATGTAGAGTTGACAAGAAGTTCATAATTTCAAAATGATTAATCTCAACAAGAAGCAGTCATAGACAGCCATAACCCCTGCTGAAGAGAAGATAATTAACAAAGGGCCATTACTCAGAGGAAAATGGTTGAATCACAATATTCTGAAAATATGCTTTGTAGGTCCTCATAGTAGTCATCCTGTGAAAGTTTCGTCCAACTTGATAAAGAAATGTAGGAGAAGTTTCTCATAGAATCTTGGACGGACGGACAGACAGACAGCACTGGATCATGCTGGAGACAACTGGTATAAACAATTAGAATACATTGGTGGCAGAAATTTGCTGGCTCCACACTATGGGATCCCGTAACATTTTCATCCAAAAGCTGTTTAACCTTAGGTCACTGGATAATGTTGCTCTATAACGGCAAACAAATAAGTCATTTCAAATTAACTGAACTAGCCGGTTCACCTATGAGACACTTAATATAGCAATCAATCAGTGCGATCAGGCTCGTATATGGAAAGTATGGCCGTATTCTCGAGGCGATCAATTAACCGTAATTTCATTTTATATGATATAGATAAGGTTCGAGTATCAATAATGATCAAATACCCACCATTACACACCATATAGGTACATAATGTGACCATCAGATAAACGCTTGCCAAATTTACATTGTTTTTAATTAATGATCAGTTATGTGGAAGAAAACTGCAGGGTTGTATGCTACATTGTGACTTTATAATGCAGCAAGAACAGTAACAATTGTGTTATATCGAGTATGGGCAATCCATGGTTTTAACAACTAATTTGCTCCTCTCCTGTAACAGCCAGCATCCCATCTCAAATGAGTACTGGTTGCCTGTCAAGTGCACATGGGAGTCGCACAAAGCATCTGATATATCATACCATTTTTTGCAATGTTGGTATGTCGTGGCCACAGGGATCAAATCCGAGCCCTTTGCATTCAGGTATCAAGGCAAATTATTACAACCAAAGGGAATAAACCAAATCACTGTATGACTTATCAGATTACTATAAAATTCAATTTCTATCATTTATTGCTATTGAATGCACATGTAAAATCCGATCACTGTATGACTTATTGCCATACTATATGTGTATGCCTTATTGCAATTGCCAGAAATCAACTTGTTGCTACACAGTCATTACACAAGGAGCCAGGGCGGAGGAATATTTGTCATTATTTTATTAATATTCGCAGTAATAATATAATTTATTCCACAGCTAAGTGTTTCAATTTAAGGGTATGATTTGATCCAAGATATAATGTAAAACTCTTAATTCATCAACATCCAGAGGCTATTACAATAAATGAATTAAGAGATTGAATATCTGAACCAAAGAATAAACTTCAATCTTAACCACAATTTCATTACTTAATTAAGTAACTCTGGGCGTAAGCTTGCAACAATCTTCTAGCTGGTAACAACTTTAGATAAGTGCAAAATTATGTACATCTTGCGCTTGAAAGCCGTCAATTTTACTAACAATCCTTTTGACAATCTTCCCTTTGGATGGTTAATATTGTCGTGGAAACTTTGCTGGCCATTTTAATGAGAGAAAAGGAAGGTTACAACCGATATTTTAGTCCTAACTCAGGCCAGGGTGTTAAAGGTCACCGCTAAGACTCATGTAACATAATATCCCATTTATTTATATACTTTTACTATTATTTTTATACTATGGCCTAAATTTTGTAGTCATTGTCCTGTCTTTTTGTGACAATTATTTGGCAAACATTGTCACAGTGTCTAAAGAGAATGATAAAAACTATTTTTTATTACCGCAATGAAGCAAAAGAATGTTAATTACAAGAAAGATACATACTCTCCACCTTTGTAAATTTCTAATTTAAAAATGACACTTTGGGTTAAAAAACGTTAGTTAATGTTAAATAAATGTACAATAGGGTTATTTAGAGACCATTTACTTGTACGAGAAAGTTAATTAACTTTTAGCTGGTGAAGATTTTTAGGACTGTCCATTCAACAATAAATTATTTCTCACTTACGAGGAGACAGGAGGGCAGAATATTATGAGGCTATATGGGGTTAGGTTGGTGAAATATAGCAACATTTATATGAATTGCCGACTAATAAATACATGTATCATGTGTACGAAGTTTGGTTTTCATAATCGTCACTGTAAGTATGAAAATATATATGAGGTTACATGTAAATTATGACACTAGTATAAATATCTCGTCCCTGTCTCGGTCATTACACTTAGAACACCCTGATGGTTGTACCTACCATATGTTCGTAAGATATTCTCATCATTCATGTACGTATGTACTTCTGACTTCATTAAAGTTGATACAGAATTCAAGGACCACCTCTCACTATGTAACCTTGAGAGTAGTGATGTGCAGTTAAAGACTGGAACACATAATACCTGGGCAGTGGTTGATGCATCTTATTTTACACATCATGAAATTGTGTGTGCACTCGCTACAGGAGAAGTGACTTATGATGCCTATCAACAAGTGACCTGGGACGTCAACCCCCATTTGGACAAATGGTAAATTTCTCTGAGCAAAAATGACCCACATGCTCCACTCCATCAAGGTGTAAATTGGTACCTGTGAGGGCAGTGTCTATGCCTGGGTGCTGCAGATCGATGGAGGCTGCCACATCCACAGGAGAGAACTAGTCTCCCCAGGGAGACACAAACGTAGGTTTCCATAGGTAGCCCAATGACCAGGGGAATTAAATCCCCATAAATATTAATAATTTCTATAGCATATGACTTGGTGGATATGGTATCCTTGGAATTACATCCCCACGAAATGGTCTTTTTCACCCAAACCACGGAAATTTGTCTGATTGAAGTTATGGTACATGATTTTACAGTATTATGAGCTTGCAATAGACATTATATAGATCTCTTTGTTGTTGTTTATTAGATCAGCTTATCTTATTGTTGCTAACATTTACGATTGCTGTAAATATGACTGTTACTTCTTGGAAGATTGACTCAGGTTATAAACATGTTGATCAAGTTATATCAACACATGTTACAGTGTCATCTGCAAAGAGTATCAATTTTATATCAAGTTTATTGCTGCCTTTCAACAAATTTTTGGTCATACACAGCAAGTAGTCAGTTTACCTAAACAGTTTTCCTGGAATGAATTATTCCCCAGTATTGACTTATAGTATGTTCTTCCCAGAGCAACTTGCAACTTCGCCACATACATAGTCACAGAAGATAAAGTATGCAAACCAGGGGGTAGTTGCCTAAGCATTAAGGCCTACTAAGTGACTTTTTCAATTGAATATGGAAGGCATAGATTACCTCCCTTGGAAAGAGCTATGCTAAGGGTCTTCAGTATAAGAGAGGAGGCTCAATATTAATATTCACCAAGAGTGTGTTAACGAACCAGTAAGCCTGCTTAGCTCAGTCGGTAGAGCACGAAAGTTCTAATATCGGGGTTGTGGGTTCGAATCTCGGGCTGACAAACTAAAATTTACTAATAGTATTTCGGACAAGACTTTAAACCTAGGTTCCATCTATGGGGGCTATATACCAGACAGGTTATAGAACTCTCTGGAACGACTTTACCTCCTGTATCTGCACTATTCCCCGAAACCTTAAATGATTAAACTCTTCTGGGGGCCTTGCCCTTATGGAATATCTGGTGGCGAGGATAAATGCAATCAGCTGGATCAGAAGTTTCCTGAACCACAGATCACAACAGGTCTTGGTGGAAGGTTGCAAGTCTGACTCTACTGCAGTTACCTCTGGAGTTCCCCAGGGATCTGTCCTGGGACCCTTGCTTTTCCTTGCCTACATCAATGACCTACCCGATCAAGTCAAGTCCACCTCACGCTTGTTTGCGGACGACAGCCTCCTGTACAAGAAGATACGCTCTACATCAGATGCTATTTCTTTACAAGAAGACCTAGACAAGCTCCAGAAGTGGGAGAGCAATTGGATGATGTCATTCAACCCAAGCAAGTGTGAGGTTATCCGTATCACCAAAAAGAAGACACCAATCAAGTCTACCTACAACATCCATGGTAGAGACCTACAAACAGTGCCAAATGGAAAATACCTTGGTGTCAACCTGTCGGATGATCTGTCCTGGAGTACCAGTACCCATGTATCGGCAACTGCGAAAAAGGCCAACAACTCACTGGCCTTCCTCAGGCGAAACCTTGCTAGCTGCCCAAAGGACATCAAAGCACAGAGCTACCAGTCACTAGTGAGGCCGATACTTGAGTATGCCAGTACAGTCTGGGACCCACACACCCAAGCGAACATCAACCAACTTGAGGCTGTTCAAAGACGTGCTGCAAGGTTCGTCAATGGAGATTACAGGACCACCAGCAGCACCAGTCAAATGCTGAAGGACCTCCATTGGCAACCCCTACAAGAGCGCCGATCCCACTCTAAGCTGGTGATGGTGTACAGGATAGTACATGGGCTTGTCGATATCCCATGTACATACTACCACCCCTCAACCCTGAGCGCTCGAGGCCATTCTCTGAAGTTCCTGGTACCTTTCTGCAGACTAGACATTTAACGGCACTCCTTCCTTCCGTCGGGCATACGACTGTGGAACAGCCTACCAGAGTGCATCGCCACGGTCGACTCCCTAGAGGCCTTCAAGGGAGCACTGGCCAACATGCTGTAGAAGGACACCCAGATTTTATTTGCTTTTAGCCCATGTAAATATTTGCGTCACATTTTAACCTAAATTGTACGACGATGCCCCAGAGGGGATTTTGTACTTCATCGGAAGAAGAAGAAGAATCATACAAAAGTGTGTTCACCAAGTGGGCATAACAGAATATACATATGTATCACACATATGTAATGTCTAAAATGTATATTATATACAAGTCTCCATATTGTTAGCTAATTAATAATAACTTGATAATTACACAAATGGCGAAATAAATGAATTATTAATAATGACCCACAATTGGTCACAACTTCTGTTTATAATAATGTGTCTATTTCTGTATGACAAAATCAATGAAAATTATTAGGGGGAAGAGGGGAGGCTGCAACATTGGACATGACATTGAATAGTATTTTGTAAATAAATATGACTATATAATTATGTGACCAACTCTTCATCTGAGTTTATTATCGGAAGAAATTTAAATATTCATAAAATATTCATCTATCTAACTACCGGTAAGTTTAATCCCTCGTTACATATTTCGAAAATCGATTTTTACGTGATCGCGTTAATCCACAAAATATAATCAATGAAATTAAATCTCCTCTCGATAATAATAAGTAATAGCATAGTTATGAAGTAATGACATAAAATTATCAGAAACAAATACAACTGAAAGTTAGGAAAATATCCATTGTACCCATACATCAAAATGTAGAATAAAATCCAAGAACCTACTAAACTGTACCTTCAATTTTGTTCCCCAAATAAATATTGACAAGTTTCACCATGTGAAAAATTAGTAAATTAGATAAAATTGGTCATTTTAACTTATAATCCCAGCATTTCATATCTTCATTTCTACATAAAAATATGTAAAAGTCTTACCCTTCGTTAAATCTGACAAATAAAACTATTCCACAGTAATTCTTTATTTACACAATAAATCCAGAATTAAAATTTTAAAAAATAAAATCCCAAATCTGCACCGACACAATGTCACTACTACTCCTAAAGTACTGTCACAATAATTATCTTATTTTTTACCCCAAAGATTTTGACTTCTGATTTGCTTGTATGTGGATAATTCATTCATGTGATGTCACTCAATTCACTAGGACGAGCCTCGGGGCGAAATAACAGCATTTATAGAGACATAACTATGTCCAACCTCTGGTCGTATAAATGTCCACTTAAAAGTTAGTGTGCCTGTGTGTGTCTTAATTAGATCAGGTGATTTAAGTGAATCAAGCAGATCACCCTCACCTTTGTTTATCTAATCAAGTGAATTCTTAGAATACCTTGAATAAAGTTCCCCCAAGAAAGTGAGATCACTGACCAAGTCTAATTAACTTAATACTAATATGTCAGACAATTGGCGCAGATTTTATGAACAGCCATTTTGAGACAAAAAATTCACCTAAGTTCGCCTTATAAAAACCGTGTGCAAAATCCTTTTATTTCGCAAAAGAAAAACTGCTTACATCCTTTCCTTACAGAACGAAACCTGCTCTAGAAATGCATTATAGCTCTTTCCTCCATGTACTCCTATACGTTTCTGATAAAAGATGAGGTAGAAATATACATATATCTCATTTGCACCTTTTTGGAACAACTATAATGCGCGCTACTGTATATATATAACGCTGCACTAGGGTGTAAGGTGCTGGCAGGGTGTGGTATATTATGGATTCGGGTTGTGAGTGTGATGTTCAACTTGTGAATGTTGCGCAAGTTGGTGAGTGTCAAATCTGGTGGTACTGGGAGTAGGCTAATCTAGTTGTAGCCTCAAACTCCAGTTGTTGATGAGTAATTTGTATAGTGTCCACAAAGTATAAGTAAAGTATAAAGTAAAATTGATCACAGAGAATTATTCCAATTTCATACATTTATTTAGGTAACACAGAAATATATATTGTCCACAAGATAAAGTCAGCACACAGTTTTAAAACACAAAGTTCAAGTACACTAAGTACAGATATTATTATAATTTACACGAAGTGATCTTACTTGCTCGAAAGCTAAACTTATTCTCCTAATTCATTCATAGATTATATCTACAGACTGCTTTTTATTGGTCAAAATGGTCAGTAGATTATTGTTCTATACAGCATCCTATTGGTCAATTAAGTTGACCAATAAGGGCAATTATTGATCATATGTTAAAACTGTCACATTTATAGGGATAATCTTTTATCAAGTAAGTTTGTGAACCAATTAAGTTTATCTACCCTTAGTCTGCCTAGTATCACCATTTTATGGTTAAGTATATAAGATTCTAGATGATTAAATGTATAATCATGACAACAGTCATACCAATTGAAACCATGCAACTTAAGAAATGGCTTGGTAAAACAGACAGAGGGAATACTATCATTTAATCAAGAAATATTAAATATTCATCAAATATTGACCAAAAATAAACACTTCACTTTTAAAAATATAAAACTCATAATCCTTAAAAATCAACAATCATTTTGATACTAAATATGTCTATACAATCTTGAAATTGATTAAAATATGTATTTTGAAAACTGCAAATATTAAAATTAAATATTATGCAATTCAACAGAAAGATGTCCTTCATAAAAAGTCTTCACAACTACTAATTCTTTGCTCCTGCGAAGATATTTCTCAAACATTCTCTATAATTGCATAATAATCATACTCATATTTCCAAAGACATATATATACTTTCATGTGACTGGAATAATTCAACAAATACATGTTAACCTTTCCAAAGGAAAATCGAAAACAATTAAGAAAGATCAAACTGATTTAAGTTGATAGTTCCAACATAAACAAACAAAACAAACACACTAATATTCCTGTAAGTATAAAGCTTTAAATTTATATGATCCTCCTGTCATGTTATGACTAACATACACCCAATTATATACAGGTACAATATAATCAAAGTTCAGAATACAGAAGAAATACATGTATAGCATATACAACATAATAAAGATACAAAACAGATATATGCATTTCTACAAGTATTTAGCTTGAGAGGCATTATGATCTCATTGGCCCATATAAAAACATTTGGATCCGAGCACCACGTCCTATAAATACCAAATACAGGAGGAAAAAACATGCAGACAAACATATACAATACAATACGAATATTCCTACTTAAGTACTCAGCTTGAGGCATAATGATATTGGCACCATATAAATACATATACATCCAAGAACCACGTCGACTATCCAAACACAGGAGAAAATAAATATACCATATACAATACAATTACAATACAATACAAATACAATACAAATACAATACAAATACAATACAATACAAATATTCCTACAAGTATTCAGCTTGAGAGGCATTATGATCTTGTGTTATGTAAACACATATAGAAACAAGTATCATATCATCAAAATACAAGTCTAGTTCAAGTAGTCCATTGTTAGGAAATATTGGTGGTCTTATGTAAAAACACTTATAGCGACACACATACAATATGACCGGTCACCCGTTTTACCGGAATCCACGTAAATTACCGGAATAGACCGGAATCCAGATAAATTACCGGAATAGGCCTATATTTCGTTAAAAAACAGTAGTTTTGCATAGTTTTTGGTTTAAACCAATCTTATTTAACATAAGCAACGTATATGCAAAAATAAAATAAAATATGTTATGAAAAAAAAAGTTATTGAAATTTTAAAATTGGCCGGCGTCCGTTCGTCATTACGCTATCTATGCAGAATTTACTTGACCGAAATAGACATGTATCTCGTTAATAAAACATAATTTTGTTAAGTTTCTGGTATAATTCAATCATGGATACGAAAAATAAGTTGTTTCTTAAAAAGAAATTAAAATATTTCAATGAAAACTGATTTTACATGAGTTTTAAAAACGGGCATTTCTCGCTCTAACCGCGCGTATTGACAGAGAATTAACGTAACCGGAATCCACTTACTATAACCGGAATAGGCCTATATTTCGTTAATAAACAGTAGAATTGTATTATTTTTGGTTTCAATCAATCATATATACCATAAGTAAATCATATTTAAAAGGGAAATTTAATATGTTGTGTAAAAGTGATATAATACGAGTTTTAAAATCGGTCGTTTTCTGCTTTCAACGCGCGATTTGAATGAGAATTAACATAACCGGAATCCACTTTCTATAACCGGAATAGACATATATTTCGTTTATAAACAGCAGAAATGTATTGTTTTTGATCTAAATCAATCATATATACCATAAGTAATTCATATTCAAAAGGAAAATTTAATATGTTGCGTAAAAGTGATATAATACGAGTTTTAAAATCGTTCGTTTTCTGCTTTGAACGGGTGATTTGAATGAGACTTAACATAACCGGAATCCACTTACTATAACCATATGTATTGTAAGTAAACTATTTCCTGAAGGAAATATAAATATGTAGTGAAAAAAGGATTTTATATGCAAAAAATTGCCATTTCGGGTAGCGCATTACATTTTGATCCAACCGGGATAGGATCGTATTTGTTTTAAAGTCAATATTTTGTATCTTATACATCATTATTGAATTACACGTATCAAAGGCAAGTCATTTCCGAAAGGAAACAGTAATATTATACGGCTTTTAAATCCAACATTGAATAGGTCACTAATATTTCAACACTGATATCGTAACACTGGACAAACTTCAACAGTACGCACGTGCCACAGCAGTCCTTGTTACTAAATGTTTCACGGCGGTTCCAAAATTTTCTCGGGTGTCACAATAAAGGTGTGGTCGACCGTCAATCATGTGTGTTGGGAGAATATCTTGCAGTACAGGAACAACTATTAGGCCATGTTTATTTCATTTCTTGGTGATCAAAATTTCTTTGAGAGAAAATGTCTACTTGTCGCCCGAAAACTTTTTTATGCAACAATAACCAACCTCGATCTTTATTTGTATACATCTACGGAATGTACGAGCGAAATGGTGAACTATTTATATTGTTAAAATGCGTGATCGTGTTGAAGATATGCAGTTGTAGAAATAACCAATCTATTTAACACCTTGTCCTTACTGTGTTTTCCGATCTAAGAGACGCGCGGCATCACTTTGTAACTTAAGATGTCGCCGACGCTGGGTACATCACAGAATGTTGTCGGCTAAATATCAGACGTTGCCGACTTACGTCGGTGGATTAAAGGAAACTGTGTGAGAAAACCACAGGTAACTGTATCATTGCCATTTGATATTGAGTAAAATTAAAAAAATAACTTCCTAAATTTTATATTTTCTACATGACTCCGTAGCTCAGTGGTTATTGCGAGACACTCGTATGTATAAAATTTAATGTTTTTCTAAACCACAGCATTACATTCTAGATTATTAATAAGTATACTGTATTGTATTACTGTATTGTACATTAGGGAAAATAAAATGCACACTAGTGACCGGTTCGTCGATTCCCCTGCATATAGACCTTGTACAAAAAAATAATGTTTCCAAAAAAGTAAGTATTTTTATCAGTGAAACAGTTACCTGTGTGAAAAATATACATCAAAGGTAACGCAGCCGAACTTTGACACATGAAAATAGAAACATATTGCGACATCGCTCATTTTATAGACCTCGTGATGCTTAAGACGTATATTTAATCTTTGTTAGTGGAATAACTCATGGCAGTTCATTAACAGATTATAAATCATATTGTATCATAATGGATTACTAATACTATTTGAAGGTAATTGTTACGTGTCTTCGCAATACATATTAATTACGTCTATATCATTTGTGTCATTTGTGATTAACATAAGGACTCCCTGATAAAGGATTCAGCGACAGGGTCTGTGAATGCATTGACAAAGTGATAGAAAATACTTACGTAGGTAACAGTGGCCTGTTCTATGATAATATTCAGAATCCTTGATATATGTCGGTAATTTTATTCATTAATTGATTTTTGCTGTTCAAAAACGATCATTAGGTTTAATTTTATCCAACTGTTGCACAATGATTAGTCAAGCCTGGGGCTACAAGTATACAATCGACACGCAAGATGTCATACAGAATATCCAATAAACAGGTCACTTATCAGTATGCTAGATGTCAAGAAATCTAGTTATAGCCCCAACTCTTCATTCTCATGAATCAGTGTATAGTCAAGTCTCTGTATTACGGATGAAAAACACGCTGGTCGAACGAGAATGAAACTCTTTACACAAAATCTGTGTTTTAAGAAATATTTTAAATTTCAATTTGGAAATAAGTTATTTATCGCTTATAAATATGATCAAATAATAGCAGAAACTAAACAAAATTACCGTAAAAAAACGAGATTCGGGTCTATTCCGGTTACGTTAATTCTCATTTAAAGCGAGAAATGGACGATTTTAAAAATTGCACAAAATCTTGTTTTACTAAAATTTACTAAGATTTCCTTTTGGAAATAACTTATTAATAGTATATATGAACGAATTATTGCAGAAACTAAGCAAAACTACCATTTTATAGCGAGATACGAGCCTATTTCGGTTACGTCAATGCGGGAAAATTAGCGATTTTAAAACTTGTATAAAATCATTAATCACCAAAATATTTTAATTTCCTTTTGGAAACAATATAATAATAGTATATATTATTGAATTATATCAGAAATTAAACACAATTACCAATAAATAACGTGATACAAGCCTATTCCGGTTATTTTAATTCTCATTCAATACGCGCGGTCAATGCGGGGAAATGATCGATTTTAAAACTTGTATAAAATCATTAATCACCAAAATATTTTAATTTCCTTTTGGAAACAATATAATAATAGTATATATTATTGAATTATATCAGAAATTAAACACAATTACCAATAAATAACGTGATACAAGCCTATTCCGGTTATTTTAATTCTCATTCAATACGCGCGGTCAATGCGGGGAAATGATCGATTTTAAAACTTGTATAAAATCATTATTCACCACAATATTTTAATTTCCTTTTGGAAACAATATAATAATAGTATATATTATTGAATTATATCAGAAATTTAACACAATTACCAATAAAAAACTTGATACAAACCTATTCCGGTTATTTTAATTCTCATTCAATATGCGCGGTCAATGCGGGAAATGAGCGATTTTAAAACTTGTATAAAATCATTATTCAACACAATATTTTAATTTCCTTTTGGAAACAATATAATAATAGTATATATTATTGAATTATATCAGAAATTTAACACAATTACCAATAAAAAACTTGATACAAACCTACTCCGGTTATTTTAATTCTCATTCAATATGCGCGGTCAATGCGGGAAATGAGCGATTTTAAAACTTGTATAAAATCATTATTCAACACAATATTTTAATTTCCTTTTGGAAACAATATTATAATAGTATATATTAATGAATTATAGAAGAAATTAAACACAATTACCATTAAATAACGAGAAACGAGTCTATTCCGGACACGCTAATTCTGATCCAATATGGTAATGACATCGTAAAATGAACAAATTTTGAATCTCGAATAAAACAATTTTTCGTGAACATATTTTATTTTAGTTTTGCATATATGTTGCTTATGTTAAATAAGATTGATTTAAACCAAAAACTATGTAAAACTACTGTTTATTAACAAAATATAGGCCTATTCTGGTAATTTATCTGGATTCCGGTCTATTCCGGTAATTTACGTGGATTCCGGTAAAACGGGTGACCCCAATATGACCTTAGTGATGAAATATATATACAATCAAGTAATCCATTGTTAGGAAATATTGGCGGTCTTATGTAAAAACACTTATAGCGACACACATACAATATGACCTAAAAATAGTATATTAGTGAGGAAATATATATACAATCAAGTAATCCATTGTTAGGAAATATTGGCGGTCTTATGTAAAAACCCTTATAGCGACACACATACAATATGACCTAAAAATAGTATCTTAGTGAGGAAATAAAAATACAATCAAGTTATCCATTGTTAGGAAATATTGGTGGTCTTATGTAAAAACACTTATAGCGACACACACACAATATGACCTAAAAATAGTATCTTAGTGAGGAAATACATATATGTATAGTCTTATGTAATAACACATAATACGGACTCATACAATACAACCTACAAATAACCATAAAAAGTATAAATATGTAACCCGCGCTATGTAAATACACTTATAAACAGGTACAATATTAAACTCTTTAGAAAGTGAATAAGGAGCAATGCTTTTAGATATGTAGGTACCTACGCCATGTAAAAACACTTATAAACAGGTACAAAATAATCATAAAGACAACCATAAGAAGTATGAATATGTAACCCGCGCTATGTAAATACACTTATAAACAGGTACACGAACAATATAACCTAGAAGTGAGCATATTAGATAGGAAATATATATACTGTCTCATCTAGGAACACATAATAAAGACTCATACAATATCACCTATAAACAATAAGAAGTATAATAAATATGTAACCCGCGCTATGTAAAAACACTTATAAACAGGTACAATATACTCTTAAGAAATTAAATATATCTATATGAACTAAGTTCTTTAGACATGTATGCACCCGCGCTATGTAAAAACACTTATAAACAGGTGCATATATATTATCGTAAAGACTACCATAAGAAGTATGTAACCTGCGCCTATGTAAAAACACTTATAAACAGCCTACCTATAAATTATCATAACATGAACAAAGATGTGCATATATTTGCATATGACTGTGTATTGATCAGATACACGACTAGAATTTTAACTATGCATATATTTTCAATTGTACAGTTACCTCCGTAACTCTTCACTGCACTGGAGTGGCTCATTAATATGCTCATTCTAGTTTAATTGCTCTTATTCATTCACTCTTATTAGTTTGCTCATACAATTTGCCATGGTGTATAGCATACACATTTAGTTTGACATTTTAATAATGCCATCATCATTTGATGTAAAATCAGTTATTAATTTGCTTGTGCAAATTGGTGTAGACCATTTAACAAGGTGCTACCGAAATTGTTTCTTTATTATGACTTGATCACCATCTATTTCTCATTACTAAAGTGCTAACATGGTTCTCACAGGTTAACTCTAAAATCAGGTGCTCATGATGGTAATTAACATTTAATTTCTACAATTTAATCAAAAATTTAAGACATGCTCTACACCCGTGTGCAAAGTACATAGATTTCAGCAGCAATGAACTTATTTCTTATTAAATAGTACTGACAGGTAAGTCGCTAATCATGTATCTGTCTTAAAATGATTAAGAAACAACAACTGATAGGGTGTTATAATAGGGGAGCGAAATATTTGGCCAATATATTCCACAACACACACATACAACAACACTAACAGGAAAAAGATTTAGAATTTAGAGCTAGCGATCAAATACACCTAATTCACCAAATTAGGGTTTATCGACAGATACAAGTTAGTTACCACCCTCTGAAGGATCAGTACACTTCAGGCATGTTGCTTCTTTAAGAAAGTACTTATATTATTTCTAAGTTTTCATATAACCAATTCTAGGAATTTGGGACCCAGTGAGACATGTAGAAATTAATAAAAAAACAAATGCCATGTAAATTTATGGTGAAACAAGCTTAAATTATGAGAAATTATGAAACTGCTTATTTAAACTCTTCATCTTACAGACCATGAACCATGTGAGAAGTGTCTACGCACTAAAACTTACTAAAACTTAATTATCGAAGGTAAATTTGATTACCTCAACAGTATTTTACCTCAAACTCAGAGTACCATTTGAGATAATAATAGCAGTGACTTCAAACTACATTTCTAATGAATGACCACAGGTTAATTTAGCATTTAGGTTAGCCCTTATCAAAATATAATTCATATAATATTTAAATACAACAAAATCAATGAAACATGAAGGTATGATGTTAATCGGGGTTACTTTAAAGAGTTAGTTTTTTTCTTACCATAGTTTGATTATCTCCCTTAGTTAAAAAATTATGACACAAAGTTATATTAGTATTTTTTTTATATCACACAGTCTAGAATAAAATATCTGGGCAGAATACCACAAAATGTCCTTGTTCATTTAGAATGGTTTATCTGGGCAGAATGCAGATAAATGACTAGGTTGACCACAAAATCTGCATGAATGTCTATCCATTTTAGCAACACTATTCGCTATACAATACTTGTCCTCTGTATGAGATGTGGTACTCCCACAGTCTTCACAACTAAATGGTATCGTTAAGAAATGTGTCATTCTTGCTGTATCATTATCTGTATCTACTAATAAATACAATTTACTTGCATAAGTTGAAAGTAAGATTATTTCTTCACACAAAATGTCATAGATTTCATTCGGTTTTAAGACAGTGTTTTCCTTGGTTTCACGCGGAGTATTGTTTCTGGTAGTGGGACATCTACAGGTAGGTATTGGTATTTCAACTTGGTTAACGTTTATTGGTTTCTGAGTAGCATCATCTATCACCAAGGTAGGATCACACATCAATGATACCTTGATTTCTTTGGAAAGTATGTCCATTTTTGTTTGTAGCACTTGGATTTTACGTGATATTCCTATACTCGAATTAAAGCACAAATTTTGGAAGTCCTTAGGATCGATGGTATTGAAAGGCATCACAGAACAAACATAGGCCCGTTCTTCCTTCTTGTCATTAACTGCCAGTTTAATAGGTCTGACATCATCAATAGGGCTGACATCACTGATAGGTCCAATATCGTCAATACGTCTGAGGTCGTTGATTTGTCTGGTATTGAAGATAGGTCTGACATCATCGGTAGGTTCAACATTGTTGATTAGTTTCCTTGTTGATTTGCAAAAATTTGAGTAGTGTCCATAGCATCTACATTTATAACACACTCTATGCAGAGCTTTGCAAATCGAGTTCAAGTTATGGTATTCACCACATCGACCACATTCTGTTGATCGGGGGATTGTCCATCTAGGTCTGGGGAAAGACCTTATTCTTGGAATTAACGTCCTTCGTCCGAAATCCATTCTGGTAGAGTGTCCTTAAGTATGGGGAATACTTAATATTGTCGCTTGGCTTGTAAGAGTCACCAGAGAGTTCGATACCCGTGATACGCACACCAAACTATAATGCGCGCTACTGTATATATATAACGCTGCACTAGGGTGTAAGGTGCTGGCAGGGTGTGGTATATTATGGATTCGGGTTGTGAGTGTGATGTTCAACTTGTGAATGTTGCGCAAGTTGGTGAGTGTCAAATCTGGTGGTACTGGGAGTAGGCTAATCTGGTTGTAGCCTCAAACTCCAGTTGTTGATGAGTAATTTGTATAGTGTCCACAAAGTATAAGTAAAGTATAAAGTAAAATTGATCACAGAGAATTATTCCAATTTCATACATTTATTTAGGTAACACAGAAATATATATTGTCCACAAGATAAAGTCAGCACACAGTTTTAAAACACAAAGTTCAAGTACACTAAGTACAGATCTTATTATAATTTACACGAAGTGATCTTACTTGCTCGAAAGCTAAACTTATTCTCCTAATTCATTCATAGATTATATCTACAGACTGCTTTTTATTGGTCAAAATGGTCAGTAGATTATTGTTCTATACAGCATCCTATTGGTCAATTAAGTTGACCAATAAGGGCAATTATTGATCATATGTTAAAACTGTCACATTTATAGGGATAATCTTTTATCAAGTAAGTTTGTGAACCAATTAAGTTTATCTACCCTTAGTCTGCCTAGTATCACCATTTTATGGTTAAGTATATAAGATTCTAGATGATTAAATGTATAATCATGACAACAGTCATACCAATTGAAACCATGCAACTTAAGAAATGGCTTGGTAAAACAGACAGAGGGAATACTATCATTTAATCAAGAAATATTAAATATTCATCAAATATTGACCAAAAATAAACACTTCACTTTTAAAAATATAAAACTCATAATCCTTAAAAATCAACAATCATTTTGATACTAAATATGTCTATACAATCTTGAAATTGATTAAAATATGTATTTTGAAAACTGCAAATATTAAAATTAAATATTATGCAATTCAACAGAAAGATGTCCTTCATAAAACAACTATCGGTATAAAGCATGATCCCACTTGATTAACTGTTTTTGATATCAAGTCCATTTCTGCAAGTCGATTGTCTCACCTTTATACTTATTAATAGAAAATAAAGCAATTGTGACTGCTTAACGGAGGTGGTTCATATAACACATGATGTGCATATCAAGCTAAAAAATTTGGTCGAAAAAGTAGAGCAAACTAGATGTTTATGACAAATCTGTCAACTTTATGCGATAAATAAAAAATGTTTCTGTTATTGTTGTTGTAGTCTATTGTTATTGTAGTCTATTATTGTTGTAGTCTATTGTTGTTGTAGTTAATAGTTGTTGTCAATTGTTGTTGTAGTCTGTTGTTGTTGTAGTCTGTTGTTGTTGTAGTCTATTATTGTTGTAGTCTATTGTTGCTGTCAATTGTTGTTGTAGTCTATTGTTGTTGTTGTATATTCTTCTTTTTGTTGTTGTATAGTGTTGTAGAAGTAAATTGTTGTTGATGTCTATAGTTGTTGGTGAATGTAGTTGTTGTTGTAGACTATTGTTGTTGACGTTGTAGACTATTGTTGTTGTAGACTATTGTTTTTGACGTTGTAGACTATTGTTGTTGTTGTTGTTGTAGACTATTGTTGTTGCAGTCACGGTCTGTTGTTGTTGTTGCAGCAGTCTATTGCTGTAGTGGTCTATTGTTGTTGCAGTCTATTGTTGTTGCTATTGTTGTTGTTGCTGAGGTCTTCTGTTGTTGTTTTTGCTGTAGTCTATTTTTGTTGTAGAGTATTGAAGATGTAGCATGTTGTTGCTGCTGCTGCAGTTGTTGTTGCAGTTTATTGTTGTTTCTGTTATAGTAAATCATTGTTGCTATAGTCTATTATTGCAGTTTATTGCTGTTGCTTTTGTTGTTGTCCTATAATGTTGTTGTTTATTTGAGAGATTAAAAAAAAACAGATTTTTTTACACCAGATGTCGGATGAAAACAAAAAACAATATAATATGCAGATAGAAACAATGCTATATCATCTGTATCTGATACACACCGGTAACGGTAACTCTAGAGGGCACACAATCTCACTAACTGCTATGTTTTTCATTTCCTATAACAATGACTTTAATTGTCATACTGCCTCATCCAACAAGTGCATACACTATGTTATCACTACAATTTACATGTTATGTAATTAAAATGTTAACTCTACAAGCTTCTACTTAACTAGAGTTTAATACTAAAACAAAAACTTTAACGACTGCCAGTTAAATAAAAATAGGTGTACGACTGTACATGATAATTTATACATTTTTTTCTCCTTTCTCGATGTCAAAGGTCATTGATAAATGTAGCAGGCAAAAAAATGAATGACCATGCATGCACTTACCACTGTCTCTAAGTTAAATTCATACAACTAAACATGTTTCTGTAAATAAACTGAATATCTCTATAAATAAGAAAGTCTATAGCTGTCAAACATACAAATTCAAGTTATAATTTTTTTTTTTCATTTTTATTAACCTCTGACTAATCAGCAATTTTAATTATTAATATGAAAATTAGGCAACATTAAATTTTGGCAATAAAAATAATAATAAATTCAGTTATTATCATCCATCCATGTAATACCCAAGCCGTATTTGTAGTACATACATGTATACACATGTACATATGTTCATATATTTATGTCATATGACTGGTCATCAATATTTTATGTAATTTGATTCAAGAAAAATGTCAAACAGTCCCGTCAATCAACATGTACATGTCAGGATAAATAATATATTAAGTAGAAGTTAGCATACTTCAAATTATTGAAGTATTGCAATATTATTTAATAAAACAATTTTTTAGAAATCAGTTTTTTACTAAAAAGATTGCCTTGATGCAGCGTCGGACCAGTCTATTCACCAGAATTGTGGAGGATTCAGGTTTGGTCCTTTATTCATATGAACATGTTAATTAGGATGTATTTATCTGTGAGTGGCAATGCTGAGAGCTGCATCCAAAAGAATGCCTTAAATTTACAGAAAGACAGACAGACAGGCGGACAATCAGACATGCTAAATCCAGAATATTCGGGGACCTTACTTTTTATTTGGGCATGTAACTTTTGCAGTAATTGTATATAGAGTAGCCTATATAGGGAAACTATTTTATTTTTCTTATTCGGGCAAGTAGTTTAACAAATATGTAGACTGCTTTGGTATCCGTTTGTAAAGCCATTTTCTTTCTTAAGGAATATTGAATTGAAGAAAATTGCACTGTGAAAGAATCATACTAGCTACAGTTATCTTCAACTTGCCTTCAAACTCAAATTCTTCAAAATCCTTTAGATCCGTCACATTGGAGAAAGGTATTTGTTGTTACAGGACTTCACAGACTAAATAATAAATTAATGATAAATATTGAATAACCCTTAACCCCAGTTTGTAGCTGTTAAAGAATTACAGAGCAGTTCGAAAATTGAGCCTTTTAAATTACATGCCCAAATCATAAAAAACTGAATATGGAATTTAAAGCCAATGCAATTGTTACTGGAGAAGTTCCTTGCCCCATTGAATCAACAATCACTTCCCGGAAAGTGCAAAATTCGCTGACTGACTCTGGTTTTAAATTTGCAATGTTGGTTGTAAGATATTTTTTAAATTCTTTGATAAAACCATACCCTAGAGAATCACCACCAAATAAATGTCTACTTACCAAAACTATTATCAAACCAAATGATTTCATCTTTCAATTATCTCCCTTTATTCATGAAAATGTTACATCAACATCAATACTATCCATAGAATTAAAATGTTTATCCTAAATAATCTTTCCTCCGAATCTACCTTACCACTTTACACACACTGCAAGGTATTTTCAAATCACACGATCAATACGGATTGCTACTTTAAGATGGTTGCGAATCATGTGATCACATGGCCACTATCAACATGCCGATAAATTATTCAGTGTTAATTAAGACTAGAGTGATTTCTAATTTAGCGAGAGTCAACACCCAATATTATATATGGATAGTTTATAATAAGAGAATTTTGTATATGACTTGTGCATGCAATTGCCCGCACATAGGTCAATTTTGTATTAATAGAAATTCTACAATTGTTCCTTCTTTTGTTTAATAGGATAGGAAATATGGGCAGTCTGATATAGGTTTCAAACCTTAGGGGTTTTGTTGTCTCCTGAAAAGTACTCAAAATTGACAAACAGGCACTTCAAACCAACAGCCATGACATGCTTATTCTGACAGCAATTATCAGTGCCCTAAAATGCAGGGTTTTCATTGTGTTTGAAAACCCAAGAGTCATGACTCTTTGCTCCAAAATTCCAAGAGTCAATATGATTCTCGAATTCAAAATTCCTAGAGTCAGACTCTAATTACATAGTTGATTTGTAACCATATTTTGTTTTATCCATAGCCACTGACCTAGTCATAGCCACTTTAAGTTTTTGCTGCAAATGGTATGCTTGCAAAATATACATGTTCTTACATGGGCGTAGGAGCGTCTTCAACATTGGGGGGGCCAAACATTTGGCAACTTAGGGTAAAAAAAATTTTTTGCTCGCTCCGCTAGCAAAGTAACTGCATCATCTCATACATTTCAATACCCATTCTTGGCACATAAATAGAATCCTACATAAATTGTACTCTTAAACGTCTACAACCTCCTGTAACTGTGAGTTTATGGTTATGTGGTAATTTAGTTAAGTAATTCCCGTGGTAACTGCAAGTATATGGGGGTCAGGGGGCATTCCCCCGGGAAAAATTTCTAAACAATGGATCAATCTGGTGCATTCTAGGTGTTCCGAGATACCTTATTTGGTATTAAAAAAGGCCCTAAATACAGGGCATTTAAGTTCTTACATTAAAGTGCTTGCAAAAAAATTAAATTTCTTGATTTCGAGATTGAAGCTTAATGTGAAAACATTTGTTTCAAAGGCTTTATATATTAATGACAACCTCACAAAGTCGTATAGGAGGTTTGGTTGACGTTTAGAGTTCAATTTATGTCACGGGTGTATTGTTTGCAAACAATTGGTGTTGACATATTTGGATACAAGGAAGCTATTTTGCGAGCGAAGCGAGCAAAAAAAAATTGTAAACGTTTTCTTCAAGAACTGAAGGCAAATTACCTATAACGACATATATTAGGTCGTAAATTACACTTTTTATCTGGATTATTGGGGGGGCCAAAAGATATGTTGGCCCCCCCCTGTCCAGACATTGGGGGGGCCTGGCCCCCCCTGGCCCCCCCTTCTCCTACGCCCATGTCTTAACATGCATTGTACAAGTTGTACAACAATTAAGGTGTACCCCTTAATCCAAAGAGCAACATAATTTTTCTTGACCTTATGCTTTCTGACTGTACCCAATAATTCAATTAGGCCAATAATAATTATACAGCTAAATCACAGACAAACACTGGTACAAAGTAAAACAGAATCAATTAATTATTTATATAATCACCCACCCACTATATTCACACCTTTACAACGTTTATTTTCTGTTATATGTGGTCAATAGATTTATATAGAAATGCTTGGACCCTTCTGGTCGGAACCCCCACCGAATCATATTTTAGGAAAAGATTATGGTAATCTTGCTTTTGGGCGTATTTTGGATCCTCCCAAAATCTTTTTTTCATAAAAATTTGGTCTCAAGAAAACGTGCCTTCGTAAAACATGATTTAGCAAGTTGGTTCCACATAATTGTCTTGCAAGATGAAAATTCTTTCGGTAGCATTCATGTTACCCATTTGAGCTTGGTAGGATAAAATCTACGGGTCGTAAAAACTAATGACAAAATTATTTACTCACGTGTAGTTTAGATACGAAGTTAAAATAAAATCGGCTACATACATACTCACTTCATTGAGCGATTAAAATATTGTGCTTTGGTTTGTTTTGAACATCTGCATATATATTTGCATTTTTGTCCTTGTCCTTAATAACCATCAAAGCTTTGGGCGCGGTTCGCGTGCAGACGACCACTATAATCACGTGACGAAATACCCAAAGACGCTTGATATCATACGCAGTGATCTCCCCTTTCATATTTCTAGATTTCAGACTGGGACCGGTCACCAAATATTAAATTGATACCAAATACGAGTAATTTAGAATGTATTTAAAGCTTGGTTTAGAAAAGTTTGTTAGTGGCTAAATGGTTTAAGTGATTGCTATTTATGCCAATTTGAATGACATAGGAGAGGCTGAGTCGTAAGACGTGTTTAGATCACATATCATATATTTAGATCATATATGCATCACGTTACTGGCAGAGCCAGTCATTTAGAGCAAATGGTCCTGAATTGAAAACACACGAAAGGCATAATAAAAGTCATTTTAACAGAGTTAAACATTCGATTTTATTATCCATTTAGTATAAGGGAGATAATAATTTGATATGTATAGTCAAGACAGTAAAGTTTGTGATATAATTTTCCGATTTTGCTAGAATAAAACTGGAAGAACTTGAAATCATTCTCAATTATTCATTTTAACTGTTTATCACTAATCGTTCATAAAGCATACGTATTATTCTCAAATCTTTCATTTTGTAACACACAGAAACGCAATACTACTTGGTTAGTATCTGCTAATAGCTAAATTGCAGCAATGCAGAAATGAAGCATTCACATTCAAGAACAGCGAATAATCGATAGTTTATACATGCATGATAGTCTCAGGTTACACCAATGTTTTAACATTGAATCTATCAGCTGTTTAGCCGTATAAATAATCCAGTTCAAAATTAGTTCAATTTCTATAGAGATTAACTTTCACAGGAGTAATTTGGTAGGGATGACTTTGGATGACCCTAGCTTGATTAAACAATGATTTATGCTGATCAAGCTTTACATTGTACGTGCAAGTCACAACAGAATAATGTACTGGTCAGTCAATATTTTGCCACCCAGGGGGAATTCGACATTTTCATTTTTTGACGTCTAAATTCCCACCCTGCAGACAATGGTTACTGTCTAGATCCTCGCGGTAGGGACACGTAATAACATAGTAATGGCCGGGCCTTGGAACCGACATGAGTGTATTCCCTGGGACCAGGAGTCGATGAGGTTGTCAAATTTTCACAGGTCTAGAAGATTCGTTTGTCGAATTCCCCTGTACCCCTGCCGACCACTGGCGAGCCTAATAGTGACTGACCAGTGCATAATACATGTATGAACGTATTTTATTTCATCAGTGACAAGGTTTTTTTCATAGAAAAATTCGACCCCACGAACTGTTATTATTAATTTCATATATGTACATATAATTATGTATTTTGGAATTTTGAAATCAGCGAATTTGCCACAAGTAACTACGAACTGCGCTATTTCAATGTGGGTTGATGTTATACCATCTTGATAATCTTGAAATGGATGTAAATCTATTCATTGCATGGGCGTAGGAGCGTCTTCAACATTGGGGGGGCCAAACATTTGGCAACTTGGGGTAAAAAAAATTTTTTGCTCGCTACGCTCGCAAAGTCATTTCCTGGCGTCACTTAAGCAACACGCAATATTTGCAAAAAAATATTCTAGACACCAACTGTACTCTAAAACGTCCAAAACACTTCTATATCTATATACTAACTGTGAGTTTATGGTTTTGTGGTCATTTGCTTAAGTAATTACGTCTTAACTGGAAGTTAATCCGTTCAAGTAAACACGGGTCCGGGCGCGGAGCCCTTCGAAAAGTTTTTTAAACTATGGATAACTCTAGTGCATTCTAGGCGTTCTGATATACCTTATTTTGCATTCAAAAAGGACCTTAATGCAGGGAAGTTAAGTTCTTACAAAAACACAATTAAGTGTTTGCATAAAATTTAAAAGGTGAAAACGTTTGTTTCAAAGGCTTTATATATAATTGACAACGTCCCAAAGACGTCCCAAAGTCGTATAGGAGGGTTGGGGAACATTAAGAGTACAATTTATGGCACAAGTGTAATTTTGCAAACAATGGGTGATGAGGTATTTGAATATAAGGAAGTTATTTTGCGAGCGAAGCGAGCAAAAAAAAATTTTGATACGTTTTTACCAAGACCTGAAGGCAAATTGCCTATAACGAGATATATAAGGTCGTAAATTATAATTTTTCGTCTGAATTATTGGGGGGGCCAAAAGATATGTTGGCCCCCCCGGTCCAGACATTGGGGGGGCCTGGCCCCCCCTGGCCCCCCCTGCTCCTACGCCCATGCATTGTACGTCTGAGTTTCAAAGATAAGCCAAAAAAGTCGTACTAAACGAATATTTGGCTTATTAGAACACTGATGAACGTGTTGCCCATACATCAGTCTGAGCCCCAACATATTCGATTACACAACAAACATGTGCTAAAAAAATAAAGGAACACTTGTCATTTTGCTAATTTTGTTAATATTTAAAGTCAATGAAACAAACAACTTAGCTTGTTAGTGCCCTCAATTAATGTTTATCATTTCTTTGAATGATTCTAAAATTTTGTGTGGTTTCTGGCAGTCGTTTCGGGTAATTCTGCGCATCGGGTAATTCTGCGCACCTTAACTTTCTATTTCTTACATACTTTGCTGGGTCGTTTTTTTCTGTCTTCCAGTGTTTTTGTAGACGTGTGTTACTTATGTAAAGTTTTATAACCATTTCAACAAAATCGGAAAAGTATTTCTACGAAAATTTGACCAAAATAAGTGTGAACGGCGATTTTCGTTAATTTTACATACCACGTGACACATAAATTGAATAAAAACACTTTTGTAATGGATGATGACTTTTCCTTTTTTGTCAACATTGTCTTAATGACTTATTCTTTCGATAACGTGATAAATTTCTTGTGAAACAAATCTTTGAAACAGACTATACAAATAAACAACTCCACCTGCGCAGAATTAGCCGAAATAATTTACGTCATGAAAACCGGAAGTCATCTTGTTTTGTGACGACATTTGACCTAGTTAAGCGAAGGTATGATGTTTTGAATTGATTACAATTGTCAATGAAGGTTGTTTCTATCCAAACAACACCATAATTTATTCTAAAAATGAAATAATATCAAATGAAGAAAGACAATACTCGTTAGGTGCGCAGAATTACCCGACAGCACTGTATTCCAGACAACGTCAAGCTCCCAGCTGGTCAACAATTAGTCCTGTGAACGAGAATGATACAAAAACAAGCGGATTGATATATTTATCCTTTTAGTTTGTAAACCATTGTATGTGATAAATGTATTACATATGTAATATGTACAAATATACAATACCATCTGTTACTGAAAGCTTTTGTTCTCTATCCAGTATACTACGGTGATAAAACATAACGTTCGTTGTAGCAGTAAATGTATCGTGTTTTAAGATTTGAAGATTTTGAGTTTTACATTTCTATAATTATATAAATTAATTGTACTTGTCTGGACCTCTGTCATGCAAGATGTTTTCAAAAGTATTGCTCATGGGTTGGGTATTCCAGATCAAAACTAGAGATGTTGCGACAGCCTGGCCAACTCTGGCAAAATCATCGCAATTACAACATACATTGCGCATGTGTATAACAATATATCTACCTGCATTTTGTAACTGACATACTTTCAAATTTTAAATGTTTATTTATACTGACATCAGCCTTTCGCAACGATCATCAACAATTTGATTATCCTAGTGGCGGGTGGTTGCCTTTGTGGCACGACGGTCATAAACGTTATTGTTTGTTGAACTACAGCTATGATTAGGTTGAAATGCAACGTGCTGCTGAAGCGTCGAAACGTGTGTTTGGACACTGTTCCTTTTTGTCTGGCCCCGTGTTCACAAAGCATCATAACTTCATACAAACTCTCAAAAAATAGTAAAATAGAATTGGACTTGAGCTTGATCCTGAATACTGATTTTTGTGAACACGAGGCTTGCATATTTATTTGTGTGTGACCTTTACTTCATGGTTTTGGTAACCCCTACCCTCACAGATAAAATGACATTTTTGGAAAAATGTTTATTTCTCGAGTGTACTTCAAGATTTCCTTCACAGAATGAACTTGAGTGCAAATTTGCTACAGCCTTTTGGGAAAGTGAATTAACACCAGTCTGCCGCCAGTCACATAATATGCATCACCAAGAAAGAGTATACACTTATGATTATATAAATCAAACCGAAGAAAGCTTTTTTTCGAAACACGTCTGTGATGTAGTATAAAATTTCGTTGTGATTTATTTATTGAATTTAAAGCTTATAGCACAATCAATCGTATCATTGATAAAGACTAAAAACGAAGAACTAAATGTAAAAGAAAAATTTAAATTTTATATTTTTTTCGTTCTTGTTCTCGTTACCAATGATACACTATTACATGTGGCTTATGGTAGAAACAAAATAATGTAACCTAGCTTGCACCTCATACACCAGTTCTGGTGAAATGTTATACGATATGAGTGTCTCTTATCCCCAAAGAAGGAGCTTCATATGGTATCAATAGTGTGAAATTACACTTCAATTGTGGCAACAATGGATCATTTTTGTGTACTTAGAACTTCATTTACCCATATTTCCTCTGAATAAAGTGTTGTGGTGTTAAATGACGTCACCAAATGCGGGGAAACTCAACACCTTTTAAGGATACAACTTACGAGATCGACTTTTCAAGGAAATGTCTCACTTACAGATACATGTATATGATCATATGTATTTTGATAGCATAGCAAATTTAAGCTTTCAACATCAATAAATCATTGAATTGTGGCAAATACTGTTAGAACTTTGTCTGTGGTGATGTTTGACTGGTATATACATGTGCGCCATGCGGGTAGTGATGTACGTTTATTGATGGAATACACAATTAATGTTCCGTATAATAACTGAAAATAAATTCCCATGTGTAAAATAAAGCTCAGTTTGTCTAGTATCAGGTCACTAATGACACATCATTACTTAGCTAATTTTCTGCAAAACAACATTTTATCCAATAAATACAATATTTCAATGACAATTTCTGACGTCATTTGTGACATATTGAAGATCGACTTTCCATAAGTCCTTGTACATAATTAGAACTTTGTTCAGTATACATATCATTAACGACATGCTCATGATGCTATGCTTTGTATCAAAGAACGATGTTGTAATTTCTACTAAATGCATGTTGTTTCACAGACCATTCGTTTAAGCCTTTAAAGCTCAAGAAGTACATAGAAAAAGAAATGCAACGTTCGTTTTCGTTTTAAAACAATGACATTGACTTTTAGATCTACGTGTAATTTGGAAATTTTGTTTATTAAAATAAGTTATAATAGAAATAGTAACAATGAAATAAATTTTGACATATCCATTTCTTGTTTGTACTAGTTTTCATTACCATGATTACTCTGTATTATTTTTTATGATGATGTGACCGTTTTTCGTAATTTCAGTATACGAGTACATCTCCATCAACTTGTGCTGTTTCATTTATTCCTCTGCATTGTACATTTTTATAAATGGGCCTTTGGCTTTGGATTTGCAATCACAGCACCTACCTTAAGTACTAATGTGCTGCTTTAGTGCTTAAATAGACTCTCTCTCTCTCTCTCTCTCTCTCTAAACGATTGTGGAACAATGTATGATGAAAGGATTTAGTAAGTCTAAAACGTAGACTTTATATTGCCCAATGTTCTATTTGCTTTAATGTTGTTATAAGTATACCGATTTTGATATAAATGGGTATACATGTTGAATGGGTAACAACAAATTATCAGATAGACTAACTTTCACATGGTTAAATATAATTGCAAATAATTTGCAGTGATTATAAATGTTGTCCATTTTGAGTCTAAGTCTTACACTGTTAGTGAATAATGCTCACGAGGCTCAAAATGTAAAACAACAGAAGTTCTTATAATCCTAATGGAGACGTTTTGGTTTGACCGTAACTAATGTTCATCATTTATAAAATCTTCATTACATTTTCATATAACCAATTTATTTTGCATATATCATGCTATATATGTGTGTGTCTCTTTTTACCTATGACATCTATGTTACGCCTAACTAACAGGTGACCCTGCACATATACATGAAGCATTATTATTACATCCTGTGTACAAAACACCAATATTGGCAAAATCCAGGTGATGTCATTTTCATATGTTTTCCCAGACGATTTTCCAGTAATTTCCACCAATTCAAATCTAAATAACTCGAAATCTTACCTTACACATTAGATATATCCATTTAATGCATTAACAGAATGTCCATATATGGTTAAAATGAACAATTAATTAAAATAATCAAGCCAGTTTGCTTTCACTGTGTATACACTGTGTACAAATACTAGCTGGTTATGGAATAATCGGGACACAAGTACACGCCCTTCTCATTTGTTAATTCCTATAATAATAGACATATGGTTTTGGTTGCTATGGTAACCCCAGTTTCACCTGTAGTATGGTGAATCAGGTATTGTGACAATACAAGCTGACTGGTGATGATGAAAGCAGATGACACAAAGTCGTTCAATTATTGGGAAATGAATCTAAATATGATTAAAACTGTAGGTTAGCCTTAATTCTAAATGATAAAATCTCGCTAACGCTTTGTGGTTTCTTTTTTTAACATAAAATATGAACTTTCAACTTTCTCAAGAAGGTCATTAAAAATTAATGCTAGATTATCATAAAAATCTTAAAAAGTGATAGGAGATGATTTTGTCTTTAAATGTTCCATTTGAAGATTTTCCCGCCATTTTTATTTTATTGTTTCATTTTGATACAAGTTTTTGTTGTTGTTTTTTTTCAAATCACTGAATGAAATTTTTGCAATTGGTACTGTTTTATTTACTGTAATATTGACACATTTCAAAACAAATAAAAAGTTCCTAGGAGTGACATGAAAAGTAGGCTGCAATTATTATTGATTAATTAATAGTAAAGTGAAAAAATAAAAGGGAGTAGGTGGGAGGACTGATAGTACACAGATAAATAAAGCTTGTCCTGACACAGGTGAATCATTCAAACGCATGTTAAAACAAAGAAATTCATAGGAAACAGGTTCATACTCATTCAGTGATGGATTTCACAATAGTAAAACCTGCATTTAAAGACCACAGTCAGCCTCCCTTGAGCAACATTCCACTGGGAACACAAAGTTTTGTTGTTGTAAAGAGGTTGTTGTTCTGGAGAGGTGTAATAATTTAGTAAATGGTTATTTTTGGAACAAATTGTTTACTGTCTTGCTCATGCATTTAAAGTTGATGTTGCCCTGTGTGGGTAACTCTTGATAGAGTGATGAACCTCAATAATAAGTCCATCTCAATAAAGAACCCAATTTGCATGTCCATTTCTCTGTTTTATAGGTGACTCTGCCTTACTTATGTTTGACTACCTTACTGGTTACAGCTGTTGTTGATTTCCTTTGTTATTGTTGTTTTAATCTCTTTTTAGTCTTCATACATGAGTGGTGTTGTCATGTGGTCCAGGTATTCAGATGATGATGGTTGCGATAGTGGCAATTAAGTCCTAGTGTTCAACAGTATGTCAGTCATACAACCTATTGGTAGTCACATTTATTTATTTATCCTGACACAGAGTAAGCCAGCAGTTACTTACTGTTGATTCAATTAGTAAGACTAATCAGGCAACTAAACCATGTGAAAGAAATAGGGGGTACTGAAGTTACACTCAGTTAAAACTAGATAAACGGATAGACAGAAGAGCTTATGTTTATTACTGTTCTCATTTTACTTTGACCAGACTGTAGAACTATGCCAACTGGCCAAGCATCTTACAAGACATACACCAGTACCATTATTAACAGCATTGGTATGCTGTGACCTGGTATCAAACCTGAGACCTCTCCCGGGTCAGTATGCCAGCAATCAACCCTTCAACCATAGATTTGTCTTCTTGTACTATAATGGAGGGGAGGGGGAAATTAATCCAAGAAAATGGCTTCACCACGAGAGATCTTTTTTTATTTGTCTCATAAAGCTGCTCATAAGCTGTGTCCATTATTTTAGTATGGAAGGGAGACAATCCAATCAAAGAAAATGGCTTCACCAAGGGAGTGAATTCTTGATATTTGCCCCTAGAGCTGCTCATAAGCTGTGTGTTTCACCCATGAGTTTTAGTATAAAAGGGAGACAATCCCATGAAAGAAAATTGTTACACAAAGGTAGGGCATTCTTGATATTTTCCCAATAAAGCTGCACATGAACTGTGTACATACACTAGCCTACCTCTGATCAGAAGAGTAGGTTGAATGGAGGAGAGGGCTAAAGGGTTAAGAATAATTACACTCTGCTTTATTTTTTATCATTATTGTAAAAATATGTTAACATCAAAACAACACACATGAATACATGTACATGATTATAATAGATGTAAGAATATATATTATAAATTATATAAAAATATATCAAATTATATGATAAAATATATAAACAAAAACATGATATGTACATGTAGGCATGATACACGATAAAAAAGGTGCATAATGATATTATGCTGAAAGATTACAAGTAATGAATTAGAATACAATATTGTTAGTTTTGCTACATTTGTGCCTCCATAGCTTGTACCTCAGTGGTTAGTATGCTTGCTGTCTAATATGGCGACCTAGATTCAAATCTGAGTGGAGGCACTCATATATATGACTGCCATATTTCAGCAGAAAGCTGACTGGCAAATAAAGGCAATGCTTGCTATGGATGACCTATAATGTTCCCATGAACTTAAATATAGACAAAAACATAATTTTAGCTCTCCTTTCATATATTATGTATAAAACGCCCACACAGACAATTAAAGACCAAGATAGAAGTGCAAATTTCACAGATTTTTATCTACATTATATGTAGTTTCATTATTTTCTTTATCAAACTATCTTATTACCAAATTGTACAGAAATTGCATGAACAGAATGTTAATTAACAAAACCGGGTTAATAAAAACCGTACAACCTCTCCAGAGCAACGACCTCATGACATGAAGATGTAAATCTTCAAATTTTTCCTAAGCCAATATTTACTATAATTTAACCACAACAACCCCTAAACATCAGCCAATATTTGTAGCTCAAAAAGGGTGTTGCTCTACAAAGGTTGTACTGAAATAATCAAATAATGATAAAAAAAACTGAGGCAAAATGTAGATATTTTTTATCAATTTCACAGAAATTGTATGTACAAAATAATTGAATATTTACACACAAAACTTATATTAATTAAAGTAATCAATTAATGACAAAAAGCTGCCACAAAAAACAAACACTAAAATCACAAATTCTTCTACAACACTTTGCATTTTATGTTGATATATAAAAACATAGAACCATAGTCCAGCACATGGCAAGTAAAAA
Organism: Spisula subtruncata; assembly: GCA_963678985.1. Classification (NCBI taxonomy): domain Eukaryota; kingdom Metazoa; phylum Mollusca; class Bivalvia; order Venerida; family Mactridae; genus Spisula; species Spisula subtruncata. The sequence goes on along the minus strand of OY787664.1, from coordinate 25,689,543 downwards.
ACAACAATAACACACACTAACAATGGACACACAACACTATAATATAACAACAGTATACTGTAAACCAATTTCCTTTCGTAACTAACGTTCATGTTTGGCCGATCATTGGCATATTTGCGATTACAAATTTTTGTGTTTTTATAGGTCTCCCACGATGTCCCTATTATTGTTTTGAACTCTGTTCGGCCACTTAATTCCGCGAATACTACCACTTCCGAACTGCACAAAATTAAATCGATTTCTTGGTTTACAGTATTCATGTACATCATAAATTGATAAACACAAACAGTTAAAATATAGGCATTAACAAAAACAGTTGTAAGGTAATATGAACAGATCAGTTTTAATATTCATTGGAGGTTTTCAACTGAGTCAGTTAATTAAATCAATTTCAAAAAAGTTGTTTAAAATTTGGAATGAACTTTTAGTGGATACTACTAAGCAACTTTTGTACGTCTTTGTAGGTATAAATTTGTAGTAGGAGAAAAGTATGTGTAAGCAAATTTTGCAAAGTTATGAAATTGCACTCTATCATATCACAAACTTATACACTTATATGGTAGAAAGGGAGAACACTCAGTTAGTTCAAACAGAACATGTGCCACAGGTTGCCTCCCTTTAGTGAATTTCATGTACATGTGTTTATAGTAACTTTACATATGAATAACATACAGTGTTATAATTAAATACATACATATACACAAGTAAATAGTTTTGAAATTATTAATATGAGTGCTCTATTACAGAAATCTTTGTTTATACCTCAAAAATAAATGCACCAAAAATTACCAAAACAAACGTCTGTATAGAACAGAACAAGTTATGCCCTCCTCTTACAAGAGATCAGAAACTTGTCCGCTGGATGCTGTACCCCAATAACATGCTTGGTACTCTGTAAAATAAACACAAACATTTCAATAAATTAATACTAATATAGTACCAAAAAAAGCAAAAAATTAACGAAAAAAATTCAAGCAATTCATCACAGACTAAATATTCAAAGATTATAAATTGTTTTAATGGTACATTCACTAGAGTACATCCTATGAATTCTATATCCACAGTTCAAAATGATAAGGTATTCATATTTTAATGTACGAAAAGTTGTAAACAATAAATGCCAAAGTTTTGAAGTCAAAGGGAAGCAACTCTGGCAAAACCAGCATTTTTTTTCATACATTTTATTTACGGTAAATGTAATTTTTGGCAAATTATTTTGACAATTATCTTATAAATTATTGGTCATTTGTGAAAAGCATCCTTTTATGTACTGGATGATCATAACAAGTGTTTGAGAGATGTTGGGGTTTTAAAACAATTAATCCAGTGTTAATCCGTCTCTATGGACAGCCCACTCAGCTCAGTCAGTAGAGCATGAGACTTCTGATCTTGAAGTTTTGGATTTGGCCCCAGAGCTGACAAAATCAAATTTACCAATAGTCTTTTAGATAAGACTATAAACCTAGATCCAATGTATGGGTGCTATATATATCTGCCATGTAAAAGAACTAGTGGTGTCTCTGGAACGAGTACACCTCCTGTATCTGCACTATCACCCGAAACCTAAATTGACTAAACTCTTCTGGGTGCCTCGCCCATATGGAATATCCGGTGGCGAGGATAAACAAAAGCAAATAAACAATCTGTCTCTATACTTACAGGTTGTGGGGCTGGAGATTTAGCTGTACAGTCATATTTATGTAGAAACATAGCAACAAAAGCCTGCATGCTCATCATACCAAACCATCTGTAATAAGAAAAGTATACTATAGTTGTGATTTCTTCCATGTGGTTAGAACAGACCTTGAACTTCACTTTAAGGAAGATTAAAATAATGTGAAATACTTAAAATGATGATTTTAAAAATGTTTTAGACAGGTAGACCACACTATGGTCAACTTTATGTGATTTTAAGTATAACAGTATAGAAAGGTCATATAAAGCTACTCTGTCACATTATACTGACACAGGTCCAGCCAGGGTTACCTGTAACCACCCTCATATGCTGAGTATCAACCAAGAGAGCAATACCAGTACCATATTTAAGACTATGATGTATTGTAAAATCATTTAATTTCGATGGGAAGAAATTTCATGGTTTTTGGTATAAAGATCATTTCAATGGGACTTTTAATTCATGGATATTGCATTTCAGGTATAACTACAAGGGTAAACATTATTGTTGGATGGGATTTGATTTTGTGTTTGAAGGTGAACAATGAAATACACGAAATTTATCCCCCCACAAAAATTAATGATTTTACAGTATTAGGCCATGAATCAAATCAGCAACCTTCAACTTCCAAAATTGATGCTCCATCTGCTTGGCCACAAATAGCAGTCCAATTCTTGTTAATAAACTAGGTATGTAATTTTTGTAAAATTAAAATATTTTTTTTGTACCTTCCAGGACACATGTAACGACCGCCACCAAATGCTACGAAGGCTTTCATATCCAGTGAAAGATTTTCCCATCTGTCCGGGTTGAATTCTTCAGGATCTTCAAAGTATCGTGGATCACGATGTACCCAGTATGGCGAGATTGTCAACATATGTCCAGCAGGGATGTCGTAACCCTGTAGAAGAAAATAATATGAAGGTACTAATTAGTTAGTCCATTAAACTACCTCAATAAAAGACCACTTAAAACAAAAGCCCCCTCAATGATAAGATCCCAATGTAAAGACTAATTGATATTAACTGTCTCACCGAGCATCTTCACCAAACAAATAAGCGGAACAATCTCTGCACTGATGCAATGTCAATAAGCTTATTGCATTATAATTTTTTCTCACATTGAAGATGACTGTATTATTGTGGAAAATATTTTTTTCTGGTAAAGGGAGCTAATTATTTTCATAAGTCAATAAAGAAATACAGAGTTGCCTCCCTTACCTGTATGTTGATTGGTTTGACAACACGTCTAACAATGACACCTTCACATCTCAATCTCAATGTTTCATACACACAGTAACGTAAATATTGCATCTTCTGTAAGTCCGTCTCAGTAAGCTCACAATCATCAGCTAAAATATAGGATACCAATACAAAACATTATTCTCTGCAGTTCCATGCTCTACTATAGATTACCGCTACAGTACTACATGGATTTAGTGACCTCTTCTTCTTCTTCCTGTTAAAGTACAGGGCCCACCTTGGAGCATCGACATACTTGTGACGTAACCTGTTGCTATATAGCGACAATATTGAACCAAAATCTAAATCTACAGAAGATTATCCCCCTCTTCTACTTTTTTATTCACCAAGGCAATGAATTACTTCATCAAGAGAGGGAATTAATGTAAATTAGCATGAAAGAAATAAATGTCTTCCTTGTAGAGTATTCAAATGGTCTAAAGTTTAAATTTGAGCTTGGAAATCCGTCTATAAAGTCAAGCGTCTGATTGGTTACCAGAATATAGCCTCATTCACAAGGCAACATTCACAGATTGGTCTCCAGAATATTTAAATGGTTAAACATCAAAATTTGAGCTTGGAAACAAGTCAGTAAATTAAAGCCTCTGATTAGTTAGTTTAGAACACAATCTCTTTACCGACCAATCACATGGCAGCTTTCACAGACTGGTCTCCTAATTTTATAATAATTACCTGGTTTGTCTTTCATCACTTGGTTAACTTCCTCCATGAGTTTGTTTTTGATTTTGTCATTGGTCAGTACATATATGAGCGTCCAACACGAGGCCTGAAACCAAACAATCAATCACATTAGTGCAAATTACTTCATTTTTAATGATTTATAAGTGAAATATCAGTGAGTATATAATTTTGAAAATTTCAGAGTTCTGGTAGCTGGTTCCAGTACTGCACAGAAAAAGAAACATATCATCAAAGGGCGTCAAATTCTGCATAACGTCATTATGGGGCCATAATTGTCATGTCGTGACATTCTTATTTCTATGTTATGATTCCAATTAGGCCAATTACTGTACCATTATAGGAGAAAAAGTAGCAAATAAAACCCCCCAGAAAATTTGTTGATTTTTGGTGCTTTAAAGATCTTATTTTATTTCACTTGTAATCACAGAAACCAATATTTTAACGAATGGTGTAGTGATACTTACTGGTATAGCATTAGCTAGAGAAGCGAACATAACCAACATGGCAAATCTATGTACGTTATCATCATGTAAAACATCTCTTAATGCATCTATCAAACTCTGAAACGATAAAAATTAATCAATCAATCAATCAATCAATCTGTAAAACATCTCTTAATGCATCTATCAAACTCTGAAACAATAAAAATCAATCAATCAATCAATCAATCAATCAATCAATCAAGCAAGCAAGCAAGCAAGCAAGCAAGCCAAATATGTACATTATCAATACGTAGAACATCACGTTATGCATCAATCAAACTCTGTAATGATAAATTGCAATCAATCAAATACAAGAATAAACAGTAGGGATAACAGTGTGTATGTACAACTGCCTAGATATAGCATGTGCTTTGAGAGAGGTAGGTCCAGGGTTCAATCCCAGACAATAACATATCAAAGTTATATTAAAAATGGTACTGTTACATATCCCTTGTGTGTACCAGTAACTGATGATTTGTCTGGTGCCAAGATGGAGTGACTTGGTAGTTTTAATATTATGACTAAAATATTGTTAACCTTAATCTTAAACAATTTCAATCAGTAACATATTATTTAAACATACCTGTTTAGGTTTTGAACTTTGATCTTTCATCATATTGACAGTTGCCAGCATTCGGTCGAGAAAGTAAGCTCGAGCTGAAGTCCATTTTGGCAATAACCAGGATGGAAGCTTAACACCCAACTCAAAATCTCCATCAAATATCTTAAACTTTTCCAGGAAATCTTCATATGAAACCTGCATGGGTACAAATAACAAAACATTGGTTTTATTTACGTCATAAATGAGAAAGGACCATTACATAGCTGTCACTTGGCAATTCCAAGCACAATACCTGAGTTGGGTTCCATGACATTGGCAGCTAAAACATATGCCCCACACACATTTTGAGTATTTGAAGATATTAATGGAACCAATGATGCAGAAAAACAGATTTGCTGCACTTTCTGACCAAAGAATCATTTGATTCTGCAGAAAGTATGACATTTATTTGAGGAAAATAGTCAAGTATTGACAAAGTTATGGTCAATGTCAAAAACTAAGGAAGTTATCAATGAAATTTTATGACAGAGCAACTGGTTGGTAACAAAACACCAAACAAAAACAGACCAACCATCCTTACTTAAGTTGTATTATTCCATAATAATCCTATCAAATATGCTGTGTGAAATACTGCATTATGGTATAAGGCCTGGAAAAATTAATTATTGGTTATTGTTCATCCATTACTTAAAAGTTAAAACGGAAAAGGGAAATATTTTTATTTTCGTTTTTAAAACTCTGTCATTTAGTTACCGGTAAGATTTTGACAGAATTCCTGCCCTTAACATGAATATTTTAATGAAACCTTGGTGGGCAATTACAAGCTTCAGCAAATCGCTGGCTTAGAATGACCTTATAAGACTGATACATATTTAAAATCAGCATCACAAGGTGCTTCTTATAAGCCTATTTTCAGGAAAATCGGAAATTGCAATGTTGATCAAACTGAGTTGAAACAGCTTGTTTTACCATAAGTAAAGAGTACTCAGTATTTTTAGAACAATTTTTTCAATTTTCTCAAAATATTGATTTTGTACTTTAAAAACGACCTTATCAATCTAAGCCAGCAAACATAAACAATTTCAAGGTCACACAAAAAAAGCAGAAGAATTAATTTACTAGTACCTAAATCTAATGGTACATATACAACAAATTGACAATGCATGGTTGGTCCCCAGTGACAATATATTACCCAAATTAAAATACAACTCTATATAATTTTACAGAGGTACGGGTAAACTCTAAACAAACCCATTATGTCTAGAAACCAGTTATAAATAACTTAATAAGATTGATTTTTTTAAGTATTTCAAGGAATTGTTTTGTTATTAGTTTCCATGGCAACAATAACTTTACAATTGAATTGTTTGTTTGTACAACTTGCTGGATTTTATTGAATAGTACAATTTATAGTGACCTTACTTAACCTTGGTAAACTAAATGTACTTTAGGTATTTATTTTCTACACTATTCAGGAATTTTTGACGTAAATCACAGCGTATAAATGAAATCACTGTATCATTACTTATCGGAAAACTATAAAATTCAACTTGTATGACTTTGTGCAATTAAAGCACAAAATCTGATCACTGTATGACTTATTGCCATACTATGTAATTCAATGTGTATTCCTAGTTGCAATTGCTGTATATCAACATGTTTATACACTGTGGTACATACACGTACCAAAATTCAAGACATACAAAAAATTAAAGCGCTGATGTTTAACATCAAAGGGCAGTATTTTTGTAAAAATTCTGAGATAAGAATTTTATATATAAATGTTTTTATTGTTTTGATACAGCTTTGGGCACTGTGAAATTTTTCTTTGGTCAATTTTGTCACCGAGTTTCCCAGGGACACAAATGTCAAAGTTAGGACAAGTTATTTTGTGATGAAAAAAATGATAAGAAGATTAAAATGTAACTTTGTATAGAGGTAATATTTATGATAATTGCATCATTTTCTTAAATCCTCTTATAATATAAATATTGTTATTTGAAAAGGTCTATAGATAGAAATGGTAACCTCAATTTTGAGAGTTAAAAGGTGGGCTCATTTTGTGACGGTCACAAAATATGTACATAAACACTATATACAAAGGCCTCTATATATAGGCCAGTAACTTGTTACATTTAAGCCTTTTGCATCATTGAAAATCTAGAACATTTGAGGCACCTTAACATTTAAGTTTAAACATCACAAAACATATCCATACAGTCCAGTCCATATGGTCAGACTATGCAGATCCAAATTTCATTTAGACCTGTGCTATACTTATCTGTGATAAGACCTCTGCAAATCCCCAAAAAACAGTCGCAAATACCTTTTGGATACAATTAGCACACACCCCTATGGCAAATCTTAGTTCAAGCAGGATCTACTATATTAATATATATTTATATAAGATCTCTGGTTCAAGCGTTGTACTATCGCTAAAATTCTGCCTAACTACAGATGAACATAACTTTGTCCAAACTTTTTTTAGATTTTTTTTCATCAAATAACTTTTATGTTTTGCAGAATAGGTCATTCGGATTTCCGATTTAGTCTTGAATTGTAAGATCCCAGTTTGATGCATTGAAGTTGTCCTTTGTTTGGGGATAAACATGAGTGCAAAAAATTAATGAATTCCAGGAAACCAGTTGGTTTATAACTTGTGTTCATTGCCTAAGCAAAGTGCTACCAAGCGCCATCATTCAGTAAGCTCTCGTTCAATTAGATATAGAAGGCATGGATCACCTTCCATGGAAAGCGCTACAAAGTGCTTTGCTTAGGCAACGGACCCTTGGTATCAGGCACAAAAGTGGTATAAGATCTGGATGTATTTACCTTATCATTTGCCAGTGGGTTACCATCACCCCATATTGTGTTGAGGATCGACTTGTACATCACACGACGCACCGTCTCCAACAAATCTTGGTCACCTAAAACATGAAATCAAACATGAGCATATTAAAATCACATTATTTACTGGTCAAGGCCATATCCAGAGACAAAAAAAGCACCAAGGCAAATATTTTCAAGGGACTATTTGAGTTTTTTTTATGAAAATTATGCTTTGTTTTGTTATTTCTGCTGAAACCGGCTGGTAAGCGTCGTTAATTAGCATTGTAGGTCGACAGAGTGTTTGGTGTAAAATGGTGAATGTGCTGACTGCATTATGCTTTTATGTATATTGTTGATCTTTTAAGTTTGTGTTTGTAGAGCAACAACCTCAATTTAACAATGCCTTAAACTTTTCCCAAAGCCCAATTCTTAAATCAATTCAACCTCTGTAGAACAACAACCTCTAAGCAATGGCCAATATACGAGCTCCTTAAGGATGTTTCCGAATATTAGGGTGCTGCTCTACAGAGGTTTTACTGTACTTTCATCTTATACCAAAATCCTTATAGCACACTCAAGTCACATAGCCAACTACAGTCACGTTGGCCAACTGTTAAACTATGCAAATAGCTTTACAAGGATACTACTATAATAATAACCTAATAAACCCGTTCCCATTCAATCAGCAAAAATAGACCATTCTTACATATAACTTATAAATAGAATTTCAATAGAGTCATGTGAAACCATTGCACATGTTAACAAAATAAGCTTTTGTACAAAATAGTCACAAACAAAGCAAATTGTTCCAAAAATATTCGGTCAATTAAATAACCTATAATCAGTTAATACTGATAATCCCTGCAAAATGACCGTCGTCAAAAACAATGTCATAATATATCAAAATATTACCTCAAATAGACAATGATTTAGTAAAGTAATGACGTACATAGGAATATGGATACGGATAATAATACCTCCCGTCCCATTTTAATCAAGGTGAAGGTCAAATACATGTATGTGAAAATGTGAAACCTTGCAGTAACTAGCCATGGTTACTGTTTGTTCAAAGTTGAATGAGAACTGTTATAAACATAAGCTCGTCGGTCAGATAAACTAATTTAACTAAGTTTTACTGCAGACTGCGTTGCAGTCCCCGCAATTTTTTCCAATGGGATAGTTCCCATATTAGAATTACTTATCAAATGTACAATTAAGAAATAAAATTGTTATTTTCGTGAGAATTAGTATTATAAATACATAAAGCAGTATTGTAATGGGAGACTGACTGATTATTTAAAAAAAATGCAAAAATTATTTAAATTGTTATATTTCAAGATAAGTGTGGAAACACTGAAGGACATTTTCATTTTCAACAATTCAAGATATCTTGCTTGCTTGAATTTTGCGTATATTTCATTCCTTTAATATTTTTGGAACATAAATTTTATTATCTTATTTTCTTTCTAGTAAGTAGTAAGTAAGTAAGTAACGTCTTTATTTAACGAGGCTGACACATTCAGTTTCCCGATCTTCCATGTGGGCCTCAACAGAGAAGAGACTTGTCCAAAATACCTGTGTTGCCATTATGAAAATCTAATTATTATAATGTATTATAATATTATTACTTATAATATTAATATCATTAGTAAACAATATTCTTTCCTGTAATTTTGACATTTCGTGCATTATTAGTCTACATTGCTCCAAATCGAAACAGTACACATGACCCAGTTTTAGGATGGTGAAAATAAAAACTCCAGTACTATAAGTTTAATTATATCTTCAAATACAAATTCCAGTATAAATAACTAACATAAATGGTGTTTGAATTGTAGTAGGTGGGTGTTTTAATGGCTATGAACATCACATAAATATTTGAACAAAGCTAGAACAAGAAAGAAAGTTTTAAAAAAGTAATAAATTTATTACAGTTTTAACAAAGGCCAAATCTATATTCAGCAAACTAAACTGGATCAAAAACACGATTAAATATGATCCGAAATAAACCAAATGACGTCAGAACTTTAATACATTAAGTCAAATAAACTATCAACCTCAACTATTGAATAGAAATTCTTGTACTTTGAATCTTGAACTTACGGTTCCCACCCTGGGTAGTTTTATGAATGAAATGTTAATATGTGAGAGTTGAATAAATCATAAATATAGAACTGACGATTACTCGGCAGGGGACCTATTATTTTTACAATGCTATACTATACAAATATTTATATCTAAGCATCTCCTTACCAATAACTGATCCTTAAGTTTTTCTAGTAATTAAGGATCCTTGAAATGAAGTCCTCAAAAAGTTGTTTAAAGATATACTCTCCCCCCTGACTTGGTATTGAAGTGTTTGATAAATAATTTAAATAAGTGACAGTGACCCCGTCCAAATTAGGAGTGGGGGTACATGATATATTTATATATGAGTCAGAGGATCATAGAGCATAAACCTGTCTCTCGTTATAGGTCAAATTTCATTGAAAATTGTATAATGTGTGCCTCCGTTGCCCTCTTGCCATATAACCTCAATCATATGCCTGCCATATTTCAGCAGAAAGCTGACTGGCAAATAAAGGCTTTGCTTGGCATTAATATTGCAGCAGATAAAAGGGTAGTCTTTGCAGACAGGTTTTATGATGATTATGTTTTTGCCCACAGGTGGTCTTGTGCCCACAGGTGGTCTTTTAAACAGCTTTCACAGTAGCCGTTGGTCGGGAGGTTAAAGGTTTGTCAATTTCTGATATAAAAAGTTGCATGGAAATGATCAGTTATCGGTCTTGGTAACCCAGGGAAACCAGTAAGGTTGTATAATGTGTGTTTGTTTGTGTGCATTTTATATAAGACAATGGTAAGTGTCCCTTTTCCCCCTGCCCAATTGGCCAATGACCTGCTGTGGCTTTAAGGGATATTTGTAAGTTAAACTGACTGCTAACCCTTGAAATATAACCCAGTTGCACAAAAATCAGGTGACTACAGGCAAACTTGTCCAACAAAACCTCCTATCCGCAAGAAGTAATTCAGGATCGGCTCATGAACCCACTACAGGACACGGCTTTCATTGGAGTAAATTCGTCATCAGTTAACAGATTCCATTTATTGGTCCGACATCTATGATATATAGATATCGTAAAATGATCATTCCCAAACAACATGATAGTAGACCCCACGCAAGACCCCACACAGAGGTATTCAAAACATCGCAATTGAGTAAATTGCATAACAAATATGATAATCGTCATTCTTAAAATACACATTTCGTGAGGAGATAAGATTGTATGACGTATCTTTCACATACTTAAATCTATTTTTAGCAATGATTTAAAAAGCATCAATGAAGTGAAAATTGAGAACCTAGTTTTATTTGCAACGTAGGAGAACTTTCACGTCATACATCATAAAGGAAGTATGATGAACTTTGAAGTGCAAATGGACTTATATTACCTGACAAATTACGTGTGTTCTTCCGATAATTTTAATACTCCACTATCCCAGCCTGATAAAATATGTTTATTTGTTCTTGAGTGAGATATGATCCTACTTTAAGGACAAGCCACATTGACATATTAGTCACCTACTTTCACATTTTGTTTAAATATTGTTTTAAGGCAACACTATTTTAGTCATAATATGCCGTCTACTCAGTCTCATTGCTAACCAGTAATCACCAGGACCTACCCAAATACATATAATTATACCGAGCATCATTAAGCAGGGAAGCTAAACATGTACAAGGAAAGATCACCATTTGGTCAATTGAAAACTGACCCCGATCTCCAAAACGTCTTGAATAGAAATCTCGACTCGAATAATAAATAATATGAGATATTTCACATATTGAGATGATTCGGGAGATAGGGGCCAGGTTTCAAAAATTGGTGACCATGGAATTGTGATTTTAATTTTAAGGTGGTCTTATTATTGGCATTTTCTTTTACTAAAGTTTAAGTGAAGTTTAACTGTTTATCATTTGGCTGGAAAAAATGTCATTGATAAAAATTTCAAAATAGGATTGAATATGTTTGTCGCAAAATTCCCCTTTTATAATATGTTAATCATGATATGCAAAATATTTGAGGGTTTTTAGTATCGGTTTATAAACTATGTCTTCTGTCCTGTTTGCTACATTTTTTTTGCTGAATCGACAGTTTGTAACAATTCATAATTTCTATTTTTAGTAAAATGAGACAACAATACTAGGACTGTCCTATACCAGTATGGACCAGTATATAAGTACTAGATACCCTTATATTACATTTTCCTTATTTTAGCATCATTTCTATTCTTAGAGGTAAAATAACACGATTTTTTCCTTATATGGATGAAAATGCTAATATTGAACCAATTCACCCTTTACATGTTCAACATTGCATACGATATTTGTCTTAGTATGAGCAAATATTTTTTTGTACTTTTAATGAACTATAAAGCAACAATCTCAACACAATATTTTGACACGGGTGAACCAACAGTGATCTGGAAATCCCTATGTTAAGCAGCATGCGTGTGAAATGTACTTTTGAAGGGTGACAAAGATAACAAAATCTACTTACCAGGCTGTTGTTCATTCATTTGTTTATTGAACTGTCCAGATAAAGTTTTGACCATTTCCCCAATGTTTGTCGGAGCAAACTGCGTTTTCACTTTGTCATGAAGTTGTGTATGTGCTTTAAAGAATAATTCTTCACTGACACATGCTGAAAACAGACAAAATGAAACAATGTACTTATACAATGTAAGCTGTTTGCAAGTGGCTATTGCTCTTCTCTACCAATCCAGAGGTCCCTGGTTAGAATCTTGGCCAGGGCACTGGAAATTTCAGAAACACTTTTTAGTGTTTCCAGCCAATGGAACAAAAGATGTACTGGTTGGAAACTTTGCATGTATTGGTGCTATACACTGGGAACCAAGGAGTCTTTTTGGAACAACACTTTTCACATATTCTACTTACTGCACAAATAATTCTGACAAAATAAATAGCTGCAGAACAAGGTGCGCAAATAATACCAATATGACTTTGTTGAATTGACTTCATTATACATGTAGAACCCTTTGGATTTTAATCTGAAGTTTTAGCAATATTCTGAGGTCAGCAAAATAAACAATTTGAACTTAAAACATTGAGAAGGAATATTTTATAACACCCTGTATATTATACATACCCAGTTTCTGGACAGGCTCCTGTACAGCCAACTGGAAACTTGTATCTTTAGATTGGAAAAAATGATGAAAATCTTCAACCTCTGAGATGAAGGTGAGATTTTCTCCTGCAACTTTCAATGTATATACTGGTCCAAGCTGAAATATATATGGTGCATAAATATGATGCATTTGTGGACTTTTCGTTTTTTTATCTCTCAATGTGTGTACTGTATGATCATTTAGAAATTTACTTGCATATATTGCAACTAATTGATGTTAATTAAAGGATTAAGTACAAGTTACTTTAATAACCTCCGTATAGCAACCAAATTTGGGGCTCCAAAAGAGTGTCACTGTAGAGAGGCTGTGTTGTATGTACATTATACAGACAAATACAGTAACAGTGTATTACCAAAGACCTAAATGTCTTTGGTATTAAAGAAACTGTGGTCTGAAGGGCCATTTTGATACTTTTAATATTATATGTACACCCTCCTAAATTTGAAAAAATGACAGATATTTAAAGCAATTAGATTTTTGAACTATGAAATTAAGATTCTTCGTAGATATGCACACCCAAGATATATTTAATTTAGAACTTGGTCACTGCATGTGGTATGACTGTCACATAATTTTTTATATGAATTAAAACGATTGCAGAACAGCCGAATTGGTAATCAATCATAGTTATGTGGGCTAATTGAAATTTATTTGCTAGATTTATGGCTTAAAATTGAAAATTAATTGGCTATCTTTAAAAAGATAATTTATGCAAACAGCTTTTTGTCCAGAAATATATCGCTCAATTAAGTGTGAACGCTACAATTAAGTATGCACACTGTGGCTCGAAAGTCACACGATGCACGAGAAAATTACGGCACTCACCTCTTTGCGCTTTATCCCGATGTAATCGAGCGGCGACTTTCCGAACTGTATTGCACATCCTAACCACGGAATCCAGCCGCCACAAGTTGGAGCGGTCTTTTTATTATGTCTCCGCGAAAAATAAATCAAAGTTAAAGAGCTCAAAATGAATATAAGCAGCGTTCTTAGATCAGCAATTGCGCACAATACGTAACTCAAATCGAAAGAAATTTCCCGCCAACTGTCAAACTCCATTCTCGTAGTTTATCGTTAAATTCCGTGATCACGTATTTCTGCACAGGTGCAAACTGACTGGATTTGTTTACTTGCGTTACTAAGGCAATTCTCCTGGAATAATGTCTCAACAAACTTTACCGTTGCTTTTTATAAATCTTGGGGGTGAAATGGTCTATATTTTAGACCAAAGACTGCGTGCTCAGAACGTATCCGAAGAAAAGGCAAAGAAAGGTTTGTTTTGTTTACACGAAGTGGGTGGGGTGCGGTTCTAACGTTTATCACAATTCGATGCAATAGTTCAAATTATTACGAATATCGTCACTCCTTGTTGTGCATGTAACACATGTGTGGCCATGAAACGCATCTGAGTCTGGTTTATATAGATACGAATGATCAGGGAGGCGTGACATAGTATTTCTGAACCCATTGTTCCGTCACGTGCGGGTTTGATTTGGTAATCGATTCTCGGGGGGCATGGTTATTTCGCAAGTTCAGCCGTTGACAACGTGATTTACTGTCTTCACGAATACCTCACGTTTGAGGGGTTAAGATTAATAGAATGTTGACTTTGTTCTTTGAGGCTATTGCATGCTTGACAACTGTCATCTATTGTAATTAAGGGAATGTTTTCAATTGAATTTATTTAATAGTTCATTTGATAAAATAGAATCTATCATCTAGGAGGGCTTATTTTGTTATTATCTACTATTTATTCTGCATCAACAAAGGGTATTTTGGGCACGTTATGGATATGCATTGAAATATTACTTTTTTAAATTGAATTTAAAACAAAATTTATGAACTTGTGTATGCTATCAATTTCTTAATAAAAATGCTGCTGATGCAAAGAAATTAAACATACTAAAATTCAGAGCTACCGGTAGATCATTCACATTGTAGATAGATTGTTATAACAATTAGGTCAAATTATATTTAATAGATTAAATAAAATTGTGTTTCCACTTTCTTTAATACTATTTTGTAATAGAGCTATTGAATAATGATATATATTTGTTATTATATTATTATAGACATTTTGTCTATTATATCTGATATTATTATGCAAAGCAACATTATGTCAGAACTTTCCATAAATTATAATTTTAAATAGGTCGGAAATTAAAGTAGCTATGAAACTGTTTATATTTAGCAGAGATTCTTAAATTTATAAATCTGGACTTAATATTGCTGCCTTAGAAAGATTGAAGTTATGAGTTTTTCTGCAGAAAAAAGTTATTTGATGAAAAAAAAGTTTTTATAGGGTGAAATTTTATAAGCTGACTAACATTTATTTCAGGTGTTTGTGCTCTCATGGCAACCAAAACAATTATTTTCTTTATGCCTTAGTTGAACCCCTGTATAATATGCACGATTCTCACTAGGATTTTAAGACAGGAATGATCCCTGAATCCAAAAGCCACGCTTCTGAAAAGGATGCATATTCTTCAAATCAATGGTTTGATATGAAATTTCTAAGAAAATTAAACATGGCCAAATGTTCTGCTACATCCAAGGGAATGTTTGATGTATGCAGGGGTGTAGCCAGTGATATTAAAGTATGCCCATGCATAACACTAATTTGAAAACTTAAAATATAAACATGGTCAAAAAAGACATTAAAGTCCAAAATTTGAGGACCCGCAAACCAGAACCATCAACTTCAAGGCTTGTGTACTGTGCATAACACCAATGCAAGCCTGGCTACGCCCCTTGTATGTAAAAAATAATTTTATTGGTCTACCTTCTTGAATCATGGAATGATTAATAATCTATAAATAGATATGTTTAAACATAATTATAACCACTTGGTGCATGCATCATTCAGCACCAAAACAGAACATAAACTGTGAGTCACATGTTTACCCCTGCATTTAAGGTAAAATGGCCTGAATCATGCCTCATATTTTCAAAAGATATCCACCAGGTTTTTTGTAGCAGTGCTGCATTATCCTTACCTTTACAGGGGTGTGAAATTCCTGTGTCCGACTTGGGCTTTTTTGCCTGTGGGCATGTGGATTTTTCCATTCAGCTTGTCAATGGGCAAGTGAAAAATTATCATGAGAGCATAATATTAGGTGCCCTATTTTAATTATAAACTTTAAATCTAACCCCTCAATTTTGAATGAATATTATTTAATATCAGGTACACAGTACTTTGATGTTTGACAAAATAAATACATTATTGGAACTGATATTTTGAAGCTTTATGTGTTTTCCTGGGCAAGTAGATTTAGTCTTCAGGCAAGTGGAATTTTCAGTCCAACTTGCCCATGGCAAGTGCTAAATTGAAGAAATTCCACACCCCTGATTTTATTTGAAGATGTTCATTGAGGGGTAGTCCATGTCTTAACAACCGGTAGTCAAAATGTCGAGTTAAAACAGATATTCAATATCCAATTAATTAATTAATGATGCAATAAAATAGTCAGTAGGGCTGTAACGGTATACCGCGGCACACAAAACACCGCAGACTTCAGTCCCATACGGTTCAAGATTTCTAAATTTTGGTACGGTTTGGCATAAGCTTTTTTATGACCAAAATAATATTCAGACAACGAAAAATCGTGACAGCCTACTGCTTATGTATACTTACTATATATCACTCATTTAAATTGAAATAGTACATGGTTCATATTGTCGAAAATCATTTCAAAGTGTTGATAGGCACACCATAATTGCTGTTACAGAAGCAACATTTTCATTGTCACTTAAAAATTGAAGTATTTAAGATACCGAAATAAACCGATCCGTTGGAAAAATTGACAGTATGTATCAAATCATGAGATGAGAGTACCATTACACCCCTAATAGTCAGTAATGTATTGTCTTTCTTTCTAGTGCTACATGACATTGTATCTACTATGTTCCATAAGAGGTTTGTGGAAGAGTTGTTCAAGCCACAGCCACTTTACTCCAAGAAAGCGCTACGTACGGTATTTGATCGTCTAGCTCACGCCTCGATCATGCGTCTCAATGCAGCTAGTATGGACAAAGTAAGTACTTGTGAAATACATCCACGAAAACCCAGGCGACACTCTGCTACTGCACTCAATTCATCATTGTAGCGAGTTTGGAGTGGAGTCACCTCTGGATTTTCGAGGATGTGGTGAATAATACTGATACCTATTCAATTCATAATTCTGTTGTATACATGTTATTGTATACGGTTCTCTGCGAATGGGTGGAGTCCATTAATACAGGCTGGTATGGTGATCTGTTACTAAAGTGAAGAGTGAGAGCTCTGTATGTTCCTGGCATTAAAATGTGGTGCTCAGTTAGTTGACTGGGTTACTATCCACCATACCCCCATCTATGAGGGGTTTGATTATGTTGCTGAAACGCACATGTTGATGTGCGTGCCTGTATGCTGGGCACACTTGTTGGCATAAAATTTATGAAAATTTTCCTCGAGATTTAGCTCTTTGTGTCTGACATTAAGGATGCAAAACTTGATTATGCAATCTATAGCTCCTTCACCTGAATTAAATTGGCCCCACTACCCATGAATTCTTTAGACAACATCCTGAATTCAACAGGATCCTACTCCTGAAACTCATCAGTCACCTTCCCTGAATTCATAAGATACTACCCAAAATCGGATGGGCCCCACCTTTGTACTTATTTATAATAATTGTGTGTTGTTTCTTGCAGCTGTATGATCTGATGACGATGGCATTTAAGTATCAAGTTTCCCTGGCCTTAAATCCTAAGGATATTCTACTTATTACATTGAACCATATGGATGCTATAAAGAAATTTGTAGATGGACAGGCAAATATCACACAGCAGGTTGATCATGTGTATAGACTACTACTGGAGGTAAGTTTTCTGAGAAAAACAGTGTAAATGATATGGAACGAATATTAGAACATGATCAAACATAATGATAACAAAAAATAAAGCCATTAAACACTATCAAACTTATCACCAGAATTACGTCCCCCTGAATGACTTAGCTATTTGTTATGGACAAGGCTTCCCCCGGGTATGGTGCAGCCTGGGAGTGACCTATATGTGTAGGACCGCCCATACTCAAAGCTGGCACTCTACCACTAGGCAATTGAGGAGGCAATCAACCTTAAAAACTAGAAGTTTCTAGTTAGTTCAAATATGTTCTATAAGGTGTTCTTTTATTTGTCCTTTTTTGAAATTCACTTTATTGAGTTTATTCAATAAGAGGTTACTTAAAATTAATAAGTTGCTTGTTTATAATTCAGTTAATATTACGTTGGTGTATGATAAGAACTAATACTGTTTGTTATGTGTACTTTCGTCATTATACCACTCATTACCAATGGTATCTTGGTACTGTAGCTCATGATTAGGTATTTTATGAATATTTTAACAATGATAATTGATCAGTTATCAAACTTTAAAGGTGTGGTCAAAGACTAAGCATTTTATATACTTTTATCAATGACAAATGATCAGATTTAAGTTTTCAAATTTTCAAGGTGTGTGTTTTTTTTAAAAAATATAATAAATATATGCCTGGTGTATCACCTATTTATAGACCTCGCAAGTTTTATACAGTCTAACCTGTCTTAGACAGCAGGTCTACCTAGTGAAACATCAAATATGGCTGCTGATTGCAGAGGATTGGTTGGTAGTGACACACCTTTAGATATCGTCTCTGTTGTTCTCAAACCTCGTAGCTCCAAAATTTCCAAAAGAATTGTTTCGGAATGTATGAAGTCCGGCGCGTATTTTGGGCTATATCTCGTAGCTCTACTCCAATCAGAACCCATTACAAAAGCCACGTGACGAAATGTTGTAGCTTGATTGGTCGCTTTTTTTGTCGGACGAAAAGTCGTAGCTACCATTTCTGAACATCGGGAATTGTCGTACCTCATAAAAATGACAAAACGGTGGTGACAAAATATCGTAGCTACCATTTCTGAATATGGGGAATTGTCGTACGTCATAAAAATGACAAAACTGTGGTGACGAAATATCGTAGCTACCATTTCTGAATATCGGGAATTGTCGTACCTCATAAAAATGACAAAACTGTGGTGACAAGATATCGCAGCTACCATTTCTGAATATCGGTATGACTAATGCGTTTACGGCTTATACCATATTTTGCAGCTTCATTTGTTTGGTATTTTTATAAAATTTCAATTTCTAGAACATCGTTATAAAAAAATGTGACGGTTTTTTCTCTCTCCTGAAAAGTTGGCATTTTGGAGCTACGAGGTTTGAGAACGACAGCGACGATATGGTGTTTACTGATTGGTTCATAGTGATGCACATTTAAAAATAGTGTTTACTGATTGGTCGATAGTAATACACCTCCAGTTGAAAGAAACTCCAAGTATGGCTTCTTTAATCAGGTGGCTGTTTGATTTAAGTGTTTTGATTGTAAAAATGACTTTTTTAGTTGAATTATTCGATGCCGCCAGGAGGCGGCATCGAGTATGAAAGGGTGCAACCAGATGTCCCAGGAGGATACAAGATTTGATTGGTTATAACGCTGTTGGACTCGCCCGTCAGGGGTAAAATAGGATGATAAATATTATAGCAAAATTTTATATAAAAATATTTTTAATATTATTATCACAAGATGTATGTAAAATGATTATACACTCATTTATTTCCGGCTTATAATTTTTTTTATTCGACTTTTATAAAAACAGTTTATCTCATACCTTAAAATTGAATGACTACCAGGGCAATGTTGTTCGGTAGGTACTAAAGTCCAAATCAGTTCGGAACGGGTGTTTATATAACGGCTACATATGTTGCAATTTGCGGGTCTTAGCAGGGGCTATTAAAAAGTAAAAAAAAACTATTTGCGCGGAGCGGCGATTTTCCTTTCGAACTTGATTTTTTCCAGTTCTTAGGTTTTGTATTAATCTAAATTTGATAAATGCAAGTGTTTTTTTAATCTCTATGTTTCTTTATTTATGTATGTCAGAATAGTTTGTTTTGCCAAAATTTAAACGGGTAAATATAGCTTGCCAACATTGAACTGACACTTCTTATTTACAAAATATTCATATGCGCTCCTATACTCCTGCCAAATGGAACTAGTTCTATGCATATTTTAAACTATGTTGAACGTATTAATTCGCAATAAATTTACTTATCAAGCTCACAAACCACGAAATAACAATGTCCTTTAGTGTCAGTTTCACGTTGTCAGGCTATACCACGTTATTGGAATACACTTTGTTATTTTATGAAACATGCTAAATGCCATCTGTGAAGCATTAATCAATATTATAATGGTGCTCATATTTCTAAAACATGTTATGTTCATTTGAATAAATATTTCAATAGAAAATAGAATGTTTTCATGTTTTCTATTCTTTCCTGGTGTTTCACTGCCTTCAAGTTTTTAACCAGGTTTTCCAAAGGAAAACTCTGGTTATTAGATTGCTGAATGTCGGCGGGCCTTAACAATTTCTTCTGTGCACAACTCCTCCTACATTTCTTCATAGATTTCAACCAAACTTTCAGAGAATGATTGTCATCATGTGACCTGGTGCATATTATCAGGGTTTTATGATTCAACCAATTTTGACGGAGTTATGGCCCTTGAAACAGAAAAAATTGGCCGCTTTCCTTATGTCGCACGGTACTCAAAGTACACGACATAGAGTCATGAAACCTTCACAGAAATGGTCAGGATGTTTTCTCTACACCTGGGGTTTCACTCCCCTTTCAGTTTAGTACATCCAGAGTTATTAGCCATTGAAATGGTGTAAAATAGCCATTTTTGACTTGTTTCACATGCTACTCAAAAAGTATTTGACCTAGGATCATGAAACCTTTATAGAAATGTTTGACAGCATGTACTCTAGTGCACCTGGGGTTTCACTCCCCTTTCAATTTAGTACAACCAGAGTTATTGCCCTTGAATGAGTGAAAAATACCCATTTTCAGCAATCTTAAGTTTTTGCAGCGTACACTCAACACATGAGAATAACTTCCCTTGTGCATCACACATCACGCCGGAATTTTAGTTTGTTTACAAGTTTCTACCAATACCTTTTACTAAATAAAAAGATTTACTTAAAAAGAACTAGCGGCATCTTTGATGCCCAGCATCAACATTTCACTTGTATTTCTATTGCTTGGTGCCAAACTGTGGTAACTACATCAATATATAGAGGCATGTACCATAGTTTTGCACTCAGCCCTTGATTCACTGTTTTAGACAAGTAGTTTGTTAATTGAGGTGAGCATGAACACAGGTTTGACCATACATGATGGTAAAGTATTTGGTGAATTTATTGCTAGATAAGCAATGTAGCTTGATAGTAACTCTTCCTGTTTTGTCGGATTATGTGGCTCAACAAACGTGCGTCAATTCTTTAAAAACATGTGCTGCACTAAGATTTTTATGGAATGTCTGTACTTTTGTAGTGACGTTAACTTGGACTGAAATGCGTCATTGTCATATTACTGTAAACTAGCAACAAATCCATGTTTTGTAATCCCTATTTAAAGTTTTATTTGGTGTGAAAAAATGAATACGAAAATGTAGATCAAAATGAAATAGTGGGCCATAGTCAATGACCATTACTACATTGTATCAACTGACTGTCCGTTTTATTATTCTGCTTTGTACTTTTGTACTACTTTTTAAGGCCTAAATTAAAAAATTGTTGTTTTTACCCTCCCCTGACCAGCTGCCACAATAGGATGGGTAAATAATAAATATAAAAGAAAATATTTATTTTTGAATTTTGCAGAAGAAATTTTTTTGAATGATTTTTGATAACCTTGTTCTTAAACATTTCTTTCTTTCTGATTGCTCAATTGAAATTTTGAGTAGGGTCATTTTCTGTGTTTAAATAGCGGGATGGGAAACAAGCAATATTTTAGTTTAAGCCTTATATTTGTGTGACCTATTGATCTATTATTGAGGCAATGAGGCCTATAGTGATAAGCAAACATGTATTGTTAACTGACCAGTTCATCCAGTACGAGTATTAAACTATGTAAACTGATCTGAACTTACTGACCTGAACAACTGGTCAACTTGTTTTGAGACAAGCGAGTGGAGAAACTGGTTCTTTATAACTCCCACAAATAGTGCAAAAACAAAACAAGACAAAACAAAACAAAACAAAACAAGACAATACAATACAATACAATACAATATGGTACAGTATGTTTAAAAATGATTACCTATGAATTAAGAAAATATGAGTATTGACATAATGAATATGTACATGTGTTTTATCTTAGAATAAAGCATGGTTACAACATAAGTAATTAGATCAAGAGTGTGTAGCACAAGTAATTTGATGTATGCGTCAGCTTATTCCTCTGACACTATTGTGTCTTACAGGAACTAGACTTTAAAATTAGGGTCTTAAACCTTAGAAATGTATCCAAATGAATGGACCAAAACAATTATTAATGTATTACATACATTGTTCTATTTGCAGACATTTGGTCCAATGACGTCTGGTGGCTTTCATCTTATCAGACAAACATTGTTAAACTTCTTCCAGGATATGCATATCAGGGTAAGATTTAAATTATCAAAGATGTATAAAAGATGTTTATGCTTGCAGTGGTATAGTGCACCCAGGATTATGTGACATTTGCAAACATTGACTGAATTGGTCTACTATTGCAAAATTGGTTATTTAAATGAACCCATATGGTCAATTGTATGCTTAGATAACACTGTTAAATTGTGCATGCTTGATTTTTAGCTCACCTGTCACAAAGTGACAAGGTGAGCTTTTGTGATCGCTCTTCGTCCGTCGTCCGTCGTCTGTCCGTCCGTCCGTCGTCCGTCGTCCGTTCACAATTGCTTGTGAACACACTAGAGGTCACAAATTTAGCCTGATCATTATGAAACTTGATCACAATGATCATCTCCATAAAATCTAGGTCAAGTTTGATATTGGGTCATCTGGGGTCAAAAACTAGGTCACTAGGTCAAATCAAAGGAAAACCTTGTGAACACATTAGAGGTCACAATTTGAGCCTAATCTTTATGAAACTTGATCACAATGATCATCTCTGTAAAATCTAGGTCAAGTTCGATATTGGGTCATCTGGGGTCAAAAACTAGGTCACTAGGCCAAATCATTGAAAAACCTTGTGAACACATTAGAGGTCACAATTTGTGACTAATCTTTATGAAACTTGATCACAATGATCATCTCTGTAAAATCTAGGTCAAGTTCGATATTGGGTCATCTGGGGTCAAAAACTAGGTCACTAGGCCAAATCATTGAAAAACCTTGTGAACACATTAGAGGTCACAATTTGTGACTAATCTTTATGAAACTTGATCACAATGATCATCTCCATAAAATCTAGGTCAAGTTCGATATTGGGTCATCTGGGGTCAAAAACTAGGTCACTAGGTCAAATCAAAGGAAAACCTTGTGAACAAATTAGAGGTCACAATTTGAGCCTAATCTTTATGAAACTTGATCACAATGATCATCTCTGTAAAATCTAGGTCAAGTTCGATATTGGGTCATCTGGGGTCAAAAACTAGGTCACTAGGCCAAATCATTGAAAAAGCTTGTGAACACATTAGAGGTCACAATTTGAGACTAATCTTTATGAAAATTGATTACAATGATCATCTCTATAAAATCTACGTCAAGTTCGATATTGGGTCATCCGGGGTCAAAAACTAGGTCACAAGCCTTTGAAGGCCAAATCATTGAAAAAGCTTGTGAACACACTAGAGGTCACAATTTGAGCCTAATCTTTATGAAACTTGATCACAATGATCATCTCTGTAAAATCTAGGTCAAGTTCGATATTGGGTCATCCGGAGTCAAAAACTAGGTCACGAGGCCAAATCATTGAAAAAGCTTGTGAACACATTAGAGGTCACAATTTTGACCTTATCTTTATGAAACTTGATCACAATGATCATCATTATAAAATTTAGGTAAAGTTCGATAATGGGTCATCTGGGGTCAAAAACTAGGTCACGAGGCCAAATCATTGAAAAATCTTGTGAACACACTAGAGGTCACAATTTTGACTCTATCTTTATGAAACTTGGTCACAATGTTTATCTCTATAAAATCTAGGTCAAGTTAGATACTGTGTCATTTGTGCCAAAATCTAGGTCACTAGGCCAAACAGGTGAGCGACCCAGGGCCCTTTGGACCCTCTTGTTCACCTATGTTGCTTATGCACAATTTTCCTGCCTTTCTCGTTATCCTGGGCGCACTATATCTGTGTATCGTTGTTTCAAAACAATTACAGAAATTGTAAACTTTTGTTCAAGTTTTATGGATTTGGCTCATGTGTCTGCCAGATTTAAGTAGAAATCTGACTGCAAATAAAGTTCAGCCCAAATGGTGGCTGTCTTTACCATGATAGCTGAAGAGCATAAATAGCATAATGTAGCCTACATTAGAAGATCCGGATGGGGTCCTGGGGTTTGGAATATGCTGTTGTTTTTTTTGGCAAAAATAAGTATCTCTTACTTATATTAGTCAGGACTTAGAAGATTTGCATCTGGCCAACCCTTCAAAAAATATATCAGCTTGTCAGATCACTTCCTGAGAAAAACTACAATCATGCAACTGAAAACATTGAAAATTAAGGCCTATTGCTTTAAGTTTTACCCGAAATTTGGTCTTAAGTTATACTATTGTACAAATGCACTTTAATTCTGTAGTGCTATATAGCGTGCATGTTTGTAGATAAAATACAATTTACGTTTTGAATATCGTGACATCTTTTTATGTGCAATTTAGAAAGTTTGAAAAATGCACCTAATAATACAAGGCGTACATGGAGTTACGCACGTATTTGTTGAGTATTAGGTAATCCAGTTGTTTTTAAACGGAACATGCTTCTTTTGAATGCAACAAATTATTGCAAAACACAGTCAAGTACAACATTGAACAATAAAATAGGTATGACCTGATTTCCAGACTACAGTGAAAAGTTTAAACAAACTGACGTAATAGTTAACCGCATTTGCATTTGATTTGACCTTAAAATCACTAAAGTCTTGTGATTTCATTGAAGGACAATTCTTTTTTAAGTGCTCGATTGCATTATTTATATCCTTATATGGTAGGTATACTTCTTATCATTTGGTTAACTTGAGTGCGTTTGTTATCAAACTTGTGATATTTCATTTTTTAAAGAAATAACAAAAGACTTGAATAAATTATCTGGGTCACAACTGAATGCTCAAGATGTCTTATAGCGGACTCATTGACGTCATAAAACAAATCTTTTAACCTTGATATTTATCCAATAAAATATTTGTCACCCTTTTTTGTGATCACGCTTCCGATGATTATATACCCCTTGCTGAATGCATGATTGCTCTCTTATCTTTGAGTTATATACAAATAAGCTATCTAAACTGTGTTATTATAAGTGTATTTTAAAGGTCAATGAGCTTCAATTAGGTCACAGAATATAGTTTGTAGTTTGTACAGGGTTATGTTAAAAAATGATGGGGGTCATGCTGGTATGAAGATTGAACAAGATTCCCCACTACTGGTAATAAGCAATTTTTTTCGAGAACATTTTGACAATTTCGGCTAATGTATTCATATGGTAGCTAGTATTCAGTACACTATATATAATACATGACCTAAATATTTGGTTACCGGTACCCATATAAGGTGTTACTACTATCACATTATGTGGTTGACTCCCACGCACATTGACATACACTGGTACCCTTTTGTGGTTTATAAATTATTTATCCATTTAAAGCTTCAATACATTCATTGATTGGTTTTCAATTAACTGACAAAAATCAATATATTTCAGTACTATATCACTGACTTAGATTGAGAAGGTTGTATCTAAAAAATCAATATTTTGAGAAAACAAGAAAAACTGTCTGATAATTACTCTTTACTTAAGGTAAAGCAAGCCTTTTCAACTTCAGTTTGGTCAATTTGAAACATTCTGATTTTCATGAAAATAGACTCATAAGAAGCGCCTTGTGGTGTAGATTTTAAATATGCATTAGTCTTATAAGGTTGTAAGTGGCACTTACGACCTTCTCATTCTAAGCTGGCGATATTTTCATAGTGTTAGTGTTCTAGAATTTCACAGCCTAAGTTTTTATTTTGTGGTTTTATGAAATCAAAGATTTTTGCTTATAAATGTCGGTATGACACCTTTGACTCTACAATAATAATATTAATTTTTCTTGCACTCCTTTCATGTACCGGTATATGTTGGGTGGGGTGGAAACTGGGGATTGGGCATGTGTGCTTGAATCTTTGTGACCATTTTTCATGAAGTTAAACATTGTTTGTTTTTCCTACCATCCAAAATACGTTAAATGATCCAGTCAGAAATGTATATGTATGACCTACCTTCATTACACCCAACATGAGTAATGTGAGTAAGTGTGCTTTCAAGATGGGGGGGATATGGTCATAGTGACATTTTGTGCTAAATTTTTCCCCCAATACATGTCAATGTGTCCAAACAGTTCTAAAGTGTAAACACCAGTATTTCATATTTTTCTGTGTAAATTCGCTTCCAGCTTTACATAGTTGCTTACTTCATGTCAGTGAGTGTGCTTGCAAGATGGGAGGATGCGGTCATTATGATATTTTGTGCGCTGTACACTCACCTAGCCATGTTCAGGCACAGGTGTTCCGAGCAACACATTTTATGTATACATACAACGATCTTTCACAATTCCATGTTTTGAACTTCTTATAGGCTACACACACCCTTACTGTAAGTGAGTATGCATACAAGATTGGAGGCTATGGTCACATTTTGTGCTCAATTTTTAGTCCCCTAATGTGTAAATACAGACAAATTTCATAATTCCATGTTGAAGTGCCGCTTCGTACATTACAGAGTTTTAAACCCCACTTGAGTGAGTAAGTGTGTTTGCAAGATGTGAGGACAGGGCCACATTTTGTCCAGAGGTTTGGAGCATTTCCATAATGTGTACATACAAATTCATAATTCCATGTTTTAATACCGCTTAATAGGTTACAGAGTTTCATACCCCACATGAGTGAGTGTGCTTGCAAGATGTGAAGATGTGGTCTTTGTGACACTTGTGCTCAATTTTCACCTAGCCCTGCCAAGGGGTGGCTTATATTTCCATAATGTATACATACAAAAACCTTTCATAATTCCCTGTTTTAGTACAGCTTCCTACGCTACACGGCTACATACCCTACAAGATTGGAAGATATAGTCACATATTGTGCTTAAATTTCACCTTAAAGTTCAAGGGTACCGAGAGTCCCATGCGTACAAAGTTACATATCCTTCATGAGCGAGTGAGTAAGTGTGTTTGTTAGATGGAACGACAGGGTCACATTTTACGCTTAATTTCAACCTCGCAATGTCTCAGACCAGTCCCATAGTGTTTACATACATAAAACATTATTTCATAATTCCATGAATAATTTTAGTACCCCTTCTTACGCTACAAAACAACATACCGGTACCCCATGTAAGCAAGTGAGTAAGTGTGTTTGCAAGATGGGAGGACACTGTCCTTTTGTGCTCGTTTTCAACCTTGCAATGTCCAGGGGTTCCAAACAGTCGTATGGTATAGAGATACAACAGTATTTCATAATTCCATGTTTAGTACCGCTTCCTACGCTACAAAGCTTCAAACCCCATGTGAGCGGTTGAGCCAGTGTGTTTTGCAAGATTGGAGGTCACGGTCACATTTTGTGCTCATTTTCAACCTTGCAATGTCCAAGGGTTCCAAACAGTCCCATAGTATAGACATACAACAGTATTTCATAATTCCACGTTTAGAACTGTTCATAAGCTTCACTATAATTATGTGAATAAGTGTGCTTGTAGGTAGGATTGGAAGATGCGGTCATGATGATATTTTTGTGATCAATTTTCACCTAGCAACTTTAGGGTTCCAAACAGTCCAACAGTATTTCATAACTCCATGTTTACTCTACAAAGCAACATACCCCACGTGAGCGAGTGAATAAGTGTGTTTGCAAGATGGGAGGACGCGGTCGCATTTTGTGCTCAATATTCACCTAGCAACTACATGGTTCCAAACAGTCCCAACAATATAAACTAACAACAGTATTTCATAATTCCATGGCTTAGTACTGCTTCCTACGCTTACCGTAATAGTATTTCTTGTTTTATTTAATTATTCATACTAGCATGTGACAGGAATTGTTTGCGTAGGAGTATGGACACTTGATATACTGGTACAAGATTACAAAACATTTGCAATTACTAGGGCATAACAAATGTCTCGAGTTGTGAAATAGTTGTCTTCTATTTCAAAATTGTTGCAGGCAAATAAATGTTTAAACCTGTCACACAATGCAGTACTGGGTATTTACATGGACTGAAGTAAAATAAATGCATTATTCATGTAAAGGTTCGTTTTTAGTGTAGATTTGCCATTTCTGTATTTTTACAAGTTTTTATTCAACCATGACATTTTTTATGTAACCTGCATCTCCATACCATTTTAGCTGGTGTCTGAAATTATTTCTGTCAAAAGTGATGTAAATTCCTTTTATTTGCTTGATCTTTATATTGCTGATCTATGAATTTGTCACAGGTGGTCAAAGGTTCCAGAAAAGTGTTAATGTTATGAAGGTGTATTTATGCTGAGTTATTAATTAGCCACAAAATCAGTAAGGGAATAAGAGTCTTTTATGGTCCAAGTGATAAGATTGGTTTATTTCAAGATGATTAAATTTGTCCTAACTAATAATTGGTCTTATTTGATGGCTATTTATCAATGATTTATGAAACCACAGTTTGACACTCTGGATTCTGATGAAAGTGTCAGGGCCAGTGCATCGGCATATACAGCATCTTAGTGGGAAACTATTTTGATTTTCTATGTAAAAAGCTGGTGAGGCCCACATTTCGCATGTATTGAAGAAGGACACATTTACTTTATATTATATTTTGACTATAAAATGATCGCATGTAAATTTTGTAACGGTCATTTCAAAATCATGTTTTGTATCATTCTAGGTGTCCATATTTCTAAAAGATAAAGTACAGACGAGCAATGGTAGATTTGTATTATCACAAGCTGGACCGTTACCATGGGGAACACAACCTCCTGGTACTATCAAGTAAGTTGTTTAATACTGTAAAATCATAAATTTTTGTGGGGGATTAAATTTTGTGTGTTTCGTGGTTCAAATCAAATCACACCGAACAATAATTTTTATATTTATTACCTGAATTGCATAATCTACGAATTAATGTCCCATCAAAATTGTCTTTTTTACCCAAACCACAAAATTTTGTCTCATCAAAATTAAATGATTTTACAGTAGGTTCAGTTTCATTGCCCGTTGACTCTAAGGTTGACCTTTATTTTTTCTTACATTTTGGTAGGCCCCTATAGTACTTCCAATTTTTATGTGAGACAGTTGTTACTATTATTTCAGCGAGTATTGCAAACCACAATGTGTCTATATCATCTATTTTACATGAATTTCAACAATAGGAAGTATAATTTAAGCCAATCCAAACGACTGATACATGATTATTATACACAAACAGAAGGCTGCAGCATGTAATCATTATTAGAATATTATTTAGTTGATAAAAAATGTTGTACCAGTTGATTTGATGGATTAGTGTTGTACTGTGAACTGGGGTAGGGTTAATTTCAGGGTGCATAGCGTACTGCAGTACCATTACACCTCAAGTCATTACCACATCATAATCACATCTAAAGCCTAGGTCAGTGACTGAGCATTTTTTGCCTCGATTTAAATAAATTAGCACCAGGATTTTACTTTTTTCTAATGACTTCTACGAAACATCACCTAGACCACGAGGAAACATCACCTAGACCACGAGGATCCTTTTACCGATGTCTTCCGAAGCCCTTGTATTAAATCGGGAGTTAACATCGCCAAGGCTCTGTTGGACCTAGGCATTATCAGAATTGCCAAAATAAAAAGACAACTATCATTCTAGAGAAGGGAGGTAATAATCATACTAGGATCTGTCTATCAAATATTTCTCTCTTTTTCAGAAATTTTGATGAGAAAGGTCGAGAGTGCAAAACTACCAACTTTCCACCTGGTGGCAATTACCAAGTCTCTAAAAAACAAGGATCCATTGATATGAAAGGGGACAGAGTGACAAAACTAGGAACCAACATGTAAGATGGTATTTCAATATAATGATCTTGTTATCTCTTCTTGTATTTGCACATGTTCTAATGAAAAATCAACTGATACTATATGTTAAAACGTTTTTAATAGCCCAGCATGTAGTGATACATCTGTGCATTCGTCCATCCATCTGTTTGTTACAAAACTATCAAGTTGATGACTTGGCTAGTTATTAGGGACAAGGCTACCACCGGGTCATAAGCATTTACGGTAGTGAACGCAGTCTTGTTGGGGGCTGAAATTTGGTAAAAAATCATATTGCAATGATATTTGAGTTATGAACAATGTTTCTAAGAGTAAGTTGACAAATTTAGGAATTCTCAATATTGATTTTGAGTAGGGCGTCTTTTTGTCTGGATGGTTTGATGTGATGCAGTTTGTCTGCGGTCAGTTGCCTTTTTGGGGATAGGTTACTTAGTAGTATAATATCTGGCCGACAGGCGGACTATAAAATATTGGATTTTAAAAAAATCTACTCCTTTATTGTAGCATCTAACTATCAATTTCAATGTAAAAATGTAGTTACTAGCCATAATTTGATCGTTATTCAGGTATTCAGTAGCCAGACCTGTGGATACACAAACTTTAGATAAACCAAAGACGACACCAATGTCAGATATAGTAAGTATAAAATATGTATGATCATATGGGATTTCCCCCTGAATTTGCCTGTGAATTTTAATACGGTATTAAAATAAAACATCAAAAGGTATTTTAGGCAATTTATACTACCTTCTTCGAATGACCACTTTCTGACTTTCAAGAGGAGAAGAAGAGGTCTGGCGGGTTGGGGAGTGTTTATCATTAGGGAAGAAATTGATTGAGGAGAGACGAGCCTGTTGCACTGATACTTATGCCTTTATGGATGGTAAACTTTGAGCAATGCAGGAATCATAACTCATAGCTGTCTGATCAGGCTCTTCTATCATACATGTACATTATTATTAACTGTATGTGTTTTATATTATAGGAAAATCAAGCACCAGATCCCCTTGCTAAAGCACAGCTTGATTTATTGTCACATCTTATAGGAAATACTACAACTACAGAAAAACAAGGTTTTAGATTGAACTTGTTCAGTTCAGATAAAGAAGAAGAGTAAGTAATATTTTATATTTTTGCTAAATTATTATGCCTCCATTTTTAATGAGGGGGTTATATTGCTTTGCAAACCTTTGTTGGTCTGTCTGTAGACCTAATAGTTTCTCATAGTACGTATCCTCGGCTAGCCCTGTGTGAACTGGCTCGACAAAACCACTAATCCCCAATTAATGAAGAGGGAAGCTATTCCCTGTACTCATCCCAAGCGTAAACCCGGCAAAGTCGATGAAGTTGTCCACATGATAAAACCAAGGCAGATAAATGACGCAGATGTAGGAACTATGGGATACTCTTTGTTGTAATTATTGGAATTTGTTTACCAAAAATGTCCATTGCTGGTTTTGTGCTGTGGAGATATATTTACTGAACCTGTGTGTTTATTAATTAAATCCTTGAGTTGACCTTTTTCCCCCTTTTCACTGATTCCTTTTCAAGTCACATTTTAACGCAAAGGATTCCAAAAATGACCATAGAGATTTAGCACCTTTGAATAATATTTGTTTTCTTGTTGCATTATAGACAAGCATCAAGTGGAGTACTATATAAACCTGTAGAAACTAAAGAATGTCAAGTTGTTAAAATTGATGCTTCAAAGGTAAGATTTAGTGTTGTTGGTTTACTGCTGGCTTAGAATGAAAAGGTCGTAAGTACAAAGCTACCGTTTTAATGAAAAAAGATTGATAAAAAGCATGCTGTGATGCAGACTTGAAATATGTATGGGTCTTACGAGGTCTTCTCATTCTAAGCTATTGATATAGTGAGGGAGAAATACATATTTGTGCTGGATGTCTGTATGAATGGATGTCATAAAGTGTGTCACCTTAAAGCCCCATTAAGCCGTAAACTGCTATTGTTAAAAAGCAAAAACTTCTGAGCATTTCTGTTGAGTCCCAAAGATGGAAAACTCCATATTAAAGATGAAGGAAAATGAAATAGTTTACAGTTTGTAGACAAAAAAACGAATTGTAAACAATAAATTTATTGCCGGTATTCATGGTCTAAGGGAAGCAACTCTTTCAAAATCAGTATTTAATTTGTCCCCTGTACATTTGACCTATCTGTGATTTTTGGCATACTTTTTTGCATTCATTTATTTGTCATTTGTAAAAACATCCCTATTCCTTGCATTAACTGATTGATCCAAAAATGTTTTGAGAGAGAATGGGGCTTAAATTTGTCCACTTGTCCCATTTCAACAAAACTTACCATGAATACTTAGTACCAAGTCTAGTTGGCATTGTCATGTATATTGTACGGATCTTCAGGTACTCTTGTTTTTTTCCAGAAACAAAAGAATAAAGAACTGGAACAGATAATGGGAGAGTTAGATGTACAAGATACGGGTGCTGGTGGTGGTGGAGATGATTTATTAGATCTTATGGATAGTACTAACTAGACCGGTGTTCTATCTACATGGTCCAATAACTGACTACACATTCCTACTGTCAATGTTGGGAGTTACTTCCCCTGAATTTTTTGTCAAATATTTGGTTACATCCCTTGAATTTGGTTACTTTCCCTTACTTTCTTGTCACATTGTGTGTTGCTTTCCCTGGAAATGAGGTATTTTGAGTCACTTGACCGTAAGCTACAAATAGAATCTTGTCTGAATTTATTTGGCAGTTGTTACAGGATTCCATATAATGATAATAGCCATTCCAGATGTTCTCATAGATTTCTATTGTTTCTGTTGTTGGTGCATAATATTATTTATTTTCTGGTACAAAAATTAAATGTATGTCTTTATTATTGTTAGTGAAGGAGCAACCAACCCAATTAACATGCAATTAGAGATCATGAAACTTTATTGCAGATAAGTTTATCAAAATGTGAAGATGAGTCACTTGGGTTTTGTTTTTGTTTGTTTTTGCTTGAACCAGGTTTCAGCAGATAAATGTACGTTGTTGTAAAACGAGGTTGTCTTGGAACTTCAATAGTTCTTGTTGCTTTTATCTACATGTACACAATTAGCTGGAACTACATTGAAGCATTGCTGTTCTATGACATACAGTCAGATCACGATTATTCAAAGTTGATTCGGAGACACAAAAAACTTCAAAAAATTGAGACTTCGAAAAAAGTCATGAAATAAAAATCACTTACATTGACAAAAACAAGTAAAATTCTGTTTAGGCCATGAAAGAAGTTTAGAAATATTGTGCTTCGAAAAATCGTGATAGGACTGTATATATGTGTATATGATACATTTATAGCTTACCCACTGTAATACTAGCCTTGTATACTAACAAAGATTGATAATGTAAACATGTTTCGGGAGAGAGACAATTTATTGTAAGCATTGCATGTACGTTTTAGCTTCACGAGATCAGGTCTTGACCTCACTAAACATCTAAATCTGCATTTACATGATCAATCTTTGTGTGCAAGGATAGTTTCATCCTAGGCAAACTATAGTATGTAATTGGTTCATACTGTGCAATCGTAGACTAGTATGCATGCAAGGTCATTATGAATGAATTCTCAGATTATCATTCTAGTGTTTTATTAAACAGTACAGGGATCTTATGTTCAAACACCAGTCCCTGATCTCCTAAAACATCTCAATCTGAGTTAAATCTCATCTCAACTATTGCCATGTTTCATTGGAATAATTTCTAAGGGAGGATGGACTCAAAATTAGCATCATAAACAGCAAACATTATTCTTAATTTATTACAGTAAATTTTAAGCGTTGAAACTGTAGATTTCTCTAAAATTCAGACTCTGGTTTGGGCATAATCTCAATTTTAGATGAGATTTCCACTTGAGATGCGTCTGAAGGTTTTGAATTACTTCTTTCTTGGAAACATTTGCTCAATTTTGAAAGAAAATGTCAGATTAAAATAACAGCATGGGGAGATAATCATGAAATTCATTTATATTGACCATAATGCAATGTAAGTGCCACAGTTCTATATTACTGTTATTATGCCCCCATCTTTGATGACGGGGTTTATTGCTTTGCACATGTCTCTTGGTCCGTTGGTCGGTCTGTCTGGCGGTTGACCAAAATGGTTTCAATTCAATGGCTCAAGCACCCCTAGGATCTTCAAACTTTAGCTAGCAACAGTAGATGACCCTTATTGATTCAAAGGTCAAGGTCACTGTGACCTTTACCATTTTCGACAACTGGGCTGCCATGGGGCATACCTGTTTTACAAACATCTCTCTTGTTATTGGTTTTAATTGAATTATTCATAATTTTGTTTCATGTCCAATGTTCAGATGAAGTATTAGATGTATTTCTGTGACTATTGTGTAGTTTACAAACAGTAGTATCCGGGCTGATGTGATGTATCGCCTTATCCGTCCTATTGTTACTGTTTTCTCTACTCCTTTAAAGTAATTTTATTTATTTTTTGTACATGTATAAAATGTTCATTGATTTATTTTTGTCAAAGTATTATAATTTATATATTATATTAAAATTGTGTAAAAGTATTATTAACGAGACACTTAATTTGGAGATTTACTGGTTGCCATGGGAGCAAACATTTAAACATTTTACAAACATCTCACGTTTAAGTTTACTAAAACTCTTGTTTAAGTAGCATCTCCAAGAATATAACGCAACTATGTATTGTAGTAAGTGTATATTTATAAAGTGACCATAATTTCATATAAACCAAAATTGTCAATGATCTCAAGTTTAGTTTTAAATGAAGTGAGTGTGTACTCTGTAGGAAAAATGAAGATATATTGAAAATGACTCTTGTTTCTGTTGATATCACAATTTCTTTTCTTATATGTATAGCTTGGCAAAATTTAAAACGAACCTGACCATTTGATTAGCATAGTTTAACAGTCAATATCTTGTCTGTGTTGTATGTTTTCCTAGTCCGGATGTATCATGAAGACACCCAAGATGTAATACAAACTCAACTTTGAAATACCGATATTGCACGATTTACTTGCAGAAATTGATATATTCATAGCAAGAACCTTGTAATATATTCATGCATAAAGGTCAGGTTTGTGTCAAATTCACCAAGCTATACCTCAAGACATGCCTTGTTGATTTGTTTACACAATTCAAGATGGTTAAAGTGTATTTACCGGAATGAAAAAATATTTTCTTAGTGTTGAAATTTTGTGATGTAGATCTGTGATTTGTTCTGTGGTATCACGTTTATTTTTTGTGCTTTTTATCAAATTATTTTAAAGCATTGTATTTTGTACATGATGCAAATGATAATAAATGATAAATACCACCAAGCTCTACTTTATTATGTTTTGTGCAAACATGAGAGTATATATTTTTCATATGTTTCAAGTGGATGCTTTCACTACGGATTCACTGATTGAGACATGCCAGGTTGTTCTTGGTCAGAGCACAAAGTCCTTTCTGAAACATTTTAAGTGTTTTCAACCCTACTAGAGATGAATATGTTGGTAATCCAGAGGTAATCTCGGTAACCTAGAGGTGATCTACTGTGTATTAGTGTTGTAGACTTGGCAAATAAATGAACCAATGAGTATATTCAGAGAGTTAGGATATCACAACCAGATAGCTAGTATCATACAACTGTTTCTTATTTCAAAGTCGTAGGCCATGGGCAAATCTGACAGGTGAAAATGCGTCTCAGTGGAATGCAAACGAGCATGTCACATTGGAACTAAAGGCTGAAAATCTGTCCAACTGACAACATTTTTGTTCAACCAAAAACAGAAATAGACAAAATATCAAGCTGTCAAACATTTGGATGTATTTCCAGTCTAAATCATTGTGTGCGAGACATGCCTGGCAGTCTTAAACTAGAGCTATCACAGGAGTGATGAATAATACCCCCGCAGCACCGCCTTGACACAGGAATATTATTTAAAATTATAGTCTAAACAACACATTTGATGGAAATCTGCTGCTATACAGATTGAAAAACACCATGATTGAAGGCTAATGTGAAAATTGATGAAGAAAAAAATAAGTAACACACTAGTACAAAACAAAGTTATATAATTATAATCAACAAAACTAAAGATGGTTACCACGGTTATATCTTGCACTGTAGGTTTAGTGATGTCTGGCACAGTAGCACTGGGTGAGGACGCTTATAGTGCCTGGCAATGAACTTCGTTGGAATATCTAGGATAGTGTCTGGCACTGAACTTCATGAAAATATCTAGCACTGATGTCGCTGAACTGATTTGCATGACTATATAACCTTTGACCTCTAAGTGTGACCTTGACCTTTGAGATAGGGACCAGGGTCTTGCACATGACACACCGTCTTGATGTGGTGAACATTTGTACCAAGCAATTTTAAAATCCAGTAAGAAATGACAAAGTAACAGAGCGGACACGATTTGCATGACTATATAACCTTTGACCTGTAAGTGTGACCTTGACCTTTGAGATAGGGACCTGAGTCTTGCGCATGACACACCGTCTTGATCTGGTGAACATTTGTACCTAGCAATTTTAAAATCCAGTAACAAATGACAAAGTTACAGAGCGGACACGATTTGCATGACTATATAACCTTTGACCTGTAAGTGTGACCTTGACCTTTGACGTAGGGACCTGGGTCTTGCGCATGACACACCGTCTTGATGTGGTGAACATTTGTACCAAACAATTTTAAAATCCAGTAAGAAATGACAAAGTTACAGAGCGGACACGATGCTAACATACCGACAGACCATCAGACCGACAGACCAACATGGTGACTCCAGTATACCCCCTTCAAACTTTGTTTGCGGGGGTATAATTATGCAACTAAAAGTATGCAAACAAAAAGGTTTGAGTACCAGGTTAATTATCCACGCCATTTAAATCATGAAAACCACATGAAAGTACTTGTAATATTTACCACGGAGGTATATAAATAAATGGAGGTGAATGTTGATGAACTTCCCGATTATCCTCGCCTCGGGAGATCGAATCGTCGCCATTTTGTAATTTCTTAACGAAGCGGCCTGAAACATCGTTTTTACAAGTTAACACGTATTTACTAATTATATTTTGTGTTTTATTTTTAACAGAACATATTTGAGTAATTATTAAAGTTAAACCCGCACGAGTTAGTCATGGTTAACGCGTCAAAACCAAAATAAAGTGCATTTTAAATTTCTTGATAAATCGGCCCGCCGCGAACAGAATTAAATGGCGGCAATTAGAATTTGTCATAATGTTGCAGTGCAAACTGTGAAGTGCTGGATGCAGTATTTAAATCAATTACCTGCTACATTTGTTCCTAATACATGTATCTTGGTCAGGGATGTGTTGATTTGTTTATTTTCGCTTGTTACTGTTCACAATTAATTGTAAAAAATAGAGTCGATGAAAATCGTTAATGGCGGCCGAAACCCTCAAAGTGAAGAGGTGATAAAATTTAAACGCATCTAGTGATGTTGAATGTGCATAATTTAGATTAATTATCCGCTGTATGTGTACTTAATAGATATATATTTGCAATGGATATGTTTTCTGTTCATTTTCTCAAGGTATCGTTCATTTTTAATGGTGAAATAAACAGTGTCCAAATTGACTCAAATAAGAGCATAATGGCATCCAATAAGGACAAATTGGTGTCAAATATTCCTTGATATAGAAATCTAGCTTTCTCTGGGATCAACCTCCGTAAAGCAACAACCTGCTTCAAGCAATATTATTTAATATATAGACGAGAGTGTACAAAAAACGAAAGTTTTCTCATGCAAAACAGGTATTGCTCTAGAAATGTTGCAATGTAACTTTACATATTGATGGTTTACAATCCAAAATGAATGAACCAGCACTTGGCAATAAAATGGTTTTTATTCATAAACAATACTTACACACACTATCACCATGAGAGAGAACTTCAGAGGATAGCAGTTTCATATATTTTAGTAGTCACGTGACCCCTGGGTTTCAAATACAGATATTACACACCTTCCTATTTTCGATAATTATATTATTTCATAAACCCTGTATGTACATAATACACTTGCACGCAACGAGTTAGTTATGTAACATTATTGTGTTTGTAATTCACAATATTGCATCTTTTCATCTCATGTGCATTCACCATAGCAATTATAAATGCATGATCTTCTATATCTGATCTAATAAGTTTTCATAGTGTTTAATTGGCACAGCATGTGTTTATTGATTAATATCAAACAAATATTACAATAAGCTACTGATCACAATCATAGCTACTGTATAAATGTGACAGATGGTGAGAGCATATACTGATTGGTTGTATATTGGTCCTTACTGGAACCCCACTGTGTAAACTGTTTGGGTTTAAACACCTATCAAATTCAATGTCAAGAATTAAGTACATGTAAACTCTTAATTAAATTCGTTCATATTGTTTTTTTTACTAATGTACCACGTGAAAAGATCGGCATTTTTTAAAAAGAACGCGTGGAGTTATTATCGCATAATTAAAATTATGGACGATTAAATTTAAATTAAATTGTTAATTGCCTTAACAATTTGTACTGATCAATAGCTAATTATCATACAACACAGGGCTATCAATTAACGATTAACGTTCCAGAGGTACCAAACACAAGACAGTACTTAACACCTTTGCCAAATACCCCGGCACCTATAGGCGGGCCTATTAATGAATTTATTAAGCGCGGATACAGCCCTGGTAGATAATTTAATTGCTTAGAAGTAAACAAAAAAAATGAAACAGCAGAGAGAGGCTAGGCAGAATTAAACATTATTTATGACGAGCATATCATCGTATATATCTTAGATCTATCTGCAAAAATATGTTGGAAAAGAAAAAACGTAACTAGATCAATATTTATTTCGGCCAAAATTTCGGAAAGGTTTCATAAAAAGAATAATTTCAATAATCTATTATTAATCACCGCGCAATAAATAAACGCACGTAATAAAACACGTAGATCTACACATTAAATTAGCGATCGCATAAAAAGCTGTATAATGCCGTGAAAATCCTTTTCGCTCTTTTTATCTTTCCGCTTATTAGTGATTACGCTCATTAAATTCCTTGCGCCCCGTTGAGCATACTCTTATCAGTTTATAAGCAGACGATATTTTCTACGGCGAGGATAATCTAATCTCGTCAGTGTACTGTATAGGGAGTTTCAAATCCTTATATGTATGTAAATCCTTGTATTTACCTAAAAATAATGCCAGTGATAGGTAATGATCGCACAATTTTTTTACATAATCAGAATACTTAAAATACCTGATTTGCCAAAATCTTGTTGCTGTATAATTATATCCTTTCTAAATGTGCATAAATAGCATGTACAATTTTACAATGATCAAAGGGGGACAACTTATAGTAAACTCAGTAAACAGGAAAGGATTAGGACTTAAAGAGTTGTCTCCCTTGTACAAAAAACTGCCATCAAAATAATCTTCGACCTTGTTCTATATAATTTCATACGTACGAGGGGGTATCAAAAAGTTTGTGGACTGACCCGTTCATTTCGATATGCGTAATGTGATTGAATTATTTATTTTATCATCTTAAACTACATTCAATTCTGTACTGAGAAACAAATAAAAAGTTGATTAAATGATAATATCAATAAAATATTCTAATGATTTAAAAGATGACCAACAGCCACCCGGGAGCGCTTTTATGACGTTACGACATCCTGAAACGTCAAAACTTCTGCCTCTTTTTGATCGTCTAAAGAATCCAAAACTCACAAACCTGATTTGAACTGTTTTATTGCCTACTAGAATACTCAGCTTTTACTAAATAGCATTTTATTCATAAAAAAGTTAATGAAAGATTTGACAAATTAATTTATTCCAGCGCCGATAATCACACAGTACATGGAGTCTACCCTACCGATATTAGCATCATTCAACTGTCATCGGCACATATTTTATACCATTTAAACAGATTAATTTTCGCAAGACAACCTTACTTTTATATACTTGGTAGACATGCTCTAATCTGAGATCAGTATTGGTGTATAATTGAGTAAACGGGCAAAATGCAACGGAAGATCGATATTCCGAGTGTAACGTCATGTCGAAAGTGCGCCGACGTCATGAAATGCGTCGAAAATCAGACTACACAAAACGACATGTTTATAACGTCACATCAGTATCCGTGACAACATCGCTATAATATATACATCACTATGATGCTACGGTCTTAATGTTTATGACGAAGGTTTTATATTTCAAATCGGATAACGATTCACAGAATTATAGGGATATGTCGGAAGTCAAGTGCATGATATTTTGAAAGTGCGCCGCGGAGCATAATTTAAGTTACCATAGTAACCACCACATACTCGGATAAAAGTTATATTAGCTGGAAATTGGCAAATCAATTCAAAATACGTAGTTTTAAAGAATGTGTGAATTTTACTGAATTCGGCCAAAAACTAAACAAATGGCAGGCACAGTCCACAAACTTTTTGATACCCCCTCGTATCACGGAGGTATATAACTAAATCCTTGCTCGTATGTACGGTTAAAAACATAATATTTTTGCAAGGTTTACGTTTCGAAACTTTTTTTATTCTGAAGAGGTTTGTGAGGTTAACTTTGCACGATTTTAACTACAGTACTATTATTAATACATACATGTACATGTATGGAGTCTACATATTATACTGCTGTTTCATTTTTTTACTTAATTATCACCTTCTCAATAGATTTCTGTTAAGACTATAGTAGCAGTTAAAAAAAGTTGGCACATACAAGGGTAGATACATATTCAAGAACATTTTATTTCTAAGAATAGTTTATGGAAGTTGTAAACAAGTGACAAATAAACATATACAAATCATTTCACTTTTTTTAATTACACTAATCTAAAGATCAACTAGATTCTACATCTGAAAAACACAAAATATAAAATATCTAAAATAATAAGCTAGATCTACCAAAAATAAATTTAACCAAACATATTTAAGTGAAGGATTCCATTGAGAATATTTTCTTTTTTTCTTGAAAACCTGCCATGGCACTATGTACAGCCTCTCCAAAGTTTTCAAGGTCAAAGATTTCACTTTTAGGAGGAATAAGCTTACACTCTCTAATCAAGTCACAAAGTTCATCAAACATGAGATCTCTCTCTGGGCTATTAGCATTTTCAACGTTCCATTGAGAATTCCAAAACCCAACAGTCTTAACTTCCTTAAATATGAAAACCCCCGTTGGAACGATGACAGGTTGACGAGACATTCCACCGTAAGTAACCATGACTCCCTTTGAACCAAGATATCTTAACAGTTCTGTTGCACTCTTCCCACCAACGCCGTTTAAAGCAAGCTTTGGAGCCTTTCCAATGGACTTCATTAATTCTTTCATTTCTGGTGTTCGAACAAATTCTTCAGTGACAACATAAGTAGCACCTAGCGCCTTTAACTGATCGACTAGTTGATCAATGTTTTCCCGATTTCTGACAACATTAATTGTTGTTAGATTCCATGCCTTAGCTATCTGTATAACACTTTGACCAACAGCACTGTTAGCAGAGTTCTGCATCACAACATCGCCTGGTTGAAGATTACCGAAGTCCTTTAGCATTCTGTAGGCGGTACATGGATTAACAGCAATAGTTGCGGCGCTTAATGCAGGTATGTTATTACTGATTTTTCTAAATTTTGCTTGATCATCAATTGCATGTGTTCTCCAAGTACCAAACCCCGCTTGAGATGGTATGACCCAATCTCCCTGTTTCAATGAATCTACATTAGCACCAACATCCAATACCTCGGCTACACCTTCATTTCCAACGACAGCTGGTAATTTTGGCTTCAGGTTGTAGGTCCCTTCAATCATATTGATATCAGACGGATTAATTGGTGCCATTAGCATTTTAATTAATACCTGATCTGGTTTTAATGATTTAGTCAATTGAGATTTTTCACTTCTCAGCACTTTGCTAGGATTTCCAAATTCATCATGGACGACTGACAGCACATTAACTGTACCAATATGACGTCTAGGAACATTGTTATAATGATTTGTGGCGTTGAACTGCCCTTGCACTCTTGCAAAACATTGTCTTGAAGCAAATTTAATAAAAATTCTCATCTTTCTGAACTTTTGTTATCATTTGTGAGGATAAAAGCAAAACATTTCCGGATGATTCTTAATCATGTTAGGGTGTCACACCGGTGGAAAGTACTTCCGGGTCGTAGTATGCTAAAATAGTCCCTTTCAAAAATTTGATATATGTCTGTTGAAGCACTGTTTTAATGTGGAAAATAATGATTGTTGACCAAATTACATGAATGTAGATCAAATATGACCTGCATGCTAACTTTTAAGAGTGTTTAATTGATATTTTTCTGAATTATCTTTCCCTGGCTGAAGGCTGACAATGTATGTGTGCTTCGGTCAAGTCAGCTTTTGAGGCATGGAAAATAGCGTTGTCCTTCCAGAATCCCTGCAGTAGCTCGAAAACGAAACTATCGACATGCCATTTCCTCCAGCTTATTTTGGATAACAGGGATTGCTTATTATGGAAACGGACACAGAAAATCACCCGGAATGTCAGTGAAACGGAGGGAGAGATGCGAATTTGGGTCATTTTGCATTAATTTCAATGGCAGAAAATTCACCGGTGTGACACCTTAGCGGACGCTAGACTGGTGCCGCGGTCCGCTTTGAACTATCGTCTCAAAGTACGGACCGGTATTGGCTAATGTACAGGAACCCGGCTCGGTATAATTTACACCTGAATCCAGGGAACCAGCGTCAATTCCAAATGGCGGCGTTATTTTGAAACACACAGTGTAACATTTTAGCAGATATTACTGCGAAATAGGTGAGTTGAGTATTAAAGTTACATTTTTTTGTTTGCAGACATATTTTTGCTGTTGAATACATGAAAACATTAATTTTTTGAAACTGATTTGGCCGAGAAATCTCCGATCGAATACGTGAGGTCTAATGAATTTAGGCTGGTATTTTTGTCTGCCTTAATCAGTATTGTCATTCCTGTTACCGGTTAGAACTCTTCAAAATGATGCTCATTTTTAATGTAGGTTCGGTAGAGCTTCAGCATCATTTTGATGCATAGTTGTATGAAATACGTCAAGAAATAAAAAATGGGCACCATTTTGAATAGACCCATGTTTTGGTGCTGTTTTAGGCGCCGCCATGTGTGGTCAGTCGTACAATGCCTACTTTTTCGTTTTTGGCATGAATGAAAAATATGCTCATTTATAAATTAAAGTAAGTAGAATTTCAGCTTCAATTTGGCATAAAGCTTATAGAAATCGAACAAGAACTGAGAAATTGACACCAATTTGAGTAAACCCATGTAGTGATGTTAAGCTAGACTTTAACTGGTAAGTTAAGTCAGTAGTCAGACAATGTGTCCATGTTTGCACCCATCATTTTATATAACAACCAGTACAGTTTCAGGTTCAATTTGGTGTAAAATTTATTGAAATCGGTCATAAATTGTTAAATGAGCACCATTTCTAATAGACCAGCAGTTGGAAGATTCGGGTTCAAATCAGCTTGTAGGCCCCCACTTGGTCTTGATTTGTATTCTGAAAACTATTAAGCTATTGTCTTTAGTAATGTAAAGCCTCAGGTGCATTTTGGTGTATAATTGATAGAAATCGGTCAAAAACTGTAAGATTAGCACTATTTTTAATATACCCATGTATAAGTGATTTTGGTGAGATGCCGTCTGATTAGCTCAGTCATCACTCACCAATTTAATCTATTTCAAATACTTAGAATTAATGAAAATCATGCTCATTTTCCAGTTATGTTCATTAGAGTTTCAGCTTCATTTTGGTGTATTACTTAATGAAATCAGTCAAAAAATAAAAAATGGGCACCATTTTGAAGAGAACTGAAGTGGTTTTGAGGTTAAATGCCATACCCAGAC
The DNA here is from genome assembly GCA_963678985.1 of Spisula subtruncata. NCBI lineage: Eukaryota > Metazoa > Mollusca > Bivalvia > Venerida > Mactridae > Spisula > Spisula subtruncata. Next base: position 25,645,808 of record OY787664.1, on the reverse strand, counting down.
CGTAATATGATGAATTTTGGCTTTAGTTGCAAATAACTATTATTAACTAGATTTAAGCTACACACAACCACCAAACCTTAAAGGAATATCACAACCATCTGTAGTACTAGTACTCCTAGTCATTTAAATTCAAATTCTTTTAGTTATGGCCCCTGAAATTCTGAAAATTGTAACTTAAATGAGGCTTATGTTACATGTTAGATATATTTGAGCTACAACCGTCAAACTTTACAGAAATGATGTTCAGCATGTGAAGTTATGTACTTTGCTATTTTGATTCAGGTGCATCCAGTATCAATTAGCAGAGTTATAACCAGATTTATACATTATAAGCAGAGTTACAGCCCTTGAGTTGGTGAAAAAATGTGCAATTTGGCTTGTAATGGCAAGCTTAAAGTATTTTGAGCCACATCTGTCTATAAATTTTATTTGATTTGTGGCTTTCCATTTCAGCTCAACTTCTTGATTCAAGATGAAAATGAAACAACCTGACAAGATGTCACAAAACTTCTACATTGTTAACTCAGACTTAGTTTCTTGTCATATCTTGATTAACTGGTCACTACAGGGACATTGAACTTGAGCAATGGATTTTTCATACATCCAGATAATTGTCCAGGTAAAAGGTTTTTGCAAATTTCAATAATGCAGTTTTACTTTAAGATCTTTTCTTGTATAGATGGCCAGCTAGCTCAGTCGGTAAGAGTATTAACCCTGTAAGTAAAATAGTTCGGGTTTGAGTCCCAGTTATGTTGCCGCTGTAGTGGCTGCACAATTCTTTCAGTATTTGTTTTAAAGCGACTAGAATCCATTTTGATGATAAAAACACGTTTGGTAGACGTTTTAATCACAAAACTATGTTTTAAGAATACATTAAGTATTCTTACAGCTTACATTACAATCATAGGCGCTATTGATGAAAACTCCCCAACATGTTTTACTGTCTGTTTATTAGGTCATGACTTTTTTAGGTATTTATGCATTTCTACACTCTGTAACGACGTTAAATATATTTTAAGGCGTTAGTCACACAACAGATTTTAGGGGTTTAAAAGGTAATAAACAGATGTCATACTATTATTTTTCTTCTCGATGAATTAGTCTAGATTGTATATAAAGGTGTCAGGTCGGTTGAGCCAAAACAATGCGATTTTAAGAGAGCTTTAAATTGATAAATTTGGCAATTTACCAACTGCAGTTTAGTCCCTTTAAAATGCTATATACAGTACTGCACAATAGAGGTTGAAATTGTAGGGATAATTGTAGGGTTAACTTTAGTCACTGAATACTGGTAAAAACAATTATGAAATTGTTCATTTTAGGTCAGAAGAAATAAGATGATTTTCACAGTGATTAATGAGGGGTTGAAGTAACAGTATAGGACTCCAAGTAAGTTACATTCAATGGACAATACATTGTTTCATATTATCCTTATTCTTTCACAAATGATATCAATTGTAATATTAGTCATTTGTGATCATATTATGAGCAATTCTGCAATACATGCACCTGACAAGGCTATCTAGCAAACGTCTGGTTGTCTCTGGCTTAGACGAGGTGAAGCAACCTGAAAGTCATGCAGCCTAGATGGATCTATCATCTGATCACCATGATTGCTTACTCGGCTGATGACATCTATGTCATTAACTCAATAGAGTTCTTGAATTTCTTTAATCTAGAACGAACATTTAATTAAGAATGTGATAAATCCTTATACATAAGCTGCTGTTTGTTAAATTTATGGCTTGTGATGTGATTGAGAAATATTAAATGAAGCTTGTATTTTTTACAGAACTGGCTAAATGGATCATTGTTACTATTATCTTGCACCAAATTTAAGTTGTCAAGTGTACAACTGGCCACAGATCCTGGAATACTAAAAAGTCCTTCTTGGATAGTACAGTTAGACCAGTAAAGGAATATCAAGGTATTTTATTAACTGAACCTTTACTCCATGGAGAATCATTTTGATATTTTCTGATGCATCAATCAAATACAGGGTGTAACATATGTAAGGTATTTAATAACATACTTTATGACATAAATAGTGAGCACAATATCAATGTATAGTAAAACCTCAATAGTAAGAACAATACATTGGTCTCATTTTTATGATTGCATGTTAACATTGAGTTTAGATAAATAGCAAAACAGTGAAAATGAGCACAATAAATTAAATTAAATTGTGATCTTATGTTTAGTTTGTTTTATTATTCAGTTGGTATTTAGGTAAGGTTAGTTCAAAATGAAGTAAAATATCTGAAACAGTAAAGACTAAATGTCTATGTGGTTATACTGCAATGTGAATTCAAACATTTTACATGTGCTTTTTTAAAACAAATTATGATTATAAAATATTTAAAGTTTTCTACTATAATTTAATGTTGTGGCCAAAAAGTTTATGAATAAATAGTTATTCAAAATAATTTACTAATATCAAGCTCATGTCATCATTATCAATTTAAGATGCATAATTGCTTTAAAATAAGTGATTTTCTTTGTTCCTAATGTTTAAGAAATTATTGATATTTCAGGTCTCATCAGTAGTTCAGAGCTTCTTCGGATGTAGCGGTTTCAACAACAGATACATCTGAAGATCTGAGTGAAATATCTCTATCCTGCAGGATCCAGCATTTCTGATAAACTGTGTCCACTAAAATACTGTTTATGTATAAACAATAATATACATGAGATACCTCATGAATTTAAGTTGTTTTGATTTAAAAGTTAAATTCACACATTTAAATACATTGATGTAATCCTAAGGCATAAACATTTTAAATCTGAATTTGATAATCCATTACAAATTTGCCTTATAAGTTACCATTTGATCATTTTTGTGATGTTAATTTTTTTAGTTGCTGTTTGGTCTTATGATTTAAAAATGTTGGTTGATTTTTGTTGAACAAAAAAATAAATTTCAAATAACAATCAGATATGTTCTTGAAACATTGTAGAAATATATTAGTTTTATTTGTTAAAGTATAGGCTACCCAGTGATTTGCTTTTTACAATGTTATTACCCCTTTGTTATTAACCCTGTGGTTAATTTAATCATTGCTGTGAAAGGTAATCACTTGAAATTCAAACAGTCAACATATTTGATTGCAGTGATTACCACATTATTTATACTAAAGCTGGTAACTCTATCAGAAATATGTATGCACTTCAGTTCCAATTTTGCGATATTTATCTGAAGGGTTGTCTTGAAATTAAAGATTCTTTATCACTATGAAGAGTAAGTCAATTAATATGTAGAAGGTTGCTATGTCAAGAACTTTGTTGTTATAATGCCTTTCTGCTTAAAAACACTGGTGCACAATAATGTATTACCTTTTATAATCTCATTATACTTAAATTGCATAAATGTTACTGCTTAATTGTATTATGGTGCTTATTGAACTCACAAATATATTGAAAATGAAACTTTGTATATCTTTCTTCTTCATTTTTCAACTCAGGTTATTGTCAATATACTATCATCTGTATACCTATTGTTGCTGCATTTTCACCATTTCAAAATGCTTAACATTTGCTTCACATTCAAATTTTGGAAACAAAATTAAACAGGTGAAAGAGGTGAAATTATTTTAACATATATGGTGTCCTTATACTTTTGTACAAAATGCATTTTAAGGGGAGGTAATAAACTTCTATCAACATATACCCCACAAAAAGAAGTTTGGGTGTACATGTATATTAAAGTGAGCTTGTCTGTCCCTCTATTGGTTTCTTGACAATAACGTTAGTTAGAAATGATGCTTGTTGTATTGGTAGTTTTTGTGAATTGCTGCTCATAGTTGAAAATGGGCCAATGTCACTATTCCTGAATAAGACCATAAGTCAGTTTCCTAGTGATAACTTTATGATACACCCTGTACATTTTAAGGACAGTATACTGCTTTCAACCTGTCTGTTCGTAGATGGATTCTTGTGAATGCCACTCCTCCTACAGTTTTTGCAGGATTTCACATATGAACAACCGTAACATGTAGTGAAGATGTGCATGAAGGAAAGGATAAGCGCTTAGATTATTTTTACCAGAATTATGGCCCTTTGATGGCTGGGCATTTATTAGTCTGTTGAATGGACACAGATTTAGTTTAGGACTGAGTTTATAGTGCAGAGATTATGACCTGATCTGAACTTTTATGCATGAATATATAACAAAGATCTTGCATTGAATATACCACACACCAAAAGCAAACTTTTCAATATAGGGATTTGCACCTGTATTACAACTTGAGCTTCTTTGCGATAATTCCGCTTATGAGCAATGGGGGTTATGAATAATTATAAACAATATGTTATCTGTAAAATCATATTAATAGAAGGTCAAGGATCAAGTCAAATTCTCTGTGCTATACTTTTTTGAAATCTGCTGATTACACACTTTGTGCGAAGAAAAACAGCATGTATCCAGTTTCACCTTATTGTTTGGCTTACATGAACACTAGGCTTCTGTGACAAACCAGTACTGCAGAGATAACATTCCAGTCTCTTTCTAGTTGTCTCTTATCAAAGGCGTTCACTGATGTTCCTTGAAGTTATATCCCCGCAAGACATACTTGTAACGGCACCCTTGCACAATGTTAGTTGTAGCGGGGGTTTACTGTTTCAGCTTGCCCGTCATAGTTATTGACCATTATGCAAACTTATTTGATCAAACTTGTAGGAAATTAAAGACAAAATGCAGCATCTATTGCATACGCTTGGATTGTCTATGATTTAGCATACTAGCCAGATGAACCAATATAATGAACTTAGTTTATTTATTATCATTTTGACAAAGTTTCATAATCATTGGGCTAAAGTTGTATTATCTTGTGTGTGGCAAGCAAAAGTGCAGATACAGCTGGAACGTGGACTAAGAGTCATCACAAAAGTTCACCTTGTCACTTTGTAAGAGGGGAGCTAAAATAGATTGTTCTACAAAATGTACTATCAAACGAAATGCAATTTGATGAACACAATTTTATTTTTCAAGAAAACACATGTCAACAAAATAACAATTGTGTAAATCAAATCAATAAACTAGATGGCCTTATTCGACTGACCTATATGCTAAAGAATCCTATATCTCATTTAAAAAAGAGGCTATGTGCTCACCTGTTGAGCATGGATCTAGATATCAGTAAAACAAACATTCTGACCATATTTCATGAAGATTGGATCAAAACAGGGGTCCCTACAGTGAGTACAAGGGTTTTCCTAAGATTTGACCTAGTTCTTGACCAGATATTACCCAGACACAAACTAGATTTTATGTAGAATTGCATTCTGACCAAGTTTCATGAAGATTTGATCCAAACTGATCTCTTGAGTGAACACATTTTTTTTGCAAAATTTGAGCTCAGACCTAGTGACCTAGTTTTTGCCCTGACATGACTCAATTTCGAAAATGGATGAGATTTATTGAGGGTAACATTTTGACCTATATCAGTAATCACAAGGCTTTTGTAAGATTTGACAGTTTTTAATGCGGCATTACCCAGTTTCAAATTGTCCTAAATTTCATACAGTATCATTTTGACCAGATTCATGAAGATTGAGTCAAAACTATTGCCTCTAGAGTGAAAGCAAGGTTTTGCAAAATTTGACCTAGTGACCTAGTTGTTCATATAACATGACCTGCTTTTGAATGTCCCCTACACTTCATGGAGAACAACATACTGACCAAGTTTCATGAAGACTGGACTATAAGTTTTTACTCCAAATGGCCCTTATTCAAAATATACATAAAACTTCATCTAGACAAACATTGTTGTAAGCTTGAATAGTTATATGTGTATGTCTAATAGACTTGCAACAAACTTCACTTATATAATATAGTTTTACTTCACAACGTTTCGACAAATCTTGTGTCTTCTTCCAGTGAATTATGGAGAATGTACTTAGAATTATTAAAAAATATTTCATGGGAGCCAACTTTGACACTGTAAGGGACAAATGCCCCTAAATGTGATGGTAATAGTATACACAATACAAGTACTTCAAGTGACCAACATGTATAAAGTCAAACAAGGGGGCTTAATAAAGCCTCTTCTAAATCCCTGTAATAGTCTGTTTTTACAATCTTCAAATAACTGTTGCTAGTACATTCCATAGTTCAAGAAATTCTGTTAGTAAAGAAACTCCTCAAATGCAGGGGAATATAACTGAAGTTTCCAAACAATGACTTGAAGCTATATATGTGCTGATTTGAAGCATCCCATCTGAAAAAAATAATGAACACTTTATTAAAAGTTTATCTATAGTATAATGGGTTATTTATAACAATGAAATTAAACTCATTAGAACTAACTTTAGTAAGCTTTGTAAACTATGGCCTGCGACCGATTCGCGGTCACCTAGCAGGTTTTCATGGACTGTACATCCAGCATCAACAAACCTGTTCACACATAACTAGCAATTTCTCCACTTGTGGAGGGAAAATCAACATTTTTGTCAAAGTTTCACCTAAGTCAACCTAAAAAAGGCCATCCAATACATCAAGTCCCCATTTCTTTGATTTAATTTTAAATATTATGTCACCTCTACGAATACAGTCTGTATTTTGAATTATTATTAATAAAAACCTATTCAAGACCACCGTGATGTGGATCTTGACTCCCACAGGAAGTCATATTAGCAAGATTTTAATTTAACTAATTCAAATGAAGGCCAAATTGTAATTATTTTGGAGTAAAGGACCAATTCTCACCTGTCTGCTTTATACTTCATTGGGTGGTGTTAGCAACATTGCTGAAAGATGGCTGTCCCAGAATTCTGTGACTCTATCTCAGCATCAGGTAGTGACATTCCAGTGACATTCCAGTTCATCATTTTCCAAAACTGTGCTCTGGTAAGGTATCTAAAACAAAACCAAACATTGAAACAACTATAAAATGAAATGTTAATTATAATGTGTCGTTGATATGTTTACATTAAAAGTGAATACATATTTATTCTTAAAGTTTGTGTCCCCTGGACCAATTTCATTTAACAGCTGCATAGACTGAAATGTGCAGCAAGAAGGAGAGCTATTAATAGTAACAGTGATGAGTCTAGGGATTAGATGAAAGTAACATATGCATATTGATTCAATCATGATGACATCAGTCAGGAATTTTATGATCTCCTAGTCAAGTATACTAAAAGGGTTAAATCCCACATGAGGCACAGAAATAATGCACCAGTCATTGCATCCACGGACCCCCATCCCCAGGGATGGGCGATAGAGAGCTGGGGAAAATGCCATGTTTTACCTTACAGCTGCCTCCGCACTGCCAGGGAAATGTAGGGAATTTTTTCTCTGAATCAATACCCGGGGACAATATCTAGTTGTCAGGGGCTGAGGGAAATACCAGAGATTTTACCATCAGTTATCCCCCGCAGAGCTGTGGAAGGGTGGAGGTTTTGACAACCCAAAAGTAAAAAATCCTGGCCCATCTGGCTGCAACTGACTGGTGACATGTATATAAGCTTGCTGTTGTATAGCTGCTTTATAGTTCTTAACCTGTCAAGCCAGCTTAGCTGTCTAGTTATCCAGTGAGATAGATTAGCGTGACAAATTATGGGGGTGCAGTGCATGCCCCCCCCCCCCCCCACCACCAATCATCCCTGTGACTTGCCAGTCAGTAACTAAGTCAGGCTACTTTAAAATACCTTCGATCTCTATTTGAAGTGTTCCATTCAATGATTTATTTTACGCAGTGGCATGCCTTTCGCTAAATGAATATATCAGACATTATGAATTCTGAATACTTTGCGCCGTTGCAACTATTTTGGAAAGTTTGACTGAAAACCAAAAATTGGCAAAATTCCTACCCTTCATCTATCAATCCAGTGTTCGTTTCTTGAAGCTCCTCAAGCCATAACACCTCAATGAGCCATCGTTTTGACGTTATATCCAACCTTCTTAACGATGTATCAGCTGGAAATCATCTTAAATGTCTATACGTTGCCTGAATCGACGCCAAATCGACGCCATTTTTGTTGCTGACAACGTGCACTTGGATGAAGAAGGTCAAGGTCGAATTAGCTAATACCGGTCTGATATTTTGTGAATATTCAGACCGGGGACCAGTCTAAGCGGACGCTTGCGTGTTGTCTACGAAGACTTTTATCAAGCGTCTCAGTGATACGAGCACCTTGCAATTTGCATAGCAACGTCCGGTGACAACAATATGGCGGCCTGACTTGATTTTGTGATCGAATTTCAATTTTTGACTGCATTTGTCTGAAGACACCATGTCAAAGGCAGGCAAAAGAGGAAAAAGTGCCCAAGGAGGAGGGGGCCCTGCGAAATGGGAGCAGGCTTTGTTGTCAACAGCTTTCAATGAGGTAGACACATGAAAAGTTGTCACGAGAAAAGAATATTTTGTTTTTTAAAAACATTAATTGACGGTCTTTTTACACCATTTATGTTTGCGATTCGATGTTTCATTAACACTCACGGTGGTTCTGCTGTGTAGTGATGTTGGGTTAGCTCAGCTCGTTGGTGTTAGAGCACCTTGTCAAGTGTCCAATTAGGGGGTCGTAAATTTGTGCTCCACATTGTCAATCATGAAATGGTTAATGATTGTTCTCTTTAATACAACTTATTATCATACTGGGTCATATATCCGCAGTGGAATGTGTGAAGTTTTGTTTGGATTGTCAGTAGAGTAATGTTTAGAGAGTGCTTGCATGTTTCAAGTCACAACATCTGTGTTCACATTAACAGTTTAACTGTCAATTATGGCACCAGACGGCAGATGCTTGCACCTTTTTAGCTCCAGCATCATCATCGCCGGCATAGTGGTCGAGTGAATATACTTTTGTTTTCTGACGGAGGACCAAGCTAGGTTTGATCCTCGTCTTGGGCACTTGGTTATTTTCTCAAACACTTTTCAGCATTTCTTATCCAACCAGCGATTAACTGGTTGGGAACCAAGAGGTTATCTTGTGTGTATAGGTGCTATACACATGGTTAAAGAACCAAGGAGTATTAGGAACAACCTATGGTAACGCACTCAGCACACCTAGCTGTCTCGTCATTGATTTTTCAGACACACCTGCAAATAATACTCAAAAGAAGGCATAAGGCAGTATAAATAAATAGATAGATACATACTTGTCAGGTACATGTAAGTATTGATACGGACCAGTAACTATTGTGATTATCATGTATGGAGTACAAAGGTAAACTATTTGGACAAGTCGATCCTTAGTCCTCAAACTGTACCTTAATCTTAAACATTGCAATATCTATTCTTTAGAATATTGAAATGCAAATGATAAATATTTTTATTATAAAATGCTGTTTTAGGTTATGCGTATGGAATTCTTTACCTTACCTTTAAAAATTGAATATTGTTTACTTTTTGCAGGAGAAATGGAAAGCAAATATAACATTTGTTGTGGGCAAAAAAGCTGATGATTACACATGGATTAATATACTCGGTCAGTCTGTAGCGGCTGGCTCAAGAAGATTGTTCTCAGCTTTCTCTAAGAAAGAACTTTATGCTGAGGTTTGTAGAACAGAAATTTCACAGATTTTTGGAATAAAGAAATATCATAATTTTATTGAAAAAATCTTGGTTGCAAAAAGTGTAAAAATAATAATTTAAACTGTGTAATAGGTGTTATTGTTGATAACCCTGAAGTATTCCAGACTAGGGATGAAATATTATATATGCGCTATTTTCCTGAATTCTGATATATATTTCTTTCTTGTTCATCTGACTTGCATATTGAGAGTTTATAGAATAAGTGATTATCTTTACTTCATGTTGTTCAACCTTAACATGGTAGTGTGAGCGAATTTATTGTCACAGATTATACAGTTTTTGGTGGAGAAACATTTTGTGCCTTTGTAATTTTAGATTTTTTTACTATCTATCTATAAGTCCTTACCATGCTTTGTTATTTCTTGTTTAGGTCCTTGAACTAGGCAATCCTAAAGGCAAGAAACCCAAAGAAACACCAGCTCATTATGAAGTTTGTGAACCATGTAAAAATCATCTTGATATTGGAGAAGATATTCCGTTAAATTTGTTAGCCAAGCTTATTAAGTTCAAGTTACTGTGGATCAAACAGAATGATCTTAGACGACGAGACACAGAGAAAAAGGTAAATTACCATATTTTATACGTTTTCATCCAATATAAAACATATGCATGTACAAAGCTACCTCTATGGTAGTTATATAAAATCCATTTTGATTGGGGTGGTCGGTATTTTTTTTCTCATGTATTCTCCTGTGGTGATGGATAACATCATATCACATCAGGATGCAAGTTTTTGTCTTTTTTTCATAGTGTTGGCCAAACTTTATACTAGAGGTCAGAGGAAATATCAGCCAATTTAGTAAATTCATGAAATTTGCCAAAAGTTTCATGTCAATAACTTAACAACTCGCACTGTAAAACATGCAAATGTATACATAATTATTATATCTACAGGCTGCAGCTGAGCGTGAAAAGGCGAAGGCAAAAGCTGCAGAAAAGGCAGGTGCTGCTGGAGGTGGCGGAAAAGAAAGAGCTAAATCCCCGGGTAAAGGTAAAGGTGGAGGAAAGAAAACACCAGAACCACAGCAAGCTAAAGAAGGAAGTAAACTAAAGAAGAGAGGTGAAGAGGATCCTGAAGGAAAATATATTGGTATGCTTAACTGTAGAGATGTCTGTGTCTAATTTTGGGGCTGATAATAATTAGAGGCTAATGTGTAGTCCATTTTGGCCAGTCTCTCTGTCTGAAAAGTATATACATTTGTCCACAAAAATCATCAAAAATCCACTTCGATACGATTCTATTTTGCTTGTGAACTTACTTTTTTGGCATAAAAATGATTGAATTTCGACATGAACGACTTTTTGAATATTAACGTAAGGTTTTTTATTGATAATTAGTCCTCAAACAAATTTGCTAGGTTTTCAAATCTTCTATAAGCATACTTTAACAGCTGATTAATTCAGGACCAGGTTAATTTGTTTGGATAGTATTTGCTGGGAGGAGACTTATAACGTGTATGCCATGTTATTGTCCAATTTTGTCCCTACAGATGTATTTTATTTAAAAGTAGGGAGTCTATTTTCAGTCATAATGTTTATGCCTTTCAACTGGCTATACAATTACCCCTGATCATTCAGTGACAAGTTGGCTGTTACACCTGGCCCAAAGGACAGCCATATATAGCATATTGTGTTTTGATCTTCTCAGATACCCATACATATATACAGCTGGGCGAATTTGGAGCATGTGGGTTAAAGCAGTGGCACAGAGGGGGGTTGAACCCAGGAACTAAAGTTATTCCAAATTCCAAAGCTAGGCTGGTTTTTTTCTTTCTGTGACTAAGCCGTAAGGTCACCGCTCCCAACTGAAGGTATAAAAGTATTACTTTGTGCATAATTATTTGCTTACAGATGATGAGCCGGACGATGGAGCTGATCATTATGTGATTATATACGGATTCCATTATCCACATTTGTTTAACCTTCTCGCTGAACTTGGACTTACTGTGTCATCTTTAGTATGTGTAAATACTCAGGATTATACAAGATTCCTACCGTCAGAATCTGATGAACAACCCATCGAGAAAGATGACAAAACACTAGGTAAATATTTGTTGGGATAGTTCCAAATTAATGACTGTATTTGCCCGTGTATGGCCCACACATGAAATCAACCCAGAATCATATCAGTAAATTTGATGGGTCCTTCACACAAATTTAGATATTTTTAGATCCCAATTATTACCTGTGTTTTATACACAGCTGTGTGCAATGCATGGTCAAATACGGTATATTTACTTAAGAGCATACCACTGCTTTAAGATAACAAAGTGACCTCTTCAGAGTAGGAACTAATCATAAAAGAAGATAATTTGACTGTTGCTTTGAAGGTCCTGTTTTATAAAAAATGGGATTATTAAAATTTTGTTAATTCTAAATTCAAGATACAATTGTACTGAAGATGGTGCTCAATTGATAGTTCCATTCTTGAGAGGTTTCACTGCATGCATGATATCTAAAGCCTTACTAAAAGACGTAATGTTACAGCTTACAAAATTGTGTGTACCTGTGCATGTACTACTAATTCTGTCATACTTTGTACTGCTTTTTTTACTGCTGTAGTTATCCCACCAAATTTCTATATGTTTTCTGATGTTAAATTTGTCTGTTGAAGTTCACTTCTAAAAGCCTGGTCCTATCTTTGTTACTTATGGCTTGTGTGTAATGTTTTATACTGAAAATTCTTGATCCATTTTCAAAAAAAAAAAAAAAATATAATATATATTATATCAATTGAAATATTGTTTTCTTTCACAAGAGAAAAACTTCAGCGCTAGATACTATATATTGAATTTAAATACATTTCTACTCAAAAAAATAATGCCAGGAATGAATTGTTAGTTTGTCACTGTAGGGGTCTTGTTATTATGTATATATGAATATTTTAGGTTTAAACAAAAAGCAGGCAGCCAAACTATGTAAGAAAGGGTTCCATGGTTTTAATAGTTAAAGTTTTATACAGGGTGGACATACCACCTGACTTTTTTGCTAAGTCTACAAGTAAAAATATGTTAACAAAAAAATTAAAGCAACCATAACTATCTTATTCTATGACCAATTAATTTTTTTACTACATATTTTTACTTGTAGACTTAGCCTAAAAGTTGTGTGTTATGTCCATCCTGTTACATGTAGACAAGCATTCAATGGCTACCCGTTTATAAACATATATATATTAACTATATATATCATATTGCTGTGTTACATAGGCAAACAAGTTTAATTATGTGATTTTGCCAGAAATTTTAGCAATTGCATTGTTTTTTTTGTGCAAGTTATTTATTTGCTAAACACAACTATAGTAAGCTCATAAAAAAGTTATTGCCATGAAAATGTTAATCAAAACACTAAAATGAAACTTAGGTATTTTCAAAGTCCATCAAGGCATTGCTTTCAAACTTGGTATACTGATACTTTAACATTTCCATAGAATTATGGCCCTTGACTAAGCAAGTGATTATGGGTACAGCTTCTACTGGGACTCATGTGTTTATTGAACCCAGTCATGTTTTCGATTTATATCAATTATTTTATTTGTTCTGAAAATAGTCGTAAATAACTTAAACCATTAAGTATAGCTTGACGAATTTGACCCGATCATGACCTTTTAATTAGCATAATTTAGCAGTCGATATCTTGTCTATATTTATAACCTTGGTTGCATGTTTTGAGAGTATCACAAGATGTAATACGAACACAAATTTGAAATACCGATATTGCATTATTAAAGTGACAATTTACTTGCGGAAATTGATATATTCAGAGCAAGAACCTTGTAATATATTCATAGGATCAAGATCAGGTCAAATTTTCCAAGCTACAGGCATTTTTTCATTGGTCAATGAGGGTGCTTGTCTTTGAATCCTGTTTGATGGTTACTGAGTTCTTTTGTTTCATGATATCCCCATTTAAGCACCTGGTTTGATCTTCCAATTGCAACAGTACTTAATTTTTGCAATTTGTTTCACATTTTTAAAATTTAATATTCACATGAACAGTGACAGCGAGTGTTACTTTTGACAAACTTCCCTGGTTTGAATTTCAGTTGTCACTGTTACTTATAGATCAACACTTTAAATAGATCTACACTTTAAATAGATCTACACTTTAAATAGATCTACACTTTCAAAAAATGTGAATTTGGTGTTGTTAATGTTCGTCGCCATTTTCTATCCTGTCTGGGAAATTGATATTTGGATTATTTTGGGTACTTGATAATTGGGTATTCCGGGTCCCGAATGAAAAAAAACTATTATAGAAATAAATAAAAACAGAATTCAGTATTTGACACAAGAATACTCATTGCCCTTGTTTATCCATTTCAATTTTATTTTTAAGATTGATAGATTTAATAATAATAATGCAGTAGAACATCCTGTTATTCCTCTTTCAATGTTTGACATTTAGCTACAAATGTAGGCTAGAAAAACTTTATTTCAGGAACATCCGCCCTATATATGTAACATTTATTTCCAGAATGATTAGATTAAAAATGAAACAAGTCTATCTCTGTTGTTTACTGTAAAATTAGTTTTTGTTAGGTTTGATTTTCACTCAATTCATGAGTTGGATTAATTTTGGAATTTTATGCTCAAAAACGTTTTGAGTAAGTTTTTTTCTGACCTTTTTTCTGAAACTTACAAAAATATCTGCAAAACAGTTCAGAATAACATAAAATTTGTTTATAGAATTTCGACCTGTCATCTGTTTTTCACCTATCAAGTTAAATGTTCCAATAGTATGATTGTTTCCACTTGAAGGGACAAAAAAGAAATCAGAGAAAGATGAAGGTATTATAGTATAGTGTGGACATAAAATGTGGTACATGTTGGTTTTTGGCAAAAACAGTCCCTTTTTAATAAAAATATGTTTGTGTTTTTAGCCGAAACTAAGGTCACATACCGATACAACCTGATATGTCCACACTTGTATACTAACTGGTCAAATCTTGACCATTCCTGATAATTGCACTAACTGTTGTCATACTTGCCAAGCTAGTTAAATCGAAAATAAGAATGAAACAACGAAACATGTCGCAAGATGCACTTACATGTGATTTAAAAGGGATTTAGATGCATAAACAAGGAATGTATTAATTCTAATTGTTATAAGTATGGGACTGAGTATCATAAAATGTACCTTTGTTCAAAGGAAGGTGAAATTGACATGAAAAATAGGAGTAACTCCACTTTAATAGGAGTACTTGGCAGGTATGGTGTAGTATAAAACATCTGTAGCAAATATTTACAGACATTCCAGTCTGTAACATAAATGTCTTTCTTTTAATTCAAAAGCTTTGGTATTCTCCTTTTTGAACAGGATGCTTTTAGCCATAGGCTTCGTAATTGGAAATATAATTGTCTGACCACAGGAACAAACCCTTTTCTTGCAGCGCTATCGGCGCTTTGATACATATTCAACGCAGGAACCTTTTAGTGTATTCATACCTAGAGGTCAATTTCAGGCCAAATTCTCGGTTCTGTTGCTGCGGATTGAGAGTGTCCTGGATTTGTAACTGGTAATCTGAGTTTGATTTACTGTAATCAATATCATACCCTTTCATGAAAGTTTGACAACAGTGAAGACTTACTCCACATTTGAAAAAGTTGCTGTTGTTTTGTGGAAGGGTACAAATTAGCATTCGTCAGAATACAGTCCAGGAGAACTGATCCGGTAAATTGGTCATAGTGTTTTAACAATGTAGAGAAAAAACTCAATTCAAGTTCTTTTTTGAAGCAATGTTTTTAATTCAACACATGATTGGTGATAACAATTAGCACAATATTACTAACAGTATTGAAGCATCAGTAATGATACTACATGTATTTATACATGAATAAGATTCATTATCAAGACTGATTTTAAACAAGGGAACCAGCCCAAAATGCAAATTCGTATAAATGCATGTAGCTAGGCCTATATGAGTGAATAGAGTAAAACATAAAGTGCGTCCGCTAAGAGTTATTGAAACAATTTTGGCTATATCGAGGGCTCAGTGCAAAAACTATGTTGTGGCCAATGTATAATAATGAAGCTACCATAGTTCCGCACATAGCCCTGGATATTTTGACTGAATAATTAACTGTATAGAATCATTTCACACTTCTTTATTTTCAATCCTATTTTTACTAAATAGATCAAATTCCAACACCTTGATGATAATATAAACTATCTCTGACCAGACCTGTAAAAAGTTAAAAATAGAACACATGTGAGGCAAGAAACAAAAGAATAAATACAGGTAATCTAAAGGCTACATTGATCGTAAAAGCACTTAAAAATTAAGAACACATTTTTCATGGTCAAAGTCCATAATTCTCTGCCATGTTTTTCAACTCAAAGCTAAAGAATAACTATGCAACATATTCTCAAGAGTCTTAAAGGTTGTGTTTGGCATTAATAATTTTAAGATAACTGCTACATGAACACATCTGTGTGAACTTATACATAAATAGCACAAAGATATTTATAAGCTCCGATAAATACATTTCGGCAGCTTCGAAATTAACAAACAAATCTTTGGCATGCAGCATATGTTTGGCTTCCAGATTTTATCCAGAATTCCCTATCGCTGGCAAGTTTTCTCCACCATTCCCATCCACTGGCAAGTTTTCTCCACCATTCCCATCCACTGGCAAGTTTTCTCCACCATTCCCATCCACTGGCAAGTTTTCGCTGGATTCCCCATGGACCGGCAAGTTTTCTATGGAAATCCCATTTCCTGCCAAATTTTCTTCAGAATTTGCAACTACTGGCAAGTTTTCTCTGGAATTCCCATTTTCTGACAGGTTTTCTTCAGAATTTGTAACCACTGGCAAGTTTTCTCTGGAATTCCGATTTTCTCGCAAGTTTTCTTCAAAATTTGCAACCACTGGCAAGTTTTCTCTGGAATTCCCATTTTCTGGCAAGTTTTCTTCAGAATTTGCAACCACTGGCAAGTTTTCTCTGGAATTCCCATCAACTTCATTTAAATGTTCATCATTGTCGGGCAAGTTCATCTCTAGCAGCCGAAAGCTGACATTCAAGCTTAGTGTTTGCCTTGTTAGTATGTTCGGTTCTGGAAGATGAAAGTGGTAGTTCCTATCTTCATTTGCCATTGATGCTGTTCAAAACCTCTGAAGAATAAATAAGAAATGATACTCTATCAAGTGATAAATGTTGCATTTTGTTCTCACTTGAGCAGTAACGGTAAAGTAAATAAATTGTTTGCAGAGATTATTCTTGTCAGCTGAAGAGGGTTGTATGTTAAGCATAAAGAACCTTCAATTATGCGCCAGCCTATTGAAACCAGGCCCGGCCCATGCCACTGGGAAGGGCAGGGATGGCGGGGAAAAGTTGTGTTTAAGTAGTTCCTTTCACTAGATGTCCCTAATTCTTTGGTTATTGGCGGGGAAATTTTACCATTTGTATGACCGTGGGGCAGGGACTTAAGCTTAGTTTTGAAAAATGTAAAAGTAAAAATCCAAGCCTTTCCCTCATGGTTATGGGGGTGCGTTTCAATTGACTGGTGTATAAGATTGTTTAATTGACATGATTTACTTGAAAGACTTTCGAAATACATACTATCACAAATTGCTTGCAAAAAGTGGGTGGGGTTGTTCTGATAATACCTCTAAATTTGGTTGTTGACTCGAATGCAATCATATACAAAAGCATAGAAATATAGCGCAAAACTTTAGTTATATGATACTAATAATTCTGTAAGGAATTGTATATTGACATACTTACATAGCTATCGCTAAATGCCTTATTTTGTTTAACGTTTGAACAGTTCAGTTCTTTAACGGATAGCGTGGCTATGCTATACGCATGCGCAGCTTAGTTGCCCGTATATGATTGAGCGACATGTATATTGGCGGTATGCTATACGGAACTGTGTCAAATATGCGGGATATGTTTAAATAAATGGCTCTGTTAATTGTCTAATTGTTTAATTTCTATGGCCTATTATATTTTTGTATTGAAATTATTGATCAATAGGTAAAAATATAATATGTACTAAAATATTCAAAATCAATCAATATATTATGAATTATGAACAATTAGATCAATACTTACACAGTAAAGTTTTCAATATTTAGTTATGTCTAACTGTTGACTATACGAAAATGTATTGGTTAATGTTTGAAACAACACTTCGCAACCCGATCTCCTAAAACATCTCGAACTGAGTTAAATCTCATCTCAAATTTTGTTACTTATCTTTTAATTAATTTCCATGCAAGATCCGAATGCCATGGGTGTCACAAAACAGAAAAATCCTAAGAAATTAATTACTGGCAAAGAAGTGATGACCGGACAAAATTGGCATAAAACACTTTGTATGAACTTAAAAATCGACTTTTCCGCATAATTTTTTTTGTTGACAAATACCTGTGTTCAAGGTCTTTGCTAAAAATAGATCACCCAAAAATATGACGTCACATGAACTGCCAAATTCGGGGCCGAAACATGTGCACTTTTGACGCTTTTTTCAACAATGTACAGAAGTAATGACCGGACAGTATGTTACAAATATTTCTCGATTAATATTTAGAAAAATATGGCAAGGAATGTTTAGAACAGGGTCCTTACTTCACATGCATGCAAAATATTCGTGATTTACGATATAACAACACGTGACACACAATGTTTTCCTGCCAGGGGGTGTTCTGAGACAGGCTAAAATCAATAATATACCATACCATGTTTATTGACCAAAAATTCAAGGAAAAAGATTTTAAAACAACTTGATAGTATGGACTAGATATTCAAACATTTAATTAGTTAAACATTCGTGCACACAAATTCTTTCCCCAGCAAAGCTAATGTCAACATCGCAGCACCGCACATATTTTTATCAATTAAGTAATACTTTGTTGATTTTGATAAAAAAAATTCTGCTAGAATCCTTTTAAACATGCTTCTGATTTGATACAAAAGTTAACGATTTGTTATACTAAATAAAGCGAGGAGACTGTTGTCCGGTCATTACTGCTGTCCGGTCATCACTTCTTTGCCAGTACACTTATTACAAAGCACAAATTTAAATAATGCCTTAAACTTTTGATTTGAGAAAAATCTAAATTCTATTTAATTTTAAAGCTGTTCAACTACCCTTTGACATTTTAACTTCCTCTGGTCATTGGGCTAACTAATGAAACCTACATTTGAGTCTCCCTGGGGAGAAAATTTCACTCCTGTGGGTGTGGCAGCCAACATCTATCTGCGGCACCCAGGATTCTTGCCCTCACATGTACCAATTTACTCCTTGGTGGAGTGAAGCATGTGAGTTATTATTGCTCAGAGAAATTAACCAGTGGTCCAGACGAGGGTTGAACCCATGACCTCTCAAACCTGAAACGAGCACCCTACCTCCAGGCTACCTCTCAAAATCTGCACAGAACTTTTTGACTCATCACCCTTTGAACTATTATATTGTTTCTATTTATTTGCTACCCTTGCTTTTCCCGAATAGATAACTTTGTTCATCAACATGCTCGATGTATAGCAGGTACTGATACACAGGAGTTTCAACTGCAGTAGCCATGTTAGAAATGACCTTGTGCCCTGGCTGAGGTTCAATCACGGGACCTCTCCATTTTATGTCTACAGTTTATTTCAAAACATGTTAAAGGCCACCGGCCCATACACAACATATATACAACATAATGTTTTTTTCATACAAATACAATATTTCCCAATTTTACATAATAAAATATACATGAAGACAGTATTTCCCAATTATACATAATACAATATACATGAAGACAATATTTCCCAATTATACATAATACAATATACATGAAGACAAACAGTATTTTCAATTATAGCATGTTACTAGTATATGATAAAACTATGTTAATTATTGTAAATGTTTAACCAATTCCTTCGATGAATGAACGTCTTAATTTAAAAGCATAATATATAAACATGGCTAAATTTCTAATAGTAGTTTTGTTTGTACATGACATTATTAAATAATTACGATTTTATGTCAAAAGGGTTACCCTTTCGACCATCAAGCCACATACCACCCTTGTTCTTTGAATGGTATTGCAGAGAAAAAGCGTTTTAGATTTATTTTTTATCACATAACCTGCGGTCTGGGAGTGCCGTACATCTATGCTGGAAATATTGTTGGGCACTCCCAGACTGTTACATATATGCAAATTACTTATTAGCTTGTCTCGACATTAGCCAATACCTTCTTTGGTCGACCTGAGAAGTCTGGGTGCAAAGCTCCAAGTACCACTTAATTTTGGTTGAAACATATACAACATGCATCATCATTCTCAAAGATATTAAGCGTTCACTAAAGTTCTTTGATAAATATAATCTTACATTCGTGCTCATTACATAATACCAGTTATATTAAACTTGTCAGCAAAAAAATGACATAAAGCTTTGCCGAGTTTTTCCACTTGTTTAATAAAACTCTTATGTAATAAGCACTCAAATTACAGGATCCTCTACTTTTCGTTAGAAATTTCACCCAACTTTTTTTGCTCACTTTACCATTTCTTCCCATAGATAGAACGTCAGTTTTTTTGTTGTATCAGCAATTTTCCACTTCTTGTAATAACATAATCTTCTCCTATATTGACACCACATTTTTCATTATCTTCTGGATAGAATTATCTAGCATTCGTTTTTTTATGGTATTTTATTTTCTGGTTTTCTCTGTTGGGATTTATATTGTTTTGAGACACTGTTGAAATTATTATAATGATTACTTTACTAAGTGTAGTGCTCATGGTGAGCTTGTATGATCAACCTGCAATGTTTTCTTAGTTGTGTGTCAGCTTTTCTTTACCCAGCATCTCTTCATAAACTGCTCGATGAAATAATCAAACTTTGCAGACAGGGTCCGTAAGTGATCCAATTTAAGTTATTTAAATGGTTCCAGTTCATTGCATAACTACGTCACTGGAGCCTAAAATATATGTGAAGCATGTTTTACTACGGAGATTAAGAGTTCCCCAAAACAATATCGCCAACAAAAACACAGTTGTCTTATTCACTGTTTCAGCCTGCTGCCCTACCTCCCTACTGCTTATTTATGAATACATGTATAAAGATATATGAAAATGTTTATGCTTTTGTTTTGAATTGACTGTTACAATAAAAATGGTTATATAGCTGGCTTAGAACGTGTACTACTTACATTTTATGGCCTTTTAAGACTGATACAGATTTGAAATTTTACATAATATTTATGTGCTCCTTATGAGCGAGCCTATTTTCATGAAAATTGGAACTTGTCATGTTGACCAAACCAAAGTTGAAAGAGCTTGTTTTTCCATAAGTATAAAGACTAATTTTTGGACAGTTTTTTCTCGTTTCCTCAAAATATGTATTTGGTCCTTATGACCTTCTCATTCTAAGCCAGTGATATATAAATTGTCTTGGATAAGTAATATTTCTGATGTGTTATGTTTTTTATGCTTGCATTTATGTACTGGTTTGCTGTAGGGATAATGTGGCTTGGTTACAGCCTCCATGGTACCGTTTTATCAAAGTACTTACAGAAATCTTCCTGCAAATGCTTTGATTAAACATCACCCATAAATTGTGACTGAAATGCTTATCAAGGGCTCAGTTCAAAACTATGATAACTACTTTAATATACATAGGCATGTACCATAGTGTTGATCTGAGCCCTTGTAATGACCAGTCGGACTAAGAACAATATTGAAATAAGATATGTTTGTATTTTTAGCTTTAGAAGAAGCTGCCAGGGAGGAAAAAATGGAATTACAGAAAGAATTGAAATCATTTTGGCGAGATGTTCCGTCAATACTTCTCAAACAAGCCAGTCTACATGACATTGCTAGGAAAGATTACGAAGTTAAATCCTTACTGATTCCTCAGAACCTTGATGATGTAGAACAAAAGGTTTGATTTTATCATAATTTCTTTTTGTCTGCTTGATTGTGCCAGGCAGAGTCCCATTCTGTAAAATCATTATTTTAATGTGGTATTAAATTTTGTCGATTTTGTGGTTCACCTTTAACAATGAAATCAAATCCAATCAAACACTAATTTGACCATTGTATTTATTCCCTGAAATGCAAAATCTATGAATTCAGGTACCATTGAAATGTTCTTTTTTACCTAAACCACAAAATTTTGTCCCATCAAAATTAAATTATTTACAGTATCAGAAAAGCCTAAAATTGCAAGTTATGATATACTAAGTAGGTTTCAGTGATAATGTTAAGACTTGTGACTTTTACAATTTAAATAAAGTTATATATTGTTGTTGTATTTTTAGACTCAGTTGGGTGTTTCGCTGTTTGAAGATATTGCTTGTATGGTCTACGACTTACTGGACGCTAAACGACAATGGCAGAACTATCTAGAAAACTTAAAACTTCAGCAGATTCCCGTGTTTGGTTTACCGACATCAA
This sequence comes from Spisula subtruncata, assembly GCA_963678985.1. NCBI lineage: Eukaryota > Metazoa > Mollusca > Bivalvia > Venerida > Mactridae > Spisula > Spisula subtruncata. The sequence goes on along the minus strand of OY787664.1, from coordinate 25,623,883 downwards.
CAGCTCCCCCTGGTGGAGGTAAAATGTGTTCCTTCATAATTATTGTTTATTGTTCATTCTTAAAGATTCATATTATCCCTCAATCCCCGCCCCCGCCACCCCAGGCTGTTACTCAGACACAGAGGCATATAGTGGTTGCCCTGCTGTCTGTTTGTCCAAAAATGTTCGCCAAAACTTTGTTGTTGAACTCAAAATATTTATGTCATACATTAAGGAATTGCTTTCAAACTTGGCATAATTGTTAACCATAATTTAAGTACCTTACATTGTCAAAGCCATGTAACACTATCCAACATTTAACAGAATTATGAGCTTGTTCTTATGGGCAAAGCTTCCACCAAGGCATAAGCGTTTATTGAACACAGTCTTGTTTGGTTTTATAATGGCTGCTGATTCACCTTACCTATTGCTTCGATCCTACTGTATCCTAATGAGTACTATTTTACCCTTCCGCAACAAATAGGCAACAACTCAATGCAGACGTCAACATGTGAAACTATTGGATTACGCAATTCTGAGCATCATTTTCATATTTTTACAAAATTTGAAATTGGATCCTTTCAATGGTCAACCAAATTCTTTATTTGCATAATTTGCATCTGTGATAGTTCCGTAGCTCAGTGGTTGGTGCACTTTTCATCTAATCTGGCGATCCGGTTCAAATCCGAGTGGAGACACACCCATATGCTTACCATATTTCAGCTGAATGCTGACTGCAGTCTCACATATAAAGGATATGCTCGGCATGTATGAAAATTGCTATTTAATTATATATAAAGCCTCTATTTTTAACTGTTTACAGAAGGGGACAAATCTGGCCCTGTATCTGGGGCACCTACACCTGCTGCTGGACAAGGCAGTGTGACGTCATTGAATCTAGGTGAACAATTAGAAACTCCACAAGTGGACATGAGATACTATACAGACTTGATGAACTGTGTACCACAGGAGAGTGTTAGCGTACCTCTTGTCATGCATTGTATGCTGGAACAGGTAAGTTATTGTAACCATGGCTTGAAATGTAGCCAGAATACACATGTGAAATATCCTTGAATTTCTTCTTTTTCCTTGAATTTTGCTCCCTCTTGAAAAGGACTCAAATATCTTTCCTTCACTTTGAAATGTCCTAAGTATTTGTTACTTTTTCCTTGAAAAGACCTTGAATTCTGTTCTTTCCCCCTGAAAAGTACTTGAAATTTGTTTCTTCTCCTTGAAAAGTATTTGAAAGATCCTTGATTACTGTTCCTTTCTCCAGCTTCTGTCTTTGTTTGATTTTTAGACATTAATTGAATGTTTTGCCATGTCAAACATACTGTTTTAGTCCTTGAGAAAAGGAAACATGTACTTGAGAATGATTAATGTGGTTTTATATTGTTGTTTTATATTGTTGTTTTATACGTAATTTTATATTGTTGTTTTATATTGTTGTTTTATATTGTTGTTTTATATTGTTGTTTAATATTGTTGTTTTATATTGTTGTTTTATATTGTTGTTTTATATTGTTGTTTTATATTGTTGTTTTATATTGTTGTTTTATATTGTTGTTTTATATTGTTGTTTTATATTGTTGTTTTATATTGTTGTTTTATATTGTTGTTTTATATTGTTGTTTTATATTGTTGTTTTATATTGTTGTTTTATATTGTTGTTTTATATTGTTGTTTTATATTGTTGTTTTATATTGTTGTTTTATATTGTTGTTTTATATTGTTGTTTTATATTGTTGTTTTATATTGTTATTTAGGTTGAAGCTACACAACAGAACCTTGATCCACCCAGTGAACAACAACCAGCACGTAGAGGTGACGGTCTCAATCACGACTTAGCCAATCATCTCAGCTCACTCGCCTTCAAACTGGCACTTACTGAAGATGAGCACATGGTCAGTATAGAAAAAAGTAGATCCAAGTTTGATACCAGTAGCTTATGCAAGCAGTGTATCAAGCAAAAATATTCTGCAGGTTCTTTTCCAACGGGCAAAATTGTCATTAGAATAATATGTAATTGAATGCATGGGTGTTTCTTAGCGCATGAATCTCAGAAAGTCCAAAAGTTATTGTCCTTGTTTGTAAAACTGAAATTTCTAGAATGTTTCTTGTTCGGAATTGGTTATATATACATTTGTTAGATCATAATGAACATATTTCTTTCAGGCATTATCATCCGTGCTAAGTCTCCCTGATAGACCACCTGAGGAGTTCAAACAGCCCTTACTGATGAACCCACATGATGACATCACACAAAGAACACATCATCTAAAGTCTATGCATGGCTTCAACCCTGAGCAAACGGAGATCAATATGTTGAAGAGACTTAAGATTGATACATTGTTACATTTCCCTCGTCCGACGTCATCCGTAGCAAGAGAAAGGGCTGCTCGTCTACAAGAACTTGTACATTTCTGTGCTTCTGATGGCCGTGCTCAGTCAGGTAAAATATAATAGGCATAAAATATTCTATTAACATTCATTATGCTGACCAATTTTGAAAACCTACTGTGATTGAGAAAAACAAGGAGTAAGTTGTTTAAAACAGTAATAGCCTACATCTGAATGCATAAAATTTGGATTTTGATACATATTTTGAAAATAAAAACTTAATTCTTAAACTTAATGCTATTTTAATCAGTTTATGACAAGAAATGATCACAAGGTGTAATTATGAAATACTTGTTATGTACAGTAATGTCAAATAATGTTTGAATGAAGTCTGTGACGTCAGAAAGTGGACTTTACTAAAACAACTGTAATTTTCTCAAAACACAAGATACCAATACAATTTCTTTCGAATTTTGCTTCATTGGCATTATTTTTTATAACTATGATAAATCTCAAAATTATTTTTCTTGTCAAAAAAGCAGACTTTCCGCGAGACCGGCTCATATATAGATAACAAAAAAATATGGCAAATAATTGTTTTTGCAGAGATTGATCGTGCCTTCAAACAGTTTGTGTTTGAATCAATGGATCTAGCCACAACTGATGCTAATGGTTTTATCATCACACGGGACAGCGAGGGCCTGGAACACTCTGCCATACCTTGGGACGATCCATATCCATTCTTCAAAGGAATGATTCCAAAACATGAGAAAGAGTCTGTTAGAATGAGTCCGGTGTCTGAGGAAAGATCAGGTAAATAATTCCCTAAATTGCTACAGCATTTATTTCCCTTGAGCCATGCAGGCTTTTGACGGTGGTTTTGGTTTATGGATTGAACTTGCAAGCATAAAGCTAAGTGATAACCAACTGTTCCTATTACATATAACTCATGTACATGAGTATAACTAGCGCACAAAATGCCTAAATTTTGCATGAGTTTGTTTGGAAGATCTTAAGATAGTTCATGTCCTCCTTGTATATTAGATTGGAGTCTGTTACTTTACCCTAACATTGTTTATATAATTTGGTTTAAATGATTTTCTTCAATTATTGGATTGATTTCTTCACTAACTCCTCCATATTCTGCCAATATTTAACTGTTATTTTTTTATGGAAACTGATATTTCTGCACAACTTACTGAGCAGCTTTATCTCTTATTTTTGCCCTGTCATGTTTGCCCTAGATAAGGGGAATATTGCTTTGCACATGTTGGTATGTCTGTCCGTCAAATGGTTTCTGATCCATAGCTCAAGAATGGTTAGGCCCAGGATCTTCAAACTTAATATGTTTTCAGTAGATGGCCCCAATTGATACTGAGGTCAGTTAAATTCAAGGTCGCTGTTAACGAGGCATTTATGTTGCACAAATAAGCTCTTGTTTAACAAACTTAACAGCATTTATTGTGATACTACAATTTCGTTATCATTTTGTCTTTTCATTTCTTATTTTCTGTGTTAAATGGGTCATTCAGTTATGAAATTTCCTTAGGACCATTCATTTATTACATTTTGGTAATTTGTGTATGAGATTTTGGAAATTCTAATACGAGATGTGGGTGATTTATTGATGAGATTTGGGTAATTTATTGATGAGATTGGGGTAATTCAGAGATGAGATTTGGGTAATGTATTGATGAGATTGGGGTAATTCAGAGATGAGATTTGGATAATTCAGAAATTTGATTTGGGTATTTCAGAGATGAGATTTGGGTAATTCAGAGATGAGATTTGGGTAATTCAGAGATAAGATTGAGGGTAATTCAGGGATGAGATTTGGATAATTCAGAGATTAGATTTCGGTAATTCAACAATGAGATTTGGGTAATTCAGAAATTAGATTTGGGTAATTCATATATAAGTTTGGGTAATTTATTCTTCAATTATTTAATAACTGTAGGAGCCAGGAAGAGAAAAGGTATTTTATTTTAGCAGAGAATCTATATATATAGCTACTATTATATTTATTCATTTTTTTTACCCCCGAAAGCAACCGTTCTCTGTTTTTTGTTACTCTTCGTCCACACCTAAAATACTGACTATGATGATTAATTTACTCCTTACTCTATTAAGACATGTTTGAGGAATCTCCATGTCTGTTGTATGTAATCAAATATTTTCTATCAACATTTTCACAAGTTTATTATTTAGAAGGAATTCACAAGAATAACTTTTCGCAAATTCTATACTTGAGAAAAAAGTTTAGCGAGATGTAGATGTACCGGTAATAAAGAATGAGAAAAAAATGTGGAAAAAAAAAATATAATCAGATGCATTACGAGTGTTAGTCACTGATTATTTTTAAATAACTGGTATGGAGATAGTGCACTATGAATGGAAGTTCATTGTCTATGGAGTAATGTGTTAAATGGACAAAGAGTAACAGAAAATTAATACAGAAGAGAATGCCAAGCTGTTTAAACGTCTATAAATAGAAATAAAAATACCCATTTTCTTGCATATTATCCACTTCAAAGATGTGCTGTCTTTGAATATAGAGTACTTCACTTGTACATTATATACACTTGCATGCTATTTTTCATTATCTACTGTAAAATCATTCATTTTCTTGGGAGATTAAATTTTGTAGGTTTTGTGCTTCACTTTCAACCATGAAAGCAAATCCTGACAAACAATTATATTGACCCTTGTATCTATTACTTGAGATGCCTATTCCACGAAGTTACGTTCCATCAAAATTGTCCTTTTTACCAAAACCACAAATTTTAGTACCATCGAAATTTAATGATTTTACAGTATAATAACTCAGTATAATTGTGATAAATGAATTTGTGATTTTTCATACTTGTGAATTGTGAAATAGTTAGCTTTTTAACTTGCAATATTCCTGATCGCTTCTGAAAGAAAAATCGACTTTCTGCATGTCCTCTGCACGAACTACAATAAATTTACTTTTTACGGCAGCATATACAATAGTACATGTATAGTAGTGACATTGCGCCTGTGCTTCTTTAGCAGCTTCATTGCACTTCTTTTTGTCTCTCACTGAATATAAAGAAGCATTCATCTTCTTCAAATATATATTTGCACTTGGCTTTTCTAGTGATGCCATTATTCTGTAGAGATCCACGGATAAGCTGACCGGAGACTATATCAGTTGTATTTGCAAGACGGGCTTTAAGACAAATTTAACTGTCGTAGTCACCAGTCACCTATTTTATTTACAACTATCTACTTTCAGTATAGTTGCACAAGATTTGAAAATTATAATTAAAAGTTAAATTTGAATCAATTGCTCTATGTATTGATATTCAAATTTTAACAGTCCCGATGCAGTGACATTTTGAAGCTTTATTATAGCTCTTTATTAGTTCATTTTACATGCAAATTGCATCCAGCTTTGTTTTTTACTGACTTTGATATTTGTAAATGCGTATTTTTATCACATTTTGTTTTCAGCAATAGAAACTTTATTTTAAGAGGCAAGCCCAGTCTTTCCTGTGAGCAAGCCCTGTCCCCGATCTCCCGAAGCATCTCAAGTAGAATCTCATGTCAAATTGAGATTTTGCTAAAATCATAATCTGATTTTTTGATACATCTTGATAGTTCTTGATCTTGATATTTTACTGTAATAAACTCACTGAATAATGTGTCTGATTTGTGATGCCAAGTTTTAGTCCAGCTTCACATGGACATTAACTCAAAAATAAATAAAATGTGGAATGAGATTTAACTCAAATTGAGATCCTTCATGAGGTTGGGGCCAGTATTTCCTGTCAGCCTCTTTTACGCTGTCAGATGTTTAGCCATATTTTCTTTTTTACTAAACTTGATTTTGAATCATCAGGGGCCGGATCAGAAATTTATTCTGTAACAAGCATGACACCCACCTCTGAAGTAAGCAGTATAACTCCCTTAACCCCGCCCCCTGCTCTGAGACCAGACCCAACCTCTGAAAAAAAAGGAAAAAAGAAATCCAGACCTGACTCGGGTGGAAGCGGAAAGAAAAAAGGGAAAGGAAAGAAAGGAAAACGTAAATTCTATGTTACAATGCAGTGCTTGAAATGTAGCAGGAAATTAATGCTAGCTTATATCTTAGTCTAACCCTATATGTGTATAAGTTGGTACGGGAACATGTTTATGTGGCCAATATTTAATCTGTGTCTATGTGGAAACTTGTTCATGTGGTTATCGTTTCTACTGAACTGGAGTCGAATCTTATGTCTACCTGGCACCAATAGACATGTTCATGTGGTCATTGTCTAATCTGTATTTGTCTGGGGACATGTTCATGTGGCTGCTGTCTACTTAAACATGTTCATGTGATCACAGAATAATCTTAACTGGTATTCAAACATGTTGATGTGACTGCTGCCTGATCTATGGGTGTTTAACAACATGTTCCTGTAGCCAATGTGTTATACCCATGATGTCCTTATTGTTCCTGTGATGTCCACTGCCTTAAATGTCTTTATGTTAAAAACCACATATCCTGATTGTGTTACTGCAAGACTTGTGTTTAATATTGTCTAGTGATAATGCACATAGATGATGTGTGTTTTAGTGTTATATTCAATCTAACATCACTGTTCTATGTTATGTTAAAGTTACATACAATACAATTCACAATACAATACACAATACAATACACAATGTCATACACAATACAATACAATACTGTTCCATAGGTTCAGGGGCAGATAGAGAATTGTGTTTGTGTTTTTGTCAGCAGCAATTTTAATATGGTAGAATGTTTTCTAAAATTATGCCAATCAGAGGATATATTTATCAAACTTTTTACATAATCCAAAGGATTTTCTTTTGAAAATCTGACAAAACTATGTCTGGCAAACAATACTGAGTAGTTCTTTATTATTATTAATGCTCTGTAACTTAGAAATGCCATTTATGCTGTAACTTATTGTTCAAGTTGAACAGTTTGTCCTGATTCATTACTTCAGTCAATTAATTTCATTCTAATTAGCAAAACTGAATTGAAATCAACATTTTGCATGACATTCTGCCATATTTTGTCACTGACTTGTAGACATGTACGTATAAACATATACCTAGAGATCATAGTTCTATAGCCAGATATACCTGTAGATGTTCACTGTAATAGATTATATAGAATTTCATTTCAGCTCATCTTTTAAATTTCAGCCCATTGATATGCTCTATCAATGATTCTTCTTCTGGTTGTATTGTTCATTGCTTAGTAAGCTAGTTTCTTAATTTATTTATCTTCAATTTTTTTTAAATTTAACCTGCATTCAGTTATTTGATTTCTTGATTTATGTTCTTACAGTACTTTGATTATTTCCCAATTTATGTCTCAAAATGATATTTTGATACATTTGATAGACAAATGTGATGTGTTGATTTTACTTTGTTGGATCACCTTAGCAATCCAGGGTCATCTTTCCAACATGGCTGATTATTACAATTTTGCAAACATTCCCAGGGTATCAGTGGACACCGGGTGACTGTGCATGTTAATTAAATGGATTTTAATGCTTAGTATCTAGTATTGGTTCTTTTTTAATGTGAAAGATATGTTATATGATAATTCATCCATCCAGCTGAAGGAAGGCAATAAGTGCCCATGTTTAGAGTGGTATATTGTATAATGTTGTTCATGTATATTATATTGTTATATTTGCAAGTTACTATACAGGAGAAGAAAGAGAAAGGTTGTTACACACAGTCTAGAACTAACAGAGAAGTAGTCTCTCTGCCATTACAGTGTGACATACACAGAAATACGAGATCGTACCCAATTATCTCCCCTTTTGATTTTGTATCTAAAAACAAAAGTATTGTTCTGCGTTTATTTGATACATGAAATGTTTTACGAGCTCCAACTTAAGATCTACCTCAGACTCTGATTTGAGAAAAATCTCAATTTGAGCTGTGATTTGCTCCTGAGATGCCCTGGGAGATTGAGACCAGATACCTAAATGCTGTGTTTCTCTGTGTGTCACCTTGTAGACCGATAAACTTGTAGAAATATATGCATGACAATATTTAATTTCCGACTCTGTCTGTCATGTTTACCATCTCTTGTCGAATACAAGCTTGTAGCTTATGTTTCCTATGTTAATCATAATCGACGTTAAATAAAGTTTATCTTGTCTTATCTTATCTCATCTCGTAATTATCATTTTATGGAGAATCGAGCTACCTAGCATGCATGTGAAAAGGTGCTCATACCTCCTTAACTATTAGCAGAATATAACATCTACACATTTTCTTCTTCAGCTGTTAAATATATATTAAATGTAGTAATTTATCTAAATAAGCATGCTAAATATACTAGTTACAGTATATCTTTAAATATTTACCTGCCTTCAGGAGATTTATAATATTGTCTCTCTTGTTTAATGAGTTTTCTCCCTTTATTTAAGTAATAGAACTTCTCATTTAACTGCTCAAGACTCAATTTTCTATCTCAAATTGTCTCCCTTTTTGTGAGTCCTTTCCCTTCATTTTAGTATCCCGTCAATTTAGGGAGAGAACTTCCCGTGGTACTGCTCAAAACTCCACCTTTAGTCATAAATTGTCTTTCTTGTTTTGCCCATTGTTTTATTATTAATAAGGGAGAGAACTTAATGTGTTACTGCTCAACCTTTTATCACAAATTGTCTCCCTTGTTTTATGAATAATCTCTTATTGAAGGGAGAAAACTACCTGTGGTACTTTCCAAAGCTCAACTTTTTGTCACAAATTGTCTCCCTTGTTTAATGAATTTTCTCCCTTTATCTTATGATCAGTAAAGGGGGGAACTTGATTTGCTACTGTTTAAAACTCAGATACTCTGGCAAAGTGTCTTCCGTGTTTCATCAATTTTCTCCCTTTGTTTATGCATCAATTAAGGCAGAGATCTTTCTTATTACTGCTCTTAGTTTTTACTCTCATCTTTTTCTCTTATAATTAGGGATTCATCCACAAGCCTGGATTTAAGAATTTTCTAAAGTGTTATCATCATATGAACAAAAAATGTTAATAAAAAATGATGATTTTTAAACACTTTTATAATACTGGATTTTTTTGCTGCACCTTTTAATGAAATACCTATTTTCATGTTATTATAGTTAACTTTGTAAATTGTTTTGTTTTTAGATAAATTTATGGAAAGTTTTGTTTACAATGATAAATTTAATATGAAATATTTTGTACATTGTATGACAATGGGTATGTTACATTTTTCAGGCGCTCAGTCCCCAGCCTTATCTACTGAAAACAAACCCCAGTCCCCAGCTGAACCCGCAAAGGATGATTCCAGACCCTCCACTGCTGACAGTAGAAAGGGTATATTACGACCTTCGTCAAGGTCAAGTTCTAGAGATGGTCGAAGGTCAAGGTCACCATCAGGTTGGTATTTTATTACACAATTGATTCCTTAAACGCAACAAGGTGTATCTCTCTAGAACTGATAATATATACTGGGAGTAAGATACAACCTTGTTGCGCCAAAGGGACAATAACTATTGTCTGTACTGCACATTTTATGACTGCATGAATCAATGCATGATGCTGCACTGTGACGTGTGTAATATATATATGATATTGTTTGAGATTCACTGCTATATATATTTGCTTGTTTGGGTGATTTCCCAGTTGTTTTCATCTGATTTTTTATTTATTGCAACACCTCACACTTAATGTTACATTCCTACTATTGGAAAATTAAATATGTTTTTAAATGTTTAAAAAAATGGATTTTCACTACAAGTTTAAGAAGAAGTTTATTTCCATAAACACTTAGTTCATTACACATTTGAATCAAACCATTTAGGTCCATGTTCAAAACAAATTTCAGTACAACATAATTTTCATGGAGTGTAATATCTTACAAATGTTTCAGCAGGAGGCAAGTATATAGAACCAGAGTGTATAGTGTCAGGTACTGTCGTGATGTGATCCATTGCTTTGTTTAATGTTCAACTTTCTTCCACAACAAACTTTTAGCTGAACTCACTGAATTTGTGGAAACTCACAGTCATGCCTTTGCTGTTTGCTAAAGCAAAGAATTAATAGATTTAAAACTAAGACCACAATTAAAACCAAGTTTCTTCTAGAAAAAACTTTTAACTGAAATCATTGAATTTGCGGAAACAGTCGTGCCTTCCCATATTTATTTGAACCTAGAATACTAACAAATTTTACTGAAAAATTTGTTTGAATTCAGCATTTTGTTTGAAGTTAAAAACTTTTGAGTTTGTTTGAAGTTGATTGATTAAATCAGTTAGAAATGATAGATTAAGTTATGTCTCCCACAGGTAGTGGAGGAGGCATGTTGACATTATGCTCTATGTATGTCACAAAAAATTTTCTTTGCTTTTTCTCCATTAACATTAGTCAGATTTAAATGAAACTTGACATGAATAGTTTGTACCAAGCCTAGTTTGAATATTGTCAGGAAATTTATGTCAGATAGATATTTAATGCTAGACCAGTGAGATCCCATGATATGAACATCCCCTAAAATAAATGTATAGCGTTTTTAAATAACGTAGGCTAGAGAAGTGTGCAAATTGTCTTAATTTTATGACAATAAGCAGCTGATTTAAGTTTCTTTATTTGGTGTAATAATCCAAATGATTCTTGAATTAATTGAATTAAGAACCAAATAACAACAACAAAGTAAAACCAGTCAAAAGCTCTTGTAGGACAGCATTTCTTGACCTATAAGGCTATTTAGTTCCTTTGATTTTTCCATGCATGCATTACACAGTATAACACAAAGTATTGTGCAGCAGTACTGTTGTGGCACTCATTGTTATTTTTGTGTTTTGTTAGAATGAGTGTCACTGCAATAATGTTAAACCTAAACAAAATGTTTGTTTGCAGTAATTTGCTTCCCATTCTCTCTAAAAGAGAAACGATTTTTATGCCCCCGGAACCGATGGTTCGGGGGCATATTAAAATCGCACCGTCCGTCAGTCCGTCCGTCCGTCCGTCCGTCCGTCCGTCCGGATTCGTTTCCGCTCAATAATTCAAGCAGTGTTTATCCGATCTTCACCAAACTTCATGAAAATGTGTAAGGCCATGAGATCTAGGTCAAGTTCGATAAACAGTCAAATTGACCTAGCCGCTTCAGAGTTACGGCCCTTGACACATAGAAAAATGGCGTTTTTTTTGGTTTCCGCTCAATAACTCAAGCATTTGTCATTGGATCTTCACCAAACCTCATGAAAATGTGTAAGGCCATAAGATCTAGGCCAAGTTCGATAAACAGTCAAATTGACGTAGCCACTTTAGAGTTACGGCCCTTGACACATAGAAAAATGGCGTTTTTTTTGGTTTCCGCTCAATAACTCAAGCATTTGTCATCGGATCTTCACCAAACCTCATGAAAATGTGTAAGGCTACGAGATCTAGGCCAAGTTTGATAACCAGTCAAATTGACGTAGCCACTTTAGAGTTACGGCCCTTGACACATAGAAAAATGGCGTTTTTTTTGGTTTCCGCTCAATAACTCAAGCATTTGTCATTGGATCTTCACCAAACCTCATGAAAATGTGTAAGGCTACGAGATCTAGGTCAAGTTCGATAACCAGTCAAATTGACGTAGCCACTTTAGAGTTACGGCCCTTGACACATAGAAAAATGGCGTTTTTTTTGGTTTCCGCTCAATAACTCAAGCATTTGTCATCGGATCTTCACCAAACCTCATGAAAATGTGTAAGGCTACGAGATCTAGGTCAAGTTCGATAACCAGTCAAATTGACCTAGCCGTTTTAGAGTTACGGCCCTTGACACATAGAAAAATGGCGTTTTTTTTTGTTTCCGCTCAATAACTTAAGCATTTGTCATTGGATCTTCACCAAACCTCATGAAAATGTGAAAGGCTATGAGATCTAGGTCAGGTTTGATAACCAGTCAAATTGACGTAGCCACTTTGAGTTACGGCCCTTGACACGTAGGAAAATGGCGTTTTTTTTTTGGTTTCTGCTCAATAACTCAAGCATTTATCATCTGATCTTCACCAAACCTTTTGAAACATGAAAAGATGTACGGCCATAAGATCTAGGTCATGTTAGATAACAAGATTTCAAATTGACCTACACGCTTAAGAGTTATGGCCCTTTACACAAAGAAAAATATGTCAATATCACATTTGCCCAATATATTATGACACATCTGTGACGGTGCTGATATCTTAACGTTACGTTACTATCAAAGCATGCACGGGGGCATGTGTCGTCCTATGGAGACAGCTCTTGTTATCCCGGAACCGATGGTTCGGGGGCATATTAAAATCGCACCGTCCGTCAGTCCGTCCGTCCGTCCGGATTCGTTTCCACTCAATAATTCAAGCAGTGTTTATCCGATCTTCACCAAACTTCATGAAAATATGTAAGGCCATGAGATCTAGGTCAAGTTCGATAAACAGTCAAATTGACCTAGCCGCTTCAGAGTTACGGCCCTTGACACATAGAAAAATGGCGTTTTTTTTGGTTTCCGCTCAATAACTCAAGCATTTGTCATTGGATCTTCACCAAACCTCATGAAAATGTGTAAGGCCATGAGATCTAGGTCAAGTTCGATAAACAGTCAAATTGACGTAGCCACTGTAGAGTTACGGCCCTTGACACATAGAAAAATGGCGTTTTTTTGGTTTCCGCTCAATAACTCAAGCATTTGTCATCGGATCTTCACCAAACCTCATGAAAATGTGTAAGGCTACGAGATCTAGGTCAACTTCGATAACCAGTCAAATTGACGTAGCCACTTTAGAGTTACGGCCCTTGATACATAGAAAAATGGCGTTTTTTTTGGTTTCCGCTCAATAACTCAAGCATTTGTCATTGGATCTTCACCAAACCTCATGAAAATGTGTAAGGCTACGAGATCTAGGTCAAGTTCGATAACCAGTCAAATTGACCTAGCCGTTTTAGAGTTACGGCCCTTGACACATAGAAAAATGGCGGTTTTTTTGGTTTCCGCTCAATAACTTAAGCATTTGTCATTGGATCTTCACCAAACCTCATGAAAATGTGTAAGGCTACGAGATCTAGGTCAAGTTCGATAACCAGTCAAATTGACGTAGCCACTTTAGAGTTACGGCCCTTGACACATAGAAAAATGGCGTTTTTTTTGGTTTCCGCTCAATAACTCAAGCATTTGTCATCGGATCTTCACCAAACCTCATGAAAATGTGTAAGGCTACGAGATCTAGGTCAAGTTCGATAACCAGTCAAAATGACCTAGCCGTTTTAGAGTTACGGCCCTTGACACATAGAAAAATGGCGTTTTTTTTGGTTTCCGCTCAATAACTTAAGCATTTGTCATTGGATCTTCACCAAACCTCATGAAAATGTGAAAGGCTATGAGATCTAGGTCAGGTTTGATAACCAGTCAAATTGACGTAGCCACTTTAGAGTTACGGCCCTTGACACGTAGGAAAATGGCGTTTTTTTTTTGGTTTCCGCTCAATAACTCAAGCATTTATCATCTGATCTTCACCAAACCTTTTGAAACATGAAAAGGTGTACGGCCATAAGATCTAGGTCATGTTAGATAACAAGATTTCAAATTGACCTACACGCTTAAGAGTTATGGCCCTTTACACAAAGAAAAATATGTCAATATCACATTTGCCCAATATATTATGACACATCTGTGACGGTGCTGATATCTTAACGTTACGTTACTATCAAAGCATGCACGGGGGCATGTGTCGTCCTATGGAGACAGCTCTTGTTCTTACACTTTTAAGACCAGTGAAGATATAGAAAAAAGCAGTAAATTGTTTTCAGAATACTGGAAACAAACATTTTTATCCCCCGCTGAGACGCACAGGATATGGTAGCTATATCGCATATTGTCAGGATTTTTTGTGATTCAACCATTTTTGTCTGAGTTATGGCCCTTTGTTAATTTTTACATAAACATTTATTACAATTATCTTAAATTTGGCGGGGGATATGGCTGTCTATGACTGCTTCTTGTTTCTATTACACTTAATGTTGCACAATACAATGTTTTGAGTTTTAAGATTTTGTTTAACACATGCATGGTTTGATATTGTGTTGCCGTGTTGTAAACCATATGATGATCATATTTCAGTACATTTTGCTGATCAGGAAGACAAGCATTCAGGTAGAATGATCAACATTCGCCGCCTTGCCATTATATTATACTGCACATCTGATTTCTCTGTCTTCTTTTATTTAATATTTGCAACTTTCTTTTATATTTCTATGCCCCTATTGCCATGTACAGGGGTTGTACTATTCCAGATTACATATCTACTGTAAATACTCAGCCATAAGTCGGGCGAAAAGGGTCCTGAAAAATATTAAAAAGTCACCCTGCGACCTATGGACGAGTTTACTACACTCCTCCCCATTTGTCAGAAAATCATAACATTCCTCCTGCCTTTATCTAAAAATGACCACATCCCCTGACTTTATCTGAAAATGACCACATTCCCACCAACATTGTCTGAAAATTACTACAGTCCTCCATATTCTGTCTGAAAATCACCACATTACTCCCAACTTTAGCTTAAAATTACCACATTTCCTTCGACAACTGACACTGGGCACATGATTTCAGCTTTCACAAAAATGGAAAACTATACATGCGACCTATGAAAGGGTCTAGACAAAAACCTTTATTTTTAATTCAAAAGTCCCCGTGCGATTTATGGCTGCATGCGACTTATGACTGAGTATTTACGGTAAGGATACTGAAAGGTTTAATTTCATTTTTAGAACTGTTAGGATGGCATTTAGCCTTTTTCCAATAGGATGGCATTTAGCCTTGTCTTGAATAATCCAGAGTTACTTCCCTTTTTGATCCGTATTCCATAAAGTCTCTTCTTAATGTCTGTAGCGTTGAAACATCAAAAAAAGGTTCTCATGGATATCTGCAGATTTGAAACCCAAAGTAAATTTCAGGATTCAGAATCTTGGCGAAGTAGAACCCCTGTTGTAAAACATGTGTATATGTTGTACATATATTATAGCTAGTTAGTCTGTTTAATTGTCAACCTTTGTATTACCAGGGGAGGGTCTTAGTCTTCTCTGTCCATGTGACGGTCCCGTATATTCGTTTCCACCTTTTCTTCTTACTCTTCAGAACTGCTCTCTAGATATAAATGTATGCTATTTTCAAATGCTATTATTACATTGGAAATGACATTTTAATTAATTTTGTCAAACATTTTTAGCTCACCTGACCACAATGTGGTCATGGTGAGGTTTTGTCATACCGAGATGTCCGTCGTGCGTCGTGCGTCGTGCGGCGTGCGTCGTGCGTCGTGCGTCGTGCGTCCGTCAACAATTTCTTCAAACAACTTCTCCTCCTAAACCGCTTGGCCAAATTTGATAAAACTTAATAGGAATGTTCCTTGGGTGGACCTCTACCAAAGTTGTTAAAAAAATTCCAGTCCGTCGCATAACTAGGTCACACAGGCTAAAAATAGATTTTCAAAAAGGAAACTTCAAAAATCTTCTTCTCTGAAACCGTAAGGCCTAGAGCTTTCATATTTGGTATGTAGCATCACCTTGGGGTCCTCTACAAAGATTGTTAAAATTATGTCCCTGTGGTCAAAATTGGCCCCGCCCCGGGGGCCCTTAGTTTTACATAGAGTTATATAGGGGAAACCTTAAAAAATCTTCTTCTCCGAAATCGCTTGGCCCAGGGCTTTCATATTTGGTATGTAGACTCAGCTAGAGGTCCTCTACAAAGATTGTTCAAATTATGCCCCTGGGGTCAAAATTGGCCCCGCCCCGGGGGCCCTTAGTTTTACATAGAATTATATAGAGAAAACTTTAAAAATCTTCTTCTCTGAAATTGCTTGGCCCAGGGCTTTCATATTGGGTATGTAGACACAGCTAGAGGTCCACTACAAAGATTGTTCAAATTATGTCCCTGGGGTCAAAATTGGCCCCGCCCCGGGGGCCTTTAGTTTTACATAGAGTTATATAGGGGAAACCTTTAAAAATCTTCTTCTCCGAAACCGCCTGGCCCAGGGCTTTCATATTTGGTATGTAGACTCAGCTAGAGGTCCTCTTCAAAGATTGTTCAAATTATGTCCCTGGGGTCAAAATTGGCCCCGCCCCGGGGGCCCTTAGGTTTACATAGAGTTATATAGAAAAAACCTTAAAAAATCTTCTTCTCCGAAATTGCTTGGCCCAGGGCTTTCATATTTGGTATGTAGAGTCAGCTAGAGGTCCTCTACAAAGATTGTTCAAATTATTCCCCTCGGGTCAAAATTGGCCCCGCCCTGGGGGTCACCATTTTACTTAGACTTATATAGGGAAAACATATAAAAATCTTCTTGTCTAAAACTACAATGCCTAAGAGCTTTGATATTTGGTATGTAGCATCATCTAGTGGTCCCCTACCAAGATTGTGCAAATTATGCCCCTGGGGTCAAAATTGGCCCAGCCCCGGGGGTCACCGTTTTACATAGACTTATATAGGGAAAACATATAAAAATCTTCTTGTCTAAAACTACACTGCATAGAGCTTTGTTATTTGGTATGTAGCATCATCTAGTGGTCCTTTACCAAGATTGTGCAAATTATGCCCCTGGGGTCAAAATTGGCCCAGCCCCGGGGGTCACCATTTTACATAGAGTTATATAGGGAAAACATATGAAAATCTTCTTGTCTAAAACTACACTGCATATAGCTTAGATATTTGGTATGTAGCATCATCTAGTGGTCCTCTACCAAGATTTTTCAAATTATGCCCCTGAGGTCAAAATTGGCCCCACTCGGGGGGTCACCGTTTTACATAGACTTATATAGGGAAAACATATTAATATCTTCTTGCCTAAAACTACACTGCCTAGAGTTTTGATAATTGGTATGTAGCATCATCTTGTGGTTTTCTACCAAGATGTTCAAATTATTCCTTTGGGTGAAAATTGTGCAGGGTTTATAATCAGGTGAGCGATATTGGGCCATCATGGCCCTCTTGTTTGTCATGACTACCTCTCATTCTACGGTATTGTTATATCAGAATGCTTCTGTTTTTCCTCCCTACTATAGATAGCATCTTAATCATTTAACCTCCAGTGTAACGACTAACGTGTACCCTAAGTTGACTACATTATGGTTAGCACCATTTCAACTTATTTTCCATATAACCAGCTCATAACTGACAATTTTCTTGAGCAATACATTCTAAAATCGCCTCATCTTTTAGAAGATAGAAATCTCTTTTCTGAACCAGTGTATTTGTTATCCTTTCAATATTCTTTCTCTATCTTTCTACCACAGGAGATTATATGTTTGTTATCTCTCCTTTAATGTAATCCAAATATTTCTTAAGAAAGGGAGGCAACCTTCTTATCAGTTATAGAATACTGTGTTATTCATAGTTGGTTATCTCCCTTTGCATATTTTAAATATTTCTACAGAAAGGGAGGACAACTAAATTTTGACCCTTTGGCTATATCATGTCCAGTTGACGCAACACGTTTGTTTCTCCCCTCTATGTACTATTCTTCATAGTGAGATACTATCTTGTTGCACCAACTGGACATAATATCGTTTCTTGAAATGTAAGTCTAAATTTCAGTCCGTTTGTGTGTCCAAGAAGTAACACATCTTCAGTCATGAAGCCTTCTTTATTACTTATTACTTTCTTATCAGTAGATACATTTAGTTGACACTTGTATTTAAAGTAGTATTCAATGTACTGTTCATAATGTAGGTTAGAAAAAAATAATCCATTTCAATATTAGTCTTTGTGAATAAAATACACATGCCGTGTTGATATTTTTACATGGACGGTAATTGCATGTTTGAAAGTAGACTTTAAAACGGTTCTCTCTTATTTTAGTGTAAAAACTACTTATTTAGATTTACTGTATAAAATGTAGTTGCTTAGGATGGGATTCTGGTTTATTAAGCTAGCTAGGTGACTCGGGTGCCTGCTATCACAGATTATTAGAAAAAAATGAATCTAGATCCCTGATTATTTGATTGGAATTTTAATTTTTTTCTTGTCCGTTTGTATTATTTAGTTCACTTTGAGGCTGACAAGGAAGGACATTCAATCGCTCACGTGAAGGATGAAGACAAGGAGGAAGAAGTGGAGATACTCGGTGGTAAAACAACGGAGGAAAGTATGAACGAGATCGTCGATGCACAAAAGAGACAGCTCGATCAATGGTGCTTCGCTGAACATTACGAGAACAAAGTACTTCTACAGGTTAGATCAAGACTTTCACTTGGCTCTATGAAACTGCATGTTGATTCATGACTTTGACAAATATTGCCATTTCACTCTTGAAACTGCATTTTGACTCATTGATTTGACAAATAATTTACTGCACCTTGACACTTGCTGCACACCTTTGATGTTTTGCATCAATGTTTTTTATACGATGAAAATTATTGTGACTGCAGGTACTGAAGGAAGCTTTGTACCAGCTACCATATGTGGACACGTACTATCACAAGAGAGATCATTCATTGATGGTTGTACTACATAATCCACATAACCCTGAGTTCCAGAACCATGAAGACTGGCATACTGAACTACATTCTAATGTTGGATTTAGGTAAAGTATAATTGTTCAGTCTGATGGTCAACTTTATTAACTTCCCTGGTCTGCGCTTGGTGGTTCCTGCGAATTAGTTTACTGTTTCCTTAGTTTGGGTGCAGTTAAACATGAGGCTAGTAGCTAAATTTTTACCCAATCTCTATACATATGCACTATGGTTGTTGTTCATCAATTCTTGAATGGAGATAGTATATCAAGAAACTGTGAATTTATCCCATAAATACCCCGATCTTCCATATGAGCAATCTCCATATGGTCATAACTATCACAAGAATAGTTTGTTTAACTACTTCACACAAGTTTGACAACATTGAACATTATAGCGCAAGCCTAATAATTGTGCATATTGTCTGGAAATATTCACCAGACAAGATCTGCAAGAGTTTTGGCCCTTTGTAGTAATAGCACATCTAGTTTAAATTATCTTATAAAAGTATGTGAACTTCTTTACAGAAATTATCTAGACTTTGTGGAGGAGTCAGTTTCTGATTGGTTGAAGGAAGAGGAGGCCAAGTATCAGGCACATATGTTGTCTAAAGAACTAGATAAGATGAGAATGGATGAAGAAGCTGCTAGCAGGGCCTCAGACAGAGCCGCTAAAAAGGGCAAGAAATCTGCAAGTAAGTACACTGGCGCTCAGACTTTTTGATTAAGATTTAACATTTTTTATGACGCTTTAGCAAATAACGGTCAGGTAGCTCCCATGTATATAATTATATTAAACAAAAAATAAAAATGGGTCAAAAGAATAAAATTAACTGCAAAAGAAATGAAGAGTTATTTAATTTAATTGGATGCCGAAAATAAAAGTAGCAGACTTCCGGAAGCCTGTCGGTTAGGATGGGTGTCACAAAATTGTCCGCAGTTGTACTTGACCATTTGACTACTTGGAGCATATTGTCAGGAATTTAAGATTGGATTTTTATGCTCCCCGAAAATTCGGGGGAGCATATAGTTGCCGCTTTGTCCGTCCGTCCGTCGTTCCGACTGAATATTTTTGTCCGGAGCCTATCTCAAAAAGTATGAGAGTTATCATCATGAAACTTCATAGGTGGATAGATCTCAATGAGTAGAAGTGCAGTGCTCAAGAACCGCAACTCTACATAAATATTGTTGGAGTTATTGCCCTTTGTCTTTTTCAAACTTAGTTTTTGTCCGGAGCCTATCTCAAAAAGTATGTGAGGTATCATCATGAAACTTCATAGGTGGATAAATCTCAATGAGTAGAAGTGCAGTGTTCAAGAACCGCAACTCTAAATAACCTATTTTTGGAGTTATTGCCCTTTGTTTTTTTTCATACTTAGTTTTTGTCCGGAGCATATCTCAAAAAGTATGTGAGGTATCATCATGAAACTTCATAGGTAGATAGATCTCAATGAGTAGAAGTGCAGTGTTCAAGAACCGCAACTCTAAATAACCTATTTTTGGAGTTATTGCCCTTTGTTTTTTTTCATACTTAGTTTTTGTCCGGAGCATATCTCAAAAAGTATTTGAGGTATCATCATGAAACTTCATAGGTGGATAGATCTCAATGAGTAGAAGTGCAGTGTTCAAGAACCGCAACTCTACATAACCTATTTTTGGAGTTATTGCCCTTAGTTTTTGTCCAGAGCCTATCTCAAAAAGTACGTGAGGTATCATCATGAAACTTCATAGGTGGATAGATCTCAATGAGTAGAAGTGCAGTGCTCAAGAACCGCAACTCTACATAACCTGTTTTTGGAGTTATTGCCCTTTGTTTTTTTCATACTTTATTCATACTTAATTCTTGTCCGGGCCATAACTCCAACAGTATTTGAGATATCAATTTGAAACTTCATAGGTGAATATATCTCAATGAGTAGAAGTGCAGTGCTTAAGAACCACAACTCTACATAACCTATTTTTGGAGTTATTGCCCTTTGTTATTTTTCATACTTTATTCTTGTCCGGGCCATAGCTCCAACAGTATTTGAGATATCAATTTGAAACTTCATAGGTGAATATATCCAATCGAATAGCAGTGCAGCGCACAAGAACCATGACTCTTTATTACATATTTTTTTAGTTATTCCCCTTTGTAATTTTTCATACCTAATTCCTGTCTATGCCATAACTCAACAGTATTAGAGATATCAATTTGAAACTTCATAGGTAAATAGATCTTATTGAGGGAAAGTGCAATGGCTAAGAACCATAACTCTCTTTTGCATATTCTGGAGTATTTTTTCTGTGACAAACATCCCTCGGGGAGCATCACCCGTCACTGACGGCTCTTGTTTTCATGGTTATGGCTCTTTGTGGGTAGCATACACCTAAGTTATTTTTCAAGATCTTCTGTTATTCCGTATTTATTAGGTTTTTACACATAATGTTAAAATAAGAGTTAAAATTGTGGCTGAAAATTTTATTAATTAGCATTTCTTGAGCTTTTCTCCATGGCCAGAAATGGGGTTGAATTTCTAAAATAATAAGCTTTTTTTTTAGCTTTTCTCTAGGGTCGAAACAGGGCTTGAATTTCTAATATTAATAAGCTTTTCTTGAGCTTTTCTCTATGGTCGGAGGTGAGTTTAAATTTGTAAGACATATTTGTGATTTGATAGCGCTTATAAATATTTTAGAAAGGAGAAACTCACAGGGCAGTTCTATGTCCTCGGCCAGATCAGGTAGATACATATAACACACTCAGTCACATCATACATGGTACATGTGCACAATCATTGGTACAGGGCTAGATTATTATACTGTTTTTAGCTTGTTTGTCCGTCTGTCTATCTGTCCGTCTGTTGACATCTTTTTGTGGACGCGACCTCTCCTACAGTTTTTGCCGGATTTCCTTCAAACTTTTACACATGAACAACCTTAACATGTAAATGTAAGTGAAAAAAGGAATTCTGATTTTTGTCAGAATTATGGCCCTTTGCCGGCGGGAGTATATTAGTCAGCCGAATGGAGACAGCTCTAGTTGGATAAGGATCATTACTGCAAAGTTATATTGTTGTAGAAATCTTACTACATTACAACCTCTGTAGAGCAACACTAGAGGGGTCCTCTAGAAAGATTGTACTGTATGTAGGAAACGCTATACAAGATACAGAGATAGTTAGCACAGTATTTTATGGTGGAGGAATCTTATATTAGTAACAATATGATATTAAAGTCGAAAATGATATATTTGACAAACATATTGCTGGCTTAGAATAAGAAGGTCGTAACTATTATTTACGACCTTGTAAGACTGATACATATTTGAAATCTGCATCATAAGGCGCTTCCTATGAGCCTATTTTTATGAAAATCGGAACATGTCATGTTGATCAAAACAAAGAGTTGATTCAGGTAGTTTTTGCTTGTTTTCTCAATATTTTGATTTTGTACTGTTGACCTTCTCATTTGAAGCCAGCGATATAGTCTCAACTGTCCAAACATATTTGAACAGACTATTTTAACATTGCTTTGTTGCACTTACAGAAAAAAAAAATTCTGTAGAAAATAAGAGTTATTCTGTGGAAAAATAGAAGAAATTACCAAAGATGGGCATTGAAAATTTTAATTAGCTGTATTTTAACAAAAGAACCATGTTTGAAACAGATTTTTTGTGTTACATTGTGTGCTAATGGCACTGGAAACTGTCTTGCTCCTAAATTTTAGGGCTATGCATTTAATACTGCCTCAATATGACCCCCGACCTGATTGTAATTGTTTCTTATTCCCGAAAGCCCTCCAGAAGCTAGAATGTTTAGTAGAGAACTAGTCTGTCTCCTGCTACTTCTGGGTTTCAAGATTCCCAAATTCTTCAAGGTCATGTTACTTCACATGTCCTCTTTAAATTTCTCACAAAGTGCTTGATTAAGTTTTTAAAACTCTTTATTTCCAAACACCATACATGTTTAAAAACAGATTAGCTACACTTTGTACAGATCTCATGTCCAGCCTTTTGAGATGGACATCAAGAATTAACTCCTATGATTAGTTCATGTTAATAATTGAATTATTTCCCCTTACTGCTCTTTATTTGAATATGATAAGAATCTGTTAAACTTGAGATAAAGGCATGGGGGACGATTCTCTTACCTACACCAAACCAATAAACAGGGAAAATGTGGGCCCCAAATTAAAGAAAAAAGAATTAATCGTGGGATCTCATGAATTATTTTGTTCCCTTTTAGCATCAAGGTCCAAGTCGCCTAAAGGATCGCGAGGGAGTAGCCAGGAACGGCCGTCATCAGCTGGGTCTGGTAATATGTTTATAAGAGACGGATCATTGAAAGCATGGAAGATTGAACAAGATAAATTAAAGGCCGAAGAAGAAGATAAGGAACGTGTGAGAAGTGCTAAAAGGTCAAAGTCACCTAAAGCTAAGGTAATCTCCATTATTTTGTACCACCTTATGTCATTACTGTGCAGTATACTTCACTTCCTATTATGTGTGCACCATTTGATGATTTTAAGGTTACTGATTCTTTCAGGGGTTTTTATGCCCTTTCATCTACTTTGTTTGGTTGATTGTTCATTCATTCGTCCTTCCATTTGTCTTTCCAAAAAAGTTAACCAAATCTTTTAAAATTGTAGAAACTGAAACACTTTTGAAGTCCATCAAGGCACTGTTTTCAAACTTAGCATACTTCTAAACAATCATAAATGCCTTATATTGTCAAAGCCATTTAATAATTTCCAACATTTTAACAGAATAATGGCCCCTTATTGGCTTAGCTTATTTCCATGAACAAGGTATCTACTGGATTGAAAGCATTTACTGATCACAGTCTAGTATAACTAGTCAAAACATCCTTACAGTACAATAAAGGAAACTTTCACGGCTTAATGATACCCAGTAAAAAAATTCGCTCAATATTTGCCTTAAGGTATAATTAAAATGTAATAAAAACAACATTTATACTAAAACCTTATGTTATTTTACCAGAAAGAAGAGAAGGAGGATCATAAGAAGAGACCTGGTTCCCGTGGTAGTGCTAAATCTAAAGGGTCCGGTAAGGACCAGGAACCAGACCCAACAGCAGATTTGGATCCAGTTGGTGAAGAAAGATACTGGCCAGTAAGTCTGTATATGATTGGTTAAATTAAAAAAAAAAAAAAAATCCGGAGCATAGCCTATATTTGCTAAAATATGGGTGGTATGTGAAACTGAACATTAAAATGAAACTATCCACTAAATTTAATTGGTTCAGCTGTCACTGCTTGTCTTGACCTTCACACTTGTAAATTCTTTATGTTGAGGCCCACATGGAAGATTTGGCAAGCAAATGTTTAGCCTTTTTAAATAAAGTATTTACATACTAACAAAAAATGATTGAGAATATAACTAGTAAACTCTAATATTTCAGTTTTCTGGGTATGATGTAGGTAATAATCTCATACATGTGTCTGGTATAACATCTACATTATTCCCATCTGATGGTGGACAAATCAGGACTGAAAAAACGGAATTCACTCAAGGTTAGAGTTTAGTTTTATCTATTATTAGTTTATCTCTTTAATATTTCTTTACATCCCTTATTGCTTTTCAGCCGCGAGCAGACTTTAGGTATGTCCAAGTATTAGTTGCATTCTGGAGAGCGAGGTTATTTACTGGTTGATAATTAGTTCCAAGAAAACC
Source organism: Spisula subtruncata (assembly GCA_963678985.1). NCBI lineage: Eukaryota > Metazoa > Mollusca > Bivalvia > Venerida > Mactridae > Spisula > Spisula subtruncata. The sequence continues at coordinate 25,599,413 of OY787664.1, read as the reverse complement.
ATTTGGGTCAACTTGTTGCTACTTGTGACAGAAGAATTTAATAATTTGTTTAGCTCAACTTCCTGAAGAAAAGGTCATGACAGGATCCTGTGCGTTGGCTTCTGCATAGGCATGTGCATTGGTTAAGTTTTTTTCAGCAACATTGTACCTGATAGAGACATTTAAAAACAGGACTGTCATTCAAATTTAACCAAGCAATTACCATGCAAGAATTCATGTTCTACATCTTTATCATTTATTTCTAGGTACAACAAATGTGAAGACCTCAGTTATTAAGGACGGTCATGTATTCACGGTTCATATTTTGGACCCTAAAGACAACACTGTAGATGAAGATGGTTGTGAGAATGATGACGGACGAAGGGACGGAGCCGAGAAAGCCGAATTTGAGAGACCAGAAAAAGAAAATAAAGATGGTAGGATTTTATGTTACTAGTACAAAAATGTACCAAAATACTTCATATATTTCATCTCCAATTATTACATTAATTTTAACTTTCAGCAGCATAACCATGAATGTCTGATTGATGAATTCAGTGTGGTGTGCAGGGGTTGTCACAAACTGTTTTGATCACTGCATACGGTCGGTCCAACAGTAAAATAAGCGTAAAATTTTAAAAGAAAACAGCTACTGGTCCTTCAAGACTTTCGCTGGTCCTTCTCGATTTAACTGGCCTAGGATCAGTGTTAGTGTTGTCCCCTGGTGTGGGTTTGGAAAATTCTAAGTGTCCCCTTAAGATGCTTTGTGAATACCAGCCCAGAATCAAGTTTGTATTTTCAGATTATAATACAATAACACATCTTTCTGTGAACTTTTGCAGGTGCTAGTGTAACATCAGGAAAACATTCTAAATCTTCGTTGAAATCTTCACGTACCAAACAAGCAGCTGTGAGTAGCTTCGGTTCAGTGACAGCGCAGTTCTGTGATGGTATGAATCTCGCACTCAGTCAGTTTGGGGACAATGGAGAAGCCCCTGATGGTAAGTGCTGACCCCTTTTATGACCCTTTTTATTATAGTCACTTGTTGGTACAGTTTGACCCTTGAAATGACACCAATAAATTTGACCCCAGAAATTTTTAAAGTTATATTTTGAACCTCGGGATTTTGACTGAAGGATTATGTTATTTTCTTTGCTATAAATGATAAAATATATAAATTTGAATGAGCTTGTTACATTTAGTTTTTCACCTTCAAACATGTGGTATCTTCCTTACAGGTAAGAAGTATGAACCAGAGCCGTACACTCCACCACTGACAGATCCGAGCCCAGTCCCTCCACCATCCCCATCGAAGAGCAAAAAGGGAGATAAGAAGGGAGAGAAAGTGGTCACCCCTGAACCCCCTCCGCAAGCACAGGTAACTTTTTCCCTATGTTTGTAAGATAATAGGTAATAGAAATCAGAAAATCATCTATTTTTTAAATGAATTTATATTTTTCTTGTTTGTGAGGTTGAATATTTGAATCCTACATTAGGGTGATATGAATGAAATTGCAAAACACTAACAATTCTTAAAGTAGGTTCAATGACTATCAGTTAGGGTAGTTAAAACATTTAATCAAAAGTTTGTTTTATGATCTGTGCAAACCATTCTTCTTATTATTTCAACATTACATTGAAGTATGTCTTGGAAATAACTAAAATCTAATTTGTCTGATATTACACATTACAAAGAGACTCTCACTTTTTAGACTGTGGGGTTTACCCCAACTTGTCTTTGAAAGAGTATTATCAAATTATTAAAATGATCAAGTTTATAATAATTTCAATTTTTTATTATTAAGTCTCATTTCAGAAAAGTGTTGATATAATACATATAGAAATACTAGAAATTGTCGTTCAATGATCCATTTTAGATTTCTACATCTATCTACATTATACTCCCTAACAATCGAACTCGATTATGATTGGGAGGCGCGTTGTCTGGAAAACAGTGTTATAAATAGTTTAAAAAATTGTGTTATGTGCTCAAATTAAAGGTTAAAAAGATCAAAGATCATAGGTGAAAGGGTGCAGGATAAAAACAGAATAGTACAGGCTAGAATGTGATCGTCGCCAGCCTGTTAGAATAGGTGTCTAGGCTGGGACTCGATTTGACCTGGGATGGGAGACTGTTCCAAAGTCTTATTGTTCTCGGGAAAAAGGAGTTGATATGATATTGGGTATTTGACTGCGGTATTAGAAAGTTCTGATTGCGGGTTGGGATGAGATGATTATGATCAACGAAGACTAGGCTATGTTGGACTTTATATAGAAAGATTAAGGATGATTGCAGTCTTCGTTGTTGCAGTGTCACCCAGCCAAGATCGTTTAGCATAGTGGTGACACTGCTCTGATAGTCATAGTTCCCACAGACGTACCGAGCTGCGGCTCTCTGGACACCTTCAACCTTATTTATGAGATGTTTCTGCCAGGGGTGCCAAATGACGGAGCAGTATTCTAGTTGGGGCCTTACGTATGTTGTGTATGCAGATTCTTTGACCTTTTTGTTTTGTGTTTTGATATTTCTTTGAATGAATCTGAGTGAATTTTTGGCCTTGGAGGTTATGTTGTTTATGTGGGGGGTCCAGTTTAGATCTTTAGAGATAGTGACTCCAAGGTATTTTGCATTGTCTGTAGTGTTCAGTATTTTGTTATGGAGAGTGTAGTGAAATATGATTGGGTTCTTTTTACGGGAGATTCGGAGTACCTCACACTTGTCGGGGTTGAACTCCATAGCCCACTCACGTTCCCAAAGCTCTAGTTTACGTAGGTCTTCTTGTAAGGCGTTTGCGTCCGTCTGTCCTTTAATTGTCAGGTAAACTATGGTGTCGTCGGCAAATAACCTTGTTCTACTTTTGACTGTTTCTGGCAAGTCATTTATATATGCCAGAAACAAGCAGGGTCCAAGAACAGAGCCCTGAGGGACACCAGATAGTACAGGTAGTTCGTCAGAGAGATGACCTTCAACCGCAACCCTCTGGCTGCGGTTGTTCAAGAATGACCTGATCCATGATGTAACATGTGTGTCTACTCCCATATGTCTTAGCTTGTGGATTAACTTGTGATGGTCAACTTTGTCGAATGCTTTGGAGAAATCCATCACAATGACATCTGTCTGTTGACCATCATCCAAGCTGTCAAAAGCTTCCTGAGTAAAGCTGAGGAGCTGAGTGTCACAGCTGCGTTTCGTCCGAAATCCATGTTGGTATGGGCTCAGTATGTCATGTTGGTCAAAGAATGTCATCAGGTTGGAGACTATAATGTGCTCCATTAGTTTTGACGCTATGCATGTTAGGGATATTGGTCTATAGTTACTTGGTTTGGATTTTGAGCCTTTCTTAAAGACAGGTGCATTTTAACTTATTTTTTATCATTTTATTTTTTACTTACCATGGAAGGAGGTTGAAGTAAGTTTAAACACTGGAGTTTGGTCTATCCTTATTTTCTATTCTCTTATCCTTTTCAACCCAACATTACTCACATTGTTAAGTTGAAGTTAATATTTTTAAGTTTATGTTCCCCATTCAGGAGGTGGGGGGTGAATTTATCAGATTAAATGTTAAATAGTGAAGTAGACGTAGTAAATTAACTTACTATTCCAACAAATCTTTTCTTTATTCTGGGATTATTTACATATTACTGGTTAGACATACTATTTGTCTGCTAGTGGTTTGGTTGCTTGCTGTCTAATCTAACGACGCGGGTTCAAATATGGATTGTGGTTCTCATCTGCATGCCATACTTCAGCAGAAAGCTGACTGGCAAATAAAAGCAATGCACGGCATATTATTAGAATAATAGTATTATTAATTTGAACATGTACATTGGCATGCAGTGCACATATTGTTCACAAATAAGGAATAGACATATTTTTGTACTATGACAAGCCAAATGTTTAATGTGAACATGAATAATTAGGTCAAGGGTTTGTATTCAAACAATTCTAGGACTTGAACTTAGCAATGTATAAGTTAATGTTAGGCATTTCTCCTTCAAGTTAGCTTTTTGGTGAGGAATATTATTCTTAAATAATAGTTATGAAAACTTCTGTATAGTTATCATTCATAATTACTTCCCTTTATAGTAAATTATGCACAAACATTCGAAGTCCTCAGTGTATCATTCATTACAGAGTGAGTATATCAACTTGCTTGAAATATTCATTTCCTTGTTAATATGGATGGTTTGTCTATGTGTAGGTCACTGGCTAGGCAATGCCACTGTTTCTCGGAGGCTATGGATTGTCTGTGCGCTGCAGTATTTATACATACACAATTGTATCTTGCCACAGCCTTGAATAGATATCAATGGATGTAAATTTGCTCTACTGTTAAAATGTCTATTTTAAAAGTTGAGAATACCATTTTCTGCATTCAAACCTAAAACAAACTATGAATATGAACAAGTCACATTTTGAATGTTATTTGGTATGTAAGGTAGGATCATAAATAAATCAAGTGATATATTTATTTCTTCATATAGCCTTCTGAAACGGTTATGGTGAGGTTATATCACATCTTTGTTTTTATCAAGTTTGGCTTTCAATATACATCTTGTCTTTTATGAGTGGTTCTGTATAAGTATATACATGTATACACCTGTACGACTCTATCTGGCTGTAAAGTCTTAACTATGTATGTGTTCTTGTGGTAGAATTTCAACAATGCAAATTGATATTATATGGTATTCTAGGGGATGTGGTTCTAGAATAGAGACTCACACCGGCCCGATCCCCTGAAATATCTCAATATAAGAAAATCTCATAAAATCTCACATTTGAGTTGAGATTTCTATTTGAGACATTTCGATATATCGGGGTCTGATATTTGGCTTTTGTCTTTCTTATCACCACAACATAATAGACAGGCTTGGTGGGGGTGTTACACTTTTATCTTTGTCTGGGTATTTCTTCTTTAAACGCATTGATAGTTGTCAAAACTTGTTATATTCACCATGTTCAAACATTCATTAACCATGCTCAAATATTCATTAACCATGTTCGGACATTCATTTACCATTTTCAAAAATTCAGTAATTATGTTCAAACACCCATTAACCATGTTCAAACATTCAATAACCATACTCAAATACTCGTTAACCATGTTCAAATATTCATTAACCATGTTCAAATATTCATTAACCATGTTATGACATCTATTAATCATATTCAAACTTTCACTAATGATGTTCAAACATTACCTATGTTCAAACACTCATCTATGATTTGTGTATACCCAGAGTCAGGCCAGTAATGCACAAGGTTTTCAAAGTAAAATGTCACTGCGAGTGACTTTGGTAAGACTATATGTCATTTTCATGTGAACTAATATGTATTTGAATATAGTATTAAATCTTGGTATAGGAATTGTATGTGTGGATTATCTTTATGTTGTTAGTGTAACATATAGTGCGGTGTTAATACCTTGGTCACACTGAGCATTTATTGGCCTCGGTAATGTACTCCCGATTTATATAAATTAGCTTCGGGAGGCATCGTGAATATGAATATCACAAACTTTCTAATGATAAACAAAGCTTTCTCTAGACCACAAGGACCCTTTTCCGATGCCTTCTGATGCCTATTTATTAAATCGGGAGTACATCGTCAAGACAAAAAAATCACGGTGGGACCAAGACATGAGTTGTTGTGATATTTTAGTTAGATATTTCTGACTTGTCACAGGTCATCTGTTTGCCATTGATTTTGGGAAAGTTTGTTTCATAAACTGATGTGTGTTCGTACACCAACTGTTAAAATTTAATTGACTTGTACAAAATCTACCGATATACATTTTGTGACTATACCTATTTGATCTCATCTACCCGTAACATGTTAAGATACCTGCGACTGGTTGAAAAAATGACTGATATTGACAAACTCAATTAAACTGACAGTCCTGGAAGACTTTCTGTACTTGGCAGTAGATTGGTGGAGAGTGCCTTTTAAATACATAAACACAAAATTGTGCTGCCAAGGATAAAAGGGTATGCAGGAAAATTGTGTGTGGCAATATAGTACTTATGTACATACAAAGAAAACCGTGTTAAGAGTCTATGCAAAATCCAAATTTTCTCGTCAATTGTCCAGGGAATTTCTAAATTCCATCTTTCACGTTGCTTTATGTTGTGATATTAAGATATTTAGCGGTAGGAGTTCCAATAGTTCACTAGAAATATCATATTTGTATCTACAGTTTGAGTTCTTTGAAATGTGTAGTCCTTAAATTTAAATGAGTACATGTGTTAATAATATACATATTCCGGGTGCTATTTGGACTACTCTTAAATTACTGCAATAATATTCAACCATTTGTAGCTTACTTGGCTTACTTACTTATTTTGCAAGTGGTCGGCACACTAACCATTAACATTAATTGCATCTATAGTATACCTTGGCTATTTTTACCTGAATCTGACCTTTATGCAAGAATATATTACAAGGTTCTTGCTTTGAATATATCAATTTCCGCAAGCAAATCGTGCGATATCGGTTTTTCAAATTTGTGTTTGTATTACATCTCGAGCGTCCTCGTGAAAACATACAATCTATGTTATAGACAAAGGCAATATATCAAATGTTAAATAATGCTAATCAAAAGGTCAGGCTTGTGTCAAATTAGCCAAGCTATATCTTCAAAAATATTTCCACTATTATCATCAAATTTTACATGTATATTGTTTTAGTATATGATCTGAAGAGTGATATATGTTAGCTTTACTCTGTATTGTTTAGTATTGTTGTAGATGCTGTGTACTATTACCCTATACAAACATCTCTTGGTAATCTATGCTTTGGTTATTGTGCTCAAAACTTATTAAAACAATTTTTTAGTAGGATTTATCATTTATGAATAATTTGTGGATATTTTGTTGTGTTTGTAGGCAGTATATTTTTATAATGATGATTTAAATAAATGAAGTATAGTTGATTCAAAGATCTCTGTCACAACCCCGTAAACAAACATTCAACCTGGTCGATTATTACAGGTTTCTCAGGATTAAATTCTACCATCATGAATACACTTATATGATTTAAACTATAATGGTCCTTTAGCGTTGTGGTTATACTTACTGCATTTAGCTATTCAGAAATGGAACATTTCCGTGGTTGTGACAGACATCTTTGAATCGACAATATACTGAGATTCAGTCAATTTTCAAACATTGTTTACAAATGATTGATACATGTCAACCAAACATGCCTATACAATTGTAGAATTTTAAGAACTAGCATTCCTTAAAAAATATGAAAGAAAGATTGACTTATAAGTCTTCAAAGTTTTGTGAATAAAGACCCTAAATTATGTATAGAAAAAGTTTTGTGAATAAAGACCCTAAATTATGTATCTATAGCAAAAGTTTTGTGAATAATGGCCCTAAATTATCTATAGCAAAACGTTTGTGAATAAAGACCCTTAATTATGTATAGCATAAGTTTTGTGAATTCATAAAGACCCTACATTATGTAAGAACTAAAAATGAATGTAACTATGTATTTTTAGATCTTTGCATATTATAGTGTTAGTGGTGCTGTTAGGGTCCAAGCTTGGCTGATTAGAATGGTAGCTAAAATGTGTAGATTATTGTTTATTGACTGTCATATAACCTTGGTTACCTGCAGGCTGACATGGATGACAAAGACGACATGAAGTCAGAGGAACCAATCATAGAACAGTCGTTCCAACAATTGTATATATCCTGTCCCGATGGTCTAAACGTTAAGTATATGTTAGAGAGTCATATTGGTATGCGACCTCTGGCTGAGGATGATCGACGACTTCTCGTGAAACAGAGTTACCCGTACAAGACTAACGGACAACAAGCATGTGAAGCTGCTAGGAAGAAGTATGCATTGTCTGAATTATCCCGAGTGATAACGTCTGAGGGAACTGTTATCAAAAACATGATGGATGGCTCTGTGGAGGTAAGCAGAACTTTTCCTGTTTTTATTCTTCTTTCTGATTGTTTCAGCCACCCCCATATGCTCAAAAATATAGCACAAAGAGTGGAAAATAATATTCTGTTATGTGGATTGCATAATAAAACTAGGATAAATTGCCTTATAAAGTTTGTGAATATATTTTTTGATGAAATTGAGTCGATTTAAGTGATTTTGTAACAAAAACAATAAAAATCATGACTATTTTAACGGGCCTTTTAAAAAACAGGATGCTTCACTCTCTAAAAGCATTCAATCTAAATAAATTTATGCAAAGTATTAGTTGAAAGGTTGAAGTGTATATACTGTAATAATATCTAATTCTGAACCCTTCAAAAACATTTATGTTGTTCAGTGATTTACAATGTATTGTTATGTTGATGCAGGTATTATATGCTGATGGTACAGTGAGTGTTCATACTGGACATTGGGAGTTACCACATAGTAGAGCTAGTTCACCACAGAGACAGAACAGTGGTAGAAGTCAAACTGATACACCCACCAAGGAAAAGAAAGGAGGTAATTGATTGACTTTTTCCCTGGGCTGTTTCATGGAGCAGGTTCATAAAAGTCAGGTTTTCAAAAATAAATATTTTTGTTGATCACCCCAATAACAAAAATAAAGACCACACTGACAAAAAAGTCTGAAAATAGTCCAATTTGATGTTATCTTTGAAACAAAATGACTTCCCATGTGCCTAATAGTTGAATCCTCATACATTAGTGGTTAGTCAAAAAATGCTGGTTAAACGAGAATGACTAGATGAGCAAACATTTGGTGAAATATGGCCTTTAAATGTCCCATTAACGAAGTTGGTGACTTTATCATACATTTTTTTTTACTTACAAAATTAATGTCCTTAACTAACTACCGGTACCCTATATTCAGGAGCATCTGATCGTAGTCAAAAGAAAGGTAAACAACAAGCGGAGGCCGTACAAGATTTAGCCGATGATGAAGATGAGAGCAAGAAGAGTATTTGGACAATGACATATCCTAGTGGTGAACGTGTTAAATTCACACAGAACGCAGAACCGGAGGAACTTAAATCTGTCATGATTTCCCAGGCTTCAGATCCAGAGACCAGCCAGGTATGCTCTCATTGTTGCCTCGTTTTCCTATGTGTTCATTTGTCAAAGCCACAGCTATGATCTATTGCTTATTGCATTGAATGTGTAACCTGGTGATAACTGTTAGATTCCCAGCCTTGACTGAAATTTTGTCATCAATGTTGATTTTCCTCCACATGAGAAAAAACTGCTGGGTCCTTTAAATGCACTTTCACTAGCAGGCCGAAAAGTATGTAGTATACCTATGCTATAAACATTATAAAATTACCTGTAAATCACATGTTTCTGGCTGAAATTGGTATATTTGGCACAAGAAGCTTGAAATATATTGATGCATAAAGTTTGATATCTTCAGACAAGAATGAATTTTTTTTTAACTTTTGAAATGTCAGGACTTAATATTTATATAAAGAATGGTGATATCATTTCACTTTCAGTCGATGGCAAGTCGAGATGATCATGTGATCACTATCAGTTACCCCGACGGTACGACCATACTGGAACATGCCGACGGCACACGTATCACAACATATTATCGTGAAACACAGATTCCAATTAATGAGGTCGCCACTGATGATGGAGGTAAGATGATCAAATATTAATATTGAATTTTGTAGATGTACTTCTGTGGTTAAAAATGTTAATGGCATATGTTGTTCACTAACAGAGACCTGCTATGTTTTGTAATTTTAATGAGATTTACTTCAGTAAGTGGTGTTAACATTTCTAATGTCATTATATAATGTTTAAAATGTTGTTATAAGGACCTTTTTACTCTTGTGTTTTCCCCCTCAAATTCGTGGGAGAATAATAATGGTTTGAAAATGTTACTTTCCAATCAAAATCTAAAGAACAATTTTTTATGCAGGGAGGTTATAACTAGTAGATATTTATTGGTTTTGGTGTCGAAGGTAAATGTCACTTTCAACATTAATGTGAATGGACAAGTTGGGTTTATGTAGTCCCTTTGTAGTGAACCTAATACACCTAGATTTCTTCTCATATACTGGAAGCATGGGAAAAACATTACAAAGGTATGTTTTATTTGATTTCAGAGAAAGAATATGACATTCAGACCAATAAATTTGTAAAGGTTGAATGTCCAGGATTCGCTACCGTTGAGTTTAATTGTATGACAAGTGAGAACCTGACCATATTTGGAAACGGCACAACGGTGAACATATTCCCCGACGGTTACTACATGTTACATCATTACGATGGTGGTCGTCTTGAAGTGGACACCGAGGGTATGCTGACCTACTTCCCACGTCCAATGAAAAATATGGAACAGCTTCTACCGGAGCGAGAGATTCGTTATATGTTCTGTCATAATGCTGACGTTACCGTGGAGACAGTGGATAGTGACGGCAATGTGTTTAACGTTAAAAACAATGGTGACTTTAGCGTGATTCCCGCTAATGCTGACGATGTATCAGATGTGAGTAGCGAAGATCACACTAAGTTGGATAAAAAAATCACAGTTTTCAAAGAGCATGCTCCACGATTCTTCATCCTGCATGCTGATGGGTCTGGGTCGGAGTTGTTGAGATATCAAGATATTGCTGAATATCTGACCAGTGCGGAACAGAGTCCAGCCACAGCGGTGCTGCGAGATGAGTTACCAGACTTCCCTGGTGTTCTCGGAATCACGATACTCAAACCATACCTTGGTGGACCATCAGAACGCTGGATGAAGAAATATGACCAGGAGTCTATTATACCTCCTGGAATAAGATGTAGAGATCTGACAACCTTACCGCCAAAAGAGTTTAAGACTCCTGGACCTAAATTTGGAACTGGCGTCGGACAGGGTCTGAATGTAGGAGGGGCTGTTAAGGGTCAAAGCAGGATACCTATAGTGAAATGCCCCACAGTTCTTGAGCTAAGACAACTTGTACAATACAAACCTATGGCTGAAACTCTTAGATCAATGTAAGTCGATAATCTTGTATATTTTTGTATCCTTCAAAATGCATAGATATATTTCCATGAACACATGTATATTGAATGTTTGAATAAACTTGCAAGTACTGTAGTGTCGCACCAATTACTATGAAGTACTAAATGGGTGTTATTCAATAATTTTCTGTTACTTTTTGTGACTGGATTAATAAAATTGCATTAAGTTACATTCATGACTGGCAGACATATCATGGAGTTTTTGACAGTGAATTTATAAACTTGCCCATATTTGCATCTAGCTGTCTAAACCTAGTTTAACTGAATCGATATTCCGTCAGTCTTTAAAGCAATCAATCCTATACATTTTTTTTGTATAATATTAAACATGTTAGCTTACAGATTCAGATGTTCTTATAATTAAGGTAAAACTGTTCAAGTTGAATTCATTATGTTTGCTGAGCTTGTTTGAGATTACAATATAAATTTGTTGTTGGAAAATATTGACGGTGATGTATGGATTGGTAAATGGTAAATCAGTTTCTATAAACTATATTTCAGGATGCAGAAAGGATTACGAGAGTATGCAGAATATGTGAAGGCTCGTAATGAGATGACCGACTTTATGCGTGTTGTTGATCCCCGTACGGAGGAGGAACGTATTAATGCCTCAGATCTACAAGAACTGGCTCAAGCAAATAATGAACTCTTGAATTATGAAAAAGGTGAGTTCAATGAAATAGGACTTTTATTTTAGAGCTCACATTTGTGATAATTAAGAAACTCTTTTCAAGGCACTGGTAATTTTTTATTTATTTTATGTTAGTTAATTATCTTATGTTGTTTTTTGCTAGGTGACGATATTTCAAATGTAATTTGGATAATTTCTTAATCAGCAAACATTTCTGTCATTTCAAGACCCATTTCTATTATTTTTTGACCATATCTAAAACTTGCTGCCATTTCTGTGTTTTGTCTATGAATGCCAGATATCACTGACTTGCAATTGATAAAATATCTATGTTTATATTGCTCAAACCTATTGTTGAAATGTATTATTTGCTATATTTATTTAGCTGATGTAAAAAATATGTATGAGAAAGCATTAACTCCACCTGGTCAAAGTCCTCCACCAACTCCTCAACCAAAACGAACAAAAGCTGACTGGGACCGTGACGAACGAGAAATTATTGAAGAGAAGGATGGTTTAAATGCACTCAAAAACAAACAAATTCCAAAATACTTCGAGAGTGAATTTGGAAAATCTTTCTTACTTACACAGGTGAGGAAATATAGTGTGGCCATGTCCCCATCAAAAATTGTGTAGTCAAATCTATATTTGATACCACTTGGGTGCAAAGATCACTTAGAACTATGAACCCTGTCTTCACAGAACACGGAAATTATCGAAAAATTAAGCTAGTGAACTTAACAATGAATAAAGTTATTTCCAAAATTTAAATAATGTGAAATTTTGAATTTCACAAACTATTTCAAAAAATCTTTTATGAAATTTTGAGCTTGCGAAAATAAATGATTATTCTGTGATAAGCAGCAATCTTAAATTTGCCCTGAATTTTAATTATTTTAATAATTCTTCTACAACTACAAATTGGAAACAGATTATTGTTTAATGTTCATTAACGGAAACATCACTATTATAACATATCCCTTTACAACAATTTTTAGTTGTTAAAGATTTTAATTACAAGAATTTATATTTTAGCATTTGTATATGATATTGGCATTCTCGTTAAACCAGCGTATATTTTCGTCCAAAACATAGTCTGGGACTTGACTATATAACCACTGATTTATGACTATATGATTTGGGTGGTTTGATAAAACAGTATAGCTTGGCTATTTTGACCTGAGCCTAACCTTTATGCAAGAATATATTACTAGGTTCTTGCTTTGAATATATCAATTTCAGCAAGCAAATCGTGCGATATCGGTATTTCAAATTTGTATTACATCTCGAGCTTCTTCATGATACTCCCCGATTATGTAAACATACAATCTGTGTTGTAAATGTAGGCAATATATCGACTGTTAAATTATGCTTATCAAAAGGTCAGGCTCGTGTCAAATTGGCCAAGCTATACCCACAGTCATCAACCATGAATTTGTATCACTATTTCAGTCAAAGGATATCAATGAGACAGTAACGATACTAGCTGATGATCCCCGACGTGACGGTACGGAAGCTATCCGACGTGATACGACAGAGAGTACACAATCACAAGCTGATAGACAGAGTGCTGGTCGACAAGCTAGATGTAAGATATATACCGTAAAACCTCATCTATAAACATCACTTTGATAATTAGACCACCTCGATAACAAGACCACTTTCAATTTAGGCCACTTCAAACTTAACCCCCTCAAACTTAAGACTGCTGAAAACTTAAGATCATCTCAAACTCAAGACCCCTTCAAACTCAAGACATCTCAAATTTAAGACCACCTCAAATTTAAGACAGCTTCAAACTTAAGACCCTTGAAAAATATTTTGTATACATGTAACATAATTCCAAGCTCAAACTTTAAATGTTTCTAACTGTAAAAGTCTGAAAGTTTTAGTATGTTTATTATATAGATAGTCTTAAAGAAAGTAGAGTATTGTTTCCTGATGAAGTATAGATGATTTAATATTGTTGAATAGTGAAGGAGCAAAGCAAGTTTAATGCTGAAGTTGAACATGAAAAAACATTTTATATCACAGGGCATGTTGTGTTTTAAATTACATACTGTGAAATCATTTAAGCTTGATAGGACAAAATTTTGTGGTTTTGGTAAAAAAGACAAGTTCGATGGGACATTAATTTGTTGATTTGCTTTTCAGGTAATAAATACCAGGATCAAAATTATTGTTCGATGGGACTTGATTACGTGGTTGAAGGTGAACCGCGAAATCCACGAAATTTAATCCCTACGAAAATTAATTATTTTACAGTATGTCAAGATCTAATACTTTGTTTGAATTTATGTTTACATTATATCACTTTCAGCGGGTGCAGCAGTTACCTCCCATAGTGATCGCTCGAGTCATAATTCGGACCAAACCAATCAACCAAAAGTGCCGGTTGCTGACACGCCCATGTCATTTGCAGGTTAGTCTCGCACGGATCTTACGTACCTATTATTCACAAACTACACTTGTACGTACATGTATATGTATATAAATACTGACATCGATTGATCACACTTCTTCTTCACATAATATCTCATCACTAAAGCCTAGGTCCCTCTGAGCATTTTTTACCTTGGCGATGTACTCCTAATTTAATAATTGAGCATTAGGCATCCAGAAAAGGGTCCTTGTGGTCTACTAGGGGAAGCTTCAGGGTCATTAGAAATTTTGAGAAATCGCTGTTTCCAATGCCTCCCAAAGCTCATTTATTAAAATCGGGAGTACATGTTCAGTGGGACCCTAGGCTTAAATCTTTAAATGTATAATCTTCATAAAACTGGACGTTTTGGCTCTGCTGAAATTTTGTCTATAATTAAAATATTTTGGATAAAAGGTTTCCATTCTATGACATACTTGCAATTAACTATCTGTGAATTAGTTTCAAACATTTCCATATTACATATTGCAAAATGTTCTGTATAATAATTTTATCATTAATTTTCAATAATTTCTATTGGTGATCTATAGCTATGTTATACTTAAACACTGTGTAAAATACATAGTATAAACACGACTGCAAGTTTGAGATCATGTTTCAAATTGATATTATTCGTTTGAGAGCTGTAGTTTATGATACAAGCTTAAGATTGAATTTTGAGATCTAAGTTTAAGATCTAAATCTTGATTGAGATCCAAGACTGAGATTCAAACATGAGATCTGTGGTTTGAGATCCATAGTTTGTGATCAAAGCTTGAGATCCTAGCTGGATATCACAGATTGAGATCCTACATTATGATCCTAGCCTGAGATCGAAAATTGAGATTCAAGTATGATATCCAAGATTGAGATCCATAGTTTGATATCAATTATTTGAGATACGAGCTTGAGATAGAAGATTGAGATCCAAGTATAAGATCTGGTTTGAGATCTATAGTTTAAGATCAAAGTATAAATTTATGGTTTACCTGCTTTATTGTTTGTTGCACTATTTTTGTTACGTTTTATTTGGTTGCTAGTATTTTCTATTGTCCGTTCTGGTAGGACTTGTACTGTGTAATGCTTATAGTAAGGTTGTCGTACTTTGCTACCCGAGTTTCTAGTACTCGCCATTCTGCTTATCTTCTTACATTGAATCATATGGACTTAAACTGTTCTGTCATGTTTAGAGGGAACATTTCTGTCTTTTAACTCTTTAACCTTTTACTCCATGGCCCCACCTTGCGTTGTTCATCAGTATTCAGCGACAGTCATCATCTTGAATTTTTTATGTCTGGATGAATGTCCAAAAGTTTTGTTCACATTGCAACTATTGGTCGGATTCAAATGAAACTTTATATGGACACTTTTATATCAAGCAGTGTTGTGCAATTGTAAATTATCAGGAATTTTATTTTTAACGATTATTGCCCTTTGAGTTATGGCCCTTTGTGGGAGATTTTTATGTAAAAAGCCCTTCTAGATTCTTTTTTAAATTTTATATTTTGAAACAATAACACTAATTGGGGAGGGGAATTATTCTCTAAGCTGAATAATGTATGAATGTGTAACATGGTTAGGGATCAATGGAGTAAAGGTTTAAAAACAAACAAACAATTTCTGTATAAGAATACTAATCATGAACTCTGAGCCACAATTTCTGTTTATTACTTTTAACAGTCAAATGATAGCACAAAACAAACATTGGTTTTAGATTCCGGGCTCCGTTATTAGTCATTTCTTATATTTCCAATTTTGCAGCACCATTTGGATACTTTGCATCAATATTTTCTTGTATGTTTTGTAAGTAATAATTTCTGAAGATCAAAATGAAGTTGATACATCTGATAACGGTGTTATTGGTCAGCGTGCAAAATTAAAATTGGCGCAAAACGTACAATGGTAATTTTATAATATTCAATTTGTGAGCTCTGTGTTTTGTCAAATAAAGAGTGGAAATGAAATGCATAACTAGTGCACATAAAAAGGGAGTTAAGTGTTGTCCCTGTCAGTGAATACAAGCACCTTTTAGCACCTTGTAATCCCACTTGGGTTAAATTTGGTTGACATTTTTTGTTGCATCCACAAAACGTTAAAATGACACATACGTTATGTTTGTCTGTCTGTTCAGTGTTTAGTGAAGTCGGTCACTCAGCCAGTGGTATGAGACCCGGAAACCCTACACCAGCACATGCAGCAGGTCAGGGGTCACCAGCCCCTGTAAGGCCTTCAGCCCCTACACCTGCTCATGCTCAGAAAACTGTATCTGGACGACCAGGTAAGCGGAACAAGAGATATTGCATGGTGACGTATTATCAAAGAGCATTTTTAGAGTAGATGTATATTTTGATTACTGACCGATCTGCTTTTTCTTACTACCCGTATCTTCGGGAAGGATCCAGCTGGCAAAGAGAATTATTATAGAAGTAGACTTCCCTTTTACTCCTTAGATGTTTCTCTGCATATTACATTTTACTAAATCAGTTCATTCTATTCCCTTGTATGTTTTATCATAAAGCGTAGGTATTACTAGTCTTTCTTCTGCCATTCGTCTTAAGGTATCAGTATTAATTGTTGCTAAATTTTGGTATATTAATACATGAAATGGAGATTCAAACTGCCTGGATTTATATTCAATAAACAAACAAGCACACAACAAAAGCTGCAAGCAATCAGCTGTCACATTGCAACAAGCAACTGACTGTCACATTGCAACAAGCAACTGACTGTCACATTGCAACAAGCGATCAGTTGTCACATTGCAACCAGCTGTCATAAAGCAACACGCATCTAGCTGTCATAAAGCAACACACATCTAGCTGTCACATGGCAACAAGACACCAGCTGTCACATTGCAACAAGCAACCAACTGTCACATTGCAACAAGCAACCAGCTGTCACATTGCAACATGCAACCAGATGTCACATTGCAACAAGCAACCAGATGTCACATTGCAACAACCAACCAGCTGTCACATTGCAACAACCAACCAGCTGTCACATTGCAACTAACTGTCACATTGCAACAACCAACCAGCTGTCACATTGCAACTAACTGTCACATTGCAACAACCAACCAGCTGTCACATTGCAACAAGCAACCAACTGTCACATTGCAACAAGCAACTAACTGTCATATTGCAACAAGCAACCAACTGTCACATTGCAACAAGCAACTAACTGTCATATTGCAACAACCAACCAGCTGTCACATTGCAACAGCTGTCACATTGCAACAAGCGACCAGATGTCACATTGCAACAAGCAACAGCTGTCTCATTGCAACAAGTGACCAGATGTCAAATTGCAACAAGCAACAACTGTCACATTGCAACAACCAACCAGCTGTCACATTGCAACAACCAACTAGCTGTCACATTGCAACAGCTGTCACATTGCAACAAGCAGCCAGCTGTCATAATGCAACAATCAACCAGCTGTCACATTGCAACAGCTGTCACATTGCAACAAGCAGCCAGCTGTCATAATGCAACAATCAACCAGCTGTCATATTGCAACAAGCAATCGGTTTGTCCACATCAATGAGCATTCATGCTGTAGCTGTACATAAACAATTGAAATAATAATTATAAAGCTTTACCCTCCTTTTTTGCTGTCAATTTCACTGCAGAATTTTCTCTCACTGTGTATTGTGATTAGATAGCCTAGCTAGTTCTGCCTGCTTCACTGTAGATCCTATTGCTTACAGGAAACCCCACCCCTAAACAAGCGGGGGCGGGAACTGAGTCTCCTTCAGACTTGCCTTCACATCTTGATTATCCAATCATATTTGAGCATCCAACACTTGAGGAAGGTAGTGTATAGTTGTTGATTCTTCTGTGTGTACTAATACCTGTCTGTTGTCTGATGTACCCACCTTACACACCTAACCTTGTACTAAAACATGGACTGTTCAAATTCTACATGGAACATTCCACTATGATTTTTATGTACATTACACACCTAACCTTGTACTAAAACATGGACTGTTCAAATTCTACATGGAACATTCCACTATGATTTTTATGTACATTACACACCTAACCTTGTATTAAAACATGGACTGTTCCAATTCTACATGGAACATTCCACTATTATTTTTATGTACCTTACACACATGTATTAAAAATTGACTGTTCCGATGCTAAATGGAACATTCCACTTTAATATTACTATTATTACATTGAAACTGTTGTCTGCAGTTTTATCATGAACATTTGGAATATTCAATTTGATACTGTATATTGCTGAAATGGAATATTCCTTTTGAAACTCTTCAGCTAAAATGGATTATTCCATTTGCAACTGTCTTTTGCTGAAATGAAATATTCCATTTGAAAGTGTCTTCTGATGAATAATAATGAAGGGCTTAAAGGTTCCATTTGTACACAGAACATTTCACTGTGATAACATTTAGAAAGTTTGAACTGTCTTTTGCTGTTTCACACTCTACATAAGTAATGAACTGATCCATTTGAAGTGGAATGTTCCATTGTGATAATTATTTAAAAAAAATTTAATGTGTAATAAATGATGTTGAACTAATCATAATACTGTATAAAATTGTATTAATAAATCATAGTTTTGTTTGGTCTTGTGTTTAACTATGAAGTTGTATTAATATTTTTATGTCTTGAGAACTGTTGTTTAGATTGTCAATCTAATGATTGATCATTGAAAATGTATTTTTCAAAGGATTAAACAATGAAAGTTAGGTGTTTGGATTACTGAGAATTTGAATAATTACTATATTCAAATTTGCGATATGGATGGAAGCTCTATCTGTTGTTTTATGATTGCCTTTACAGTAATTTGTACATTTTCAGAAACCATAAATGTAGTGAAGCAGTGTTGTTGTTTAATTAACAAACTTTGGTGTTTATTGCTAATACAGTTATCACAGTTAACAATGTCAATAATTATGTTCTTGTTATACATGTCAATGATTAACCAAAGGAAACATGTTTTACAAATGATTAACCAATGAGAACATGTTTTACAAATGATTAACCAATGAGAACATGTTGTATTACAAATAATAGACCAATGTAAACATTTTTAAAAATTATGAACCAATAAAAAATATATTTACAAATTATTAACCATGAAAACATATTTTACAATTGATTGACCAATGAAAACATATTTTACAAAGATTGACCAATGAAAAGATATTTTACAAATTATTAACCAATGAAAACATAATTTACAAATGATTGACCTATAAAAACATATTTTACAAAGATTGACCAAAAACATCATGTTCTCTTCTTTACTTTTGTCTAGAATAGATTTTACATTATACTTTGGTATTCTTTAGTCTCTAATATATTTTTACGAGTTTATGCTTGATGTGAATATGTTTGGTAATGAAGATGCAGTGTTTCCCATAAATGGTATTTCCTTCAATTCTGATTTGTTGTCAAAACATTTTGTTAAAAGCACATTGTAAACTGTGTTAGGCAACCAGTCAAGGGAATCATATCTGTTGTGGTTGGTATAATATTGAATGCAAAATTAATTTAAAATGGTTATTAATAAATACTATTAATGGTTTAGTCAAGCTCTTGAGTAAAACAGATTTTGCCAACTTCTGTTATAAACACTTTTCTCTCTGACTGACATACTTCCTTTAGGTGGTTACTTATTTCAGTTAACTACTTATATAAGTTCAACTGCATGTCAACTATGGGTTTAAATCATACACAAGCATGTACATTTTATGTTTTCAGAGCCAGAGTTCAGTGGTGAACAAGAGATGGCATCTCAGAGTTTGAAAATGGATGTCCTTGGACAACCAAGAAGTCAACCCGTTCCGTTACCTTCTGTAATCAAGGGAGGTAAACCTGGAGCTATACCCAATACAAAGGTACAGTAAATACTATAACACCACGTCTGTCCTTTTTCGTAACCCATTACACCATAGACCTCCCAAGTTAGTTAAATCCAAAATATGAGTAAGCAAGCAAAACATGTCACAAGATGCACTTAAATGTCATTTAAAAGAGATTGAGATGCATAAACTAGGAATGTATTAATTCTAGTGGATATAAATATGGGACAGAAGATCGTAAAATGAACCAAATATATACTTAAGTGCATGGTTGGTGAACTTGAAACCAGAAATTTATCAACGAAAAGAGGAGTAACTCCACTTTAATAGGAATACTTGGCAAGTATGATAGGCATGTCAAGTGAGTTGATCATATTGCTAACCAATGTCCATCATTGACTTTTTTCCAATTATGAGAATTCAGGGGAGACAATCCATTTATGAAAACAGGCTTCGCAATATACCTTAGCATGGGAGATCACTCTTGATATTTGTCCCAGAAAACGGAGTTTACACGATCAATATGACATTGTATCTCGTCTTTTATTGCCAAATCAATAGTTATCATGGTTTCTGGTAGTCACAACGAAAAATAATGAGAACTGAATTCAACATTGAAATTTTGTTTTGATAACTGCAGTGAACCATATATATTTTAAGATTTCGCTGTGCCATCCACTACGGAAATGGTTTCCCTTTTTTCATACAAAAAATATCATAAAAATCGGACAGGGAAGGCAATAAGCCAAGCACAGACAACATAAAAAACAAAACACAGATCACAATTACATGTCACTAGTCTTGTAATTATCATTTTGTATTTTAAATATTACAGTATATACAAGTGGAAGACCCAGTACGTCGTAAGGTCAACAACTCCCTTCTAGCTGGGGCTACCATTAAGGGACAGACACAACTTCAGGCTATGAGGGGGTTGATTCTTCTTCCAGAAGAGGTGGATTTTGGGGTGCTCAGGGAAGGAACTACATATGGATATACAGTGTTATTGAAGAATACCGGCGTGGATACATGTAGATATAAGTTAAAACAGCCACCACCGGCCACTGGTATTAGAGTTGTCTACAAACCTGGCCCAGTATGTATTACTTTGTGATTATATTTTATTCATTTACATGTATGTGTGTGTAAATATTATAATATTATAATACTGCAGTCTTGAATGCACAAAACTCTCTCATGATACAGGAAATATGGCATGTATGTTATGCATTGTGTTTAACTTGTTTTAAAGCCCTGTTTATACCTCCATTGTCTCCCAAGCAAC
This sequence comes from Spisula subtruncata, assembly GCA_963678985.1. Lineage (NCBI taxonomy): Eukaryota > Metazoa > Mollusca > Bivalvia > Venerida > Mactridae > Spisula > Spisula subtruncata. Next base: position 25,578,293 of record OY787664.1, on the reverse strand, counting down.
CACCTTCAGTGATATTAGACCTGTAGGTCCCCTTTGTGCAGTTCCTAAGGATGGTCTTTACAGACAGGTTTCACAGTGCACAATCACCATTCTTGTTCAACCAGCATACTTTTTAATTTAATACAGGCCTAGATACTTGACTTACCTCTAATTTATTAGGATGACAATCACATGGTCTTTGACATTGCATTTATGTACTGCGCGGCAGTAAAATTGCATCAATAAACCATTGATTCTTAGAAGAAACATTTCCAGATGTACATGTTTGTGTTTTATATGTACAGGTTGCTGCTGGTATGAAGACAGAGATTGAAGTTGAGATATATGCTATAGCTGTCGGTGTAGAGGGAGAGTCAGGTATCGGTTCTATCAGACATGAACTCGAAATCGTCACGGAAACAGATGTTCTATTCCTTCCTATCACTGCAAATATCCTTTTGTCGTAATTGTTCAACATTCAGATAGTGGAACATGTCTTATAAAACAAAATCAAAACCAAGTGATTATCCAATTGTCTAAAAAAACAAGCAACTGATTTAACATCTTAAAATAAAGGCATTATTAAACTTATTAGTATTACCATTATTATTATCGTCCTCAAGTTTTGGAATAATTTTTTGAAATGTGTGCATTTTGTGATTTGGGAAAATTTGTCTGGACCTAGCTTTCCTCACAGCAATTCGAACTTTTTTTCTTGATTTCTTGTTAGTATAGAATATGGTAGGTTCTTTCGTTTTATTCTTTTGTACTGTAATTTATTGTGGTTATGTACATACATATTATTTGACCTTAACCTTGTTCACCAGTACTTACAGCACATGAGTATGATAATCGTGTACCAAACAGTCCAAAAGGCGGCAAATCTCCAGCGGCCAAACTTGTCTCAACAAAACCACCTTCAAATACTGGCATCATAAGACCTAGAAAAAGCATTACCTTGGGTAACTATCTATTTTGTATTCTCTTACATTCACCAATATTGTGAGACTGAAACTCAGACTTAGACTTAAAATTGACAACATTTATAATCACAGCCAGTACTTTGCAATTAGATTTAACCATGCAAAATTTATCTGATTATTTGTTGTTATCCACTGAACATGTATACCCATTTATAAAATTTTGTATCAAAATTGGTACAGTTATAACAACATGAGAGCAGATAGAACATTTAGCAATATAAAGTCTATGTTTGACTTTTATACTTACAATGTTGGTGAATATTCAAGGCCCAGCATCCCTTTGGCGCAAAAAGGTCTCTATATAGTATATAGTAAACAAAGAAACAACTTTGTTGCACAGAAGGGACCACCTATTTTCGAGATATCTAGGGCTGTAAAATGGTTATAAGAAGTTAATTCGGTTGAAAAGTAAAAGTTAACTTGTATTTGGTTTGCTGAGCATCTTATTCTATTTGGTTATACCAGCATGGACCATTACACCAAAACCTATATCCCATTGAGCATTTTTTTGCCTTTGATGTAATAAATGAGCACTGGAAGGCATCAGAAAAAGGAACCTGTTGGTCCTTCAGGAAAACATTAGAAAATTTGTGAAAGTCTGTTCCCAATGCCTGCTGAAGCACATTTATTTCCATCGGGAGTACATAGCCTAGGCAAAAAATCCAGTGCCCGTTGGCTAAACTTTTAACCATTTTGGAAACATTTTGGATTCACATTTTTATAAAATGTGCAAAACTTTTAAAATTCTGTTTGTATAAATATTTTCAGGTTATCTCTTGCATTTTATGTTTTGACTATCTCCATACTTGAACTCAAAATATCCTCATTATTTTATACTATTCAGGGCTAAAATCTGATCAAACTTTTCAACAAAATCTGTGGAAATATTGGTAAACATAGTAATATTGTGAGAAATATGTGTTGCTATGTGCTTGTCTATATTGAGTGCACACTGTTTCAGTGTCCACATAATGTCTTTCTAATGTTTGTAAACACGACCTTTTCTCCCAAAGTATCTCAAATTGAAATCTCTGCTCAATCTCATGTCAAATTGAGATTTTGCTTGATTGCTTTTTACAGCTCAAATTGTAAGCATTTACAAGCTAAAATTTACTTCAGATTTGTCTAGAAATTCAAACACTGATTGGAGTAAAATCTCAAGTTTGAGTAAAATCTCAAATTTGAATTGAGATTTGTATTTTAGATGCTTTGGGAGATTAAATTGAGTTCTTGCATTGGTGTTGTCTTTAGAAAAGATACTCACTGATAATATGTAACTAGACGCAATAAACATTATGTTACCTTAAATGTCCTTAATACGTAAGATAATTTGCTAACTCGAATGTTTTAAAATGGATATAATTTGTTAACTCCATAACACTGATTTAATGTTTTACCCCTACCAAATAATTAGGATGGGGGGCATATAGATTTTTGATTGTATTTGTTTTTGATCTACTATATGGCCCTTATCATCAACCATGATTGCATGATGTATTGAACTAAAAGTTAATACACAGTATCTAAGACTTTAAATTGTTCATACTTACACTTCTTAAGACATACACAACAACTGGTAGGAGGATATTTGCTTGAGTTATGGCCCTTTGTTGGACAGGTACATTTTATGTCAAAAACCATCTTAGGATTGATACCCAGTTGTTCAGATTCCTGAGACTATAATCTTTTGTTAGGTTTGATTGAATAAAAAATGTATAATTTACTAATTCCAAAGTCTACAAATCCCTGAATTTCGATGGGCTAAAACTAGGTGTTTTCACACAAGTAAATCTACGTTTTGACTCATGTGAACCTCAACAAATTGTCTTTTAATCCTATAATATTTGCATTTCATTTCAGAGCCTGTGTCTGTAAAGTAACTACAATGAATAGCTACATGAAGTACCAGGGACTATTTTCTGTGTAAAAATGCTGACTAATTTATAAATATGAAGTGGGACTACTTTTCTATGTTAAAAATGCGGACTAATTTATATACGAGAAATTGGAGACTTTATATGTGAAAAAGAGAGTATGTGGTTTATATGTGATAATTGCCTTATTGTATTTATATGTATAACAATACATGATATATTTGTTACTTTATATCGTTCTGCAAGACTGTGATATATATATATACTTTACTTTAATACAGGAAACTTACAATAACTTTCAGACTTTTTTATTGAACAGCTTGGAAAGAAATGTCTATTATAGCTTTACCTATTGTTGTAAAATTTCTTTCATAAAATGATTTCATTTCTGGTGTATTTGTATGTATGTTTGTTTCCAATAAAAATCATTTTATGCTGAATTGCTGTTGTCGTATTTTAAAGCCTACAATGAAAGAGGACTTGCTACAGTCTCAAGACTTTTGCAGACAGTCGCCGAATACATTGAATGTGGCGGACAGGGTGAGCGTTTGTGATCCTTCTTGGTCTTTCGATCTTTCATCCCCATTTTGGTTGTTTAGACACTAAATGTCACAATTTTCACCTAAAATCTTCAAATGTTGCATACTGGGGGGAGCTTTGTCTGTTGTCCCCCTGTCCACCATTTGCTTGAGTAGACATCAGCGTACTATTTTATCAAAGCACTTAGGGAAATTGTGAACTTACGTTCAAATTTAAGTTCTTTGGCAGCTACAAAGTGGGATAGATATGTTTTGTAGAAGTTCATTAATTGATTTTTTATTCATATTGCTGCTCCAATTATTATGTTTTTTGGTTGACAAATTAATATAAAGAATTTGAATTTGATCGCACGTTTAAGATATCTGTAAATGCTTTAATAAAACAGTTTTGGTCTAAAATCCTTATGAAACTTGGTCAGTATGACCATCTCTACAAATCTAGGTCAAGTTCGATATTGGATCATTCCTGATTCTTCAGATGACACCACAGGCCTGCATGCAATTAATACTACATGAGGCTCTGTGAGACCTCTTGATAATTAAAGTTGTTGATTTCAGTGCAAGTTGTGCGATGTTGCTCTCAAGGATCTGTCACTGAATCCTTACCTGTGTAACAAACAAGTTACAAACCCTTCCACAAGGAATCAACAACTTCTCCACATTTATGAATTCAACCTGGATCGAGCTTACTTGACCATAGTTGGATGTTTAAGAACAAAGTTGCTGGAGGGATACAGGCATTGCCTCCATTCCTTTCTTTGGTCTGTCACCAACAAAATAATGCCTGCTCCTACTTATCCTTTGAACCTTATTCATGCAGACAATGTGTAGAAGTCATGTGACATTATAACTGTGACACAGCCTACTGTAAGTAGTTGCGGTATACCTTTCCATCAAGGTGCAAGCACTTAATTATTTCCAATTGGTGACGCATTTTGCTGAAGTGACAGTTAGAGGAATGGACATTGTAAGGAATCTGGGTGCTCTGTCGTAGCTCAATAAAACCAGATTCTAACATTTGCTCCATTCCTTTGCGCTGTTATATTTGACAACACTACACAAGAGGTCACGTCCAAATGATCTCTCTGGTAGTGCATGTTGTAGTATTGCCGTATGTAAACCTGTATGTACAGAGATTTACTCTCTGCACTGATGTATGAAGTTTAAACATTTATCTCATTGTAAACCTACAGCAGAGATTCTCTGCCCTTTCATGTTTGTGAAAGTAGCAATTTGATTGGATGATGTAAAGTTCACATCAACATAGCCCCATATGGAGTGCAGTCAGATCTTATATCAGTGTAAAGTAGTGGAGCTTATATGGGTCTGATTTAAATGAGATAGGTCTTAATGGTGTAAAGCATGGATACATCCAAGACTCCCTTTGGGTTCTGAAATGACCCAAAGTATCCCAGCTGAGGAATCGAACCAGGGACCTCTGGATTGGCAGTCAAGAGAATTATCTGCTTGACCGATGTGCCATCCTGATGATAATAATAGCTTGTGAGCTTAAAGAAGTAACAACAATATATACTCAAAACAAGTTTTATTGGAAAAAGAAAACAGTAGAAAATTCATCACAGACTACCTAACCATGGAATCCTACAAAAAATAATTTAATCATGCGTAAACAAAGTACTTAATGTTCAACCAACAGCTAATGTAATATGTCCAGGCACACATTTTTTGGTAAAAATACTTGTTTTCCCACAAGGTATCCTTTTTTAACCAGTAGTAACTAGACCTACCACTATGCATGTGGTGGAAATCAACATTGTTGTCAAATTTTCCTGAATGGGGGTGACCTGTCGCCACTGGGAATCAAACCTAGGATGCCAGTTTCGAATCAAGTATACTTTAACCACTGGGCCACAGCCTCAGCTGCATGAACAGACATTTTCAAACCGATTGAACAGTTCCCTTCTCATTTCTCTAGACATGGTTGCATGTTCATAGTATACAGAAACACGCTGGTATGTAAGTATAATTGTGTTTTGAGTAAATTTTTTATAGAAAGTAGAAATTTCCAACACCATATTTTATAAATGTAAACGATTTGGCAGCTTTATATTATCATTGCGTAATAAGAATTTCACATAGGCAAAAAAATACTTTATCAACATTTGTCAGATAGCAAAAATTGGTACAATACTACATGTGCATTCATAACAAGCAGTGCTGCCATATTTCAATGAATATTATCAAAATGAGAAAATGCTGTGTTTGAGATTTTAGTATGACAGACAGTTCAACATTTGAACCAGTTTTCTGGACATTAATTGTTAACCAGTACAAACTTGCTCTTCCGCAAGCATCTGACAACTTCTCCACATGTGGAAGACGTAACTGTGACCAATATCACAGAAAAAAATAGCCAGGAAATTGAATTCAGGTTTTCATGACGACCCCAGATCTAATCTTATTTTGTCAGTTGAACCGAAAATTTCTAAATAATTTTGCAATACCCATCATCAATTAACAATGCTAGATATATATACACACATTTGAGGGCTGTTGAAAAAATAATCCTAACAACAATGTGGCGTATAATGTATATACAAAAATAAAGTAAGCTTTGGATTTCATAATCTGCATCTTAGATCTCATTTTGTTAGTAAAAGGAAGTATTTTTCATAATTCTAAAACACCCCTCATCAATAAATATTGCTTAACTATATATGTAAACATACATTAAATTTTGAGGGTTGTCAAATAAATATCACCTAACAATGTGGAGAAGTACCTGGTATGTATAAATAGTATGAATAAATAATGTAAACTTTGGATTTCACATTTTAACAATACAAAAATATAAACTAAATCAGTAAAATGGATAACAAACAACACAAATGTATGTAGCACAAAATATATGGAAGACAATAAGAAAAATATATATTTGTGTCTGTATTAAATCAATTATGCTTTCTTTAACAGCCTTTTTGGTGAGGGTTATTCAGTGAGTATTTTGTACAGCATGACTTTAACATAACACCCTCCATACAAGTAACTAGTATGGAATTTTGATCAGGGTTTTAAAATAGTAAACTTCCAAATTTTGTGTATTTTAAGTAATTGTAGATTTTTTTTAAAGACAAAGTGAAAGAGCTTTGCATTGCAAAAAAGAGTATCCTCTTATCCCTGCAAATATTTTATTTCTCATACTTTCTTAAATCCTCATCAATTTCTCTAATCAAATCTTGAATTCTCCTTTTTCTTTCTACTTCTCTACGGTGCTGGAAGTAAGCGTCCAAATATTCTCTAGTTGACTCAACAGAATCAGTATTAACCAATTCCCTTAAAACTTCTAAAATTTCTCTTTTTGTTTCTTCAATGTCGGCGTCTATATCTTTATCAGTTGCATCAGCCGCATCAAAGCTTTGTCCCCTTTTGTCCAAATCAAATGGATAATTTCTATTGTTGAAATGCTTTCTTGGAGAAAAGTTCCAATCATTGAGAGATCGAGAGTCGAAGATTTGACCAATTTTCATCAAAAAATTGTCTACTGAAGCAGCATATTTTTTATCTGCCTCATCATCATTTTCTTCCATTCTGGTTGTCTCCCCTTGTGCTCTCTTGATGGAGGTAACTCTAGAACGCTTGAACTCTTCACTCTTCTTGTCTTTGAGATCTTCATTTGAAGGTATTGTTGCTCTCTGGTCAGGTTGTTTATTGTCGTCATAGAAACCATAAACTTTCATTGTAACACTGCAAAATGGAAAATAATATGGCATGTATTTTGAACAAACAAGATTGCTGTATTTCAACAAACGCCATGCTGAACTAAGGTGCTTTGTCACAAAAGGTCATAACCCTTGAGGTCAAAGCAATCTTAGAGCAAAGCTATTTTATTTTTAGGTTTCATTTATTTATTTTTTTAAACACAGCTGCCACATATGAATGAAAATTAGAAAAGATTTAGGTAGAGATTTCCTGCTCAAATGTTTTGGCTGTGGAGAAATAACATGGTTTTAATCTAGATGACTTCAAAATTGATGTGTTATTAGAATACTGGGGTCTTCCCTCTCTAAAAATGATCAGATGGGGCAGGGCATATTGCTGGCTTAAAATGAGAAGGTGGTAGGTACAAAATTGATATTTTGAGAAAACAAGAAAAAACTGTTTGAAAAACTGTTCTTTACTGAAAAATATGGAAAAAACAACTTTTGATCTTCAGTTTGGTCAACATGACTAGATGCGATTTTCACAAATAAATTCTCATCAGAAGCACCTTTTAATGCAGATTTCAAATATGCATGAGTCTTATAAGGTTGTATGTAGTACTAACGACCTTCTCATTAAAAGTCAGTGATATTGTAGTTTTAATTGTACTACTAACCTGATGAGTTGTATAGTATTCCCCTCATACTTGTTGTCAGGTCCTGGGTTATCACAAACTTCAGCTTCCCATGTACCATGTGAGTCCTCACCCCAGTTATGTACCGTCATAAATGTGAAATCTATGCCCTCGTTTGTATCATCCGCTGGACGATAAACCAGTAATGCTGATCTGTCAAAGTACAAATATAAATTTATGTCTGTTAGTTAATTCTGGTCTAACACTTTTGCTATACTTTTTCAATTATATAAGGCAGCACCTAATCAGACTACTTGAGGCCTATATAGAAGATTGGGAAACCAAATGTGTAGCCTTGTTTAAGGAAGTTGTAACTTAATTACTTAATTGCTGTATTTTCACATCAAGTACTTATCACCCTTTCACAAAAACCAGCCATTTCTCCACATGTGGAAGATGATCAACATTGATGTCAAATATTCATGGATGGGTATGACAGCTGATTCTACTAGCTGGGAATCAAACCGCATAGCTATGTTATTAATCCAGTGTACTAGATCACCCTGAGACAAACTGAAACAAGACTGCGTTTAGTAAATGATTATGCCCCGGTGGAAGAGCTAAGTCAATCAGCCCTTCATGGACAACAAACATTTTTGCGGTAAATGAACAGACAGGACAACCACTATATGGTCCAGCATCAGTAGATGACCCAGCAGTTTGACAAGTTCGAAGCAGACCTTTACAGTATCGTAACATTAAAATTTTGAAAATTCTTACTTTGTTCCTGCTGGTGACGTCAAGAAGATTTCCACGTTACCACGGCGACCAGATTCAGCTTGTACATGGAGCTGTACATGTTCTATGCTGTTGATTTTCTCAGATTCCTCGTCATAGCAACCATCAAAATTGATCCTGTATTTGTAACATCTTGAGCTCTGAATTTCTCTGTAAAATATGGCAAGATATATAGAGATAATAGGTGTAGAAGAATAGGTCTGTCGGATACAGAGTTTCAACTGGCAACTCTGCTGTAAGAAGAAATCTGTCAGATCACGCAGTAAGGTGACCTGATAAAGCAGCTCACATGGTCAGGTGGCGTGATATAGCAAAGTTCATCAGGCACACAGTTATCAGGCCGAATTTGCTGGAAGTGACTGGATAAACTGTTATACTTATTTAGTACTGACTTTTTTGGCTTATTTTAAGAAAATACATGTACCTATTTCCGTTTAATGGAAGAGATGCATTTACATGCCAGATATTGACATGCAGGACCAATATTGGAATACCTAAGCCTGATATTGGTACAATAGACAGATATAACCGATATTGGCTCTCTAGATCTAATTGAAAGCTAGACCGATATTGGCATGCTAGACTGTTATTGGCATACTAGACTGATATTGGTACACTGGCTGCATAGTGCCCTCGAGTGCCTAACCTAGTATATGCCAATAACCACTAAATTCACTTTTAATGCCCTGTTTTTTTTAACTTATACATAGTTAATGTAACCTGTCAGAAAGTTTACCTTTTCAGCACATAACGTTCAGAATCACAGATACGTTGCTTGGGTTTGAGTTCCCAACCCTGTGCTAACTCCACCATACGAGCACAATCCATGATACCAAACCCAAACTTGCTGTTTACATGGTACCCGGCTCCATTTACAATCCAACCATCAGTAATATGAGGAATCCTAGCAGCGTCTGCAGTCACATGTTGAACATCTCGCCATGTTAAATCGGGACTGCACGGAAAATGAAAGTTATCATTTATAATAGGAAAATTCTAAATATATTTAAACTGACAGCTTTAGAGAAAAACTCAGGAATTGATTGGCTGTAGAGAAGTTCAGAGGTCTTTCAATTTAATTACATATTTGTTTCAAATAACCTGTAATATCATTGTTACATTGTTTATTGCAACACACAAAAAACGACATACATTTTAACAGCTTCTTACAATTTGCCTAGTTTTAGCTAAACATTCAGTCTTCATCAGGGATGATGTTTTGTGTGAAATGTACTTACTTGGCTTGTAGAAGTAGAGCATAGCAACCAGAAGCCAGGGGAGCAGCGCTTGATGTACCTTCAAAGTTCTCTACACACCCGCCATCTATGTTTGTGGTAACCTGAATATCAGTAAAATATCACTAGTTAACAAGAGTTGTATGTAAAACATGTATGCCCCATAGCAGCCCAATAGTCAGTCAATGGTGACCTTGACTTTGTCCGATTGATCTAAAAAATGAATAATTGTCAACTACTTATGGTAACTGTCCTATAAATTTCAAGATCCTGAGATTAATTGGAAACCAGTTGTTGTGCCTATTTATTTGTGATCTTGACCTTTAACCAACTGGCCTCCAATGCAAAGAACGACCAATATAAGGAAAGCAGTATACCCCTCCTTAAAGATGGGAGCATGACAAGAAGGAGCTGGAAACAAAGAGTAAATGAAAATATGCAAATAGGACATTGTCAATGGAAACTACAAATTAGCAAATAGGCCCTTTGATAAAAAGAATCTGAAAATGTTGCAAATCAGATCATTGGCAATGACAATTAATAAACAATTTGTAAATGGCAATAAGCAAATAGAAACTGGCAAGTAGAACATACCAATTGCCACATGACAAATGGCAATCAGCATTCTATATCCATACAGAGATTGAAACTTACGACTTTAATCTTGTATTTTCCTGCGATTTCCTCCTTAGCAGTGTGTTCTCCACCAGTGGGTACAGAAATCATCGTAGAACAACATTTCTCACCGAAGAATGGTATGTCACCATGGTCAGTCAATGACTGGACAGAGATACTCTCGGGACTCGATACGTAACCATCGGCACCACACATATCACCGTACTGTCCACCATTACCAGTTGCCCATACATATATACTGCCTTTATTATCACGACCCTACAAACAATCAAATCTATCCATTACCAAATACATACTGGTACAGTAATTCAAATAACCAAACCCATGCTCTTCATAATTATATAACAAATATCAATTCAGGGTAGCACTAGCTTCAGAATCTGAAGGTAATTTTGAAACTTGTGACTAAATTTACCATTTATAGGCATAAAAACTTATAAGAGAAAATGACTCTTCAAACAAAAATCTTGAGGATGTGGCTTTTCGGACATTTCAAGGGTCAAGAGACAAAATGGAACTCCTACATCAATTAGATACGATTGTCACGTATATAGAGGATCTTTCTAGAGTTGTCAATTGTCAAATTTATATTACACGAGTTTTTGAAATTTTATTAAACAAGCCTTTGGCAAGCTTAATAATGTTTCTTTAACGAGTTTAATATAAGTTTATATCAATTGACAACAAGTATTAGATTCTTTATATCACAGGCCTCAGAAAAAATGCATCTTTTACATGAAAAAAACCCCGACTCTAAATGCAACGTCATTTTCAGCACAAAATGACGTCATTTAGGAGATAAAATGACGTCATTTATACGTTAGATTACACTCGTTAAGTATAAAGTTATACATATTGGTTATACTAACCCGCATACAAGGAAATTCATATGATATAAATTATCTCCCCTGAAAGTAAAAGCCTGAGCTTGAACAATTACTACATTGGTCCTAACTACTGTAAAATCATTAATTTTCGTGGGGGATTAAATTTCGTGGATTTCGTGGTTCACTTCAACCACGAACTTTAATCCCAATGAACATTAATTTTGACCCTTGCTTTGTTACCTGAAATGCAAATCCACGAATTCAAGTGCCAACGAAATTGTCTTTTTTACCAAAACCACGAAATTTCGTCCCAACAAAATTAAATGATTTTACAGTATTTGAGATTCTCTTGACTTCAACAATGTTTCTCACAATGATATCACTATTTTTAGATGTGAAATATTTCAAACATGGATAAAAGCAGAGTCCATGCATACATAACTTGACTCACCGTCTCGACACCCTTCCTCAATGCGTCTAAACAAGATCTTTTGGGTCCCTCCATAGTGGCCCCATCATCATGTGGTCCCCATGATGCACTGTATATATGTATGTGTTGATTATTATACAACAAGGCTCTAGCTTCAAGTTCATCTGTTATACGGCCATCCAATATCCTGATACCTGAAATATATACAGAAGTCAAAATTAAGGGCCATAATTCCATGAAGTTCATTTCCTAGCTTGCACATGCTCATGTGCACAGTCACACACTTGCAGTCTTAATATAAGATTATCGTATGCTTGCTAGCTTGCATGCCCTTCTAAGCTTGTGACAGCAAGCTTATGACTTAGCATGCCTAACAAAGCCTAAATTTGCCAGTCAGCTTTCCGCTGAAATATGGCAGACAAATGAATGCCTCCATACCAATTTGAACCGGGGTCGCCAGATGAGGCAGCAAACGCACTAACCACTGAGCTACTGAGGCGCACTTAACCTTAACAAGCAAAGGACAGAAGTATTCAAAATGCGTTTTGATGATTAAAATCAACACATATTACATAGCAACTACTCCCAGAGGAAAATCAACAGTTATGTCAATATGTACGGAAGAAAATATTGAGGCACATTTCCTTCTAAAAAAGTAGCCATTTAATATATGTATAACGCAGCAGTTTAAGCACCATATTTTACCTGCATGGCACTTTAAGGGTGACACAGAACATCTAAAATTTATATAAATGCATAAGGCCAACACAGCAACCCAGTGACCTTAGACTTACCGCCAATACTTGCACGAGGGGCCACGCCTACTCCACAGATACCGTTTCCTGCTTCAGCTGCAATCTCTCCCGCACATCGGGTACCATGACTGTAATAATGCAGAATATTTATTATTATAATTTATGACCAATGAGTCTTTCGAAATAATAATTATATTTAAGATGCATCATCTTCTTACTATAGTATCAAAATAATTTATATAATTAGCTGTCAAAAAATAAATTCATTGTCTACAATGGAATTGCTTGATTTTTTATTTTCTAATTTAACATAGATTATATAGCTTTGCATTTTCCTGATCCATAGAAAATTAATCATGCTTTCATTGATTTTTTTTTAAAAACCTGCAAAATATTTTTTAGCTACCCATACATTTTCTTAACTACCCCCATCCCTAACATAATGTTAGAGGGAATATTATCATATAACTGAAAATAACCAATGTTTACGGCATTATAAGCAGTACATAAAATGCAATATGACACACTATGCCCGGCAGAGATATTAATGATTTGGTTTAAACAGAAAGAAAAGCATGATGTGACAAAACAAAATCACCACATACATTTATTTATATCAACACAAAAATACATTTACAGTAACACAAAAGTACAAGTAACAAGTACATGGAATAAGGAAGTCCCCTACCAATTATCAATATTTCTGTTGCCATGGCAACCAATACTCTGGCTATATCAAAACAATTTTTTTTAAAATTTTTGTTAAAACATCTAAATGCCAATTTTTTGCCTGATACTAGACCCTTCGCGAACCCTGTAACCACAAAAGCCACATTTTGACCCTCGGGTTTGTGACTGCATAGGTGTCCATTTTCATCGAACAATAGGTTTTACTTATAAAATGATAAAACTAGGTACCATGCAAACTGCCCAGACTGTCTCAGCCACTAAGAAAACACAAGCAAAACATCAATTGAAAATAACATCAACAAAAAAAACCACAATAAAATTAGAGAAACCAAACCAACAATAAGAAATTGCAGAACACAACATGAAAATATCCAGTACTCACAGTACATATTTACCTGTTGCCGACATCCACAAGCATGACTTATTGTGATAAAAATGTACAATGCTCATTAATTTTTATGATTGTAATAAGTAATATCTACATTTATAATTGATAATTTGTGTACATTGAAAGTTCAGTTGATCATTGAAAAGGATTTAACTTTAGTTGTAAGACATTGGAAATATTGACCATGTTTGTAAAGTTAATGTGATTCAAATTCTCTTGATAATATTGCACAAAACCTTTGACAAGTAAATCTGTAGAGTGCATTATTTCTCCAAAGGTCCGTTGATAGGCCTTTATGTCAGGAAAGTGTGCTATATATTAGATGGATTCATGAATATGCAAGGAACTCCATTATCGATTGTGAGCGATAATAATACCATACTTACAAAATTTAATACATAAATATTTAGCTAGTGCCAATGTAAAATAAGAGCAATAATTATTTTAAAAAAAGAGGACATTCTGGGACATCTGAATGGAGACTTATCTAACTACTGATTTGTAAGGATGGGCTCAGATCAGCATCAACAGTTACTTGCAAACAATTTCAGAGCGCAAAATTATTTTACATCCCTTTACCACTCACCTATTGTCTCTGTTTTTATCAGGGGTTGGGTCGTTTTCTTCGTCCGATGGATCATTCATATCTGCACTTGCACTTTGATCCTTAATACATAAAAATATATAAAACGTCATGGTAACAATAAAAACATATGCAGGGATGCAGCTTGATTCAAATCAAGGTGTAGGCTGTGTTAGTTTAGGAGCCTGTCCCAGCTTTTATAAATAATTTTTGACAGTTGCAAAGATTGCCAGTATTTTACAGTGAAAAGCATACCAGTAGTGACCATGTTTCGTAAAAGTACATTGAAACTGAAAGAGACCTCCTGAATGTTAACAATCAGTTTACATATTGATGTCAAAAGAATGATGACCAACATAAAATAGTGATTATAACAGCTTACAGTACAAAGTGAACCACAGGATGTCAACGTGGAAGGCATTACATAAGAATCCCCCTTGATACCCTAGCGGTAGAGCACCTGTTTCACATATGAAAGGTGTTGGGTTCAATCCCAGGCTGCCACATACAACATGTACTTAAGTTGTCAAAAATGTTACTGGTATCTCAACCTTGGTTGACACTCTATGTTAATACTTGTTTTAGTTGTAAGTTACTACTGGTTTGACTGCCGCCAGGATAACTCGCCCATGCCATTTATACATGTTGGTTGTTTATCCATGGAAATTCAAAGAAATTCCACCTTACAGTATTTGAGGAGTTCATCACACAAGATTTATGCTACGTAGGTATGGACTTACAGATGGACAGACAGCATCAAGGCTATTTGTCCCACTCTTAAATAGGTTTTGGGACACAAAAAATTACCAGGTAGGAATTTTAAAGGTGCTTACATAGTTATTTCTTAAATCTGGATGTCTATAATCCAGACCATCATCTAGTATGGTAACTACGACTCCCTTTCCATCAAATTGCTTCTTCCAGGCATTCTGTACGTTGATATCCACCCCATCCTCACCGCCCGTCTGACCGTGATTGTCCTGTGAAAATATCATACAAACCAATCATGTTTATTCTGGTTTATAAGAGCTGTTTTGAGAGATAACTAGAGCTGTAGCCAGTTGGCAGACTAATTCTGGTGAAAATCATTGAAGTGCAGATTCCTTCCTTCACCCACATCTACATGTTGAGATTGTTCATTTATAAAAGTTTGAAGGAAACCCTGCAAAAATTATAGGAGTCTATGGACACTAGACAGAGGGATGGACATACAGACAAGCTGAATACAGTTATTTCTCTCATTTTCACTGAGGCAATTTTTCCATATGTAGAGGACATTTCACAAATTAACAGAATTAGTGAAATTATGTCTGCACAAAATGGTATTTTTCAGTAAACCAAAACAATTTGGCCCATTGAAATTAAATGATTTTACAGTATTTGATGCAACTTTTTGTGTTGTATTTATTATGTATAAAATGTTGTTTATTTTAAGAGGCTCATTAGGAAGATTGGGCAAATGCCTAACTACTGGTATGTGTTAAAGTCTATTTTACGTATCATTTTTATCATTTTTATTATGAATCTTGTAACAAACGCAAACATTAGATCTCACATTTACATTGGTTTTAACAGGTAGTATATAAAAACCATGGCATGGTTTAAATTATAAGTTAATAGACATCATTGTTCTATGCCGCCCAGGAGGCGGCATAGAGTATGAAAGGGTGCAAGCAGATGTCCCAGGAGGATACAAGATTTGATTGGTTATAACGCTGTTGGACTCGCCCGTCAGGGGTAAAATAGGATGATAAATGTTCGGTAGGTACTAAAGTCCAAGTCCCAGGAGGATACAAGATTTGATTGGTTATAACGCTGTTGGACTCGCCCGTCAGGGGTAAAATAGGATGATAAATGTTCGGTAGGTACTAAAGTCCAAATCAGTTCGGAACGGGTGTTTATATAACGGCTACATATGTTGCAATTTGCGGGTCTTAGCAGGGGCTATTAAAAAGTAAAAAAAAAACTATTTGCGCGGAGCGGCGATTTTCCTTTCGAACTTTTATGGAACATGTTAAATACTTTCATGTCTGTCAGATATTTTTTAGTTATGATTTTCGATTTTTTCCAGTTCTTAGGTTTTGTCTTAATCTAAATTTGATAAATGCAAGTGTTTTTTTAATCTCTATGTTTCTTTATTTATGTATGTCAGAATAGTTTGTTTTGCCAAAATTTAAACGGGTAAATATAGCTTGCCAACATTGAACTGACACTTCTTATTTACAAAATATTCATATGCGCTCCTATACTGCTGCCAAATGGAACTAGTTCTATGCATATTTTAAACTATGTTGAACGTATTAATTCGCAATAAATTTACTTATCAAGCTCACAAACCACGAAATAACAATGTCCTTTAGTGTCAGTTTCACGTTGTCAGGCTATACCACGTTATTGGAATACACTTTGTTATTTTATGAAACATGCTAAATGCCATCTGTGAAGCATTAATCAATATTATAATGGTGCTCATATTTCTAAAACATGTTATGTTCATTTGAATAAATATTTCAATAGAAAATAGAATGTTTTCATGTTTTCTATTCTTTCCTGGTGTTTCACTGCCTTCAAGTTTTTAACCAGGTTTTCCAAAGGAAAACTCTGGTTATTAGATTGCTGAATGTCGGCGGGCCTTAACAATTTCTTCTGTGCACAACTCCTCCTACATTTCTTCATAGATTTCAACCAAACTTTCAGAGAATGATTGTCATCATGTGACCTGGTGCATATTATCAGGGTTTTATGATTCAACCAATTTTGACGGAGTTATGGCCCTTGAAACAGAAAAAATTGGCCGCTTTCCTTATGTCGCACGGTACTCAAAGTACACGACATAGAGTCATGAAACCTTCACAGAAATGGTCAGGATGTTTTCTCTACACCTGGGGTTTCACTCCCCTTTCAGTTTAGTACATCCAGAGTTATTAGCCATTGAAATGGTGTAAAATAGCCATTTTTGACTTGTTTCACATGCTACTCAAAAAGTATTTGACCTAGGATCATGAAACCTTTATAGAAATGTTTGACAGCATGTACTCTAGTGCACCTGGGGTTTCACTCCCCTTTCAATTTAGTACAACCAGAGTTATTGCCCTTGAATTAGTGAAAAATACCCATTTTCAGCAATCTTAAGTTTTTGCAGCGTACACTCAACACATGAGAATAACTTCCCTTGTGCATCACACATCACGCCGGAATTTTAGTTTGTTTACAAGTTTCTACCAATACCTTTTACTAAATAAAAAGATTTACTTAAAAAGAACTAGCGGCATCTTTGATGCCCAGCATCAACATTTCACTTGTATGAATATTGGTACAAGTGATTATCACAGTTAGTTAATCTTATAGGCACCCTACTTGGTATATTCGGATAGATCAACTTTTTATATGATAATTTTAATCAAGTAGGTTTTATAGGTAATATAAATTTTGTTTCAAAATATTCACAGTGTTCACAGGCATATGTATTATAATAGCTTCTTTAAAATTATAAAGTAGACTTTCGAAGCAATTTCTTTTTATATCCAATCGCATTATTTTAGTTCTGGTATTATTGGGGTAAACATTTAGATGTGAACAACTGTAAGGCTTCAATGGATAAATTTAAACAATAAATTAGGAATTGCGTGCAATACAGAAGTCTGCTACCTGGTTTTCAGATTGTCCATGTTTCTGTTGCCATGGCAACTACAATTTTCGGCCGAATTAAGAACATGCATAATTTCCTTATTGGTCCCTATCCACATTCCAAGTTTCATAAACCTGGCTTGACAGACTGACGGACACCGATAGAGGGCAAAACCGGTGTGGGACTAATTAAGATTTCATTGTTGTGAAATAGCAATTTCATTTTACAGATAAACCTAAGTACATAAACCAATTATGTGGATTAATTAAATATATTACATACAAATATGGTTGTTAAATCGATGAATTAAAAGCATTTAAAGAAATTTGAGTGCTCACATTCAAAGCCATAAAGGAAAAACTATAATTTCTACACTTAACAATGCTGATGTAATGAATTAGGTTATATCTATTAGATTTATTCAGTTTTCTTGGAGTATTAACTTGCCATTATAATACATGGTGTCTGTTGCCTAAGCAAAGCACTATCAAGCACCTTCATTCAGTTACCTTCCTTTCACTTTCGCATTCACTTAAATTTAGAAGGCATGGATTATCTCCCGTTGAAAGCACTATGTAGCGCTTTGCCTAGGCAACGGACACATGATGTGGAACATAACCCAATTGTCATTAATTTAGGTTTTACAAAAGAGAGGCTAAAAGTTATATAGACAGTAATTATGACACTTTAGAACCAAATAAAAAAGACTTATCAATGCTTATGATTTATAAAGCTTTAAAAAGATCTACCCAACAAAGATGGTGCAAAAAACAGGGTAAAAACTTTTTTTTTATGTTTTGAAAAAGCCAACAGAATTGGTCAGATTACCAAAATTAATGAAAACAAAGAAAAGAAAAATTTGACTTACCAGATACCACTGGTCTTCATAAAATTCATCATTATACTGTGGCCCAAGACCATCTCTTGTAGCAAATTTGTCTACAACACGGTAAAACTTGCTGTTGTCCTTTATTTCTGGAATCGGAAGTTCAACTTGCTTGTCATATAGTATCCCATGATTCCTTTTGACTCGTTTCAGCGTAATCTGCTGTTCAGCAAACTTCACCTGCAGCATAAGAAACATAAGACCTGTTACGGTATCATTATTTGAAAGCTTATATATACAGTGAGATAATTTGAGAGCTTATATCTACAGTGATGTCATTTGAGAGCTTATATTAACAGTGACGTCATTTGAGAGCTTATATCTACAGGGATATCATTTGAGAGCTTATACTTAATGTAGTGATGTCATTTGAGAGCTTATATTTACAGTGACATGATTTGAGAGCTTATACTTTAAAGTAACATCATTTGAGAGCTTATATATAAAGTAACATCATTTGAGAGCTTATACATGTACTTAAAATGACATCATTTGAGAGTTTATACTAAAAGTAACATCATTTGAGAGCTTATACTTAAAGTAACATCAGGTAAGAGCTTATATCTACAGTGACATCAATTGAGAGCTTATAATAATTTACAGTGACATCATTAATATTAAGTAAGAGAGAACACCAGAAATATCTTATTTGTGCATAATGTATGTAATTTGAAGTTGATGCTAATTCACCAAGCTATAAAGGAGGTGATGGTGACTTACCCGGGTATCTTGTTGTAGTTTGGTTATATAATGATCAGCACTTCTCTTAGACCGACCTGTCACTTCTGGATGTTCCAATACGTACATATCTAACATCGATACCTAATAACAAAACAATGTGTAATCAATGTATGGTAAAACCTCAATAATATGACCATGCTTGATGGGACTAATAAAAATATGGTCTCACTAATCAGCCTCTTTTATCATGCAGATCTCAATTAGCCATTTTCATATTAGTTTATACTAATTTATTTAAGGTTGATTGTGAAACAAGGTTTTCCAAATTATATTAATCACTCTCGACACCTCATTTCAGATCCATCGCCACGAGGATACGAGAGAAGAGAAGCCAGTTTCCCTTATATGCTGAGCGTGTAGCAAGTGATTTTGTGGTACTTAGTACTATTTTCATGTTGTCTTTGGTATGACACAGCCAAGAATCGACCTCCCGCTTTCAAAGCGGATGCTCAACCACTATGCTATAGATGAGGTCCATGGTTTCATATTATTTCCATTAACCAGCCACTTGCACTTAGCATTTGTATCTGATTAATGATTAACCATGAAGACAGCTAAGATATGCATAACTAAAACTTTAATTTATTAAACAGGTAACTTCCAAAACTGCTATTTCGCAATGTACAAAAATGGAATAAACTTAATTAAAAAGCAGAGGTTGGGTCCAACATGAATGTTTGCTACAGCTTAGTCCTGGTGTCAAGATGATCAAAACCCAGACAAACAAGGGTAACATACAAGATAATCACATTTCGCCAAAATTCCAGGGGTTCTGGATCACCGCCCCCTTCCCCTTTCAATCAGCATGTGCTAATACAAGTGATGCCTTACCTTGTGTACCATATTGAATCCATTGTCCCGTGCTACACGTTTAGCAATATCCTCATTATCTACCTCTATAAGAAACTTGTTAAGATAATGACCAGGTTCTTGTGGATCATATTCCTCCAATGGTAGACCCGGACTGACAGTGAGACATACCCCCAGTAGTAATATACTAAGTCTCTTCCACATCTTAACACGTTACCTGAAAATATAAGATTCGTTTTATTGTAAATATATATATACATTTCTATGTAATAGTACTTTATTTTGGTACTTTAAAGAGACTCAGGCCCCAATCTCCCAAAACATTTCAATCGGAGCAAATTCTCATCTCAAATATTGTCATATGTTGTTTTGACAATTTCCATGGTCTGGAGATAGTCAAAATTAGCATACAAAAACAGCAAACATTACTCTTAGTTTATTGCAGTAAATTTTAAGAAGTTCTAACTTCAGATTTATTTCAAATTCCAACTCTGATTTTGGCAAAATCTCAATTTGAGATGAGATTTCTACTTGAGATGCTTCAAGAGACTGGGGCCAGTTCTCTGTTTCATCAATGAATCAAGTTTGTTGAACAGTAGACTTAAATGCAAGCCAAAATAGTCACGAGCTGTTTCCCTTTGACCACATAATAATAAATCGCTGGAAGCGATACATTTTTATTGGTGATTTGAATATATTTTTGACATTATAGAGACATATTTGCGCACACTTTCTTCTGGCAAATTATGATAATCGATAGTGCTTTGTACATTTAGCTCATTTAATGTGAAAGAAGAGAAAAATATGCTAGTTATAGGGAATGCCTCTTTAAAACAATCAGCTTTTGTGCATAATAGCAATGACATTCGGTATCATTTTATATAGGAAACTGTGTATTGTATGATTTGTTCAACGATGACTAACATATTAAATTGTGATACACAATGTACAGTAAAACCACGTTATCTCGAGGACTAACCGGGACATGCCAAATGATCGAAATATACCGGGAGCTCGACATAGCGGTGTGATATAAGTATACTGCATATATTTAGCTCATTCGTCGGGACTTTGAAATTTGCTCGAAATGAGCCAGGTGCTTGTAGTATCGATGCTCGTCTTAACAAAGTTTTACTGTATTTCAATTACAATATGATTATACACCTGATTGATTTCATGATTTCATTACCAGCATCCTGTTTGTAAAACTTGTAAATTATTATACATGTAGCCTCCGGGTAGTATGGGGTAATACATACATATATACACACAGGTACGTCAACACCATTGGACCATGATATGTACCAGTCATACACCACCATATATACAACATTACCAATACAACATACATGATACTTATTGATCCAAATCTTCTTCTTAATCCTTAATGATTTGTGTATGTTGTATGGTGATAGAGAAAAGTGAACTTATTGAACCATTTGTGTACCTGTGGAAAGTACAAAAGACTCCTTTTTTTAAAGGGACTAAACTCCATTCCGATGATAAAAACACGTTTTTTAGAAGTTTTAATCACAAAACTATGTTTTACGAATACATAAATATTTTAATTACCTCTTACATTACGATCAAATGTGCTACTGATGAAAACCAACAAACATTTTTACTGTCCGTTAATAAGGGGACAGATTTCTTGGAAATTATACACTCCTAGGCTATAGGACAATGTTGAATATATAATTTATTGCATTAGTCACGCAATAAATTTTAAGGGTTTTAAATGTAATAAACGGACCTTATGTGATTATTTTTCGTCTAGATAAATAAGTCTAGATTCTTATATAAATGTTTTATGTCAGTCAAGCCAAAAAATGTGATTTTAAATTAAGAGAATTTTTTAATAAATTTTGCAATTTACCAACTGGAGTTGAGTCCCTTTAAATTCTAATCAAGTTACTTAGGTTAGTATTTTTTCTTAAATCTCAGTTTTTACAAAACCTAAGGCTGTGTTTGTTTGCAAATTTGCTTTCATTTTTCATAAGTGTGCATGGTGTCTTAAAGACAGGTTTCTGTTAGGGTCCATGTAGCCTTATTTAAAGCTTGAGTGAAGGATATTGACAGGAGCAAAAATCACAGCACTGCCTGGTTGCATAAAATCAATCGATGGCTTAAAAAGAGAATATGCATTAGTCTTATGGCACTTCTTATGAGCCTATTTTCATGAAAATCGCAAATTGTCATGGTGACCAAACTGAAGTTGAAAAGACTTGTTTTACCATATTAATATTAATATTAATATTGGGAAGCAGTGGCCTAGAGGTAGGACGCGCGCTTCGGGATCGAGAGGTCCCGGGTTCGATCCCCCTCTGGACCACTGGTTAATTTCTCTGAGCAAGACCCACAGCTCCACTCCACCATGGTGTAAAATGGTACCTGAGAGGTCAGTGTCTAATCCTGGGCGCCGCAGATCGATGTTGGCTGCCACACCACAGGAGAGAAATAGTCTCCCCAGGGAGACATGATTGTAGGTTCCATATGTAGCCCAATGATCAGGGGAAGTTGAAATGTCAAAGGGTGCTTGAGCGGCCTAACAACTGAAAAGAGCCCTAGAAAATTGGTAACTTAACTTTTTTTAACTTTATTAAGTAAAGAGTGATTGTCAGACAGTTATTCATGTTTTCTCAAAATATTAATGTTGTAGTTACGACCTTCTCATTCTAAGCCAGCACAATGTTCTGTTTACATGATACAATTGATAGTTTAATTTGTCTAATTCTCTATTATGGTAATTACATTCGATAAAATGTCAAAGCCCCGAAAGACTGAATATTTAAATAGGTTTTGATTTTACAACAGCAATATTGTGTTGATGTTTGAATGCATTCCACTAAGTTAGCAACACTGATAGTCAAAGCTTAGCACATTTAATCCCACACAACTGTAACTGCAAATGTACTGTTTGATAGAGCACTGCAATTGTGAGCTTCATTGAGGACAAGAAATTATTTTTCTGGAAGGCACCTTATAATATATAGTCCATGGGTATGCTACTACATAAGGTTTACAGTCCAGCAAGAAATACATTGGGTTGTATTTAAAAATAAAGTAATACAAAATGATACAATCTGTGACAATGTATGCATAGGCACTTTGTTTCCAATGATCTGAGGGTGCCCTCACCCTGTATAGAATAAGATAGAAAGAATCCTTGTGTGTGGTACTTCAATGTGTAAGGACCTGACAAATACTGAAACCAAGTGTCTATGCATGTAAACTTTATGATGACATGATAACAAGTTATAGTATCAAGCCAAACTGTACTGCAAGATGTGAACAATATTCAAAACATGTCATATCTCCTGAAGATTTGTTAATTTTGTTAGGTAGAAAAAGTTACATATTTCAGTGATCCCAGTTTAGAGATATTTTATGACAAGATTCTATTTCAGCTGTATAGTGCTGGTCAGGTTCCAGTGTACTGTCGTCATCTCGTGATGTGACGTCCGTGTCCAGGGTGACAGACCTATGCGTTGTTCAACAAACCACCACAATCACACTTGAAACGCCTAGTGGTCGACTGGATTATGTATTTAATGTCCATGTTTGGAAGGTGTGTGCACCGTCTTCTGTACAACTTGCATTGGTTATGTTCTGTCACATGCTAATCAGATGCTGTGTGGAAGAGCACACGTAATCACGTGACGTTCGTGCCTAGTGTTACAGACGTGCGTTGTCCAGAAAAGCACCACAATCACATTTGAAGCACTGAGTCACATGGTTAGTACTGTGTGGTCATTCATAAGTTCCAGGAATAGTGATTATATTTATAAATAAGTCTACAGTACCTGACCACCGAATCAATAGTGAGAAAGTGGCACCAAACATAAAACGTCGTCTTCACAATTTGGTTCATCTGTTCATTAGATATTGTTGAATCCGTCAAAATAATTTTTAGAAGTTGTGTTTCAAGTTTCAAATCAAATTATGATGTTTGCATATGTATATTTCAATTAGTGTATGTGGTGTACTATATATCACACACGTACAGTATAGGCAACACGAGCAGATAAAATATATAAAGTTTTATAAACGAAAATGTGCCATTTACGTGTAGGAAAGTATCACAAAATTGTCCTTACCCCTCGTATAAACACGACTCAGTTTATGTCCTTTCTCCTTGTGTATAAAACATCACTCCATTTTGTTTTAATTTAATCCGTCTGCACCAAACACGAATAAAATGTTGAAAAACGAATTATTCGTGATAAACGAGCCCCGAAATATTAGCTCCTATTGTCCACGGATTCACAGCACAATAGACTACGTCAATGCATCGATATATTTTGATTAAGCCTTGCGTACATGTAAGTTTATTTAAAAGTGAAGTCGTGACATGGTGTTTAAACTCCAATATCCTTTTACAAGACGACTGTATTTGGTATTATAATAGCTTTTGGGTATACAAATACGTATATATTTAGATTTTGATATGACGTAGATCCGTTTCTCATTGTACCGTGAATACACACATTTACGTTTATTAATTCCTTTCCCCCAAGGCGGGTATATCTTTAGTTTAATACACATAGTGAAAGGGTATACAATTTATCATTATTGGACAGTGTAGGCGGATTTAGTTGGTTGGGTTTTATGTAATTCGAACCACAACTTTGACAAATCTGTTTATCAAGATTATGATGAAGATAAGAAACACTTTAATTTCGATTAACATTGCTGTGTAGTATACAGTAGCAATTCTTCATGGATATAGTTAACCTCATTGTAACCTGTGCAGTTTATAATAAAACAAGAGATGATTGTAAAACACATACAGCATGCACCGTACCAACCCAATAGTCGAAAATGTTACTTGCCCTTTGACTGGCTTACTTTAAAGTCAATAGGGTTATTAACTGTTGCTTACCAACCTCCATGCAAAGTTTGCAGTTCACAAGTTTTTTCTATAAGCTCATTTCTCAAATGTTGATATAATTGACAATGAAACAATACATGTATCTCATTTTCGACAGCAAGTTTACAAATAGGACATAATCGTTGGTTTTCAAGTAAATTCTCATAACTCCCAGTTTCTTAACGTAAAGGTGCGATTCCACGTCTAAATTTAGTATATGCTGTTTTATATTTCTTTGGCATGTTGTTACATCGTACATATTCTTCGATGGTGTATACAGTCATAAAATTTTAATAAGTCCTCAGTTTATTTCTTCCCTACCTAGAGGGGCCAATATCCCTTTGAACACTGGCTCTCAATAATATATTTATCCATGGAAAAGTCAACTACCATATTACTAAATTGTTTTGACAATAAGTTAGTGCAATTTTCTGCTGTATTTATCAAATCTATATTGGACAAAATTACAAATACTGTTTATAAATGAACTGTCCTTGGCATTACCACACACAAATAGTCTACAATTCAACCTTGTGGCGTTCATTGACTTAAATCTATAATACCATTGCTGTGACACAGACCTCCATTGTTTAACATGAGACGGCTGCCAAATTAACTCACCATATAGTGCGCCTATGAATTGTGTCCACCCTTGTCCACCCTGTGGCACTTGCCGGGACGGCAAATCGTTATTTCCGGACACAGTTTGACAGCGAGTTGGATGTAGGACTAAGGTGATAAGTAAATGCTACATAGGCGTAAATATGACCTAAATAGCAATTATATTATTTTAATTATATAGTCGCCACGTTTGGTGTATATGCGTGCGTCCGTCCGATTTTGACCAGACTTTGTCATGCTTTGACCAATCTTACTCATATTGGGAAAGAATGTTGATTTCCATGAGAAGGCGCGTCATTTCCTCCCACCGGTTTATATCTCAAAGGTCAATGTCACAATTGAAAGTCAAAATGAAGCTTGCACGGACTGTTACTTTGTCATGCATTGACTAATCTTGCTTAAAATTAGCATGAATGTTAACCTTTATTTGTCGGAGTGTCATGAGTAACCCCTGGTTCCTATCTCAAAGGTCAATGTCACAGTTGGAGGTCAAAGGTCAAATTAAAGTTTGTACTGATCATTTCTTCTTTATGCATAGTGGGATTAGATGGAACTTGGCACCTTAAGTTTGTGCTTTTTTCAACGTGCACCGAGGCTCGACATAATTTGTCCGAGTGCACAAATTTCTAGACTTTGGGACCGGCTCAAAAAGAAAGTGTGTATTATTTGTAAGCCTATTATGAGCGGCATGTCCAAAAATCGTCAATGATACAGTTAAAACATACCCAAAGATTAATCTAAATATAAAGATCCCATGTTGCTCATCAATACCAGATTCCACCACTTTTTGTGTACTACGTTGTGTATGTCTCAGTGTTGGCATAACGGACGGTCGACTGAGTAACGGACAGGACGGTGGGAAATACTGGGAAATACCGGGAAATACTGGGAAATACTGGGAAATACTGGGAAATACCGGGAAATACCGGGAAATACTGGTCAATTGGAAAATACAAGTGGTCGATTGAATTGGTCATGTGAAATTATGCTTCCATACATGTATCTTTATCTATATACCTAGCTCTACTAGTGTAAAGGTTATCAACTTATTATTTGTTTTAAAATCTATTTTTGTTTCATGCTAGTTGTCTTCAATGGGATGCTTGAAACTCATGCACTTTGTGTAGAAAATTGTCCATAGAACATCTTAATTTTGTATTGTAGGGTACTAGGGTTATGTCCAGTTTATGATGTAAACACTCCCCCAGACTAATCCTTTGTTAACTGCAAGAATATGACACAATATTGCATAATCTGTTAGTTGTCAGTTTCACACTTCACACTTCACACTTAGTTGACCTGATTTAACAAGGTGCTAAATTAGTTTAAGCCAATTTTTATAAGCCTAAATGATTATCAGTATTAATTATTTATAACAGTCTCTCTCATGCACTTTCTAGTATAACTATAACATTACAACTTTCATTTTAAATTGAAATTAATATATTAATTATTACAAAATATTTTAATTAGATTTGTAACAAGTGTATTTGATCTATATGTTTAAATCAAAATTTAGTTATTAAAGAATAATTGTGTTTTAGATTTTTTTTTCACATTGAAATTGAATCGACCAATCCAATCAACCACTTTGACCACCAGTTCATTTGACCACTTGTAGATCATACTCTCACATAAATTGAGGATCTATTCAATGTTATTGAACTGAATAAAGAACAGCATGTGAAAATCTGAGAGTTCAATTGCTTCATAATGAATTTAAAATAACCAGTACACAAAAAATCCCACTTGACCATTCAATTGACCAGTATTTCCCGGTATTGGACACTTTGGGAGTATTGGACAGGACGGTATTTCCCGGTATTTCCCGCCCGGTAAATACCGGGGCGGTAAATACCGCCCAACACTGGTATGTCTTGATGGAGTAGAGGGTCTATCTATAAAGTATTTCTAGATGGAAATACGCATGATTTAAAACTACTAGAAATAAAGATCTGCTCGGTGTAACTTTCAAGGCATACCCCCCTTAAAACTCATATTCTAACACGATTCGCGGATTAATCCAATACACAAAGAACGAACCGAACCATGTTTTATTGCCCCCATAAAACATACCTATCAAATTGGCTGTTTCTATTTACGCCCAGTATCACTTGACATATTTATGAATGAATGAACGTAAACTTTATAGTAAAATTTACTACGAGTCACGATGACAAGGCGAGTTGCACGAGAATCCAGTGTTACATCTATGACGCATCTATTTTTAGAAACTCCAATATACTCTAGAAACCAAGATTTATTAAAGCTTCTGATAATCAATCCATTTATATTTTTCATTTTATGAAATAGATACCATATACTCGTGTTATTAAAATTGTTTCAATGTTTAAATTGTGGTATTTCCTTCAGAAAATTACGAAGGTCGTTTTCGTTAACGGGGGAGGTTCGTGGAATTATGTTCAATGTCAAATGGGTGAAAATGGAATGCGCGCAGTTAAATAGTGCGGGATATTATCGTATTTAGAATCGAAATAAAAACTCTGTTCTTGTATATTGTCGGTGAATAAAACACGGGCACTCGTTCGGATGCGGAAAATTAAATCACTCGTGCTACGCACTCGTGATTTAATTTTTACGCATCCGAACTCCTGCCCGTGTTTTATTCACCGACAATAAACGCGAACAGATTTTTATTTCTTAATTTAAAAATGCCTATGCTTAATGTTCCGTCTTGCAACAAGACTATCTTATACTGGAATCAATGCCATCTGCTTATAAAGTACAATGACCCTCTGCCTATATGCGATGCAATGAGCTGATTGTAATGAGATTGGAATCAATGTCACATTGACATTTACCATTTCTGACTTTTGGGCTGAATGTGTTTAAACTTTAACAACCCTTTCTATTCATTTGGTTTCAGTAGCATGTTGATAAACGTTCCGTTAATTTAGTAACCTAAAATGTACGCATTGTACAAAAGGGTCATGTGCTATGTTGTTGTAGTTGATATTGATGTTATAATTGTTGTTGTTTCTTGTACCTGGGAGTCTCCGTAGGTCAATAATTAGCGCGCTTGTCGCGGGTTCAAATTCGGACGGGGGCACTCATATGCCTGCCAGGCAGGGAGTTGACTGGCAAATAAAGGCTATGTTCGATATTTTTGTACAATGGGAAAGATGCAATATGACTGAAAAGATGTGAGATAACTAGTTTCAGTAGCTTCGTTCAAAATAGTAACCTCAAAATAACGTAAATTAATTGAAAATGAATGTGCTTTTTTGGAGAAACAGGTATTTTTTGCTGCTGCTGGCGGCCACATCAAACACATATTGCAATAATGCTACCCGATTATTATAGTGGATTAACACCAAAATAATCTGCGCTTAATTGTTAATTAACATAATTAGTCTTAATTTGGTGCAGGTACCTTTAATTGGTCATCAGTTTGGTTATTGTCGACTTTTGATCTATATGGAACTAACACTTTAATAATCTGTGTTAATTATGCAATCATATTCGTAATTGTAATAATTAGTCTTAATTTGGAGCATGTACCTTTAATGATAGTTGACCGACTTTGATCTTTTCAATGCAGTAACAATAACAAATCCACACCTTTAAATTCCAAACAAAGTTCGCAATTTAAACAAAAAACAACAACAAATTTGAGTCAATTTTGTATCTTGTATGTATAGTGCAGAAAATTACAGTGTATTCAGATCTAATAATTGCATTCAAATTGTTAGTATACATTTTACGCAAATCAAAGTATTGCTGAAATTTCTGTCAGTCATTTAAAAATCATTTGTTAAAGGACTCATTTTAATCGCTTTCCGAAGCATTCGAGTTGTCTAAAGTTTGGAAACATTTGTTGTTATTCTGTGCCGTTCAAGATGTCTGACAACGGGTGTGGAATTTGTAATTGCCCGGCTTGTTGGAAATATATTCAGTATCCACGATACAGGAAGGTATGTATACATTTATCATATTGTTATATCTATTTATTTGGACAAGACGCAACCTTTTGAGTTTCAGGAAGCCATATTATGCCAAAATTGCGTTTTCAATGGTTCTTATATCAAATAAGTACTTTATAGCTTATTTCTAACATAGAACATAAATATGAAAAATGTGCTTTATTTCGACTTACTTTGAACAAAACATGTTAACAATAGAAAATTAAATATTCCGGTATTAATAAAGCATCTTAGTTGAATTGTTTCTTAAAACATGGATAGTTTAAGTGTTTCAGTTCAACACGACAACCACAATTATTAATTTTGAACGTGGAGTAGAGAGCTACCGATTTCACTATTTAAACATGTATAAGTTTCCTATTTGCAAGAAATAAGTGCATCACACATTTTGAACTTAAGTCAGGTCAAAATATTTAAGTTTTCTACTATTATAAGGTGCTTTATAAATACCTGACCTATTCAATTGTCTGTTGAAAGCGTAATTTTAGGCTGTACTGTACACGATAAGATAATCGTAAAAACTTAAAAAATTCTGATCTACCGTTCTGAAAGTGTACCATGTTTTCCTTTTGGCTTTTTCCGTACAAACTGTACATAAAACCTGTTATTGTATGAAGATCATTTTGCAAATTCCCAACAGTTTTGCTTTGCTAGTTTTTTTTTAAAGATATTCTTAGATTTATAGGAGAGCCCATAAAACCCAGGCCCGGATCCAGAAATTTTGGACTGGGGGGGGGGGCACAAGACATTTTTGGAATGCTAAGTTGGGGTGGGTGCGGGAGGGGTGTCCCCTCCCGGCGACGAAATTTTCACTTTTTGAATTAAAATCATGCAATTTCCTGCACATTAAGCTTTTAAAATCAAAAGTAAATGTATAAATTTGAACTGCTACATCATCAAAAACTAACATGAATATTACACAATATTCTTAAAAGAAATCTTCCTGACTACCCATAAATAATACTTGAACTTTGAAGACCAGTAGTGAAATAATTATGCACCAGTCAGTTGCATCCACCCCCACCCTTGGGCCAGGATTTTTACTTTCGAATTGTCAAAATCCCCGCCCTTCCACGGCCCTGTGGGGACAGCTGATAGTAAAATCTCAAGTATTTCCCGTCCCCTAACAACTAAATACTGTCCCCGAAGAGTTGGTTCGGAGAAAAAATTCCCGACCTTTCCCCGGCAGTGGGGATTAGCTGAAAGGTAAAAACATGTACGGTAGTTTCCACCCGGCTATCCATAGCCCATCCCCGGGGTGGGGGCGTGGATGCAACTGGTTGTTGTTTTACATATGCCATGCATGGTTTTATCTTAGACAGTAGTGTTCACAGGTTCAGATAAAAATTTTTAAATAATAAAAATCTTGCAAATTATTGCGCCCGTACGTTTAAGAAAATTTATATTTTTTTAACGTTTTTCTTTGAAAACCAGACAGGCTTGATATCATCGAAATTGTAGCGTTACATAATCCGTTTACTGTTATAACAAATAAACATGTCAATAAGAAAATTTACTTTCTTCAAATTCATGTCAAATTTTTTAATCTGTTAATTCAAGCGCTGTAGTGACATTGATCAAGGGGCACAGACACCTTGATCCGCATCATTCAGACTCTGTAAAACATACATCTGGATGATTATATCAAGTGTAAACTGAACCTGGAGATTACACAACAGGGGGCACATGGACCTTGTGATTACACAACAGGGGGCAGATTTTGTTGCCCTCGCTTCCGGAATATGTAATATACAGGGTTATTGTCACAAAATATCGATCCACAGCCAAATCGATTGGTAATATTTTAAGGATTTTAACATTTAAGTGATGAAAAAAATGGTCACTCCTAGGTCAACTGGGGGGAAGGGGGGCACGGGCCCCCTGTGCCCCCCGGTGGATCCGAGTCTGAAACCTGAAAAATGTATTTTACCGAAAAAAATGTTAAAAAAGCATAACACTTGGCATACATAAAATTTCGCTTGTAAGCAATAAAACACTCACTGTTAAACAGTAAAGTGTATTGTATACAATATACTATATTGTAAGAGATTTGTATTTTTAATATACATTATAGGGTCTTGCATGCAATAAATTACGACTTGTGTGTTAAAATTATGGTTGCTATGAAAACCACTGCATTGTGTGAACTAAACCCATTGGCAATTCATACCATGAGCATTGCATACATAGCTTATACCCATGAACAGTTGCTTGTTTTTTTTTTCAAATAGAATATTTACACCATTTTGAAACCTTCTTAATTTTCAATACTTTCTGGGAACACTATAAAATATGCATTTAAAAATGTTTATAACGTGAAAAAGTTGATGCGCTCCTTGCAGAGTAAGCCAAACGTGATTAGATGTTTATTTTGTATTTTTAAAAATATGGTCCAGGCTTTAGGGTCTTTCCCAACTAGTATATGACAAATGAAAGGCGAGAAATGTCTCCATGTTTTGACTGCCACCTTTGGTCCCTGCTTGAAGGGATGGTATCAATTATGTTAATGCTTACCAAATTACATTTGTATCACATGAATGTTTCAAAATCTAGCAGTAGATTGGATGATGTTTTGATATTCGATTTGAAACGCATTGATTTCTTTCTTTCTAAATCGGTTTTCTAAGTAAACACACGATGGGTATGGTTTGTTGATCCTTATCAAACTTTAAGTAGTATACATTGTAACATTAGTAGTTTACCAATGGATGCATTACATACATGTGTTTTGCTGGTATAGCTGGCTCAGAACGAGAAGGTCGAAGGTAAAAAATAGAGATTTCGAGAAAACAAGAAAAAAAACGGTCCGAAAATTACTCTTTACTTATGGTTAAACAAGCTGCTTCAGCTTCAATTTGGTCAACATGACAAGATCCGATTTTCATGAAAAAGGCCAATATGATGCGCATTCTGGTGCTGATTTTAAATATGTATATATGATCAGTCTTACGACCTTCTCAATCATAGCCAGTGCAATAATAAAAGAATGGCTTTGCACAGTGCTGTCGAATGAATTATAAAACATTTTTTATTTGCAATGCTGCACCGACAGGGTGTTAAAAATGTCGTTTACAATTTTTACACGTGAATGATAAAACTGTTCCTAAATTGTATATAGGTTGATTTAAAAAACCCAACCATCTAATGATAGGCCTCAAATGTTAAAAAATAAAAATGTCGTGTCTCCGTAGCTCAGTGGTTAGTGTGCTTGTCTAATTTGGCGACCCTGGTTCAAATCCGAGCGGAGACATATATATACAATGTATATGCTTGCCATATTTCAACAGAAAGCTGACTGGCAAATTAAGGATATTGCTGATCAACACATTTGCAAATGTTTTGTTAACTTTGTTTCTTTGACACATGATGTAATTATTAAAAACAAAAGATCATTTAAATATAAAACATCCTTACTATGGCATAACTTAATTGATTTATCTCCGTACATGCCTATGCACACTAACTACAACTAAAATACCCCCCCCCCTGTTCGTTCCCCAGTTCTGAATACTATTTCGATAGTCATGATACGTATCTGTCTGAAGAGTGTCAAACTGCTGCAACCTGATACATGCACTGGTAACTATATCATTGATAAATACTATTTAAAAAGAAAAACATACCATTTTTGTACAATTTATATCTTTCTATTTTTTATCATTATTAATGATACAGTTACCGGTGACTAAATATTTGAACAATTTAAACTCATATTCCTTAGTACTAGAGGATGTAAAGAAAGTTTGTTCCGGTTTTTGAAAAGTTGTTTCCACAAAACAAATGGATAAATGTAAACGTTAACTAATGTTTCACATAGGCGGATCCAAGGGGGGGGGGCGGACCCGGCGTACGCCCCCCCCCCCTAAAATCGCCAAAGTAGCGATTTTTATGACTGAAATAGTCTAGTTATATGTCATTTGCCTTTAATTATTTGTGAAAAAGTATTAAAATGTGAAAAATTCGTCCTCGCTCCGCTCGCAAAATTAGCTTTATTCTATGAAAGAAGGGACGCATCCACAAAAAATGAGGCTACAAGTACGCCTATATACTGGATCATTCTACAATTAATGAAACACTACATAGACTTTAAAGACTTAAATTAGTCTGGTGTTGAAATAAAGCCTGCCCTGTTTACTAGCCAATAAGGTTTCTCAGACCACCAGAATGCACCAGATTGATCCCTCGTTTTGAAAATTTTCCCGCCAGAGCTTGCCTCCCCGGACCCCCTACTAGTATTCAGTACAGATAACATAAGTGAACATTTTTATATTACTTTTTTACTGAAAAAAAAAGTTTGCTCGTTTCGCTCGCAAAGTAACTTCAATCTACGAAAATGTGTCAACATACGTTCTTTGCGAAAACGTACACCCTCCATAAGTATTCTTGTATTTATAAAAACGCCCACCTCCTATAATTAGATATAAAGCCCTTAAAGGTTAACATAAACGTCTTCACATTAAGGATGGGTCTCAAAATCGGGCATTTGTGCAAACACTTCATTACGATTGATCTACGAACTGTTTTGTATTTAATTATTATACGTGTCCTGATTAACACCAAGTAAGGTATCTCAGAACGCCCAGAATGCATCAGATTGATCCATTGTTTAGAAAAAAATCCCCAGGAGAGCATGCCCCCGGCCCCCCTACTTCAAATGCTCATTTTCCAGTTACCGCGTAATAACAAAATTGCCAGAGAATCATAAACTCAGTTGTTATATATGAGTTATTTAACCAAATATGCTTCCATAAATGAAGTGTTGTAATGTTAAAGACGCTCCTACGCCCATGCAGGGCTATGCCCTGGACCACAGCAAATTTCTTACGCCCCCCCCCCCTAACCGGAAATCCTGAATCCGCACATGTTTAACCTTATCTAATTGAACATGTGAATTGTCCAGTTTTTACAAACGTGTTCTACGAGTGGTGCACCACCTATATTTGAACAATGTTAAACATCCGATATTTTAAACATTTAACATTGTATTGCCGAAATGTCTATATTCCACCATACACTTGAATGTGGCAATTAACATATGGTTTTGTATTTGCAATTCAGTTAGAACCTAAATTTATATGTAAGGTCATATTTCTGAGCTTCTCTTAGGACTGAAAAATCCCACTTATGTCGTAAACAAGTATCGAGTGTAATCAAGTGTTGCTTTATCCTTAAGATTCCAATTCTTTGGATGTAGCATTCTTAGATTTTGGTCTTTACTGTTTTCGTGCAATAAATAGGAAACGCGCCTTCTTAAGATACCGAATGGTGTGATTGTGTTGGTGTATGGTGCTTAGCCTTGACCCAAACACCATGATTCGAACATTGTCGCCAGGAAAGCTTTATGGGACACATTTGGTCCAAAAAGTTTTTGAACATACATTGCATACTATCGTACACTGATTTCCCCTTAGTGGAATAAATATGAGTTCCATTTCATTAGTTATGACAAACAACAACAACACATGTAATTAAATAGGCTGCTTAGTCATGTAGCTTAACGAATGTCAACTTCTTGGTAGGGTCGTAGACATTTCTCAAATAGCAAGTCTGCTCTTTTACCATAAATATCTCAGTAATAATGTCTTGTCTTATCAGAGGTGACAAATTTATCGACATAACCGTTCTATGATAGTATCTATGGTGGTTAAAGACTATTGTCTCCCTTTTATTTTTGTGTTGTTTTTGAGCGTGTGAACATTGATATTTTCGGAGTTTGGCTAACACTTGCGAAATTCCTTTTTTTTGGTAGTTACAATGGATACTCCTTACTTCATTGAAAGCAATCTTTTAGTTGTTTGGTTTGTCCTTGTAACCATATACCCAATAAGTACGATTAATAAACAAAAAGTCACTTTTTGGCTTTATAAATACTTTTGAGAGCAACATGACAACCACCCTTCTAGTGACTAGTACTACAGAGTTTCTTCACAGAAACGGTATTTCCTTTACTTTTTCTTCGTGATTCGTTGGGAGTGCTTGACCTTCTAAAATCCAAAGCAACAGCCCTTACAGAATTTGCAACTGCGGTAGGAACGAAATTGCAAATATCCAAAACAATGGTTATATATTATGTCTGCCACATTACTTTTCATCGTTTAATAGAGATATTTCATTTATATTGGGTTAGAAGCAAGATATCGGACATTCAGCACTGGGGCACCTCTCGTAGAACACCCTATAAAATTGTAAGAATCGTTATTTTTTCGACTATTGAAATCAAAGTACACGGAACCCATCCAAAGTTTTAATTTGCTATTAAGGTAGTCTAGTATCTTGCTAAAAACGATGCAAGTAATTATTTATACAGAATGAACAAAAACAATGATGGGTCATTTAAACCCGTGTATCTCGAAAACGAGCCTGGTGACAATTTTTTATGATTAAATGGTCTTCAATATGATTTTTCAGTCATTTTAAGACATTGCGAAGAGTATTCGATCGTTTGATCAAACGTCCCTTATATAAGCATTAAGAAATTGTTGTTTCAATATTCAAATTGACATATTGGAAGACAATTAGTAACATTTATCGCAAGAAGGATTGTAAGGGTTCTGTATTTTGCATTGGTGAAATGGCACCAATAATTGAAAATCGTCAAAAATTGTTGAAATTCAACTATATTTAGTTCCATTGGTTTAATGCTATCTATGACGAATCCATTGGCCGAAAATTGGAATGGTAACAATTTATCCGTTGAATCATTTTGATAAACGTGCATGCTTATTTCCGGGAAAATGGTGTTCCTGCGCTGAAATAAAAAAACAAAAACAAACACACGGCATGCGTCACTGCCAAAGGGTTTGGTGTATGTAAATGCGACATTAGAATAAATAAAGGAAGGAATATATACTATAAACCAGTATAATTATTGATTTGATAAC
The DNA here is from genome assembly GCA_963678985.1 of Spisula subtruncata. Lineage (NCBI taxonomy): Eukaryota > Metazoa > Mollusca > Bivalvia > Venerida > Mactridae > Spisula > Spisula subtruncata. Next base: position 25,541,901 of record OY787664.1, on the reverse strand, counting down.
TCCAATACAATGTGAAATTGGAAGCATCAGTGGTGAAAAAGGGATTAAATTTGTACATGTTTTGTAATTTTTGACGTTATTCGCTGCTGATTTTGGCAGTTTTGCAGATTTTAGGTGGAACGCTTCAAACATCTGCTGTTTCAAAACTAATATTTATAAATTTTATAATAATTTTATAAAAGAACTGTACGCTATCTTTATTGTTTTCAGACTACAAGTTCTACGTTACGTGAGATAGCTGAAACTCATCCATATATAAGATACGTGAAAGAAGTCAAAGGTGAAGACAACCCGGTCATTATTCTCTTCACGGATCAACAAATGTTCGATGTTAAGAGATTCTGCTGTAGACGAGAAGGTGGAACCCCTCTTGGAATTGACACAACCCACAAACACGGAAACTTTCAACTGACCTTCACAGTTTACAAGGATTTGTCTGTTATACGTAACTCCAGTAACAACCATCCGATTTGTTTGGGACCTGCTTTCATTCATTTGGACACACGATCACAAACAAATGTACTGGATAGTTTTCTTGAAGAAATCGCCGCCAACTTAAGTGCTGAAGAAGTTAAGAATTTTGTTATTGGTAGCAAACAGGAACCGGAAATTGTGTCATCTGTAAAACATTGTTTTGATGGTGCAACCCACGTGTTCTGTACGATTCAACTGAAGCAGAAACTGAACAAGGCCATGAGAGAAACAGCCGGCTATCCACTAGATGAGAGAAAGGATATCATCAATTGTTTATTTGGAAAAGATGGACTTACCAACACCACTGATCTCAACAAATTCGAAGATGATGTGAACCGGATTAGAGATTTAGTTGACAAACTTGATAAAACCGTAGCCAAGAATGGAAAGCAGTTTAGACCTTATTATGATAACGAGTTTGTTCCGTTGCTGTACAAGCATTTTGTGAAGCCATCCGTTATGGGGAAAGTACAGAGAAACTGGACAAATACCAACACTATGTCTGTGAGAAAGATGATAAAGTCGATCACAGATCGGAGGTTTATGGGGGAAGTACCAGAGTTTCTTGAAGCTATCTACGAGTACGTGAAATCGGAGACGATAATGCGTTCAGATGCCTTATCTCCCTTCCGCGGCAACCACCACGTGGACATTCGTTTCTCTCATCACAGGGTCACGTGTGAGAAGCGTATTAACTTATCACAAGAAGAATGGGAACGCAGAATCCTGAGATTTCAGAGGGATGCAGGTAAAAGTCATTTCCATGTGTATATAATGCAAACATTTTAGCCCGGTCCTCGAACAATAAAACAATTAATGTAAATGTCTTTATTTTTTAATTCGCCTTTTATTTCTTAAAAATATTTTATTACCACGAGGTAATTATGTACGAGGTGCTAGTACTAATCTTTATCAATGGATGACACGTTTTTCTGGTGTAAATTGATGTAATCCGTAACAGAAGTGTATAATCTGTTCCTGCATAAAGTCGAAGACCAAGCTAATTTGTTCGCACTTTACCTTATATTTATTTTAAAGATCATTTAAGAGTATGCTTGGTGTCTGAGTGTTCCCCTTTTCGTCGCTCGTGCTCCGCTAGGTCTATTGTCTATGTATATCTGAACTGTTTTCCTGTTTGGGTTAGGTAAAACTATTTTTTTAGTTTGATTTTATTGAAACAGCTGCTTGTGCTAATGATGAACAAAGGTGAAAGCAGCATGCAATACCCTCATGATATTCTGTGTGTCGTATAAATGTACGATCAGATAGATTTATTAATGTCTCACATGTCGTTACATTACAAAACAGGTATTTTCGCAACACAAGTATATGAGCACCGGAAGTATTGTTATAGATCTAGATACCGGAAGTACGGTTGTTGAATACCGGAACTATGATTGTAGAATACCGGAAGTAATATTGTCAAATCCCGGAAGTTCATATGCTCAACACCGGTAGTATTTTGCTACTTACCATGGTTAGGATATTGTGATTTTCATTTCCGCTTTTATTTTCAGCTCATCCACATCAAGATGAACTCCATTCCCGCCAGGAGCCATCGATATTTGTCGTGAAAAAAGCAGCCTCTGTATCCAAACCAACACAAGGGAAACGTAAGATGAATGAACAATCTGGTACCCCAAAACGTGTAAGATGGTGTAATATCGACGAGGAACCATTATCTGTATAGTTGTAAGTAAACATTTTCAATTGTGAAAGCTCGGACATTTCCGTTTGTCTCAGGTAAAGCGTATTGCAAAAACGCCGAGGTTTATCAGCAAGGAAACACTTATTGTTATGTGACAAATTAGAAATGGTTGAAAGTTATTATTTTGATTGAAATTTGTTGTCACTTGTTTCTCGTTCGGATGAATTGGTTATGGAGAAATTACATACTAGTAAAAATCTTAAGGCATTTAAAATAATTTAGCTGTATTAACAGTATTGGGGATGCTCCAGTGTAAACACAATAACTGTACCTTCTTATGATCAGTTCATAATTCGTTTAATTAAAATTGACCACCTAATTGGACCCTAACTGCAACCGTCCGATCGTATTGTTTGCAAAGCCGCTTTTCAACATTTTCAGTATTCTCAGGGTATACAAGTGATTGAAACTTAGTGCCTTGGTCACACTGAGATTGTTTTGCCGTTGATGTTCTCCCGATTTAATAAACGGGCACCGGAAGGCATCGGGAAATGGGAAGCTTCGGTGTTATCATTCGAAAATTTGTGATATCACAGTTCGCAATTCCCCGAAGCCAATTTGTTTAAATCGGGAGTAGAAAGCAGAGACCAAAAATGCTTGGTGGGACCAAGGCATAATTGCTTTAACTAAAAGAACGTTGTCATATCATCTGTGTAATTTAACAAAGACAGCACAAAATAAATACTAATAATGATACATGCATCTTATTGTTTATTATTCTTTGCTTCAGATATCCCACAACTGAACGAAGAGACTTGATATAATACCTGCTGGCAACTACATATGTATGTGCTTAATTTGATTTGGGACACCCATGTACTTGTGTTTTTAATAGAGACATCTTCATGTGTACAATGTAAATACTTGCGTTTTAATGTACTTGTGATTTGAGATTGGACGACGGGTGTTTTGAAATGGCACACGCATTATATTCCTTTTGGAAAAGGGACATACTCATTTTATACACTTGTACATGGAAATAGGTAATCCAGAATTATACTGTACTTTTGTTTTGAATATGGGCCCCATAGTGTACTTCTGTTTTGAATTGGAACATCTACACTTGTATGAATATATGCATTAATTTGAATAGGAAAACAAATATATGTGTTTTAATAGGGACATCTTCGAATGTACATTAATTTTTATAAAGATATGTGCTATTCTATGAATATGGACATCCATTGATTTGTTTTGAATAGGTAACACACTGATAATGCCCACTTAAAGGTTCCATAAGTTCTCATTTGATTATCTTCACCTTTTATATGTTACATGTTATTATTTGCATTTGAAACAGCTGCCAAATCGTTTACTTTTAATATGCGTTAGAAATTGGTCGCGGTAATAATATAAATAGCATGTCTATTATTATGTGTTGTTCTTTATCAATGTTTATATACATGTAAAATGTTCAATATGGAACAAAATTAACAAATGAAGTTGGCATTCTTCCTTAACCTATACATGTAGATCTATATACATGTAAATTAAACGCATACATGTGTATCGCCCACTGGCAGCCCCAAAGAGATATCATACTTTCTTCTTATTTTTCCACTTCCGGTTATCAACCGGAGGGATTATAGGTTTGCGGGTAATGCCCTTCGTCCGTCCACCCGCCCGTCCATCAAGACATCTGGATCCTGCCATAACTGTTTTCAAACTAGGTTTATGAAACTTGGTTTGTGGACTGGGACCAAAAAGAAGATTATGCTCGTTTATTGTTTTTTTATTCGGACAAAAATTGTGGTTGCCATGGCAACAGAAACATTGAAAACCTGAAAACCAGGTCGGTGTCTTCTGTATAAGTTTGCTTGCGATTCCAAATTACTTGTTTCATATGATGATAGCTGCACTTGGCTTTCACTGGACGATGTCCGCAAAAGAAATAGTAGGTTCTAACCATCACTAGAGGGGAGAGTATGTCATGAAATATTGGCTGTATCCACCATCTTACAAACCACAACGTCAACAAATGTAACAATGTCAACAAATGTAACAACGTCAACAAATGTAACAACGTCAACAAATGTATCGATTGTCAACAAATGTAACAACGTCAACAAATGTAACAACGTCAACAAATGTAACAACGTCAACAAATGTATCGATTGTCAACAAATGTAACAACGTCAACAAATGTAACGAATGTCAACAAATGTAACAACGTCAACAAATGTAGCAACGTCAACCAATGTAACAACGTGAACAAATGTAACAACGTCAACAAATGTAACAACGTCAACAAATGTAACAACGTCAACAAATGTATCGATTGTTAACAAATGTAACAACGTCAACAAATGTAACAACGTCAACTAATGTATCGATTGTCAACAAATGTAACAACGTCAACAAATGTATCGATTGTCAACAAATGTAACAACGTCAACAAATGTAACAACGTCAACCAATGTAACAACGTCAACAAATGTAACAACGTCAACAAATGTAATAACGTCAACAAATGTAACAACGTCAACAAATGTAACGAATGTCAACAAATGTAACAACGTCAACAAATGTAACGAATGTCAACAAATGTAACGAATGTCAACAAATGTAACAATGACAACAAATGTATCGACATCATCAAATGCAACAGCAAATATAACAACGTCAACGAATGTAACGAATGTCAACAAATGTAACGAATGTCAACAAATGTAACAACATCATCAACTGTAAAAAGGTAACAAATGAAGCAACGTCAACCAATGTAACAGCGTCAACAAATGTAAAAAGGTAGCAAATGTAACAACGTCAACAAATGTAACAATGTCAACAAATGTAACAACTCAGTGAACAAATTAGACACCGTTATAACGCATTAAGGGATTCTCAGTTGGTCACAAACAAACAACAAATCAAAGCTGTGCATATATTTGCAATACACCTTGTTGAGTCAGTATCAATAGACTCGTATCATACATACAAATGTGGCAAAGCGGTATAGTCACTCCGACCCCCGGTATACTAGAATTGCTTGTCACATGTCGGTCGGTCTGTCTATCTGTCTGTCGGTAGACCAAAATGGTTTGCGCTAAGATCTCCAAACTTCACGTCGAGGTTGGTCTACTTCAGTACATGTAGATGCCCCCGTTGGTTTTGTCAATGTCACTGTGACCTTTACCATGTTCGACAATCAGGCTGCTATAGGGGCATATGTGTTTTACAAAGATATTGTTGTGTTTGATGGTTTTTTTCACCAGAAACATGAACTATTATGCGTGTGGCATGCCCTATCCTGTGACATGGATCTAGTTTAACAAGCTGACCAGGTATAAGTATCAAGAATATTTTATTTAAATAATGTGGTTAGTATATTGGTCCGTTGCTTGTTATTTACCAGATGTCCCATACAGTACACCGATATGTTTATCACTTACAATTACCGGTATATTATTTATACTGCTAATGAATAACAAAGACAATTTCATAAATTATTTATTATTTATTTACATGATGTGTGAATACATGCACACACAAGAATATAATTTTATGTACAAATACACATATAGTAAAACTGCGTTTTCTCGGAGAGTGAACGGGACAGGTAAAATGCTCGAGACAAACCGTTTGCTCGAAATAACCAAGGGAATGTATCAATAAAACAAACGGATACTATTTTAAAATTTGCTCGAGATAGGCCGGTGATGGTGATATCCATGCTCGTCATAACGAAGTTTTACTATAATTTTACATTTCTAACTATTGCACCAATAAATTCATAAATATAGGTAGACCTTATATGTACAAAACTGTTAATCTATAAAATTCATTTATACTCATACTAGACAATCAGGCCCGGTGGTTATATGGAGGATCTATCACGAGTTGTGTCAATTGATATAAATTTATATAAAACAAGTTCTGAAACAATTATTAAGCGAGCCTTTGGTTTAGGATTGATATAATTATAACAATTGACATGGAGTGATAGATCCTCTATATAACGCAAAGTACAAAACGTCCTTTTCGAAAAACACACCATGTAGTATAACGTTATACGCCACACGTGTAGTATAATATTACACGTACTCGCTATAGTATATGCTATCCAAGATACAAGGAAAGCAATGTGGTATAATATTATATCACATGACTTTCCTTGTATACAGGTTAGTATAGCCAGTACGTACAAAGTTATACGTACCACGTGTAGTATAAAGAATTGAATTTTCCAATAAATCAATGCGTATGTTGCGGTTTCAGTGCCATATGATATAAAGAATCTATCACTCGTTGTCAATTGATATATTTATATTAAACTCGTTCAGGAAATATTATTAAACTCGCCAGAGGCTCGCTTAATAAAATTTCCAAAACTCGTTTAATATAAATTTATATCAATTAACAACTCGTGATAGATCCTCTTTATCATACATAGACCACATTCTCCACGCACAAACTCGGGGGAAACCATTTTTTTAGAACTTTGCATCCAATGCTACACCAACTTGTAGCAAATGATATAATTAAGAAAATGAACCTTCTATGTTTAAGTCTCCATTCAGTAATAACAAGGCTACAGCAGTTTTTGTAACTTAGAACATGCTCCAATTGGAGTATGGATTATGAGTTTGAGCATGTAGTACGTTCTCCAATGTTTATAATCATTGGACCAGACCAACTTACAGATACTCACCAAAACTACACTTCAAACAGTTCGACCATACATATTACGTATATTAACAATGGTATGTTCATAACAAGTTACAGCAAATACACAATTGACAATATCAACCTCAGTTGCAATGTCATTTAAACCCTAATACATTAGAAAATTGTCAACAAAGACATTATTTCATATTTTCGTTACTTGTTACATTTATTCTTTTTTATATATAAAAGATTTAATTTTTGCCTTTCAGTTCATGCTTATCGGTGGTTCACGGCGGAACAACGGTGGATTATTCACTGTTGGTGAATTATCAAACGATCATACATCGTGAAATACAAATATCCTCTATATATTTAAACTCTGTGCTGCTAACTGTTCTGTAGTTGACTTTATACTCTGTCAACGTAACACATTCCTTCATAATATTTTCTCTTTTTTTCATATGTATACCCCCAGCATCTACTGATCAATACAGGAGGCATATAGTGATTAACATGTCTGTCCGCTCACTTTAAGGTATCATCCTTTCGTCCATAAATGTTAACTAAACCTTTCAAATTGTTTAAACTCATATACACGTGTACATGTATTTTTGATGTCCAGCAAGGTTTTGCTTTCAAAGTCAAGCATACTTGCTTACTACCATAAACACCTTACACTGTCAAAACCAGGTAACACTGTCCAACATTTCAACGGAACTATGGCCCCTCATGGATGAGTTTTTATGATTCAGTCTTCTACCGGGACATAATAAAGCGTTTATTGAACGGTCGTGGTTCTTATGAGTTTCCGAACCAGATTTTAACTGCATTTAATATTTAACTCAAAAGTCGTATACAATCCTGTGAAATATTAAAATACGACAGGAACAGAAAGAAAGCTCGTGACCAATAAAACAGAATCAGTTAAATATGATTTGCAATTGATGTCTAAAACATATTATTTAGACTATGGTTGAATATTATCAGTTTTATATCACACTTAATAGTGATTACAAGCACACAGAAAAACTTAATTAACGGCCATCTTACTAATAAAATATTGCATCTCACAGACAAAATTCCAAGTCAGTGGACAGTGCATAGCCACCCACATACGAGTCAGACAAAGTTTATTTCAAGCAAGCAGATGGTAATTCACTGGCTTAGAATAAGAAAGACGTAAGTACAAAATCGATATATTGAGAAAACTAGAAAAACTGTTCGAAAATAAGTCTTTCCTTATATAGAAAAACAGACTTTTTCAACAACAGTTTAGTCAAACTAGAGCCGAAAACGTTTCAACTGTTGAAAGGAATTCAAAATGACATCACTATTTACATTCTTGATGTTGATGCTGAGGATTTCTGAAAGTAAAATAAGGAACACATTAAGTAAACTAGAAAACTAGAATCATAACTTACTGTCGTGATTAGAGCCCCTTGGTAGAATCAACACTTACTGTCGTGATTAGAGCCCCTTGGTAGCATAGTGACTTACTGTCGTGATTAGAGCCCCTTGGTAGCATATTGACTTACTGTCGTGATTAGAGCCCCCTGGTAGCATATTGACTTACTGTCGTGATTAGAGCCCCTTGGTAGCATATTTGAAGGTTTTGGGTAAAAAGGTAAGTAAAATAAGGTTGTATAAATATCAGTACTTTAAGTTCTCTGCACTAAGACAATATAAAAAGCTGTATTTGATCAATACTTGTATATCAAGCACATTCAACACATTGGGCTTACGTATGCACGTACCAATGAAACGCCACACGACATCATATGATCAATACTCGAGACGCACCTCAATATAAACATTAACAAATAATGCCTTCTGATTGTCATTGCAGTAAACATTGACCAAATAGAATGATTATACAGTATAAAATTAAATTGTTTCGGAAAAATATCAACCAATGACAGAAACTACGCAATCCTGAAGAACACACTAATGATTTCATTGAAAAATATATATGTATTATTTTAATATTATGTAATGTTACCATATTTAAGGTTGCTTTACTGGATCCTGAAGAAACGGATCGACTAGATTGCCATCTCATGTAGCGGCGTCTGATTGCTTCCTTTATCTACCAAATAAACGGTTTGTGTCAACAATATTATTATTTACATTTACACGCAACCAGAGGACCACTATATATTTTTTTATATACAGTACATGTATATTATATAGATAGAAGCTGGTCTCTGAGCCTTGACCTCGTGATATTTACTATGAAAAGTCTACAGCTAAAAGTACAAAATGTACAGTTAATCTGTTTTTATCTACACCGAAACCCCAATAAAATGAAAGAAGTTTCCCCAACGGAAACAATTACATTGTACTCGATGGTTGAAGAAGTCAACTAGCACACTATACGCGTGCTTATTCTAATTCAAAGGAATTGGAGGAACAGAGACAATTTTGTTTTTAATTTAGATTTGCCATTTTATATGAATACGTAAGAGTAGGGAGGAGGTATAGTAAAACAGCTGATGGTAATACATATGTAAATATGAAACCAACTGCTTCATAGATTCAAGGCTCACAGAGAAGACTGGGCTTGCCCAACTGTATTGCCTCTTAAAATAAAGTCTTTATTATTATTATTATTATTATTATTATTATTATTATTATTATTGAAACAGACAGGTAAGAACATTCACTACCTATATTTTGTTAGTTTCAAAATAGAAATATTTAAGTGTTTCAATAGTTTTAAGCTGTGAATGGTTTGAACTAAAATGAAAGCAAACACTAATTACCTTCTTGTTAAATACGACATGCAGGACGAAAATGATCACACCCTGAAACAAGAAGCCATTGTTTGAATATACTGCTATTTCTTTAATTTTAAGGGTTGCAAAAATACGTGCAATCTTGGTCAAATAGCCTCCTTCCTGTACTAACTACTACATATCTTGTAGTTTTCCAGAGATGGAATATTGTAAGACATTTATATAATTATACTATTATTGGGTAATATCCATATGGCTAAACTAGTTGCTGGGTGTCGAAGTTACTGGTATAAATTACTGATTAATGATAATGTGAATGAACGTTTAAATCTTTCTTTTATCAAATAAACACAACTTTGCATTGTTTTTTAAAATGATATTACAAGTGACATGTAGAAGGTGTTTTGTCGGATGTTATTAAACGAATCCATTGGTGTATGCAGCAAAGAGATTTATAAATGCAGTACATCATGTTTTTCATTGGAATACATAATACAAAATACATGTTAAGCAAATATCAATATTTTGCACAGTGCCTTCAACGAAAGACAGACGAAAAATGACACTCCGTATGATTCCTGGTCCGGAAATAAAAAAACTTTGACCTGGTTTGAGATCCCGGTATAGGGAAATTTAGACGCGCGACGCCACAAACATTGTTTAGCTCTTTGGTGGAGGAATTAGACCTAAGAAACCCCGCGTTCAATAAAAGCTTATGGCCCGGTGGTGGAAGCGATGTCCACTACTATTTGAGTTTCAACAACCTGAAAATTTATGCTTATATTTTCTGACGGACGAAACGGACGGCTTGTACAATCACTATTTTCCTCCTACAGCGCAGACCTAAGTACCTAAGTTATGAAAAGTAAAAACATGTTCACCGCATTTCATTGGGCAAAAATATTGATAGGTGTAAAATATTACCTGAAGACCGTTGATTATTGCAAACAAGTACTGGAACGCAACGGTGCCTTCGCTTACTGCAAATATCCCCAAGATCCAAGACAATCCCATGGTTGGCACAAGCACACACAGATTACGTAACGCGGTCCTGTTAATGAATAAACCAATGATCAATATGAAATTTTAGTTGATTTACCTATTCATAGAAAACCTTGGACAAGCCCAAATTTTAAACATAATTCTTATTTTATTGGCTTGGTTTTGTATTTTGCAGAATTGAACACCGTCATATGCGTTATACATGGAATACTAGAATATTCTTCTTCATATGTTCCTTTATTGTTCCAATGGCCTCCATCGTCATTTATCAGTGGTTAGCAAAGTTTCCTGATCATCAGATGAAACATTTTTCTAGTGAATTAGAATGAAGACCTCCAGCCCAGACACAAAATGTACATATTTAGCTGATGGTCATTCACCAAAATCACAACCATATGCCAAATATTTGTATCGGTCCATTGTGCAGAGTTAGCGACATTGCAACACCATCTTAGAATATTGTTGTCAATTTAGTATCCCTTCCAAGAAGACGGTATGACAATATGACTTATCCGAAGCATAGGCATTTGGTTTCAAGTCGTAAATTAAGTATTTGCCTTAGTCACTGATAGTCACTAGTAGGCTAGAAGCATGTTTATATACAATTGCCTAATGCTGAATAAAAAATGTTGTTGTTGATGATGATGTGGATGTCCCTTCCCCCTGGTACTACAAGAAGGCATACCAGAGGATATCAGTGACTACTAGTTTGTCAAGCGAGATGAAACCATATGCATGTGATCCGAAGTTATAGGAATGCTAACTTAAGCTATATGCATGTGATCCGAAGTTATAGGAATGCTAACTTAAGCTATATGCATGTGATCAGAAGTTATAGGAATGCCAAATTAAGCTATATGCATGTGATCAGAAGTTATAGGAATACCAAATAAAGATATATGCATATGATCCGAAGTTATAGGAATGCCAAATTAAGCTATATGCATGTGATCCGAAGTTATAGGAATGCCAAATAAAGCTATATGCAAGTGATCCGAAGTTATAGGAATGCCAAATTAAGCTATATGCATGTGATCCGAAGTTAGAGGAATGACAACTTAAGCTATATGCATGTGATATGCCAAATTAAGCTTAGTATAAACACATATTTGAATGTATACATTACTTTGCTTTTTCACCTCCGGATCGTTTCGCTACAGCAGCCGTACCAAACATCTTCCAAAACACAGCGATAATTATCACAAGGTTTGCCTTCAAACAAATACAACAATAAATCAAACTTTGTTCTTGATCTTCAAAGTCATTGTTCTAGAGTAACTGTTGTAGATAACGTATAATTTGAGGTTTAACTTAGAGTTGGCACATATATTGGCAATACAATTCATAGCAAATGTGGAGCCTGTTAACAAAACTTATAAAAATTCTGATGAAACACAATATATTATTGAGTGTCCCCATCCAGCTGAATGACATTATTTGTATGAACATTTCGCATTACTTGTCTCCGGACTGAGTTGTTTCAGTCCTTGGCTTTGTACACACGTATTCCAATTTCTTTCCTTTTAAATAAATTGTATTTTTCTTTTATTGTACCAATCAATTATATGAGTACATACGCTTTGTGTAAAACTTGCTTTTGTGGCAAGAATGATACTTGCAAGACACCAACTCACCAACTTAGATGACTTGCCAAGTTACATTCTATAATGCTGGTACACCATGATGATTCTTACTGATGTGGGAGTCTTGTGAAAATGTCGCTTCATGCATCTAAATATTTCTTCCTAGTATACACATGCATGTTTTACGAACACATGTCCTTCTATTATACGTGTGATTCAAAATTTGGGTAGTTTCATACAATGGAACACAACGATATAAAAATGTACTTATTGTCTGAGTAGTAATTATATAACTTTATTTGCATCTTTGATTCCAACTATACTAAACCATACTGCTTATAAAATTATATGTTATGCAATGGTCTACGTATAGTCTTTGACGGGGATACCTCAGCTGGGATTTCTTTAATGTTAATTAACTTCAATATCAGTAAATTTCGGATTCATGCGTTATGTAGTTTTCTTGTTAACTTATTGCAAGCTCAATAGCTCTCTTAGTTTGAATGTGTTCTGCATATATACATGATTGTATAATATGTTAAATATCATATCTCAGTTGAGATACATGTATAGTTTTTATGCCCCTTGTTAAATTGTTGTATACTAAAAATAGTACCCATAGCTGAAAAGATGCTGCATACATCAAGCTGTATATTTACAAGTTTGTACAATATATAGAATGTCGTGTTTAAGTTGGCCATCATCAAATTATCAGTAAATGCACTGTTTGCAGTATATAGATTTTTCTTGTTAAATTATTTTACTTATACACTCAACCGCTTTAAAAACGCACCACTATTGAAAATAATCAAATTTTGTCAAAATACATTTTTTTGCTAAAATTGATAGTTTACAGGGTTTGTTCATTTCATAAGCTTGACCTAATTAAAGAAAACGATTTATTTTTCATTCGGAATCCCCGCCCAGAGAACTTTTTTGATTTTGCATGTTTTATGCGTGCAGCTCGATCGCGTCGACCTGTGTGATCAAAATTAACGTTGAACTGTACGCTGTTGATTTACACATTGAACAAACAACATAAGCAACATTGGCTAATTGTATTTTTATGCTGCGAATATCTCGAATATTTGTTCTCGATGATTGTGCCTTCGCTTCCAACTGAAAAGAGCCTCGGTGCCTTAGCATGGCGCTTCAGCTGCCACCATAAAATGATTCTGGGCTTAGAACATCGATTCCTGGCAAATGGCACTGTCAAAGACCGACCTGAATGAAACCAGCTAAAGGTATTGAGCCCGAGCGAGGAGGAAACAGGACACAGGTTGTGTAACTGTAATTGGTTCCGCATGGCTGCACACAGTGTCGAAATAATGCCGGGTGTCAATCAACATGCCAAAAGTACAATATTGCATTTTCATAATTATTTCTTTCATAATTGTCAATAAAAAGGAAAATTATTTTAGTACATTTTTTAATGAGTTCTCTCCCGTTTAGAGCCAAAATTCCCAACTTTTTGTCTTCAAGCTCCTTCATAGTGTTGATTTTGGGTGCCATAGAAGCACCATGGAATATGTCCTGACAGTCTGATGCTCATAACCAAGAGTTCAAGTTTAAATAAGGCTTGAATCCATCTTAAGTTCACAAAATGCGCATATCTGAACCGCACTCGGTCGTATGGTATTAGCCAGACAGCCATAGTCACATACCATTTATAATTCAAGTTAAGCTTTGCTTGAATGGTGGGAAACATCACGTTGAACATAATTCTATCCTATTACGTAATTAATGTTATGCTTTAGGAGGATTTACCACGTGCATGCATCAATGTAGCGGGCTCTTATACTTGCTTTTGAAATTGTGACTTTCACTTTCATGGGTCTCAGTGTTATCTATATCATAATTCATTTAAAACTCGTATTAATGGCCTGGAAATCACACACATCATTCATTATAGACTGAAGATTATTAATCCGAAAATAAATAATCATAAATTGACGTTTTCATCACTTAAACCGATATTTCATATGTGGTGCGTTTTTAAAGCGGTTGAGTGTACAGTTAAAATTTATGTTCATGTCGAATACTTTCTGCATACATACATGTTTGCATAATATGTATAATGAAATATTTCATTTGAGACTTCTTGTCTTTAATCAAATTAACAGTAAATGCAGCTGCATATGCATTATATAATATTACTTGATAGAGTATGGTATACTAAAATTTGTGTTTATAGTCGAACACTTTTTGTGTATATACATGTTGGCATAATATGTATAATTATATATCTCTGTTGAGATATTGTAGTGTTAATTAAATTATCATTAAATGCAAACTCATGCATTTCATAGTTTTTCTTGGTAAATTAGTGTATAACAAAATTTGTACACATAGTTAGAACACATTCTGCATATATACAAGTTTGTATGATATGTAAAATGACATATATTAATATTGTTATGTAAAAATGTTATTGCTAAATATGCTATTTTTAATATGATTTATTCAACAGTGAAGACTAATTACTGAATAACCTTAGAAGAGGTGTGCTCCGCAATCTAACGGAGGAAGATACCAGAATATAGTATACAGAAAGGCTAGTACTATATACTTACAGCACACACAAACACGGCAGGTCCAAGAAATGCCCATATCAAACCATGTTCTATGGAAAGCCAGCAACTGAAATACGAGTAACCGTTGTTTAGTACATTTCTAACCACTAGAACATTCACAACGGATGTGGTAGTGATGTTTTAGTCAAATACATTGAAGAAAAAATCGGACATGGATGGCAGAACTTACTCAATTAAAACAGCCAAGTAAAACAATCACATACCACTATTACACGACACAATGTGCAACACATAACTGTGGCGACCTTAACAACGGAACGACCATGTTTCACATGTCACAAAATCTAAAAGAATCAGGACACCATTCTCGTTGGACAGTAAACAAGGCGAAATAAAAACCGACATTTTGTCCTATATATTTTTAGTAGCCTTGAGTTATCGCCCTGTGTAACATAATATAGTTCAACTAGATCAATGACCTACTTACAATTGTTTCCCGCCATACCCATCAAATCCTACAGCCAATGATATACCAACAACGATAACCGTCAATACTGAAAATAATCGGTAGTTAATTAAATCTTATTTTGGACATATCCACTCTTTAGTTGTGACAAAATATGATGAACTTTTTATCATCCGATTATGAGTTTGATAAGGGATTTATTGAACTGTCTTAAGTATCTTAACAGCCAACATGGTGTTTACACAAATGATAACAACACAAAGGCCTCTCAGCTATGGGCTACGCAATTGTGCCTTCATCATGTTAGAATTAAAATAAGTATTATTAACAAGGTAATAACAGTTAGACTTTATTAACTAATTAAAGTTCACCAAGTTCGAACTTGTATTCGAATACATGTATTACAGTGTTAAGAATAATGCTTTTCGTATGACGCTCACTTTTTATAAAGCGTTAACTTATCGGGACCTGGGAAAGAAAATAAATTTTTCCAACAATTTCTGGTTCAGTTATATCGGTGAAAAGATGAAAATTTTGTACATTGTGTTCAATTAGCGGAAGATCTGTCATACATTGGGAGTGTGGGATGGTATATACATAGCGTATAAGGGGCTCTCAAAATGTAAGCCCATAACCCGTTTGACTCGTACCATGTACGCAGTAGAAACGTTTAATTTCGTACTCGTATAATTTAGTGACAGAACTATCAGAACGATGATAGAAACCTCTGGATTTAACCTGAAAATGGCACAGCCTTTTTTAGGTAAGACAAATAACTAACTTTCTGAACACCCTTTTTATGTACAGTTGTATGTCACTTACTATATGCTCCAATCAGCAAAGGTATGCCAGGCTTTCTTGTACTCATCGGTTTAAGTACCATGTATGCTAGGGTTAAACCTTCCACCAGCATTATGAAGAACAATGCCACCAAAACTAGATGCAACATTATCGCTACAACTTTGCATAAAGCCTAAAATATATACGATATCATAGAATATACTGCCTTACATGTCTAAATCAACAGTTACACATCGACGGAAACAATATATCAAATAGGATTGCTTGAAACAGATTGACTTATCATATAGTACATGTACTCAATCTCCAAATAAAGGCATCTTTTAGAATCCAATACCGTGCTGGAAGAGTCTTGTCACTACCAAACCTGATCGTGTATAATGCAAGACGAAAACAATGGGAACAACGAAAACATTATGACAACTGTTGGTCCGATGTTAGAGTAGTTGATACATAATGTCTAAATGATAGTCAAAAATAGTATCTGTCAAAGTCAATTGTTTGTCCCATGTAAAAGCTGTTGATATACAATGTCTAAATGATATTAATAAGTGTCTGTCAAAGTCAACTGTTTGTCCCATGTAAAAGCTGTTGATATGCAATGTCTAAATGATATTAAAAAGTATCTGTCAACGACAACAGTGTCCGATGTAAGAGTATCTAATAAATATGTATAGTGTCTGAATGGTTTTCAAAAATAGTTTATGTCTATGGCAACTGTTGGTCCGATGCAAGAGAAGTTGATACACAATGTATAAAAAGTATTCAAAGAAGCATTTGTCTATGACGTATCTGCAATTCTCCTTGCTGATAATGTTTGTGTAAAACTAAGATTTACATAACACACGTATTCATAAAAAAGTTGCAGTTTGTAATTAATTCATGTCACTTACAGGGGTTTGTGTCTGGTCGATTCCAGTTATAAACAGCAAGTAGGTAACGAATAAACATCCGGTTAGGTTGATATGTATTATAGTCTTTACAGACTTTACGTAGCTGAAAAAGAATATATAGCCGTTTAATAGTAAGCGTACTTCTAGATGATGTATACATTTTAGCTCGACTTCTCGAAGAGAAAGCTTGAGCAATTGTCGTATGAGTGCGCGTGTGTCAGCGTCTGTGTGTGTGTTGGTTAAGTTTATTATCAGAGTCATTTTCTCAAATACTATCAAAGGTATCTACTTCAAACTTAGCATAGTTACTTACCATCATAAGAGGAGTTCATACTGACCTATATGTGTTGAGTAATATGCCCTTGTTACTATCAAAAACGACAAAGTCGAGAGTACAGCACTCGTAGGCGGTGCTCTTGTTAAAAACGAGAAAGTCGAGAATCCAGCACGCGTAGGCGGTGCTCTTGTTAAAAAATGAATGTTACAACAAAAACGGTTAAAAGTGGGTAAAATACTTAGGTAGAGTGACATGTTTGCTCAGAAAGCAATTGTAGCTCTCATGTATCATATATAATTAAAATAAAACACATATAGATTAAAGTCTGTCAACTTACTTCCAGAACAGTGTATACATGATGAGGGTGATCACTAGACAAATCATGGAAATGATACCTCCAATAATAGTGATGATGCTTAACGCTTCGTGGTGTACATCAGTCTAAAAAAGAAAAACAAGAATTATACATTTTTTACATAACGGATATAACACATTTTGCAAGAGCACCCTAAATGAAATTAATAAAAACAATAACAATTGTTTAGAGTAACGTCAAATCATACTTTGCAAGACCATCCTAAATGAAATTAAGAAAACAATAACAATTGCTCAAGCAATGTAATATGACACTTTGCAAGACCATTCTAAATGACATTAAAGAAACAATAACAATTGTTAAGAGTAACGTCAAATCACACTTTGCAAGACCATCCTTAATGAAATTGATAAAACAATAACAATTGCTCAAGTAACATCATATGGCACTTTGCAAGACCATCCTAAATGCCATTAAGAAAGCAATAACAATTGCTCAAGTAACGTAATATGACACATTGCAAGACCATCCTAAATGACATTAAAGAAACAATAACGATTGCTCAAGTATAGATGAACCATGTTTTTAACCGTGACGGAAGGTTACACTTCTTAGTCATGGTATGTGAATATACCTGGTTAAAATCCCTTTGGGCCATTGATTGGTTACTCTCATTGATCACATATATTGCTTAAGCCTTAATACATACCCTATATCTATCCTTTGAGGGCAAATCAACCTTCCTGCATAAATTAGTCACGGCTCAAAAACATGATTTATCTATAACGTTATATTACACTTTGCAAGACCATCCTACATGACATTAAGAAAACAATAACAATTGCTCAGAGGGAAGTGCGAGGGAAGTGTTTATACTTTGACTTTACACCATCATGCGTTTGGTATTTCCAATGATGTGTTTGCCGTTTGTTTTATTTTACATTTTCAGCTTAGTCTATCACATCCGTACATGGTGTCGTATATGAATGGGGGTGATATTGGAACATTAAGTGATACAAAATGTGGTAGGGGCTTATGTGATATTAAAACTAATTCGTACATACATATAATTTCTCTGCGAGGGAACTGAAAGTATTCATCAAATGTTTTGTTTACCATATATTAATAATAAACAGTACAACTGTCAAACTTACAGGTCTAAACGTCGGGCTCATCAAAATAGCGAAGTTTGTTAGATGGTTGCATCTGCAGGTGACGACGTTGTCCTTTGCGGTGTAAGAGTCCAGCATACACCCATCAGAAGACCAGGTGCTTGTAATGAATGTTAAAATGCACATCATTTACAGTAATTGATTCATTAACACACATTACAAGTGCATGTATTTCCAATGCGTAAAACAGTTTGAAACTAGTTGTTAAAGACGTATGAAACAATGAAGTCTCGCTCTACACGATTGGGGATTCCTTAATGGGGTTAACGGAGGCGATTGTGATAATCACAAAACAGGAATGTACGAACAACTATAATATACCAGAACGAGTGGTGCATATAGGGAGGTATGATGAAGGGACATACTTTTCATACATGATATTTTCGGCGTGTTGTAAACCGTATATGAAGCAATGGTTACGCCAGGCAGCTCAATTTGGCAAAAAAACAGGTTATCATACATTTTACGGGTTTGTCAGGGCTTAGAAGCAGGTCAACCCTCTAAAAAATAGCTGATTGGAGGTCTGAACAAAACAAAACAGTAGCCGACCGGTTAAGCTCAACAGTTAAATGTTGAAAACCAAAATTAATGTCACTTGATTTCAAAAGGAATATGTAATTGAAAATAAATTCCTGACGAGGAGCAAGTTCGAAAATTTGAAACAGGGTGAGCTTTATATTAACTATTACAGCATATACTTTCTTATTGAGAAACAAGTGATATTTATACACGGAAAGCTCAAGTCCAACCACTTTGGAAGACAATGATACGGGACAATCGCTGCTCTGGTATTGCTGGGGATCTACGTAGCAAATTTATATTGGTTATAATAAATTATGTTTGAATGGATGTATAACTCACTGTTCGGCCTCAGACCAGTAGGAACAGTTAGGACTTCCCAAACTTTGCTGAAACGAAAATCAAACAGGGATTACTTATTTCAAGACACCAATTACCAATGTAGTATTACGATCACCGAGTAACTTCAATAAAGTAATGTAACTGGCTATAATAGAATCACGGAGTACAACGACGAATCACAAGTGAGACCTCAAATGACTATCCCCAAAACAGCACCAAACATAAACAGAAACGTTACACCTGTCGTTTTGAAATGAACACTGAAACATAATGTATGCCTTCATGGGCAACAAAACAGATAAAAGGGAACAACTTAACGTTACATTTTTGTATTTAAAAGCACATTTAAAGAAAATGCATGAAATTCAAACATTAGTTAATTATAATAAGATAAATTCGTTCTTACATTGTATAGTCCAAATACTATTTCAATGGGTTGATCTAGTGTTCCATTTGGTTTTGGGTAGAGGGAAAACGATAATATCGGTGCATTGATCTGATGACCCGAACTGAAAAATAAATGGATGATAAAATAAATTGTATTGAAAAATTGTCATTAGTTACTGCGTTCGCATAAAAAATCATAATAATAATCACAAATCTTACATATTTACCAATTCATTTCTGAATATTTTGGAATATGCAAAATTGGCGTTACACATTTGTTCAAGTACAGACTGTTCGAACCCGTACAAATTGCGACAGCGCCTTGACACCAATATAATTATTAATATGTTATGTTGAATGTTTGAAAGCTTCCATGATGTTTCGCTTTATGTGTTTGATAAATCTCGTACAAACTAATTAACAAGTTTGATTTAAGTTAGTACATGATGGATGTTCTAATTAATACCGGCTAATGATCCACATTTTAACGATACAATTAACTAATGCCTTGGTCCCAATGAGCAGTTTTGCCCTGGCGATGTACTCCCGATTTAAATAATAAGTTTCGGGAGTCCTTGAGAACCGGGATATCATACATTTTCTAATGACTACCCGAGGCTTTTGCTTTGCATCGAGCACCCTTTTCATGTTGTCCTCCAATGAACATTAATGAGCTCTGCTGTGCGATTTCCACCTGATGTCAAAATTTCACATCTTCACATTTTGGCAGGATTGTGTAATGTTTAAGGATTCCAAAAAGGTATACCTTTTTCAAAATTGTCAAACTTAGTGACATGCTATGACAAAACGAAAACTAGAGGTATGAAATTACAACGGACGTTCAGACGTCACAAAAAATAAACAAATATGGTAACGTCATATAATTAGTAACTTTCAGGTCCTTTCATAAGCGCCCAATAAGAAAAAGAAATAAAATACACATATTTAAGTTGTTGGATCATGACTCATCAAGGATGTAGTGCAAACTAATTTGATATTTGATTTTTTTAGTTAACACAACAAAATAATTTACCAATTCTCAAAATTCTCACTTTTCGTTTATGTTTTACACTATTTTACCCCCAAACATACTATCATTTGCATAATATTCTGGCACTACAATCTTAAACTGCAAGGCACTATATACCTATAACAATTAAAAAATTCACATATATTTTTCATGACATTGTAATCAACCGATTTCCAAAATTCTCGCTTTTGTTTAGATTTTGACAGGTTTTGCCCCAAAATATTGGATTTTAGGCAACGGTATCATAAAAAATGGTTTTTAATATTGTAAACTTCAAGTAACAACATACCTATCACAATATAATTGTTTCCCATAAAACTGTAAATGATTGATTTTTAGTATGATACAGAACATCCATAGTTTGACATCATCAAACAGAAATATTTTTTTGCTATTTTTCTCAAAAAAATAGGTGCTCTGAACTCAATTTGGGTTTCCCAATAATCTATATTTCATCAAGCTGTTGGAAATTGCACAGCAGAGCTCATTTATTAAATCGGGAGTACATCGCTGATGCAAAAACGTCGCAGTGGGACCAAAGCATAAGTAAAATTAAAGGTATACATCAGCATAAAATAAGTACAAGAACACACACCTGCCGTTGCCAGAATGTGACGTCATTATCTGCGAGAGATTCTTGTATAAAACACCGCTGTAAGAAGTATAACCTGCAATCAAAAAGACAAGGTCATGGAAGGCATAGCTGAAAACAGAAAACTGCACAAAATAAAGGCACAAAAAGAATACACAAAAGAAATTTCACAAGTAATATGTTACAATTTCCAACACAAAACTGAACAGGTGATACTAAATCGATGCAAATCATATTCCTGGTCCGGTGAGTATAAACATTGGAGTAGGCCTACTGTAACTTATTTATTACTGAATGGAACCCTATGAAATGGGAGTTTTGATGCAAAATTCTACAAAAATATGTTTTTCAAGTTGGAGTTGGAGTATGAGAATGAGAAATGTTTATAATCATCAGGCTAGGTGTCAAAAGGTTTGTAAATAATTAGGATTTACTATATATGTTACTACTCAGCAACTGCTTAAATGATTTTTGAAAGTTGTTACCAAAAAGAAAATAAGAAAATGTACAGAGATGATAGGGTACAAGAAAAAGAAAACTATGGAACTAAAAGCAACAATGCCATTGTTTCATAAAAATTCAGCTGCAATCATGAATTATTCCTTACCGCATAACAGGATAAGGGACAAATAGTGCGAACGAATCGGATATGAAATAACATTGTGAATACGATCGAAGTGATAGCTCCACAAGAAAGTGGTCAAAATGACGAAAGTCTGAAATCCATAGTATTAGAAATATATCATTTCAAGAATGACAACCTACTATTAAACGCATACTGAAAATAAATAATAAAGTTCAAATAAGAAATGATGAAATCGGACAGGGAAGGCAGCACTTAACTTAATCAGCCAATCACAGCACAACACAACTACACGGAGCAATGCCCACACACGACCTATAGAAATGATTAAAAGCCTAAGTCATAAAACTGCTGTCATTAGATTACAATAAAACAGTACAAAAGGCATTTCTTGGTATACCCGGCGTCGATCCCTGTTTTCAGGTTCGACTGATACTAAGTTTTAAAAATGGATTATTTCTGAACTGTTTGGCTTTCTTTGATGGTTTTAAGCATTTCATAGTTATTAGTCAATCGTTTGATTGGTTGACATAGAATAATAGTAAGGATATACTGATTTGTCTCAAAAACATTTAAAATCAAGGAAAAAAGATATGAGGAAATAGGACAGGGAAGGCAGCACTCAACTTAACCAGCCGAGCACAGAAAACAGTAACAACACAACACAACTACACCGAGCAATGTTCACACATAACCCAGCGAAATGATTACAAGCCCAAGTCCCCGCCCCAAAAATACGGGACGACCCAATCTCACAAAGAAATAACAAAAATGGCAATCCAAAGGGACCGACTGAAACGCGTCTAAGGCCAGATCTAGTTCCCAAGTCCCCAAGTAGTTTACCTTCGTGACAAGGCATCTTCGCTGAGTCCGGTACATGTATTGCCCATTCTGGTAGCTTGTCTGAACCTTCTCTGACAGGAAATTGAAGATGATTAGAACATTTAGATGCTTGACCAATCTTTAAATCTGCAATAAAAATGAGTATTTGTATTACCCTTGACCAATCTTTAAATCTGCAATAAACAGGAGTCTTTGTATTACCCTTGACCAATCTTTAAATCTGCAATAAAAAGGAGTACGTTTTTTGTATTTGCATTACGTTTGACCTATCTTTAAATCTGCAACAAAAATACGTATTTGCATTACGCTTCACCTATCTTTAAATCTGCAATAAAATAATGCGTCATTGCATTACCCTTGACCTTTCTCTAAATCTGCAATAAAATAATGAGTCATTGCATTACCCTTGACCTATCTCTAAATCTGCAACAAAAATGCTTATTTGCATTACGCTTGACCTATCTTTAAATCTGCAATAAAAGGCTTATTTGCATTACGCTTGACCTATCTGTAAATCTGCAATAAAATGCTTATTTGCATTACGCTTGATCTATCTTTAAATCTGCAATAAAATTGAGTATTTGCATTCATCAGTGCGTAAAACAATTTAGATCGAACAATTCGAAGATGTTATTGCTCGGGATATCCCTAAAACTACTTGTATTTTAAGAAAACAAATGTTCTGAAATATTGCCTGATTAGGCAATAAAAATATTATTTTCTTTAGAAAAAAAACTAAACTGTACATAATAATATACTTAGCGGCACTTGTATCACCACCTTTGATATACTAGTACATATACATGTACTACATTTTTAAATTCCTCTATGAATTGTATTGAAATTTGGCACTCTTAAACAAATTCTTAATTCTTACATTGAAAGTTGCATTTTCACGCAATTATTCACCTACTAGTAATCAAAATAGTGCAATAACAGGAAGATGTTTGAAACTAAACCCTGGTGAAAATTTGATGAAGTTCACGTAAATGGTTTTCGAGATAGTGAATGGATTGGAAAAGGTAGCATTAGAAGTGTAGAAGTGCCATTAAGTGTACATGTATTTTACTGAGCGCAGGTATAATACATTGCATGTCCGATCTAAGTGTTAATCTGAACCAGTGTTTCAAATCAAAAAGAGTATATATACCTCCTCTCCAGGTTTCTTTGCATTGTCTGAAATTTTCTATAGTCTGAGATGTTTAATCTTTGAAAAAAGGTAACAATTTGCCCAGTTTCATTGTCTTCACGTTCCTGTTTTGGTAGCGATAGCCTGTCTATAATATTATTCTACTAATTTTAAAATTGCAATATTATTAAAATAAGATCGAAAAATTTGCTGTATTCCTTTGCGCTGTTAGTTAGTCTTATATCAGCGTAAAGTAGTGGAGCGTATTTAATATAGGTTTGATTTTAACGAGGTTGTTTAAAACTGTCTACTTACATAGGTTAGGTTTAGGGACCTCCATTTCGATGTTTGTTGTCGCGATGACTTCTGTAAATCTATCGATATTTTCTATCACCGATTCAGCTCCTGTATTTTTCTTAAACAGAATATATTCAAAATATCATAAATTAGTTCAATTACTAGTATTCGTTTATCCGCCAAACATATAAAAGACATTGGAACTTCTTAAGTTCGCATAAAAGTGTACTTTTTGCAAATTTTTTACGCAAAGGGACAAATGTTAAGTATATGAAGGCATGATGATTGCATTGCTCAAAATGGCAAGCACTTAGTATGGGCGGTTTCGACCAAATTCATACTCGTTGTCAAAATAATGTTTTATAAAAATGTATGAGCGTTTCACCATGGCATCAATAAAAAAAATGTACCTGTTTAATCGACGACTTCCATGTGGATGTGGTAGATTCACTCAAGATATTACTGGCTACATCTATGAAGTTCTGTAATAAAATGACATGTTTGGTGTAGCGCCATTTTTTCAATCATTTTTTGTGATGAACAACTAAGAGTTGACCCAGCCAGGTCAAATAAATTCACAATCACCACGAAAAGATAATACAAATAGGACAGGAAAATCAGGATCAATATGGCATTGACAGCACAAAAATAACATTATACACATTTCTATCTAAACATGAAAGTGATCGAGGCGAATTCAATGATGGACGTTACCGGCTCATTTGATACACTGTTGGTGTTTAGACAAATGTTTTGGTTTAGGGTTGTGGATTAGACCCGAAAAAGAAAACTAATGTCTGTCCCCATGGAGCAAAATATTGATATGTAAAAACAATAAAACTTCTTAAACTCAAACTCAGCTAGCTGAAAATGTGACTGTCAAGTTTAGGTCCACTCCTTGTTGGGTCCAATAGACACGTGGAAGTTGGACTTCGTCGCCATTCAGTTTCAAAACTTGTGTTCTTGTTCATTTTTATGTGGGTGTTTCTTTTGTTTTTCATAACATTTTCATGTTTGACCTTAATATGACCAGTACTTGTAATATGTGTGTTATGTGTTTTTGCCTTTGGTGATCTGCTGTTTCTATTGAATGATGCCTTCGTAGATCTCTATGTTCATAAACTTACGTTTGTGTCATGACGTATATCAGTCGATGACGCATTTATGACATCAGTAATCTTTGACATTATTTTTGTCACAGCCTCGATGTCACCAAGATGTAAAGTGCCGTTTGATTTAACTGTTGTAGAAGTAATTTCTGATAAATCATCCAAGGCTTTCGTAGTATTTGCATCATCGACATTTACCTACAACGATTCAATGCCATTTTTTATTATTTCAAATACAATGTATATACAGGGTGATCATTAACATATGGTAACATAAATAACTTTAATTTGATTTTGGCAGTTTTTTAGAATTAAGGAAAACGCTTTAAACATCTGCTGAGAAAATAATATGTAATATTTGAACATGCTTTATGTCATGAATAAAACGTACATGCATATGTTAAACAATGGCATAAAACAGCAAATATTATCTTAAAAACTGACAAAGTTTATATATTAATGATCACCCTGTATGTTCTCTTTTTTAATTAAAAAAGATATGAGACTTTCGGACGGACATTATGCCTATCTTTGCCATCCAACACTGTCGAGTACAAACCACTTAGTTTTAAGCGTAGAGTCTACTTTATTAAGTGGACGGGCAAAGC
Organism: Spisula subtruncata; assembly: GCA_963678985.1. Taxonomy (NCBI): domain Eukaryota; kingdom Metazoa; phylum Mollusca; class Bivalvia; order Venerida; family Mactridae; genus Spisula; species Spisula subtruncata. The sequence continues at coordinate 25,515,893 of OY787664.1, read as the reverse complement.
CTTTAAATACCTTAGGATCTTTTGTGGACATAAGTTATAAAACCTCTATATCCGCCTCTTTGGTCATTACAATAGTTTTTTATAAATTATTAAAAGACATGTATACCACAGATACTTACACTTATCAGAATCTCTTCTATGGCCTTGGCTGTACAGTTGTAGATAGGATCTTCATAAGTACCATTCAGGTTACAAAAACGTTTGACAGTTCCTGGTAAAAAAACGAACATGGTAAAACAATATTGTTAGATAATACTCTTCTACGGTGGTGCACCGGTGTATTACCAGCGTACCATTCGGGTTAAAAAAAGTTTGATCGTTCCTGATGAAAAGTAAACATAAAAGAAAAATAGTAGGATATGACACCAGAATACATGCATTTCCAGTGTACTAAAAATACAATTTTCAAGTACTGTATCTAATACTTAACAAGGTGTAATGAAGTTGACTTAAGTTCGCGTTATTCTGTTGAATGCAAACACGTGAATAATAATAATAATAATAATAAAAATAATAATTTATTTAAAGTGGCATCCATAATAGGGTATACTCACGTATCATTACATTGACATAATATAAGTTACTATTATGTTCATATATACACAAGATATATATGAATAATAAAGTGATATGAATATTATGAAATTTCCCATATATTATTGACATATTTACACAATTGAACTAATGTACACATTACCAATGGAGTCACTTGGACAAGATTGATTCATAAAATGTCCCGGTGAACCTTCTTTCCACATCGTGCCCATGTTATCTGATCCAGCTTGACACGTCAGATTACTAATGATGGTCACCGTAACTCCATACACTTGAGTATCTGGAATAGAAAACAAACGAATGAAAAATGTCAATCTCGTTTTCCGTCGGATTAGTATGTCAGCCCGCTAAGATCCGTCGTTAGAGCACGAGCCTTCAAATCTCGGGGTTGTGTGTTCGAATTCAGGGCTGACCAACTAATATATATTTATATTCTTTCGGATGAGACTTTAAGCCTATGTCCCATGTATGGGTACTAAAAAAAGAAAGTTAAGTTACTAGTTTTCTAGGGCTCTTATCAGCTATTAGGCCGCTCAAGCTCCCTTTGCCATTTTAACTCTCCTGGTCATTGTGCTACCTATGGAAACCTACACTCGTGACTCCCTGGTGAGACTATTTCTCTCCTGCGGATGTGGCATGGATCTGCGGTGCCCAGGAATAGACACTGTCCACACAGGTACCATTTTACACCAAAGTGGAGTGGAGCATGTGGCTCTTGCTCAGAGAAATGAAGCAGTGGCCCAGAGGGGGGGGGGGGGTCGAACACGGGACCTCTCGATCGCGAAGCGCGCGTCCTACCTCTAGGCCACCGTTCCCCACTATGCTATTATACACACCTGGCATGTAAAAAAGAACCGGTGGTGTATCTGGAAGGAGTACACCTCCTGTATCTGCACTATCCCCCGAAACATAAAATGACTTAAAATCGTCTGGGGCCTCACCCATGTGGAATATCCGGTGGCGAGGATAAATAAAACAATAAACACTCAGGCGGTGCTATCTTGAACTAACGCGTGTGTAATTCAGGGACACCCCTCGTGCGTAGGATGATCGCAGGAGAAAGGAGAAAAACGCTGTGAAATGACAACGAATGGTGATATAAATGCGAAAACTTGTATGCACATCAAAAATAATATGTATTTTCTTTTTCTGCAGAATTTCATAAATATTCATTTTTTTAATCAGCTTCGCAACATTGTGCTCTACAGCACAGGCAATGCACCAGTCAGTTGCATCCCCGGGTGTTAGGGACGTAGATGCAACTGACTGGTGCATAACTGTATCATTGATCATGAAAATCATAATGGCTATAACATTTATAGAAAAGAATAAATTTTACAAAAAAAATCGTTTTAGTCGATACCTATGATACAGTTTCCTGTATCTTTGCCAAACCGTTTTACAATGTACGTGAATGATACTTACGTCTGAGCTGCATCAAAGCAGTTGTAAAATTAACACCATCTGAGACGTTCATAAAGTACTGACACGGTATATCAGGATCTGTGATGAGGTATTCTTTTACACGTAGAATCTCTGAGCTAAACTCATGATCAAACGTATACGCTGAAAAATATGTATTATAGCTTGGCCAATTTGACACGTGTCTGACCTTTTGATTAGCATAATTTAACAGTCGATATATTACCTACGATACAACACCGAGTGTATGTTTTCATAATCGGGGAGTATCACGAAGACGCTCGAGACGTAATACAAACACAAATTTGAAATACCGATATCGCACGATTTTCTTGCGGAAATTGATATATGCAAAGCAAGAACCTTGTAATACATTCTTGCATAAAGGTCAGGCTCAGGTCAAAATAGCCAAGCTATACAATAAATACTAGTAGTAAACAAGAGATGTTTTTAATAAATACGTATGTCCCCATTGCAGCCCAATATATGTTTAGATAGAAATGGTAAAGGTCATAGTGATATTGACCTTTGACCTAATGATCTCCAAATGTATATAGTTCATCTACTGTTGCTGACCAACCTCCATGTAAAGTTTGAAGATCCTGCGGCATTTTTAGCGTTCTTGAGTTATTGGTCTGAAAAAGTGGTAATGGCACACCGACCTTGACCTTTGACCTCAAAATCAATAGGGATCATCTACTGTCACTGACCAACCTTCATATAAATGCGGCATCCTTGCACATGTCGGCCCATTGATAGATCATATGATACTTTGTAGTTTTACTTTCCTTTCCCTCGACAACCTTCGCTCACAGCAGACACAAATACTATCAATGTATATGTATTATAGTATTATGTAGCAAATGAGGTACGTAGCGTTTATTTACACGATTGACAGATGGATACAATAATTAATTGAATTTGCATACCGTCACAATTGGATTCCGTGATAATGTCGTAAAGTATCGCCCCACTCGTGTAATCTGCATCCTTGCATACCGGGCCAAAATCAAATATATTGAAGTCCACTTCTGGTATCATTTGTTTTTCCGGCGCGCAAACAGGGCCATGTTCATTGACATCATGGACTGTAACTGTTACATTGGTGCGAGATCCCTCAACCTAATTGATTAACGAACGAAAATAAACAAAACATAGGTTAGTTTTCATAGGCATTTCGGTTCTGTTTTATCAAAGTTCTTGCGGTAATTGTAAACTTACGCTCAAATTTGAATTATGTATAATGCTTTAATGCATCAATCACTGTCGCAACCACGTCCCTCAATCCCGGGGATGGGTGGTGGATAGCCGGGCAAACGGCCGTGATTTAACCTTCCAGGTTCCCACGCACTCCCGGGGAATGTGGGTATTTTTTCTCCGAACGAATACCCGGCCAGGCGGCAAAATACCGGAGATTTTACTATCGGTTGTCAACCCCAAAGTAAAAAGCTCCACCCAACCCCGGGGGTAGGGGCGTGGATGGAATTGACTAATGTATAACAACTGCAAATTGGGGACATATATTTTTTCTAAGGGGTTCATTAATAAAATATTAATTAGTATAACAGCTTCATTTATCACATTTTATAGTTTAAAAGGTACATGTATTATAAAGAATTTGAATTAAATCAGAATTTTAAGATTTTCGTAAATGCTTTGATAAAAAGGTATGAGGAACTACAACAGGAAGGCTTGCGACCGTTTTGCAACAGTCACGACATTGAGAGCATATTTCTGGCTTAGAATGAGAAGATCGTAAGTACTACTTACGACCATTTAGTACTTATGACCTTTTAAGACTGATAGATAATCACAATTAGCATCAAATGGCACTTCTAGTGAGAATATTTTCGTGAAAATCGGAACTTGTCATGTTGACCAACCTCAAGTTGAAACAACTTGTTTCGCCATGCGTAACGAGTAATTTCGATAGTTTTTAGTTGTTGCCTTAAAATATTGATTTTGTTCTTACAACGTTCTTAGTCTATGCCAGCGATGTATCTTCTCTTGTCCTCTATATTCCATGGACGACAACCCAATTTTCTCAAATGAACACGTAAACAACGAGTATCCTCCTTAATTGGTTCCGTGCCAGTTTTAAACTTGTCCAGGTCTTAATTTGTGATTAAAGTTGCATGCGGGGATCAAATCAACTCCGTAAATTAATTTTACAAAGATGGGCAACTCAACTGCCCGTCTTTTATAAATGAAATTTCACTAAAAGCGAAAAGGCTCCGTTAAACGTACCGTGAAAGCGAATTGATATTTCACGAAACCATTGAAGCATGTCACACTATACGGACACGGTTCGTCAGTTTCCTGACATCCACATCTTGGTCGGTGGCTGAAGTGAAGAAAATAAATAAATAACAGAAACATACATGCGGCCGGTTCGTTTAGTTCAGGATTTACTATTATTCGGGACATCACTTATAATGGCTATACTTAAAAGGTTAAACTATATACCTCTGATAACAATATCACTACAAAAATCTTGCTACATATATGGATGATTTTTGTTGTCATGGACAAATACAGACAGGCGAAAAGGATAACATAATATAACGCCTCCTAACCATAGCTTGGCAATCGCCGCAGATCCTACCCAGTAACGCGTTGTTAGCATGTGCTTCATCCGTACTTCATATCAACGTTTGAGAAAAGAAGAGCGGTCGAAGCCTTCTTTTAAAAACGTACGTGCTAAAAGCACACGCGTCAGATTGTGACAGACCTCAAGACAGCAATTACGATACATCTAAATAATCAAAGTACTGAAAGTACTGACAGGCTGGCGAACTGCTAAGGAACAATAGCTTTTTAACTAATATAACATCAAGTGGTTTTCTAAGTCGAAAGAGAGGTAAGTGCTGGACTTAACAAAAAAAAAAAACAAAAAAAAAAAAACATTGGAGCCGCCGTGATTCGATCGCTGGACCTTAGCATCAGAAAATTACTAAACGAGTTGCTCAACCACTCGACCACAATCTCGTTGAGGAATGTTGACCTAAATAATTTAACATAATAAAATCATTGATGGGCGCGCAATATCGCGTTCGTAATGCGTAGTAATAATTATCAACGCCTTTAAACACCTTTTCTTTTAATTTCATACAATTTCCTTCCATTTCAAGAAGAAACTAATATATTACAATCGAACAGAATAAATGAAACAAGGAAAGTTGAATGTTATTATCTTGCAAAACAGATTAACGATAAGGAACTATTTGCATTGAGTGTATAGATTCTGTGTTGTCAGTTTCGGGAGTAAATTCATCTTAGTGGATTTCATTTTTTAGGATTGTAATAGTCTGGCGCGAAATCGCCAGCCTAAAAAACCATACCGAATAGCATCTATGTCCAGTATTGAATTCATGACGATGAATATGGCACCACCCTCATCTACATGTTCACTGACGTTGAATACATCTGGCACACCTGATGAACAATTTTTATTAAACATTACAAAGCCTTATGATGAACGACATCACACATAGAATAGCTGGACCATAACCTTTGAATATTCACTATAGAAAGTCTAAATTCTAAGGCTAACAGTGTAGTCACAATCAGTCCGCATAGCTCAATGTCTAGAGCACGATACTTCTGATCTCGGGGCTGTGGGATCGAATCCCGGGCTGATCAATTTAATTTGCTAACAGTCTTTTGGATGAGACTTTAAACCAAGGTCCCATGTATAAGTGCACCTTTAAGTGTAGTTATACCAATAAGTTGCTTTTATAACGAAAGGAACTATATGGAGAATGTATACCTTCCTTTGATGGGACAGATGACGCCTTTTTGGGTGTAAATGAAGGTTATTTTGCTAGGGAAATATTACCTTATATGGCAGTAAAACTAGCCAAGAATAATCACTGGTACGATGTACCTGATAAACAAACACATGTTTAAACAATAGTTACCAAGTTTCTGTACAGTACGGTTGAATGGACCATCAGTTGTCACTTTGAATTCCGCAACGGTTGTATTGACAGGCACTTTCTCCCTTATTATGAACGGTTCGTTAACAGGAAAGACGTTGATTTGGACTATCTTCAGTACTGTCACATTGAAGGGTATCAGGTTAAGAACGGTTGATCCATTTTTTACTGTAAGAATAGTCTGAAAAAATAGCGAGAAAAAATACTACATGTAACCTGTCTCGGTATACTCAAGTTTACAATCGTTACAATTGCAATTTCTGCATTGGCTAAACAACCATAGAACATGTCCTGTATGCTATAGAGGATGTGCTTTTCATTGGCTTGTCTCGGTTTCAATACTAGTAAACATTTACGTCATCAACTGATCTAAATAAACATGCAGGTCCCTAGTTTAAGGCAGAATGAAAACCTTGTACATGCAAAAGAAACTGCACATTCTTGAACCTAAGTCAGAAAATGTAAACGGAATTGTAAACGATTGCATTTGTCACAATATGGGCCTACATATAATTATACGGCATGTGAGCGATACAGGAACCTTTGTGCTCTCTTCCCTAAATGTCGTTAGTATCATCAGAACTTTGCTATGAACCGATATGTATTTCTGAAGAAAATAGAATGACATACATCATACATGCCATCAGGAATAGATCTGTTCGTGCTCAACATAAACATGCCGAGTTCTAGACCTTTATCTCTAGGAATTGTGAAGTACTTCTTTACATCTTCCGCAAGTGATAAGTTTGGTAATATAGTTCCCCAGTTGCTGCAGTTGAGATAAAATATATCTGCAGCTTTATCTGTTGCTGGTTGTATTTCAACAGATACATCAAGGTCATTTGGCTCACAAACTGAAATATAGAAAGGTATATAAGAGCATTTAAGACACGAGGAGGTGATAGCTAAATATAACAAAGGTATATTAGAACATTTAAGATATGAGGGGGTGATAGCTAAATATAAGAAAGGTATATTTGAGCATTTAAGACATGAAGTGGTGATAGCTAAATATAAGAAATGTATATTTGAGCATTTAAGATATGAAGGGTGATAGCTAAATATAAGAAAGGTATATTTAAGCATTTAAGACATGAAGTAGTGATAGCTAAATATAAGAAAGCTATATTTGAGAATTTAAGACATGAAGTGGCGATAGCTAAATATAAGAAAGGTATATTTGAAAATTTAAGACATGAAGTGGTGATAGCTAAATATAAGAAAGGTATATTTGAGCATTTAAGACATGAGGAGGTGAAAGCCAAATATAAGAAAGGTATATTTGAGAATTTAAGATATGAGTAGGTTATAGCTAAATGTAAGAAATGTATATTTGAGAATTTAAGACATGAGGAGGTGATAGCCAAATATAAGAAAGGTATATTTGAGAATTTAAGATATGAGTAGGTTATAGCTAAATGTAAGAAAGGTATATTTGAGAATTTAAGACATGAAGTGACGATAGCTAAAATATAAGAAATGTATATTTGAGCATTTAAGATATGAGGAGGTAATAGCTAAATATAAGAAAGGTATATTTGAGCATTTAAGATATGAGGAGGTGATAGCTAAATATAAGAAAGGTATATTTGAGCATTTAAGATATGAGGTGATAGCTAAATATAAGAAAGGTATATTTGAGTACTTAATACATGAGTAGGTGATAGCTAAATATAAGAAAGGTATATTTGAGAATTTAAGACATGAGGAGGTGATAGCTAAATATAAGAAAACAAATATTTGAGCATTTAAGATATGAGTAGGTTATAGCTAAATGTAAGAAAGATATATCTGCGCATTTAAGATATGAAGTGACGATAGCTAAATATAAGAAAGGAATATTTGAGCATTTAAAATATGAGGAGGTGATAGCTAAATATAAGAAAGGTATATTTGAGGATTTAAGATATGAGGAGGTGATAGCTAAATATAAGAAAGGTATATTTGAGCATTTAAGATATGAGGAGGTGGTAGCTAAATATAAGAATGTATATTTGAGCAATAATAATATGAGGGATGATAGCTTAATATAAGAAAGGTATATTTGAGCATTTAAGATATGAAGTGGTGAAAGCTAAATACGAGAAAGGTACATTTGAACATTTTAGATATGATGTAATAGCTAAATATAAGAAAGGTTTATTTGAACATTAAAGATATGAGGTGATAGCTAAATATAAGAAAGGTATATTTGAACATTTAATATATGAGGTGATAGCTAACTATAAGAAAGGTATATTTGAACATTTAATATATGAGGTGATAGTTAAATAAAAGAAAGGTATATTTGAACATTTTAGATATGAGGTGATAGCTAAAATAAGAAAGGTGTATTTGAGCATTTAATATATGAGGGGATGATAACCAAATATAAGAAAGGTATATTTGAGCATTTTAGATATGAGGTGATAGCTTAATATAAGAAAGGTATATTTGAGTATTTAATATATGAGGGGATGATAGCTAAATATATGAAAGGTATATTTGAGTATTTAATATATGAGGGGATGATAGCTAAATATATGAAAGGTATATTTGAGTATTTAATATATGAGGGGGGTGATAGTTAAATATATGAAAGGTATATTTGAGTATTTAATATATGAGGGGGTGATAGCTAAATATAAGAAAGGTATATTTGAGTATTTAATATGTGAGGGGGGTGATAGCTAAATATATGAAAGGTATATTTGAGTATTTAATATATGAGGGGGTGATAGCCAAATATATGAAAGGTATATTTGAGTATTTAATATATGAGGGGGGTGATAGCTAAATATAAGAAAGGTATATTTGAGTATTTAATATATGAGGGGGTGATAGCCGAATATAAGAAAGGTATATTTGAGTATTTAATATATGAGGGGGGTGATAGCCAAATATAAGAAAGGTATATTTGAGCATTTTAGATATGAGGTGATAGCTAAATATAAGAAAGGTATATTTGAGCATTTAATATAATAGACGTTGATAGCCAAATATAAGAAAGTTATATTTGAGCATTTTAAATATGAGGTGATAGCTGAATATAAGGAAGGTATATTTGAGCATTCAAGATATGAGGGGGTGATAGCCAAATATAAGAAAGGTATATTTGAGTATTTTAGATATGAGGGGTGATAGCTAAATATAAGGAAGGTATATTTGAGCATTCAAGATATGAGGGGGTGATAGCCGAATATAAGAAAGGTATATTTGAACATTTAATATATGAGGGGTGATAGCTAAATATAAGAAAGGTATATTTGAGAATTTAAGATATGAGGGGGTGATAGCCGAATATAAGAAAGGTATATTTGAACATTTAAGATATGAGGGGTGATAGCTAAATATAAGAAAGGTATATTTGAGCATTTAATATATGGAGACTCTGTTGTTGTTAAAAGTGTTATATTTTTCTTGTACATATTTATTCGTGGGATACTTGTTATATTATAGTCTGTTTGTGCCTTCCATGCTCAGTTGTTGTTTCTATTGAAGCTACCAACTATGTTCGATTGTTTTTAAATCTTTCTGATAAAAATATCGCATAGCCTTCGGTCCAGCAGAACCGTAAAGCATTGTCAGAATTAACATTCGACACTCTCTGAGCGAAATAACAATTTAAATGAGCCTTACATTACGTTAGCCAATCCTAGTCTAGATCGGTTTATGTCGTCAGGATATTTTTCCCACACATAGATAATGAGTACTCATGTTAGAACATCTATATAAAGTTTGTAAATAAAACAGTTGAAATCGGCTGACAATGTAAATACATTATAACTATTCTACATTTCCTGTAACAATCAACTTACAACATGTCGGTGATGCTGTTGGTGTTGGGTACTGTAAAATCATTAATATTCGAGGGGGGTAAAATCGTGGATTTTGTGGATGATCTCAATCAAGTTACTCAATCCCCACGAATATAAATAATTTCTGTAGTATATAACTAAGTGGGTAAGGTACCCTTACATTTACCCCCCCCCCCCCGAATCGTCTTTTTTCACCAAAACCACGAAATTTTGTCCCATTGAAATTTTAAATGATTTACAGTGTTGACCATCGAGTACGTACTTAACACGTCCTGTGGTGAAAGTGGTTTGACTTTAAGTCGAACTTTTATAATTTAGTGTCCTACATTATTGACATCAATTTCAAATTTCCTACACACTTTTAAGTTGATGCATCCTTCTGGAAGAGTTTAGTTTAACTTGGTACATAAACTTGTTAAGGTACATTCCAGGAAAACTGATTTGGTTAATAAGTCGCAGTGTGCACTTATAAATGAACACTAACTGACCAAAATGGCGTGATGCATGAAAACTGATTTGGTTAATCAGTCGCAGTGTGCACTTATAAATGAACAATTACTGACCAAAAAGGCGTGATGCATGAAAAGAAAAGACTCCAACATTATTTATTTCTGAGAAGAGCCACACTCCAAAAAGGCCTTTGCCTTTTGGCCTTACTTATGAACTTAGTCGCACAGTCTGGAGGCAATTGGATTTAAAGTGTTTGAATTAGAGTACAAAAAAGTCGTCTATAAGTACAAAAGCAATGCTTTCGGTAAACACAAATCAAACTGTCCGAAAATCGCTCTTTACTTATAGGAAAACAAGCTGTTTCAACTACAGTTTTGTCAACATTTCATGAAAATTGGCTCATAAGAAGCGCCTCGTGATGGTGTTTTTAAATATTTATCAGTCTTATAAGGTCGTTAGTAGCTACTTACGACCTTCTTATATCTATTAGTCTAAGACAGCGGTTTGTGAATATAAACACAATATTCTGGTGCATATAGATTGCACTTAATTAATATATATAACTGTGAAACATCCATAGACACCATTTTTAAAATTATCTTATGAAGGTTAGGCGGAACTATAGCACATGGTACTTGTTAATCACCACGATGATATTACATGCGAGATAATTATCTTTTTATCGTACATTCTTTACGCCTGTTATATGCGAGTGTGCAAGTGTGTATGTGGCGAATTAGTTCACATAAAAAAGAAATGCTTTATAATACATTCGAGTGTTTTAAAAACGCCTCAGTGGACTGAAAGGCAAATGCTTCTTAAATCGTTTATTTTATTGCAAAACTTGTATGGTACACAGTAATTTCTCTGGATATAAAATTCATTTTTCATGGTTAATCCCGGTTTGTCCGACTGGTCCCGGTTGTTCACGGTACCACTACGGATGTCTCACTGGTTAGACAGGGTTCGCCCCGGATTGCAAACCGGGGCTCATCGGGGATGTCAAACTAGGACAGTGAGAACGGGGTTTTTTAATCGGACATTATGCAAAAATAATCTTTAAAAGGCAACCTATAATTAAATCAGTTCTGTACACAAGAATGAAATGTGAAAAGTCTGAGTTTAATTCTTAAATAAAGTGTTGGTGAATAAGGCCCAAGGTTGTAATCAGTGACCATTTTCCTACTACGTATACATGTAGCTAATTTTAACTGAACAAATGTTAAAAGATGGCTGACTTCATCCACTACATGTACTGTCACGTTTTTGACTCAATAAGTTGCTATATTCACAATATTTGCATAAAGTACGAAACTAGTGGCCATGGATATCATACAGGGGGAATGGGGTGTCGAGAAATGTAAGAAAGAAAACTTGTTTCACAATCAACCAAAACTAAATTTGTATAAAAAGGTAAAAAGCAAATCCGGCCTCTGTGGTTGATTGGAAATGGTCACTGATTTCAACCTGGGGCCTTATTCACAAACACTGTATTTAAGAATGAAACTCAGACTTTTCACATTTCATGCTTGTGTACAGAACTGATTTAATTCTGGGTTGCTATAAAAAAAGTTATAATGAAACTTTTAGTTTCTTTTTCTGGTAAATTTGTGTATCAAAAACTTGTATAGTTCTAGATAATAGTAACTTTAAAATGTGAAAAAGCTTAAACTTCCATTAATCAGCAAGACTAACTCACGATTGTTGCGAAGAATTTCTTGTGTTGAGCTGATGCACATCACTCCTAGAATCATACATATCCATTCACACAGGTTTATTTTACATAGAATCATTTTAATATTTCATTTCGACAACACCAATCCGACTATATTGAACAGAGTTGTGCTTTATGTAGCACTGACTACATGTAGGGGTATAAATACGCGTGATGTAGAACAATACAGGATGTTACACGTCACTGTGTGGTAAATTGGTAAGTAATTGCATGTTAAACAATTTAGTAAATTTACCAAGAACGCCTGGAAAGAGCAGTCGGTAGAGTGTCAATCTATCAATCGGGCATTCTGTGGATTTTTAAGGTTGTGCTCGTCCATGGAACCCTGACGGTAGTAATCCCTATACACTGCTCGTCAGTTCCGTCAAAGAAGTGTATTCTTTTCAAACACGGCTCTAGATAATGTTAAATCTCAGATACAGGACTGAAATCCCAATGTAACGTTTGGACGGAACTCAAATGCCATGTATCCTGAATTCCGTCAGAGCGTTACAGCGGGTTTCAGTTCCATCAGAGTCAAATCGCTCAGTGTGGTTAGAAGGCTCAATGCGAATGTGTAGACGGGGTTTACCGATAGAAAGAACGGCGATTTTGTCACTTTAACCTCTAGCTAATGAATATATGACCGGGTATGATCTTAGGGTTCCATCATGCCCAAATAAAAATGATTTACTCTTCTTTGACGGAACCAAGAAAAAATAAAGCAGCATATTAGTATCGTGATGGAATAGAAGTTGGCTAGAACGACAGGCGGTCGGTTTGTGGAAAAACCCATAATAATGCTTGTGGAACTAACTACTACGCAGTGACATGCACAATCGTGAAAGATCGGCCATTTCTGTTTGTCTCCGATAAATCGCAATGAAAAAAACGCCGAGGTGATTAGACTGTGATATGCCGTGCCGATGAACGCACGTGTAGAAGGAACAAGTACAATGATTCGGCTAGTTTGTTCTGTAGTCAGTGAAGCAATACCACTTGACTTTGGGCTACAGGTCCTATACGAAATTTGCTTCAATTGAAAATAAACAATTGAAGAAATAAACTACTTATGGCTATTGTTTTAATCAGAGTGAAGCAAATTCCGTCTTGGATAAGTAGCCCAAAGACATGTAGTATCGCTACACTTGTTGCTACATAGCCAGCTTTTGAGAAACTGGGTAAAGGGTAATGTACTGTTCACGTGATACAGCATCAACGGTCAATAGAAGAAAATATGAAGCTAATATATATATCAAAAATATATAAGAAAACAGATGCGGGTAAGCTGATCAGCCTTGAAACAGTTCACCACCATAACAAATTCTCCACTTTACATTACATGACCCATAATAGTTATTATTACACTTGAACTTTAATATGTGAATAATAATATTATTATTATGATGAGTTATATCCGACAAATTGTGGTTTTCAATTTCCCGACAATTAGGCCGAAATAAGCTCATGTTTGTTTCTTGTTTCCCTAACCAGCCTGTAAAAATTGAATGTTTCAAAGATGAATTGCATCGAAAGACAACAATACAATACGCAATATGTGTTTTAATGTGGCCAAAATAGTTTCATCTTGAATTCTAGTCATCATTTTAAAACGATTGTTAAATGTCAGATTTTATCAAACACGTTGAATCATAATACTTCAGATCGTTATGTTATTGCTGTAGCTATTATCCAGTAAATGCACGGTGGACGTACCACGTGACCGAATGATATGTTGGTGAGTTCAAGAGAATGTTTTTCCTGTCCTGGTTTATGTTCTACTGGATGCGTTTTCATGAAACCAAGACGAGAGCCACACAGTATCAACTATATGTACAACAATCTCTTAATTTCGTTAAGGAGTGCAACTGCTCATTTGGAAAAGTGAAAACGTAATGCTTTGCTGGGGAGCTAAACACACAAAAACATGCGAAAATATGCAATTCTTAGCCATTTTCAGTGATTATGTCCCGTAACAGTGAACACACTATCTTGCGGTGCACTGTGTTTTATATCTATACGACTGGAGAGAAAACTGTTTTGTCAACGTAGGCATCAATTCGCAACACTTTATTTACAACCCATGCAATATGTGATATGGGGGTATTTCAGGAATGTAAAGGTTTTACTAGTAATAATCGAATGATGCAGTAGTCGATGTACGCCGATATAAAAGTGTAGTTGTTAATTACGTACATGTACAGTGGTGTGGATAGCTTGCACATACAGTTGAAATCGAACCTATATTTTACGAAAAGGAAGCAAACACAGGGGTTTTCATAGATTTGCCCAGTGACATAGTTTTCAATCCGACATGACCCAATTGCAAACTAGATTTCATGGAAAGTAACGTTCTGTCGAAGTTTCATGAAAATTGAATAAAAACGTTGACCTCTGGAGTGAACACAAGGTTTTCCTAAGCTTTGACCCATTGACCTAGTGCTTGACCCGACACGACCCATTCATTGTTGAGGATCTTATGGAAAATTGATTAAGTATATTGTCAAATAAAGTGTCCTAGTTATATAAAGTCTTTATTATTATTATTCGATATCAAGGAGACTAACATTCTGTTCTGACCAAGTTTCATGAAGATTGGATAAAAACTGTGACCTCTAAAGTGAACACAAGGGTTTTCCTATTTGATCTAGTGCTCTAGTTTTTGCCCGACATGACCTGACCCGACATGACCAATAAATTTCACGGAGAACAACATTCTGACAAAGTTTCATGAAGATTGGATCAAAACTGTGACCTCTAAAGTGAACACAAGGGTTTTCCTATTTGACCTAGTGGTCTAGTTTTTGCCCGACATGACCTGACTCGACATGACCAATAATTTTCACGGAGAACAACATTCTGACCAAGTTTCATGAAGATTGGATAAAAACTGTGACCTCTAAAGTGAACACAAGGGTTTTCCTATTTGACCTAGTGGTCTAGATTTTGACCCGACATGACCTGACCCGACATGACCAATAAATTTCAAGGAGAACAACATTCTGAACAAGTTTCATGCAGATTGGACAGACATGTGACATCTAGAGTGAACATAATGATATTCCAAAAAATGACCCAGTGACCTAGACCAGACATTTTTACCCAGATTCAAACTTTGTTTCGTTGGCATGGAGATTGGACCAAAAATGTTGCCATTAGAGTGCACACAAGAAAAACTCACCTTGGTACTTTGTGACAGGTGAGCTAAAGACAGTGAAGATTGGACTTGAAGTCTTTATCATTCTAAAATTAATTTTAAGTTGCAATGCATAATTTAGAACAGACACATTGTTTTATATAAATTTGAATACTCTATCATTTTAGCAAGATGCTGAATTTTAAAGGAGCGAAAAAGCCTGTCACCGCGTGGTGTTGATGCCTGGTAACATAGCCTTACGTTTGTCGTTCAAGTACTCGGTTTACGAATAATCTACCGAATAAATCCAAATAGGAGTATATGGTTCCGTGACAAAAATTGCTTTTCTACTATAGCTAATTGCAAAACACTGTTAATTATGTCATGCATTTACCTTGTTGTTGGATATTAATTGAGTTAGATGAGCGCCAGGGTGATTATGTATACATTATGTAATAATACTTAACTATGTTAATTATGATTAACCGTTTATCATTGTTAATCATAAACCCACATGAGAGTTTTTCAGTACTGTAAAATAAAAAATAAACGCTAGTACTAAATTTGATGGATTATGGTAAAATGGTATTACGTCCCATTGGAATTAAATGATTTTACAGTATGCGAAATAATTATTTTGCTGTTTGTAAAATTATCCAATTATTTACATATTTGACATGGTTTATGGTAATAGGGCATGTACGTGAGGAACCGGTGCGTGGGTTAGAATTCGAAGAAAGCAAAGTAAACCTTTCCATCAGTACATCCGGATCCATCTACGCCAAGTGGGGGTAGTTTAATAATGCATCAAACTGTGTGAATCCATACAGTCCAGCTAGGATAAAAATACAGTGACCAAATCGGTGACGCAGTGGAACAATCCACTTGTATGGTGTAAAAAAGTATAAAAGCTTATACCAACAGTTCATTACCACACTAAAATCTACCAGTTTAAGCAATGGTTTTAATCTTTTGGGTATACATTAACGATGGCGTCACTGTCAGAATACCCTAACTCGATTATACATTGCATCACATTGACTTTTCCCAGGATGTATTCGTGATTTCACAAGATGACTCGTGAAATCCAGGCTACATGTATCAACAAACATTTAGCGGTACTTGGAGCGCGACTCCCTGACTTCATGGGTCGATCAAGACACGGATTGGCTAACCTCGCTTCACGCTAATTTGCATATTTATTGCACGGTCTTGGGATACCGAACGATATTTAAGGCACGGGTTTACGGCACTGCTGGGTAGCAGGTTGGGATGAATCCCGATGTATCACTATTTCTTTCAATCGCTTGTTTTAAGTAAATAACCTTCCCAGTTCCAAACATCCCCTAATAAAACACCTACATAAATTATGATACAGTTGTGTGCCTAATTCTACGTACGAATATTCCCGCAATGTTCCTCGTATCATCCATCCTCTTACGGTTCAAGTACTATATAGCACTGAGTGGTATTTGTATTTCAAAGTGTTTCCGATATGACAAGTACTTCCTGATTGTTTAATTACTGACCGAAGGAGATAATTGAAGACCACTTATCTCTCATATGAAAATTACATATCATATGTACGCGTGTGAATTGTATATTCATGTACGTATTGATACATATCATATACGTAATTCTATGAACACACTTATACATATTACATGCATTTGTACTACTCAAACTTTGAAAAGGGCCAACGAACTATGTATATTCGTTAAATGTCTATTAGTATTTAACTGTACGTCTCACATTAGCTTCACAATATCAGATGAAGAAAACGTGTGTGTAAATACATGTATATAGAGGATATTTGTTGATATTGGTGTAATAACTACAAGGTTAGCTTTTAAAAAAGCTGGAAGTGGCTCGGTTCGTACTTTATAACAGGAGAGCTATTATCATAAAGAAGAGCGATGTGCAGAAATGTCAATCGTGCTGTCCGTTACAATTACGGCTCTTTCTGACTGTTATCTGGCTTAGTTATGGTACTAAATGCATACATATTTCGAAGCTTGGTGCCCAAATGACGTTACGCAGAATTTGACGTTCGATCCTGTTGACGTTGCGTTTCTTTTTCTGCGCGGTACTGGCACCAGTTACCGGAACTGTGAACTTATAAAGAGGATATTTGTTGATTTTTGTGTAAGATCGAATTTTATTTCACCGATTGATCACAGAATATAATTTTCTGTGATCACGAGTGAAATAAAATAAGATCTTTTACCAAAAAATCAACAAATTTTCTGTTTATTATTTTTCATGTGAGTGATCAGCCCATCAATTGTTGCTCAACCTGTAATGACAGGAATAATGTGACATTATACATTCCTTGTCTCTTCATTTTCATTCTCATATTGTGTGAGACTCGCATGGCTAAAATGTGGGTCACATTTTTTTTGTTTTATTTAGTTAACAGAGATGCGTTAAGTTGATTGACCCAAAATATTGGAATTTGAATGTGCCTATCTTATAACCGGTCGTTAACTGGGTTTGTATCGTGCATGTGGTTAGCGATACAAGAATAAAGTTATATGATAAAATGCAGTTTCTTCAGTTTGCACCGCACCTAGAGATTGTAATTACTGTAAAGTTATTAAACTATCAAAATTGTTGTGTTTTTTGTAGTTTTTGAAATTGTTGGATTTAAAATCGTTTGTTACAGTTTTTTTTCAGTGAGTGAGTGAGTGAGCGAGCGAGCACGTAGGTTATATAGTTGTCTCCAAGTAAAGTAGGTCCTTTGCAACTCGTCTTTCGGTTTTCCATTTAAATACAACACGGAAATTCGAAGAACAGTGTGTAGAACATAATTTTTATACATCATTATGGTTCCTAGATACACGTAAATTGGCGTATGAAACAAACTTTGGGATAGTTTTTGACGTTTTTTTCATATTAAGTCCTGCATATTTGGCCAGGTATAATATCAGCGTTTTAAGTATTGGATTCTGATGTTTCTGTACTTAGTACAGATGAATTGAAAATGGTATACACTCTCTATCATATTTAGGTTACACTATTAACAAAAAAAAGGGTTTACGGTTTCCCTACTAGTGTTATCAGAACACACAACAGACTAGACTTCTCCCAGTTTGTATAACAGCTTCTCCCAGTCGGTATATCACTTGGTCAATTAGACATGCATGTATTGATATAGCATGTTGTGTAAAGCAGAATAAATATGTGTGTACATTTGTTTTTCCTGGTGGTGGTAAACGATTTTTATTCGGGTGATACTCCGATATTGTTTGCATTTTGCAGGCTAAGAGTATTTCTGTATTTAATATGACTTAAATGTACTTGCAACTGATCGAGAGGTACCATTTCCATTGTTGTATTTGGTGTGATGCGGACTGAGATTGAACCCGGGACCTACTACACACGAAACGGACGCTAAACCACTGGACTATAGAGGATGTGTTACACTGGAGCTTAATCAACGTATAAATACACATTTAAATACGGTGGACGAGAGAATTTTAAATGTACACATGCTTAACCGACTTACACAATATCCTGTATTGAACGGATGATCTCACATAGATACATGTTCTTATCAGCACGCATGTTTGAAGTCAGATACCGGTAACGAGGATATATACATGTACCGATACATAAACGTTTAGTTTCTTCCAATAATTGTTTCAAAGATATATGTGCACGTTTATGCATCAATCAGTTGCATCATCGGCCTCCTTCCCCCGGGGATGGGCGGGGATTTTTACTTTTGGGTTGTCAAAACCACCGCCATATCCCCCTGCGGGTGATACCTGATGGTAAAATCTCCGGTATTTCCCCGGCCCTAACAGCTAAATATTGTCCCCGGGGTACTGGTTCGGAGACAAAATCCCCCACATATCCCCGGCTGTGCGATGGAAACTGGAAGGTAAAAACATGACCATTTCCTATGCTATCCTCATGACCACGATGACCTTTTCATAAATTCCATAGATTTATGATGTGCAGGAATGACAATAATGGAGATGCTCGTACATGTTAATGTAGCAACTCAATTTCAAAATGAATACCAACTCTCCAGAACCGAAACCACTAGGTTGCTATCTTGATTTGTGAAATGTGATGTCAGGATTTCGGCTGGGAAATTGCGATTAACCAAAATCAAAACATTACGCAAGTACATAAATACGTCAACATATCACTGAAACAAGTGCGATAAAGATTATAAACATACTGAAGTCCTGATAATGTGATCTTGCAACTGTTTTGACGTACGAAACGCATGTATCTTTATTGAGTGTATCTTTACCCTCATATGTAACTGTATAATTTATAACAAAAGAAGAATAAATTATTTATACCATCTATGAACAGAATCAACTACTCGATTCACGATGCTCTACTATCGACAACTATAAATATTTAAATTGGCAAGGCATCGGCATCATGGCAACCCAGATTTATTCTGGGACTAAAATAGCATGCATATCACTCGAAAAGAAAATTACAGAACAACATGCATACCATTTCTGAGCCGCAACATATTGTCACTCATGCCCACAGCCAGCTAAAAGATCTGCTTACAATACGTACGTTTGATCGGCAGTCAAGTACGCTTCTGTCAGGCCCCGATCTCCCGAATTATCTCAGGTATAAATCTCAAGTCACATTGAGATTTTTCAACAAACTAAAGATCTAGGATTAGAGCAAAATCTGAAGTTACAGCTCTTTGGATTTTACTGGATTACAATAAATTCAGAGGTTCATTTTTCATTCATTATAATGATTTTAATTTTGAGTACAGATTCGCATAGAAATTAACATAAAGGCACATGTCAATATTTGAGATGAGATCTTGCTCAGACTCGAAACTATTCGGGAGATTGGGGCCTGATCTCCTTATTCTGACTAACCAACATGAGATTGTTCAGAGAATAGCTGCCATGTAACGTTAGAAGAATAATTAAGACATCATTATCAGAGATCTGTAGTGGGACTCTACAAAGATGAACATATCATGCAAGGCTAATCATCCTCTGCAAAAACGCAACATGAACTTATCAATATCACTGCAGACCACCCTCTACATCTACCTGGTTCAAACTGTGTTAGAGGCATGAATAAAGATTCTTATAAATCGGCTCTCCGTTGCTAATTTATTCTTACCGCCTCCTAGATAGCCTAGTAGTTGAGCGTTCGTTTCGAGTGCGGGAGGTCCCGGGTTCGATCTCAGGCCGCGTCATACCAAAAGACGAAATATAAATTGTTCAAGAAATTCTGCTGCTAGACTCTCAGCATATATTGGAAGGGAAACTGGCATCGCTTCGCTCATACATTCGGGGCGATGGTTAACATCGGGAATGAGATGTCGAGAGTGATTAATATATGTTTGAAAAACTTGCTTCACAATCAACATTGAATAAATTAGATCTAGTATAAACTTTACCTGGTATCCTTAGTACTAACATAACAACTTCCCGGCAATCAAGTAACGCCCTCGATTTATCAGTCAAGACACATTGGCAGCTCTGAGATGACTATACAAACACCTTAAGATTACTGTTTCTTTTTTAACCTGATTTTAAATTGTTGATAGATACTTTCCTTTGAAAACGGTACATAGTTCTAAGCGCCCAAATGGTGCGTGTACATGTACATATTTTAAATCTACACACTCAAATGAGGAATGCGATTTTTAGGCTGGCGATTTGCGCCAGACTATTACAATCCTAAAAAATGAAATCCACTAAGATGAATTTACTCCCGAAACTGACAACACAGAATCTATACACCCAATGCAAATAGTTCCTCCTGGTTAATCAGTTTTGCAAGATAAGAACATTCAACTTTCCTTGATTCATTTATTCTGTTCGATTGTAATATTGAAATGGAAGGAAATTGTATGAAATTAAAAGAAAAGGTGTTTAAAGGCGTTGATAATTATTACTACGCGTTCGTATACTACGCGTTACGAACGCGATATAGCGCGCGCATAAATGATTTTATTATGTTTAATTATTTAGGCCAGTATTCTCCAACGAGATCGTGGTCGAGTGGATGAGCAACTCGCTTAGTAATTTTCTGATGCTAAGGTCCAGCGATCGAATCTCGGCGGCTCCAATTTTTTTTTTTTTAATTTTTTTTTGTTGAGTCCAGCACTTACCTCTCTTTCGACTTAGAAAACCACTTGATGTTATATTACTTGAAAAGCTATTGTTCCTTAGCAGTTCGCCAGCCTGTCAGTACTTTCAGTACTTTGATTTTTAAGATGATGGTACGTTTTATATTGTATCTTGTGCCACTGATATACGTAAATGTATACTATAATCTAGGTAAATGTTGAAGAGAGATGGTGGCCAGGCTTAAACTTTGAATAATTATAAAATAACGGGCCTGGTGATATGTTTTAAATTTGAAGGGAAGCAACTGCTGTCTGAATTTTGGACCGGAGATGATGGGTTATTATCCTTTCTTCAATACTATTCGGAACGCTTTTGATATATTCCAAATGCACGTGAAAATTGAGATCTGTCGTCTGTGGACAAATCCGACAAGGAAGAACTGATTTGAAGCTGTTTGAGCTTTTGTCATGAAAACATTTGTTTATGTTACCCATGATTTAAGTCAGTCACAGAAGCGTGACTTGGTTGTGTGATCGAACCCACAGCATGTGTTGAGCTTTGTCCTTGAAACATGAATTTCGGTTTGGCATTTTGACATTCATTTCCAAACCTTGAATACCACCTTCATTCCCAAAGTAACTCAGTAAATCTTTATTACGTCTTGATTTCTGGACTACTGTGGAATGACTTATTTAAAGTCGGAATGCGTGACTTTTCTTAATCAAAGCACTGAAAGTACTGATGTGTGGCGAACTGATGTCATTTTGACCATTCAAATAACACGGTATGAATCCTGTTAGCCTTGAACCTCATGCAGCCAGTGTATCAAACGAAATTGACAAAATAAATATAAATCACTAACTCCTCGACACATATTTGGTTGGAAACTGCTAAAATGACCTTTAATCTTTAATAAAACTGCAAAATCACATCAAATGACCTTTGGAATCGGAAAAAACAAATGTAAACAAACACCATGTAAAATTTCAGGAAAGGGAAATAACCCCATCTATCCGGTGCAACAATAAATTTTTCCAGGTAAATTTGGTCCAGTTTGTTGACAAGTTGATTTTTTCCCGCCAAAAGTTGCACATGACCCTTTTTATCAATGGATGACGTCATAGCTGTCAAAATTATGTTTGATAAATAAACAAGCGAGCATTGAATACATGCATATCAAACATTGCCGATTAAATAAGGATTTGCTCGTAGTGAAGGCATGGTGTAAGTTTTTGTTGTGATTTCATTCAGAAATTGGTCCATTTCGTATTTATTTATTTAATTTACTCGTCAGTTATTGTAAACAATCCTGCAGGCAATGTCACGAGAAAAAGAATCTACAATATCATGAGAAAATTCATACACCGGTACCGTGGATACACCGGCTTCATGGGGTTTCACTATACATGACTTTTGAGTTCCGTCAGAGCGTTACAAGGGTTTTGAGTTCCGTCAGAGCAATGTTGGCATTTCGCGC
The DNA here is from genome assembly GCA_963678985.1 of Spisula subtruncata. NCBI lineage: Eukaryota > Metazoa > Mollusca > Bivalvia > Venerida > Mactridae > Spisula > Spisula subtruncata. Next base: position 25,493,324 of record OY787664.1, on the reverse strand, counting down.
GAGTTACAAATTCCATGAAAGAGAAAAATAAACACTTCACTCCAATATATCGTCGGTAACAGGTTCTGGAAGTAAGTATAATATTGATTTCTTCTGGTTATAGTAGAAATGACAATTGGAGATTATAATTACGGTACCAAAACCACAATCACACTCAATAATCACGAATGAAAAGCATTATATGACAAAATTTTGACACTTTGGAAGATTTTTTATTTTTATTGTTAATATCTTTCAAAACAACCTGAAAAATTGAACACTTCATACTACAACTTTGTTGCTTAGTATCGCACCAAGTTGGATGCATTCAGACGGTGAAATACATGTATTTAGCCTAAAGTTGATGTGTTGTTACAAATTCCGTTACATGAACGTTTTAATTGATACAAATTCCGTTTGGACGTGATACAAATTCCGAACAGTAGTCTTCTCTACGAATTGTACTTTAGTGTTGTTAACTTGCGTCATTTTAGGAACTAATAAGGAAAACTCATGTTTTGAGAAAAAGTTTGTTATTTCCGGCATAATTTGAACTAAATATAGATATAAGTACATTTTTGTAACTTTTAAATCTGTGAATTAGTTATATTACTCTGTTCCGCTTTTCTCTCTGTAACTGTGCTTAACAATTAAGCGCTTTCAACATTGCTAGTAAGAAATTAAACTTCAGAAGGTATGCCTAGATCTACATGTTTTCGTTCGTGTTTTTTTTGACATTCTTTCAATGGTTTAAAAACTATCAGTCTAACACGTCGGTTTCTTGTGGAAAGGTATGCCTAAGGTAATGCTAGATGGGAAATTACCCACCGTATATACATGTATGGTCCATGTTAAACTCTGATAGTGACCTATCTTTTCACTTTAAAAAACGATAATCTTACAAACAACTGGCTTATAATTGGTATGATCAGAATGAAAGTGATTTCCATGTAACACAACACAGTGCCAGTAAAATTCAAAATGGGTATAGAAACTATAGATAAGAACAAACATAACATTTAGTTTGTATGATTAAATATGAATATTAACTCGTGAATATAAACTTAGTGATAGGGCACGAAGTTGATATGTTTTCACTTTTTTGCAGGCGTGAAAATTGGGTATGAAATGGCATATTTGATGATATTTCTATAATATATGGGTTTACAATAATATACAATAGTTCAAATGCATCTGCTAGATAAAAGGCGAACGGGTCACCTTAATTTTAGTACAATTCCCAATATATCTAGTAATAATTTATTATCGCAAATATGCAATAAAGCATTCATGTACATGTAGCACCACCCAGCAACTTTCTTTTATATAAAGTTTTGGTAAGGGAAGAAAACTACAACAAACAATAAAGTTATTTCTATCTGTAAGGTAGCACCTTGAAACGAGGATAACATTTCCGATAAACAAAGATTCTATAATTTTGTTTCAGCAAAAATTTAATGTAATGATAGTACCCAATATCTGATCGTTTGGTCATCGAAAATTTGAAGCACATTGAATGTGAGGTTTCTAATGTCAAGTATAATTGAAGGAACAATTCATGATTATTTTACACACCATTGTTTGGTGTCGGTAATTAAGTTGTTTTCAATAGTCAATTATAACGCTATTGTTTGCATTTGAGCTAATATTTCATTAATTTTGTAGTATATTGACCTTAAAAGTCTTAAATCTGATCACGGTTTATGCCAAGTCTGTATGACTCAGTATTCCGAACGAATTATCACATCATTGTCTTGTGTAATTATGTATGAGTACAGTACACATGTTCAAAGTTTGTGAGATCGTTATAATCCGTAGATTAATTTTGTTAATTTGATACATATGTGGAGTTTATACCGGTTTATATCAATTTAAATGCTCAGAAGTATTGTCAGAATTAAGAACACAAATTGGGTAATAAAATTAATGTTTTGTGTGAGAATGTCTCCTTTACAACTAAAATCATACACAAAAAGTAAGTGAATGTGTTCCTAGAATTTTATTCATATTCACGGAATTTGTATCATCCTTGTTTTGAAAACTTCGGAATTTGTAACAGTGGTAATCGGAATTTGTAACATCGATGTCAGATGATCGCGTTGGGATAAAACTAATGGCATTATACAGCAGTTCTATGACTGCTTTCGTATTATATAACTAGCTTAGATATCAATTAACATTGACATTCAAAACTGAATGTTTGTTTTGAATATAAATCCTTGTTTATTAAGATTTAAGTAATGTTAGTATATCCAGCAAGAAAAATGCATAAAAAACCCATTAAATCCATGAAAAAGAGCGTCTTTTCGAACAATCGTTTCGAGTAAACGTGCTGCATTTAATATTATATCTACCTTTGTCTCTACGATGGTGACATACTCCGCAACGAGCCTTCTGGTACTAAAATAACAAGATGTTTTTCCCTGACGGAATTTGTAACAGGGCTGAAACCTTGCGATTGCTCTGACGGAACTCAAAACCCTTGTAACGCTCTGACGGAACTCAAAAATCATGGAACAGGATTCATACCGTGAAATAAAGACTGCACCAACATGCTGTGTCAGAGTTCTGATAAGCCCAGACTCACTCGAATGTTTGTGCTGCTCTCAAGACACCAAGCGTCAGTGTCAAGATGAGTGACTGGGTAGTCTCCATACAACTGATGAACTGGGAATTAAAACACAACAAACGAGATGCCCCCCCCCCCCGCTATGGAAACAGGACTAGGTAGAAATATGTTGGGAAAATTAAATAAAGGGAGGTAATTAATAAGATAGAACCAGATTTCAATACAAGGAAAATATAAGAAAATGATATCAATGGTAATATCATGACTTTTTTTTGGTTGAATGAAATAATTCAAGAACGGAACCAGATAGAATTATGGTTTCATGTCACATCACTTCTCTTAGATGCCATATACATATATATTTAAAGTCGATCAATTGAATTTAGGTGGACAAGTGGTCCAGTGGTAAGGGCTATTGACTACTGATATGATTATAATGAAGGTTGTCCGTACTCCTGCCGGATCAAGAGCAGAAATGTTTTTCGGAGTAACATAACTAAACTTACGAACAGACTTTCGGACCATACTCAGCGTAAATTCTATAGCATTCTGTCCGATATGTTAATAAAATCGTATTTAAAACAGGTCAATTATATATTTTGGAATATACTACAAGTTGTTTTTTGAAAATCTGACGATTATTTATGTATTGGTTATTATTTAAATATTGCGTATTCTGTTCCGAAATATGAACTCGCGCTAATCAGCGGGTGATATTTATTATAGCTATTATGTTGTATTTAGCATATTTTTATGCACCAGTCACTGTGCGACCATGGTCCCATCCCAGGTGAAGGGCAGTGGATAGCTGATAGTTTTCAAATATAGTATTTCTTATTAAATTCATATCAAGAAGAATGTATTTAACTTCTAAATTCTGAGTATCAAAGTTGTAAACCCTTTTTTATACCAGTAAATTTTATTACCCTAAATTCCTAACTTCTGCAGCTGTCTCCAAATCAACTAACAAGAACCCGATATAAAACCCATTCAATTAAAAATAGTTTTAACGGTCTATTTCCTGTCTCATGGTATATGTTCAATCCCTTGTAAAAACATAGATCCCTGTGTTACATGACCCCCAACTGTCCCAAAACAAGTTACAAACGACCTACCAATATACAACCCCTTGAAGTTTACCAGATTGTATGGTCAATTTTCTGCCTAATGCAGCTTCAATAATTGATTACAAATTTCTTGTCAAAATATATATTTAGCTAGGATTATGTAATGTTACATAATAAGGAGGGGCTAATTAAAAATGCATAGATAATATTGCACAACGTGGCTTGTGGGAGGAGCTAATTAGATATGCATTAATGGGCTTTATAACTGCACATTAAGTGGGAGGAGCTTATTAATTATTTATAATTATTGAAGTATGTTTGCCCAAAGACCTGTAATTTAGGTCTTTGGTTAAGAATTTGGTTTGCCCAACGTGTATATACTAATTAACGGCCTTTTAATCCAATTACCGTTAACTTTTCAATTCGAAACCTTGTGAAAATATATTACCGCTTTAAAAGGCATATTACGAGGGTCAGTCAAGAAAAACTGAGAGTTGTTAAATTAAACCTTCAAAATGTATTTACAATTATACTTGCTACCATTAATCGTCAACTATTATCCATTGCAGATATTCTGATGAATTCTGTGATCGGATATAGGCTTATAAATAAAGTTGCCAAGCAACCAAAGAACATCACTAAAGGGTATGCGTTCGCGCCAGCGACTGTGAGACTGATTTTGTTGTCAATTTGAACGTTTATTTCAGCTTTATATAGCGTAATTTAGTACAACTAACATGTGTATCTAGTAGAATCGTATATATCAAATAATAATGGGCATTTGTTACAAAATGGTCACTAATGCTGTTTTGTTTAGTTGCCTAGCAACAATTTTACCCGTATTTTATCGATTTTCTCGGCATGTGTTCTTGCGTTGCCATGGTATTCTAAAACTAATCACTGAATTCACAAGTTCTTCTCAAAAGGGTTGTGAATGTATCTAATGGAGTCCAGTGACCGTAATAGAAATAAAAAATATAACTTTGCTTTTGAAAAACATCATGCGTTCTTTTGGGTGGGGTTAAATTGTTGTCTCAATACCAACAAATAAAGTGAAAATTAATAGTTCTATCAAGTATATTTTCTATATTGGAGAAACAAATCAACCATAATTAAGTATATATGATAGATTAATATATTACAAAATAAAAAATAAGTTTAAAAAAGTTCGAAATAACTTTATGTTTCCATAGCAATTCTACAGACAGCGCGAACGCATGCCTTCGAGTTGTCTTCTTCGGTTGCCTGGCAACAAGAATAAAATGTTCATACCCAAAATTGGTATTCGCCATAACATCGATGAGATACCATATTTCACGATAATATATAGACAATATACGAACACTTATTCTCCTGATCATTATTCACCAACTCTCAGTTTTTCTTGACTGACCCTCGTAGTTCGCATGTTGCGCGTTTAAACTCGCCGTAGAGTGTTTATTAAATGAGATCTATCTTAATGAAACTGAACGTATCGTCTTTAAAATAGCTTTTAGTTGTTAATGTTACTTGGAAAGTAAAAATATAATTGGTGATTTACGACACCAGGTTGTTGCTAAAAATCGCGCAATTCATGAATAGAAAATGTAAGTGCTCGCTGTTTAACTCGTCAGCATTAGTTCATTTATTTTATAACCGCAAATTAAATTGGTATAAGTGATCTTTAATATGTCATAGTATTGACAATTTCTTTTAATCCGAAAATACTTTACTGAATTCTCGTTTATTGCTTAATTATTCTTTCTCAATTCAAATCCTAAATAGCGTTACGTGTTGAAAATAGCCGCTATGAATAGCACAATTAGTTCGCACGATGCGCGTTTAACTCGCTGTCATGTGCTTATTAATTGAGACCGATATAAATGTTGAACATTTTCTTGAGGTTGAAAGTTTCCTCTTTTCAGTGAGGTATTATTTGTTTATAAATGTAAATTAGAAAACAAAATTGTTACTGACGATTTAAAACCTCAGGTAGTTCCGAAAATTTGCGCAATTCGCGAATAGAAAATCTAGGGACTCGCTTTTTAACTCGCCAATGTGAATTCAGATTATTTTATAATTTAAATTTAATTTGATATTAATAAATTGAAATATCTCATGGTATTGACAAAATTTATTTTGTTAAAATCCGATAGTAATTGATGGAACTGCAATTAATTGAATATTGCGTGACAGTACTGCTAAACCAGAGATCTATTAATATAGTAGATCATGTCTAAGCTAATCAAGTTAGTGTATCGATCGTCTGCTAGCAGTTAGATAGACTGTATATACTGTCCTTGAACTAATTCAGCTTCCAGCCACCAGTGAAAACATGTTGTTTCTATTTATAGCATCAATGTTTGTAAACAACATAATTAGGTCATCGTCTACAAATGTTCAGGGCGGAGTGATTTTAATAGACACATTTCAGTTCACCTGTGTTCCACCAGAAATCTATTGGCTGAATAAACAATACAAACTAGTCACTGACCAATAGCTCGTTGTATATCAATTTGCATATGAATGCCCCGATATGTAAACATGAAACCGTGGGATTACTTTCTCAACCTTCTTGACGGTCCTTGGCGGTTCGCAGGCCTTTGGTAGTAGGAATATAGTCCATGCGGAATGATTTACTATAAAATTAAAATATCCTCAAAAAATAAAAGTCTGATGTAATTGTTGGTCTTAATATTAATAAATGTTGGTAATGTAAACAAATCGGGTTCAATGATACGTGTAACCCGTGTAGCATGCTTGCAATATTGTTCAAATCATAGACTTATTTATTGGTGTAGGCATAAAGGCGTTAACTTCATAGTATATATAAAGCAAATCAAATCTGAAAGATAGTTATTACATTGTGTGGCTTATCGCCACACAAAAATCAGAGAAGAGAACTCTGTAGTGCATAGTTATATAGAACACAGTTGCTTCCCCTTGCATGCGAAGGGAAGTATCCTCGAGTGACCATAATTCGCCTACTTAAGCGTTAAACACGCAATAAACAATGGGAAACTTCATGTTTATATCAAATAAGGTCACTTACTTGGTAATATAATTCCTTCAATTTATCTAACTCAAATGTACACCAATAAAATGATAAAATACTCCAAGAATTGAATAAAGCAAACGTCATAGTAAATAAATGTCGGCCATTTTGACCGTGACCTAAATACGTCACATGGCGCGCGCGATCAATTTGGCCAAAACTATTCATTTTAGCTAAACATCCCAATTATGAAATTAAGCCTGAGCATTGTTAAATCAAATTAAGAAAAAAATCTAGTGCAAAAACGGCATATTTGTCACTGTTAAGTGATATTTACTCTTCGTGTATTAATTCTGATGGGTCGTGCCACACGCCAGTCTCTAATGGGTAATTAATAGACTTTGGCTGCATTATAAACGAACTTTTTTACATCGCCATTACGGGCGTGGATCACTTAATGAATTTTAAGATAATCGCCGATAGTGATGTGTGATCTGCCGATGTATGGTCTACAGAAATACAGAATTCGATATTTTTTGCTATTCTGACCGTAAGGTCGGAAGCAACTTTGACCGAAGATATTTTTGGTTTGACCTTAAAAATAATTAATCCGACCACGTGACTTTCATTCACGAAACTGTAAACAATGCAGACGTGTGAAAAAATATTTTATTACGTTGCACATAGCGTTTACTGGGGTATTTCAACTACACGACTTTTTGGGAATAGTGAAAATGGTATACATAGTTTTATGATTTTTTGTGATTTTAAAATCTTTCAAGTAATCGAAAATTACATGTTATGACCTCGTATTTTCAGAAAAAAATATTCCCGCTAAAAAATACTATTTTGTAAACATTTTCTCAAGATATGCGCGCGCATCGTCCAAATCTCACGAGACTAGAGCCAAAACAAAATGGCGGTCGATTCGAAGGTCAGAGGCGATATTAGGGCTCTCTACGATAACTCTTCACTGTCTAACAATAAGTCAAACACAGTAGCTGTACCTGGTTTGCCAAGGGAAGTCATTCTTACGGAATTAAAATAAGGCAAATACAGTTGAATCCCCTAATTGTCAAAGGGAAAAAACTCTGCACTTACTTAAAATAAGTCAAACACAGCGTTGCTTCCCCTGATTGTCAAAGGGAAACACACTCTTACCAACATTGAATAAGTAGAACACAGTTGATTCTCCTGATTGGTCAAGCGTATTTTCCTCCTACCCAATAGTTTTGGAATTTATAACTTATAGTTCAACCTAGGTTTAACACTGGTTCATGAATAAACTAGTACCATCATTCTAATTTTAGAAACATTACTTTCATAGAACAAACACATTAAAAACCATTATTGGATTCTGTATGGTTCCCATTGAGTCGAATGGCCACCAGTGGTTACAAATTCATTGTCATAAAAGATCACCTGAACAATTTCGGCTCGTTTTCATAAACCAAAGTACTGTCCTGTAAAATTACTGTGGGAATATGGAACGTTACTTCGATCCTTTTCTGTAGGCAAGTCAAATGAGTAAACTTTATTTAATGTTTAATACTTTCACCTATTTAAAAAAAGATCATCTCTTGGCCAACTTGGAGACACGTGCCCTCATGCCCAGTGGCTGGCTTGATCCGTGCCTGAATCTCTTCTCAAATTGAGATTTTGCTCGAATCTGAGTCTGAATTTTAGATATCTGAGTATCAAGATCTCTAAATTTAACTGTAATCAACTAAAAATAATGCTTTCTGTCTTGTGATGCAAATATTGAGTTCAAATTCCCAAGGAAATTAATGACACAATGTACCATGTCATGGGAAAATTTGAGATGAGATTTTGCTCAGATTGAGATGTTCAAGGAGTTCAGGGCCAGTACAACGCCATAGATGTTGAAATTCTGTTACTCTGTTGCATTTCACTGAAATTGGAGATAACTTTCATTTCTCTTAAGAAATATGATTCTAGAATTACCTCCCTTGAGTATAAAGCCATTATGAGAAAAGCAATATCCCTTCATTATAAAATAAAAACCTGTTTTTTTTCTGAAGACAGAATATCTTGGATATTTTATAAATGCTTTATGTACAATTAAAACATGCTGGTCATTATAATTCTGTAAAATAATTTAATTGAAATGGGACAAACTTATGTGGTTTTGTTGAAAAAGACCATTTTTTTGCTAGATAATTTCATGGATATCTTTATTATCCACTTAGTCATATACTATAGAAATTATTAATATTGGTGAGGGTTAACTTTCGTGATTGAGATGATCTAAGAAATTAAATCCCCTCAAACCAAGAAATCCGCAAATAAAATCCCCTCAAATATTAATGATTTCATGGTACAGGAAATCATGGATGCTGTTTAATTCATTGATGATATTTTATACGTTTATCTATTAGTAATCTCATCATGATAATATGATTAAAATAGAGCTTTAATATCCTACTTACTGGATCCTAGCAACTTGGAGGAAATAAGCTGCATACTATGCAGTAGATAATGATTTAACTGTTTGATACAATTTTACCCTGATAACCATGTGTTAGTTTATTTTTGTGGGCATTGAAATTCATTAATTGAAAAATATGTAAATTTTCGGAGTTGTTACAATTCATGTTTTTTTCACAACATACATGCCAAGTTTTGTAGACCCCTTTGTCTGAGATTAGTGTTGGAAACGCAGGAGATTTCATTAAAATGCTGTTGATTTTTCCTTGCTCAAACTTTAAAATTAATGAAGTTTTTATGCAGTTTTCAATGATTTAAATTGTAATGCACTACCATGCAAGCTTCAGCTTATATTTGTCATCATTTTCATAATGTCAACAAAAATATCAGGATCAAGTATTCCAAGAAATGTGTGAGATTTGTTCAATTTGCCTCAGATCATGCAGGAGTAGAGTCTTAAATGCAGGAGACTCACACATGATGCAGGAGATCTGGCATGTATGACACAGCATTGAAGATAAAAACCTTTGTTCCATATTTGAAAGTTTGATTATATTTGTATCCTCTGTACAATATATTATGTTGGAGGGGCATACTGTTTTCAGCTTGTCTGTGCATCTGTCAGTCTGTCTGTAGATGGATTCTTGTGGATGCGACTCGTACAGTTTTGCCAGATTTTCGTTCAAACTTTCACACATGAACAACCTCAACATGTAGATGTGTGTGAAGGAACAAATTTGCGCTGTAGTGATTTTTTCCAGTATTATGGCCCTTTGCTGACAGGGGGTATATAAGTCTGCTGAAGTTGGTGACAGCTCTAGTTAGGAACAACCACAAATTTTTTACCCCAATAAAAACAACTGTTTTACAGTGTTCTGATTTGTTTATATAGGATTCCAGTTAAAAAAATTAATGTACTTCTTTTAATAATCTTTTCAGAACTCCAGTCTTCAAGGGAAACTCCACTACAAAATGATATAAAGGCAGAGATGAAGAAAAATTTCATGGAGTCAGTTAATCTCCTAAAGGAGGCAGTTGGTTTGAATTGACAAAAGTAGCGGCTGCAAGCATGTCTTCAAGTTTTCCTACTCATATCAACACAGTAACATCATATCAACACAGTAACACCTGTTGCGGTAAGTTTGTAGTCTTATTGGTCTGCCAGTGCTTTCGTCTGATTAAAATTGTCCATAACCAGGAGCCTGTTGCATAAGCAAGGCATTTTTGCGTTACGCTAAGAAACAGTTTGCTTAAAAAGTGCTACATAGTAGATGAAGCAAAACTTTATATGCTACCTAGCAAAGAATTCAATCAAAGTACTGAAAGTACTGACAGGCTGGCGAACTGCTAAGGAACAATAGCTTTTCAAGTAATATAACATCAAGTGGTTTTCTAAGTCGAAAGACAGGTAAGTGCTGGACTTAACACAAAAAAAAAAATAAAAAATTTGGAGCCGACGTGATTCGATCGCTGGACCTCAGCATCTGAAAATTACTAAGCGAGTCGCTAAACCACTCGACCACGATCTCGTTGGAGAACGTTGACCTAAATAATTTAACATAATAAAATCATTGATGCGCGCGCTATATCACGTTTGTAACGTGTAGTAATAATTATCAACGCCTTTAAACACCTTTTCTTTTAATTTCATACAATTTCCTTCCATTTCAAGAAGAAACTAATATATTACAATCGAACAGAATAAATGAAACAAGGAAAGTTGAATGTTCTTATCTTGCAAAACTGATTAACGAGGAGGAACTATTTGCATTGAGTGTATAGATTCTGTGTTGTCAGTTTCGGGAGTAAATTCATCTTAGTGGATTTCATTTTTTAGGATTGTAATAGTCTGGCGCGAAATCGCCAGCCTAAAAACTGTACGCTAATGGTGAACATATTCGTTTGTAGAATGTTGTTGCATAAACAGGTTGACTTTGCAACAGGCGAGTAACTTTGATATACCCAATAGTCCTAACTTAAGTCAAGGTAAATAGTCAAATCAAATTTATGTACCATAACTTTGACATGCATGCTAAGGTTTCTCAAAGAGGCATGATCTACTTCAGCATCTGAAGTGACTTCCGAATTATATTCATGGTGATAAAGGGTCTCTTAAAAAAAGTTTTTACTGGGTTTTCATAATCTACAGAAATCGAGCCCACTGACTGATATAGCAAGTCAAACGAACATTAATTGGAGTTATATGTGTAAAACTCTTGAGACTCCTTGTAAATCTACAATATTGTAGTGATTACATACATATAATGCCTTTATGTGTTACTGAAAATTTTGTGATTTTGTTATTTAGCTCAATTAAAGCATAAAATTTAATCCCCACAAAATGACAGAACCCAAAATCAGAATAAATGATATTCCCTCCATATTATCTAATCCACGAATATAAAACCCCACAAAATATGAAACCCCTTTTTTTGCAATTATCCACGAAATTGACAACCCACAAATATAAGTGATACTTTAGAATCATTTAATTTCAATGGGAAGAAATTTTTTTTTTTTGGTAAAAAAAGAATATTTCGATGGGACATTAATTGTGGATTTTGCATGTCATTTAATAAATACAAGGGTAAAAATTGCTGTTCTATGGGATTTGAAACATGAAATCCCCCACGAAAATAAATGATTTTACAGTATTACAGGAATTATGATACTGACAAGCATATCATAGATGATTAGGCTGGCTTATCCTCTTATCCTTGTAATGGTTAAGGATAAGCTGTCAACTATCAATGGATTAAGTCTTAATTCTAAGCGCTGCTTCAGACAATTTGTTAATCCAAAATGAGATTAAATAACCCATCTACGAGGTTCCGTTTTACTGACATTTCAAAAATCTTAAAAGCTATGCAAAAATTTATAAATTGTTTCAGATAATTTAACGTCTACAAGTTGTAATCAATGTACTGGTTCAGTATAATTATTGTTGCATTTAAAGGGACTTAACTCCATTTCGATGATAAAAACACGTTTAGTAGACACTTAATCACAAAACTATGTCTTACGAATACATAAAGTATTCTTACAACTTACATTACGATCAAAGACGCTATTGATGAAAACTCTTAAACATGTTTAACTGTCTGTTAATTAGGTCACAGCTTTTCTCAACATTTATACACTACCCTACACTACAACAATGTTAAATATATATTTTACTGTGTTAGTCACACAATAGATTTTAGGTGTTTAAAAGGTAATAAACCAATGTTATGCAATTATTTTTCTTCGAAATGAATAAGTCCTGATTTGTATATATATATATTAGAACAGGCAAGCAAAAAAAAAAAAGAGATTTTAAGAGAGCTTTGTGATAAATTTCGCAATTTACCAACTGGAGTTGAGTCCCTTTAATAAACTCAATAACATATCAGTTCCAAATTTGTTGGTGTTACTGTCGATACAATAGATAATACTAATAGAGGAACTATATCCCATTCAAAAGAATAGTGGGGAATACCGTTTAACTCAGGTATATACACAGATAAACCTAGATAAACGTAGTTTACCTGGCGGACTAGCTAGTTTATACAACCATTATTAATTAACTTTGAAAGGACTGTAGTAAGATTCTTTTATTAGTAACTTTTAAGGTTTTCATTTTGTGACTTTTCCTTTTGATAAAGTAGTTCCGTACTGTAAATTCACTTGGTTTTAACTATCAAACTTCATTGTATTGAGCAAAATATAAAAGTATACATAAATGGCTGCAATAAAGCCTCATACCAATTAATTTTATCATACAAGTTAAGTCTCAGGTCGCAAGTTTCAGGTCAGATTTCAACACCAATTGATTTAATAATACAATGACATTTTTTCAGCTGAATAAATCAAAAATACATAATGGTGAGGTCTTCAACCTTTTATTGTATATCATATTCAAACATTCCTCATTTGAAACCTGAATCTTTCTAGTCTATATGGTAAGTAACTCGAGCAACTTGGGTCATGTATTCAAGCTGTATCAGGCTGTATCAACATATTGCCCACAGAACTGTTGAACAATTTCCAAAGGTGTTAGATTTATTATTTATCACCTTAAACCTTATTGTATGAATCAAAATTTAGACCAACATACATGCAGTTAGTTGAATTACATTGCATGAAGCTGTTACATCCAGTTCGAGGGGTGCCCACAAGACTGTAGTAAGTCCTTCTTTAACTATATGTAGTTACTGCAGTCTTGCAGGCACCCCTCAAACTGTATGTAACAGCTTCATGTTGTCAGACTCTCCCAGCCCCATTAGTGGTTACTCAGACCCCTTCCAAAAGCAATTAAATTTTATGAAAACAACATAATTTTGTCAACTAAATCCTGGAAATCCTTATTTTGCCAACTAAGTCCTAAAAATTGTGTTTCCAAATTTGAAGTATTATTGCTTAACTTTACCCCAATGTAATTTGTTCCCATAACCCTTTCTAACAAAATAACATGTAATTGGTGTGGAGAAGAAATGAACAATTATATGCTTAAAATTTTCAAAAATATTGAGAATAATCAAAGTATAATGTATGTTTTATTGTTCATTATCCTTTATGTTTTAAAGATAAATGAATAAATACCAAACATTTCAAATACATATTCAATTCATACTTGGATAAAAGTTGCATGATAAAATGATTTTTCATACATTTTTGCTTTCAGTACTGTAAGAGTGATTTGTGCTCAACATCATTTAATCACATTCAAATGTATGGTAGAGTTCTTGGCAATGAAGGCTTGGTTATCATACAGCAATTGATGATTGTTGTGTTAGTCCTTGATTTCTGATCCATGTTGCTGGAATGTCAAAGAAGTAATAGATGACAATTTGTTCCTGAAAGACAGGTAAGGGTCTTTTTTCTGTCCCCTGAGAAAAATAGCCGGTTAGATTCTTGAGAAAGAACTGGATTCGCCCATGTACCAATTCACTGTTCAACATCCAGTGTACCAGTATTAAAAAAAAATTTGTTGAATTTCACAAAAACTATTGGCACTGTTGTCCTGAGGGGAATTTAGGTACAGGTACATATTTTACCATTGTTATTATCAAGTGTTAAAAACCTAACAGCGAAACAAATTTCACCACGAAAGTAAAAAGAGCACAGCACAATTAATGTAACATTGAGTACATATTTTACCATTGTTATTATCAAGTGTTAAAAACCTTTCACCTTAGCAAAAGAGCACAGCACAATCATGTTACATTTTGCTCTTTGTTTAACATTAGTCACTAAATACTATACCAACTAAAAAAAGAAAAAACCTGTGGAGTTTTGAAGGGTTGGTCGATAGGAAGGTCACATCATTGAAGGGTTAAACTGTATCTCATGTGGAGTACATTCCTATATGAAGAGGAAAATCATTTCTTTGTTCCCTTTCATTTGATCTTGCACCCAATGTACCTCCTTAAATTATGATACCTCCAGTCAGTTTCCTTTGTGAACTTAATTATCAATCAAAAGTATACTTAACCATGTTCTTTGTTTATGTGTAATGAATTATATTTGATGCAAAATCTTGAGGTAGAATATAAAAGCTAATGTTGAATTTATATTCACTTTTCCATCCCTCCATACACCTATACAATGTATTCCTCTATAACACTGAATGGATATTTTGTCAGTTCTTTTTGTACCTGTCATCATATGCAAGAGTGTTGCCTTCTCTTTCCAATTGATTATTAGAAAAAGTGAAAAAAATAATCTGCTTTAAGACCACCTTTTTCACATGAGTGTATTACAATACAGATGCATTTTACTCCCTTTTACCAGTCTTCCATATGTCCGGCCCCAATTATGTTCACCTGTAACTTGTAAGTATGGGGATGGTGTACCCAAAATAACATTTGTCTCTCAATTATCACTAGCGTAGTGAACAAAAAAGGGTTAATATATGTCAAGGAGTCTGCAGCATAAACATGGTAAATAAAGATTTAAGGTAATTATACCCCGCAAACAAAGTTTGAAGGGGGTATACTGGAGTCACCATGTTGGTCTGTCGGTCTGTTGGTCTGTTAGCATCGTGTCAGCTCTGTAACTTTGTCATTTCTTACTGGATTATAAAATTGCTTGGTAAAAATGTTCACCACATCAAGACGGTGTGTCATGCACAAGACCCAGGTCCCTATCTCAAAGGTCAAGGTCACACTTAGAGGTCAAAGGTTATATAGTCATGCAAATCGTGTCCGCTCTGTAACTTTGTCAATTCTTACTGGATTTTAAAATTGCTTGTTACAAATGTTCACCACATCAATATGGTGTGTCATGTGCAAGACCCAGGTCCCTATCTCAAAGGTCAAGGTCACACTTAGAGGTCAAAGGTTATATAGTCATGTCATGCAAATCGTGTCCGCTCTGTAACTTTGTCATTTCTTACTGGATTTTAAAATTGCTTGGTACAACTGTTTACCACATCAAGACAGTGTGTCATGCGCAAGACCCAGGTCCCTATCTCAAAGGTCAAGGTCACACTTAAAGGTCAAAGGTTATATAGTCATGCAAATTGTGTCCGCTCTGTAACTTTGTCATTTCTTACTGGATTTTAAAATTTCTTGGTACAAATGTTCACCACATCAAGACAGTGTGTCATGTGCAAGACCCAGGTCCCTATCTCAAAGGTCAAGGTCACACTTAGAGGTCAAAGGTTATATAGTCATGCAAATCGTGTCCGCTCTGTAACTTTGTCATTTCTTACTGGATTTTAAAATTGCTTGGTACAAAGTCATGAAGACTATAATTTTAAATAATATTCCTATGTCAAGGCGGTGCTGCGGGGGTATGATTCATCACTCCTGTGATAGCTCTAGTTTAAATAGCTTTTATATACATTTTGTAATAGATTGTATGGAATTTTGATAATTTTTTATTGATGACATTTTATATAATTTTCTGATGATATTGTATTGAGATAATAAGGTCCCAAGAAACACAGACAGGGCTGTAATAGGCTGTCCTTTTCCTTTCTTACCTTAACCTGTAGAGTATTACATGAACTGTTGTTTGATATGAGAGGGAACAGAAAATATATATAACGTTTGGCCTTATATCCGCAAAATCTGCTAATGAAGTAAAGAGTTAGCACAGCAAATATACTACAGTTTACAGTATTTAATCAACTGCCTGTTTGTAATGAAATACTATCACACAAACAATAATTTGCTTATCCATTGTTAATGTATTCTTAAACCCTCTTGATCTCCTTATGAAAGGAAATTGGTTTTTAGACCAAAATAAACTGACTTCAAAGTACCAGTACAATTGCTATATTTTGGTTGTACATTTTTTGTACATATTTTTGAGTATATTTTCAATTGGTATCGGATGTATCTACCAGTTCATGTGTGTATTTTGGTTTACTAGAATACCGGTGTACTCAAGGTACTCAATCCATTTAGAAGCAGTATTCGGCTCAAGAAATGTGGAGTTTACCTGAATCAGTCAGGAAACGTGTTCTATAGGGGGTAATAAACTCGGGAAGTCCCTGTGGTTTTATGGAGCATTTTAACTATTGAGGTAGTTACATTTAATGCCGGTGTGTCTCTTATCAGTAACATTGCTCCCCTGGCTTATGACACTGTGGCTCTTATCAATGTAAGCTGCAAATGTTCACTTAGGTGGTATCTCTAGTTACAGAGTATGAAATTAACACAATTTGATTCAGTGGAAACAGTTTGACCAAAGGAAATTAGAAATTAGAATTTACTCTAGTGTGTGCGGTGTGGGGTGTGGATAGGGAAACATCATTAACTCAGCTCTTGGTGTGGAAATATGTACAGGAATACTTGTATAATGCATTTAAGTGTTGTGGTGTTTTTACTGTATTTTGATAGTTTTATATTTGTGAATGGTCGAGGATATAAACATGAGACTAACCATATAACAGGTGAGTCAACATATTCATGTATATGTATATATAGATGTTTGGTAAACAATTTACATATACCCTTGGGTATAAACAAGCATGTTCTTATTCCACCCGATGTAATTACATTTTACAGGTATATTCCAAAGCTAAAGCTATTTCATAAAAATCCTACAAAAATATTTTTTTCCATTTTAATATTATAAGTTTTTTTTATAGGTAAATGTGTTAAATCTGCTTTATTTAATTAGTAAGAACCACTATTATAACAATTGTAATATTTTGCTGTTTATGCTGTATCTATAATTATTTTAATTTAAATTATTTATTTAGATGATTAATTTGTGTGTTTTGAGCTTTTCTCCATATGTATTGACAAAATATGTTTTAAAAAAGATGCATGGGATGGCGATGGTTTTATTTATCTCTTTAATGTTTCAATAGTGCTGAATTTCGTCCTGAGTGCCCCGGTTAAAGAGTCAATTCTACGATCAAATGAAGACCCCTGATCATATACTGTAAAATCTTTTAATTTTAATGGGACAAAATTTCTTGGTTTTGGTAATAACTACCATGGGTTGTTAATTTGTAGATTTTGCATTTCGGGTAATGAATACCTCGGTCAAAACTATTGTTCAATGGGATTTGATTTCGTGGTTGAAAGTGAACCATGAAATCCACGAAATTTACTTCCACTTGAAAATAAATGATTTCACAGTAAAACAGAATTTGATTTTATTGTACATATAACAACCTCTGTAGAGCAACAAACCCAAAAGTTGGGAACTACAAAAATTGATCAATGTACAGAGGTTGAGACCAACTGTAATAAGGAGTCCACTTTTTAAAGGTAACAAAAGTGGTCTACTTATTGAGGTTTGATAGTAAAATTGTTCTACTTAGGTCTGTTCTTTCAATTTGTTATTTTATTATTTTTTCATGAAACATGTGGTTGTAGAGATGATTTTAGTGTCAGTTAATTCCCTTCTCTGTTTTATCAATTTACAGTGTCTGCCTGCTGGTACTCATCATGGCTTATTGAATCAACATGCTTCAATTTATGCATGTTTAGCAAATTTATCATTTTTGTGGGAAAAAATCCATGCCAATTTGGGTCTATGAATGTAAGGATTGTGTATAAGCTCTATGAAATCGTTTCTTCTTGACCATAGTCTTCTTCGTCATCAGAGTCTTCCTAGACCGTAAATAGCTCAGCGACAGTAAGAACAGTGATGTCGATCAAAGGTTCAAATCAAGTTTAAGATAGTAAACTTCATGGATATAACTGTCAGTAGCTTTAAAACTTGCCCCATTGCATCAACTCCATTAATTTTCTACTAGACCCCCTATCTTGGAATCTATTAAACCTTTACTTGGCTTCTAAAATACCTCTCATTGGCATCTATACTTTGCCCTCTACAAGGTTTTCATTCAGACTTCAAGACTTCTTCTACGCCTCTACAAGTACTCTACTGACCATCTACTTAGCCTCTACTTTTACTTTGCCATTACAAGACATCTGATTGGCTAGAAGATCCCTACTTGTCCTCTACTAACCTCTACTCGGTTTCTTATTGCATTACCTGACCTTAACCTTGCACCTGTTTGGCATCCACTCTGCCTTGTAACTATGCCTCTACCAGGCCTCAACTCTGCCTGATTTAGTAAGATACAATGCATTTGGAAATCCTTCTGGAGTGTTACTATCATTACCTTTGACCTTATTGAATGACCTTGACATTGAACCAACTTTAGCTCCATCTTAGAGTTGCTCTTTCTTTGCTGAAACATTTGTCTTAGTTAAAGAAGTGTTTGACCTTTGATCTCAATATTACGTACCAAGTACTATGTCGAGGGCTTAGTGCAAAACTATGGTATGTGCCTCTATAAATTGATGTAGTTACCATAGTTTTGCACTGAGCCCTCGATGTAGTCTTTGAAGCTTGAAAGACATCTCCTTAAAATGTATTCTGCAGGCTGTTAGGGTCAATGGGAAAACATTTTTGAATGATGGATTGTCTTACTGAAAGACATTATTTGGAGGATTGGGAAGTTAGTAGCATGTAGCTGTTACATTGCATCATTTTCTTTGTTCAATAATTGGGTCTTCAAATTGACTTAATTAGTGTGTAGATAGACTTAATATTAGGGTGTAGGTATATACACTGCTATTATATGTAAATTAGGACATGTTTACAGCTTTATTTATTGCCTTTGGTGCAAACACATTTTGTTTGCATTATAAATCACTTTGCTCAGCATGCTGCATACTTAATAGTTTCTTCCTATAAAGTTGCAACAGTATGTACTCTGTATTCTCAGCCTGATTAGCTCAGTCGGTAGAGCATGAAACTTCTGATCTCGTGGTTGTGGGTTCGAATCCCGGGCTGGCCAACTTAATTTACTAATAGTCTTTTGGATGACACTTTAAACCTAGGTCCCAAGTATGGGTGCTATACACCTGGCTTGTAAAAGAACCAAGGATGCTTCTGGAATGGGGGCATCTTCTGTACCATGTACTATCCCCCAAAAACTAAAAGGAGCCTATATGGATTATCCAGTGGTGAGGATAACTAAAAGCAGTAAATTAAATCAATCTTTATTCACAATGGAAAGTTAAGGTAAAGGTGATTAGGGTAAATTTTGAATGCACTGAATTATGTACAAACTTACATGACATTCTCGATTGACAGTCCTCATATTATTTGAAAATGCTTGGAATTGTTCATCAGGATTCATAAAGAGTTTCGAAATTTTGTAAATGTATAACGCTTGATGCATGTCAATTACTGTAATGAAACTGATAAGTTTTTAGTCTGTTAATGATGTTTTACTCTATTTTTACTAAAGAAAGTATCTCAGCAACTAACTCAGATTGTGAAAACATTTCATTTACCAGGTATAACAAATTAAAGTTAATGTTGGAGAGTGAAGAAATGAAATATTTCTCTTTTTATGTCCTTAATTGGATTTAAATGAAAGGTTGTGTCTGCTCATAGAATTATATTGACATAATCCTTCAATTTTATTTGTATTTTAGTAGCAGTTTATAGCTCTTCTTCAATATCGGATCTATTGTAATTTTAAGTGTGTAAAATAGGGATTTAATTTGACACTTATATTTATTTGCAGTTTTATAGTCATAATGCTGTAATTGAATAATAAGAGACAGTGAGTGGTCGTTGATGATCCAATGCAGTTAAATAGCTAAATACTTGAAAAATTCTATAATTATTAGTTTAGGTAGTCTGTTGAAATTGTTGATGATGCAATAGAGTTAAATACTTGAAAAATGCTATAATTATTATTAGTGGTAGTCTATTGAAATTGTTTATGATGCAAAAGAGTTAAATAGTTGAATACTTGAAAATGTTATAATTAGTATTATGCATGATTTATTTGAACAGTTGGATCACTCAAAATACACTGACTGTAATTGTTGAAATATGGAATTGTTTAACATACACATGCTAAAAATCTTCAAACTATTTTAAGTGAAGCTGGTAATTAAGAATTAAGAGTTTCATTTTACTACTTCATAAGAATATTATTACACATATTAATGTGTTCTATTCAATGTTTTTTAAGTGGTAACCAAGGCAGATCATCGTGTGCTTATATGAAGACAATTGGTTGAACGCTCATCCTACTATGCTTTTGTATTGCGGGCGGTAGTTTTGTTTCATCACAAAAACAGCTTCCCTCTGTAGATCAACGACCTCTCTATAAAAGCACCTTCCCACTTTCCCTAGGCGGTTATTTTAAATCTTCCCGGTGTAAGTACAACAGCCAATATTTTCAGTTCCCAACACATACATCACACTGTATCTGTTAATTGAAAGGGTGTAATGGAATTCAAAGCAATATAGGGAGCTAAGGTTCATCCTTGTTGGACTATCTTCAATATCTCAATCTTGACTCAGTTATGCCCCTTGCTGGTAAATTTATTTCTTGTTGATCCAACGTTCATAGATGTTTTGTTTCACACAAAGTTCCGACATGTTTAATGACATAAACAGATTTTCCTAATTAAAGAATTCACCCTGTTCGACCAGTAGGGAAACATTTCAACATGCTAGCTACACCTAGAATATGTACTTAATAATATACCACTTTATACTATATGGATCAAACATCAAGCACTCCTGACCACTTAGTAGACTCATCTGTTTCCTAGTGCAATCTCTCGTTTGAAAGCCTTTGTGATAAAATGTTTGTTTCTGATATCCTGGCTCTCAATACATTCTTGTTTATGCATTCACCTCTGACTGAGTCAGCCATGGTCAACCAGTGTTTTTCCTACTTAAATATTAGTCAATGACTATAATAATTATATCCTACTTCAAGGGAAAAGACGGAATTTAATGACAACTTGGAATTGTGGCCATGTGATTGGCGCTCTCAACTACCAATATAAATTTAGGTGCGAGTCGGGGCACTTGAAACTACAGGAACACTTTTCAGGGTAAATGAACTGGATTGAAACCAGGAGGTAGTCTTGTTGATTGCTGCCATACACCAGGCATGTTAAAGAACCATAGAGTATTTCCAGCATGAGCAAGGGGAGTGGCTCAGACTCATTATATCACAAACACTTTGAATCTCTTCCCTGGTGGCCACATTGGATGGCCATTCGCTAGTGCCTGATTCAAACACAAAAAAGAGAAACTTTATGTGATACTAAGGAAGCTGGGTACCCTTACCAAGCTATTTTCAAATAGACTCCTTGGCTTTTTATCATGTCGGGGCACCAATGCAGGCAAAAGTACCTGTGGATGAACAACCGATTCATCAATAGTTGGGTGAGAAACACATAGTGCCCTAACCAAGATTCAAACACAATCTTGCTTGAAAGCCTTTAAAATGAAATGTTAGTTTCTGGTTCCCTCAGTATAAGATAAAGTTCCTTTAAAAAGTATTGGAAGTTTTGGTTACAAACATTTGTTTACATTGGCCTCACTGAAGTACAAACTTTATTTCAAGGAATAAAATTTGTGATGTTTTTATCATGTGGATGAAATAACATGCCTATTAACCCAGTGGTTAAGTTAATTAGTTATCTATGTTAATTGCTTCACCAGTGTCTGTTAGTTTTACTCAGGTTATGTTATATCAATCAGAGGTTAGAATTCCTAATTCTTTGGAAACTTTTATGCTCCTATTATTGCCATGGGCTGTTCCTATGATGCTTTTATAGGAAATGTTCTGTTTTTTCGACCTTACCTTGCTAATATTAATGTAAATGGTTTATATAATGTGGAGCAAATGCCTCATGTGCCGAACCTTTCAAACCTTTGAAGTATCAGCAAAATATGTACTTTCCTGTTCATGCCCCAGCATCTACTGATGCAGGAGGCATATATAGTGTTTGTCCGTTTGTTTGTCTGTTTGTTTGTTGTCTTTATGTCCATCAAGGCATAATGCTTTCAAACTTGGCATACTTTATTTAATTCCATCATAAACATGTTACATTGTCAAAGCCATGTAACAATGTCAAATTTTTTAACAGAATTTACCCCTGAATGACTTAGCTATTTGGAATGGACAAGGCTTTCACCTGGGCATAAGCGTTTACTGAACACAGTCTTGTTATAGAGTTGGTTTTAATATTGAGGTTCAATAACTACTAAAACAGCTAAAATTTATTTGAAATCATGTATGTCAAATGCCTAATATGTCAAACATTGCACCTCACAGAGTATCAAACATCTGTTGCCTGACAAAAAGTTTTACAAAGCATTTTGTATTGGTTACCTCCAGATCTCTTAAACATTGAAGATATTGATTACCTCCCCTGGAAAGTGCCTAAAACAATATTATGTGAGAGCACTTGTCTTACACACCAGTTTTAATAAGAGATTTGATATTTTGTTGTCTCACCGTAATCAGGATGGAACTGTTGTGGAACTGAGTGGTTAGCGCTCTCAGCTACCAATCCGGAGGTCCTAGGTTAGAATCTTCTCCAGACCATTGGAATTTGCAGAAACGCTGTGTTTTCCACATTACTAGAAATAAACTGGTTGCAATTAACCGAGTTGCAGTCTGGCTGATCATGAAACTGTATACTGTTTGTTTTAAGAAAGTACTCTTTTTGAAAAGAGCTAGGGTTCGGATTTCTTGTAACCCACAAACTTTTTGCCGCACAAACATTGAGATGGCCTGTTAAGTGAAGTTTTACTGTAAAATTGTTCTGTATTGTATTTTGTATAAAATATGGTTCAAATATAAATATGTTTGTGTTTTGTATTGGTTGATTAGATACAAACTCTGGCATGTTAAGCCACAAAATATGGCTGTAATCTGTCAGTGGTGGGGAAAACGCCATGCACACTTGTATCAACAAGATAGATGTGGAGAAACAACAATGTCTGGGTGTGAGTTAGATGTCGGCCTGACATACTGCAGGTTGCTGTTACTTCTTGGAAGGACGGAACATTTGTTGCAACATTTATTGCACTTGTAGATTACCTTTTGTATTTTGTATGCCATGTAATTAATGCTAAAGGAATCTGCCTCGATGCGCCTAGTCTTAGCACTTCGAGTGGTCTATATTGGATCACTGGCTGCGAAATGCCAAATCATCCAAAATGGTGCTGGTGCTGACAAATTATGGTATATATATATGTTGTAAAGTCAGATCTTTACTCCAGCATGTTACATAATATTACCATGATTACATCACTTAGTTATGTATTTTACCTTCATTTAACATTCTAGAGTCTGATATACTGTTTTATGTTAGGAATTTAGCTAGTCTATTTTAAGTCATTTTGTCTATATTTAGCTAGTCTATACATATAAGATCATAGGCTTAAACAACCTGTATATTTTGTATTGTTTATTAGCATACATTTCAGCCACTTTTGTAAACATATGTATATTGTATTCTTTTTATTTGTATGCATTTTATTGTATTCTTTTTATTTGTATGTATTTTAATACTTTGAAATGATTTAGTTATGACAGTTTACTGTTGTTTTTAAGTCAATATTTTTGTAATCTATTTTTAGATTCTTTTTGTCTTACAAGCTTATCTCCCTTGCTGATTTTAATTATGCAGCCAGGGGCTTATCATGTTCTATTTTTAGATCTTATTAGTAATGTCTATTTTTAACCATTAGTCACATGATCCCTTTATTTTGTAATTGACCAATCAGAAGGCTCTAGACTAGTGCTGCCATCTAGTAGAGAAATTGCCACTTCTGTGGAAATTTCAGAGAGTCTGGTCATTCTGTAAGTAGCAGCTGAACGGACAACATCTAAAGAAACTTCTCCAGGGTATAATCTTAATTATTTAATTAATTAATTAACAGTAATTAATACTTTATTTTTGGCATTTAACTTGGAGATTTAAGTAAATTATTTCATTAATAATTTAGTAAATTATTTTCAATATTTTTATCTAATTAATTAGGATTAAAACTGTTAGATTTTGGAGTATTTTAGGATTTTATTATTTTGTTAGATTTACTATAATTAGGTAATTTAAGTACAGAATCTTAGTGACATTGTTTTAGGTTATTTATTCAATAAGATAGATTTGACAAATATTTTGCTTAGTTAGATTAGATCTTAGTATTTTCAACTTGTTTACTTTAGAGATTATTTTAGAACTTTGTTACTTTTAAACTGCTTTTGGAACTTTGTAAAATACTTAGAACTATTAAAAATTTGGTTGGTATTTAAACTTAAATACATTTTTGTTATATTTTCTCTGTTTTATTAAACAGAGTGGTGTCATCCTGACGAGTCAGCAACTCTGACTGTAAATCAAGCGTCATATGAACGCTGTTCTACTTAGCCAACTATAGAACATTACGTAACCGCACAAAAGGCGGCACAAAAGTACGTTCCACAACAATGGTGTCAGAATCGGGTTAGTTTTTAACTTAGTAGGACAAAATTTTTGCATTTTTTGCTATTTAACAAGATAGGATTTTTAGTTTTATTAGTAAATTTTTCTACATCTTGACCTAGTAAAGTTACTGCAGAATTTTACTAGTGATAGCTTTTCATTACCAGAATAGGAAATCACTATTAAGTAAATTTTTGTTTTCTTAAACTAATTTTACTATTAAGGGAAATTCAA
The DNA here is from genome assembly GCA_963678985.1 of Spisula subtruncata. Classification (NCBI taxonomy): domain Eukaryota; kingdom Metazoa; phylum Mollusca; class Bivalvia; order Venerida; family Mactridae; genus Spisula; species Spisula subtruncata. The sequence continues at coordinate 25,468,337 of OY787664.1, read as the reverse complement.
CTAAGGTATAGAAAGTGTGAACTGCCTAGACATAGTCTATTCTTGACCTTTCTTGTCTATCATTCGACTGCGCTGAATTTTCGAGTTATTTGAACTTAATATTAAGATTTGATCTCTAAAAAAAAAAAAACAATAGTTATAGTGTAAAACGGAAAAGTCTGAGACATAAACCGGCTCGTGCAGCTAAACTAGCGCTAGGCAGTCTGTACCAAAGCCGATGTCAGTGAGGACAGCCCCGTTCTTTTAGGACTTTTGCATTTTTAACTCGAAAGTTCAACTTCGGTCACTTTAAATATAAAATAGATCTGAAAACTTTGCGGCATAAACCGGCTCGTGTAGCTAAACTAGCGATAGGCAGTCTTCACCAAAGTCGATGTCGTAAAGGGATCAGTCTGTTAGTTAAACAAACTGTACTTATTCTCTCGGTCCAGGCCTATTTGATCTCTTTTAAGTGTTTATATCTTTCTAAGTATAAAATAGATCTGAAAACTTTGAGGCATAAACCGGCTCGTGTAGCTAAACTAGCGATAGGCAGTCTACATCAAAGTCGATGTCGTAGAGGGATCAGTCTGTTAGTTAAATAAGTGTTTATAAAGACCAATACCCCCAGAGGCCCACCCATAGGCAACTAATTACACTTTTGTTTACCACAGATCAATCAATATATACACGGAGGTCTGTGACAACCCCAGTCCACAGGTCTATGACGTGACAATCCAGGCCCAACTAATAATAATTTATTTTAGCGACTGTTTGGCTCCAGATCGTCCGATTGGCTTCCACACATATTCTTTGAATGAAAGAATATCTACTCTCTTGAACATTGTCAGACTTAACAGTCTTGTCCGATAGCATCCAAATTGTCCGAAAGGCTCCAATATTGTCCGAAGGGCTCCGATATCGTCCGTAACTTGCTCCGAAATTGTCTGTATTGGCTCCAACCATATTCTTCATAAGAAAGAAGAACCTGAAGAACGTCAAACCAGAAAGATTGCCAGTAAAGAACACGTAAACCCTAAATGGAACTGCGATCCAGACAGCTACCAGCTATCAACACACCAGAGAGGGCGAACAAAAAGAAAAGCCACACCATGAGTACCAACGACATTGCTGAAGAAGAGGCCTACGTCACACCAGACTACCAGACAACCAACTTGCCAACTGCTACCAGTTTGCTTCAAGACTTCGATGACTCCATCTCCCATGTCAGCGACAGTCTATTTGGCGCAGACATGACAGAGATACTGGCTCGAGACTCATCGCTGAACACCACACCAAGACAGCAGCTCACACAAGTAAATCAACAGGTCCTTCCAACGACTATCAACGCAGACCACAATGAGGTTATGTCAAGGCAACCTCCTACGCTATGGAACACGACTATCAACGCAGACCACAGTGAGGTTATGTCAAGGCAACCTCCTACGCTATGGAACACGAAAACCAACGCGGACCACAATGAGGTTACGTCAAGACAACCTCCTACGCTATGGAACACGACTACCAACGCAGATCACAATGAGGTTAGGTCAAGGCAACCTCCTACGCTATGGAACACGACAATCAACGCAGACCACAGTGAGGTTAAGTCAAGGCAACCTCCTACGCCATGGTATATGACAACCAACACAGAAACCAATGAAGTTAGATCAAGGCTACCTCCTCCATCGTGGAACAGACGATTAGCCATGAGAAGTGAACCCCCTACTGAAAACAAGATGGACATGCTACTTCAAAGAGTACAAGAATTAGAAAACAAGTTAAGACAGCAGCAACGAAGAACCACAGAAGACGTCAGCAACAACCGAGAAGACAGCTACGTCAGAGGCAGAAATCAACAGCAGCATCTGCCAGACAGAAATAGAAGGCACGACTCCTCTCCTAGACATATCCTACACAGCGTCACCCATACAGAGTCATATCCTCGCCAGAGAAGAGAAGCATATGTGAAACAAGAATACCCCAGTTCAAACCCATTTGAGACAGAGCCATATGTCCAACGCAAAACTCCAACATGTCAAGACCACTTCAGACGTCCAGATTACAACAGGGCCGAAGCACATCACCAGCGCCAACGACCACAATATAGGGACGCTCAGGATGAAACGAGAGACACAAGGAACGGCAGCAGCTACTCCAATGAAAGGGTCCCTTCGTACAGAAGATTCAGAAACAATAACCTAGATGCCAGTGCTACCGACAACTACTTCACAGAGCAACCCCTCCTACAGAATAGACCTAGGCAAAGAGAAACTCACACCAGCCCGCGGCCATGGAGAAGAACCTACTCGCCAGATGCAACCCCTAGAAGTACCAATGAACCACAACAGTCTATGCCATACTTCTATGGAAAGACACATGAATGGGAAAACTTCTGGATGAAATTCGAGATCCTGTCACGTAAACATCACTGGGATGAAGAGAAACAAAGAGACAACCTGGTATTAAGTATGAGAGACGATGCAGCAGTCTACATAACCAGTTTGAATGCTGACATTAGAGAAGATACTCCACGCTTCATCGCTGCACTGAAAGAGCGCTTTGGTCACAAAACGCCAGCAAGAACACATCGAGCTAAGTTAGAGAATGCTCAGAAGTCCTCCAAAGAGTCCATCCAAGAGTATGCTTCGAGAATACAACTCCTGATGTCAAGAGCGTACGGAGACATAGAGGGAACATCAACGTATAAGGAGATAGCAATCCAACACATGCTGAGAGGCCTACCAGATTCACAGATGGCCTATGAAGTAGCTATACGAACACCCAAAAGTATATCTGAAGCAGTAGACTTGATGATCCTTCATGAAGCATGCAAGCAAAGTACCAGAAAGAGAAATGACATAAGACACGTATCCACATCTTATGTTGAAGAAGAAGAAAGCGAAGATACCGAAGATGAGGAAACCCCAGAACTACGCAGAATAAACAACAAGAAGTTCATCACAGAAGAACGACTGTTTCAGTTTGTCAGAGATCTCAAGCGGTCACTCCTCAGACAACAACAAACCATCAACGGGAACCATGACGAAAGAGGTACAGAACCAAAGAAAGACTACCGGTCAAATTCAGTAGTCTGTTACAACTGCCAGAGGGAAGGTCATATATCCCCGTATTGTCCAGACAAAGAACACAACCAAGACGATTCACAGAGTACCAAGAACAATGGCGATGAAGTGTTCCCCAAAAAGTCGTTAAACTACAAAGGGCTGAGTCTAAAGGCCGAGATTCAGTCCAATCAGTAAAACATATGCGAGAAAACCTAAATGAAATGGCCAACGATGAATGTCCACAGAACCCACCACACCAATCAAGAGATGGGAGTCCAGAAACGAAATCTTCTGCTTCGAGGGTGTGCCACGCACAGAACGATATACAAATCATGATAAACAGAGTGAAATCGCCATTGGTTACAATCAGAGTACCCATAGCTACCAAACTCATACCAGAAAGTACTGAAGAAAACTTCAAGAATGAAAACCACCATGTGGCAAAGCAGGACTTCCACATTCGAGTAACCAACGCCACAAGTACAGAGACGAAAAAGATCCCAAAACCGAAGTACAGATACGTAAACAAATCTGTGAGACCTAACAAGGAGAATGAGAAAACGTCATACCTCTCTCAATACGCTTCCAAGGACTTAGAAGAGCTACAGCGACAAGATCCAGATCTGTACTACCTACACAAGTGGAAAGATGAAGGAGAATGTCCAAACCCAGAGAAAGTTGCCAGTCTCAGTGCAGCAGTCCGATTGTATTGGCAGAATCCGGACAACATAGTAAGAAGACAAGGCTTACTATACCGGAAAGCTTGGTCATGTAGATCTCAACGAAAGCACCACATGCAACTACTTATACCCAAGGTACTGAGATCCCAGATTGTCAAAGACCACCACAACACACTCAAAGGTCAACACTTTGGTGTCAACAAGACGTCCAAGAATCTTAGAACGAAATACCATTGGTATAAGATGGATGAAGATGTCAGAAACCATGTTCGTAGGTGCATTAAATGCACAGTAAAGAAGCTACCGAAGAAACCGAATACTAAGAAGTCGGTCCAAGAAGTTCCAAAATGTACTGTGACGATAAAACGTGTCAAGATGTCCGTTCTCGAAGTACCAAGATGTCCCGAAATGATCAACCGTGCCGAGATGTCCGTTCTCAAAGTACCCAGATGTCCCGAGACGATAAACAGTGCCGAAATGTCAGTCCTAGATGTACCCAGATGTCCAAAGACGATAAACCGTGCCGAGATGTTACGCGATGATGTGAGAGACCTTTCAATAAACCAGACGACTATGTAAGAAAACTTTGTGTTTATTAGGCATAATATCACCTAGTATTTTAACATTTTTTTTATATTTAATGTTGTGGCACACAAGTCTGACTTAAATATTTTTAATGAGTATAAGTTACACTACCATACCATGTTGCTTTTACCTAAAATACTTAGAGCATAATTGTATTTTGTAAGGATTTGTTGATGTACTTTGTATGTAGGATTATTTGTTAACTTTTTAATTAAGTGAAGTTATTTGTTTGAGTTTAAGGATAGTTTCCTAAGGTTTGCATAGTAAATTTTTGAGAGATTGTTGAATAGAATTTAAGTTCTATGGGATTGATATTAAGGATATCACAGTGTTGTTCTTTAGAGTTAATCTCTATCGATATAGAGTACAATCTCTATAGATGTCTTTGTTCTTTCTTAAAGTTAACGTCTGTGTGTTTGGCGTATGTAGAGTCTAATCTCTACAGGTGCCATTTCGTAGAGTCTAACCTCTACAGATAGAGTCTAACCTCTACAGGAGTCTATTGTTTTGTATAGATTATAATATCTATATGTGTCTGTTGTGTATCCCAGGCATTTGGTATATAGATTCCAAAATCTATAGGTGTCAGTTTATTCCAGACTCACTTTAGAGTATTCTCTATAGGTTCTAATATCTATAGGCTATAGGTTTAATATCTATAGGTCCAAGCTATGTGTCCGATATTTTGTTTGCATAGAATTTAAGGTCTATGGGCATAGTATTTAAGATGTCATATTTTTTGTTACTATTGCATCCTAGGAATCAAATGATTGTTTTTGTGAGAGAGACTTTGTTTTGTTGATGAGTTGATACTTAAGTTTGCATATGATGAGAATTAGTATGGTTTATAGTTAAGTTTTTGAGAACTTGTTTTGTGAGATCATGATGAACATTAATTCAAATTTGTAAACTTTGTTGAATGTTATAACATGGTAGTGTAACCCAATCACTCAGTTTTTGTTGAGAATTTATTGGAAAATTCCTAAGAAAGCAATTGCTTACAGTAGATATGTGGTGATATTATCTTAATACTAAGCGATACGCGAAAAAGTGAAAAAAGTGATTTTTGTGTTAAAAGTGAAATTAAACGCGGCGGTTGTAACTATTTAAACAATACAATAAACATTTAATTGTATTACCCAACTATAACACGCAACTGATTGTGAAGATGAACTTCAATACATAAAAAGTAACGCGCTTTTCAATATTAATTAAATATGGGCAATGAACATTATTACATGATATTTGTACCCATATTACGCGAGAGAAAATTGACTCTTATATTTAAAACGCTATCTCTGAAGTCCACAAGAAAAAGAGAAGACCAAATATTGTCGCTCCCTTATGTGGCCCTTGAGCATGTTTTTGGTCCTTTCTTTATTTTATTGTTTTACATACTGTATGTATTTTTATGTTATCTTACGCTTAAAACTGTTTAGTCTTAGATAAGTTAAGTTTTAAGTTTAGCATTGTGACTTTATATGTTAGTAAATATTTGTTTGTTTTTATTTTTATGTTAAAAGCATTTTTTGAGATTAGCTTTTGTATTATGTTTGATTTTATTATTATTATAGTTCTGTAATATTAGTAACATGATATTTTAAGTCTTAATCTTGAAAAATTTATTACTTTTCTTAAAGTAATAAATTTTTCTTCCCGAAAACCAGTGTATTGTTGTAAAGTCAGATCTTTACTCCAGCATGTTACATAATATTACCATGATTACATCACTTAGTTATGTATTTTACCTTCATTTAACATTCTAGAGTCTGATATACTGTTTTATGTTAGGAATTTAGCTAGTCTATTTTAAGTCATTTTGTCTATATTTAGCTAGTCTATAAGTGTATTAGGATTCATATAAGATCATAGGCTTAAACAACCTGTATATTTTGTATTGTTTATTAGCATACATTTCAGCCACTTTTGTAAACATATGTATATTGTATTCTTTTTATTTGTATGCATTTTATTGTATTCTTTTTATTTGTATGTATTTTAATACTTTGAAATGATTTAGTTATGACAGTTTACTGTTGTTTTTAAGTCAATATTTTTGTAATCTATTTTTAGATTCTTTTTGTCTTACAAGCTTATCTCCCTTGCTGATTTTAATTATGCAGCCAGGGGCTTATCATGTTCTATTTTTAGATCTTATTAGTAATGTCTATTTTTAACCATTAGTCACATGATCCCTTTATTTTGTAATTGACCAATCAGAAGGCTCTAGACTAGTGCTGCCATCTAGTAGAGAAATTGCCACTTCTGTGGAAATTTCAGAGAGTCTGGTCATTCTGTAAGTAGCAGCTGAACGGACAACATCTAAAGAAACTTCTCCAGGGTATAATCTTAATTATTTAATTAATTAATTAACAGTAATTAATACTTTATTTTTGGCATTTAACTTGGAGATTTAAGTAAATTATTTCATTAATAATTTAGTAAATTATTTTCAATATTTTTATCTAATTAATTAGGATTAAAACTGTTAGATTTTGGAGTATTTTAGGATTTTATTATTTTGTTAGATTTACTATAATTAGGTAATTTAAGTACAGAATCTTAGTGACATTGTTTTAGGTTATTTATTCAATAAGATAGATTTGACAAATATTTTGCTTAGTTAGATTAGATCTTAGTATTTTCAACTTGTTTACTTTAGAGATTATTTTAGAACTTTGTTACTTTTAAACTGCTTTTGGAACTTTGTAAAATACTTAGAACTATTAAAAATTTGGTTGGTATTTAAACTTAAATACATTTTTGTTATATTTTCTCTGTTTTATTAAACAGAGTGGTGTCATCCTGACGAGTCAGCAACTCTGACTGTAAATCAAGCGTCATATGAACGCTGTTCTACTTAGCCAACTATAGAACATTACGTAACCGCACAAAAGGCGGCACAAAAGTACGTTCCACAACATATATATACATATCTTGCTTGACGCTTAGTTTAGCTAAGGAGAGGGCTAATACAGGCTATGCCCGTTGCCCAATCCAATTTCTTTGGCAATAAAATAAATACTAAACTACATGAACTTAGTTAAGCTAGTTCCAGGTAACAGCAAATTTGCCTGCTGTCTGGATTATGTCTCTCCATATGACAAAAATGTATTTGACCTAGTGCGACTTGAAGCAATACTTTTTTCCTCATTGTGAAAGTTTTAAGAAGAAATAGAAGGATACTGGTGATATAACTGTAGAAGAACTCGCAACAAAATTGCTATAAATCATAATATGAATTAATTAAAAAGTTTTAAGGTTGAAAATTTTTCTGGAAGAGTTTTTTATTGCTATTTGTAGTTGATTGATTGCAAGTCAGCTGCTACCTGAGACCTGACAACTGTACCGCTCTATCAAAAACTGTTCAACTCAATCAATTCCGCTCTAGTCCTGACAGTCATTAGGCCAAAGGTTTAAAGTAAAAAACCATTGGAGTAAAACTGTTCACAGATAGAAGACAGTTGCTGGTTCTTTTTCAAAGGTTTAGTTTGGAACATAGTTGCGGGTTCCCTTTGAAAGGTTTAGTTTTGAATATAGTTGCTGGTTCCTTTTGAAAGGTTTAGATTGGAAGATAGTTGCTGGTTCCTTTGAAAGGTTTAGATTGGAAGATAGTTGCTGTTTCCTTTTGAAAGGTTAAGTTTGGAAGATAGTTGATGATTCCTTTTGAAACATTTAGATTGGAAGATAGTTGCCAGTTCCTTCTGAAATGTTTAGATTGGAAGATAGTTGCCGGTTCCTTTTGAAAGGTTTAGTTTGGAAGATAGTTACTGGCTCCTTTTGAAGGTTTTGAGTTTGGACGTTAATTACTCAAGTTCCTTTTCGATGGTTAACTGGTTAGGATCGATGTAATCCAGAGGCTGTCAGTTAAACTGGTTAGTATGCTGGATTTGTATCCGGTTCCATTTCCAATCATGACATGTCATACCCTTCTATGAAAGTTGACAACATTAAGGATTGCCTCCCATATTTTGTGGAGTTGCTGGTTTCTGGTTGAAGGGTTAGCTTAAGTAATGGTTTAATTTACGATATAGAGAAACTTGGTTAGGATACAATCCAGGATTGGTTTGGTGAATTGGCTGCTGTATGGTTGATGTTTAACCCGAATAATTGTCCAAGCTAATTTATGGAATTTTATAAAAATTAATAAAAAAACATTGATTACAATATTGTCTTATGATGCAATCAGTTCATGTACAACCCAGACTTGAAACAGGGAAAACCCCTCAAATCCATTAAAATTACCAGACTGAAATGCAATTTTATTACTGTATATTTTATTACACCCTTACATTCCAGGAAACCATGCACTAATTTATACATCCTGAATTTTACTTCCGATATTAATTGACACATGGGTTGTGGTGCTAATCAACTGTGAACACAGAACATTTAGCATATAAAACATAAAGTAAACTCTGTAGAATGTATATGCTATAAAAGAGGCAACTACCGGTACTTTAAAATCATTTAATTTCAATGGGACAAAATTTCATGTTTTTTGGTAAAAAATACCAATTCATGGGGACGTAAATTCAAGGATTTCTTATCCAATAAGAAATAATCTATAGACATTATTAATATTCGTGAGGAGTTAATTTTGTGGTTGAGATAATCCACAAAATTAAATCCCCTTGCAAATTAATGATTTTACAGTATGCTATAAATGAGGCAACTATAATGGTTAATGGTTGATAAGAAAGAAACTTGCCCTATGACAGGTAACAAGTTGATTAACTACATAATTATTACATAATTGCAGCCAGGAAGGCAATCAGCTGTTTATAGTTTATATTGAAGGTTTTATTATGGTGGTAAAACGTTTCATATCTACAGTCAAACTGGATTTAGCGTGCAAGAATCCAGAATTTTAAGGCCTGGCGTCTACTGATGCCGAAGTATATAGCGATGCACCTGTCCGTTTGTCTGTCCTTTCGTCCGTGCATACACAGGTGACCCAATCAGGTTCTTTTCTCTGGAAAGGGTTCCACCAGCAATTATTTTCAGAAGGGGTCGGAAAATGATCTCTGTCACCATGAGTCAAAATATAAATACAGTATAATCTCTGTAGAGCCATACCATGTGGCCAACAAAAAAGCTTGGTTGTTGTTTTGAGGATGTTGCTCTGTAGAGGTGTTATTCGTAGTCAATGGTTACTTCTGGTCCTGATCTTTTGAAGCAGCTCAATTTGAGCCAAGATCTCAGCTCAAATATTTGCATGTGTCTCAATGTTAATTTCTATGCGATGCTGGACTCTAAATTAGTATCATTGAATTAGTATTGTACAGTAAAATGAAAAGAGCTGGAACTTCAGATTTATCATTAATTCCGACTCTGATCTTAGCAAAATCTCATTTTGAGTTGAGATATATACTTGAGATGTTTCGGGAGATCAGGAGCTGGTTTACTTCACATGTATAAGCCTTGTTGTGGTTAATGTCTCGAATTTTATTTGCTGTGATTTTTGCCAAGAGTTATGGCCCATTGTGGAAGACATACATTTTACAAAACCTTTCTTTCAGTTGCATAAAGTTTCTATTTTTCTACTTTCAGGACTTAGTTTGTTGAAGAGTCAGAATGAACACAGAAGAGTATCATTTGGAACCTACCCCACAATAAAATCATGGTCATTTTTCAACAAATCAAGGGAGACTACCATAATTGACTTGAAAAAAAGTTATCGAAAAAAATCTCGGGACATAGCGTTTGAAGCTGTTGGGTATTCTAAGAAACTATCATATTCTACTTTAGTAGGAATTCATTTAAAAAATAAAAAGTTACCTCTTGCTGAACTGAATTTAGATATCCTTAAAAGAAAAGTGATTTTACGTTACCAAGGTGATAAGTCATTCCAACGTGTCACCTTGACCTTTGGACCAGAGTTGGTTGATTGGAATGTGCTTAGTGCTATAGTAAATCGAACACATTTTACGGTCAGATTAGGCTGCAATATTGAAAGATCTGTCAAACTTACACAAAGGTTACAAAAGATACCTAAAAAAGCTGTTGCTGTGTTGGGAAGCGGTAAATCTGGAGAGGATCTTTTCTTTGTAAGTATAAATTTCTTACCCGGTCTTCATGGATCTGTTTTTAGTGCATTTGTCGAGTTTTCATCCCCTAATGAAAGTCAAATGTTTAGTTATATACTTGACCTAGGTAGCTCAGAGGTTAGCGTCCTTGCCTCCTAATCCAGCGACTCAGGTTCTATTTATCCGCGTGGAGGTTCACATATGCCAGCCATATTCAGCAGAAAACTGACCGGCTAGTAAAGTTTAAAAAAAACTCATTTCACAAATAATAGCAAAAGTTAAAGAATCATGAATAATATACCCTGTATAGACATTACTGGTTTAAGTAACATATGAAGCTGGTTAAAGAGTTTCTTTTAAATATCACTAAGGTCAGATCAGAAGAAAGAATTACCTTAGCATATAGACCAGTTTGCTACTGGCAATAGTATAGTAACAACAACAAGGGCATGACCTCACCTTGTAAAAACACATGTACTGGACATTTCCTGGAAGTTAATTGAATTAAGCAGAACATGTTGATCATAATCTAAGTGAGGCCAAATTTTAGTAATCTATGTTGTGTGTCCCTCAAACTTAATTTGAAGAAATTTGGCTGTTTTGATCACAGGTAGCTGTATCATTGATAACTAATATTTTGATAAAATCCCTATTTGTCTTTCTTTATATAGAAAAATATAAAACCTTTGGTTTGATTCGTTATCAATAATACAGTTACCTGTGATCAAAATAAGTTTGGTCTTGAATGTATTGCTGTAAATTGCTCCATATATAAAGTCATGGCTTATCTTGAATTGAGGTGCAATTAGTCAGGTGGTAGAGTGTTTGATGTTTCTGTCACCTAGTTGTATGGTTAATGCTATTAGTGTTATCAGATCAACTGTTCAATGACTTGTAGAACTGATATCTTGATCGACTCTGATCAAGGTCTTGCTCAGATCAAGGTCACTTTGGCTGGCTTTTCATATCTTAATTTGATCCTCGACTGTAGATTATCTTAAATATGTACCCACATTAATGGCACATATTGTGGATATTTTTGCAGTTAGTAAAGTCAGCCAAATTTTCCTACTATTTCCGATATTAGCAATTTTTGCCTCTATCTTTGATGGGTGGGTACATTTCTATGATCATCTCTATATGTCTGCCTGTCAGTCGATTGTATTTGTTTTTCCAGTGTATGAATCTGTCAGTATTTTGGGTGTCATTGTATCAAAACCTGACCTTATACACTCAAGCTTATTGACCAGGTTTTTCAAGGTCACAAACCTCCAAATAGAGTTGTTCTTTAACTCAATGTAAAGTGACCTAGGTCAGCCAAAAAAAATGTCAACTTTTTGCCCATGGGGCCCTCTCAAAATCTTTTAATCAATAGAAATAGCATCCAGCTTGAAGAAAATGAAAAAAAAGCAGGGGCTCATGTATCATATAAGAAAAATTTGGGTCGTCAAACGCTGTGAACAGATTTTCTCACATGTACGGATTTACTCACTGTCCGTTAGCCCCAACCTTACTTTCACTTTCATATTTCAGCCAGAATACAAAATATTTTTGAGTAAAACCATTTCACTACATCACATACATGCATACAAAGCATTTGACACCAATTTCATGATTCTGATGCTGATTTGTCAAGACATACCCCCATTTCCAGTCGCTTTAAAGTTTTTTAACGGACTATTTGACTGTATCTGAATTTGGTCCGCGTAGGCATTTAGTGGTTATTTACCTTCAACTATAGTATATAGAAAATCCTGGTTTATTAGATTGGGGTAATCACTCCTACTCATAAGTGCCTGTTCTCTTCAAAATCCCCTAGAAAATGTAACTGTACATCAATTTGTAACACCTCATGGTTTATTATCATTACCCTAGTCAGACCCTAAAATCCTTCATGGTATGTTACTGATCTGATCCTTATCTAATTGAAACCAGATGTTGGTCAGCAGTGGTCTCTGTGTTTGCAAGTAAATTCAGCAGTTTTCATGTATTGCATGAACTGATAAACATGGGCCGGTACTTACACTCAACACTCAGATATTGACATTCGCTCTTTTTGAATTTCAAAGCGATATTTTCTTGAGAGCAAGAAGTTGTAATAATGTTAAATTAGTATTATATTGGCTGACTCCAAGTTTAATTTAGTTTAATCTAGAGCAATTAAAGACTAACTATATAAATATTCAATAACTATGAAAGTGCCGAGTTAAAATATTGATTGTGATTCTGGCTCCAGATCACTTTTTTACCATTTGAAAATGACATAAGTATTTTTAAAGTTACATTATTTTTATTTCATTTTATAGAGATTAAAAAATTTAATAAACAATACAAATTTTGCAGGAGAAATGGAGTATTTTAACAGTTAACGGAAAGTTAAGTTTGATATAATCCAATTAATTACCAATAAAGCTGCATTCAAACACTAAGTAGATAACTATTATATGAGTATGGATTGATGAAATAAAATATTCAATAGCCATGCAACCAAATTTGTATGAAAAGAATACTAACACTATAATCACTAGATACATACTGAATCCAGCACAATTTTCTGGTCACAATTATCAAAACTTCATGTACAGAAATTAAAGAGTGGATTCAATATTTCTTTTAAAATTAATTAACTGTTCTTATTTTGTGAACAGACAACACTTTTAATGTACTGAGTCGTTATGATACATTTTGATAGCCACTTTATAGTGAATGGCAATTAAGGCATACACAGAACAAAATTAAAATAAAAAAACTTCTGCTGAAATAAACTTTCTGAAACATTATAATGGTTATTCTCTCTCAGGATATAATACTGAATTACTCTTTGTTTGTGTTAACTGGCTTATCAGATGGTAATGGGTTATAAATTAGGCTGCCTGCTGACCACTGACCACTTCAATGAATTAACGACTTCATGGTAATTCTAGATCTAACTGTACAGGCTTCCTCAGAACTGAGGAAATTCTGACACTTATGCGTAGGAGTGTAATTGGCAGGCAGACTGGCGGGTAGCAACGTCAATCAGGGGGTTTCCTGTTAATAACTTGAGTTTAGATGGGCATATCTTCATTTAACCTTGTAAATTGTATACAGCCAGCATGGAGACCTAGCTTGGGATTGTATTTGGGGTCAATGGGGTCAAGGTCACCATTACTAAAAATAGAAAAAAGCTGATGAAAGTGCTCTGAAAACCTGGTTTCACGGCAGTACCATGTCTTGTTTTATAGTATAGTGCCTTATAGTAATTCTTTTACCTTGTATGTATATATGTTACACTTCAGGGAGAACTTCTACAGGCCAAATTATACACGTATGCCATCAGAAATGATCAGCTACTGTGTGCACAACCAGGTAAAGCTTAATTCATTATTTATAGCTTGACCAGATTAAACTGAGACTCCTTGCATAATTTTTTTAAGTCTGGAAAAGTATTAAGTAATAAAAACATATCCTTACAATTATACATGGCCTTATATGGAGTTAAAAGTACATAGTAAATGCAAACCGAATACAGCCGAATCCCTTCTCAAAAAAAAAAGCGCTTTTTACCAAAATGCACTTAAAAAGCTCTTTTTTTCTGCATTTTTTCCAAATAAGTGTATTTATTGTGCATTTTTCTAAAAAAGAGTGCATTAAAGTGCATTTTTTCTGCATCTTTTGTATTGAAGTGAATTTTTTCTGCATCTTTTATTTAAACAAGTGTTTTTTTTTATTCAAGAAGTGCATTTTTTACTATGAAGTGCATTTTAAGTGCATCTTTATACTATGAAGTGCATTTTAAGTGCATCTTTTTACTATGAAGTGCATTTTAAGTGCATCTTTTGCAGATGAAGTGAATCTTTTTAATTCAAGAAGTACACTATTTTAAAGGAGTGTATTTTAAGTGCATCTTTTGTAGATATGTGTATTTTTGTGGTTACTGAACAGTGTCTGTGGAATTGTGCCTGTATAAATCGCTGGCTCAGAATGAAATGAGATAGTCGTAAAAACTATAAGCGTCCTAATACATGTATGAAATCTGTATTACAATGTGCTTCTTATGAGCCTTTCTTCATGAAAATAGTAACTTGTCATGTTGACCAAATTGTCCAAAGGGTATTTTTTACAATGTGTAATGAGCAGTTTTCTGACACTTTTTCTCAATATATCAATTTTGTGTTTACGACCTTCTCATTTTAAGTCAGTGAATTGCCTAGCATAGCCTTTATTTGCCAGTCAGCTGTTGCTGAAATATGGCAGGCATACAAGTGCCACACTGTGGAATCAGATGGCAAGCGCTCTAACCACAGAGCTTCAGCAGCACACTTGTTTATAGCAAACACCCTCAAATGCTGTTTGACTATGTCAAGGGTCGTAATTCCGCTTACATGCTAGCTGAACACAGAATTTTCCATCAGCCTGAATCTGAGAATCAGACCTAGCTCGGCACAATTTATACTCATTTTATTCAATGAGTTTCATAAATTCTGTTATAAACAAAGGCAAATGATTAGCATTCAGTTTATCACACACCCAATAAAAATATGACTGTAAAATCATTTTTTGTGGGCATTAAATTTTTTTAAATGGTTATTCAATGATCAAATCAAAATGTTAAAAGGAAAATTTTGTTACTGTAAATTATGCAAGTCATCAAACACAACATACATCAAATGACATATTTTGTATGTTTACTGCATTATGGCTAGAGTTTTATGGCACTGTAGAAAAGTGCATGGGTGTGTGATAAGTCTTTGTTTCATAGAGAAGATCACCTATTCATATGCAAAATGTTCTGTCGCAACTATTGGATGAATGGTAAATGAAAACCTGCCATTCACCAATTGGCACATTTACATAATGAATAGTCCTGTGATTTCTCCAATTGAATAATACAACAGAACTAACAATTTAATGCAGTTGACATCATCTATTTATTTCTATTTATTGCATTTTATGCAGTAGAATGAGTAATATGTAAGTACCTAAATCAACAATAAGACTGGTTTTTCACATAGCATCTTTGTGTAAAGCTTCAATTTTTTTTTAAGTTGTAGACCTAATGAAATGTCAAGATTTAAGCAAAATCCTTAATATTCCACTAAAAGTAAGATGCTTTATGAATATCAGTCCAGACTTCTAAATAAATCAAATATTTTATCAATACATCTATTTACATGCAAATAAGAGGAAAGGATATTACTAACAAGAGAGGTTTGTAAAACATGTATGCCCCCATGGCAGCATAATGTCGAAAATATTAAAGGTCACAGTGACTTTGACCTACTGACCTCAAAATCAATAACAATTACGTACATATAGCAACCCCAGCTGAATTTTCAGCATCATATAAGTGCATTTCCGAAGTTATGTCCTTGAAATTCTATGTTATACAAGCCCCAAACACTTTTCATAGGAGTTGACTTTTTCAGAGACTATATATAAAGAAAGTCAAGTTTAACTTGATTTTCTCACAGCATAAAATATAAATTTATCATATCAAAATAACAATAACTTATAAACAGTATGTACATTTTCTGAAAACCCCCCCACAAAATTCCATTCATTTGAGCACTGTTGTGTACAACATATCAGAAAAGTAAGTCCACTTTCATCATACATACTTAATCAACAATGAAATTATGAATCATATACCAGTATACAAATAAGTACATTCCCAAAATTTGATTTCTAGGACTTTTTGACTGTAGTCAGTGTGCAAAACACCTGGTGAAGCCTTAAGTACTTCCCTTCCCGACTACAGTCACCTGTTAGTACTAGTCGGTGTGCAAAACACCTGGTGAAGCCTTAAGTACTTCCCTTCCCGACAACAGTTATCTGTCAGTACTAACAATTGACAGTGACACATGTATTTGATTAGACACAGTGATTGTAAATCGTTGGTAGCCTGGCCACACAATCAAAACTTTCGTTTCCATTTAGAAAAATCACTTTCTCTACTATTTCATTGACTGGCACTAGTCCACTACTCCCACTTGCTTTTACATTAATTAAGTGAGACACATTTTCATTCACAAATCCAGACACATTTAACTGCTGAGCTTTTGCAAAACACTTGTCACTAATTGCATCATGTATAAAGAATTCAATTGACTGAATAGTACCATTTGCCATAAGGGATGTGTGGCAGTTGCGCTTTTGCATTCGTTTATAATTCTTCGATGTGATCAATTGATTGTTCAGTCGGATTCGTTTATATTCAAACAGAAGACATTTTCCTTCTCCGGTGATGCTTTTTACGCTATTTTCTAAATTTTTATCATCCAGTACATTACTTTTTCCAATTAGCTTACAGTCAAGGCATTCTTTTTTCGTTTTGGTTCTCTTCCCAGCAGTCAACATGTCTAAAGTGAAATCTCTCAATTCCTCATCTTCTATGGCATCAGCCTCGTTGTGTAGCTTTTTCTGTACTAGTAATGCCTCCAAGAGTTGTCGGCAGACATTACCAGTACCATGGGCGGATTTTAGAAGAATGCCATTCATATCTTCAAAAGCGAAACATGACCAACCCCAAAGTGGTCCATGAAGTCGGGCGTAGTGAGCTAGATGACAACCAATGTTATGCACATTAAGTCCACAATTGTTTTTACCGTACAGTGTTTCGAATGTTATCTGAAACTTGGTAAGACTAAGTTCAGCTTTGTCAATGTCCTCATTTGTTACACTGTCACTCAATAGAATGTAAACACCTTCAATAAGATAACACAAGTTTTCTATAAATGGCTGAGGTAAAATTCCATTAAGACAGGGGACACTATAAAACAACAGCCAGTGTTGAAGTTCTGAGGCCTTCCAGTGGCTTAGATGCTGATCAATTGACCTTGGAAGTCTAGACATATTGCTGGTTGGCTTCATTTTCAACAGCCTGGTGTCGACGTCTTTCACACGAGAACCTATGTAGAAAGGCTGTCCAGCTGAGGGTTTCCCGAACCATAAGTTGAGTAGCTTCTTTGTCGTTCCCAGCAATACTCCGTGCATGTAATCTGGAACCACACCATCAACCGGATCAAAATGATCAACATCAAACAATACTGATACATTTTTAACACCTTTCACATGATGACTTCCACCCAGCATGGCATCTTCAGCATTTTTCATAATGGAGGCACTAGTTCTTTGGGGACAAGGGTCAGCAACAGGAAAACATTTGGTATACCCTTTGCCTTTCTTAGTAACCTCACCAATACATTCACATGTCACACAAGAGCACTGACCATTGTGGGCAACCATTTCCATGACCTGCGCCTTAGCCTGTAAGTCCATGGTTACACAGGATAGTGAAACTTTTACTGTTTCCTCTTGGAACTGTAATCCATCACTGTACAGAGAATTCAGCTCTGTGGTAAGGGGTTTAAGAAATGACCTAAACATTGGTTTCCCTCTACCTTGCCAGATCCCCCACACAATCACGTTTGGCATCTGGAAACGTTCTGAAGGTGGCAATTCATTTATGACCAAGAATACTGGCCAGAGGCTCACAGATGATGCCTTATAGAGTGGCACTCCGTCAGTATTCATGGTCAAAGAAATTGCTCCACTTTTCAATGATGGCTTTCTTCTTATGATGTCAGCTATCTGTGACTGAATAGATGATGCAGAAAACTGTAACTTTGGCCGTTTTAAATGTTGGCTTTCCACAAGTCCAGAATACCTTAAGCCGTTGCATCCAGGAAAGGCACAGAGATAGTTGTCTTTATCGTCCGGAAATAAACAAGCACATAGTTCACAATAATCAAACGTTTTTGTAACGATGCCATTCAAGTTCTGTTTAATTTGTAATGTTGACAATTCAGTGTTCCCAAAAATATTCAAAAGTCGAATTAGTTGCTCAGATGCAGTTCCTGTCAATCTCATCTTTGATATGTAGGAAAGGACAGCCATACATTTTTCCTCATTTGAATTACAAGTTTTGTCAGCTGAAGCCTGATTACTTGGATAATCATTAGGTTGAAATTGTTCCTGAGTTTGTTCAGCAGGGATGATGTCCTCTTGATTGTCAAGTCTATCTGCTGTCTGATGTTGTCGGTACTTTGTCCTCTTCGGTACTGGTACAGACTCGTCTAAGTCATAAATCCTATACATCCCTCTCTGGTTTTGGAGATGATCTGAAATATAGATAGATCATTTCAATTTAATGTCCTTTAAAATTGAGACTACAATTATCCCTTGCCCTTTTCATTACTCTTCATTACACGGTTAATAATGATGATCTTGACCTCATCAGTCCTACTTTCAATCCCAACACAAACTACATACATACATAGATAGTTTTTTCATAGAAATTGTATCACTACATATCCCAGTTCTTAAAAATTTACAAAGCGCCATAATATCACAACACACAAGTCATATCAACTGGAGCAGTGATTATTTCTGTGGGAATGTTGACTACCATAACCAAATCCCTTTCAGCGGGAGTGTCATAATTGGCATTGTATTTGTGCTACATTTTGTGGTTGTTAAGATAGCAGAGGCCGTAAATGTTCAGTATAAATTTGAACCCCCCCCCCCCCCGGTGTTTCTTTTCACTTTTGGGGAAAAGGTCTCCGGTCACATAGGAGGGGGGACTTAGTGTACAGAAAGCTAAAATGGGAATTTTATATTACTGTTAAACTCTCATTAAATGTCAAGTTAAATTGATTATTGGTGCTATTTGAGCATTTGAGGTCTGTCTGGCATAATGTCAATTCAGTCTCTGTTCATTTATTAAATCAATTTACTCTTATTTATGTGGAATAAAGATTGAGTAAGACTTAAAGGGGAAAATTTAGAAATTTTAGGGGGGGGAATATATACTGCAGGGAAGGGATAGACATTGTAATGTGTTTTTAAAACTTCATCATAGTGAACAAATATGCCAAATTTGAAAGTAAAGCTTCAGTTCTCTTAACTTAGTCATTTACACGAAGGGGAAAACCAGCATAAAACTGAAATCCAATTCATGCACTGGTAATAGAAATAAAAAACAAGGTTACAGTTCTGACCTTATGCAATGTTCACAAACAAGTGACCCGTTATAGCTCTGGTCCAGATCAAATATTTCCCTGTGTGGTTTGGATAATTTCTATTGGAGGAGGGGCCCAAAATTAGCATGACAAACAGCAAATATCATGTTTAGTTTATTCCAGTAAGTTTAAAAGAGTTATAACTTTAAATTTATTTCAAATTCAGACTCTGATTTTGGTTAATTGCAATTTGAAATGAGAATTCTACTACTTGAGATGTATCGGGAGATCAAGGCCTGGAGTTCCTAAAATAGTCTAGTTAAATGTCTAAATGTTTAATTACAGATCAATTACTAGTCAAACTTCAAAGCTATCTGCCCTATTTCGATTTTTAAGCATAAAAGTTACTCTTACCTGGTAAGTATATATTTGGATGCTTGCTTCTAATGTGGCCCTGAAGGCGTTGCTTGCGAGACAGACGTAAACCACAAACATGGCAGGTCCACTGGTCCATCAAATCTCTATTATGCACGTTCCCTTCCCTGTAAAGAGTTTTATGACTTTGTTAAGGAATCACTTAGGCCATCCTTATAGGATTATAACATGGGTCCTACTGAGGCTAAACGCAGAATCCTGACAACCAACAGGAAGGTTGCTTCAATTTAGCTTATTCAACTTCAAATGACCATAATTTTGTCAATTTTATTAATTGTTTTTGACTTTCGTTTGATCACTTCAATAATAATTGAAGTGAAATTTTCAAAACATAACTGTGATCAGTAAACGCTTACGCCCCGATTACAAATAGCTTAGTCATCCAGGGGCCATTACTCTGTTGAAACTAGGGGAGTAAAAGTATGCTCACCTCAAACGGTCTGGTATATTTTTGTATGATACAATACTCTCTAACAACAGCATAAATTGTTAAGTGACAATGAACAGGGCTCGACACTAACACTGGTCCCCTGGTCCGAGGTCAGTGAAAATCAAGAAGGACCAGTAGCTGTTTTATTTACAAATTTTACGTTTCTTTGCTGGGGGCCAGTGGCCAAAAATAGTTAGTGTCAAGCCCTGATGAAAATGTTGCATCAATAATTATATCCTACTATAATTTAAACAAGTGATATGTGGTAATTATACAGGATCAGTAGGCTGTCAGATTTTTGCATTGTCTGAAATTATTTTGGTCATAAAAAAGCTTATACCGAACATACCAAAATTTAAAAATCTTGTATTGTGAACCGTGTGGGAGTGAAGTCTGCAGTGTTTCGTGAACCACAGTATACAATTACAGCCCTAGTTGAAATGATAGTTTCATGGCTATGATAATGTAGTGTTTAAGACGGTAATCAAAGATGGGGACATAAAAGGTGATTAGACCTCTGAAATGTTTATGTAACATTCATTCATGATTGGGTTACCAGAATATAAAAATAAAATTGCTTGGGTTTGTTCAATCAAATTTAAAGTTACTTACATCATTAATGGAGCTGTCGAACACAAAAATCAACTACTAAGTGATGGAAGCTTGAACATTTGTCTGCAATGTAACAAAAGACAACATTTTTGTGTCAATTATCAAATAATAAACTGCCAAGTATCATATAGATCTCCATGGTTTTAATGGACTGCAAATTTCAGAAAGACACAATAAAACAAAGACAGGAACTGTTGTGCTGAGACCGATATAAAAGAAGACATCCTTATAAAGACTAAAGTGTTGGTGAACCCCACATAAATCATCTCAGCCTACTTAGCTCAGTTGGTAGAGCGTCAGACTTCTGTCCTCAGCATGATTGGTTCGAGTTCGAGAGCTGACCAACTAAAATTACAAATAGTATTTTGGACGAGACTTTAAACTGAGGTCCCATGTATCGGTGCTTATGCTACACACCTGGCAAATCTGATTCTGAAGCACTTGGTCTACTAACCAATCCAGATGAAAGACACAACTCACAAGCGAAGCATTATACCCCAACCAAAGATGGGGGCATAAATACTGCCCGCCCTGGAAGGCAATTTTGTTATAATATACTGTAAAACTTATTATTATACAGTTTTTGCAAGTAGTGAAGCATTTAGAAGTGTTTCTTACAATTAAGAAGTGTAAGAAGAGTTAATAATTACAATTTATGACATCATGCTGGTCAGTAGTCCACAACATTTCCAAGGTATTCGTCAATTCAAATCATATCTTTGAAGTTCATGTGCATCATAATATGAAGTTTTTCCAAGGTGACAAGTACATCTATAAAATATCTGAAAAGAAGAGAATGAGCATTGTTATAGCCATTTATCTGATAATCTGTGCATCAGTCACTGGTTCGCAAAATGTGTCCTTCATGGCAATTTTATAAGTTTACCTTTTATTAAGTTTTAAAGTTAAAGCCTTCTTGAAAGTTCTTTTGTAGTTTTTCTATGCCTGGCATTATTCAACAAGAGTTGACCATATCAGCATTTACATGATTTCACCCGACACAAAACAATAACATTTATTTACAAAGGGTATGAACATCCACCTACATGTGGCTATGAAGTTGTGCATCGGGGACACAGCATATAAATTTTGATGACGAGACATGTTGATACTGTATTTAAAGTATAATAGCCATTATCATTCGATCGTGTCGTGTTTTTAAATGAATAAAGTTCTGAGAACTCGTTTTAGGGGCGGTGATGAGTGTGACTAGCGATTGAGATACTTACCTGGACTTAGGTAGAGCCCGCAACAATTAAAGTTGTTATTTTTGACAAGTTCAATACGGATTCAATATGGCGTCTTCTTTGGGTCACTGGGTCACGATAACCGGAAGTAAACAATGTAACTTTTTTTTTTCTTTATTCATCAAATCGACGAATAATTAACCCGTTGCTTTTTTATCTTCATAAACGTAAGTTTTTGTCATTTAATAAATACTTGTGATATAAAATAAACAAAAAAAAAACAAGTTACGTAAAAAGTCGGTAATTTACGAGGATTTTAATTGGTCAATAAAGTCATGTGACTTTTCCCCGGCAAAAACGAAATGAGTCACGTGATCTTAAAAAAGGCTAATATTTATCAATATTTCATTATTTTGTCTCGACATTTGCTGAAAAATATTGTATTTTGTTGGTAAATGATAATAGAGCGACTGGAATATAAAAAATCGAAATAAAAAATAGCCGCCGTCCAAACGAGATTTCGGGAAAAAAATACGAGGATTTTCATTGGTCCATTTCATCACGTGACACAGACGCGCCAATTCAGATTTGAACCGTGAAGTGTAAACATCAACACATACGAAAGGTCAACTTCAACGCCAACATGTTTGCCATACTTTATTGGGAGGATTCAACCTTCACCGTCATTGCAATCAATACGATCATTTCACCAAGGAAGGAAATAGGTGAATATGCTGTTGGGGAAGCGGTAAAGGCGAAATTTCGGGGGAAGATGTACAGCGCCCACATTTACGAGATTTCGGGTGAGAACAAATTTTTCAATCATAATTTGTCTTGATCATTTTTAAAATTTCTACCAATCAGTATCATCTTACGAGAAATATTGGCATTAATTTCATTAATTATTGAACTTAGCAATACCACCCATCATCAGACAGCTCGTCCGATCCTGTTTTCCCGTATGGGTTTGACTAAAATACGAAACGAGGATTTTTGGCGAAACGAGGCGAAACGAGGATTAAAATTTTATATTATATGAATTCTAGGTATTATTGGTTAGAAATATTAATTCCAAATAAATGTATTGTGTATTTGGATGGCATTAACTTGTTTCTTTCAATTAATTATCACATTCCTTTTAAATTATCTAATTTAAAGTCTCGTTTCGCCGACCGTAGACATTGAAATATCGGCGAAAGGAACTTTACCTATCCACTCAGTTACGTCAAAGCCTCCTTTCGCCAACTGTTGACTATATAATCTAGGCGAAAGGAGCTTTATGATACTAATTTAAATTATATAAATTTACTGGTCTCTTTTCGCCGTCAGTATAATGTAAAATATCGGCGAAAAGAGCTTAGGTATATCAACTTTCTTAGATGTGGGGCAATCTGCCAGGAGATTTTTTAATTTCTGACCTCTATCTCCACCGCAGATGTGACCTAAAGTGTCATATATGTGGGGGGCTTTGCGATCAAATTTTTGGCGCAACTTGAAAAGATGAATGAAAAGTTGTAAATACCATGAAATATATAGCATGTCCACGAAGATCAACCCTTTTTCTCGTTATCTGCACCAAAAACATCCATAAAACACTCAGCGGTTCGTTTGTCCGACAATTTTAACACGACGATGTCACACTTTTAAATTCCACTACACAGCTATTTGTTGTTGATATGCAAATCGCATTCCCCTATCGACCAATCAGAATACTCGATGGAATGAGTTTCTAGAACAATGGAGGATGCTGGGAGATCTTCGGCACTATTTGGTTTTCACAGTGATGTACACTGGTACGCGTGAAACCAATTACTCTTGAGCTCGCTCGGTGAAACTAAAAACGAAAAATTAACGAAGATTTGTTGACAAATCGAGCTGATTTTTCTTGTAAACTGATAGTTAATGACTTATGAACAGAATACGATAAGTAAAATGAATTTTACTGCTCGCTTAGCGATTCGCACAACGTTAGCATATGAATCACACACGTGTTGCGCTCATCTGTACGGGCTGTACGGGCGGTATACGCGTACCGGATACTCACAGTTATGTTTACATTTGGATTTTCGGAAATTACACGTGCTGATTTAATTATCGATTAAACGATAATATAGACCAATTTTACCAGGTATTCTGTGTCATTCGTCTAGTTTTATTACATTTTACATGTTAATAGCCGAAAACTGCCCAAATTTGGCGTAAACAGCAAAATTTATGAAACTCAAAAACTGATCAGTTAAGCGCATAATGGGTCTTGACTTAGATGTGGCAACTCTAAGTCGAGATTGTTTGACTACAACTTTCTAGGCCCGTTTCGCCGACCATAAACCACGAACTATCTGCGAAAGGAGCTTTATCCTACCAAATTACCAGCTTAGTTATGATATAGCCTCCTTTCGCCGACGGTAGAATGTAAATTGTCGGCCATCCAAATACACAATATATTTATTTGGAATTAATATTTGTTGCCAATAATAACTAGAATTCATATCATATAAAATTTTAATCCTCGTTTCGCCGACCGTAGGCAATTGCAATATCGGCGAAAGATACTTTACCTATCCACTCAGTTATGTCAAAGCCTCCTTTCGCCAACTGTTGACTATATAATATAGGCGAAAGGAGCTTAATGATAATAATTTAAATTATATAAATTTACTGGTCTCTTTTCGCCGTCGGTAATATGTAAAATATGCTTTAGCATATAAACTTAGTTATATTCTAGGCTCGTTTCGCCGACCGTAAACCACGAACTATCTGCGAAAGGAGCTTTATCCTACCAAAGAATTAATTTGTTTTCTATGTTGACTATTTGTTTGTATGTAATTGAATACATAACATTATGCATATTAAAAAGTATATTGTTGGCCATATCAAAATGATAACTAAATTAAATTCATTCAACAATGATTGACAAATGAAACATTACTTTCGCAAACCGTGTGTCATTATTTTAAATAGATTATCGACGATAATTAGATTAACCACGGATTGTGACATATAGCCACGTGTCAAGTCACCGACTGTTTGTTGAATAAACTAATTATCGAGATGGTATTGTTATAAGTCACCGACGAAGGATCACACCTTTGTTAATTGAGTAGGAAATGTCAAGGCGCTGCTTATTGCTCGTAAATCTCGTTTCTCTGTTATATCATGGTCAATGGTGGCGAAAGGAGGCTAGCATATTGCATAGTTGGTATGATAAAGCTCATTTCGCCGTTATTTTATTGTCGGCGTATTAAAGGAGGTTATAATATCACTTATTTGATAGATTAAACTCCCGTAGTCCGAAATTTTAAAATTTAAGTCGGCGAAAGGAGGCTATAATATAACTTAAATAATATGGTAAATCTCGTTTCTCTGTTATATATCATGGTCAATGGTGGCGAAAGGAGGCTAGCATATTGCATAGTTGGTATGATAAAGCTCATTTCGTCGTTATTTTATTGTCGGCGTAAGGAGGTTATAATATCACTTATTTGATAGATTAAACTCCCGTAGTCCGAAATTTTAAAATTTAAGTCGGCGAAAGGAGGCTAGAATATAACTTAAATAATATGGTAAAACTCGTTTCTCTGTTATATCATGGTCAATGGTGACGAAAGGAGGCTAGCATATTGCTAAGTTGGTATCATAAAGCTTATTTCGCCGTTATTTTATTGTCGGCGTAAGGAGGTTATAATATCACTTATTTGATAGATTAAACTCCCGTAGTCGGAAATTTTAAAATTTAAGTCGGCGAAAGGAGGCTAGAATATAACTTAAATAATATGGTAAACTCGTTTCTCTGTTATATCATGGTCAATGGTGGCGAAAGGAGGCTAGCATATTGCTAAGTTGGTATCATAAAGCTTATTTTACCGTTATTTTATTGTCGGCGAAAGGAAGTTATAATATCACTTATTTAATAGATTCAGCTCTTGTCGCCGATATTTCGAATGCGGATCCACAGTCAGCAAAAGGAGGCTATAATATAATAAAGTTGGTGTGGAAAAACTTGTTTCGCTGCTATATCATAGCAAAGGAGTTATTACAGAACTAAGTTGGTTGATGAAGCTCTTTTCGCCAATATTTAAGCAAACCTTCTACCTACGTTTTCAAGTTTACCGTCGGCGAAAGGAGGCTCATTTCGTCGATATCTTATAGTCACCCGTAGGCGAAATGAGGCTATAGCATAACTAAGTTAATTGATATCCTAAATCTCCTTTCACCGATATTTCATGGTTTACGATCGGCGAAAGGAGACTATAAAGTAACTAAGTATGTATGATTAAGTTCCTTTCGCCGATAT
Source organism: Spisula subtruncata (assembly GCA_963678985.1). NCBI lineage: Eukaryota > Metazoa > Mollusca > Bivalvia > Venerida > Mactridae > Spisula > Spisula subtruncata. The sequence continues at coordinate 25,442,096 of OY787664.1, read as the reverse complement.
TTTGCGTGCTATCGTCGGCGAAGTGGACTATAATGTAACTACGTAGGCATGACAAAGCTCCTTTCCAGACAATTTGAATTCTAACTTCGACGTAATTTGGTATGATAAAGCTCCTTTCGCCGATATTTCAATGTGTAGGGTAAGGAGACATTCATATAAGGACCATCATATAACTAAGTTGGTGTGATAAAACTTCTTTCGCCGAAAATTTGAGGCTATGTGATAACTAAGCTGGTAATTTGGTATATAAAGTTCCTTTCGCCGATAGTTCGTGGTTTACGGTCGGCGAAACGAGCAATGAGTATAACTAAGGTGATATGCACATGCTCCTTTCGCCGATATTTTACATTATACTGACGGCGAAAAGAGACTAGTTGATCTATATAATTAAATTAGAATCATAAAGCTCCTTTCGCCGATATTATATAGTCAAAAGTTGGCGAAAGGAGGCTATGACATAACTGAGTGGATAGGTAAAGTCTTCAGCTTCCTTTCGTCGACCGCAGACATTGAAATGTCGACGAAAGGAGGTTTCAAATTGGCTTATTATACAACAGTGACATTATTTACTGATAGGAACAAGTCAAAGCCATCCAAATACACAATTCATTTATTTGGAACTAACATTCGTAAAAAATAATAACTGTAATTCCTATTATACCAAATTTTAATCCTCGTTTCGCCTCGTTGCGCCAAAAATCCTCGTTTCGTATTTTAGTCATACCGTTCCCGTATGGCTGCTTGCGGATATTGTCGAGGCTACATCGAAGTTGAATATTATGCAACAGGGATTAGGATCATTGTAACTGATTGTTTTGAAGAATACAGTATGATATAAAATCACATTTTTCGATAACAACAAGCCTCATTCCCCGGTACTGGGGCTCCTCATCATCCCTGTGTCCAGGGCAATCAATGTATAAAGTATCCCTGCTGTGTCTTAGAAGTTAGATATCCTTTTTATAAAATTTATTTTTTTTATCTTAATTATAATGCATCCCTTCATTGAAACCCCAACCAAGAGAGGATGGAACTTTACCAAAGGGTCATGCAGAATGTAATACCCTGCCAATAAACATAGTTGTTATTTTTTTTCTCTCCTTTTCAGATGACCGATCCGTGTTGAACCAGAAACTGAAACTGGGAATGAAGATTGACCTCAATAGTAAGACTGCTAATTTCTAAATTCAGATTAATTTCTTGTATGGACAAAGTCTGTTTAGCTGGTAATGACAGATGTCCGCATACATCCTTGAATTATACTATGTATGCCAAACATATGATATTTATTATAATTTAAACATTTTAGTCAAGGATGACAAATAAAATTTCAAGCTAACACAACATCAAGTAGAAGAGACAGTGGTGTGATGCAAGGCATCCAGTTGCTTAAGTATTTACCCTTGGTTATTCCAAACAGACTCCTGGAATTTCTTAATCTAGCATGCCTGGTGGATAGCACCAGAACTTGAGAGGCGACCAGAGGCTGCCGTTTGCCAACAACTTGAACAAGTTAATCTCTGGTTGTGTGGGATACATTTTCAAATGTTTCTAAAATATCGAGCTCCCATGGTGGATTAGTAATTGAATGTGTTCCACTTGGCCAACATGCCACTTGAATTATAAGAGCCATTAACACCATGCAATAATAAACACTTCTCTGTTCAAATTGCACCTTCTAACAATGTTTTTCTTTCAGGGCTGAACATTGCTGATGAGTCTCGTCCAGAGCCAACTCCTGTTGTCTCCAATGAACCAGTAATGAAGAAGAGGCATAAGTCAGCCGAAGGTATTACAGTTTTTTGCTATTGTTATCAGTTATGTCTCCTACATGTAATTTTGGGACATTTGATTTTGTGTTGGATGAATTGAAGCCATAAAATGCAATGCATAAGGCCTGGGTCTGATTTCAAATATTGAATAAAGAGTTTTCTTTCTTTGTTGATATTAAAAACTGGAGTTTCTGACTTCAAATCTGTGATTTTCAGGCTGAGAATGATTGATTATTATCCGGACTGCGTTTATCACTGTAACATTTACCACTGGTTACAGTGGTTAGATTTCAATTGTTCTTCACTTGAATGTTGCAGTTGGTACCAGTGTTGTATATATTGTCTTGAATTTGGGAGTTATTTACTGACATAAGTTTTGTGTTGAGTATATATTTATGAAAAAAGGCTATACAAGATGAATACCAATTAATATGTTTCTTGCAGATATAACACTTCCAAAGCCAGTGAGAAAACGAAGAAAAACAGCAGATGCTTCAGCACCAGAACCTGTACCTACTGAAGAATTCCCAGGGTTCCACAGAAACCATTTGGGTAGGCTCTTTTTGTGTCCCCTTATTATTTATAAATAACAGGTGTGAGCATATAGCATAGGTGCATATAGCAGGGATGTCAATTTTCCTGATGAATCCGGAATTCCAAATTTACATCATTTCTGAAATAGCATAGCATTCAGACCAAAGTAAAAGTTATTTGATGAAAATATTTATGTATCAGTGATAAATTTAATCTTCTCCGAACGATTTTCTTTAGTACAAACTTTAAATTTTGAAAATTATGTTATTGAAAGTCTCTTATTGTGCTTAAATGTTCAGCTGGATATGATCTTCTTGATTTTGAATTTGGTCCTGCCATGTGTTGGGCAGAATATACCTACACCCAATCTCCTAAATCTGTAGGTACAAATAGAGTTTTACTGATACAATGCTTGTGTCACATGAATATTCATGAATGAACAATATAGTTGGGTTCAGTGGTATATCCACTGGGCTTGTAGAGAACTCTAGTTTAATAACAATGCAGCCATCAAAGAAAAGACTCACATGGTCTTTTTGTCCACTTATTCAAACCCTTTGACAGAGTCATTTAACATGAGTCCTTAGTTAAGTTTAGAAACATTTATAACCAGAGATAATTTAAACTTTCATTTCAGCTGAACAAGCCATGGAGATACTGCAGAAAAGAAGAAAGAATGAACCTGAGGTTTCACCACCATCCATGACCACACCTGCAAACCACTCAGCACCCTCAACAGTGACCACACCTGCAATCCACTCAGAAGCCTCAGCAGTGACCACACCTGCAATCCACTCAGAACCCTCAACAGTGACCACACCTGCAAACCACTCAGCACCCTCAACAGTGACCACACCTGCAATCCACTCAGCACCCTCAACAGTGACCACACCTGCAATCCACTCAGAACCCTCAACAGTGACCACACCTGCAATCCACTCAGCACCCTCAACAGTGAACTGGATTGTTCCTATGACACCAACAGACCATGAAGCTTTATTCACTGCTACACCAGTCACGACCAACCGACCAGATGAACCAGTACCAGTTAGCTGTGATTACCAGGATTCTTGGCGTTATGATGTAAGTAATTTTTATGCATCAGCATCTACTTTTACAGAGACTTATAATGATTGCCCATCTTCATCCGACTTATTGTCCCTTATTGACTTAGATATTTATTGTGGACAAGGCTGCCACTAGTGCATATATTGAACACATTATTTTTTCTAGCATTCAGTCTGGCTGGCAATAAAACATTTTACTGCTGGTTGAATTCAAGAATGTTAGTTATCTACAATAAATGATTGCTTTTTTAGGACAAAGTTCTATGTCACTGCATGTGGCCTTAAAAAGGCTTAGATGTGAACGAACAGGGTGTCCTGTTCAATTTTATTTTAACTAATGAAAGTGGTTCAGGATTTTCAAATGTAACAGTAAATTATACGGGTGATGGTCACCAGTGACTCCCCAATTGGTTTTGAAGTAAGTGGTTAAATATCACCATGAACTTTAAGGCTTTAACATATTTGACCTAAATGGCATGAGATATACATGTTTGAAAACATCTTCTAGCCAGTTATAATTTATCTACAGGAAACGGCGATCAATGATTTTGGGTTTCTGCCTGCTGCTCCAGCAAAGTCACAGTTGGTTGACAATTCATACATGACATTGCTGAACGGACCAGTTGACAATATACAGGTAAAGTATCCACTCTTAACTTTTTTACATAATTAAAATGAAATATGCTTAATTAAAAAAACAAAATTTCCAATCTGTATAACTTGTTTAAAGGCTTTAACGAGTAGAACTGTGTCAAATATTACTATGAACTTTTTGTTCAAATGCTCATCTTGTTTATTCTGAGTTATTACATAAGTTGATGATAACATTCAATAATTTTCTGTTTTGCTTCTACAAAAAAGTTGACAATCTTGATATATAATTGGTAATAAACTTGTTTGGCATTTTAAATCAGCAGTGAACCATTCCAAATGTTAGAACATTGACCATATTGTTTGACTTTGTGATTTTATACATTTGTAGGAAATCTAAATAAACTTTAGATTCAAATAGATGATCAGTACTCATTTCCAAAATCCATCAGTAGCAAAAAGTATTTACTGAAATAAATTGTAATAGATGAAAAGCTTAATATCAATTTTCATGTTCATTCAGGTGAATCATGCTGCATGCTCACAGGCAATCAGCAAGTTAGAACAGAGAGTTGCTGAAGCATGGAAGGTAAGGAAATCTCTATTTTGTGAATTGTAGATATTTACTGTTGTACTGATAACTTTATTTAATGGTACTTGATCTTTGCGAGATACATGCTGATTTGCACTTCAGAAAAAAGTGGGTGTAAAAGTTATTGACCAATTTTAAGAATGTATTCACTATAAACATTTTCACAAATCCATATGGCATTAATATTTCTATGAACAAACAAGTAATTAGGAATTATAAGCAAGTCCCATGCCTGGCTTCCAGGTTGTCAATGTTTCAGTTGCCATGATAACCTCATCTCCTCATTCCCTATCTGCATACCAAGTTTCATGAATCTAGCTTGAAACTGTTTGAGTTATGGCAGGATCCAGATTTTTTGACAGACAGAGGGCAAACCTAAAGTCTCCTCTGAGACGGTCCATCCTTAAATCAGATGTTCTATGTATGTTTATGAGTCCTTGCTTTAAGTATGTGACTTTGCTGTTATTTATACAGCTCATAATTTCTCAGTGTCTGAACATTTGCATGTCAAGTCACTTGATTTTTTTCTGTTTTATTATACCCCTTTGATTGGTATATGTTTAGGGGATCTGTGTGTCTGCAGACTTAGTGGTTGCCTGATGATGAATTGAAAATGCTTCAGTCCAAGAGCATCACAGCTTGGTACCATATAGTTATTCAATGTTCATGTTATGTTTTTTTCCTTTTTACAGGCAAACTCCATTGAGAGCATGTGTACAGGAATACCAGTATCAACCCCAACTCCTCCGCCTAGAACCCCTTTAATGCCAAGAAGTATTCTGAACTCCAGCAATGTAAGAATTTTGCAAAAATGAATTGCTTTTTAATTAGGTTTCGTGCTGCCTCATTTGTCATTAGTCAGAGTCTGACTCACAAAACCAATTTTCCTGGATTTTATCCTTACCAGTGCTACTTTGCCCTTCCACATGTTGAGGGTAATCAATATTGTCCTAACTGGCTATCTTGTTTGTTAAATGTGCAAAGATGTTCATATGAGCAATTGGATATATGTGAGTTGTTCTCCTGGAAAACTTGGTTCAGTGACATAATATTGGCAAAAATTTGAACACATTATAAGTTTATAACATATAATGCTAAGTTGAATACTTTTTAAACATGCCAGTATCGCCTACTATTTGAGTGACATAGCAAACGTCATTCAAGTGTTTTTCGATGTAATGTTATTGTTAACTGGCATTTCACAAATCCAGTAAATGATACGTTAATGAGGTAAAGTTTTCAAAATTGTGTCACATTTAAGAATATTCTTATTTTAATAAAACATGTAAAAATTGTGATTGTTTGCTTACAGAGAAACAAAGCTAGTGTTTTGAACCATTGGCCCCTTGCTTTTGTCAACATTCATATATAGGGTCAACCAATCACCATTGCAACGAAAAGTTATTTTAGCATAGTTTACTAGAAAGCTTATGAGATGGAACAATACTGTTCAATTAATTAAATATTAAATCATAGGAAATGACTTTTTTCTCATTATTTAATTTCTCATGGTTAAGTTTTCTTTTGGATTCTAGTTTCAGCAGAAGGAAAATGTCTGTATGGAACCCAGGTCATCTTATCGATCAGAATCATCAGCAAAAGTGAGTATTAGCATTCCACAAAAACCTCCTTTAATAAGAGTTTCATTTTAGTCATAATTTATCTAATTCATATAAACAATTAAGATTCTGAACAATATATGACCCCACAGTGGCACTTAAGTTAGAGGGGCATGCCTTACATTGATTAATTGGCCAGCCAGTCCATAATAAAACGTTGCAGTATTTTTCATGCCCAAGTTTAGTTTTGCTGGCTGTTTTTTACAGCAATTTTTTTCTCAAAATTTCTCTTTTAATCTAAATTGGAAATTTTTGCTTGATAATTTTGGGAAATAATTTTCATTTGGGAACAATGCCCATATCCGGCTATAAAATCTCCGGTAAAACCACATTGTGTAGCATGATATTTGAATTATGAGTCAACTTATTACATTCCTTATCTAATTCATAAATTAGTATTAGCAGAGTAATGGCTCTTTGACTTGGTTAAATGGAAGGAAGGGATATCCATGGGTGTTATATGGAATCACATTTCTAGTTTCTGTTTAATAATCAACATATAATTGGTTATGATAATGAGGCATTTGAATATAGATCCATATTATATATTTCAGGCAGTCATTGCTGACTCAATTTCACATGAGACAAGGATGCCAAAGGCAATAGCGAAAGCCATGAAGGTTGTGTTTACAGAAGAGCAGCTGGCCAGTTGCTCCTTCAAGGGTGGCGTCACAAGCCGGGGTGTGCCTCGCCCAAGTTTACCAGAAGTTGAGCGGGATGCAATTATTGGTAAATTTTTAAAAACACTAAATTGCCTTGTTCATTGTTATTTTTTAGAATGGCGAAAAACTGGTCAGATATGCTAAAGGCTGTTTATTTACATCATTTGAACACATTCAGTCATTATGGTGGAGCTTAGCAAATGTGTGACTATTCTTTTCTTAAGAAAAATTGCTAGGCTTATGTGTGGTTTTAGAACCTGGAACCTCATGACCCTTTTTGAGTCAGCATCCTACCACTGGACACCCACTCTGCAATTATTAATCCCATAGCATTGATGTATTATTGGCATGATAATGCTAGATTTGCTGACTTCAACTTATTTTTGTCTGATTGCAATAATTGCTCAATATAATTATACACTTGCTCAACTCTCGACAACTGAAGTTGTAATGGATATACTGTATTTAGCTTGTTTGTCTGTCCATCTGTCTGTCTGTAGACAGATTCTTGTGAACCCAACTCCTACTACAGTTTTGCTGGATTTTGTTCAAGCTTTCACATATGAATAACCTTCACTTTTGTGCATGAAGGAAGGAATAAGCGCTGATTATTTTTGCAAGTAGGAGTATATAAGTCTGCGGAATGACAGCAAATGTAGTTAAAACAACTTGTTCCATTATTTCAGATGTGATTTCCCGCCAATTTGCTGTGGATGCTGCCTCTGTAGAAGGCAAGATGAGAAGCGCCCTGTATAGATTTTATGTAATGTACAAATAGACTTGTGTTTTGAAAATTTATGTGTTGAAAAGTGCTTTGCGATGAATCTTATTTAGTAAAGTGCTTCTTTACTTCTGCTATATCGGTTAGGCCATACCAAATCGTTTCTTCGTTTAGTGTCCGAGGACGGATAGGTGTGCACATCTTGGGAAAGAAAAAACCCACAGATTTTGTAACCTGTTATATCTTCAAAATCCATTGAGATATTGCTTTCATACTCTTCATACTTATTTATCATTATGTTTCGACACCTGCACAGCAGTAGATTTCACACAAACAAGTTTAATGTTATTTCATTAAGTTTTTATGATTGACATTGCTTGAAAGCTGTATTTGTTAAGTCATAATGACTTGTTTTTTTCCAGTGTTTTGTTTTTTCTCTCAGGATAGCTAGATAGGTTTTCGAACTTACAGCGGACGCTAAACAAAGAAACGATTTGGTATGGCCTTTTACATCATGTATAAATAATGTGTATTGAAAATTTATTTAATGACAACGATAAATCAATGTAATCCCTCTGAAACATTCTGTCAGATCGTCATTCCCGACTTAGCATGTACATGGAAAAAACCCATGGATAAAATCCTCTAAACGGAAGTAAATAACACAAGTTAGTTTAACTCAATGTAATTAGCTTATGCAAATCGCCACACATAACAAATAAATCTAATTCATAGAAATAGCAAGTAAACATATTACTGTAAGTTTGTGGAAGTAACTGATCACAATGCTTGTTCTCCCTCCAGGTTATTCCTTGGAGGGAGGGAAAAATTCCAAGCGGCAGATTCCAGTTGACCTTAAATTCCTATGACTTAATTTTGTTCCTGTCCTAGTCACCATAAAAAACTTGCGCGCGCGGCGTGGTCCTGCCCACGTCATTTCTAGCATATCATATAGCGCCAAGCAGCATTCCTCGGACAATAGCGCGACCATAAGGCCTTTCTCATATAGCGCAGCCATAAGGCCTTTCTCATATAGCGCTGCCACAATGCCTTTCTCATATAGCGCTGCCACAATGCCTTTCTCATATATATATGCGTCCCTTAAATTTACAGAGCTCTGTTTTCCCCATTTAAGTTAGTAGCGACATAGGAACAGGATCAAATCACCATCTAAAAGCGCCAAAGATCCGCTGTTACACAGCAAAATATGTGATTTTCAGGAAAACCTAGCGCTAAGGCTGTAAGGGCTAACCGCAATCTCATATGTCAACAATTTGAAATTCCTGGATGGTGATTGTATACCACTCAACAAAACCATCCCCACCTAGGTGCTACCATATAGACAAGGGAGGTAATTGTGAGTGTTTATTGATAAATGAAAATTATTTATTCTAGCTAGGTTTTGCCATAGCCCAGAATTTAGTACTTTATTGTTTAATTACTGCTGAAATACTGCCGCCTAGAATTTTCCGCATTGCGACATTAATATGTCCTTGTAAATAGTCCTGTACTTAAAGCACTAAGTACTGTATTCAGAATAAATTGATTCACAAGATGTAGTATAGCTACACAACACTGTCAAAGTATGGTTAACATTATAAAGACTGCACAGTAAGCATATTAAGAGTTATAGATCTAGTGGACATTCGCATCTTGTTGTCTAGATATATATATACTTGGAGTAGCAAACATTTAAAACACTCATCAAAGTAATTGAATGGTGGTTTGACACATGGTTGAAGGCTTGAAGCATCAAGTTTGTAGTAGATACAAGTATGTCAACAAGATCTTGGGCACCATCGGCAGAACTTATTTTTGTCCATGACATCATTAGGAATACATAGGATCTTCAAACACTTTATCCCACAAGACTGCAGCGTTTTATCTATAAAATATGTCATCATGTATTTCCGTGCAAGTCAATGTAACATGTAGATGATGTTTGCAATCAGAACAAACTTCATAAAATACCAGGTATCGTTTTAGCAAACTTCGTAGAATACCAGGTATCGTTAAGCAAACTTCGTAAAATACCAGGTATAGTTTATTCACTAAACTGAATACGCTCCATGATAGTATATCCAGAGTCCTGTCTGCGTAAATGGATCCTGTGAACATGAATTATCGATCAATAGCGAATTGTTTAGTAAGTGGGAATGGCATGCCCTCGTTGAGAGTTCAATCAAATGATCGTGTCTCGCGCTACCGAGCATCCTACTCCTCGAACGATCAGATGTAAGCATAATGTTCTGCGACACTCCCTTATGCGGCATGAACTGAAATGTAAAAAGCATGATAATATCTAATATCATTAAAAATCATAGCAGAAGCTGCAATCCATTATTGGTAGTATGCGCATACTGGGAACCTTTTTTAGCATTAGAATTAACAAAGACTTCAGAATTTGTATAAATCACTTCAACTTGGGTATGGGTGGGTGGGTAAATAAATTTTCAATCATCTGCTTGATCAATGGATGCTGAAACAGGAAGCTAGTGGCCGACTTCGTACTCAAAATTATTCGTACTCAATGGTTTCGTACCAAAACATTTTGGCCCCAAAACCAGTAATCGGTAATCGTTGCTAAATAAATATAATTATGTTAAATACATAATTTGTATTATTTAATGACAACGATAAATCAATGTAATCCCTCTGAAACATTCTGTCAGATCGTCATTCCCGACTTAGCATGTACATGGAAAAAACCCATGGATAAAATCCTCTAAACGGAAGTAAATAACACAAGTTAGTTTAACTCAATGTAATTAGCTTATGCAAATCGCCACACATAACAAATAAATCTAATTCATAGAAATAGCAAGTAAACATATTACTGTAAGTTTGTGGAAGTAACTGATCACAATGCTTGTTCTCCCTCCAGGTTATTCCTTGGAGGGAGGGAAAAATTCCAAGCGGCAGATTCCAGTTGACCTTAAATTCCTATGACTTAATTTTGTTCCTGTCCTAGTCACCATAAAAAACTTGCGCGCGCGGCGTGGTCCTGCCCACGTCATTTCTAGCATATCATATAGCGCCAAGCAGCATTCCTCGGACAATAGCGCGACCATAAGGCCTTTCTCATATAGCGCAGCCATAAGGCCTTTCTCATATAGCGCTGCCACAATGCCTTTCTCATATAGCGCTGCCACAATGCCTTTCTCATATATATATGCGTCCCTTAAATTTACAGAGCTCTGTTTTCCCCATTTAAGTTAGTAGCGACATAGGAACAGGATCAAATCACCATCTAAAAGCGCCAAAGATCCGCTGTTACACAGCAAAATATGTGATTTTCAGGAAAACCTAGCGCTAAGGCTGTAAGGGCTAACCGCAATCTCATATGTCAACAATTTGAAATTCCTGGATGGTGATTGTATACCACTCAACAAAACCATCCCCACCTAGGTGCTACCATATAGACAAGGGAGGTAATTGTGAGTGTTTATTGATAAATGAAAATTATTTATTCTAGCTAGGTTTTGCCATAGCCCAGAATTTAGTACTTTATTGTTTAATTACTGCTGAAATACTGCCGCCTAGAATTTTCCGCCACAGCAAAGGCCATGTTATCCCCAGGGCATGGGCTTTGTCCTCCAAAATTCTAGGCCCTAAGACTCCAGGCCAAATGATTCTTATTCCCTTATGGATACCAGACTTTTATCAGGCTTGCATACTCAACATTGTTTATTTTTTGTTGATTGTGAAACGTAACTTTGCAACATATACTAATCCCTACGACACCTCATTCCTGATGTTACCCATCGCAACGATGGTTTGCGTACAGATGCCAGTAGTCCCTAACCTGCAGAGCGTCTCACAAGAGAATTTCCAGTACCAAATTTATGCTATGACACAGTCTTGGATCTAACACTGGAACTCCCCCATCCGGACCTCACCACTTGACCGTGGAGGTAGCATATCAAGTGCATATTTACAGAATAACAGACACCAGCAATGTAGATATTATAATTACTGTCCCCGGACACTGGGATCATTGAAACTGACCCCCAAAGACAAGTTTGTGCTTACCTCCTAAATAAATGCCCTAATCACTACACACTGTTTCCTTCCACAATAAATTCCAATCAGAGCTCAGACTTAGGCCACCACAAAGGCCTTGTAAATCGAAATAACTATGGTTCAAACACGATTCTCATATCGAAATGCAAGCACTTTTCAAGGGCGAATGTGTTTTCCCCGGCATTTTTGTGAACATTTACTATCAAAAAGCAAAATTGTACTATTTTGACACTTCGCAAACATGAAAGGTATTGTCATTGAAGATTGAACATCTTCTTGCACCAATGCATTTGTCTGTTCTTAATTTGAAAGCAAACAGTGTTTTTGTTTTTTGTTTGTTTCATTTTACACAGCTAAGCTATCTATGTGACAACATCCTTACTTTTCAAAACCTGTAGAACCCTGCCAACTGAGGAACTTGACAGAGGCAAAATACCCCCTAACTAGTACAGGTAACATGCAAGTATTGCCTATCTTAATACAGGTGCCAAATTTATTATTAGTAGACCCACGCCAAAATACTATCTGAACATAATCATATTACACATGTCATTCATCACAACTAATTGCACCTAACAAAGTAAACAACACTATCATCTATTACTGTTGTTTTTCTGCTGGTGTACTCTGGGTGCCAGCTGAGGAAGACGTCAGTACTGCTAAACAAACTACTAAAAACAAGCCAGGGATTTCCCTCATGCAGGTTTTCTGCATCCCTGACATAACTTTTTTGGCTTGGGACCCTCATTTCTGCATTACTGTGCATCCTTGGGACCCCTTTTATTTCAGCTAGAACATACTTCTTTCTGCTATTAATTGCACAGACCACATATATTTCCCTATCCCAACCACAGTTAACTAGCGAGTAGCTACACAATAAGGTCACAGGGCGTATACTAGTAATAATTACAATATATATATAATATTTGAATGGCAGTAAAAAACACCTAGATGTTGCAAATATTGATCATTTTGTAGGTTAAAGCCCTCTAGCTTAGAGGTTAAATTTAGAGAAGAAATCATCTTTGAATGCATGGATTTAGAGAGGTTCTGCTCTATGAAGGGCCCCTCTTAGATGACAGAACTGTAATATATATGACCCAGTTTTACCACCATATTATAATTTTATACAATCTGAAACCTTGAGTGAGGGAATCAGATTGATGACTAAATATCCCTATGGTGGCGACACTGTCATGACACAGCAGGTGGTTTCAGTGAAGTATAAAATCAATAATTATGGTGCATATGACTTGACCAACCTGAACTTGAGGATAAAATAACATTCCCACATAGAATAGATTCATGCCAGTCTGCCATTGGCAAGTTCACAGTTCTGGGTGCAATAAGTTATAACTAAATAGTCTTTATTTATAGAGGCTAAATTATACCTTACCCAGCTAAATTTTCCCAAATTTATTGGCACAGACTGGGCGTCGACGTTTTAAGCTAGCAAGTTCACAATGCATGTAAAACTATAATTAATCCTTCAGCAATGGCATACCTTGTGCTAGTCAAAACAGTCGATAGCGGCACAACATGCGTGTAATGTAAAATAGACTCGGCAATTGTTATAAACTTTTTAGAGCACAACTAACATGAATTAACGCTTATGTTGGTATAATCAAAGAACTACACCATAGCAACAATTGTGTGTCAGAAAATTTACAATTCACGGCAATAAAAAGAAAATATATAGAAATACACACATTGAAATGATAATCGTCACCTCTTTCCCATGGGGATCATCTATTTACGAAAATATGCATGCACGATGAAACAAACAAGTTCATCTATTAATGGCCACGGACTTGGCAGTCTTTGATAAACCTAGGTGAAGCTCAACAACAGGTATGATTTGTATTGGCGATCCATACTTAACTCGGTGCAAGATAAATATTGACAAAAACGTCATCATTGACGTCAGATATTTTTACTAATTGGAAAACCCACCGACTATTATGTCTCAATTATGTCCTCAGCGAGTATTCAATCAAAGAGAGACAACTCAAAGAATTTATGTTTATCAAACGGGAGATAATAAGCTGGGCAGTATATTCATCCTAAGAACTAACTATTTTACCAAAACTCTTCCTTTGGCTTATTCTGACCAAGTTCAACTCTAAAATAAAGTAAACAACCTTCACTGGTTTTGCTTCTTCGCCATCAAAACATACCAGAAATTTCATATTGGTAGTGGCTGAACTGTTCTAAAAATAGCTCTTAGGCAATCAATTTCGGATAGCATGGAGCAGCTGGGAACCAGGATGAAGGTCAGATGATGTAACAAAATGGAGGCTGCTTAAAAATTCCGACTAAATCACAAAACAGCAATAATTCAGAAATTCATCAATTAGCCATAAACAGTTCGTAAAAGGTTGTATTTGAGATCTTACAGCTCTCTAAAAACATCACTAGCTGTGTTAACCAGCGTTAAACAAGACCAAGTATCATTTTTATCAAGCTAGCTCAGCCTTTATATTTTCTTTTCTAGACGGAGCATCCTCCAGTTTCACGCTAAATTTCCTTTTTCAGTCTCCTCTATCAATGTCCAATAAATGTTTTGCCGGCATTCGAGAAGTTGAATCGGCCTGTCTAACAGCGATTAGCGTCGATTTAAATCAAATAAATTTTCAATCATCTGCTTGATCAATGGATGCTGAAACAGGAAGCTAGTGGCCGACTTCGTACTCAAAATTATTCGTACTCAATGGTTTCGTACCAAAACATTTTGGCCCCAAAACCAGTAATCGGTAATCGTTGCTAAATAAATATAATTATGTTTTCTCTCAGGATAGCTAGATAGGTTTTCGAACTTACAGCGGACGCTAAACAAAGAAACGATTTGGTATGGCCTTTTACATCATGTATAAATAATGTGTATTGAAAATTTATGTGCTAAGAGTGCTTTGCTTTGAATATTATTAAGTGAAGTTCTGAAAAATGCATTAAGAGAGGTGATAATTCTAAGGCTCTCTGAAGATAGTTGTTTATGTATATATTTATTGAATTAATTTATTTATTTAAACTGGTTTATTTCTTGTCGCTAATAATGCTGTTGGCTACTGTAGGAAATTCTTAGGTGATGTTTTTCTAATTTATTACATTTCAAATATTGTTGTGCCATTTTTTTGTACTATTAAGTTACCATAAGTTAAACCTGTGTCTTTCAAGATATTAATTGTTTGGCATTTTTATATTAGTATGCTTACTGATATTAATTGTTAACTAGTTGATTTTTACACTAGCATGTCTTTCAACATAAATGTTTGTATTATAGAATATTGATCTTTGATGAGTGTTGATTTGGAGTTCTATGTACCTAAAGTGTATAGAGCTATATTCTGACAGTCATTTAATGTCAAAATAATTACTTGCATCGCTTTAAGAATGATACTAGACTACCTTAATTGCAAATTAAAACTTTGAGAGGGTTCCCTGTACTTTTATACAATCGTCGAAAAATAGACGATTCTTATAATTTCATAGGGTGTTCTAGAACACTTTTGTACGAAAATAGACAGTTAGCATGTCCAATAAATCACACTGAGAGCTTCTGTTAAAACTAAAGCGAAAAATGATCTAAAGGATATGAAAGCATAGTTGTTTTTCAGTTTTTGTAACTTTTTAAAAAATATCGTCCGATACAGCTCTATACACTTTAATGCTAAACAACACATTCAATATTTTATTTATCGCACACCTGTGAGCCAAAAATATTTAAATCAGGAACAAGACCTTAAACTTTAGACTTCGCATGTGTATATGTCTGTACTATCTCATTATAAACAATTCTATTTAATATGCATTATTGTTAAATTTTACAGTAAAAAAATAACATGGGTGTGTGATAAAGTTTATATGTTTATACTGTATTATGTTAGTTCATAGTTTATGTTCAAATTTGAATTCATAATTGGTAGCAATTACAATTCAGTAAAAAGACATTATTGTTTTAGTTATGTTCATACAGATCCATTCCACAGGGTAAAGAATAATTAATCAGGGTTTGAGCTCACCTGTCGCAAAGTGACAAGGTAAGATTTAGTTTTCTGCTGAAACATGGCTGGCAGAGTGCCTCCACTCGAAGCAGTTTTAATGCCCCCGTATTGATAGATCGGGAGGCATATAGTGATTCACCTGTCCGTTCGTCCGTCCTGCCTGGTTAAACCAAATTGACCGTTTCTTCTAGCATTAATTTGGCTTGCTACAAAGCTTTCAAACTTGCATGGATGTTGTATATGCCCACTATCCACACGCCTTTATCACCTGACTCCATTTTGACCTTCACCTTGACCTAATTTTGGACTTATTGAAATGACTTCCACGGGGGCATAAGCGTTTATTGAACGCTGTGTACTTTTGGGATCATTCAGTGGTTATCCGTCCCTGTTAGTGTCTGTCTATACTATTTTGTTGACTGGTTCTAGAGTTATGGTCCCTAAACGGACCACAAATTCACCCAGAATGTTTGTTTAAAAGAAAAAGATGCACTAGAAAAATACACTTAAAATGCACTGAACCAAGAAGTGTATTTTTTCGGAAGAAAAATGCGCTTAAGCGTATTAATGCACTAGAAAAAAACACTTAAAATGCACTGAACACAGAAGTGTTTTTTTTTCAGATAAAAATGCAAGAAAAATGCGCTTAAGCGTATTAATGCACTAGAAAAAAAACACTTAAAATGCACTGATCACAGAAGTGTTTTTTTTTCAGAAAAAAATGCAAGAAAAATGCGCTTAAGCGTATTAATGCACTAAAAAAAACACTTAAAATGCACTGATCACAGAAGTGTTTTTTTTTTCAGAAAAAAATGCAAGAAAAATGCGCTTAAGCGTATTAATGCACTAGAAAAAAACACTTAAAATGCACTGATCACAGAAGTGTTTTTTTTCCTAAAGAAAAATGCAGGAAAAATGCACTTAAGCGTATTAATGCACTAGAAAAAAAACACTCAAGTACATTTTTGTAAGTGTATTAATGCAGAAAAAATGTAGAAAAAATGCACTAGAAATGCACTGAACCCAGAAGTGTTTTTTTACCAGAAAAATGCAAGAAAAATGCACTTAAGTATATTAATGCACTAGAAAAAAACACTTCAAGTACATTTTTGTATGGATGAAGTGTATTAATACAGAAAAAATGTAGAAAAAATGCAGAAAAAATACACTGTAAGTGCATTTTATTTACATTAAATGCAGTCGGTAAGTAAAAAATGCAGAAAAAAAACACTGCCAATACCGCTGCGTTTAATGCGAATTAAATGCGTATTAAATGCGCATTAAAAACACTTATTCGAGAAGGGATATAGCCGGACGCGGTTACAGACTTTGATGAGTGTCAGTTTAATCTGGTCAAGTTTTACTTATACGGCAATAGATTTTAGTTTAGTATTGCATTATTTGAAAAATTATGGAATAATCTAATATAGAGTCGTAAATTAAAGACGGTCTTTGGTCAAAAGTTTGAGTCGGTAGGGGAAGGTGTAAACATTAACCAATTTAGCTGGAAATTGGTATACATGTTTTATGAAAGAAAATCAGACAATTTTCATTCCCAAATGCTTATCAGTAAATAATTGTATTTCTTAACATTCATGCTACCTTTTCAGACACATTTAAGTTATTATTTGTTATAATTGTATATCTGTTTAATCTTACTCAATATGTCACATGCCATTATCTTATCCAACCATACAGGAAATTGTTTTAGGTACTTATCATAATTCTGCTCTTGGCAATTAGCACCTATATCTGACATGTTGTCAAAGTCATTGTTATAAGTTGTTATCAAAGGAAGTGTAATCAAATATCAATCTCAGTCTTTTGTTGTCAAAGGAAGTGAGTTCGTGCCTGACAGCAAAGACTAAGTGTATATAAACTGATTCAGAGAATGGTCAGTAGTTAACTTTAAGAACTCGTATAATAAGGATTACCATTATTATCTTACTGTGGATTTCCATAGTTTAATTTACTTGTGTTACGAGTGACTTATAATATTTTGTGTTACGAAATATTGCTTGATTATTGGAGTGCCAATATTGTAATTTTAAGGTGGAGAATAAAACTTTGTTAAATCGTTTATTGTGTTGTTATCCGCACATTTGCAACATAATACATGCATTGTTTGAAAAGGTCACAGGTGTGCAAAAAAAGGTTTTTGATCAGAGAAAATTTTCAAAAAATGAAACACCCTATTTTGCATGGTGAATAAATCACAGTTTGTAGTTTGCATGTGTAGGAATTAATCACAAACTCCATAACTTGGCCTTAAAGGAACCTGACACCTTATTAATTGTCATCTCTTTCCTTTTAGGATTAATTTTCAAGTATTATGTGTACACAATGATTTATCTATACACGTGTGTATAACTTATAGCCCACATAAGATATCACTCAAATTCGGTAAGTCTCAAATTGCCTTTATTGCACGTGGATATCATGTACAGTCAACAGGGTCTAATGAAACCTGCCTTGAATGCTAGTATAAGGTTGACCCAGAACTGCAGAAAACTTACTTTAGATATTCAATTTCAAAAAGTCACAAGTCATTGACATGGAAGTGACGAAAATAAATTTGATACCTATCTCAAAATGGCTTAACAAAAATGTCTAAGAAAGATGAAAATGCGCATTTGTGTTACCAAAACCGACTTTGTTGCCCAATCATTGGGTTTGTATTATATATCAGAAAATTGATACATAACACAGTGTCAGATTTCTTTCTATGCCCGGGCATCTACTGATGCAGGAGGCATATAGTGAAAATACTGTGTGTTTGTTTGTCCGTTACTAAATGTTGAAACTCAAATATAAAGTCAAGAAATGCATTGCTTTCAAACTTGATATGCTTGTTTACCATCATAAACACATTACATTATCAATGCCATGTAACACTATCAAACATTTCAACAGAATTATGGTCCCTGAATGACTTAGCTATTTGATATGGACATGACTTCCACTGGGGCATAAATGTTTACTTAACTTAGTCTTGTTTAGGGAGAATTTATTCATCAGGATGTATTTGCACAGAAGCATTGGTTATCTAAGGCGCCCCATAAAGTGGGCTATTGGTTGCATACTATTTATAGTTTATCTACTAAATCTGATTTTCAATTTATGACTCATTTATAATAAATTGCTTAACATCCCACTAAGGTTAAGTAATTGGATAATTTCTTCTTATATTACCTGACATTTTTATTACTTTGATGTTATATGAAGTGTAATGTTTTATGATTGATACACAAATTTTTTTTTTTTAAATATATAAATTATTTTCTTATATGATAAAGTAAGTGTATTGTAAATGGAAAAAACCCACAATTCTTAGAGATGTTTGATAACAGTAGACTGTTTTATAGAGTCATGTCTTAGCAAATACTGTAAAATCATTTCAAAATGTTTGTGGCAGGATAAATTGTGTGGATTTTGTGGTGATACCTTCAACCACGAAATCAAATCCCATTGAACAATAATTTTGACCCTTGTATTTATTAAATGAAATGCAAAATCCACAAATTAACGTTCCATCGAAAGGGTCTTTTTACTAAAATTGTGTCTAATTGTAATTAAATGATTTTTCAGTATTTAACATTTCCATATGATTTTGTAAGCAAACTAGCTAACTATACTAATAAGCTTTTTAGTTAAGGGTAATGTGAACTGGAATTATCATAAATAACAATTTTAACTTAATGAAAAAGTATGGGTCCATTTAGTATGAGCCAAAAGGCTTGCTTAAATAATTTCTCATAATTTGATTGATATAAATTCATATCAATTACCAACTCATGTTAGATCCTTTACATTTATCTGGCTTAGAATGAGAAGGTCGTAAATACAAAATTGATATTTTGAGAAAACAAGAAAAAACTGAAATTTACTCTTTACTAACAAAAAACAAGCTTTTACAACATCATTTTGGTCAACATGACAAGTTCTGATTTTCATGAATATAAGCTCATAAAAGCACCTTGTGATGTCGATTTCAAATATGTATCAGTCTGTTAAACGTTTAAACTTTTAATAATAAAGAAACACTTGTATTTTTTGTTTAATGTGTTGTTTTCTCCTGTTGTAAACCTATCCTCCCCCATTCACTGGAGGCTCATTCATTGAGTATATAGTTAGATTATTGTTGCTCATTTGCTACATCATACAGTATAGCTTGGAGATTTTGACCTGAACTTTATGCATGAATATATAACAAGGTTCTTGCTTCGAATATATCAAATTGCGCAATATCGGTTTTTCAAATTGTGTTTGTATTACATCTTGAGCGTCTTGGTGATACTCCCCGATTATAAAAACAGGCAACCGGGTAATAAACATAGAAAATTTAACGGACCTCTAACACTCCAGTCAGATGCTTTAAAACTTGTTGGCTTTCATGTTGATACCATAATACAGTTTACAGTTTATTTCATGATATACCACTATGTTGTCTGTTATAGGGAGTGTTCTATTTGGTGAAGAAGGTTACCTTGGTGATGAACCAATCAATGGAGACAGAATATTACTGCTAGAACAACAGATTACACTACTCAATAAACTGGTCGACTCACTCAAACAAGAGGTACCTCGATATTCATAATAACTCCCATCTTTGCGATACGATACGTCTGTTGATCATAAGACCAAATCGAAGGTTCAGTGCCAAATTATGGTATACAAATGAACTTGACTCTGTAAATTGTACCATAATTTGCACTGAGCCATCGTAATGGTTTCCATAAAAAAAACTAAAGAACACTGTTCTGAAGGATTTTCAAACTTAAGACAGAGGTTGGCCACCAGCAGTAGATGAACCCAAATTCATTTGAGGTCTGTAGGTGAAAGGTCCTTGTCACTGTGACCTTTGACATCAATGACTATTTGGCAATGGGCATGTACATATGTAAAGCCTAGGTCCCTCTTGGCATTTTATGTATTGCCAACGTTATAATGTCCTCTCACTGCCTCTGGGATATACTTCTGATAATATTATTAGGAGCTTAAGCAGAGTATTTGGAGCCATCAAGGACGATCGGGAGAAACTATTAAAACTTCGCAGATGTGGAATTCCTTAATTGAAAATATGCTTTACAAACATCTCTGTTACAAACAAATTTACATAATTGTATTTCTACCTACAGAATGTTAACCTCAGTGACAGGGTGGCAGAAATGGAGACATGTTGTGATTCTGGTTGTGAATATCAAGGTCAGGTATTTGATGAAGGTCAAACATGGAGTCCTGATAAATGTACTGTTTGTATATGCAGTGTAAGTATGAGCCTTTATTTGTTAGCAATTTGATGATAAGAAACTTCATGATTGTATGTGTAACTGATTTCTCACTTATCTTCCTACCTAAAGTTCTGTAGGTAGCCCTTTTTACGTAGCATACAATCCTCCTTTTCACATTCAGGCTTGGGGCTGGCTATAGCAGATTTTATTTATAATTGTATATATTTACTGTCATAGCATATACAGATTACGTAGGCATGTCAGCCTGCCTGTGCTTAGCATATATATTGTGTTTATAAATAACAAATTTAAAACTAATGCCGAATGTTTGCCTGAACTTAATGCCACTCATATACAAAGTGTATTCGACTGATCTCTTACACATTTTAGCCAGTATCCACATATAACAGGATCATTCAAGGTGCTCTTATCTTGTGTGAAACTTACCACATTTGACAAATTAAATTCGATTGACACTAGTGTGTTTGCCAAGATTCTTATATGCCCTGTTGTTGTCATATGGTGTAATGTGACTGTGCTATCAGTCAAAATTAGACGTTAACATATTTGATGTATAATCATTAACGATATCGCACTTTCAGGATAACAAGCCAGATTGCCTGCGTAGAACTGACATACTGTCCTGTCAAAGTAAGTGACGCATTTGATCTGTATCAAAATTGTGTAAGAATATTCCATTTGTGATTTTATTTATGAAAATCATGTGCTTCATTATGACCCAATCTTTGATGAGAGGGTATATTGCTTTCCACATATTGGTCAGTGGAGGTAGATCTTTCAGTCAGGAGACCTTAATCGTTTCTGTGAATAACTCCAGGACACTTTGCCCTAAGTTCTTCAAACTTTTTATGGAAGTTGGTTGGCAAAAGCAAACGACCCCTATTCAATTTTAGATCATAAGGGCAAGGTCACTTTGACCTCTGCTATTTTCGACTATTGGAAGGGCAAGGTCACTGTGACCTCTGCTATTTTCGACTATTGGAAGGGCAAGGTCACTGTGACCTCCACCATTTTTGACTATTGGAAGGGCAAGGTCACTGTGACCTCCAACATTTTCGACTATCAGGCTTTTACAAACATCATGATGTTTAATTCTATAATTACCTAGGAGACCTCACCTTGAAATTTTGAAAAGTCTCTTAGACGTTATGCAGTGATTGGTAGCAAATACTGTTAATTTGACTCTCAATCCACCTTAAATAAATCATTATCAGCTAAAGTTATTATACTTTCTAAAGTAATGATGTGTAATTAAAGTCTACTAAATGTGTATTTTTTACAGGTCCTTGTGAAACGAACCCTTGTATGAATTATGGACAATGTGTATCCTTTGATGAAACTCAACCCACCAATGATTTCCAGTGTTTATGTCAACCACCGTATGACGGACAATACTGTGAACAGAAAGCCAACCCATGTGTATGGCCAAGAGAGTCGGGTATCTGCGACCAGAACATACCCAGATATTACTATGATACAAACCTACAAGAGTGCCTTCCCTTTAACTATACAGGTAATCTAGAGTTAGCTCCCCTAGAACTGTTAGTGTATTACTATGATACAAACCTACAAGAGTGCCTTCCCTTTAACTATACAGGTAAGCTAGAGTTAGCTCCCCTAGAACTGTTAGTGTATTACTATGATACAAACCTACAAGAGTGCCTTCCCTTTAACTATACAGGTAAACATAATGTCAATGAATAGTTTTTCACTGCAACATACCAGATATTTTTATGTGTCGGAGGACACATAAAAAATATTGTAAATCTTTTATACAAAATAATAACCGTAATCAAAGTTTTGTCATTAATTGTCAAACTGCTTGCAAAAAAAGTTTCTAAGTTTATCATTCTTCTGAAAGTACCGTGGTAAGGAATCGGTTAAGAAAACACTGTTTAAAATGTTTGCAAATTACTGCAAAGTGGTTCCATTTAATTTCATACAAACAACAGGTTTCAGAATTTTGAAAATGTCGCTTGTCTTATTCAGAATAACTAATGCCTTTCACCAGTGATGTTATTTTCAATGTTAAATTTGTTTAGGTTGTGGAGGAAACATCAACAACTATGAGAGTTTGTCAGCTTGTGAGGCTGTTGCTGTGATTGGTGCGTGTTGCTATAGACACTACTCTCTCAAAGTGGAAGATGTTATAGTCAGTTCACAACAAGAATCAGACAGTTGTAAGGTAAATATTGTCCTGTTTTACAGCTATTATATAAACCAGAAACACTCTTTACAAGTTGAATCAGAAGAGTGTGCTAGTTATGCCCTCATCTTTGATGAGGGGATATATTGTTTTGCAGATGTCCGTGAGTCTGTCTGTCCGTTGGTAGACCAAAATGGTTTCTGTTCAATAACATTAGAACGCTTTGCTCTGGGTGTATTTAAGTTAACTGTAATCCCTAATTAGTATTACTTATTGAATCGACAGCACCTGTATGACAGCCATGCATGCAGAATACTATATAGTTCAAATTATTCTGAATTTGCATACCTCGTTGATGGCTTTTATGGTAGCTGTAAGGTAGTTATAATAAATTATAAAACAAGATAGTCACATTGTTCGTTAGTTGTTAGTTCCACTTACATTTCTATTATTTTCAATATTCTAAATCCATCGTAAAATGTTCAAAATATTACAATTGTAGGAGATAACATTATCTGAATGTCAGTCGACTCACAGACAAGTGTTGGGTGATACCCGCTACGAAGTGACGTCATTTTATCCCGGTGAGACATGTGACAACGCACAATGTGGAAGTCTGGATGCTGTATGTATGATTGAAGATAGGAAATACGAAGTCGGGGAAAAAGCTATCCTAGGATGTCAGGAGTGCACCTGTGAAAGCTCCGGACAGTTTGTATGCAGGTAACGTGCTGTCTTTGTACTGTGAACAAACTTGACGTTGTAATGTCTGATCCTGGTTTATTGCTTGGAGTAAAAATTGCATTGACTTATAAAATATTAATTCTGATGAGTTTTCATGGTAGGTTAATGCATAGATATGTGGTACCAAGCATATAAACATATTGTCAAGAATTTTAGATTGGATGAATATTGCCAGAGTTATGGCCTTTTATGGAGACTTACATTTTTGTGTCACCTTTCAATTTTATAAGATAATTGTTAATCAAACAGATACATTGTTGCTTATTTGTTTACAGTTGTTCCCAGAAAGCTGTAAGAAAAGAGATACGAGATATGACATCACAGGAATTGGCACAGTTCCAAGCTGCTATACAGGAACTACGTCTGGTTGGCCCCGGCAACCCATGGGAGGAGTTACGTGATATATACATGAGGCATACCATGCATTCTAATGGCGGGCCATACTTCCTGCCCTGGCACCGAATCTTCTTACGTCGACTCGAACAGAAGTTACAAGAGATTGACTGCAGTATCACTCTTCCTTACTACGACTTCACTACGGATATCGGAAACTTTGATAATGCCATCATTTGGCAACCAAACTATTTCGGTGGTGATGGTGTGGATGGCTGTGTTGTAGATCATCCTTTTGGGCCCCGTGGTGCATGGAGACCGTGTATATCAAGGCAGTTCAATAACGATGTGAAGTTACCAACATTGTTAGAGTTGTCTCTAGCTATTGCAAGCGATGACTACATTGAGATGAGTCGGTGTTTAGAATCCTATGTATCCTATATACATACATACATTGGTGGCGATATGGCCACACGAGCCGCCTCGTACGATCCAGTATTCTACACCATACACTCGTACATCGACATGCTGTACTGGTGGTGGCAGAAGAAGGGAGATAATATGTTCAAATACCCGCCGGAATTTGGTAACATTCCGATGGTGCCGTTCAATATTCCTCCTAGTGCTATACTTGACCTAGAAAATGACTTGTGTGTGAAATATACATGGCCTAGTGAAGGTAAGGCATTTTACTTATAGAGCTTATAATTTATTGAGGCACTTACATTGTAATTGTGTTGTTAGTGATTTTATATGTACAAATGTATATAATGCTTGGGAATACTCTCACCTAAAATCTGTTTATAAAGCTCTGTAAATTTTCTTTAAACTATTAAGAGACAACTGTTATAAATAATTATGTCAATAGAGAATTGAGTACAATGTTAAGTTGTTTAATATAGTGTCACCCATATTGAAAGGGCCAGTTAATTTGACTTATGAGATTTTTATGTATTATTTTTCTTTCGTGCATACAGTACCTCCCTAATCCCTTCTTGTATTGCTTGGCGCCTGGCAGAGATGGGCCTGTGATAACCATTATTTTACTTGTTAGCAGTTCACCAACTGATAGCATGAGTTCTAACCCAACTTCCACCTCCCACTATCATGGTAGACACAGGCCACGGTCCTGGTAGAGTTGAACAATAAATAGACTTCTCAGTACATTTTTTTTTATAATCTAATGTTACAGGAACACCGTGCAACAAGTCAGTGGACGGAGATTTCTCTGAGAATGGAAATAGAGATAGAGGTGATGTTAATCCTGTCGGTGATACTTCATTTACTGGTGGATTTAATTCCCTTGGTTACGATGCCAGTGGTTTTGATCGTCGTGGTTACACCCAGGATGGATTTCAAAAGAATGGTATGTATTACATGAATAATTCTTATTGTGTGATAAGGGATCTCTTAGGGAGCCATTTCTGATGGTGTTAAACATGTACCAGGAAATCACTTCTTACGTTGTAGCATACTGTAAAATCATTTTAAAATTTTCATGGGGGATTAAATTTTGTGGATTTTGTGGTTCACCTTCAACCATGAAATCAAATCCCATGGAACAATAACTTATACCTTGTACTTTTACACGAAAATGCAAATTCCACGAATTAACGTCACATCGAACTGGTCATTTTTACCATAACCACAAATTTTGTCCCATCGAAATTAAGTATTTTACAGTATCGTAGAGAGCCCCAAAATCGCCTCTGACCTTCGAATCGACCGCCATTTTGTTTTGGACGAGATTTGGACGATGCGCGCGCATATCTTGAGAAAATGTTTACAAAATAGTATTTTTTTAGCGGGAATATTTTTTTCTGAAAATACGAGGTCATAACATGTAATTTTCGATTACTTTCACAAAAAATCATAAAACTATACCATTTTCACTATTCCCAAAAAGTCGTGTAGTTGAAATACCCCAGTAAACGCTATGTGCAACGTAATCGAATATTTTTTCACACGTCTGCATTGTTTACAGTTTCATGAATGAAAGTCACGTGGTCAAATAAATTATTTTTAAGGTCAAACCAAAAATATCTTCGGTCAAAGTTGCTTCCGACCTTACGGTCAGAATAGCAAAAAAATATATCGAATTCTGTATTTCTGTAGACCATACATCGGCAGATCACACATCACTATCGGCTTTTATCTTAAAATTCATTAAGTGATCCACGCCCGTAATGGCGATGTAAAAAAGTTCGTTTATAATGCAGCCAAAGCCTATTTATTACCCATTAGAGACTGTCGTGTGGCACGACCAATCAGAATTAATACACGACGAGTAAATATCACTCAACAGTGACAAATATGCTGTTTTTGTACTAGATTTATTTCTTAATTTGATTTAACAATGCTCAGGCTTAATTTCATAATTGGGACGTTTAGCTAAAGTGAATAATTTTGGCCCAATTGATCGCGCGCGCCATGTGACGTATTTAGGTCACGGTCAAAATGGCCGATTTTTATTTACTATGACGTTTGCTTTATTCAATTCTTGGAGTATTTTATCATTTTATTGGTGTACATTTGAGTTAGATAAATTGAAGGAATTATATTACCAAGTAAGTGACCTTATTTAATATAAACATGAAGTTTGCCATTGTTTATTGCGTGTTTAACGCTTAAGTAGGCGAATTATGATAACTCGAGGATATAAGCAAGACATAAATTAAATGATTTTACAGTATTTTAAGCAAGATAGGGAATAAAATTGAAAATTGAGTTTCTTGTATATAAATGGTTTCAAAATTTGATTGTAATCATTCAGTTTAGGTACCGTATTGTAACGTTCGCCGAGACTCAAAGCCTACAAAACCCGTCAATGGAAAAACATGCTCATCCATTAAGGGTGGTTTGTTACCTGATATACTCAACATTTCCACATATAACAGTCCACAGAGTTTCTTATGTGCATACTAGACAACTCACTGTAAGCATATGAATCAATTAAACTGTAAACGTCACATTACTTTGCCCGTCCGTGAAGTTTCGTCCCGTAACTTGGCCTGGGAAATCACCTAGGTAAGGCAACTACGGTCCGGCAGTTGACACTTATTCCACAGCTGCCACCAAATGAAATGTTTGCCGAGACTCAAGGCCTACAAACCCTGTCAATGGAAAAGCATGCTCACCCATCAATTAAACCGTTACTGTCACCATATCTTATATTTATTCATGTTTATGGTTTGAATGCTTTTAGGCTACAATAGGGACAATTATGATAAAGATGGTTATGATGTGAATGGTTACAATCGTTATGGTTACGATAGAGATGGATACAATCGCTATGGTTACGATATAGAAGGTTGGGATAGAGATAATATGCCTGATACCACAGCCAGATACAATGCATATGGTGTAGACATGAACTGTCTGGACAGGCGAGGTAAGATCAGTCTGCAAAATTAGCACTTGTTATAAGTAATAATTGTTGATTTGGGCAAGTAACTTTTGCAGTCAGGCAAGTAACTTTTCCAGTAATTACCATTATGCATACCGTTACTACCATATATAGGGAAACTAATAAATTTTGCTGGTTCGGGCAAGTAGTCTAAAATCCTAAATTTACAGATGATGAATTATTATATGATTGAGATGCCTTTAGCAACATACAATAGTTTATAAATGAACATTGGTTGGTTTTAAGTGTTTGGTTTGCCAGAAGGAATATGATTTGTAATAATTTGATAAACTTTATTAATCCCCTACTGGTTTTCAACTTGATGGGACGATAGGTTTGCCATCCGTCTGTCTAGAAATCTTGCCATAACTCAGTTTTCAATGAAACTTGGTGTGTGCTTAGGGACCAATTAGAAGATAATGCACGGTAATATATATTGATTCTGCCAAACATTGTGGTTGTCATGGCAACAAAAGCATGATAACCTGGTGTCTGTTGCCTAAGCAATGGGCTACGTAGTGCTTTCCACCTGATGTAATCCATGCCTTCTACTGAATGAAGGCGCTTTGTAGTTCTTTGCTTAGGCAACAGACACCTGGAAACCAGGTGGGGGACTTTTGTCATCTGTATTGCTTGCAATTTCTAATTACTTGTTTAATATCCATTGACAGGATATACAACATCTGGACTAGACCGGTATGGGTTCAATCAACAAGGTTACAATCACATCAAATGTGACTATTACTACACCGGTCCATTTGCTACTATACAGTCCAAGAGAATATGGGGTATTATGTTGGTACAGACAAAGACTTTCCTGATGTCCTTACAGAGGACCTGTCCACCACTAGAACATCTACCCATCAACTGGTTACAGCAATACTGGATAACTGACATAAAGAATGTCACAGGTAAGCATGGGCAGCAAGGTAAGCATGGGCAGCAATAAGTTAAGTTACTAATTTTGGAGGGCTGTTTTAGCTGTTCAGCCGCTTAACCACCCTTGTTACATTTTAACTTCCCCTGGTCATTGGGCTACCAAATAAAACCTACTTCCGAGTATGCCTGTAGTGTCTATTTCTCTCCTGTGGGTGTGGCAGCCAATGATCTGCAGCACCTAGGAATAGACACTGCCTTCACAAGTACCAATTTACACATTGGTGGAGTGGAGCATGCGGGTTATTCTTGCTCAGAATAGCACTTGCCTCACCTCCAGGCCACCGCTCCAATAAAACAACATTTAAATAGTAATGTATGTACAGTGAGGTCTTGATACTAATTATGTTGGATCACTAGATGTCATAAAGTTTGTCCATGCTTGTTCTAAACCGTTGGTAAGATTTCAATGAAACTTTTCGTGAATGCTTATTACCAAACCTAATAATTTATTGTGCTTATTTTCAGGAAGTTTAGGTCTGAAACATTTTGCCAGAGTTATTGCCCTTTATGGGAAACTAAGGTTTTTGTGTAAAAAAACACATCCAGCTTTAGTGGAATTGCCATTTTCAATGTTTGTGTATAAAATGAATTAACTCCCTTTTGTAGACATGATACAAGTCGGGAAATCTTCGAGTGAGGTTTTAAACTCTCAAAGATTCTGTTTTGACATTGATGATTTTGTACGAGCGTGCGAATGTGATGTTGGTATAGCGACATGTGAAGAGAATCCGTGTTTACAGGAAACATGTCCATCGTATCCAGAAGCTACGTGTCACATTGATTTCTGTGGTGTGTGTAGAGCTAACTGGTATGTCAATGGTGAAATAGTGGACTGCTTTGAAGAAAGAGGTACATTCACATTCAAACTTGGGTATTTGATGATTACATCAATGACATTTCACATATTACAATAAAACTTGGTTAAGACGAGCACCAGGCTTATTTCGAGCAAATTTCAAAGTCCCGTCAAATTAGCTAAATATACATGTATGTTGTATACTTATATCACACTGCTATGCCGAGCTCTCACTTTATTTCGATCATTTCGCTTATCCCGATTAGTCCTCAAGATAATGAGGTTTTACTGTATGTTGAATATATCAATAACTAAGCGTCACAACAAAATGGTTAACTGTATTTCTTTTCAATTTTAGATTTGTTGTGAAGCCTAAGCAGGAACCATCTTTAAGTTTCTAAGAAACTATTTCCATGTTTCTGAAATAAAATATGAAAAACTGTTGTAGGCCTATACAGACTGTTTAACATTGGTTCTTGCAAGGTGAAATTAACCACAATTTTAATCACAATTTTTCTGTTTACTTTTGTAAAGAAATACTCATCTTTTTATGTACAGATTTCTGTCAGCCTAACCCATGTGAGAATGGTGGAACTTGTGTCAATTCTATCTGGCCATCAGAAGCACAGCTGACCACGTGTATATGTCCACCTGGATTTGATGGACATTATTGTCAGCATAAATCTCTAGACATCTGTGAACTACCCATAAGTACTGGTAAGTACCATGTATTAAAAGGTTTGAATCTAAGGACAATTATTTAATTTAAACCATTTTTCAATGGAAAAAACTTGGCAGCTCTCTTAATATGCCCCATTTCCCCCAGTCAATTTTATCAAGACCCAATCAGCCAAAGCATTTCAAACTTGTAGAAATCTCAAATCAAATTGAAATTTTGCTCAAATCAAGTTTTGTGGTTTGAGATGTTGTTCAGTTGTATATATAGCTATTTAAGATAGAATTGTTTTACATGATGCATTTATTCAGTGGTTTAATTATGCCAGTTTGAATCTGAAATTGATGTAACATTTCAGGTAATTGTGGTCTACAAGAAACACATTGGTACTTTGATCGCGAGACTCAGACCTGTCAGACGTTCTTATACACTGGATGTAGAGGCAATGTTCAAAATTTCCGTACCAAGGATCAGTGTGAGGCTCGATGTAGGATCGGGGCTTGTTGCTATAGATACCTCAAGGATAGGGATCAGACCATTGGTTACGACAGATCGGGATATGATATGTAAGTATGTAGGGTCTTTTTAAGGATAAATCATTGATTTTGGAAATGTTTCTTCTCATTCTGGGTTAAGCCTTTTTTGCCCCAGCATCTACTGATGCAGGAGGCATAATAGTGATTGACCTGTCCGTAACAAAATGTTGATATTTTTAAGTCAATCAAGGTATTGCTTTCAAACTTGGCGTACTTGTTAACCATAATAAATACATTACATTCTCAAAGCCATGCAACACTATCAAACATTTCGACTGAAATTTATCCCCTGAATGACTTAGCTATATGTTATGGACAAGGCTTTCACCGGGACATGAGCGTTTACCAAAGGCAGTCTTGTTTGTCCTTACATTTATAGTTGCATTCCTAGGGATGCAACTCCTCCTATGTACAGTTTTTGCAAAGATTTCCTTCAAAACTTCATGTACATATAACCTTAGCATGAAGAATTTACCCTTCCATGACTAGCCTGATGGTACAATTATGTTAGTCTGACGAATGGTGACATCTCTAGTTAAAAATTAGTTGAATCGGCTAACTAAAAACTTGTTGGTTGAGAAACAGGGTTTAACCACAGGTTCCTGTATCATTGATAAAGAATAAGACAAAAAAACATAAATAAAAAATTAATTGTTACCTTGACATGTTGATTACAGGTATGGATTTGATGTGAGCGGACAGAACAGACGTGGAGATGTTAGAATTGAAAGTAATGGCATTAAAACCGGACGTGATAGATTCCAATATGATAGATATGATTGGCAAGGTATAAACATTGTGTTTTTAACTGGTTATAATGTTTTTATTAGGGCTGTAACGGTATGCCGCGGTACACAAAATACAGCGGACTTCAGTCCCACACGGTTCACGGTACAAGAGTTGCAAATTTCGGTACGGTTCGGTATAAGCTTTTTAATGAGCAAAATAATATTCAGAAATAAAAAATGTCTGAAAGTCCTCTGATTATGTAAAATGACCATGCATCACTCGTTTTAATTGTATTAAGATATGCCTCATATTGTCGAAATTCATTTAAAATAGGTGATATCAACATTATAATTGCTGTTAAGAATCAACAAATTGATTGTCACTTAAAATTTGTAGTTTTTAAGCTGTGGTTAGAGAATAATGTATCATACCGAAATATACCGAACCGTTAGAAAAATTGACGGTACGTATCATATCGTGAGGTGAGCGTACCGTTACAGCCCTAGTTTTTATGCCCCAAATCTTTGATGAGGGGATATTTTGCTGTGCTCATGTTGTGTTAGTAGATCAAAATGGTTTCGCCTCAAAAACTCAGAACACTTTGCCCTAGGATCTTCAAACGTTACATGGAAGTTGGTCAGCATCAGTAGATGACCCCTATTTTTTTATCCCCCACCGAAGGGGATATGGTAATGGTAGGCATCATTCCGTCTGTCCGTCAGTCCGTCCGATTTTGAGGTCAGTAGGTCGAAAGGTCACTGAAACCCTAACCATTTTCGATTATTGGGCTGCCATGTGGAATATTATTATTATATAATTTATAAACATCTCTTGTTATACTGTATAATGTGGATTATGTTAGCGACATGGAAATATTGGTGAATTTGGGAATTTATAAAAGTTGAGTACCGGTGGGCCTACTCATCCTATTGTGTAAATGTTGGTCTGTACAGCCCTCTACTGCGATATTTAAAAAAATCTTAAAACTTCCACATGTATGAAAAATGAGTTGGTCTCAATGTTAATCTTATGAATGAAAAGCAAAAGAGAGAAAAGGGACCTTTAAAGGTGTAGTCTGAATTGAATGTTCTTCTCATCAGAGGTTATTGGCATATATTGCTGGCTTAGATTGAGAAGCCCGTAAGCAATACTTACAACCTTATAAGACTG
The DNA here is from genome assembly GCA_963678985.1 of Spisula subtruncata. NCBI lineage: Eukaryota > Metazoa > Mollusca > Bivalvia > Venerida > Mactridae > Spisula > Spisula subtruncata. The sequence continues at coordinate 25,409,787 of OY787664.1, read as the reverse complement.
ATTTAAAATTAAGTTCACAGGAGGCTTCTTGTGAGCCTGTTTTCATGAAAATCAGAACTTGTCATGTTGACCAAACTGAAGTTGAAACAGCTTGTTTTACCATAAGTAAAGTGTAATTTTCAGACATTTTTTTTGTGTTTTCTCAAAATATTTGTTTGTACTTACGACCTTCTCAATCTTAGCCAGCACTATGGCAAGGAGAAACTGAGTATGCATTATGTGCTACTTTTGATATATTATATTTAATACATTTCAGGTTATGATAGGAATGGTTTTGATCGTAACGGATATAATCGTTGGGGTCTAGATAAATCTGGCTATGATCGGGAGGGTTTCAATCTTACCGGATACAATCGTCAAGGAGAATATGATGGTATCACAGATTACGATGGATCTGGTTATGATCCTGAGGGTTATAACAGGTTGGTTCATTCTACCAAAGTTAGGCTAACTTACTTTAGATATTTTGTGAAAAAAGATACCTCATTTCAGATTGTATCCATCACTTTGAGGGTATGAATGATACCAGTTTTCCCCTTATAATGCCTAGCTTCAAGCAATTTCTGTTTTAATTGGCATGGTGTGCTCATTTAGCAAACACTAGAACTCTCACAATCAAAGCAGACTCTCTCTCTATTATCATTCTTCATTGATTCCTTGGTTGTTGGTGAGTAAAGCAGAGTTCTCGTTTCGGTATTAATGCAGTCAGTTAGATTGTTACAAGAAAGTTGTTGTGTAAAGAACTTCAACAAAGGGATTCTTATGATATTTCATACAGTCCGTTCAGACAGAGCATAAGGTCTTTACCACAGTTATCCATCTGTTTTGGTCCTTACCCCAGGCTTTGCTTCTCCCCATCATATCCTTGTCTTGTGAAACTCTATGTCCAGTATTCTTTGTTATGTCAACAAAATATGTGCCGGTGTAACCGGCCCCGTCTTCCCCTAGTCAGTTTTATCCCCCGGGAGAAGAAGAGGCCTAGTCAGTTTTATTTTGTATCTGTTTTAAATGTCTTTAAATTAAGCATCTTTGAACAGTATTTTATGATAGCATGTATTTTATGTTTCTTTACCAGGGCTGGATTCACTTGTGGAGGATCAAATAGAGATGGACTCAATGCTTATGAGGTGTACAGTGAATACGTGTATAAATGTCGCCCTGCTACTTTACAACAGTGCCAGGCTTTGGAGGATGGTAACAAACAAATTGTCAAATTTTCCCGAGGTCAGCGTTGTGAAGACGTGGAATGTAGTGAGTCATGTGGATGTTACCATAACAACAAGATGTACAAGTTCGGTGAAACTTGGCGTGCCGGGTGCCAGTTCTGTACTTGTACATACACCGGCGCTGTCGAGTGCTCCTGTTCTCAGATATTTCGTCGGAAGGAAGTACGAGATATGACAGAAGAGGAAATGAAGAAGTACCAGAACGCCATTAAATCATTGAGTAAGACGGAATTTCCATCACGCTGGTTCCAGTTCTCTAAGCTTTATGCTGATCATAAAGCACAGGCTGTGGGAAACAGTGGATCGTTACCATGGCATCGACAGTTCTTACGTACAGTTGAACAAGCTTTGCAGGAAACAGACTGCTCCATCACTATACCATACTATGATTGGACCCTAAACGCTGGGGACCAGAGAAGAGCGAGAATATGGGCGGCAGACATGTTTGGGGGTGATGGTTCAGACTCTAGTGCTTGCGTTAGGTACCATCCGTTCAAGGACTATTTTCCACCATACTGGGTACCGTGTCTACGACGGAGATTTAACACAAGCCTACCTCTACCAGATGTGATTGACCTTCAGATTGCTGTAAATGAACCAGGCTATGACAAGTTCCGACTGCACATGGAGTTGTACCTGAATATGTTCACATCATGGGTTGGTGGACACATGGGCTCTGATCACAGTCCGTATGATCCATTATTTCTCTCCGTAGTCGCGTTTATTGATAGAGTTTGGTGGGATTGGCAGAATACGCATCCTAACAGCCTGCTAGTGTACCCGCAGGAACTACGCTACGTTCCCATGATGCCTTTCAAATCAAGTCCCGATGATGTCATGGATAGTAAGAAACAGATGTGTGTGACATACTTCCCTCTGTCTGAAGGTGCTGCCTGTAATGTTACCACACCAAATCTGAACTATAACTCGCTAGGTTATGACAGACATGGCTTCGATAGAGAAGGTTACGATATTGAAGGTTTTAACATGTTTGGTGTGAATAGAGAAGGTGAAAACGATGATCGCGGTATATACAATGTCTTTGACTTTGATCGTGAGGGGTTTAAGAGAAACGGTTACGATAGTATGGGACTGGACAGATATGGATTTACTGTCGATAACTACAATGTTGACGGCTACGACTCCAGAGGTTTTGACAGAACCGGTTACAATCGCTATGGTTACAATATGGAAGGATACACACCATTTGGTTTCAAAAGAAATGGAAGTTCGAATGTTGACCTGCTACTGAATGGTTATGACCCTTACGGCTACAATCGATATGGTTTGGATGTTTATGGGTTTGATCGTCAAGGATATGATGTATTTGGATTTGACACCCATGGTTACGATAGAAACCGATGTAATCGTTACTTCCTTGGTCCTATGTTGGTGATTGTGAAGACTATGGCAAAGTTACAGCTTGAAAACATAGATGACAAGACAATGCGTATTATCACTAGAATATGTCCAGCTTTGAATTATCTTCCTGAATGGAGGTTCGTATGATTCTACTTTTAGTGTACTGTACAATCAAAAATATTTGTGGAAAATTGAATTCCAGGCATAATATCAACCATCAATTAAATTGCCCATGAATACTAATGATTCCATAACATCTATGAATAATGCATCATTGAAATTACATCCCTATAAAATGAACTTTTTCACAAAAACTACAAAATCCCATTGAAATTAAATGATTTTACAGTATATAGCATGAAATATATCGCTTGCTTAGAATGAGAAGATTGTAAGTACAAAATGTTATTTTGAGAAAAAACTGTCCGAAAGCTACAGGTACTCTTTACTTTTGGAAAAACAATACTTTTTCAACTTCAGTTTGGTCAACATGACAAGTTTTGAATTTCATGAAAAAGGCTCGTGATTCCTGATTTAGGTACTTATTAGCATGCAAGAAAAGCAGTAATTGATGTAAAGATATTATGTTGCTTACAGGTACACAGTAAACTGGCTACGACGTGGCTCCCAGGTACCTCTGATAGAGGGGATAGTTGGTAGAGCTCAGGAGAGAGCGTTAGGTTTGAGTCCAGATATACGCACCAGTAGCGTGACCAGTGAAGGTCAATGGCTTCCTGTTGGACCAGATAGAAGGTACGCTATTTTTTGAACGATTTTGTTAGAGCCTTCAGAACAAGTGTCAGAATTTAAACCTTAATGCTAATTGTGACTAAAATGTTCAATTTGACGGGTTTTTTAGTGTTTGAGAAGGTATGTTGTTTCTTAAGGTACCATTATAAAACCTTCACAGCAAAAGTCCAACAAATTGTCACCAAAACATTCAATTTTACATGTTTGTTGAGACAAAAGCAGAATGTATTTATTTAATAAAGGTTTGCCATTCCCAATAGAAAATTACTTACCCCTTACTTCATTTTTGTAGGTGTATTTCTGGTTTGGCAAAAGGTTAACTTTAGTGATAATAAATATGTTAGATCTGGCTCTTTATTGTGTCAGATGATATGTGCTGGAGTTATTGCCCATATTGTGTCAAAAAGCATTCTAGTTTCTGTTTTGTTTATGTCGCATCCACTGATGCAGGAGGCATATAGTGATTGGCCCATCCGTTTGTCTGTCCATTGGTCCGTTACAAAATGTTGAAACTCAAATATTTTTGAAGTCAATCAATGCATTGCTTTCATACTTGGCATTCTTGTTAACCATCATAAACACATTAAATTATCAAAGCTGTGTAACACTATCAAACATTTCAACAGAATTATGGTCCCTGAATGACTTAGCTATTTGTTATGGACAATGCTTTCACCAGGGCATGAGCTTTACTGAATGCATTCTTATTTCTGTATATAGTAGTTCTATTTGATATTTCAGTCTATGTTTTGTGACCTACCATTATACAGAATGTCCATTTGGTGATCCACCTGTGGATTGTATAGAAGATTTATGTCTTGATAGAGCATGTCCTGGTAAGTGTGAATTGTAAATTTGAACCGTTTCACCGATATATACTTGTATTGGTTGCAATACCCCCACAAACCAAAGTTCGGAGTACACATAGGAGTGGGCTTTTCTGTTGTTCTGTCTGTCAGGCGGGGGAAAGCCTTTGTTAGGAATTAGATATTGTAATGTTAGTTGCTGTTGAGATATCTTGGGTGAATACACTTCTTGAAGTTGAAAATGGGGTTGGTGAGGTCAAGGGCTTTGTTACTAGAATAGAAACTCCAAACTTTTGCGATGATGAATGAGATATAGGTAGCAATAATTGTTCGATTAATAGCAAATTTCACACCACAACTTAAGACATTTCGTGAATTTTGGAAATTTGAAAATCGAAAAATTGTATCAACAAATCTTATTTAATTTTGCTTGTCCACATTATGTTTGTTGATACCTGCCAATCTGTTCAATGTAAAAACTTGTATGTCGGTCCTTGCAAAGATTTGTTCACGTATTGAAAACATTTGATGTTGGCATCCATAAAGTTTTCAACTGTTAATTAACTTCTTCAATATTGTATATTTATGATTGCATGCTATTTGTTGAATGTTTTATTGGAGATTTCCCTCTTTACGATTACATGCAAAAACACACACTAGTTTAGTTTCATATCAAAACACAAAAAATAAGACGAAATTGTACATTTGTATTTGGTGTTTTTGAATTGTTTCCATGTATAGTTTTGTGTAACTAAAATTGCAGGATTCCCAGATGCTGTATGTCGTGTGAATCGTTGTGGAAGTTGTAAACTCGAGTGGTACAATGGTAGAACGGGTAATCCCCTACAGTGTTCAGGTTGTATAGATAGGTCTGGTATAGAGAGAGGAGAATCCTCTGAGTGGCCAGAGTCCGATTGTGAAACATGTGCTTGTCAGGTTTGTACACTTGTTGTGCCGTTCACTCATTTATAAGTGGAGGGCATATCGCATTGTCTGTTTGTCCCTATTGTGTATGTAACGCAAGTTTTGTGTGTTCAACTCCTCATTAACCTTTGGGTGGGATATCTTTAAACTTTCACAAATGAACAACCCCAATGTATAATTGACTGTAAAGGGGAAAATTTTGCTGGGTCAATTTTTGCCAAAGTTACGGTCCTTTGTTACTTTTACTATATACCCTCATGGGGCTCCCGTGTCCCATGGACACATTTCTAGTTTCATTATTGTACATTCACAGAATTTTATTGTCATTATAATATGCCTCTCACATATATAGTAGGGTAGACATTGATTTTGAGTTGGACGCCTGGATGTCACAAAATTTACCCCCTTTGGGTAAAAAACTAGGTCACCAGACCCAATCACAGAAAAAACTTGTTAACATACTAGATGTCACAGTTTTGACTGATTCAACTTTATGAAACTTTGTCACAATGTCATGCTGTATATTAGCATCAGACTAAATCGAGGGCTCAATGCAAAACTATATCACAGGCCCTAAACCTAACAAATTGCAAAATGCCTCTGTAGCTCAGTGGTTAGTATGCTTGCAGTCTAATCTGGCGACCTAGGTTTAAATCTTGGTGGAGGCACATACATATGTGTTAACACGCCTGCCATATATCAGTAGAAATAAAGCAAATGAAGGCTATGCGCGGCATTTAAAACTTGTTTTTTATAAAATGGTGGTGTTATACAATGTATATGGTATTTCAGGATGGTCTTGTTATGTGTAAAGAAACAACATGTTCTCCTGTGTTGTGTACACATCCTGTGAAGATTCCCGGACAATGTTGTCTATCTTGTCAAGGTGAGCATAGTGGTGTTAGCAAAACTTCTGCAGAATTAGAGGGGTTTGTCCCCGGAATTTTTAGCAAATATGTGGTTATTTTTTAGTCTTGCAACACAAGAAAAATAGCCAGTCAGATCCTTCCTGGGAAAAATAAAATTGTTGGATCTGCCAAGTTCTCCTTTTAAAGTGAAGTTACTCCTATTATCGTTGTTAATTTTTGGTTTTCCAAATTCACCTAACTTTGAACAAAAGTACTGATTATTTTTATGATCTTCTGTCCCATATTTATAAAACTAGAGTTAATACATTCCTTGTTTGTGCATCTAAATCCCCTGTAAATCACATTTTAGTGCATCCTGTGACATGTTTCACTTTATCACTCCTATTTTGGATTCAACTATCTTGGCAGGTATGAAATCTACACATGGTGAACATTGTTGTAAGCTGAACTGAGTATGTTTTGTATTCTTGTATTTTAGACTAAAAAAAAACACAAAAAAAACAATGATTAATTTGTTGCCACCTGAAGAAGCCATTTTGGCGAAACGTCGTCAAGTAATAAAGTTAACAATACATCTTAATTTATATGTGTTTGGTGGTTATTTTCCATATTTTGTATTTCAGACTGTGATTATGATGGTACAAAACTAAGAAATGGTCAGACTTACTCACCACCAGAGAACCGGTGTGATGTATGTGTGTGTAACCAGGGCAACGTGAACTGTCGTTACGTGGACTGTCCGGAACTAGGTAGTTGTACATCAGAGCTGACCTTGGAAGGAGAATGTTGCCCTACATGTTTAGATTGTGGTGATAGATCCAATGGTGAGACGTGGAAGGAGACCGCTTGTCAAGAATGCACTTGTGTGGTAAGGTTAAAACTACATTAAAATGATTATCTCTGATTTTCAAGTTTATCAAATGAGTATAAAATTGACCATATACTTTACCCCCCCCCCCAATAAAAGACAGACTCGACTCATACCACCTAACAAATTTTGAGCTATGTCCACAAAACTATGCACATGTAAAGTTGTTCACCTTGTGTTTTGTTTAATACTAGTCTCTATAGATTTATGGACCTTGATATCATCTTATTTCACATTAGAATTTGAAGCAATTTCAGTTACAGTCCTTGGTTGAAAACTAGTCTGAATATTTCAGGATGGGCGTGTAGAGTGTGAGAGGATACGCTGTATACCCCCTGACTGTAGTCACCCACGTACACTACCCAGTGAATGTTGTCCCTCTTGTGATGGTAAGTATAGTATAATTTGATTCCCTGACGCCTCAGATACAGGATGGATTTTATATGAAGTATTTTATTGAGCATTTTGAAATAGAACAATGTCTGCTGTATACTTTGAATATATCCTCAGGGCAGAAGAGTTAGAATATTATGAATTTCAGATAATCAGTAGGTGGGGCTAATAAATAGTGGGTTATTCTTGCTCAGAGAAATTAAACGGTGGTCCAGACAAGGGTTGAACCCAGGACCTCTCACTCCTGAAGCGCATGCCCTACCTCTAACCCACCGCTTTCCATAACTAGCTCAAATAATTCAATATAAAACATAGTACTAGGACCACTGTTGGGACAACAAAAATGTTGTACTATAAGTACATTGGTTTTGACATTTTCACGATTTGTATAAGACAGAGAGTAAAAATAGAAGCTCTGAAAAAAAGGTATAAACTTGGTGGTACCTGGTAGTCTAACTATTAAGTTCTTTTGCTGCATTTTGTATATGTTAATTTTTTGCAGGTTGTATGGCAGATGGTCGAGATTTACGTGATGGTGAGACATATATGCCAGATCAATGTACACAGTGTAACTGTCGCTATGGTAACGTATTATGTGATCCAGTACCGTGTCCATTTATAGCGTGTCTCAACCCCATCACTCCACCCGGAGAATGCTGTCCTAGATGTGATCTCGGTAAGTTTTCTACTCTATTCTTGCAAATATTTATTAAACACTGAATTGTTACAAAACGAAAGGACAAGACAATCACTTCATGCCTCCTGCATCAGTTGATGCCGGGACATATAACATCAATATATTCTAAGTCACTGATGAGCAAAGCAGGAAGAGTCATATTCTTTTATTGTATTTCTCTATTTTAGCATCTGGCTTGTTTTCTGTAAATCATATCCCATTTTTGAGGCTTTAAATGAATTAAGACAAAAAAGTGAGCCTTGTACACAATCAAAGCATTTAAAATAATCGAAATCACACCTTAATCGGCTGATTTACTGTTAATAATCATATTAACTAAGTTTCATATTGAATGCCTGACTGAGAAAATTCCATATTTCAATACTTTGTGGCTTAAAAATAGGATATACAGATAAATTTTAGGCTAGTGGGTCAAAACCACATTTTCAAATTTTGATGTCACAGCTATATAAACTCTGAAAATTTTAAGTTGATGACATGAAATCAGTATAGATTTGTTACTAATTATTGTAGAATGTGTATATGATGATCGTACATATCGCCATGGAGAAGTGTTTTTATCCACTGAAGATCGTTGTACAAACTGTAGCTGTGAGAATACGATCGTAAAATGTCAGCCAGTTAGTTGTCCTCGTATGGATTTAAGATGCCGACGACCAATTACACTGCCGGGTGACTGCTGCCCATCTAAATGCCCAAGTAAGTTGGATAGTATTATCTAATCACTTCGCACATATTAGCTGTGGAGGCCGTTGCATAAGGAAGAGGCTACCGAGTGGTTCATAGCGCTACGCTAAGAAACTGCTTGCTTAAAAAAGTGCTTCATAGCAGATGAAGCAAAAGTTTATATGCTACCAGCGAGCACTCGCTGCTAGCATACCGTTGCGTATCAAAGTGCTACCTAGCAGACCTAATTGGTCCATTGCATAAGAAAGCGCTCAGTTGCACTCGCCTAGCAAAGTGTTAGAAAACGTTCGCTGGTAGCATGTTGTTGCATAGACGCCGTAAAGCGCTACCAAAAGGCACTAGATAGCACCTTGGTTATGCAACAGGCTTGTGGGCGAGTGGTTAATGCGCTAAATTTGTGACCTGGCAACCAGTTTTTTGAAATCAAGATGTATTTTCTGATCTATCTTGCCAGTGGTCAAATGGTTATATTCCTGGGCTTCCTTTCCAGGGCATAGAAAGTTATAAAAAATTGATAATAATGTTGTTTTTCCTCCAAATGTTAAGAAATAGCTGGTTCTTTGTGTTAGGGTAAGTTAGTAATGGTTTGGAAACAGTCCTGGAAAACTGGTTCGGTGTAACGGCTGCCAATCATAACTGTTAAAATGTTGAAAAAATGTGCTGAATCCAAATTAACGAAAAAAACAAATCCAATCTACAGGTACATGTCTGGATATACAAAATGTAGTTATAAAAACAGTGTGCAAAATTAAAATACTGTTAAAGGTCACAAACCACTAAATAAATTTGTTCTTTAGCTCAATGTAAAGTTACAATAGTCAGTCCCAGGTTGATACATGTTAAAGTCTATGGCCAGGTGGCAGACATATATCAATGAAAAGAAGGGGCTACCAGCTTTAAGAAAATACAAAAAAAACAGGGAGTCACGTATCATATAAGAAAATTTTTGTCCGTCCAACGCGGTGAACATATTTTTACAGGCGTGCGGACTGACCAAATCCGGGTTTTACCCTACCCTACTTTGGCCAAAATCTCAAAATATGTAAAATAAAACAGTTTCAATACATCACATACATGTATACAATGCCTGTAAACCCAATTAGATGATTCCAGTTCCACCTTGTCAAAGCATACTACCATTTAAACACAATCACAAGTTTATTTAGGGACTATTTGAGTGTATCCTATTTTGGTTCGCGGAGGCATTTAGTGGTTTGTAACCTTAAGACAACCCTTTTCCCCCATTTTAATTGATTTAAACACTTATTTGACAACTACTATGTATATACAACTCCAAATGATGACTTTCCAGACTGAAATGACATGATTTCTCAAAATTTTGACAAAAGAGAGTAAGCGCCTTTAACGCAATTTCTTGGATTCTGCTGGCCATATTGTATGAATACTGGCAATTTAAACAGTTGCAGTTTTGTATAAACCTTACATTGGGCAATTATTTTATGTTGGGTGCTTAATTATGTGACTATTCCTCATATATATACACAATGACCCAGGTCTGATACCTAAATAAGGTCAAAATTGGTATGAAAATGTCATTTTGTGGAGGAAAAATCTTCATTTTTTTTCTAAAATTTTCACCCCAAAACACAATTTTTTCACATTTTGAGACAAATTTCACTGAAAAATGGAACAAAACCCACAGAAAAATGTATTTCTAAACATTTAAAGTCAAAATATTGAAAATATACATTTTAATTTTTTGGGTCATTTCTTAAGGTCACAAACCACTAAATAAATTTGTTCTTTAGCTCAATGTAAAGTTACAATAGTCAGTCCCAGGTTGATACATGTTAAAGTCTATGGCCAGGTGGCAGACATATATCAATGAAAAGAAGGGGCTACCAGCTTTAAGAAAATACAAAAAAAACAGGGAGTCACGTATCATATAAGAAAATTTTTGTCCGTCCAACGCGGTGAACATATTTTTACAGGCGTGCGGACTGACCAAATCCGGGTTTTACCCTACCCTACTTTCGCTTTGGTATTTTGGCCTAAATCTCAAAATATGTAAAATAAAACAGTTTCAATACATCACATACATGTATACAATGCCTGTAAACCCAATTAGATGATTCCAGTTCCACCTTGTCAAAGCATACTACCATTTAAACACAATCACAAGTTTATTTAGGGACTATTTGAGTGTATCCTATTTTGGTTCGCGGAGGCATTTAGTGGTTTGTAACCTAAACTATTATTTTTTCGTGGAGATTAAATTTTTTGATAATGAAATCTAATTCATGCATGATTAAACAACATTTCATATATTAAGCTCGCGTTTTCTCTTTCATATTTTGTAATCCATAAAATTGAGAACCCACAAAAATGAGTGATTTTACATTATGTGGTTTAATATTTGATTTCAGCATGTCTCAGTGAGGGTCGTGAGTTTGAGACTGGAGATCGTTGGACGTCATTGTTAGATCCCTGTCAGACGTGTGTTTGTGAAGAAGGAATTAGTACATGTACAAGAATTGAACGTTGTCCACGACAATGTGATCATGGTATCGTTAGGACGGGAGAATGTTGCTCTAAATGTCGAGGTAACATTGATTTTTTTTTTTAATTTTCAACTATACAGTTACCTGTGATTAGTCCCCTTCCAGTTTTCGACTCTACATATGCCCTCAGTTTGATGGGGAAATTTGGATTTTGTCAACATGATGACATTGTTCAAATATTGCGCCACATTAATGAAGGTAGCTTGTTTATAACCTGTAGCTGAATACAAATAACCTTCACTGTTATAATAAGTGTATGATAGAGCATCCGCTTTTAATGTGTTGAGAGTCGTTAAATGTTATTGGTAGTTTTCATGATAATGTCACTGGATTGTATTCATATGACTGAAATAGGGTTATCCAAATGTTATTTATAATACAATTTGATTATTGTAACCAATCGCTGGCTTTAAAATGAGTAGGTTGTAAAATTTAATACAAAATCGATATTTTGAGAAAAGAAGAAAAAATGTCTGAACACTACTCTTTACTGATGGAAAAACACACTTTTTCAACTGCAGTTTTGTCAATATGACAAGATCCGATTTTCATGAAAATAGGCTCATAAGAAACCCCTTACAATGCAGACTTCAAATATGTTTGAGTCTTCTCATTCTAAGCCAGCATAATGGTGGATTGGTGTTGTTAAGATTTTGCTTTTCTGTTGAATACTTGAGATTCTAAAATATAATTTAAAGTTTATTTATTTCAGAGTGTATCTACCTTGGATTACGTGTAAATGATGGACAGTCGTTTCTACAGCCAGGTGATGCTTGTCAACAATGTTCATGTAATCAAGGTCAGGTGACCTGTGAATATCTCGGACCTTGTCCACGTTTACCGTGTACTGTGACTGAGACACCTCCTGGTGCTTGCTGTCCACAGTGTAAAGGTCAGTGGGGTCATTAAGGCTCTGTGCTAAACGATGGTAACTACATCAATTTATATAGGCACATATCATAGTTTTGCACCGAGGTCTCAAATGTGTTTATGAAAAGAAAGGGGAGATTAACCTGTTGTATATAAAGACCACCTCATGAAACAGAAAATAAGAACTTGTTACATGTAATTGAATATGTCTAATTAGAGGTAAAATTGGTGGTTGTGCAGGTGGGAGAAGTTTTGTTTCAAAAAATAAATTGAAGGGGAGATAATCCTGTCTGTAAAGACTCCATAGCCTAGGGAGCAGCAAGAATAGTCTATGTTGACAGGTCTATCAGAAATAAGATAAAAAATTGTCGGATTGGAGATAAAACTGCTGGTCTTTGCTGACAGGTTTTATAAGGGTGGACTTTGAATGCAACTCAAATGACAATAAATAGAGAAAATGAAAGCACCAGGATTAATACCCGATGTATACAGTAGTATTAAATGTGGTACTGTATAGCGGGTATATTTCGCGGGGGGTTAATTTTCGCTATATTCGCGGTCAACATCGAATGCGCGAAATCCAAACCCCGCGAAATTAAATCAACAAAAATATACAAATTTTACAAAGGGAGACAATGCATCAAGGAACTTTAAGAAATAATCCAACATTACTTTGCAAGACATACAAAACGACACATTGTGTCGCTTCTGTAAATTACGGTAATAATAAATAGACTACGACATGTATAAAGTATGGTTAGAAATTGGATATTTGTAAAGAACATGTTTAAATCTCTATGCAGGCATATCAATATCGTTTGAAGGTTTGAATTGTAAGCCGTTTCATCACACTTGTTCAATTTCAATAACAGTTTTGTTTGCAAAACGTGTAAATGTTTGCCGAAATAATTATTTGTTTGTAAATAGATCTACATATTTTTCTTATGTTAGCAGTTAATGATCAGTATGTTTGGTTTATTGCGTTTCTTTATCCTCACCACCGGATAATCCTTATGGGTGAGGCCTCCAGAAGACTTTTAGTTTTGGGGGGATAGTGCATTTTACAGAAGATGCCCTAATTCCAGAAGCATCCCTGGTTCTTTTTGCATGCCATATTTATAGCACCCATACATGGGACCTCGGTTTAAAGTCTCACCCAAAAGACTATCAATAATTTTAGATGGCCAGCCCGGGATTCGAACCCACAACCCTGAGATCAGTAGTGACTATTATACTCATACTCTAACGTTTACCGGCCCTTCCATGTTTACCAACAAGGTTTTAATTTCGCGGTCAAGGCTGTTAGCGCGAAATCAAGACACCGTGAATTCAAAAGGATCCAATTAACGCGAAAATTGGACACCGTGAAATATACCCGCTATACAGTATCTAATTAATCATGTGTAATACTGTGTGTACATATTTCAGTATGTGAATATCGAGGTGATGTATTCTACCATGGTGATACTGTATCAACAGATCCGTGTTCTACATGTTACTGCAGAGATGGTATGTTATTATATGTCTTACTTGATCAAATATTGTGCAAGAAAAAATAAACCTCAAAAGTTCACGTTTTTAATTATTTCTATAATTACTTTCTCATCATTTACAGTTGATTGTACTTTAACTTAAAACCGTTTCTTAGCTAGGTTTATGACACTTGGTATGAGCATAGGGTCCAATAAGGTTACTATTCACATTCAAATATTTTTTCCATTCTGTCATAACATGTCGTTGCTATGGAGGCAGAAATAGTGCATATATTTCAAAAGAATTAATGGGTCATTGATAGTAATAGTTCAGGGACTTTCTTATTAGTTGCAATATTTCATTGCCATGGTAATACACTTATCTTTACTTGATGATAGTATTTTAGGTATGGCTTTACTATAATTGTAATATGTATATATCTAGGTGAGGTAACGTGTTCATCAGTGTCATGTGCTAGAACATCGTGTCGATCTCCTGTGGTACCTACCGGTCAATGTTGTCCTATATGTCTAGAATGTGACTACAAGGGTCGCACCTACCAGGATGGGGAAAGATTCACACCACTTCTTGAACCTTGTCTTACATGTGAATGTCGGGTAAGCTTCTTATATATATAATTATACCAAAGTCTTCTCATAGTGCTCAATCTCAATGGCATACTCATCTTAATATTTCGATGGCTTAGAACCAAAAGGTCCTAACTACCACCTACGACCTTATAATACTCATACATATTTGAAATCTGCTTCACAAGGCGCTTCTTATGAGCCAATTTAATGAAAATCTGAAATTGTCATGTTGACCAAAATGAAGTTTTAAAAATGTGTTTTCCCATAGGTAAAGAGTAAATTACAGACAGTTTTCTCTTGTTTTCTCAATATATCGATTTGGTTGTTACGACCTTCTGGTTCTAGGCCAGCGATTTATATCCTATGAATGCATTTCTAGTAGTAATGAATATCATCTAAATGATCTAATTTTACCTTTTTCAACACAAAGAAGATATAAACATTTGTCCTGTCAATAGGAAGTTAGAAAACTCTGTGCATGAACGTGTATGTTCCGGCACATATTTCATTTGATGCTATTGATGAACATATGCTGCTTATAACTACTTGAGTTTCTACGCTTGGAAACATGGCCCCTTGTTTGTTTGTCTGGGTCAGTGATGACCTGTTACCTAAACCAATATCCTGTTACATGTGTGTATAATCTTGTTACATGTGTGTATAATCTTGTTACATGTGTGTATAATCTTGTTACATGTGTGTATAATCTTGTTACATGTGTGTATAATCTTGTTACATGTGTGTATAATCTTGTTACATGTGTGTATAATCTTGTTACATGTATGTATAATCTTGTTACATGTGTGTATAATCTTGTTACATGTGTGTATAATCTTGTTACATGTGTGTATAATCTTGTTACATGTGTGTATAATCTTGTTACATGTATGTATAATCTTGTTACATGTATGTATAATCTTGTTACATGTGTGTATAATCTTGTTACAGGGTGGTGAAGTACGGTGTGCTAGCCAGGAGGATCAATGTCCGCTAACAAGATGTACACATCCAGTCAAATCACGAGGACAATGTTGCCCGTCATGTGATGGATGTAGTTATCTGAGACGACGACTCAGGAACGGTCAGAAGTTTGTCCCACCAGGAAATGATAACTGCAAAGTCTGTAGATGCAGGGTAAGTTGATGATTTACAGCATGGTATTTCTATGTCTTTATCTTAAGTACTTGTATGTCACTTGCAATGTTTTGTAAAATTGTAGAGTAATTGGCTAAATTGAGAAAATTACGTAAAAAATTAGAATGTCATGACGTGACAATTATGATGCCATAATGATGTGTCGCATATTTTGAAGCCGGGCGCTGTTGATGTTTCTTTTTCTGCATGATACTGGAACCAGTTCCAAACAAAACAACGGTGAAAACAACAAAATAATAATGTTACTGTTATCAATTTTGTCAATGTTTTTTTCACTGAAAATTACCATAATCCATTGAAAGCAAATAATAAATGATAATAAAGGCTTTGCTCAGTATGAAAGCAAATAATAAATGATTTATATATTTCAGTCTGGTTCAGTAGAATGTAACAACATGGGATGTCCAGCAGTGAACTGTGATAATGCTGTATTAGTGAAGGGTCAGTGTTGTCCAGTCTGTCCTATGGGATGTAATGTTATGGGTATAGAATACAGAGATGGTCAAACATTCATTGATTTCATGGATAGATGCAAAGTCTGTACTTGTATGGTAAGTTCTGCATTCATATCCCTGGTTTAATACCTCCATAGCTCAATGGTTAGTGGGCTTGCCATCTAATCTGGCAACCTTGGTTCTAATCCAAGTGGTGGCAAACATATGCCTGCCATATTTCAGCAAAAAGCTGATTGGAATTTTTTATATACCTACCATATTTCAGCAAAAAACGGATAGGCAAATAAAGCCTGTTAGTGTTACTCTTCCGAAAATGTTAACCAAAACATTCAAGTGGTTGAATCTACAATATTTTTATGCCCCCGGAACCGATGGTTCGGGGGCATATTAAAATTGCACCGTCCGTCCGTCCGGATTCGTTTCCGCTCAATAATTCAAGCAGTGTTTATCCGATCTTCACCAAACTTCATGAAAATGTGTAAGGCCATGAGATCTAGGTCAAGTTCGATAAACAGTCAAATTGACCTAGCCGCTTCAGAGTTACGGCCCTTGACACATAGAAAAATGGCGTTTTTTTTGGTTTCCGCTCAATAACTCAAGCATTTGTCATTGGATCTTCAGCAAACCTCATGAAAATGTGAAAGGCTACGAGATCTAGGTCAGGTTTGATAACCAGTCAAATTGACTTAGCCACTTTAGAGTTACGGCCCTTGACACATAGAAAAATGGCGTTTTTTTTGGTTTCCGCTCAATAACTCAAGCATTTGTCATCGGATCTTCACCAAACCTCATGAAAATGTGTAAGGCTACGAGATCTAGGTCAAGTTCGATAACCAGTCAAATTGACCTAGCCGTTTTAGAGTTACGGCCCTTGACACATAGAAAAATGGCGCTTTTTTTGGTTTCCGCTCAATAACTTAAGCATTTGTCATTGGATCTTCACCAAACCTCATGAAAATGTGAAAGGCTATGAGATCTAGGTCAGGTTTGATAACCAGTCAAATTGACGTAGCCACTTTAGAGTTACGGCCCTTGACACGTAGGAAAATGGCGTTTTTTTTTGGTTTCCGCTCAATAACTCAGGCATTTGTCATCGGATCTTCGCCAAACTTCATGAAAAGGTGTAAGGCCATAAGATCTCGGTCAGGTTCGGTAACCGTTCAAATTTACCAAGACACTTCAGAGTTGCGGGCCTTCACACATAGAAAAATGGTGTTTCTTCCCGTTTCCGCTCAATAACTCAAGCATTTGTCATCGGATCTTCGTCAAACCTTTTGAAACATGAAAAGGTGTACGGCCATAAGATCTAGGTCATGTTAGATAACAAGATTTCAAATTGACCTACACGCTTAAGAGTTATGGCCCTTTACACAAAGAAAAATATGTCAATATCACATTTGCCCAATATATTATGACACATCTGTGACGGTGCTGATATCTTAACGTTACGTTACTATCAAAGCATGCACGGGGGCATGTGTCGTCCTATGGAGACAGCTCTTGTTTAAGTTCATCAAGTCATTGCTTTCAAACTTGGCATACTTGTTTACCATCATGAAATCTTACATTGTCAAAGCCATGTAACGCTATATATGGCTTACACTGCTAATGGGCTTAGATTTGAAAATCATCTCTTGACTTATTGGGGAAAGCATGTTCAGTTGTTGCAAGATTTTTTATGTTGCTCATATTTTAAAAAATGTTGTAGCTTTATGGACATGGAATAATTTTGCAGTGAAATTGATCAGAAATGTGAAATGTACATCAAAGACCTTTTGTCATGTATTTGTCATAATTTGATTTGTATACTAGGTACTGTTGTATTTCAGATGGGTCGTATTAGATGTATGGCTATGATGTCATGTCCGGAGGTTAAGTGTACACATCCTGCTAATCGTCCTGGTAACTGTTGTCCATCATGTACCAAGTGTGAAGTGAACAATGTATTGTATAGGAACGGTGAAACCTTCACCAATCCCACTGATACGTGTGAGGAGTGTAGCTGTAGGGTAAGTGGTGGTTGTTCTTGTTTGTTATATTTCTGATATCATTGTACACAAGTCATAACCTCAACCATGGCGAAATGGTAAGGGCCTCCACCTTGGAAGGGGGAGATCAAAGATTTAAGAGCAGAATTGCTTGTTGATGGTGAAACACCGACTAGTCAAAGAATGGTTACTACAGGCCATTACATTCTCTCTGTCAGGTGCCAAGCAATAAGTTTTTGAAGAGGTTTAAAAGGTTATGGATGCACTAAAGATAAGTGTCCCATAAGTCAAATTGGCCGGCCCATTGAATAGTGATGATATTATAATAAACAAAGACTTTACCATACAAGCCATTTATTCGGAAAGATCAATAAGGGAGCTTTGTAACAATGTTTAGAATTTATGCACCATTAAAAAAACAAATACCTTTATTTATTATTAATTATTGTTTTATTATTTTATCTGTAGGATGGTTCAGTGACTTGTCGTAGGAAGTCTGTGTCATGTCCCCGAGTTAACTGTGTCGACCCTGTACTGGATCCAAACACCTGTTGCCCTGCTTGTCCAGCACGAGCATGTATATATAACGGGCGCCAGTATGGGGACGGTCAGGAAGTGTCGGCATCACAGGATTCATGTGAGATGTGTAAATGTAAAGAAGGGATGATAGAATGTGAACAACGTGAATGTCCGGCTGTATATTGCCGTCATCCTGGTAGAGATCAATGCTGTGATGTCTGTGATTGTAAGTGGTTTGTAGTGTGCAGTTTCTGACAATTTTATAACTTCACTGCATCGTTTTACATGATATTAGTTCATCTGTCACTTAGTGCCAGTTTGTTTCTATCCATAATTTCGGTCAAAATAGTTTTTTGTCTGCGCTATAGTAATTTATTCATGATTTTAACAAAACTTGCACACAATGTTTGATTATAAGTGCTTATGTTCTTAAAAAGGCCAAATATATACCGGTAGCACATTTGATTTGACTCTGTTAAGGTACCCATTTATACATCTGAGTGAAGTAGGGCAATGTTGGTTATACTTTTGCGCATAGAAACTGACCAGTGGCTCATACTAAAATCGAACCTTGAACCTCTTGATTCCATGTACCCTGGAACTCTAGGTCATCGCGGGTGACCAACCCACGGCCCTCTTGAGTCTTTGGGATCTTGCTATTTAGCTATGTGTTTTGTTCAAGACAAATGAAATAAGTTTTTATAAACTGTTCGTCCCTCATTGGCAGTTTCTTGGTCAGTTGCTAAATAGTGCACTTTTCCACCAGTGGAATAAATTTATCGTTAAGATTAATTCCGCATGATTGATGTTGTATAATTCAGTCTGTATGTACAGTGGTATGAGGATAGAGTTAGGTGAGATGTTCCCTAACCCGTACGACCAGTGTGAGGAGTGTGTATGTAAGGCAGGAACTGTACAATGTGACAGGAAGGTCTGTGGGATACCAAACTGTCGTAATCCATCCTACCCACCGGGCGCTTGCTGTCCAGTCTGTACAGGTTTGTATCACAGTTTTCTATCTTCTTTGTATCAATGTTTTCATTCTTAATACTATTTCAGTATATTGAGAAATAATTATGCTATGTAAGTATCATGCCTTCCATCTTTAATGAGGGGTCATACTGCTTTGAACATGTCCTTTGGTCGGTCGGTCAGTAGCTCAGAAAGCTACAATGGTTTCTGTTCAATAACTCAAGAACACTTTGCCCTAGGATCATCTTCAAACTTCACATAGAGGTTGGCCAGCAGCAGTAGATGACCCCTTAGAATTGCGAGTTAGACTGGCAGATGTTAACAACATCAACTGTAGTGTAGTCATTAAATCTCTGACTATGTTTGAGCTTATAAAGGTCAGCGTATTCTCTAAATTGAGTAATTAGTTACAACAGTGTTGTATCATTCTTCAAATTATGTGTTGAATAAATTCTAAATGCTGTTTTATTCACTGATCAGATTTTGTGTATTTAATTGCAGATTGTACGTACCAAGGATTCATGTACAAAAATGGTGAAGATTTCCAGAATCCTACACGAGCGTGTGAACGATGTCTATGTATGGAAGGTAGAGTGGCATGTGATACTCGACGCTGTGCCCAGGTACCCTAAACGTGCTTCCTTGTGCTGCCACGTGCTTCACAGCCGTACTAAGACTTTGTGATGTTCTTGCATAATACTCACGTTCAGCTTATTCATGTTTCATGTGACTGTCATGTGATCTATGTGTCAACTTTGACGGTCGCCTTGTAAAAAAATGATGAAAATTTAAAGTGGATGCTGCCATATTTTTACAAATTTTAAAATTTCAATTTCATCAACATGTATATTCGTATTTGAAAAATTAGAAGAGCCTTCTTCAAAAAATTTATGTAGCAAAATTTCAAATTATGTTTAAAAAATTAAATGCCTTCATACATTAAATTATTTTTGGGGTGGTCATATGATATTATGTTTTAAATAAATCGTGCAATTTAGCAATTGGTCCTTTTTTAAAATTATAAATTACTATACTGTTAAATTGCAATTTTAAGTTTTGGAAAGATATAGGTGCATCCTCTTTAAGTATCATGTAAATTCTCAAGTGAATAGTTGTCATTGAGATTATAGTGTTCTGATATTTTATTGTTTTTGACTCATGTGAATATTGTATATAGTTTATATATTGTATTTATACTAGTGGAGAAACAGTTGGACAACAAAATGGTTTTTGTTTTGTATCCCTTCGCAGATTAAAATATAAATTCCAACGATAATGTCTGGTTTGAGGCCTGAGTAATATAATTTACACAATAAAAACATATAACAGTCAGTTCCATTAAACGCAGAGAGTTATTCCATTCCAAAGTTCAAAATAAGAACAGTTACTCTCACAAACTACTTACCAGTACAAATAACAAATAAAAGCCCAATGCCTGACATGATTTTACAATGGTAAAGCAGTAGATTATCGGATTATCGTTGGTTGACTAAGATTTGATTCCCAGGCAATGTTACACAGGAGAAGAAGAATTCAAAGGATCAGAATGTTTTACATGTTTAAGTTACATTGGCATTGTGAAAGCAGGATATATTAAGAAATGGATTTTCGTAAACTTGACACTTTATGCATCCGATTCATACCAATTATAGATTTGGACAAGAATCGTAAATAAATGGCCCTCAGCTCTTGGACTACTATAGTAATGCCATCCACATGTGCTGCTTTTAGCAGCAAACAAATCTAGCATCTTTTACTGTATTAGTATTTTCACCATCTACCAGATTTCCACCATATATCATCATTGATGTATACTATTGTCTGTTTTGTTAGTCATGTATCAGTTTCTCAGTTTTAGGTTGAACATAGTTGTTTATTGTACATAATGTGGTACACTCCTCATAGGATCATACCAATGAACATTGACCACTGCATCTTCTTTTAATACCCCGGCCCTGTTCGTCTGTCCATTACAAAATGTTGATACTCAAATATTTGTAAAATCCATCAATGCATTGCTTTCAAACATGGCATACTTGTTTGCCATCATAAATACATTACATTATTACAACCATGTAACACTATCTAATATTTGAACCCAACTGTGGCCTGTGAATGACTTAGCTATTTGTTACCTGTTGTTTGGAATGTGTGGGAGGGGAGACAACCCACTACATGAATAGACTCTTCAAGAACCCTTATCAAGGGAGATAATTCTGCGTATTTTAAAAAAACTGAGATTGTATACACATTCTAGCTCAACTCTTATCAGAAGAGTGCAAGGTTGTATGGAGTAAAGAGTTGAAAAGTAAAATTTAAATAAACGCCTTTCCATAGTTAATGAGTCAAAACAACGTCAGAGATAACAAATGTAAGCCAGCAACATTATGTTTTTGCGCCGAAAAATCTGGTGACATCATGCATTTGTAATTACACATGTTGGAGAACATTGTTCTGTCATTTGTTATCACATGGAATATCACGTTATTTATTTGTTAAATGTAGTGTGTGTTAATTGGAGACTCTGTGAGGAGAATATCATTGATGTATCAATTTGTTGTATATTGTATTGTATGTTTAATTGGCATATATAATAATACCTCAATGTTTTATTATTCCATTTTTTTTGTATTTTATATAAATGTTGTATGTGCCTAGGAAAATAAATTAATTTAGAAAATATTTGTTTGTTTTCATGATTTTGTTATAATATCAATTAATTGAGATCATCCATGCATACAGCGGTTCAGAATGCTCACTGTGCAGGGAAAATATGCCAATTGTGGCATTGTGTTGTTCAAACTGCAGAAGGTTACAAAATCGGCAGTTACTAGGCGTATACCAACAGAATAATTCACATAAACTTGACTCTAAAAAGCGAAAGTCTGCCGTGGGGATGTCTGAGGCTGATATGATAAAGCAAGCTGCACCTCACATACTTAATGGTTACATTTCAACTATGAGACTATTATAGAAAAGATTGCAGCAAACAGGAATGGTAAACGATTATCCAAGATCTGGCTGGACAAGGGGGACAACCCTAGATAGATTAAGAATAATACTTAGTCACTTTACGACAACATGGTATCATGCCAAAAACAATTCTAAACATGTGTAAAAAGGAAAGATTTTTAAAATATCTTTTTTCAGGTTCAATCTCACCCTATTGTAAACGTACTTGCATGAGGTGTTTGTTATAAAGCTTTTAAAATGCATGCTTTATTTATCTTGCCTATGTTATTATGTAATGGTAACATTTTAATACCATATAGAAAATAGTATTCCTCCTACCCCAAGGGTGGTTGGATGATTTTCTGATGATCAGTTAATCATATGCCACATTGCTACTCGCAATGTTAGAGGTTACATGTTGCTATACAAGGCAAGGGCAATCACTCCGTAGGAGTTTGTATTGCAGATAGACTATCTGTGTAAATTGAGAGGTAATTGAAATTTTAAAGTATGATTCGTCTGACATGGCACCCATGAATATTCATACTTTTCATTTAGATTTTGTATTTGATCCTAGAACGGATGAATCCAATTGATGCAAATTTGAAAATGTTTTTTGCCAGTTGGCTATTAAAATTACCACAAAAAGACTTTATAAAAATTGATGTAAACAATAGTATGTCAGGATAATTTCTACAGGTGACTTGCCGGTACCCAGTACTTGTGGATTGTTGCCCTGTGTGCACTGACTGTATGTATGAGGGAACCAGGTACCAGAATGGGGATAGATTTACACATCTAGATGGGTGTGGTCAGTGTGTATGTAACCATGGTGATGTCACATGTGATGATACCCTGCCGTGTCCACCAGTGATGTGTAACCATCCAGTCATAACAAGCCCGGGTAGTCCGTGTACAGACTGTCAATATAAGGTTTGTACTAGGTTTGGTCTGTACTCATATATTATGGCTTGGAGCATTGGACACAAAACTGACCTTTTGATTAGCATAATTTAACAGTTGATATATTGTCTGTATTTATAACCTCGGTTGTATGTTTCATAGTCAGGGAGTATCACAAAGACGCTCAAGATGTAAAACAAAACATAAATTTGAAATATCCATATTGCACGATTTGCTTGCGGAAATTGATGTATTTACAAAAAGAACTTTGTAATGTATTCATACATAATGGTCAGGTTTGTTTCATATTCGCCAAGCTATACAATACAGTTGTAGTGTTCTTGTGCAAATTACCTGCATTTTGAGCATCTGATTACTCAAACTTCTATCAATGATTTCATTTGATTTAAAGACATTTGTTGCATTTTTCCCTGTGACAGACCAGATTTGTAGTTCTCAAAAATACAGTAAAAGTATGGTACTTCAAACACTCTTGAAAAGCATTTTCAGGAAGTTTTATATAAACCATGCTAACTCTAGGTTATAGCCCTTTCTTAATATCGGAATACTTGAATGTTTGCACTTTTTATAATGTCAATTTCTTTAATATTGTTAACATTATCTTAACTTAAATTACCCATGTGTACTGTCTTCACATTTTGGGAGCATATGTTCTTTACAGTGACTGTTTGTGTTAAATTATACTGGGGGTTCAGTGCAAAGCTATGGTTTGTGCCTATATAAATTTATGTAGTTACATAGCACTCGGTCCTCATTTTGAACTGCATGTCATTCTTTTTTATAGGGAAATGTTATTGAGAATGGAAGACATTTTACTGACACTGATGATGCATGTAAACAATGTGTATGTCAGAATGGAAACGTGTCATGTGATCAGTTACCATGTCAACCGGTGTCATGTGATAACCCCGTACATGCCGGATGTTGTCCTGAGTGTGCGGAATGCAACTATTACGGACAGATCGTTAAAAATGGCGCCGAGATTGCAAGTGTAATACAGGATTGTGAAGTATGTCAGTGCATGATGGGAAACCTGACGTGTCGGCAAAAATCTTGTCCGACTGTGTCGTGTTCACATCCTACTGTTGACGATTGCTGCCATGCTTGTGAACATTGTTATTATAATAGAAGAACTTACAATAACTTGGAAATATTTGTTAATGAGTTAGACAGTTGTCAGCAATGTGTGTGCGATTCTGGCTCAGTGACTTGTTCAGATATTTGTGTCGCTAATGGCTGTGACCATGGTGACGTAACTTACAATGACAGGGAGATATTTTCATCAGTTCTTAACAAGTGTGAGGAATGTATATGTGAGCGTGGACGGACAAGATGTTATCAACGACAGTGTCCAGTGACTGCATGCACACATCCCAGCCTATCTGGTTGTTGTTCAAGATGTATGGATTGTACTGATGGTGACATGGTTCACAGAAATGGAGATATATTCAGGGAGAAGTGTTCTGATTGTTCATGCTTAGGTATGTATGGTAATCAAAACTCTCAGCCCCTTGTGTCCCCAAGTTTCTTTGTTTCATTCCGAACCTGAATAATTTATTTCAAAAGTTAAATAACCAGCACTATCAACATGATATTGTCAAATCACTTTAAATAAATGTCTGATAATTTACTTTCACAAAGTTTGAAGGGTATACTGGAGTCATTGCTTATGTCTGTAGGTCTGTTAATTTATTATGCCATTTAATACTGAATACTCATATTTTTTCGAGAGGGGTAAATTTTGTGGTTCACGTTCAACCATGATATCAAATGACATAGTCCGGCAGATAAACAGCATATTTTGGGGTAACCGTGCAATGTCTTCTATACAAAATGTTTTTGCATTTTCTTGTTCTCTGGACCATACCATAACAGAATCCGAGTGATGCCACCTTGTCATCATTGAGCAATTCTCAGAATGAGGCCCCAAAGGGGGTATATGGATTTTCATGAATTAATCAGTATAAATACATTATTATTTTATCAAATATACAGAAAAACCCATTAAATGCTGTTTATAGTTTGCCAAATAATGTGTTTATTAAATTTATAAACATTTGTAATAGAAATTTGTGAAAATGAGGCCCCACTAGTGGTTTACACTTACAACGAGGCCCGTTATTAGACAAACAAATGAGTTAATTATACATATTAAACAAATGTTTCATTATATCTATTATTCAAATTGAATTCAGTGACATTGGTAACTACAAACATTGAATAAATGTACTTGAGGCCCCGTCAGCATTTGTCAAATGAGGCCCCAAAGGTGGTATATGAATACAGATACATAAGGCTTGTATCGAAATAATCAGCTTAAACACATATAATTTATTATATTCAATCAAATTTAACGCAAAACACCTGAAATGTAGTTCATGTTGTGTAAAGTATTGCATAACATAAATTATACCTTAACCATAGTAACTTGTTGAATTGAGGCCCCGCATGTGGCCAACACGTAATATGTGTCCCGACAGTAGACCTACACAGAATATTAATTAGATAAGTATACGTGTTCGTGTAAAACACATATTTCATTTGCAAATAACACAAAATTAAAACAACATGGATGAATACAAATGTACAACAGCTTTGATTAGCTGATGTAATACTTTAATTAATGGCATTAAGACCCTAATAAGGGTAAATCAAAATTTGATAAAGATATATTATCATTTAAAAATCAATTGGTCATGAACCACTTTAGTATAGGAGATAACTTGACGTTATGAAAGTTTGAATGAAATATACATGTATTAAATTTGAAATACCGGTAATAAATTGAGGAAATGAGGCCCTGCTAGAGTGAAAAACGATAAATAAAGAATGTACTAGGAATGTGGCGCTCAGGTTCATTACTCAGGTATGGAAAATACTATTCAGTAGCGTCGATGAGTATTGATAACATCAATTACACTTATAAATATGGCATTCCATAACTCTGAGACCTTTGTAAGTGTATATTTAACTGTGAATAACGTATAAACAATTTAAGATAAGACATAACACCACCTTTGGAAATAGAAACACGGGGACATGGATCTCTGCTAGTGATTACTACATAATTATGTAGTATTCGATCAAAGTGTTACTTAAATCAGACAGAGAAGGCCATCCTCAGCTGAAAAAGCAGAATACAATATGCAAAAAAATACAAATTGCTTGATGGAAGTTGTCACAGCCAAAATGACGAATACGTTGTACTGAGTTCTTGTGATAGTTGACCAATTAACAAACCATTGCATTATATGAAATGTTGGACATAGTATTACACACAATTTTTGTATATACTATTACTAAAAGCGTTGTGTATGCATATTAGCAATCACATTAAATAACTTGATATTTGGTATGTAACATCATCTAGTGGTCCCCTACCAAGATTGCTCAATTTAAGCCCCTGCGGCCCCGCCACGGGGTCGTCGTTTTACAGAGACTGCATAGGAAGCATCATTTTGTATGAACCGCTCCATAAATATTACTCTAACATAAATGCCAGTGGTTTTTATCTTCTTATCAGTATTTCTATCACCACCACATACAACCTTTTCATTCTGAAAGCGGTATTCATATAATCACTGACTACAGGCATTTGTCTCACTTTGCGGGATTTAACCCCTACCAAACAAATCATTACTGGCTTTACATGTGTATTAATGACCACTGCTAAATGTGATTCCGATCGCTTTGGGTTTCTCACAGCCTCTCAGAGCAGGCATTAACAAGTATCCGGTAGAACAATCAGACTGTGCATCATCAATTCACGAAATGACAAGCCAGACGGCATATAAACCGCCCACAAATGAATCTATTTAAACCACAAAGGTTACTCCCCATCCTATGTACTGCTGTTCAAGGCTCTAAGAGGCACATACGACCACCAACCATTATAGCTTAACTCTTTATCCCCGAAATATAAACTTTAAAGTACTGATCATCAGTGATAACCAGGCTATTGTATTCCTGGCTTCATTGAGTACACAACACATCCAAGAACTGTTCACCACCACCAAGTATTATTGTAATTTCATGCCTTTTGGGTATTCAAGAATTGCAATACTATGTGGTGGTGGGTACCATATGGGGATGGTGTAGATTTATTTGGCTACTGGTAAAGTGAGTACGTCATAATCATAGTGGACATACCATAACTAGCTGATGGATGATCTAAATGAACAAGCATCCTATTCAGCCTCGAATTACAGTAAATGGTGGTAGTGAGTACACGTTTAGGCGTTGTCTAGTTTCACTCTTTAATAAAGAGTTTCCTGTGGCTCTACTACGTAGTTGCATGTACACATAACGGACCGGAATGATCACAGTCGCTCCTGATCTGTGACCTGTTGAGCTTAACTATACCATACCGGGTATTACAATTTATATTGAGTAGAAATGGCTAAACCTGATGGCGGCGGATACTTCATTGTGATGTTCTACATTTTGGTGAGAACTCAATGGTTTGAAATGTCCGTGCTTGATAGCGATGAGTACCTTTATGTACAGAATGGCCGCCCTCTATTGTTATAAGGATAATACCGGGTGCGGCATAGAGTAACTGACTCTGATGCATCTTTGAATATTTGACCAAAAGCAAGGGGTATTATACATTGTGTTTTTTTTCGTTTTTGGAGGTATAATTCCACACGCTTAAGCCAAACATTTGGTCTGATTCCTCACATGGGAGATACTCCTTTCGTCAAATGGTCTGGGTGCATGTCGGTCATCGTTAGTGGTTTAATTTAAGTCTATTTCCGGGGACCTAGGATCATTCTGCATCATTTCCTGTTCGAAAACACTCTTAAACATATTGATAGGTGCATTACGAGTACCTCATGGTGTCTAGTTCTTAGTTGTATATATAAAACTTTATTGCCTCCATTTTCAGGAGATATATCGTTTACAGTTTCAAACATACAATAAACATATAAGAAAAATATAAGATTTTAACGATACATTATGGGCCTCAATTCATCATTTCATTTCCAGTCTATAATTTAGTTGTTTATGTGAATATAGATAATTTACCGAAACTTGATTATTAAGCAAGTCTCAGTTTTCATATATTAAAATGTTGAATTGAACATGGTCTATGTAGCATTTTGTCTTTTTCATTGTTTAACACGGACGCACACCCTCATTGAATCATTTGTCTTTTTCAAAATTTAGTGCATGACAATTTTAATAACGCTTTTCTAAAAATAATAATTATGGTTAAAGTTGCATTACGTAAGGTTTAGTGAAATAACTTGACATAATTACGAATAGTCTGAGTGAATTTCATAATTTTCATTATTTAAACTTACCCCTAGAAGAGCCTCAATTCAATTAATTTAATTGTTAATTCATGTTTGCACTTGTCGATGCCACTAAATTCAATATGAAATATATTCAAATATAAAAATGTGTGAGCATGCATCATTTACTAGTTTAACTCATTCGTTTGGCTAACAACAGGTCTCATGTAAACCACGAATGGGGCCCCATATTCACAATTTACTATTACAAAAAGATGTTGATAAATTGAATAAACACATTATTTGGCAACATATAAACATTATTTAGGTTGTTTTGCAACGCAATACTTAACACACCATGAACTACATATCAGGTGTTTTGCGTTACATTTGATTGAACACTATTAAGTATATGTGTTTAAACCCTACTATACCCCAATGGGGCAACATTGACTAAATGATGGCAGGGCCTCAAGTAAATTAATTTAATATTTAGCTATGTTTATACTTACCAATGTCACTGAATTCAATTCGAATAATATACATAATGAAACATTTGTTTAACATGCATCATCTACAAATTTAAACCATTTGTTTGTCTAATAACGGGCTTCGTTTTATGTGTAAACCACAAGTGGGGCCTCATTTTCACAATTTTCTATTAAATTTGTTTATAAACTGAATAAACACATTATTTGGCATACTATTAACATCATTTAGTGTGCTCTTCTGTACATTTGATAAATTAATAATGTATTCATACGGATTAATTCATGCACATTCATATACCCCCTTTGGGGCCTCATTCTGAGAATTGCTCAATGATGACAAGGTGGCATCACTCGGATTCTGTTATGGTATGGTCCAGAGAACAAGAAAATGCAAAAACATTTTGTATAGAAGATATTGCACGGTACCTTGCAAGTTCTGCCGGACTAACATAGAACAATAATTTTGACCCTGGTATTTACTACCTGAAATGCAAAATCCACAATTTGACATCCCATCAAAACTTGTTACCAAAACCACAAAACTTTGTCCCATCTAAAGGACCTGATTTTACAGCATAACAAAATTATGTTACAATTTCAAAGGTAACCCCTTTTTATGTTTTTTAGATGGTAACATATCATGTACACCTATAACCTGTGACAGTGAAGCATGTATGGATACTGTTTTACAAGAATGCTGTCGACAGGAATGTGAGAAACCATGTGTACATCAAGGACATGCATATAATGATGGAGATATAATTCCACATACACCATGCGAACAGTGTATATGCCAGGTATGTTGTTTGTAATTTTAATGAAAAGATTGGTTAATGAAATTTTAAATGTTTTAATGTTTTTTTTTAATACAGTCACTCATTGATTTGCCTACCATCTAGCACCAAAACTGAGCGTACTGAAAACTAGACACCAATAGTATGTTCTTGTGTAATCTTTTTTAATTTTTGCATGGGATCATCCAATATGGGCAAAATCACCATTTTAATGCTATAAAGGACAGATACATACTTTCCACTAGTACTTAGGATGAGAATTTTCGGAGACAATAATATTATATACACCCTTTGTTTTGAAATTTCGGCCGTTTTGAAGGTAATTCTGGCGAACATAAATATAATTAATTGATTGAGATTCAGTATTTTTCATTTTGTGTGCGAAATCATATTCTATTGCGCTTCACAATAATAAACATTCACAATTAAAAATTCTAGAATTTAGATTTTGTCATACAATCAAGAGCACACTCATTGCCAATGAAACTGCCTGTACAAATGAGTTTCAAATATGCTCTGAACTTGGTTTCACATTGGATATTTTGAGATAGTTTGGTAGATCGTTCCACCGTTTGGGACCAGTAACGGCCATAGATATGTCTACTAATTTAATGTATAATGTCACTTTTGTAAATACTTCTATCCCATAGCATTTAGTAAAAAAATATTCAAGCTGTCAAATTGAGAAACATATGAAATTTATTGTGGAATTATTGCTGTGTATGTTGTGAGAATTTTCAGGTAACACTGAAGGAGGGACAGTAAGGCCACATTTATGCCCCTCAATGTAGACAGGGGGTTGTGATAATGCATTGAGTTGACCGGCAACAATTAATTAAACAGTTTGTCTAATGTCAGTAAACATGTTCTGGGATCGTGTGGGCAAGTGTTGAAATGCTACAAATGCAGTAATAGTCAATCTTTTCATCTCATGATTTGGTCCAGGGCATTACTTGTATTTGACAGATGGTATCTAGAAAAGGCAGTGACCAGGGCTTCCTTTTGTTTAAAATTTATAAAATTTGAGCATAACTTGAAATCTAAGGTCACATAACATGAAATTTCAACTATTTGCAACTGGAAGAATTAGTGACCAATATAAAGATGGACCAGTACCCAGGAAAAAACTACATGCTATGAAATGCTGTTAATAAAATTAAATTAAGTCTGTTACAGTTGTTTTTGTCCATTTTTAAAGCATGTGAATGTCGAAAACATTAATATCTCGTATTTAAATTCTGCTAAAAATAAATCACAATTTAATAGTTTTATCAAAATTGTTTGCATTCGACCTAGTGCTCTTGCTTGGTCACTGTAGCAACAAAGCATCAAAATAATATCATTGCAAAAACTGCAATCAGAGATATATTGCCATATATCACAGCAGTAGTGCTTGTAACAGAAATGAAAAAGACTAAAATGCGAGATTAAGACCAATAAAAATGATCCCAAATAATGTTGAAATCCCATTGAAGCTAATATCAGATGTTTTATTGCCATACATAGCCCAGCATACAGTAGTGCTTGTTAGATATTAATATACAAGCCCATACTATATACCGGGAAACTTCTGGCTAACAAGTGAAGGTTGTACAGCAGAAAGCATCCAGAATCCGAGTTCCGAGAACAGCATCAACTGTGAAAATGTTGAAAAATGACACATATCTGCAAGCACAGTATTGTGCTAGTGTTTTGTTATCATACCAGCCCAACAAAGTGCATGCAAACATATGCCACAAATGGTAGTAGTTGGTTAATCTTTCTGTGAAATCTAGAAGTGACATGTAACATGATTGCAAGCACTGGATTGTGCTATTTGTAATATAACAACAGCACAACACAGCACATGCCATCAGACTACATAAATAAGCCATGACCATGGCTCGTCCTTCCCTAATCTATTCTTTTTCAGTTTTACTTGCGATCCTATGATGACATCCTAGTTCTGTAGCTTTCACATCGTACAAGTTCCCAGCATCGTAAAGTGCTAGTTGTATATATCACACAAGCACTTCAGGACACGAGGACCTGTACCATGTATTACTTGTCGTCCACATTTGATCCTGATACGTAATTTATTTCTAGTAGCTAGCCATTTACATATAGTGTCAGGAAAAACTTGGTGCAGGGACCATGTCGCCCCGCATCAAGCCATTCCCGACCTACATATAAATGTCATTCAACAATCTGGTAAAAATTCCTATCCTGTTTGCCCAAATCCTGTCAGTTGCTGTAAACTACCCTTGTCCTGTTGGATATGTACATATAAATCTGTAAGCACATGATTGTGCTAGTATTGTTAACCAACCAGCATCAATCAAGTACCCACAAACTTACATGAGACATCGGCAAAATACCGACAAAACCGGCCCCTAAATGTGTACAGAACACCGGATACTTGTAAGCACAGGATTGTGCTAGTTGGTATATAACACCAGCAACAACCAAGTACCCACAAGCATAAGGTTCCAAATCTAATCCTAAGTCCTTAAGTTGGATTTTTGTCCAAGTTCAAACTTTATTTCTGCAAGCACATGATTGTGCTAGTTAGTAATAAAACACTAGCATCAACCAAGTACCCGCAAACATAAAATTCTGCTGATGAGAGACATTAGGTCCAAGAGACTAAGTTGTTCTGATTTTACAAATGAAAAAAATCTCTTTTATAAGGATATCAGCCAATTCGAAATTTTGACATGTGACAAATTGTGAGCAAGGGCTCAGGAAGCCAGACCCCAGGAAGGGGGTCAAACTTATATTGTATAATTATTATTTCTATTGTTTTGGCTGTGAAAACTGTCACCTTGTTTGTTAGTTTGAGTTGATGACTTCTCATATTATCACACTTGGTTGAGTATTCAGTAACCAGTATGGCCCCTACTGTTCCCTAACAGGAAAGGGTGTGATATACTGCCAATTATGACAATTAACAATTCACAGTTTGACACAATAGGGGTCCAATTGTTGAATGACAAGTTGTTAATTTCTTTATTGTACATTGGAAATTGCTAATCAATTATAGTATGTAATACTCTTTGATAGGGAAATTAACTTTGATTGCTGCAAAATTAGGTTTTCCTACTGTTTGGTAATTTAATTGCAATTTAAGTAAAATTTGTAAAACAAACATGTAAAAAAAATAACTTTGTACTTTTTTTAAACTTTTTTATTTTCAAACTTAAAACAATTTTATGGTCTCCAAATCTGATCAGTTTTCAACCTATTTTTTTAAATGTTTTATTTTCTATAATATATAGATTCAAATTAAAAGATATTATAACATGAATATAAAAAAGGTCTGAAAAAGTTTATCTTCAAAATTCATCTTTCAAAAATTTTGAATTGCTTTACATGAAAGTATTCATGTACTGAACAAGTTCTAAAATAGGTTTAAAAAAAAACTTGTTATTTATAAAAGATATATTTAAATAATAAAAAAAATTGATGAACCATGTCACAAATTGTCCATGAGTATAAATAAATATTTTTAAAAGCCCTAACTAAAATAAGAAATAAATGTTCATCTTTTGTCAATTTATGCTTTATTAATTTTGGGTGTGTAGATAAAACACTTTATTGTCCATGAATATAAATAAATATTTTTCAAAGCCCTGACTAAAACCAAAGACGTTTATACTCGTATAACGTCTTTGCTAAAACTAGAAAAAAAATGTTCATGCTCATTTTTTGCCTTATCTTAAAACACAAAATTAATATATTATTCCAAATATTATGAAGACTATATTTTTTATGATTTTTTTTGTGTGAATATCTTTTAATGACATGAATAGTGTTGAGAATATTCAAATTTTCTAACAAGGTATTTGGTTGTAAATCATTAAGAAATTTCTTTAAGAAATCAAAGATTATTTAAGACAAGGGTAATTTTTTGCTTCAAAATTGATACATAGAAATCTAATTATAAAAATGATATACATTCGCAGGAGACGAATATAAGCCCTGTTCTCATTTTTAAGCCCCTTTGCATTTTTTCTTAAATTATTTAAAGGAAAATGATGGACAATTCACCATAGTATGTGCAAATAATTAAATGCCTAGACTTGTAATACAGCACTTCATTTATAACTCCACCCCTCAATTACAAATCACATTTTCAAGATGGTTTTTAGGGGGGTTACATAGTTCTGTTAAATGAAAGTTGTTGCCAAGTAGTTAGTTATCTAACAAAATGCTTAGGGGCTCATGTCCTCATGTAAAAAAAATGATCGTAGGGGCTTATGGTCGTCCCCAATTTCAACTATCAGCCCAGAGGTTCAATGTTGGAATCAGGCTACTGGATGATATCAGAGGTGCTTTTCAGTGTTTCCCACCCAACTACAGATGAAACCTGGTAGTTTCTTTGCTGTGGATAGAGCTCCCGGGTTCCTGGTATTTAAAATCTTCAGTCTGTGTTTTCCTCCATAGCCAGCCAGTGTTGTTACTGTAAACAGAACTGGGCTGGTCAACAATACCAAACTCTCAGAGATCTTATCTCAACAATCAGGTCATAAAACATCTACAAATTAATTAATGCATCATAGACAGTTATATTGTCATCAATGTCTAAGCAGGAAATTCCAATTTGGTCTAAAAATCAAATTCCCATTTCAGTTAGGGGATTTGTACTTTTAAAGTTTTAATACTTTTTTCAAAGAAACAAAATTGAAGACAGAAAATTTAAGAAATTTTTATTTAGTGAAATCTACTGAAAAATGTGACATATTATATTGGTGTACGTCAAAAATCCCCTTGGACAAAATCACCTTCGTGCATTATTGAGAACATTGATAAAATCACCTTTATGTTCTTTTTATGTTGGACAAATTCCCCTTCAGACAGAATCCCCTTCGGCAAAAATCCCCTCTAATTTATTGTGTTATACAACCCTTACTGTCTGCATGCTAATAGTGCCATTAGGCTGGACTAAATTATAAATATATTTTCAAAATCTCCCTATTTTTCACTTTATGCAATCTATTTCATTTCCTTAAAATGACCAAAGTAGTAAGAAGAGCTGCAGCTTTTCACTGCATTTAAAACTTTAAGAAACTTTGAAGACACTTTACAAAATGTAACCAATTTATCAATTGAAGGGAACTCATTTGGTGTATAAATAAGAAAATGGACAAAAATCCCCTTCTTTCTTTTTTCAGGGTGAACAAAATCCCTTGGTTTACTTTCTCATATCCATAGTATTTAATTTCCTCAAACATTGAAATGTGAGGAAACATAAACCAGGAATCTGTAACCCTAATTGAAAGTTCTTTGTAGCACTTTGCTGAAATTACCTCCCTTTGAAATAAAAATAGGAGGAATCAATATTACCTTCATTGGAAAGTTTTGCTGAAATTACATCCCTTTAAATTATAAAATAGAAGAAATCAATATTAGGGCGTTTTTCAAAAAAAGTGCAAATTTCGAAACAAATTTATTATAAAAAAAAATTATGCTAAATCAAATTTTCTTTTACATGATAAGAAAGAGTTATTATAAACAAACACATTCCAAGTAAGGGGAGACCTCCTGCTTCGCTAAAAATGTAAATATAATTGCTTGAATTTTTCAAAAGACATCATTTGTCCATCCTGTTACCACACCAATATTTCTACATTAATTTTAATATAATAAAAATAAATATGATTTGATTGTTGCAAATCATCAAATGTATTATATTTGTTGTATATATGCAGTAATAATTAAGTTATTTAATACAAAAACATCATTTAACATGAGAATACACCTTCACTCATTGCGCATGTATGTAATAATTACACTATTTAACTGTTTAATGTAAGCAATTTAATATTAAAACAAAATTTTCAGTGAAATACTGTTGCATATGCCAACTTGGTGAACATTTAATTAAGGAGTTCCATATAAAATAATACACAAAGTTGAAAACTTGGTGAACATTTAATTAAGGTGTTCCATATAAAATAATACACAAAGTTGAAAACTTTAGAAATCTGATGGTAACAGGACGCAAAAATGGTAACAGGATGGACAAATTTGGTAACAGGATGGAAAATGTGGTAACAGGATGGAAAGCACATTCATTTGTCAGCCCCTGTCAGTCAAATATAACATCCAAGAAAAAGCCATTCATGGAGGATTTCATTATAAGAGATATTCACTTTTACTCTGTAATCATTCAATTTGACAAAAGAAATAATTAGAAATTATGACGGACAATTAAGCTAGATTGTTACCTTATGTATGGCCGTAATTTCTATTTCAAGAAGCTCTGCCTCCTTAAGTATCGGGAGCAAAGTACATTTAAAAATATTATTTGTTATGTAAAATATTTCTTTTTTAAAATGACATTTAAAAATCTGTAAGATATTAAGCAATTCGGAATTTATGATCAATAAATCCATTATTTGTCTATCCTGTTACCAAAATTGAAGTAACAGGATGGAACACAAAAGCATGGTAACAGGATGGACAATTTTATTGTAAATCTTCCTATAAATAATGATTATCCCTCTAAAGAGTCATAATTAAGGTGAAAATAAGATTTCCCAATGTTTTGTAAATGTATGTCTGATTTTAGATGTCATTATGTAAAATTTTATGAAATGGAGCATGGTAACAGGATGGAAAATTAAGCTTTACCATCAAATATGATTGTATGATTTTTATAAAAATCACTGTTTTTCTTAATAAAACATAATATTCCCTTTCCCCATTCTCTTTGTTAAGGAGACTTCTATCAAGTAAATATAACTGGATTATACCTAGGAATAAATACTTTGATGTATTCCTGTTTTACCCCTATGGTAACTGGATGGAACAAAAGTGAGGCAACACTTGTTTTTGTGAAAAAAACACTGGTTTTATTCCAGATCAATCAGAAAAATTGACTATCATCTAGCTAAAATTGGCATGACAAATTAATATAATTAAAGAGATTTTGAAGGAATAACATCACTCTGAACTGCTTGGGACAGCCCATTTTCAGGGAGTTAGATTCTTAATTGCAAAATTTTGAAGGGTATAAGTAGTTTATATAGATATTTGCAGGGTTTGGTAGATAGAAATATGTTCAAACTTGTACATGACAACTGTTGGATTCAGTTGAGAGCTATAAACACTATTTAATGAGTCAATAAATGTCTGGGACAATAATTTGCACTTTTTCTGAAAAACACCCATTTTAATACCTTCTTTTGAACGCTTTGCTGAAATTACCTCCCTTTGAATAAGAAATAGAAGTAATAAAAAATACTTTCTTTTGAAATTGCCTCTCTTGAATTAAAAATAGAAGGAGTCAATGTTACCTTCTTTTGAAATCTTTGCTGAAATTACCTCCCTTTGAATTAAAAATAGAAGGAATCAATATTACCTTCTCTGGAAAGCGCTAGAAAGCAGTTTTCTTGGACAACAGGCCCATTTCATTTGACCATTTTGACTTCATGCATGTTGTGAAACAATTTCATTATTTTAAAGAAAACATATTTCATTTACCATCTACCTCTGATATTTGAATGATAAATGCTTTCAAATTTATGAATTTGTATTTATTTTTATTATGCATATGGTTACTAAAGATAATAGGATCAAAGCACAGAGCTTCTTTATGTATTGTTATCATTATTGAGTCGACTTTGATGAGCATATGTATAAGGGATTTCTTTTAGTAGCATTAATAACAGTATGTGCCTAAAATCCCCATATAACGTTATTTTGAGAAAAAGCCTTTACTTGAAATTATACTGAAATGGAATATTGTCATCATCTTTCAATTAGCTAAACTATTTATATAAGGTCTTTATCATAATATCATTTGCAAACTAATGTTTTTTTAATTCATTGTGGCCAAAACTCAGGATAAATGCATAATCAATTCTCATACAGGACTGGTTTCATCCACTTTTGTTTAATTAAACCAACTTGAGAATTGAGTCCAAAGTGACATGTAACAAACACAAAGATTTTCATCTGTTTGCTTGTTGTTGTAGGTTGAGCTTGATTTTGTTTCTCATAATGGTTTATATTTTTCTTGGTATCTGTTAAATGGAGGGTTTGCCTTTCAAACATTTGGTTCTTTGACATTTAATACATTAGTGTTATTTTAGGTTATATATTATTTATTAAAATTATGCACAAATTTAGTCAAAGGGAGCGTTTCTGGGACCCTTTCCCAAAAGCATGGTTTAACAAAAATATGCTGATTTGTTTCTGACTACTGGAAATACAGTTTCCCTAAGTATCATTCCAATTGAAACCAAAAAATTCTTTTCTACCAATATATCAGGTACACCAGAAATTGGTTTGAAAATACAAATGTTTCAATATATTTATAATTTTATAAATAAATAAAAATATCTTTGTAGCAAAGGCAACTTGTTTTATTGCCATTTATTTTCGACTGTTTTATTTTGTAAGTTGTTTGTCATGGTTGGATACTAGCTCCATTCTGGATTTTAATTGTTGGCGTAGGCAAAAATCAAGGAAGGGGATTTTATCCATAGGGGCTTGGCTTTTGTCCCTCCTCTGTTGACTTGAGGCATTGTTCATGCTTGTGCCATGTTTAGCAGAGATATGATCCTAGTTCTTGCTGGAACCAATTTTCTACAGAGTTATGGTCATTGTTTGAAGACATGTTTTTGTGTGGAATTGTTCATGTTTCTCAGGTATGGTTTACATATTTCAGGAAGGTGATGTTATATGTGAGAATATAGTATGTCCACAGTGTCGTGATGATCAACGTGAGGTTAGTGTACCAGGTCAGTGCTGTCACAACTGTGAAAATATTGAACAGAATGTGTGTCTACATAATGGTGAATTTTTCAAGGTAAAGGACTAAAAGATGATTATGTACAGGGGATCTACTGAGGCATAATGCTCTTTCATTAAAACAAGTCAGATTGTTCGGATGGTCAGTAGCACACAAAAAATTTATTGCTGAAATTCAGCTGATGACACTTAAAATGACCGTAACTTTGTCAATTCTTTGAATTTTTTCAATAAATTTTCTAATAGTCTTTCGGATGAGACGTAAACCTAGGTCCCATGTATGGGTACTATATATACACCTGGCATGTAAAGAACCAGAAATGTCTCTGGAACGAGTCCACCCAATGTATCTGCACTATCCCCCGAAATCTAAAATGACTAAACTCTTCTGGGGGCCTCGCTCGGTGGCATCATAAATTAAGGCAAATAAAGCAAGCAGTTACGTCCTATATTACATGTCTTTGTTACAGGAAGGACATGTTTGGAATGTAGATGAGTGTAAAAGCTGTGTGTGTAAAGATAGAGTGGTCACATGTTCTCGTCAGCAATGTCTACCTATAGAGTGTGGTTCTAACAATGTACTTACATCTGTACCGGGTAAATGCTGTCCAGTCTGTGCTCCAAGTAGGTTATCTCTGTTTTTTAACTGAATATTGAAATAAAATACTAAAGGGAAGTAATTACAATGTTTCTAATCAAAGGGAAGTACTTTTAATAATTCTAATCAAAGGGAAGTAATTACAATGTTCCAAATCAAAGAGAGTAATTGCAGTAAAGCTTATCAAAGGGAAGTAATTTTAATGTTTTCATGAAAGGGAAGTAATTCAAATGGTATGTGCCCAAAGTAGGTTAACTCTGTTTGTCAACTGCTTGTATAACATTGGAAATAAAACAGTACCGCCAAAGCAAATTAAAAATGTGGTGCCTGCTCTTACCTTGTTTCTTGCTCAAACCTTGAATTATTTTGGGGCAGTTTGCTGGAAGTGTTTAAGAATGGAAAATTTCTCTGTTGATAAAACACTTCAAATGTTTTTCCTGCTTCCCTTCTTTAATTTAAATAGCATGTTGCAGAACTGCAACATTGTTTGTTTTGGCCTAATTTTGAGAGGATAAATCAAGGGAATTGATTCAAACAGGTTTAAAATCAAGGGAAGTAATTGACAATGGGACTAAATCAAGGGAAGTAATTCAAAAAAGGACTAAATCAAGGGAAGTAATTCAAAATAGGACTAAATCAAGGGAAGTAATTCAAAATGGGACTACATAAAGGGAAGTAATTTAAAAATTTGGCTCAATCAATGGTAGTAAATCAATATGGTAAATACAAAATTCAAATGATTTTTATTTAAGGGAATTAATTAAAATAATTCGAATTAACTTGTATTTCAAGTGGGTTCTTTTATAAAAAGAAGTAATTCAAAATGGGGAGCAACAGTTTTTTCCATGAAATCTGTATAGTTATTCTGTAATTCATATCTCATGGAGGTCCGCTGCATACAGTTTATCACTATGATACGACTCTGGTCAATTGATATACAAATTTAGATTCATTGATAGAATATTTTTGAATTACTGCATTTTTGTAACCCCCCACCGAGGTAAGGTAATGGTAGGCGTCATTCGCTCAGTCCGTCTGTCCGAGCTTCTGTGTGCAACTCCTACATTTCTTATGGGATTTTGACGAAAGTTTCAGAGAATAACTACTATGAGGACCTACGGCGCATATTGTCTGGATTTGTGAATTGACCATTTTGTCTGAATTATGGCCCTTTGTTGATAATTTTCTCTTCGGCGGAGGATATGGCTGTCTATATCTACTTCTTGTTTACCTTATTTCAGAGGCAGCTACTTGCATTGTTTATGGAGATCCTCACTATCGTACCTTTGATGGAACAACCATACATTTCCAGGGAACATGCAAATATGTCATGTCTTCAGATTGTAAGAACAAGGATTTTATGTAAGCAACGCATTTCTTTCTCTGTGAAGAATTAAGTTTTCCAACATAAAAAAATATATGCGAACATTTGTCATATAAAACTCAAATGCATTGTCGTGAATTAATATTGTGTTGAAAAAAATCATTGTAAACATAAAAATGTTTTCCACCATATTGCTGGCTTAGAATGAAAATGTCGTAAGAACTACTTATGGCCTTATAAGACTTGATACATTTTTCAAATCTGAATCATAAGGCGCTTCTTATGAGACTATTTTCATGAAAATCACAACTTCTCATGTTGACCAAAATTAACTGACTGTGTTGGCTTGTTTTCTTAAAATATTGATTTTGTACTTACAACCTTCTCATTCTAAGCCAGTGGTATTGGTTTTATGCTGGATGTCTGCCTATCTAGATGAATGCCACCAAGTATGTCCATGATGCTTGTTCTTCTTTATACCATTGGTCCGAATTCAATGAATCTTCAAATGTAAACTTGGTCACAAAACCTACTGGTAGTTGTGCATATTGTCTTAAATTTTAATTTGGATGATATTTTGGTATCAAAACCATTTTGTTGTTGTTTTAAAACCTCTTTAAAGTCTTGTTGTTTATGATGGAGCTTATTATTACGTGCAAGATCTTTGATCAGAGGGTGTATTGCTTTACTCATGTCGGTCAGTAGCCCAAATGGTTTCTGTTCAAAAATTCAAAAATGCCTTTCTCTAGGATCTTCAAACTTTTCATGGAGGTTAACAAGCATCAGTAGATGATCCTTAATGGTTTTGAGGTCAAAGGTCTAGGTCACTGTTTCCTTTACCATTTCTGACAGCTGTAAAATCATTTAATTTCAATGGGACTATATTTCGTGGTTTTGGTAAAAAAAGACAATTTCGATGGGATGTTAATTCGTGGATTTTGCATTTCATGTAATAAATACATGAGTCAGAATTATTGCATGATGGGATTTGATTTCGTTGTTGAAGGTGAACCAGGAAATCCATGAAATTTACACCCCAACGGAAATTAATGATTTTAAGTATTGAACTGTGATGAGGGTATACTTGCTTTACTTGTTGTATATTGTAGCGTCCAGGTACAACATGATAATCGTGGTATAGAGGATGTATCCTGGGCACAGAACTTCACCATCAACATTGGTACCCTACATATTGATCTATTACAGAACCTTGTTGTACAGGTAACACTCTAAACCCATTAGGTTAGGGCTCAATATTTGGCCGATATTAGGAATATTTCTTTAACCCAAATTTTATCCTACAAAGAACAAAATATGCTGATATTTTCGCATTCCAAATGTGTGAAATTCAAATTCTTTTTGACTTGTCATTAAGATCAAGATATAAATATTCACTTGAGGAGCGGTGGCTTAGAGGTTTGGAATGCACTTTGGGATCAAGCAGTCCAGGGTTTAACCCTCGTCTGGACCATCGGTTAATTTCTGTGAGCAAGAATAACCCACAAAAAAAATCATGCTCCACTCTACCAAGGTGTAAATTGGTACCTGTGAGAGCAGTGTCTATTTCTGGGCCCCTCAGATTAATGTTGGCTGCCACACCCGCAGGAGAGAAATAGTCTCCCCAGGGAAACTCAAATGAAGTTTCATTAGTAGCCCAATGACCAGGGGAAGTTAAGATTTCAAAGGGTTGTTGAATGGCTGAAAACCTGAACTGCTGAACACAGCCCTCGAAAATTGGTAACATATGCACAGTAAAGAGTAATACATAATTGTTATGATTGCAATAGTTATGCGTGTTCTATATAAATTGATGTATTTCAGGTAAATGGACAGATGATGAAGTTACCATATATTAGTGGTACTAAACTTTCAATAGAGAAACATAACAACAATATATTAGTGAACACAGATATTGGACTACAGGTATCAATATACATACAAAGAAAACATGCCTTTACCATGTTTGTTTTTTATAAATACATAATTTTTATTTTTTTTGCATTTATTTTTTATGCTGAGTATACCAGTCGTATTTGAACCTGGTGACCAGATTAGATGCCAAGCGTACAAACCACTAAGCAACGGAGGCACACAGGACTGGGGTATTGTAAACGGAAATAAAAAAAGGATTTTCTTATAATATTTGCAATTTTCTTAATAAGATAATGAAAAATCGGACAAGGCAGGCAGCACTCAACTGAAACTAGTGTGTGTTCATGCGCAATATTTCATGGACCCTTACCAATCTGTTTTACATTACTTGGTTCAGATAAATGTGAATGGCTATCAAATATGCATAATTTTGCAAGAGTTGCTTCCCTTAGACTATTATACAAGCCTTTATTGTTTACAAGTTGTTACAGTATTTTGTCAACACACCAACTGGATGCTAAATTTTGATTACTTCAATCTTCTGCTGTTCCCCACCTTTGGGACTCAACTGAAGTGCTCAAAATGCATCATTCAGCAGATCGGTTACCAAGTTATTGCATTTTGAAAATAGCTGTTTAAGGATAAATGTGGCTTTAACTACAAAATGATGACATTTTCAGTTTGTGTGGGATGGAGCAAGCCGAGCGGAGTTATCTGTTCCTGGACGGTATAAACACAGAACATGTGGTCTTTGTGGTAACTTCAATGGTTATTCACACGATGATCTACGTACAGAACAAGGGGAGATAACTAGCTCCATGTCTATATTTGGCAACAGTTGGAAGGTAGGTGTCATCTATCATTGGGATGTTCCAATTGTGATAACTCTTTACATCATGGAGATGCCAAATATCCACACATGTAAGGGGTCTTTATGTAGATATATAATGGGAGTCAATCTCAAAGTTATTTTCTAATTATCAGAGATCACTTTCTATTTACCGGTGTAACAGGCCCCGTCTTCCCCCAGTCAGTTTTATCCCCCGGGGAATAAACTGGGCGGGGGATAAAACTGACCATTACACCGGTACATGTACATAATCTTCATTTTGAAAAATTCAGTTATAGACTTGATCTAAAGGCTGATGGATGAATTCACAAAACAACAATACAAGGTTCCAGTATGTTATTAATGTTATCAATTGTGAATTCACATAATTATGAAAATAAAAAACACTGAATCATACCTGACCTGCAAACAAAACTTGGTGATTGTGCACAAATATTAACTTGTCTGTTAATATCAGAAATCATATTATATGCAAAATGGTTAAATTATGGAATTGAGGGTTGATTAACAGTGTACACTATATTGTAGACGAGTGATCAGACGGCTGATAATTGTGCAGATGGTGTGGATGTAGATCCGTGTGTTGTACGTGGATACCGTGCACGACGTCAGGCTGAAACATTGTGCGAGATGATAAGGGT
The DNA here is from genome assembly GCA_963678985.1 of Spisula subtruncata. Taxonomy (NCBI): domain Eukaryota; kingdom Metazoa; phylum Mollusca; class Bivalvia; order Venerida; family Mactridae; genus Spisula; species Spisula subtruncata. The sequence goes on along the minus strand of OY787664.1, from coordinate 25,366,239 downwards.
AAGATAGGTACTTTATCATCATAGTTACACAGAGAAGTTCAGTGCATCCTCAACTTGGCGACCCTCCTTAGAGCACCTATCTCTCTTAAGCAGTTTGTTCCAGAATTAGCCATTTTCAATATACTTTACCACTCAAGAGCGAAAAACTCTGTACAGTTAACAAACTTTGTGTTTCCCAATCAGTAGAGAGGTTGTACTGTAGTCCATTTGACAACAATTAAATGTACAGGAATTGGTCGTGATAAATAACTGAAAAGTTCTTTAGTAGCAGCATTTCACTTGAATATTTTACTTAGCGGTAGTTGCAGAAATATAGTTGGTGATGTGTTCTCTCCCTTTCATATAAGTTGTCCCTCTTTATCTTTGCATAATTGGTTGTTGAAAGGGAGATAATTTGTGTAGAAAGTCAACGACAGATGTTAATCTCCCAACACGATTAAGCCCTGTCAAATAATTAGGGGAGTATAGATGTACCCTTGTCTGTCTAAAAATGTTGTGTCGTCCATATCTTAAAAAGTAATTGGTAATTGTGCTGCAGTCAAGAATCTTCATAGGAATATTAGTTAGTATGTGTTACTGTGTACCTATATATTTTTTATTTCAGAGTCCCTGGTTTTCAGCTTGTCATTCTATCGTATCATTTGAGCCGTACTATGCATCATGTGTTTATGATCTATGTGCATGTGTGAATCAGAGGGCGTGTTTATGTGATATCCTGGCCACATACTCCAGTCAATGTGCTAAATCAGGGGTCAGACTACAGTGGAGGTCACATACATTTTGTGGTAAGCAGGACTTTCAACTCTTCAATGCATGTATTTTGACTTATGAATTTTGTGCCAGTTTCGACTCTCTTGAAAATTTAAACCAAAAAGTCAAAATTTGCTTGCTGAATCTAAGAGTCATGCATTCTTTTGATGACACATGGAAAACTGAGGCTATTGTCATTGGCAAGCGTCAGTCACACTGTTTCAAAGTTTAGTTTACTAGTTTTCCTTGTTGACATACTATCGTCTAGGCATTATGAAAGTTTTATCAAACCTGGTGTGTTCAGTCACATCTCAAACTAATGTTTGAATCAGAATGGGGACACTCTTCTAGCCAGTGGCAGCTGTACTCCAGTCATTCTTTATGAGCCAACATATTTATCTAGTTTGATTTCTGCAAATGTTTAGGTGATTCTGCCAGACTTATTTAGGATAGAAACAAGGAACATCTAATATAAGCAAGTAGTCTAGTTGCATTTCTTAACTTTTTTCACTGAATTTATTTTTCATCAGAAACTTGTGGAATCAGCTGCATACTCACATATAGGGCTACACACCTGCAAGAATTATTTTTATGCGTTTTATTTCCAGCCATGGACTGTGACACAGATAAAGGATTCGTATTTGATGATTGTGGACCAGTGTGCCACCGGTCATGTGATAACTGGCAGACACCGCTAGGTACCTTGACAGACAACTGTAATAAACCTTGTGTAGCCGGGTGCCAGTGTACGGCCGATAAAGTTGTTCACAATGGAGAATGTATTCCTATTAATCAATGCCCCAATTACAATACACTGACTTAATACAAAATGATTAGCGCATTATTTTGTAAAAACGAAATAAAAACAAAACATGTTTTGTAAAATTGAACATTACAATGTTTGTTTTCATTCACCGTTTGGGACTTTACAAATTACATATCTATTTATTCAATGGCTTTGTATACAAGTACGTTTTTTATTTCGTAATTGGTATGATGCACCCTGGTATCGACCCATGGACCTTACACACTAGAAGCAGACACTCTACAAACCAAGCCTTTGGGGAGTCGAGGAGAAGCAAAAATGAAATACTTTACTTTTAATCAAGTTTATTTGCAGTTTTAGACCAAATTGGTCATGACATAACCAGCTCTAACAGACAATCAAAACAGGTACATGCATAAAATATAAGATAATACAATAGTTTGAAGAATATCTTAGAAACAATAGTACAGTAGTTAGATATATATACAAACTGGTGACACAATATAGATACTGTAAAATCATTTAGTTTGGATGGGATGAAATTTTGCGGTTTTGGTAAAGAAGACCATTTTGATGGGACGTTAATTCTTGGATTTTGCATTTCAGGTCATAAAATACAAGGGTCAAAATTATTGTTCGATGGGATTTGATAATTTTAATAGAGGGGGAACCATAAAATCCACAAAATTTAATCTCCACGAAAATTAATGATTTTACAGTTTTTGATATTTTCATACTGAAAATGTGTCTATAATCCTTACGTACAATATTGCCAGGTTTGTCTGTTATATTCACCTTTCATTCTCTAAATACATTTTGGTATTATCAAATTCATACACACGTAAAATACCTCATCACTTACATTTAAATGTTTATGTTTACATTTGAAACATACATACATTTCATACAATTTAGGTGTGGTAAAATTTTCAGTCATCTAATCACAATCAACCGATGCCACCTATCAGCAATATCATAATCAGTGAGGACATACTTAAGATATTTCAGCTAAGACTGCAAGTAAATATATGTCAACGAAAACTGCAACTAGTTTCACACAAATATGAAGTTGCATGGAAATTACTCATTCTCGGCTTGAGCTTCAAGCATGTTTTGTTAAAATTAGTCAAAGAATAAAATACTTAAGTAAACATGTTTTTTGACATTTTTTTCTTGCAGTCTTAGCCAAAATGTCACATGGTATGTCCACCCTGATAATACACATTTTGATTTAAAGCAAGTTTTAACATACAACTAATCATGATTATATAAATGCATGCATACATAATTATGTTGAGTATAAAAACAAAAAGTAAGTATTTTTTGGTTTGATTTTGACGGAAATCAATATTGAGCAACGTAGGATAAGATATTGTTTTATATAGACGTATTATGCTATACAAATATGAATACTATTATATATGATTGCTTGCTATAGTCCAAACAAATTAACATGGTCCTCTTGCCTTGTATTTATAAGCATTAATTTAACAGTTTTCTGTCATTACAAACTATAATATGAAATAAAGGGGCAGGAAACTCTAATGTTAAATTTCATATTCAACCTTTGTTTTCTTAAGCAAAGAGTATAATTAGAGGTACTTCTTGTGTATAAACGTATTGTCTAAATGACCAAAAAAGGTACTGTGACAAATTTTTGCAGAAATTGAAATATTCTGGAAACCAGGAGCTTATTATATCAATGCAGGTGGACCAGTTTATAATGTTTGGACTATAGTCTATACATGTAGTAGGTTATTACAATACTGCCTTCGTGGTGGAAAGAAAACATAAGGGCCAGTCATGATGGCTGAATATTACTCACCTGATACTGGCTTTATTATCACTTACCTGAGTGACATTGCCGTAAGTAGCACTCAGGTGAGCTTAAATACTGCATATTATAATTTGTAGCTTAAAAATAAAATACAAGAAAATAACTCAATGAAACATAGACATAATTTGTTTTAGAACTACAAATGAGCATGGTCAAACCTAACCAAAGCAATTTCGTACATCTATGTACAGATGCCGTGTAATTATGCAATACATCTAAAACATACTGTATAAAATAAATATTAAGTAATTCTGCATATCAATAAAAAATATTTGGTTTTGCTTTAATAATATGCGTATTTAAAGTAAAAGCAATATCTTTAACAATTCATCATTTTGTAAGCTCTAAAGAATACAGCACATTTAATGTGAAAAAAATACACTCAGCCTAAAATTCTTTCTTAAAAAAATACAACAAACATAATGTTTTTTTCTATAACATACAGTTAACAAAATATTTTCAGAAAAATAAACATACAATTCTTAACTACATGTTTACTTAAACTAGTTTCATATAGAGGAGAGTTTACTACAAACCTCCGAAAATATAAATGAGCTCTGCTGTGAGATTTCCAACTGCTTATGGCAAGCCAAATGTCCAATAATTTCGTAAACCCATGTTCACGGGCGTAAAACTAGGTTTTACGGTCGATAAACTAGGTTTTACGAACATAAAACCAGGTTTTACAAATGTTAACCCATATTTTCGAGCGAAAACATAGGATAACGTCATAAACCATAGTTCACGCTCGTAAACATAGGTTCACGTTCGTAAACATAGGTTCACGTTCTTAAACCTATGTTTACGGTCGAAAACATGGGTTGTATTTCGTAAACTATGGTTTACGAGCGTGAACCAGGGTTTACCAGCGTAAACATAGGTTAATGGTCGTAAACACAGGATAACGACCGAAATCAGTAGTTAAATCGAGAAACCTAGTTTATCAAACGTAAAACTAAGATTTTCAAATAAACTATGAATTTCGGGCGTAAACATGGGCTTACGGATGTGAACCCATGTTTACGCTCATAAACCCATGTTCACGTTCGTAAACCCATGTTCACGGGCGTAAACCCATGTTTACGGTCAAAACACAGGTTAATGTTCGTAAACCGGGTTCACGAGCGTAAACATAGGATAACGGCCGTAAACATAGGATAACGGTCAGAATTCATAGTTCAATCGAGAAACCTAGTTTATCGAACGTAAACCCATGTTCACGAGCGTGAACTATGCTTTACGACTGTTATCCTATGTTTTCGCTCGAAAATACAGGTTAACATTCGTAAAACCTGGTTTTACGTTCGTAAAACCTAGTTTATCGACTGTAAAACCTAGTTTTACGACCGTGAACATGGGTTTACGTAATTATTCGACATTTGGCTTCGTAAACCCATGTTCACAGGCGTAAAACTAGGTTTTACGGTCGATAACCTAGGTTTTACGAACGTAAAACCAGGTTTTACGAATGTTAACCCATATTTTCGAGCGAAAACATAGGATAACATCGTAAACCATAGTTCACGCTCGTAAACATAGGTTCACCTTTCGTAAACCTAGGTTTACAGTCGAAAACATGGGTTGTATTTCGTAAACTATGGTTTACGAGCGTGAACCAGGGTTTACCAGCGTAAACATAGGTTAATGGTCGTAAACATAGGATAACGACCGAAATCAGTAGTTAAATCGAGAAACCTAGTTTATCAAACGTAAAACTAAGATTTTCAAATAAACTATGAATTTCGGGCGTAAACATGGGTTTACGGATGTGAACCCATATTTACGCTCGTAAACCCATGTTCACGTTCGTAAACCCATGTTCACGGGCGTAAACCCATGTTTACGGTCGAAAACACAGGTTAATGTTCGTAAACTATGGTTAACGGCCGTAAACATAGGATAACGGTCGAAATTCATAGTTCAATCGAGAAACCTAATTTATCGAACGTAAACCCATGTTCACGAGCGTGAACTATGGTTTACGACTGTTATCCTATGTTTTCGCTCGAAAATACAGGTTAACATTCGTAAAACCTGGTTTTACGTTCGTAAAACCTAGTTTATCGACCGTAAAACCTAGTTTTACGTCCGTGAACATGGGTTTACGTAATTATTGGACATTTGGCTCGCCATAACCGCTTGATGAAATATTGATTTTTGAGAAACCCATATTTAGTTCAGAGCACATATTTTTTTGAGAAAAATTGGGAAAAAATATTTTTTGTTTGATGATGTCACACTATGGGTGTTCTGTAACATATTAAAAATCTAGGTCCTTACATGTTTGTAAAAGTCTATTATTTTGAGGTAAAACCTTACAAAATATAAAAGCTAAGCATGATTTTTTGGAATCAGTAACCCACGTCACCATTTATAGTTTTATAGGATACAATTATATTGTGATAGGCACGTTGTTACTTGTAGTTTACGATATTAAAAATCATTTTCCATACCGTTGCCTAAAATCCGATATTTTGGGGCAAAACCTGTCAAAATCTAAATAAAACCGCAAATTTTGGGAATCTGTTGATTACAATGTCATAAAAGAATATATTTGATTTTTTTTTTAAATTGTGGTAGGTACATAGTGCATTGCAGTTTAAGATATCAAAATTATAGTGCCAGAATATTTTGCTAAATGATGGTATTTTTGGGGTAAAATGGTGTAAAACATAAACGAAAAGGAAGAATTTTGAGAATTGGTTAATTATTTTGTTGAGTTTACTTAAAAAGTCAAATATCAAATTAGTTTACAATACATCCTTGAAGTGTCATTATCCAACAAATTAAATATGTGTATTTTATTTCCTATTTCTTATTGGACGCTTATATTAGGACCTGTACTAATTATATGACGTTACCAAATTTGTTTATTTTTTGTGACGTCAATGACCTCATTTTGAGCGTCAGTTGTAATTTCATGCCTCTAGTTTTCATTTTGTGATAGCATGTCACTAAATTGGACAATTTTTAAAAGTTATACCTTTTTGGAATCCTTAAACATTACCCTACACAATCCTACCAAAATGTGAAGATGTGAATTTTTGACATCAGGTTGGAAATCGCACAGCAGAGCTCAAATAATGTTTATGAAGTACAGTCAAATATGTGTCAGCTGATATAAGAAACCATATTCTTGAAACAGTCAAGACACACTCAAGAAAACATACTGAGGGTTGCCTGCAAGGCTGTAGTAACTGCTTATAATTAAAGAAGGACATACAACCGTCTTGCAGGCAACACTCGAAATTTAATTTATAACATGTATGTACATGATGCTTATACATAACCAGAAATTACTCAAACAAATTATCCTGGTCCCCTTGCCATCTATTAGCCCAATTTAACTGTTGCCTATATTCAACTACAGCCTATGTTCTCATAAGCAGCCAGTATCATAAATATGCTGGAGGCGTACTATTAACACTTAATAATGACTGGTAAAGCATGACTTTCTCATGAAAATTGATAAATTCTCCACAAGAAGCTTGTAATATATTCAAGTGTAAATGCCAAGGACCAGGTAAAATTGTTTGGATAAACACAATAAAATCTATATTTGGGTGTGGGTATTGCACTGTTATAGCTGCAAGTCGTATATATTGTAAGTATAACTTGTATATTTAGGTCAGTCAACTATTTACATAACATGGTGGACATAAACATTGTTATTTCTCTTATCAATTCTCAAATACAGAATTTTTAAATTAAAATGAGAACGGTCATAAACATAAGCTTGTCCATCAGGTAAACTATGTTCATCAAGGTTTAACTGGCAGTGTTGTCATTAGGAGGCGGCAGGAGGCCAATTTGACTGCCTCAAATGATATTTGGGCCGGCTCAAATATACCCCAGCAGCTGCCTTCCACCTTCAGTGCTCAGGTACCGTGGCCTCCTTAAATGTACAAAAAGCCTCCTACATGAAATCATAGTGAAAACCCTGACTGGGTGTAACAGAGTTAACTATAATCCGCCCTGTTCTTTGGAATGGAATAGTATTTACTCATTGAATTGACAGTACACATGCAATGTATAAATGAATGTGTGGCTTAAGTATGGCTTTTCTCAGCCTTTTATCTGATAAAAGCTATGTTTTGATGCTTAATTGTTTGTATACATGTGACTGACCTATATAAACAAAATGTAAGTAGATGTGTTAATTATGCGGCATATATTCAATGGACACTGAAAATCTTGTTTAAAATAAATCGATAAAACAGTCATGGCACCAGGTGACTTAGAGAATGATTACAATAAAACAAAAGTTTGAATACTAAAACATACATTAATATTCTCTTTAACATGATTTGTCTTTTGACAAACTTTTGTTGATAAAATCATCCTTAACAATGTGAAACAAGTACCAGTAATACACATGAATTGCAGAAATTCCACAAAAACTGGTTTTCCAACAAGGGCAGTCACTGATGAATATTGCTTCAGGCAAAAGTGATGTGATAATTCCACTGATTACTGACCATGTCAAGATGTTTGATGAGAGAAATAGGGAGAAATATAGAAATAAACACTGCACACAGTCATAATGCCACATAATGCCATTTTATAGTGAACTTATCATTCCACCAGAGTGTTTGAACTGGTAATATATAATTATGCCTGTCTTATTTCAGCAATAAGCTGACTGGCAAAGGTCATGCTCGGCTATAAAAAGAGATGTTTGTAAAACATGTATGCCCTCATGGCAGCCTATTTTTGTCGGAAATGGTAAAGGTCACAGTGGCCCTGTCCTTTAACCTACTGACCTTAAAGTCAATAGGGTCATCTACTGTTGCTGACCGACCTTCATGTAAAGTTTGAAGATCCTAGGGCAAAGTGTTCTTGTCTTGAGTTATTGAACAGAAACCATTTTGGTCTATTGACAGTAACAAACCAACCGACAGACCGAGCGAGGAACATGTGCAAAGCAATACAGCCCTCATCACAGATGGGCGTGGAATACGAATTATTGAAATACATGTAATTTGGTATAGACTAGCTAGACTATTAACGGACATCAAATATTGAGTCCCCGGACAAGAGATGATTCTAATACAATATCAAAGTCATTGAGTGTATCTAGTATATGGACGATGAATGTGATTAAATCTCTATCACGCATGAATGATTTCTCCTCGTACATCTGGGCAGTCACAATGTTTCTGGCAATCATAGGCAACCATTTCTGTAAGGTATGCTCCCTGGAATTATAAAGACAAATAACTTATATTATATATGAACAAGAGATGTTTGTAACAAGAATCAGTCATAGACAGCCATATCCCCGCTGAAGAGAAGATAATCAACAAGGGGCCATAACTCTGACAAAAAGTTTCATCAAAAGCCGTTTAGAAATGTAGTTGTTGCACACAGAACCTCGGATGGACTGACGCTTACCATTACTAAATCCCCTTCACCTTAGACCGTACGACATCCAAAAGTCATCTATGTTAGTCAGGACGACCTTAACAAAATAGGGAGTTGTCTATTGATGATGACCAATAAGCCTGTAAAGTTTGAAGGCACTAGGCCTATCCTAACTGAGTTAAACTCATCATTTGAAAATAATTTTGGCTTTGGACAGAAGTGAATGGTGTCAATAGAGCCAATCTAAATATCATCGAAAATTAAATTTCGAAAATTAAATTAGGCTGAACATTTTTGCCAAACAAGTGTCCTTCAGCCACATTGTTTCTATATTTATCAAAGAAACCCCTTCAGAATGTATTATAACTGGCAAAAGCTTTGCCGAATATTGGGATATTTTCATAAAATGTTTTTTGTTATTTTCGTCAGAAGTTTTCCTGAATTTAAATGGGGCTCTGTGGACATCCCTGCATATCTATTAAGTAAATGATCTTTTCTATCCATAGTTCGGAAATTGATCTTACCTTATAGCGACACAAATAAACATCTGAAGTTTTCCATCTTTACCGACGTTATCAGCTGCGTTGTTGATCTTAGTTAGTAGGTTACAGAACATCCAGAATCCCGCACGATCTAACTCTGTACCTGGCACTCGTACTTCTCCTTCCATTGATGATTCCAGGTGAGATTTTACTTTCTCTATAAATAGGAAATAAAGACAATATACAGTAAAACGTTGGTGCTTCAAACTGCTTTTGGACCAGGAAAAAAAGCTTGAGCTATCTACCTATTCAAGACATCTTCTGTATACTAGTACATCATCAGTTCGCCAGCACCAAAGAACCTGTTTGAGGTGTGTTTAGAGGCAAAACTGTTCTTGATATAGAAGCTTTACTGCACTATGTTATACTATTCACACAGAACACACAATCAGTAACTCAGTGGTTAGTGCACTTGCCGTCTAATCTGGCGACCTGGGTTCAAATCCGGGTGGACGTACATACATATGCCTGCCATGTTTCAGTAATAATAAAGCAAATAAAGGCTATGCTCGGCATGCTTGGTATGCTCGGCATGCTCGGCTCGGCAATACATTAAAGTTTTTGTCAAAATTTATTAAAGATCAACGTTTCAGCTTTACCAAGCCCTCATCTGGATTATATTTTAAACAAATTTTAAGGGAAATTTCTTCACAGTATTTTGTAATATGCCAGGAATTGACAATATAAGTTCATACTGTAGCCTTGGTCTTTGATTTGAAGACTCCAGTGATATCAAGTCACATGGTATTGCTAAACTGAATAAATAAGACATGTATGTTGTATACTTACCTAGGTAGTCCCAGATGTAAAATTTATTCCTGAATATTCTTGCTGACCGGAAACCAAACAGAAATATTGATTCAATGCAGGGAACCAGGCCTCGCTCGCCACATAACAGGTACGTCAAATTTCCACGCTGAAATATTCAACAATGTTCATCAGAAATTATGTCATTTCTAAAAACATTTTCAATAAAATATCTCAGACATTTGACCTAACAAGTTTTTTTCAAGAATTAATACCCAACTGTTTTTTTTCTAAAACTAATAAGGACAAAATTTATTTGCCATTCTGATAACTTTGGTGGGAGCATAAAACCAAGAAGTTCTCTGCACTTGGTGAACATGACCATTGGCAATGACATGGAAGAACATGATCTGTCTAAACAGAGAATCTAACCCTGGTCTCCTAGGTGATAATTACATTGATACTGGTTACATGTGCAACCTATGTATGTGGTTGTTGTGATGGCCAAGTGGTCTAATGCTTTCCGTTTTTTATTATTAGGCAATGGTGACATACAGTATAGGATAAATTATACTATATGTAATGCACCAGTCAGTTGCATCCAAGACCCCCCATCCCGTTGGATGGGACTGAATTTTTACTTTTCGTTTTTCAAACCCCTGCCCTTCCATGGCCCTGCGGACAGCTGATGATAAAATTTCCAAGTATTTCCCTGGCAACAGACAACTTAATATTGTTCCCAGGGTATTGGTTTGGAGAAAGTTTTTCCAACATTTCCCCGGCAGAGCAGGGGAAGTTGGAAGGTAAAAACACAGCTGTTTCCCGGCTATCCACCGCCTATCCCTGGGGTTGGGGGGTCGTGGATGCAACTGACTGGTGCATTATACAACAATAGAATCACACTGCAAACACTGACCTCCTTCTCAGGTTTATAATAATGTTTGATGAGACCATTCACAGCATGTCCCAATCTTTCCTGTAAGTCTGGTATCGTTACACAACCTGAAAACAATCCATGATTTATTCACTGTAAAATTACAAAATGTTCCATGGGTTTAATGTTTTCAATATTAACGACTACACACAAGTTTGAAAAATTGGCAAATCATAAGGCTTGTGTACTTAAACACCTCAATCAAAATGCATTAACCTTTATTCTCACAACCTACTTGAGAACAAACATGAGCCTCTCGGAAGCTGTAAATGCTTATAGATAAAGTAAAACATTTTAATGTGCCACGCAAACTGATGGTACACTCATTGCATTTGTAAGTTGGATGCATCCCTGTTGCCCATAACATCAAATGCAGGTGACTCAGTAGACAGCTGTATCTGGGGCATACCTAACACACAATCAGCAAACGTTCTGGGTATATGTTGCCAAGAACAAGCTAAACTCTTTGCTAGAAATATTATGTTCTAGGATAAATATGAAGTTACATACTTTGTTCTACAGGTCGTCTAGGTGACAAGGGTGATCTTGGAGGGGGTTCATTTATTACTTCATCTGTATAATAGAAATAACAAATAATCAGAAATTGCAAGCAATACAGAATTCCCCTACTTGGTTTTCGATGTTTCTGTTGCCATGGCGACCACAATTTTGGTCCAAATAAAAAACAAATACAATGTGCATACATAATCTTCTTATGTGTCCCTATCCACATACCAAGATTAATAATCCTAGCTTGAAAACTGTTCAAGTTATGGAAGGATCTTGACAGCCAGACTGATGGACGGACAAACAGAGGGCTTGTGAATGAGGAATTTCTGATTGAATAGTTCACAGACGAGCAGTTTAATGGATTGAATAGCTATGGAATACACACATGATTATAATAGATACAATATTCATATACCATGTGACATACCTTCTGGTTTACCGTTGCTAGGCAACAATTCAGCAACAAGAAGTCTTTCAATACTCCCATCATCAACACCACGACCTAACCAACGACCACATGGAAATCTGAAATATTTGGAAGAGAAGACATTTACTTTTAATTGAGAACTGAGAACTTTGTCTGTACAGGCTGCTGATTGGTCAAATGACAATAGTTTAATTTCTTATTTTGTCAGTTGGTTTTTTCATTGCCTATTCATATTTCTATTGGTCAATAGCTTGCAAAAAGTTTGCATTGTAAGGACAAGGGTGCAAACACTCCCAATGGACTCTGCTGATTTGTTACAATACAAAGACATGTGTAAACTCTTCTATCGCATAAAAACAACCATTTTGTTTGTTTGTGGAGACTTCATGTTAACAAAATTTACAAATGTTACCTGAAAACAAATTTAGAAATTAGCTCCTATTTCGAGGACCTTCAAATACCTGGCAAACATGAAATTATATGAATTGTTGCAACTTACTTGTAAGTATGTCCAGATATTTCATTCCGTATCAGTATGTATTCTACCAACCATTTAGGCGTGATCCCACTATTATCATGTCCAAGACGTACTGTTGTCAATACACCCAAGTTTTTATGCTAGAACAAAAGACACAACACTTTTTATCATTAAGTAAAATAATGCGTAACTGGTAGTTTTGATCTCATTAATGAATGAAAACTATTGCAAACATAAAAATTAAAATTACCCTGTGAATCTTTTCACAATTGAAGAACAAGAAAAACAACAATCCATTTGATCCATTGTTTGGAAGAAAGTGTCCTTCAACATTTGTTGGTTATTGTATTTATATAAATGGATGCATTTTTTAAGGCATTCCATGTAGAAAGGAGAAGGACTGGTAATGCGTCTTCAATCTCTTCTTACAGCAATGTGTCCACTCAGCCAACTTCTAAGGAGGTTTTCAACAAGGGGCTACAGGCAACCACAGCAAAATTGACTTTTGACACACTCAAGACACCAATTTAAACACCTGGGTGATGTTGATGTCAGTATTATTGTTCAGTTAAATAAGCATTATCCCAGATTGGAGCACACCCTGGGTTTCTTGATCCCTGTGTGCCAATCTTACCTACTGACTATAGCCTCCAAGCTGACACCAAAGACATCTAAAATTAATGATAAAACTATGTTAATAGTGTCTTACCTCAACAGAGAATTCGAGGACACCTTTAGGTATATCAATGATTCCAGTTTCTCCCATATGACCAGCGAACGTGATCCAAGGATTGGCACTTGTAGTTGTACATCCAAACTTCAAGCTTGGATACATCAGTACACGGTAAGGAACAACTGAAATAAAACAAGAGTTTGATCTAAGGTCAAAATCATCAAACATCCTCTATGTATACTGTTACATTGTAGTGATTCTAACGTCAGATGTGTCAACTGAACAATCAGAAAAATCATATGCGGTCAACCATTTTTGCCAAATAAAAGGCCTTCAACCGCATTGTTTCCTTATTTAACTAAGTATTCATTAAGTATTTATTAAGATATTCCTTCAAAACACAGTAAATTGACCATAACTTTGCCATGTCTCAAGATATTGTCATCAAATAACTTTTTGGTCAGAAATCATGGCTCTGTCAAGATATATGCAAAATCAATATTACAGATTAATCTTGAAGATTAACACCCCTGTAACATAATTATTTCATCCTTCGCTCTTGTTTCATGGCAACAAAATAGTCATTAATGATAAGGTCGCAGCAACCTTGACCTTTAACCTACTTATGGAAAAATATATTGATGCGATAGGGGTCAACTTCAGATACAAGGCAGTCTTATAGTGATATTGATAAATAAATCTATTAAAATCAACAAAAACATATTTTAAACAAAATTTAAACTACTTATTTGCCTCTGTATACTGACATGGCTATCATGAATGCCTGGGGCAGTAGCTATCCAAATTTTTAACACTATCAGGCCTGGTAATTTGCAATCATTCTCCGGCTTGAAATGCATGTCTTTAAGTCTGAAACTCAAGTTCTCAATATAAATGAGAAGGAAAATTCAGGATTCGAATCCTAAAATCAGGTTCAGACAAGAAAAATCAGGACTATTGATGGGAACAGGAGGGCCACAACTAGATTTAAATTTTACTTCTATGTATACTTATATATCCTACCTGTGTTGGTGTAAGCATTTGTAAAACAGAAGTAATCCATAGCATTAAGTGACAGTAGATGATATAGAAACTGTTCCCGTTCTTCCTCACAACGTAGGAATGCATACCGCTTGTATAGGCTCCTGTAATATACAGTATATATCAGTGAAATAACTCATTGTGTCACAATAATACAGAATAAGGCACTGCCTTAATGGGGTATTATATATGGTTTTTCTCGCAGCGTAGGAAGCATTTTGTTTGACAGATTCCTGTAACAAACGAAAGCGTGATAAAATAATATATCTAGGGTACCAGGTCCTGTCTACATTTGAGATTTAAAACTTAATACATTGTATTTTTAAAGCAGATAACCTAGTTATTTAAATTGCCAAGAAAGCAACTTTGGTTTGTGTTTAATAGCGAGTGTTAAATTTATATTATGTTTAAAAGTTTACCTCAACAAATATGAATCTGAGAGTAATTCTTTAAGGTGTGAAGACAACATTTTCTTCTCTAAGGACAATCTCACCCAGGCTCTGGCACATCCTACATCTGTTTTAATATCACTCATCTCTTGCACTTTCCTATAAAACAATAATGGTACAAATAAACAGAATGGTTTTTGACATAAGAAGTGTGTCTCTCACAAAGGGTAATAAATCTAACAAAAATAAATCTAACCTAAAATTCTGACTAGTGTTAGTAACAAGTAGGCATGTGAAGTTTTATTGAAATTATACCTGTGGTTATGAATCTTTGTGAAATCTAGACAGACAATTGTTCAGTGATCCAGCACAACTGCGATACGTTTCCTGCACTATACATGTTAGCGTGAGACATAATTACTTAATGTTTTTCACCATGGATATTTCCATGTCATTTCAGGCATCATAAATTATGGTGTGTGGAAAGATTAGGGATTTATTTTTTAGTTTTAGTGGATTTCTTTGTAGGCCTATATCACACTAGAGAAACTGTTAGGGATATTTATAAATTCACAAAATTTGCCAATATTACTACATTGCTAACTTAACCACTTATGCAGGACTGTAAATCATTGTATACTTGTGTGATCCTTATTTTTCAATGGCGGTATCATAATTTTTTTAAAGGTATGAATTTGAAAATATTAGCTATTTGCAAAGGACTAAACTTGTGAATATTAGCAAAAAAAGATGTTTCAACAGGAATGTACAAACAACACACAAAACTGTTAAGTTACCTCATATCACAGGCTAAAGTTTTAGGTAATGGTTTCAACACAGGAAGTTCTATGTTACCACGGCTACCAGTACGACGATGACCACGCCTTACATTCTTATCCTCTGTCAGTGCCATTGTTGATAAATCTAGGAAAATGTGAAAACTATTAACAGGTGTATAATGTTAAACAAATTTGGTTATAAAGTCATTAATGGTCAGAGAAAAAAAACTTTAATACACTTAACCTAATTTCTAATTGGCCACCAAATGAAATATTATATTTTGCGATATATTCAATCAATATTTCTAAAATTGTGGTTATTTTCATTCCATGCACTTGTCTTTCATTTTCAAGAATTAAATTAGGCATGCATGTATAAAATCATCCATGTGGAACAGTTAGTGCAATATGGCTTACATGCACGTAATTCACGTGCCAGACGTGTTTGATTTTTGAAATTAGTCAAAATGTATTCTCTGCCAAATGGCGTAATGAAAAGCATTGATACTGGCGAAAATAATATGGGGCGAGTTGTGGCCGTTAGAATGACGAGTACCAGCACCAAAATCCAGACATGTACGTCAAAACGTCATTTTGATATAATATTTCAGATGATATGATATTTTTTAGTGTGGCCAATTAGAAATTCGGTTGAGTGTATTTATTTATATCACAACAAATATTGTTTATTTGCCTTTGAATTGGGCCCTAGTAGATTTGATTTTTAGGGCATGAGTACAAATTGAGGGACATTTATTATTTAACAATTATCAAACAATTATTACCTATTACAATTTTGTACCCAGGCGTAACAAATTTATAACATCATAAATAACATTATATTGCAACATTAAAAAATTTACACAAAATACCTCAGGAAACGCATGGTCCCATGCAAAATAAAGAAAAATAACTTTTGCTATGCTAGTACATAAATAATTCTAGTCAAATCTACACTACACATGCAAACATGCAGTTGCAGAAACTGGGGACAATTAAACCATGTATACACAAAACACAACTAAAATGAGTTTTTTTGTCACAAAAAAGTATACCACTGACAAAGGGCCATAACTCCAGTAATAATCATTAGAATTCCTGACAAGATGCATAATGAAACTTTGTACCAAAACTTTGTGCGACATTTCATTGAAAACATACAAGTGGATATGGAGAAAAAAAGTTGCAACATACATGCAAATATCCCAAAACAAAATGCCTATCACCCCAGTAAATGAGGTAGACATAAATAAGTGCAAAAGAAAAAAACTAAGGATACTGAATGCATATCTTAAATCTGTTATAAGTTGTGATTGAAAATAATTAAAACTGAACAAAAATCACCTTGGTAATAAAAAATGAGCATATCTTTTCACAGTCATGTGTACTACATCAAGACAAACATCTAGACCAAAAGCACCTGACAAGCCACTGACTGAGTGAGTACAATAAATGGCGTGTACAATACATCAGGGGTCCTAGAGAGGCATTATGCCCAATCAGTAAAATTAAAAACACAAGTATGTTTCCGGTGCCATTACCAAAGTCACCCGCAGGTAATAGTATCATTGATAAATACTAAAAGAAAAAAACTGTTAAATTTTTCTTTTTCTATAACGAAAGAAAAATATAACTTTTACGATTTTTTCCGTTATCAATGATACAGTTACCTGTGCAGCCACCACTATCCAAAAACAGTGTTCTATTGAAATTTTTTTGGGTAATAACTAATTTCAAATGATCATAAATCAAATACAGACTAGTAGGACCCCTGAATATACATATATAATGGTAATGAACTACAACATATACCACCTACTTTGATATCTTTTACGAAGAATACACCAGGCTAAGGCTGTTAAATGTTATACAGATTTATTAAAATAATACAAAAAAGTACACAGCAAATGCCATGAAAACCAGCCTTAACTAAATCTTCAACGCCCCTTCATCGTCTTTTTCAAACAAGGGCTGTCACTGGTATAGGTTTATATCAAATGCCATGAAAACCAACCTTGAATAAAATTTCAACGCCCCCCCCCCACATTCCCGCACTCTGGGTTACCAATTCTAGTTTGGCAGGAAACATTCACAAGCATTTCATGGCCATGGCTAAAACATTTGGTTATATATGAACAACACACTATTGACAAATGCCTTCCAAATTCACCTTACAGTGTCTAATTACATACTAGGAACTAACAAAACTAATACACTTTTTTAATCTAAATACATAGTGTTAATAGAATACACCTCTGCACAAATGTTAATTATCATATTGTGTGTTAATTAATTACCACACCTCTTGTTAATAAAGGACAGCAGTTGCTCAAGTTTAGTAAAACAGTAAAACTTTGTAACCAGAGATGCTAGTATTGAAATAAATAATAAACCTACATAAATATAACACATTACAATTATACTATACAAGATAAGAAAATATAAAAAACTAGACAAAAACTCATAATGCAGAAAATTTTCCCACAATGATTCTAAAAACTAGTAGACTAACTTTACAGACTTACAAGAGGCATGTTATATTCAGAACATTTATTGAAGACATAAATTGGTGTAGAGTTAAACCTGTTTTAAGCAGCTAATTAAAGAATTCATTACACTTTATTTAATAGTCTTCAAATAGAAAGGTACACAAGTGTAAAGGCTAATTTAAAACAAGAGCAATGATGAGTGCTGGATGCTAGACATTCTCTTTTTTGATAAAGACAAAAGCTGATAACTCAATAAATATAGGTCACAGAGTTATCAGACTTGCCAGTATGGACCCCTTGTGATGGTGAATAACTATGCTAAGTTTCAAATGGAGACCTTTCATGGTGTTAGAATGCTCCGTCATGACAATACCTTAACTTTTTTCTTCGAAATATTGAGCTAACAAGTGTATTAATTAAATATTGATACATTTATTAATATGTTTGAATGTTTGCTGTTTAAGACAAGTAGCTACATCATTCAAGTGACCATTAACACATTTTTGACTGTATTCACTACTGTGTTACAACATACAGCAAGATTCCCTTTATGTGCTATTCATGACAATGAAGTGTTGAATAAGGCAAAGAAGATGTCCTGTGATAGACAGTGCTAAGGTACTAATGATGAGTATTGAATGTTGTGTATGTCATGTCTAAGTAATATAATTATAGTTTACAAGGCTAACAGTACATGAAAATTTACTGTCTAAAAGATCTCTTATACATCTTTTCCTCTTTACATGTACCAGACAAATACCAGACCAGAATTCAAAGTTTTGAATTAGGACAGAATTTTAAAGCTAAAGCATTACACTGAATTTACACCCCATTAATAGATGTCTAGAGTATCACTGTAGAAAGCTTAAGACGAGTGATATAACCAAGAGCATTGGCACAATGTCTGATTTTTTCATTTTCTATAGTTTGTAACTGCAGCTTAGTGTAATTTGTAAAACAAGTTACACAGTAAATTCTTTACAAGGACCATTAATAATAGATTCAGTTGCAATATTTAACTAAGCAAGTCTTTCATTCTATGTATTGAAACATTTACTACATATATATCTGCATGCAAGCAATTTGACGATTAAATGTGTGGATTAAGTGCAGGAGAAAACATGTTTCATGCAGAGTAAAACGTCAATATTTGAAGCCATTCAAATAAAAGCCATTTAACCCAAAGCCACCAAAAGATCACTGAAGCAAACAACAGACATATAGGAGAATTTAGTAGTCATTGACCCCACAACAGACAAGTACTGCAGTATTTAGTAGTCATTGACCCCACAACAGACAAGTACTGCAGTATTTAGTAGTCATTGACCCCACAACAGACAAGTACTGCAGTATTTAGTAGTCATTGACCCCACAACAGACAAGTACTGCAGTATTTAGTAGTCATTGACCCCACAACAGACAAGTACTGCAGTATTTAGTAGTCATTGACCCCACAACAGACAAGTACTGCAGTATTTAGTAGTCATTGACCCCACAACAGACAAGTACTGCAGTATTTAGTAGTCATTGACCCCACAACAGACAAGTACTGCAGTATTTAGTAGTCATTGACCCCACAACAGACAAGTACTGCAGTATTTAGTAGCCATTGACCCCACAACAGACAAGTACTGCAGTATTTAGTAGTCATTGACCCCACAACAGACAAGTACTGCAGTATTTAGTAGTCATTGACCCCACAACAGACAAGTACTGCAGTATTTAGTAGTCATTGACCCTAGCAGATGACTTTCTAGCAGAAGCCCTCACAACAGACATTAGCAGGAGAATTTAATTATCACTGACCATAGCAATAGACATTAACATAAGAATTTAGTTATTTCTGGCCTCAACCACAAAATTAAACCCCAATTGACTAAGTATACCAATAAATAAGTCTATTTACAGCGTCTGACATACTTGCTTTCATATTCATGCAGTCAGGAATAAGAGTTTCGGGATGTTAACTGGCATATTGAATGATTTCTGATAATTTGTGAAAATTGGACCTTGTAACAAAATCTTATATCCTGGAAAATACTTCCCATGGAATAGACTTTTTCACCAAAACCATCAAATTTTGCCCCATTGAAATTAAATGTTTCTTCACCATCATGACTTTAATTAAAGTAATTTACACTAGTCAGCACTAACTGCAGCACTAATTATTACACTAATTACAGTACTAATTGCAGCACCAATCAAGCATCCAATAACATTATGTTAGTTGATACAGCATGACAGAAATGTTACACTAAAAGCATTCAACCAAATAACCAGCATCTCTGTGTTAAAATGGACAACTAAGTTTGGTCACAAGATTTCTATTGCGCAATGCCTATCTGTTATGATCATAAGCTTTTTTGTTCAACTGAAACAATTGTAAGTGATTTGTTATCGCTGCCTAATTGACCAATGATATCAGACTTCGAGCTTAACAATCTGATTCCAAAACAAATTTGGTTTCCAAACTGAAGAGTTCTTCAGGTTATAATTAATACACTAAATCAACATGCAGTAGATGAACATAATTTCTAGACTAGCTAGATATAGCAAGTTCTATTAACGACAAGTAAATGTGAAGTGCAAACTATTTTGCAAATAAATTGGCGTTATGCAAACAAAAACTAGAAATTTTGTGACAAAACCAAGTCGTCTCCCTATGAATGTTAATGTAGTGATACAATATTGCACTAAACGAGCAAACTGCTAAAATACAGGGGTGTTTCACTTACTGCATAGAGATACGTATAGATCAGCAAATGAATTGATGTCTAGAGATCGACTTCGTCTCATCCCTTTGGGCACCAACACTAGCAGAGGTAATGATTGGTCAGTTATTTATAGCACACATAATGATTGGTCAGTTATTTATATCACACATATTGATTTGCATAAATTTGCATTTTTTGTGTCAATATAAATATATTATAGATTTGCAAATAGGCTTTTACTGTCATTAAATTTTGTAACAGTAATTGCAACTTTAACGGAAACATATCTCAGCTATGCTCGACAAGTCGATCAAGACAAAAGTAATTTTGAACTCAAATAAATCTCATAAAAAATGACAAATACTAGCTATGGAATACAATTTCAGCAGTATGATAAAGTGAGGCAGTGTAGTGACTGTGAAGACTGGCTAACACCCGGCGCCCCACTTGTTATACTGGCAGTCTTGGACTAAAGTCCCACATCAGGTGCAATTTTTTCTCCTTTGTTACTTTAGCAGTGTTTCGACAAAAAGCTAGCAATTTTAGACACAGCTGCTTCAGAAGCTAGCATTTAAATAGCATATTTCTGTATAGATATATAGCAATTTCTTCTGATATCACAATATAATCATTTTATAATACAAGTCAGGAGATATTAACTCGATCCTTGTAAACTCTGTTAGCAGGATTTAATGGTTGACAAATTGTCTATATTTAAATTCGGCTCTCAGGATACATACGAAGGTAGCATTGAGAATGCACAAAAGATAAATACCAACTTAGCTCCAAACACAAATCCTAAGGACCAATAATGATCAGATTGCTTGCGGATTTTGATAAGGTTTAACGCAAAAAACAATTCATGTATGTATGGTCAGGATCATGTTAATATCTCAGGACTTGAACAAAGAATGAAATAATGTAAAACATATCAGGGGTGTGAATTTCTGTAGCTCATCTCATGAAATTCAAATGACTGTAACTTTGGATTTCTGAAGACTGAACATTCTTTTCAATGTAGCAAATCCAGAAATTCAAACAAATCACACACAAGTTAACAACAAATTGAAGGAAAATTATTCCCTATACAAGAAATAGGAAGAGGCAATTTACATGACAAATCACACCCCTGAAGGAACGAGAGATGTTTGTGAAACATGTATGCTCCCATGACAGCCAGTAAGTTGAAAATGGTAACGGTCAAAGTGACCTTGACCTTTGACCTTCTGACCACAATATCAAAAGGGAGTCAACTACTGTTGCTAGCTAATCTCCAAACAAAGTAAAATCCTAGAAAAAAATGTACTCATGGAAACCATTTGGTCTACCCACTGACTGACATGTGCAAAGCAATACACTCCCTCATCAAAGATGGGGGCATAGGCAGGGGTGTCAACTTATTCAAATTTAAAATTAGGAAAATTGTAAGCCGCCAAACATGTTTTCAAAGCAAGAGGCCTAAGCAAAATTTTTTCTATAAATTATATCAAAGATAATCCTTTACAGCAGATTGAATCCACATAACTTTGCCATTTTTTAGATATTTTCTTCAAATAATTTTTCTTTTGGTCAGAAGCAGTCCCTCTTGCAGTGGTCAGGGATTCTTCTAAGGCATTATGCCCAACCCTGAATACGAATCAGAAGTTTCAATGGTCAATCACACTCCCACCCCACACAAGATCTAAGTTCAAATATTTATTGCTAAAAATCAAATGATAAAACTTCAAATGGCCATTACTTTGTCAATTCTTTAAAAAAAAATCACCAAATAACTTTCATTGTTTGCAGAAAAATTATTATTCCCAATGCAGCAAATCGAGATTTCCAGATTATTACAGAATTGTAGAATCCCTAAGAATCAAGAATTCCAGATAAATACAGAAAATTGACACCCCTGAATGAACGAGAGAAGAAATGAAGGATGAAGATGCTAACCGTGGCAATCCGTTTTATTACCTGGAGACAATAGGTTAGGGTCAACCTGTCTCCCATTATCACTGTTAACATCCTCTATCTCTACGTAGTTCAATAAATGTGACCATAAAGCAGACTTTCCCTGAAATACACAAGTTCATACAAATTATTAGAACCAGTATAATCTCTAATGCGACCATAATGCAGACTTTCCAAAAAAAAATAAAAGCTGCTACAAATTACTTGTACTGGTACTGTCAATCACTTTCTACATGAATTTGGTATCTTTCTTTTTTTCTTTTATAGATTGGTTTGTTTTTTATTCCCCGAGGGGAAGTGGGCCGATCCCGGAGGTACTGCAATACCGGGCCAACCCGTGGCGAGAGCGGAGCAAGCCCCTGACATCTCACCTGTGTCCAAAAATCAGTTTAATATCGAAGTCCCCCAATGGGGGACGTATCAGATATTAAGCTGATAAGAACAGATACTACACTTTGATCTTAGCCAAAAGGCCGAGAAGCGATACCACTACAAAATTAAAATTGGCTTTTGTACGGAGCCTAAGTAAAGTCAGGTGAGGTTTAAGTTTACGCATATTTATGAAAACTTAAACATAAATAAGCATGTAAAATAAATCAACAAAGTAGTCTAACAAAGTGTAATAAATCTAAGTACTTGGGTATATTATTATTCAATGTCATTATTTAATTATTTATGAAGAATATGTCTTATATTTCTAGTAAAATCAATTTAATTCAGGCAGGTATCACACATATGAAATACGTAGGAAATCTAAAAATAGAACAAAGTCATTCTAAAAATAGAACAAGAGCAAAATATAACTAACGTCTTAAGGCCGTTTTATTGTTGAGATGTTTTCTAGTTGGCAAACAGATTGTTAAGACCCTTATCTGTCACTTTACACATACAAAATATTGAGAGTAATTATATATTAAGTTTATATAAAATCTAGTGGTTTTTTATTACAAATAATTGGATAGACGTAATACAAGTTGAATTGATCTTATCAGCTAACAAAGGGATACAAATCCTACAAAATGGATCAACTTTTTATGATTGTAAAGGTGTTTAACCTTTTTCTTTTTCACTTATAAAATCTTAATTAAATGAGAATAGTATAACAAGAAGTTTTGCTTAATAGTAATAAAATATGTATTTATTAAACAAAGGTCTAAAATGATTAAAATTACCTGAGGTTTATATTCACCATTTTTTAAATTTTACAACAAATACTTAAAATACATTTTTGGTCTTTGTTTACAATAAATATCATATTAAATATAATCTACAAAATTTTCTAACAAAAAAGAGCAAAAAAGCATTGAACATTTTTCATATTATATAATCTACAGAATTTTTTAACAATATAAGAGTGAATCAAGACTGCCAAAATAAGGTCAAGTGATATAAGTATGTGGAGAGCATTCCAATACAATATCTAAGCAAGTATGAAATCTTGACAAAATGGTCAATTTAAGTTAACTCTGTATGCATGGACGGACAGGCAAATCACTATATGCCTCTTGGGGTGTATTCGTAACGTGAGTTCTCTCTGTTCCGGAACAGATGGAACAGAGAACAGTCTTACAAACTTTTCTACATTTATTTATTTATTTTATTGTTACTTCCTGTTCTGTCCCTGTTCCATTTTGTTCGTAAGATTCTTGGAGTGGAACATTCGGAACACTGTTCAGAACAGTATATTTTGTTCGTAAGATGCTGGAACAGGAACAGAAGGAACACTGTTCCGAGTATTCCAGAACAGACGCTACAAACACACCCTTGGTCAATACAGGGTATAAATGTTAGTAATAGACCTATTTTGAATATTTATAAATGAATTCAATAAAACAGTTCGTGTGAAACCATCTCACGAACAGCTCAACTGCAAAATGAATTCATGTTCATTGGATAACCTCGTTAAGACTAACTGAGCTAAACTAACAACACAACTCTGTCAAATAACGTTTATATTCAGTAGAATACTGTAAAATCATAAATATTCATGAGGGATGTAATTCTGTGGATTTCGTGGATTTAAATCCCCCATGAGTATTAATGATTCTATAGCGAATGCTGTATCCTCGAAATGATGCCCCAACAAAATGGTATTTTTTACAAAAACCACGAAATTTTGTTCCATTGAAATTTAATGATTTTACAGTAGCTCCTCTCTTCTAGTGCAGTAGATCCTTACTTCCAGATTATTCCCAAGATTTGCCAGTCAGCTTTCTGCTAAAATATGGCATGCATATATGAGTGCCTCCACCTGGATTTGAACACGGATCGCCAGATTAGACGACAAGCGCACTAACCACTGAGCTACGGATGCACAGAACTCCATAGACCATGTATCTTACCTTTTTCGTCTGTAAGCCATGACTCCATATTCTCTCTAACAGATCACAGAGACTGGCTATCAATGTGTTCTCCTCCACGCCAGTAATGTTCCCTTCACTATGACCTAACTCTACCGCTTCCTGACCCATCTTCTCTACCAACATACGCTTTGTCTGAAATAATAACATCCCAATATCATGTCATAAAGCTTATCTGAAAGACCTACCCAATACTCTCAAATTAACTAGACTGTATTCACTGAAGACTTATGCCCAGATGGAAGCAATGTCCATAATAACAAGCTTATTCAATCAGAGGCCATAATTCTGTTAAATTGTTGGATAATGTATAGGTGATTCAAAAATCTCTGTCACAACCGCGTAAACAAACATTCAACCCGGTCAATTATTACAGGTTTCTCGGGATTAAATTATACCATCATAAATACACTTATATGATTAAAACTCTGATGGTCCTATAGCGTTGTGGTTATACTTACTGCATTTAGTTATTAAGAAATGAAACATTCTGACAGTTTTGACAGACATCTTTGAATCGACAATAACATGTTTATGAAGGTCAACAAGTATGCCAAACTTGAAAGCAATGTCTTGATGAAATTTGAAGATACTTAAATGTTTTAGTTAACATTTTCAGAAGAGACATAAAGTATTGTGTATAGTATATTTTGGATTTTAAAGTACCTTAGTTTTACATTCTTTGAGCAAAGTTTCAACAAACTTCCAATTTGTTTCAGCAACTTTTCCTGCAGCCATGTCAGTCAATCGTGGTTGTACTAATTTACTACGGGCTTCAGCCATGTACTTCTGCAATATACATGAATAGATACATGATTACACATGATTATATAATACATTCATAAATATTTCCATAAACTGTCAGAAAGTAAGCGATCCAAACATTTTGAAATTCTAACATTTTGTTGGCAAAAGTATATCTGCAATCTGAAATTTGATTTTTTTTCTGATTTGAAAAATTTGATAACATTTTCAATTTTTTATTCTCATCCCATACAGCAACTTATTTTTCATTCACACACTGACTAATTTGTTAATGAATACATAAATGGTGCTAATTGAGGAATTTTATTGGGCAAAAAGTAACACTGCACCTGCCCATAAAAGGATAAACCATTGAACCAATAACATAAATATATAATTATGTAATTTTGATATTTGATATTCAAAACCTGTAACAAAAATAAGATTGCAATTATTAATTGAACCAAAAACGAGTCTTCAATCAATCTACTGCATATATATTACTAGTGCCTGAAAACAAAGGACAAAGCTGCATTCCATGACAAATTGGCATTCTTTGTTACATACATGTAAAGCAAAACATAATTTTACTAAATTGGACAGGGTCATAACACAAACATGGCCACTTCAGCAAAAGTACAGTCATGTGTACTCAATGTTTTCAATATTTTAAACACTTTCATTAATATTTGTCAACACATTTCCAACCAGTCCCAAGTGACAACTTGTTCATATATGCATGTGGTATGAAACAGTGCTAGTGGTCACTGATATAAAGCATAGATCTATCTACCCATCTTAAGAAACCAAGACAGATTTACAGCCTTCTTAATTCAGGGGTGTAAACAGGGCCAAATTAAAAATCAGGAACATTGTATGAGGCAAACATTTTTAACTAGCAAATTTTTTAGGCCTTCAATTACAATATTTCCATATTTAACTCAGTTTGTATTAATGAAAAATCCTTCAAAGAAAATTAAATCTATCATAACATTCCATTTTGTTTATATATTTTCAACCAATGACTTTTATTTTGGTCAAAGGAAAAATTGCCTTTTCAAAAATAATAAATCAGTCTTTCCCGGATAAATCAGAAATATTGACACCCCATAAATTGCAGTGGACTCCTGAGAGTCAAGTTATGGGTGTATTTTCCACTTGCAAACACAACATTTATTCTTGCAGCATTTTGCATGTACATGATTGTGAAAATAAACAGAACTGCACAGTTAACAAACTTATCCACATGATAATTCAATAGAACTGTTTCAATCAGAGAAATGCAGGCATGCAGGCAGTTTTCACCTTGCACATGAGTGTCCAGATCTTAACACAAAATTATGCATTTTGCAGGACAACATTCTATTATATATAAATCAGCAAGCATTTGAAAATATGAAGCACATACAGTCAGGAGGTACAAGTATTGTCTTGTTATAATAATAGCCTAGATACAAAATGTAAATCAATGGAAAAAACACAACAGTACATGGCTGCATAGCCAAAACACTAATGCACTATAGCATTTATGCACAGCATCTCATTGTTATAGCATTAATGGATAGCCCCACATACCTGAAACACTAATGCACAGTACCGCATAGCCATAACACTAATGCACTGCGCCACTGGCCCACATAGCCATATCATTCATTACATTGGCTACAATGTCAAGCGCAATCTGTTTAGATTTCTTCCATTCACAGAAAGTTTTACAATCATGGAATTTTCTTAAACATTCATGAAATGGAGCACAGAGTACAGGTTTTAAACAATGAATTTATACTTTAATGGTTATATTCACAGGGCTACGTGAAGGATAATGGTAACTATTGGTTATTCTTTACTTCCTTGAACTCTAATTTGTTTACCAGGACTAGTAATTAGCAATCAATCTCAAGCCTGAAAAATATCTATTTGAAAGCCTGAGACCCAAACTTTCAAGATACACAATGAAGTCCTGAACACTCAGGATTCAAAAACCTGAATGAAATCAGGGACAAGCCCGAAATACTAGGTGTGTGTACCTACAGTTCCCTGACAATAGTGTACACCAATGGAGTGTAAGGAGGAGATACTATGGAGACAAGGGT
Organism: Spisula subtruncata; assembly: GCA_963678985.1. Taxonomy (NCBI): domain Eukaryota; kingdom Metazoa; phylum Mollusca; class Bivalvia; order Venerida; family Mactridae; genus Spisula; species Spisula subtruncata. The sequence goes on along the minus strand of OY787664.1, from coordinate 25,338,649 downwards.
TAAAGATACAGATGGAATGAATACATCAGCAATCTAGTGAAGATGTTTTGCACAACATTGGATGGATGACAGTGGATGCTGTAGTTTGTAGTTACAAGCAAGATGAATAGGAATGGAGAAAATAAACTTTATATATAACATAGGAATGATATTTTTGGCCACTGTAATTTTAGCTTAAGGTTTGCCGGAAATGTTGAAAATGTTGCTGTCTCTGGGTAAGGGAATATAACAATAACAAAATGCCCTTGGGGGGCAGGGTCTTGAGGGTCACTCACACAACTGTATGTGGACGCCCTAGAACCATTTTTGTCCTCTTGCTATTTTTTACAATACCTTCCCCGACATCATTTTCAAATTTCCTGCACATCGAAAAATAAAAGAACTGTGGCCTGATATGGCAATGCTGCATTCGGTGCAAGGATAGATTGATGTATAATGCACTGTTTGATGCGGAGATAAAATAAAACGGGTAATACTTCAAAATCCCACACAAATACAGTATCAGCAGAGTGGGTACTAGGAACGGGTTCTACGTTGAGATTGTCGGAAGACGTGTTAAACGTTCCTCTCGTTCTCTTCAAGGAAGACAGAAATGTAGGTTTATATACAGTGAAGTAAATCAGCCTTAACATCATATTTTAACCAACAACACATTTAAACCAACATCACATTTATCCCAACATCACATTTAAACCAACATCACATTTAAACGCAACATCAAACAAGTTTTTACCAAATTCATGCATTAAAACCAAAGCAGATTATCCCTCAGAATTGAATGTAAAGATAATTTTTATATCTGCATTTCTAATCACGTAGTAAAACAATCTTTACCAAAGAGTAAATTAAGTATTATTTTTTAAACTTTAAGATACCAGGTGTAATACACAGCCTTACTTGTCATCAACCATCGAAAATGCATTTTACAAGTATTTAAATTGACCATGAACATGTGTATAATAAAACGCCAAGCATGTTTAAATATCAATTAGCAATTTGCACACATCTCTGCAAAGAAACTTTGTTTCATTGTTTAAATCCAGGAAATGAAATTTCAAAGGACCATAACTAAGTCAATTCTTTGAATTTTTATATCAAATAGCTATCGTTTTTGCAGTTCATTCTTTCAACAGCAATAAATCAGAATCCGGATGATTCCAGATTAGTAGGCCCCTTAAGAATAAGAAATATCTCAGGCACTGGTTGCCAACAAATATCTTCACACTTGTGAAAGTATTTAGTAAATAATCATTATGAACTGATAATTTTACTTAATTGGAGAATAAGGATAGCCAATTATATCGCCTGTTACCGACCAAGAGTTTAATACGGTGTCCTCAGATATCAAAATGAATTTCCCAGAATGAACATGTTAAGATTCCCAAGATGCAGAAAAAGCTAAAAATAACTTACTAGCCAGGTTTGCTTAGCAACAGACCCTTCTAGTGACAACTTAAAAATAATATACATTCCATAAAGGTACATACTCAAAATGGGAACAAACGGAAAACAAGTCTAGCATATACATGTATATAGCATATCTTAGGTCTCTACCGTAAAGTGACATCCCAAAACATTTTTTCAAAGTACAGTAAAACTCGCTTATAACGAAATGCCAGGGGGTATAAAAATCATTTCGCTGTAACCGAGTTTTCATCGTAACCGAGCACACGCTTATAGTGAAATTTCACAGTTTTACTGTACAACATTCTTCTATTATCTTGTTTTCTCAAATTATTGACTTTGTACTCACAACTATCTCATTCTAAGCCAACGATTTGTTCTGGGAACTGGAAATCATCTAATTTATTTCCTGCATCTAATACACTGCTATGTATAATACTTGGAGGGGCAAATATGGTTTTATTTATTTCATTTAAATAGATTCATAATTACTATTGTTATAATGATTGTACTTCATAAATAAGAAAAAGTTATTTCATGAATACATGTTCTTCGAAAAAAGGGGTCAGGCTATCACATTACAGATTTGGGATCAATGGCATATAAAGATATTCAATACATCTATAACAAACATTGTACAATACAACAGTCATACCATGACCCTATTACATACATTTGAGGGTTGTTCAACAAATACGTTGAAAAATATCAATTTCGTCAAATTTGTCTAATTCTGTATATTTGTTGAACATCCCTCATACACACTGTTAACAACAAGACAAGATATGAACGTAACAATCACAATTATACAGGGCAACAAACTATAAATCACAGGCAATGTCTCTTTCTTACTTGAACTTTATAAAGTTGCGGAACTCGAAAGATAATGACTTCGTAACTTTTCATAAATGTTTCTCAGATTCATGACAATGTAAAAACTAAACAATTCAGTGTTTCATTACCACTACATTGAGCTGACACTTATGAATATTCAGTGTATATCAGTTGTAAGAATATTTATCATTATTATCTTTTTTAAATTTAAATGCCGAGCTTAGCCTTTATTTGCCAGTCAGCTTTCTGATGAATATGACAGGCATATGTGTGCCTGTGATTCATATATATCGGGTAAAGTAAATGAACTGAGCTATACATATGATATGTTCATACAAATAATGACAATTTAAATACAAGATCTAAGCCACTAAACTAAATATAAGCAGGGTAATACTACGAAAAAACCAGGTCTTAACAAGGGCTGTAACTCTGAAAACTTTATTTTGGCAAAACATCAGGAGCACAACATCACATGCTATTTCCTACAAAGTTTCAAAGCTAAACACTTGTAAAGATGTACAACATATTAAAACATTCAATATAAAATGATTTAGCAAACTAATTTATTCTGATTTCACTGATGTTGCCTACCTTGATTGTAAATACAAGGGAAGTAACTCATTTATTTGATATTAATCCAACTAATAGTTACCTCTCTTTGTCTTGAGTTGAGTTTTAAATGTTCAGATTGTTGTAACAATCTATCTTTCCTTCTCCATTTGGCACTGTCTTTAACCTTTGGTCTGTAAATATCACATGCATAATGTACAGTACAAACTTACTTAAATTACCATCCGAAAATTAATACATTTTTCAAAGCCAGTTTATTTTAGTGCAATATTAGGACCAACTGCAGGTTGCAAGGTACAGTTAGTATTATCAACCCTATTGGTCTAGTGGTTTGAGTACCATTCTAGTGTTCAGTTTGTGGTGGCTTTAACCAAAGGCTATTAGATTAAGCTAGTAAAAGCTCCAAGTACCAGGTTCATTTGTTTGCATCATAGTTGCTCCACAATTATTCTGAAATAGATTGACTGACCAACCAACAAACTGTCATATATGGCGACTCCTTTATATACACCCTTTAAACATCATTGGAAATATAACGCACACAAAATTTGTAAAACAGACAGATGTCAACAATATAATTTTAAATGCAAAAAAGGGCTAAACGCTTGTCCACTAACTTTAAGTTTGATTCAGAGTTGAGAATTTCTTTGTTAAGTATAGGAAAGAAACCATGTTCGAGGTTGGTAGGCTCGGCATCGTCGGCAAGTTGTGGTTTCTTGGCTATATGATCCATATAGTTGGCACGTTTCTCTATCAATATCTCTGTAATATAAGGCAAAGTGAAAGCAATAAGTAACCATTTGTTTTCAGCTGTTCAGGTGTTCAGCTGTTAAGCCACTCAACCACCCTTTGACATTTTAATTTCCCCTGGTCAATGGGCTACATTAGGAAACCTGCACTCACGTCTCCCTTGGGAGCTTATTTCTCTCCTGTGGATGTGGCTGCCAACATCGACCTGCGGCGCCCAGGAATAGACAAGTGTCCTCACAGTTACCAATTTACACATTGGTGGAATGGAGTATGTGGGTTATTCTTGCTCATAGAAAAAAAAACAATGGTCCAGACGGGGGTTGAACCTGGGACCTCTCATTCCGGAAGTGTGCGCCCTAACTTGTGGTCGCCGCTCCCCAGGTTGGTTAAGGGTTGATCAATATTAATTATTATTTACTAATATTTAGTAACAGAATTCTACAACTATCTGTTCGAAATGTGAAAGTTTTAAAGAATAAATTTATAAGACATTAAATTAGAGCCCAAATCGACAACAGATTGTCACTATTACATAATTATAGAGTAACTAGAAGGTCAACTTGCCTTCAATGATGAGATATTTTTTCTATTAAATACAATACAGTCTAAATTGATCAAAATGGTCTTTAAAATCCAGTTCCTAATGAAACCCCTAATTAAACGGTAAACCCCTTACCTGTATCTTGAATATTTGAGCAAGCAATGTAAGTGTGAGATCTAGGGGCCGATATATCCAACCCTTCACGCAGGAGTTTGACACGACTATCAAACACTTTCAAGTTTCCCTCCGCCTCCTCCCAATGGGATAAAATCTTATTGTCAATCAGAGTTGCAAAACTTTGCGTTTCTAAGAACGGACTCAGGAACTCTAGGTACATCTCAGGCTGGTCGCTAAGAAACGAAGCTTTATCAAAATTCTGCATCGTTTCACGATTAGTCAACCAGGAATCCATATCCTGTGCGTTTAGAATCACAAATTCTTCGTAGAAACAGAACATTTGAACAAATCGATTCAGGAATATCTCCCTAACACAATTATTAAATTTCAATTCTTCAAGTTCCCTAGACGGCATCTGAGTCAATTCCTGAAACTTTTCCGTTGTCGTTTCCTCTTTGTCTATTTTCGTAGTTTGTTGTTGTTCCGATTCATATGTTGGGAAGTCTTTATTCCACACCCCAGTTTTCTTGGCTATCGCTGATATTTTCGACCACGCTTCACTTTGTTGTAATATTTCCATTTTTTCCAAACCAGGAGAACTTTGGGTCTTTTTTAGCGTCGGTTCGGACACGACGGACAAGAGTTTACGACTAGGTGGTTTGCGTTTTGGACTAGATATTACACTATCGGTAAATGTTTCCTTAAGCATTCTTTCCTTACTACGAACAATAGCTTGATAAAGTTCCTCTTTCAGATCTTGCTCGAACGGAAAACAAGGTAAATCTTCTGGAACTTGTACACTATTGTTATCTATGTCCACAAAACATAAATTAGCCTGAAAAAGAAAATTTGAATATTTTAGAAAAATATAAACTGACAAAGTAAAATGACAGATGCAAAGAAGGAAATCAAGGTAATTGGATAGGCTCAAAAATATAAGAGAAATAATGTACAGCTACTAAGAATTAAGAAAATGAAGCCTCTATTGCATGCAAAAGGTTTCAACCATGCATCAACCTTGTTATTTACATCGGACAACCCATATAGTCAGGTAGGCCATATTTTGGACATCAACTTACCCTACACAAGGGTTTTCTATGATTTGACCTAGTTTTTTACCCTTGATAACCCAAGATCCTATTAATACTAATAATATTAATTACCCAGATTGTGCTATGTATAAAAGAAAACTAATCACTTTTGCTGTTTCTGGCAAGAAGTTTCAAACAATCTGTTGTTGGTACTAAATGAATGTTGTATGTGACAAATGAATAAATGCATATAAAGTAGAATAGCTCCACTTTTGTAAACTTCAAAAATTCAACAATAGTACTTTGTTCTCAACACATTCCTTATTAATAAGGTCATTCAATGCATAACATAGAAGTTATAATACTACTGATTGTCAAGTGGTCACTACAAGGCCACGACAAATATGATCCACAAATACTTGATAACTATCGTAATAATTCATATAAGAATACTGTGCTTAAAGTACAGCCTTGATAACTATCGTAATAATTCATATAAGAATACTGTGCTTAAAGTACAGCCTTGATAACTATCGTAATAATTCATATAAGAATACTGTGCTTAAAGTACAGCCTTGATAACTATCGTAATAATTCATATAAGAATACCATGCTTAAAGTACAGCCTTGATAACTATCGTAATAATTCATATAAGAATACCGTGCATAAAGTACAGCATACAATTAAACTTGTTTTATAACCTACAACCTATGGCATCGGACATCCTAATTCAAAATTTTCTGATCCACTGTCAAGGTGAATAAGAGTTTTTTACAAAAAGATTGACATTATTTAAAAGACTATTCAGTGTGTTCCCACTAAACACTTCAAACCAACGATTAAGGATAAATAAAGACAAGAAAACAACTTTAAATTGAAGGTAATACAACCTGGCTAAATTGCCCTGAGCTGGGTATGTTTTTTTAATACACAGCAACATATTAATATGTCTCAAAATGAAATGTCATTGAGTAAAGGGGTAAACACTTGCAGCCTGTTTTAAAGCTTCACAATAAACACAGCATGACTGTATCTCTTAGTATAAAATATATATTGGTAACTATCTGATACACCACAAGTTTATGTAGGTTCAGTGAGTCTAAAGTTTTAAAACTTATAATTAACATACAAACAAATGTAAATATACCTGCTTGACAATGGAACATTTTTATCATAGGAATTTTATATTTGCTACATAATGAATTTACAACAGGCTTAAATTACTTTATGATCTGAGATCTTTATTATGGTAAATTTACAACAGTCATCAGACCAAGCACAAAGATACTGACAAGAAGAATAGCTGTACTAATTTTGAAAAACCTAATTCATCCCATTACTCCATAGATACACGACACAACATACATTAAATTTTGTTAATTGACCAGCTGGAATGTGATTTTAAGAGAAAATAACCCTTCAAGCCAAAACCTTGAGAGTCAAAATGTGGCTCTTTTTAAATTTCAAGGGCTTAAATCAAAACCCCCACTTCCCAAATCAAATGAAACCCCCTAAAATAATAGAAATATTTACGGAGTAATAGGTAACAGAAAGGTAGGAAGATAAAACACAGTGTTCAGCGAACACCTTTGCCCCATTGAAAGCCTTGTTCATAACAAATAGCTAAGTCTTACAGGGGCCTTAATTCTGTTGAAATGTTCGATAGTGTTACATGGCTTTGATAATGTAATGTGTTTATGATGGTAAACAAGTATGCCAAGTTGGAAAGCAATGCATAGATGGACTTCAAAAATATTTGGGTTGCAACATTTTATTACGGACGAACGGCCGGACGGACAGGACAAGCACTATATCATATGCCTCCTGCAACTACTAGCTCCATCAGAAGATGCAGGGGCATTAAAAAAGTTCATCAAATAAATTTAATTTATTTTCTTAAAAAAATCATGATTTCCAGTGTAGCAAATCGGAATTTCCTGATAATTCTGAAATTGTAAGACCCCTGAATAGGAAACTTAAGCATATATACCTCATTAGTTAAAGGTGGTTTAGAAGTATCGTCCTCAGAATGATGTAGACCCATGATGAATGGCACAGGAGCGTCAAGGAAATGCTGTAGTGAGGCGGGCAAGATTGGCACGTATACATGTTGCCATGCAAACGGAAACATCAATGCATTGATACTCTCGGCAACCAACATTAACCGATGATAATCTGTAAATATACAATACAACAAATTTACATGAACCATTTTGTACATCAGTAGTTTAAGCTATTTACTGTGGAAGTGGATATTTCTGCAAATCAAAAATTGAGTAAGCACACATTCCAACACAAACGTTGTTAATATTAGTTAATATAGTTAATATTCAGCATATATGACATTTCAAATGACACTAACTAAGTCAATAATTGAATTTTTTCGTCAAAAAACTTTTATTTTCTGCAGAAAAATTTGGTGCAACCAGGCACAGGATAATTCTAGGATAGAAGAACAGCAGTACAGTATAACTATATATTACCTGATGAGTAGAGAAGTATTTGATGTTCTAGAAGGAGACTAGTAAACAGTTGTATCAGATGATCCAATCCTAACAAACGTACAAGGTCCCATAACGAGAAGTCAAACAATGGCAGCTCACCAGTACCTGTAAATTACAAAACTTATTCAATAACAAACACTGAATTACATAAATTTACCGTTTGTTCCTCAAATAATGTCATAATTATGATGCTTTAAGAAACCAGAATACAATGTTTGTTAGCTATTTTAGGATAGTTTTTTTATTATTTATTTTTTATAGTGATAATAGATTAGTTTATTTAGGAACAATCCCGTTTAATGCCAAGTTTCATGAGTGCATAGCATAATAAGCATGAGTTATTTAATCTTCGCATCGGCTCCAAATGAGTACATATTCATTAATTTTATTCTTACATAGGCAATATTCTGCTTTCAACAACATATCAAAACAAGGTAGCTGTTGTACTACTTCAGTACTTTCTTCCTTGGAACACTGCATGTATTATTACAGTATTTACGTTATATGTGATTTAACATTAATTCAAGCACACCTTTGCTTCCTGTATGTGTGTACATATATGAGTTAAGGCTAAAAACTGTTGGTTGCGCAAGACTTTCTAAATAATTACTGTAAAATCATTTAATTTCAATGGGACAAATTTTTCATGATTTTGGTGAAAATGACCATTTTGTGTGGACGTAATTTCAAGGATAACTTTTAAATTCACAAAGTCATATACAATGGAACTTGTTAATTTCCATGGGGATTTAATTTCATGGCAGTGATCACCCACAAAATTCCACAAAATTAAATCCCCCTCGAATATTACTGACTTTACAGTTATTTTATGAGGAAATCAGCTGAAAAGTTCAGGAACATTTTACTTACTGGGTCTCTGGCAAAATATAGGGGTGGCAACTCCATAAAACTTCATGCTCCTTCCAGGGGGAGGTAGTGGTACATCATACAGAATATTGTACACATAGGCTTCTATAGGATGCTGTGAGGCTATCGGTGTATGCACTGCTTCACACAGCTGTTTGAGAAATGTCCGAGGAGCCGAAACAAACTGCACTTGCGAAACAAGACAAACACACTTAGAAACGTATAGTTTGTCAATTTTGATATTGTATATCACGTCAAGGTCTATACCACGGTGCTCTAACTGTGGACTGTAGTCTGTGAGAGGTTCAAGTATGGATAAGGTACTATGTGTCTGTGTCCCGAACACCTCTGCTTCATGCATGTGTTGTAAGGTCTGCATGGCAGCACAGATCTGTGTGTTTGTAACTTCCTCGTAAAACAAACATGCTGACCCAAACAGTCGCGAGCCATCCTCACGTGTAATGATGAACGAATGGAACTTTGCTTTTCTTGACTGTCTCTCTGTCCTGAAGGTTAAACCCTTTGGTAGACAGAGCTGAAACAACAAACAGAATTTTTTTATACTTGTACTGTCATGATATAGTTATTACAGAAGTCTTTCTCTTCAGGAGCAAAGTGGTCTTTGTAGAGGAGGGGTCATTGTTGAGAGGGGACCTATTTTTAACTGATTTTCACATAAAAAAACATGGTGGAGGACTAGGCAGGTATGCTCAGTGATTCACTTTGGAGCATGTCTAGTCTGTCTAACATACCCTATGTTTAGAAAGACAACTCCTCAATCTACTCTTATCTCATGAAATTATTTCCCTTTGCATTCTCAAACATAATCAAGCCCAAAATAAAATCTGGCGAAAATTGAAAAATGTTATGCTATTTGATTGATAATATATATAAGCTAGTCGGGTGGCCAGACTAGCGCAAGTCCTGAGTCCCTGACTCATAAAAAATGGCTAGGGACTCATTCAATTTTGACAATACATAATTTTTACATAGTGGGACTCATTGATTTTCTAAGTTCAATGGAAAAGAACTCATAGTTTTCAAACCCAAAATGAAACACTGAATTCTTCATGTGCAATTTTCGTTATAAATCTGACCAATGCTATTGCTAAAGGAGAACAAATAGAATAACAAACTAAGTTACACATATCAATACATATCAAAACCTCCAGCACATATCATCATTGTCAGTACAAGGTCTTCCCCCACTGTATATTGTGAGATACATTAATATTAGCTGTAATAAATCCATATATTTATAGCCTATTCATATCTCCACACATAAAATGTTGAGTTATATGAGGTTATATAAGCATAATACTGTACATATTACACAAGTCATTAAGCATGATGTCATGATTATGGGTCATATAACGTTAATAACATTAAGGCCAAACCAAATTAATACCGTGGTTCTGGTAGTGGTAAATGTAGGTTAGAAAAAAACATTATTTTTTTTATTAATTATACATTTATAAACATACATAATAATTTATAGGTTTATGCACAGGAAAATCAATAAATGGCAGCATGAGCCATGACTTTCAACAAAATGGCAATAAAGTGTTTTTTTGTAGAGGCCCAAAAAATTAGGTTAGGAATACCAGAACCACCATATTGTTTTGTTTTGGCCTAATACATGTATAATAATACACTATGGTATAAATGTATAAATGTATATAGCAAACTTCCTGCATCTCCATTATTAGGCACAATAGCTAAGTTTTATATGTTTAGCCGGTTGAAACAAACAGATTAAAAGATAGAAACATTAGTTTACAAGTTGTCACAATGAAGCAATGTCAAGATTAAACATTGGACCTGACCCCAGTTTGCAACACATGAAAAGTTCACTAAATAGGAATACATTTCTATCTGTTCTGTTGTTGCTATGAGCTGAATTAATGGCATGTTACACAGAAGAATATGGCCATCGTTTTAATCAGAGGATCACTATCAGTTGGTTTAAATAATAGCTCTGCTTGCAAAAATTCACAGTTACTTCGACTCCAGTACTACAAAATTCAAAATTTATTACCTCAAGGCTCAAATATGTGTAAATGTAATGACTGACAGAATTTTTTCTAACACAACTAGGGAAATATCACAAATATTTTCTATTAAGAAATTAAGTTCACGAGTCTAAACAATAACATAAAGTCACACATATTGTGTATCATTCATGCGCAGCAATGTATAAATTAGCATTTGCTAATAAAACAATTAATCAAAGCTGGTGGAAGTACAATATACAGAATTATAAGAATAATGGTCCCTAGCTGTAATAATATTATGAAGTGTTTACTTAACATTATGACGATGGTATTATATGGAGCATTCAACCTTTCCTCATATTACATACGGTACATTAATATTAAATGAATTGTTTACATCATTAACTGCATATATAATTAGCATGCTTATTAAACCTTAAACAGAATAATTTGATCTAATTTATGTAAGAACTTGAACTTCAATTTTGTTACTTGTCAAAATCCTCTTTGTGGACATTTGCTAACAAGGCGTGTTTTGCAAAAAAGTAAGAATTACCTATAATTCTGGATGTCACAACTTATTATTGAGTCACAATATACTTGTGTATCATATCGACGGTGCCAAACCAAAACCCTGTAACTCAATTTCGGCTAGAAAACTTTTTTGCAGCATCCGCATCTGCTAGACATCCAGCACATTTCTGTAGTAACGCTATTGGCTATTTAAATGGCGACAAGAAAGAAATGTTTTCGCGCCAAAATTGAGTTAGGGGTTTTGGTTTGGCACCGTCGATATCTTACATGATAGAATTGGGGAAGTGATACATGTACAAGCACAGGGTTATACTGAAGTTAAAAAAGTTAAGTTACCAATTTTCTAGGGCTCTTTTCAGTTGTTAGGCCGCTCAAGCACCCTTTGACATTTTAACTCCCCTGGTCATTGGGCTACATATGGAAACCTACACTCGTGTCTCCCTGGGGAGACTATTTCTCTCCTGTGGTGTGGCAGCCAACATCGATCTGCGGCGCCCAGGAATAGACACTGCCCTCACAGGTACCATTTTACACTATGGTGGAGTGGAGCTGTGGGTCTTGCTCAGAGATTTTAACCAGTGGTCCAGAGGGGGATCGAACCCGGGACCTCACGAAGCACGCGCCCTACCTCTAGGCCACCGCTCCCCTGAAGTGATGCAAACTGGGAGTTACAACATTTTGGAGCAACTTAATATTTGTAATGGTCTAAGACTTACCATTCCAACAGCATCCTTGTCTATAGGATTCCATGGCAGTGAGTCTGGATAGTTTGCCAACACACGAGACTTATACGGTCTCTGTAATGGTGGACAGTGAAGATTCTCACCTGTAATTATAGTATTTTGTAATGTATGTTTGACTTCATCCAAGATAGATTCGCTTAAAAACACCATAACTCCAATTCTTATCCTATAAAATCATAATTAATAAAATTTTTGCTCTTAGACATTGGTTTATGTGGAAGATGACTTTCAATCATCTGATCAAAGCATCCTTATAAAGTAATTTTATACACTCACACTATAATCAGCCTATTGGCCAGTATCCCAAACTGTTAAGTTCCGGAACATGGATTTGGACCTATACTAGTATATTACAAAGCAATTTGCTTTCCAGATAGTCTTATACACTGTTAGAAAGCGATTGTATGCTGAAGTATGCTGTCGTATGAGCACTGGTAATGTATCATTGCATAGACTTAAAGCCTGGTCACAAATCAATGTTAGCTATGGCCGTTTCATTTTTTCTTCTAAAAATGTAGCGAATTCTGAGAAAAAATGCTGACGCACATCACACACTTGGTTTTCCCTGTCTGTAAGCGACACGCCACGGTCTCCCTGCGATCACAAGGTTATCATACAGAGACCATACTTGTGCATACTGCTCCCATTTGTTGTCCGAACTTAATAATTTGGTAGTACAAGGCACTGCGATGATCCATAGCTCAAATGCAGATAGATCGCAGTGAAAGTTTCTCACAACCGAAAAGTGCTACTAATAGTATTATAGTAGCACTTTATTTAGTAATACTTAATGTATGCATACTCCCAAATATGCAAGGAGGCCATACTTAAATTGCCACATATGAATCCTCAAGGCCTGGTCAAATCCCAACGTGAGTGTTTTTAGCATGTGCGTTTTTGCAAGGCTATTGCCCCTACTTTTTTTCGAAAACATGGGAAAGAAGTACGGAGGAAGTATATCACCACACATCACACTGACCGTAAGGGACTGTGTGCATCGAGCGTTGCACATGTAGCTGGCTGTATAGAATTTAATCACTAATAGGGGAGCAACTTGTGTACGCAGCCGGCTAGCTCAGTCGGTAGAGCATTCGCCCTGTAAGCGAAGGGTTTCGGCTTCGAGCCCTGGTCTGGTTGCAACATTTTTGTCCCTGTTACATTTGGTGCCCAACGCAAATAACCCACCTTACACCCTCAGAACGTCCCTCAGAGGTTCTGGTACTCCAGGAATTCGACGATGAAATATTCAAAGGAAGGGGTTATGAAGCCGGTAGTATAGGATTCAATAACTAATACTAGTAATAGGTGAGAAACTTGTCTAACTGTAAGTAGCCAGCTAGCTTGATCGGTAGAGCATTCACGCTGTAAGCGAAGGGTCCTGTGTTCGAGCCCCGGTCAGTTGCACATTTTCTCACCGGTTACACACGCTTGACAAGCAATTTGAACATGCTTACAACTAAAAATACAAGTTGGATGCAGCTTACGATCGCGGAACAATTGTCAAATTATGGTTCCGAGACTGTACTTGCCCCTTACAAGAAGGCATGCATGTTGAACTTCACGCGCATCGCATGTCGAGGATGAACATGTAGCACGAACGCAGCGAAATTTCCTCATACACAAAAAGTGCTACATCGTGTCAGCCACTACAGAGAGAGCACTGAGGCAGTACAGATACATACGTGTCACCTGCCTTTTTGTACACAGACACCACATAGTGACATACTTGCATGTATGCACAGTTGTGACCGCCGCTTTTGTTACAGGCCTACTTAGTCAGCACATACTTGCAAGTACATTCAGCTGTGGCGACCACTTAATGATTAAGGTAAGCCCTCAATAGTGCTATACTGTAGGAGTTGAACAGTCAGACTCACACTCACAGGCTCAACATTTTCTTGGCTATTTCCCAATATTCATTGATAAATGGAAAATTCATAGCCTGTCTTGCACATGGAATGCGTATCAATGAAATTAGAAAATAATTAATGAAGCTCTAATTTTACTCTTGTTGATTATATAAGAAAAGTGAACTAAATGTCAAAACTGTCAAACAAAGATAATCTTATCCGAAATAATGTCCTACCCGAAAGTTGATCTGGTTCCAATCCAGATGTGACGTCTAGGCCACTCACCACGAAATAATCCGCAAATCTTTGATCTGACTTTGGATTAGACATCATTATTACGGTATCACGAGATTAATTGAAGAAAATACATGACCAAAAGTTGGTCAACATCGCTGTCAAAACACAGTTCACTTCATTGTTTTTTGCATCCACTAGGTGGCGACACAGTCTGTCAATTTCGTACTCAAAATAAATCGTACTGACATAATTGGCTGTGCAATCCTAAGGTAGTAAATCTCGTGTTGAATGATTACTGAATGATAACATGTGTAACTAGTTTATGTTTCTGTAGATTCCATATCATAACTTACTTGATTGTGGGCTTATAGTTTCATGTCATTGCATAAATCGTGAATGGATAGCAAAAAATGTTCGTCCTCGAAACTGTTCGACCTTTGTTTAGAAAACAAATCTATTTAATATCATGCATCTTTGATGATTGACGAAGTTTTGTGTTTAAATGGTTAACAATTTGATGAAATAAAACTATAATTAATGAAAATTGATAGATTATTAATATTTAATATGTAGAAATCATAATAAGTTACTGAGATTGTCCAAGGTTGCTTTATTACAGAATCAAGGAAAACCTTTTTAGTATTCACTAACTAAATCGCCTAGTGGTAGATCTATAAGTCAGATGCGTCCCAGGCCCCAACCTATAGATAGGCGGGAGTTTTTTCTTTTGGGTTGTCAAAATTGCTGCCATTCCCCTAGTCAAACAATCTCGACTTAGAGTTGCGATGGAGATAAAGGTCAGAAATTAAAAAATCTCCTAGCAGATTGCCCCACATCTACCATTCCCCCCACCCTGCAGCAGACAACTGATGGAAAAATCTCCAGTATTTCTCCTGACAACTAAATATTTTTCCCAGGGATTGGTTCGTAGAAAAATTCCCCAAGATTTCCCCGGCAATCCACCACCATCCTCAGAATCAACTTTTCTTGCCGAACCATCTCTGAGGACCTGTAACATAAGAGCACCCACTTCCAGGCGCTTTTATGTGCATGGCCATGTCAAAGCCATATTACCCAAATATACCCAAGATGTAGTTCACTCCAGTTGATGGAATTCCTGTCCCGTATACTAAAGGAATAACACCCATGTAAAAAAAACGACTGAGCAACACCTTTTGGGAGCTGCAAAATTGGCTATTGTTAAGAGGTTGTTGCTATACAGAGGTTAAATTTATTCCCAATATAGACTTACGGAAATTTTGAAGATGTGTTGAATGAATGGTTGATGGTCTACCGAGGGCCATCTTCAAGAGGTTATACTGTATACTGTCATTAAATACATGAGTCTTACTAACAATAGTTTTTAGACTTTATTATAGATATAGTTTGGCAAACCCAGTCATTCCTCGGAGCCTCTATGTTAAATGTTTATTCATCCAGGTAGCATGTTGAGTAGCGTACATAGATTGCGTGGTTATTCAGGAGTTGTTAGAGGCTTGCTAGCTCTAAGATGTGTGACTGCAACTACTCAGTGCCAGCAACTGGATCCAGCTAAGGTAATCTTTTTATTGGCGCTTTAAGTCAACATGAACAGTCAGGGTAGTACCCATCCAGCTATTTTGATGGAGACAAACATCATATGACATTTCAGCATTGTCCGTGAAAATTTTCTTGAAAAGTACTTGAATTCTTCTAGAGAAGTTCTGTTCTGTATGAGCCATTTGAGAGAAATGCCATACTTTGTCAGAAGCCCTATTACTGTAAAACCATTTAATTTCAATTGGACTAAATTTCTTGGTTTTGGTACAAAATACCATTCGATTGCACCTTAATTCGTGGATTTTGCATTTCAGGTAATAGATATAAGGGTCGAAATTAATGTTTGATAGGATTAAATTTCGTGGTTAAAGGTGAACCACAAAATCCACACAATTTAACCCCCCATGAAAATAAATGATTTTATACTATGCTATTATTCTTTCTCTTCCCCAGCACATAAGCAACTTTTTTTTACCTCACCACTGAATCAGTGATGGATGACCATAATTGAATCATTAAACCACATGTTATAATTTTAAAAATGAGTTATAAATTATGTTTTCAGTTTATGACTACGTCTACTAATGATGAAGTAGCAAAAGCAAGAGCTGCCAGAAAAACTGCCGAGCCAACAATATTCTCCAAAATAATCGACAAATCCATTCCTGCTGACATTTTATATGAGGATGACAAGGTATGATCCAAGTACTATAAAATCAGAAATGTTTACAAGTGATTCAATTGTGCTGAATTTGCAAAATCAGTAATTCTGAAAATGTCAGCATTTAAAATTGAACAAATGGAAGTTATTTTTGAGTTATGGTCACTCTTTGAAAACCTTTTTGCGGAACATGTTGTTTTCTGTATGTTTTCAGTGTCTAGCATTTAGTGATGTGACGTCTCAGGCACCTACACATTTTCTTGTGATTCCTAAAGAACCGATTGCTCAAATAAGTGATGCTGTTTCAACAGATATTCCTGTAAGTAGGGTTTGTAGATACTCTAGATGTCATAAATTTACCCTTTCCTGTGAACCATTTTACCCAATTGGCCCATCATTGTGATGGCTCAATTCCATACAAACCATGTGTTGCTGATCCCTTATTTAAATGCAGGGGATTCCATTGAAATAAAGGAGAGTATCCTTGCTCAAACTTAAGACTTAAATTAAGTTTGTATGCAGTTTTCACTGATTTTAGTTGTATGACTATCAGTATACCATGCATGCATCTTGAGCAATTCATTTGTGATCATCTACATACCGGTAATGTGGGAAAAAAACTTGTCATGTTTCAGTATGTCCAAGAAATGTGTGAGATTGTATCAATTTCCCTCAAATGAATAGTGTAAACTCATGATGCAGGATATTTGGCATCTATGCAATTTAAATGTGTTTAATAAAACATCTTCATACCTGTACCACACTCTTGATACCAAGAATTTCAATGAGAGAAAAATCTTATCTCAAATATTGTCATGCATGTTAATTTCCATATGAAGCTTGTTTCAAAATTGGCTTCAAAAATGGAAACAGTATTCTGAGAGCATTACAGAAAAGTTGAAGAGCTTGAACTGTACATTTATCTTAAATTCAGACCCTACTAATTTTAGCAAAATCTCAATTTGAGTTGAGATTTCTATTTGTAATGCTCTGGAGATCTAGGCCTGTGGCTTAAAACCACAGCTTTCTGTACTGTATGTTAAACTTTTGTTTTTACAGTTGCTTGGTCACTTGTTGTTTGTTGCTAGCCAGGTTGCTAAGGAGAAGAAGTTAGATGGTGGATACAGAGTTGGTAAGTCATTGTGTCACTATGAGACAGCATAGAAGGGAAACTGGCTTCTCTTTGATTGTTCTTCTCAGTGTATCTTTTGTTCTTCCTTTATGTCTTTTGCCATCAGATGGTGTCCACTTTTGTAATGTTCTTGTGATATTTTGTGGGTTTTTTTTTTAATTACATGTCAGCAATGTTACCATTACTTTTTTGTGACAAAAAGCTGGTGATGTCACATATTTATATGATAAAATGCTGATTGTATCAGTGTCCCTAGGTTTTAATTCTTTGGTGTTTTTAAAAGAACTGAATATTTATTGGTTGTTTTTGTAGTGATCAACAATGGACCAGATGGCAGCCAGTCAGTGTATCATTTACACATCCATGTTCTCGGTGGACGACAGATGGAATGGCCTCCTGGATAATACGAATTACTTAAATAGATGTTTATAAATTATGAATTCATAGGTAGCTCTTGCTTTAGATGCTATTTTGATTGTTGTG
This sequence comes from Spisula subtruncata, assembly GCA_963678985.1. Classification (NCBI taxonomy): domain Eukaryota; kingdom Metazoa; phylum Mollusca; class Bivalvia; order Venerida; family Mactridae; genus Spisula; species Spisula subtruncata. Next base: position 25,320,854 of record OY787664.1, on the reverse strand, counting down.
AATTATCATTATTGAAAATATGTATATAAACTATAAATTTTGGTGTTATGTATATATTAGTGTTCATCCTTACTGTTCTATAGAAATTAGAAACGTCGACGGGAGCGAAGCGACAGGAGACGTTTCTAATTTCTATAGAACAGTAAGGATGAATACTAATATACTTAGTGTGCAGGTTTATTTGTCTATGCTACATAGAACGGTACCAAGTTACATAGTACGTTCTATGAACCAATTTTTACATAGTAAACCATCTTGTTCGTTCTACGGGATTTAGAACTCTCGAAACATTTAAAATACAGGAATTTCATTGGCTGACAAATAAACCTGCACACTAAATGCTATTTGTGATTATTGTGATTTTAAACATCCGAGTATGAAATGCTCATGATGATGGAGAGGCATTAAGATAATTCAAATCATCTTTTAAACCACTTATTATGGTAAAAGGACTTTGGACCTATTTAAACAATATCAGCTGGTGACCAACGTCCATGTAAAGTTTGAGTAAACTAGGCCCAAGTGTTATTGAGCAGAAACCCCTTCGTCTACCGAGATACTCAGTGACCGACTCATGTGCACAGCAACCTCCTCCTCATCAAAAACGGCTGGCATAATAAATGGTTACGGTCTGAAAACTTCACTTATCTTCTTGTCAAAAACAACAAAAGATGTTTGTAAAACACGTATGCTACCATGGCAGCCCAACAGTCAAATATGGTCAAGGTCACAGTGAACTTTTACCTACCGACCTCATAATCAATAGGGGTCATCTACTGTTGCTGGCCAACCTCCATGTAAAGTTTGAAGATCCTAAGGCAAAGAGTTGAGTTCTTCAATGGAAACTGACCGACAGACATGACGCAATATACCCAGCTTCCATATTTTGTGTAGCATTTTCTTTTAGTTTTATTCAGTTCTGTAAAAAAAACACCTGAACAGTAGTGTGTGCAGGGCTTATTCAACCAAAATGCATTCACAGTACCTCAGGTGAGCGACATAGGGCAATAATTTGTGCCAAAATTTACCCTCTTGTTTCACTTGTACGCAATGTTTTTTTAATAATATGTGCCTATATAAACAGAACATTTGTATGCAATAAATAAGATATTTTACTGTATTAGAATTCTTGTTTTTCAATGTCATGTTGTTTGTTGTTCAAAATCCCAAATTAAGGGAGTCCAGTATTGCACAAGTTTTTTTTATGTTGAATTAATCAAAGAAATTGTCAATTTTATGGTGATTCCAGTTTCCATTTTGAGGGAATATGTTTATATAAACTTGCTCTGCAGCAATTCCTAGATTTGAGGAAAGAGATTTTGTGTATATTTTCCGTTAAAAGTAATCTTCTCTTCAAGATTGACAAATTTCTGAAGTGTATAGAAAACGACAAACCTCTAGGCTCTAGCTATCATGTGAAAGTCGTTTGCCAATTTACTTGGGTTTAATTAAAGCCATTTCTCAATAGTTTTTCTGTAACATTTGGTTGCCAGCAGTTTACCATTCTGCTAAATTTGCAAAATGCGCCTCATAAAAAAGTTCCAAGACTAATGAAGAATTGCTGGAGAAAACACCAAAAATGTGGGAAACGACAGAAGAAAGACACTTGATTATTTTCACAGTGTTTTTACTACCCTGACATTCATAATTATAGATACAGCAATTGTACGCAGACTATACATGTAGATAGTTATAACTACAGTTACCGGGTACTTTCATAACTGCCATCAAATCATTGATTATTACAAAGCCTTGGCAATATATATACAAAATCTGTGTCACTCTAGGTTATTATATATTAACAATATTTAACAAATTGTCCAGCAAAATGATCAGTAAGATACACAATAAGAGCCAGAAAATGTCAACAGTCCATGTGGACGTAAGGACACATACTCTTAGAACGTCACAACATGATTTTTAGTGTCTACCCCACTAAGGCCAGGTTTTGGGTATTTTTCTTTAGGATTTTTTGGAAAATTTAGTGTTAGGAGGAGGTAATTGCATAAGGATAGGTCCTTTTTGGCCCCATGTCCTCTCTTAGGGGCAGGTGAGCCACCTAGAGCCCCTGTTGCCCTCTGGTTATAAAAGGTAAAGGTTTCATTTTTTGTTCATTATGTCACCCCTATTGAAAGCGCGGCTGGCATTCACACTTTTGACCTTCTAACCACTTGGCCCTGTTGCAGTCAATGTCAAGTCCCTACTTCAAAAATCTAAAATTTCCAACAAAAATCCATAAACCCGAAAATAAACCAAAGTGGCCTTATTATTTAAGATTTATATCGAAGCAGGAGTTACATGAATATATATAAGAGATAAGATATTACAAAAGGTAACATCACAGCACACTTTCTGATGAGACTGACACCTCTCTGGTATAACTACTGTCAGTGTCACATTATTTGTGCCTCTCATTTTCATAAAAAATCAGCCAAATCAGCAAAAAATATTTAATACATTCAATTAGCACAGCCCTTTACAAACGGTATACCACAAATAAGAAAATTCACTATTCAGCATAATCAAAATCATGTATAAATGAATTTTTCTACAACACATTTTAATTACAAATCAATGTTTTATTTATTGATATGAATGTCACAAACTTTGCTAAACCAACAATACCGATATATATTACACAGAATAATGCTATAATTATGACAGTCACAAATAATGCTCAACTAACAGTAGAGCTTAACACAGAGTTTGTCACATAAATATAAACATAATCACTCTCACACATCGCTAACACAAATGCAGAAAAAATCGTATACATGTATTTCACCTTCTGACTTTAGGTACCACTAAACTTAATTCAATATTGTAAATTCAAAATAATTTTTGGATGGATTTAACCATAGATCAAATTCTAATTGCTTAAAAAAGGGAACATAAGTCTTGTACAACAGAGTTACAAAGGGAAGTAACTGATGCTGACTTAAAGTAAATTTTCACTTTTTTATGGAATTGATAAGTTCTTTGAAATATATTTTTGTGTACTTAAACAACAGCAGTAAAACAACATAAAGTTGATCTTTCTGAAGTTAAAAGAAGTCACAAACCTTGTAAACAATTTAATGACCAAGCGAGACTTTCTGATTTTACAATATTTGTCACATCATGGAGGTCGCATCAGATTTGCCGTATACCATACGCCATTAATGCCCACATACATACATACGCATACACATACAATAACTCTTATGATATACTATCTACAGTGAAAATCTTGAGTAGACTAGATTATGAAAAAATTGCTGACAACAGTAGATATGGCTTTCATGTTTTTCTCTCTCAAAAAATGACGTCTTTTGAAACTTTGAAAAAAGTCAACTAACTGAACACATCTTTTAAATTATGATTTTACAAGGTGTATTCCAATTATGAATTAGGGAGTTCGACCAAGCATTTTATCCCAGGAAAGGGTTGTAAAGAAGGAAATGAAAAATGTATCGCAGTTTACCGGTATTTACCATAATTCACTGACTTTTTCTCATTAAAATCCATTTGATATGCAAAAACAATGAATCAGCTTATAGCACTATGTATGTATAGTGTATTCTTTGAGACAGACATTTTGGATACACTTTAGATATTTCTATGGTCTAGAAATATTAACATGTGTCCTGATTTCTATGCATAAATGTAAACCATATTACAAGGTTTGTTAATACAAAATATATAAATTTCCCTAGAATCAATTGTGCATTATTGGTCCCTTTCGGTTGTGTTTATAGAATACCTTATGATTAGGTACAATTTTTTACTACTAGACTACTAAAAAATTTACAAAAAGACGTGTAGCCAATTGTATACCAATAAAAGTTTACAGGGTCAAGTTAATATTTCTAGACTATAACAATGCATAATGTATGGAATGTTTCAAAATGTCCTATGAACTTGCTTAGAATAAATGTATACAGCATCTCTAAAAGTATTTATCTATTGTTCCCTAATATGGCATTCGAATTAATCGGTGAATCTTCTGTTTGGATTACGTCCAAACATCATGGTCCTAAGTTCTGGAACCATCTGTAAACTCATTAGATCGAGACGACTTTCTAGCGTGTTTTCTACAACAAATTTGTGATTCTGTGCGACCATCTCTACACCGCCCGATCTGAAAAAATAATGATACTTAATCATGAAAATAATGCCTTCATTCATTGTAGATTACATACCAGTATTTGGACAAAGATTATCAAATTGAAATATGATGAATATAAAATTATGAATTTGTATTATTATTTTCTTAAAATAAAAACATTGAAAACAAATTTAATGTATGCAGCAGAAAAAACGTAATCAAAGATGTTATGTTAACTGTCAAAGTGATCTGGAGCTTCGATTTTTTAGCCTCTAAATCAATATAATGTTGATGACAAGTCTCCGTGTTTGATGATCCTAGACTCAAACATTCTTGAATTATTCACTTATATTCAGGCAGCACTATCACTTGGCTATCGAGGCCCACTCAAAATGGACGCTCTTCCACTAGACTATCAAGGCAGTGAGTGTTACATGATGCCAAAGGTACAAATAATTATATTAACACATACACATCAGGTGGCAAGAAGGTTTCTGTATCAACTGTTATCTTTACGTCTTTCTTTCCTCCGGTAGCATTTCTATAGGATTCTACAGCTACTGGCCACGCATCCTGTAAAATACATGTACACCATTAAACAAACATGAAATACAATAGTCTGATAAAATGACCAACACAGGCAATACCAAGCCAAAATGACGGCTCTCTTTAGAAAACTTTTTGAGTTCCAATTTTTTGTAAAACCAATATGCAAGTAAGTACAAACAATTTTCAAACCATTAACAGAACTTGGTTTTCAAAGGTGTGACTCAGCAGATGTAGTCAACAGTTTTTGGAAGCAACATTTTTGACAACATCCCTTCATTTAATTAACAGGCAAGTTTTAATTGAAAATAAAGCTCTCAACATAAAGCAATGCATTTTTTCCTTCAAAGTCTGAGGTTGTTGGCTATTCTTGTAGGTAATAAACCAAATTATCTTGCGCTTATGACTGTCTCACAATCAATCAATCAATCAATCAATCAATCAATCAATGAATCAAACAAACAACTAAAGAAACTTTGCACATACCCTGACGAGATCAACATCCTGTTGTCTACATTTTATAGTAACATCTGGTTCCAATAACATAAATAAACCCTGAAATACAAATATATGTTAGTAAGTAGAGCATCAGCTGAATCATCAAATTAGGTACAGCAGAACCCCGCTAATAAGAGCACCGTCCGTTCTTTTTAAAAGTGGTCTCAATAGCGGGGTGGTCTCATTAGCGGGTTAGACCACTCAGAGTATATATAATCTCGTGAGGAGTCGTAAATAATTAGCCCTTGCCAATGGCCGACTTGTACCGTGTACAAATAAACAATTAAAAGTTCTGTATAACGGCAATTAAAAGATTATCACAACATCTTAGACTTTAATTATCTCTCTTATTGGATAAACATTGCTCTAATGTACTGACAAAGGTGGTGATAATACAATGGTGTCTTTTTGGGGTAATAAACAGAGGTGTTGACAGTTTGTCACGGCGATGATTCTGTAAACAATGTCAGGTGTTTTCAGAGGTGTGATTATGACTGGTCGTAATTTCGGGGTTCAAATCTGCACAAATTGACCATTTGGTTGGCAAAAAGTGGTCACATTTAGGAATAGCGGGGTGGTCGTAATTTTGGGATTACAACCATTAGACAAAGAAGGAAAAAATCTGTTCTTTCAAAAAATGCCCGTATTAGCGGGTTGGTCGTAATTTTGGGATGGTCATGGGCTAGCTAGTGGCTTGATTTCCTTGGCCATTCGAAAAACAAATTTGCAGTTTATTGCAGAGATATTGATCTCATCTTGACCTTTATGCATGAATATATTACAAGGTTCTTGCAAGCTCAACCTTCAGCTGCTACTGAGCCGAAGCCCCACCTCTCACTTCCCAGACCTTATCAGTTAGGCCTAAAATCAACAACTGTTAATTTTCCCTCACCCTACCTATCCATCAAAATTACCCCTACCAGAAATATTTCTTTTAGGTATCTAAAATCCAATTTAAGACAAAATTAGGGAGAAGTTAAACATTACTTCTGTCAATAAAATTAAGAAATATAAAACCTGCCTACCTACCAAACCCTGAATAGTATGGAGCACATGAGAATAACAAACATAAGTGTACGTTCTGTCTTACCTGAGCAATAAGTCCCTCAAGAGTCTTCTTGTATCTTGTTTTGTCACTGACAATCTTTCCAAGTTGTTTTCTAGCTTCTTCAATTAAAGTCTAAAAACAAGGTATAATAGATGTTTTAAAGATAATAACTAAGTCGATACATTAATTTGAATATAAATTCGGTAACAAATTCCCTGACAGACTGTGTAATTGCATTTAATGCAAATATCAAAAAGAGATAAGTATAACAATACGACTAACCATGACAAATGCTCCGAGGTTAGTGAGCACGATTTGTAACCTGGCAATCCAAGGTTGATTCAAGATGCTGGCCATAATTAAACTCTTCCATGAAAATTTGATAACAATGTTGATTTGCCATCTACTTGCAGTAAAGCAAGTTAGTACTAGTAAGGTTACACTAACAGTCCAGTGTTACTATCAGGTGAATCAGTCGTCGTATATACCAGTAACTGAGAAGAAATGTACGGGAAATCCACACAACTTACACTAGGTCTAGCTATGATCTCAAACAAACTAGGAAACTTTAAGACATAAAATAAACACCAACCTTTAGATGGTCCTCTCTTGCTTTTAATACTTGCAATCTTGCTTGGTTCATTAAATTAGAATTCTGACTGAAATTCAAATATAAAGGTACAGAACAATTAAATTAAGTTCAGAAATAAAACAAGGTACATTTACAACTGTTACATTTGTTACACTACTTTTTTATACAGGCATTGATATTTTTAAGAATATACATGGATATTATTCCATTGAACAAATTGACTAATTAAAATCATGTAATTTCAATGATATCTTATATACTACAGAAATCATAACAAGATATATACAATGGCAGTCATGCTTGGACAGTGTACAATTTACAAAAATGGCACTGTTCCAGTGCTGGTTGGTCATCTTAGGCTGAAACTTTCCATATATTAATGATTCTGGAGGAAAATTAAACTCAAAATGAAGAAGTTAATTATCAATTGTAAGCATACATTTTCTTTTGAAGTTCAACTTGTTTTTCTTTACGTTCATAGTATTCCATAATCTTCACACGTTGTTGTTGTACTAGACGTCCTTTTTCAATGTTGAATTCTTCCTCAGCCTACAATGAGCGCATAAGTTACATTATCAACCAACTTTAATATTGTTTATCAGTACACATGTGGCTATTAAAAGTATCTGTGATTCATTCTGTGACCGTATTGTAATGAAAGAAGACAAATTCAAAAATATTTAAATGGTGAAAAATTATGAGCCAAAAAATCATATTATTTTTGTATGTAACAAGTCTTCATTCTCAAAGCCATTTCAATAGAATATGCCAGGGCCCTCATTTCCTGATTTTTGGGGCCAATTCAGCTCCAACCCGTCCTAAATAAATACATTTTCCTGGCGGCGGCAACAAAAGGGTTGATGTTAACAAGCATCTACATTTGTAAATGCTTTTGGCAGTTGTTGTTATAGCTTGAAATTGGTTTTTAAGTATTACTAAATCTTCTGATAGTATTGGTATTCAAAGGCAAAAATAATTCCCCTACCCGAGGGTCCCTAGCCACAGTCCCCTACTAAGTTTAAGCCTAGTAAAGGCCATGGCTGGAGTTAAAATAGGTAATCTTCAAATAAAACAGGTATTTATGAACATTGAAAAGTGTAGTAGTCTCGTTTCTAGCTCTATCAGGGCACTTAAATTAATGCTTTAATGCATTATAGAATGAGTAAAGCAACTGGATAGATCTTTTACATCTAAATGGCTTGAACAAACTTGAAATACACGATGAAATAGTTGATATTTACAAAATCTTGCCATTTATCAACCATGGGGAAATTGAGAGGTCAAGAGTAGCTCCCCTTTCGATCGGTGCAAGCCTTTAGTAAACATAAACATGCAGGTTGTGTTACAATTTTTCACCTGAATGAACTTCAGGTTTCGCAACCTTACAGACTATGGTTGCCTTTTGGCAGACATTGTCTTATCAATTTCGAAACTTTCAATTGTTTTTTAGGTAAATATTCGAGTTTTACTTTTAATTTTTATGACATAGCGGTTGAAAACTTAAGGCAAAAAATCAGAGAATTCCAGCTGATTAGCCAAAGATTTATCGAGTGGGGTTGCTAATTTTGGCCTAAAATTTTACCTTTGCATCAATTTCTTCTGCTTTTTCATTGGCTTCTTGTTCGATGAAAGCCATCATCTGCTTGATCTGAAAAAAAAAAATATTAATAACATGTTGTTTTTAAGCAATGACCTTGCCTGACTTTATGCTCTGACCAAATCATGTAGATAAAAGTACAGGGCAATATTATGTGATTACCCGGAATAATTGTAGCCAAATAAGTGTCCTGTCTTTAGGCAAAAGTGACCTTGATACCAACACTGTTCGGAACATATTCTTTTTGCAGCATTGCTGCAATGCAGCTTGACTGCTGTTTAGTTCCCTTTGATATCTCTTAGCTTGTCTGAGGCGTCAGACTGTTCATTTACCATTACTAACGTCAGCGTCACTTAGGAAGGAATCTAACACCCTCAATATCCTACTAGTCCATAGCTATACCAGCTGAGCCCAAGGCACATCTGGGCGCCTATTGTAAGATTGTCACTGGTGGGTCATTCAACTCATTGACTACAGATAGATTAATCCAAATGCAAGTGACATGTAATGGAAATTGGGACTGCATACATCAGTTATTACAATAGAAATAAAAGTTTGTTTGTATGCATAAGTGCACTGAATGAGTCAATGACAAGTCACAAGACACTGATCACAATAATTTGACAAATGTCAACATTGTTATTTCGCTTACAGCACATATTGACATCTAATGATCAATGCAGAAAGTATCATCTTACCTGAGCCTGGACTTCTTGGTCGTTTAGTGCCATGTTGTTTGTTTTGTTTGACTTAGCCGGTAAAAATTATGTTGAATCGTTCAGAGTTTGACGTTCGGAAGTTTATTTTCTCGTGATGTCCGATTTCCGCTTCCGGTGTAGAACTCTTCAACTTCCGGTGTCCTATGTAAACTAAAAATTCTGTTTATAACGTATTAAATATACAAAAACGTATGATAATAGCGTCAAGATGCACTGGTTTTAATGATTTCATTCATGGAAATTTAATGGTACGTATTATTCACTTGTCATTTTGTTGTTTATCACACAGTGTCAATCTAAAAATAAAAGCGCATTCGTACTCAATATAAAACGTAACGAATAATGTAAACAAACATATTTCTATGTATGTTGGATTAGGTACGTATCATAGTATTTATGATAATCACAACATGTAAAACTTATTTTATTAAATCAATTATGGTTGTCCGTAAGTTGACATAAGCAAAATTATCTTTAAAGTGGTATACATATAAAAATGATATATGCAGCTCTTTCGTAACCAGGAGCCCATTGCGTAACCAAGCTGCTATCGAGCGCTTTTTGGTAGTGTTTTACTTCGTTTAGGCAACAATATTCTACCTGCGAACATGTTTTCGGATAGCAAACCATTTCGTAACACTTGGCTAGGCGAGCATCGCGGAGCACTTTCTCATGCAACAGACCACTTCGGTTCCACTCGGTAGCGCTTTGCTACGCAACGGTATGCTAGCTGCAAGCACTCACTGCTAGTGAAGTATTTTCTTGCTATGTGTGCCTCAAAGTGCTTTTTTGACCAAGCCGTTTCTTAGTGTAGCACTACAAAGCGCTCTCTTGTCCATGCAACGTCCTAACTGTCATTTTTATCATAAATTATATAAACGATTATTAAAAATGATATACATTTGTATTTTCTTTTTCAGGTAATAATCATTGTGCCTTATTGGTGATTGTATGATGGAAAATGAAGAAGAAAGTGCACCTGATCTGCCACATGATGATGACGCTGACAGTAAGATGAATACTGGAGATAGCTCACCAACAAAAGTCTTCCTGACTGAGTTCTCCCGATCAAAGGTGTCTGCTGAAGGCAAAGATTCTACCAAATGTCTGGATCACTCAGGCTATCATGACTCTCCATTGTCCAAGTCAGTTGATTTTGTGTTTGAGACGAAATATGTGATGTTGAATTTCATGAGTTTAGTTCCACATGATATGTACAGCGGCCATATATCATCATCACTGGAATCTGCAAGTCCGGATCCTCATAGCCCTCATAGTCCTCACATGCGACATATCTCAAAGAGTAAATCATTCGATATAGGAAGTTTGCACTCTCGGAGGCCTCGTCTTAAGCAAATTGGTCGGCTTAGATCTACAAGACATGTTGAAATTGATTCACCAGTTTCTGAAGATAATGTGACTAATAGATATCATTGGAATCGTCTAGATAGTCCCGATGAAACGAGATTTGATTCTGACCCAGGATCTCAACATGCGCCATGGGACTTGCCTTTTGAAAATCCAATTGTACAGCATGTGTCAGCACATCAACTAAGTCCACGTAAACCATTGTACCTTGTTCGCTCACAGTCTAGTGTTATCAGTAGCTCTGGTGACTTGAGTTATATGAGTGATGCTGATGATGAGGCCGACGATTTGTCCAACGCTTCCAGTATTTTCAGCTCACAAAGTTTGCACAATCGTGATGGATTTCTAGATTTACGTAAAAGTGTACACATTATGCCTCCATTACCAAGTCAGTCGGAAGAAACGGACGAAGCCGATGGTGAGATTATTGAAAGTGAAAGATCACAATTGTGTACCAATACTCAAAAAAGTATTGACGGAGGCGCACATCATGGTTCAGATGCGGTTGATTCTGCTGTTGAAAATGAAGCCAATGCTACTGGAGGTGGCGATCTGGCTGAATGTTGGCCTCGTTCCATCGCTGATAGGACCAAACTGAAACTGAACATTCCATGTGAACCTCTACATCTGGATGATATACTGTTGTCTCTACAAACAGAACTTAGTAGCGAGATTGATGATCTAGAATCAGAATTTGAAGAAGGTTGGTAGCCTACATTCATGATTGTATTGAACACGTATTGAAGCATGCTATTAATTTTATTTATTCCATCTAGAACTGTTATAAACCCAAAACGCCAAAACTATCCGAAGACAATGACTAGCCACAGGTATATTATATCATAAATAGCTTTAAATGCTCAATATATTCAACTGTCTGTAGTTTCTGATTGTAGATATAGTGCACACAGTATAATGTGATACTTACAAACACAGATTAATCCACCTGTGTGGCTTATTCCAAATATTCCCTCATTTCTTCAATTTTCTTGTTATTATATTTAGATTAATTATCAGGAATTATCCCCCTTTGATGTTTCTCTAGTCCATTTCTGTGATTGGATTGTCTCCTTCATTACTGATACTCATTATTGGAAAAATATAATTAACATGGGATATGGCAGTGAATTGACATAACTATGTAGTGTTGGACTTGGATTTTTGATTGTATCTTTGGCTTATGTGTGGGCATTGCTCAGTGTAATTGTGTTGTGGTGTTGCTGATTTCTGTGCTCGGCTGGTTAGGTTGAGTGCTACCTGCCCTGTCTGATTTCCTCGTACTATTTTTAAAAGAAAAACAAGTACATTGTTGATCTTTTAAATAATGACGCCTCTTTTATCTAGTTTTACAAAAATGATTTAATTTACATAGCATTATTTTGAATTATCTCCCTTAGGTTCCAAATATCTTCTTTAATTGTGAACTAGTATGGTAAAAGTTTTTATATCATTACAATTTTTGGTTTTCAGCATTGAAGAGTGCTCGAAGTAGTGTTTATACTCCTCTAACACCACAGAGTGAAGCAGCACGAGTACTCGCACGTATTGGTGATGAAGTCAAAGTACAGTATGGATCTCAACTATCTGCTGCAGTTAGCAGACTGACATATGAACAAATTAACAGTTTAACATATGATCAGTTCCGAGACATTGCTCTAACTATGATGGATAAAGAGCTACCTGGGTGGAGTCAGGTACGGGAAATATGTTTGCTTATTATAATATTCAAAGCTATGTTCAAGATCACATTTTCAATATCAAATGACCTAGTACTATTCTCAAACAAAAATTCCTTGATCAATAAAGAAATGCTCGACTTTCTCTGATTTCAAGAAGGTACTACCATTTATATATTTATCCATGCATCTACAAAGACCACATATTTTACCTCCCATTATGGGCATACTTAGTTATTCCAATGATTGGTGTTAACAGAAACTCTATGTTAAAATATCAATAAAGACAAATGCTTAAGAGCACCTCAAATTAAAAACCCACAATGTTCAAGTCTATTTCCAATATTTCCTCAGTTTTCAGACCAACTTAATATGATAAGTCAGTGGTTAAAACAGTGGTCTTAGTATTGAGGTTTTACTGATATTTTACCAATGATTTTATTACAGGTAGCATTATTGATGGTGTTTGGACAGAGATTGATATGGAATGCTGTACAACATGGACAGAAACAGTTTGGTGGTATCATAGATTACTGTTCTCAACTTGTGGCTGATGTTGCTGCTGATTTTATCATCAAACAAGGAGGCTGGGTATGTTACAGTTTATAAAGAATAATTTCCTTTATTCTTGGTTTTAGAAATTCTCATGGAATTTCTTGTGGCTTTTGGTTCGATCCAAGGTCATTAATAATAGCACATTGTACTGGTTTATCTCTATGTTTTGATGTTCTGTGAAGTATTTATATATAAGTTTCATGAAAAATTCTGATTTGCATGTGCTGTAATAAAAAATGTTTTGCTTAGTCACTGCGACATATCAATATTCAAATGTCATGGGCTTTTTCCAACTTTGCCATATCCCAGTATTTTTGGCGAAAAACATTTTGAGGAAGAACATTCCATTGAGCAGACACCATTGTCCAGCTTACATTTGATTAGAATAAACCTGCATGTGTACTCAAGAATTAGTTTTAACATAATGAAGTTCTGCATGATTGTGTATTCTTTATTTCAGGGCTCTGTGATGAACTTTGATCCCAGCCAATCATCTGACACGTTAAGCTCTGCTGAACTGGACACATCCAATGATATGCATGATTTCTTCTCCAGTCATAATGTGACTCAAGTTGAAAGCCATGACATGGCTGCTGCTGTTGGTGAAGGTAATGGTACGGAGGCTTTAAAAGCTGAAAAAGTTGAAAGTAACGAACAAACTGGAAGCGGTCTTGTGAAACTATCTGAAATTGGTAATGTTGGAAATAAGGGAACAAACCTGTTAAGGAATGGTTCTCAGCCTGTCACTTATGATGAAGTAAAGAATAAAAGGGATAAAGAAGCAGTCTGTGTAGATAGTGATTCCAAGTCTGCTGCTGCTGATGGTGATACTGGTAATGGTGAAACACCTCGCTTTGAACACATGATAAGTGAATCAGATGATAGCGAGATATTCTCTACAGAAAGAGATGGTGTCGGGGATATAACTTCTGGTTTTCTAAAGCCAACCGGACCTGTTAGTAAGTTACGGTATGCATCTAGTGTTGGGTTTGAAATTGATGAATCCGGTGAAACTATGGATACTGAAGATGATTCAAGCTTGGCATACTTACATGATCCAGCTGATAATAATGATGATGATAGATCTGATATGACAATAGATGATGATGATGAAATTTTAGAGTTAGACTTTGATTCTGATAATGTTACCGCTTCAACTGATATTTCAAATGGCAATCTTAACTTTTTCTATCTCAACGGATCTCAAGCTGCTAATAACGGCAAATCTGATGCAGCTAATAAAGCCATGTCTGAAGCTAAGTCTGATGCAGCAAGTTTAACAATTGATCTCAATAAAGATGTGGGAAATGTTGGAAGGGACTATAATGGCGAGACAGTGTACATAAAACTAGCCACTCCAAATATAGCCACATACTTAGATAGCACCGTGGTGTCTGCGGTAAACAGCACAAATACTCCTGGTAGATCAACAAATAATACAAATGATTCACCTACATTTCAAGATAAGGATATGAATAATGATGGTGTTGTGAAAGGTCAAAAAGAAAGACTTGATAACAAAGGTAGTAGAACATTTGATGTACCTGTGAAGCCATATCATGACATTCCTGAACAATCTGCAAATTCTAGAGGTGATGTCAACTTCAATAATGTTCCAAGTGAAAAATATAGTGCCTTACCTTATGGTGTAGCTCCTGAGGACACAATGCCGTCACCAGAGTCTGAGGATAATGCTGACCATGCTGAGTTAAATGTTAATGTAGAGGAGTCACAACTTCTAATAGACACAGCTGATGATAGCACACCCACTTATCAAAGGGAGGCAAATTCGGTTGATATCAGTGAAAATCAAAGGGAGACCATTCATTGCGATGAATCTTCAAATGAAAGGGAAACAACTCTTGGTGAATCTTTAAATCAAAATGAGGCAGCTAATACCGGTTCAATTCATTTTCATCGAGGTGTAAAAGTCAGTGTGATTACATTAGCTGCTCTTGCTGTAGCGGTGTGTGTTAAAATGGCCTCAAGATAAATGGCAGCTGTTTGTCATTGTGTACACCAGTTTTTCTTCCAATTCATATCATTAACCTGGCTTTATTTTACATTCCAATATAGATATTTTTGTCCCTTTGAATTGCTTTGTCATGTTGAAGGTTAAACGGCCTATCTGGTGTTAGCGCAAAAGGTTTCCAATCTATAGCTCAACAATGGATGGGCCTGTGGTGTAGGGAGGTTGGTCACCATCATGGGATGACTCCTTTTGAGGTCAGCATGTCCAGGTTTTTATGACTTTTGATACAAATAACTTTGGTTGCAGATGGGGCAAATAATTATGTTAAACAAAAATAGCTTGTTATTTTACAAAACCCATTTTACTGTGCCTTTCAAAGTTAAAAGTGCTCATTACTGATCGGTTGTCAAAATTGTGGTTGTATTAGTAACAATATTTTAAGTGTTGCATGTATTTCCATATATATAAGTCATGGTTGTTAAAAGTTTTATCAGGTTATGAAATTGCACTCCTTAGATTTTTGGTATTTGTTGGAACCCAGTTCAAGTGATAACAGACTTTGGTACGAATATGTTTCTAAAAATTTTGAAATGATCAAATTTTCAGAATCTCAAAGCTAGTGCTTTTTTGTTTTATTTAAAAGTGTTAAGTGCCTGTTTTTACTGCTATTATAATCATACAATTCTTTATATAATATTTATTTTCTGTTAAAACATATAAATACTGTACAGACAAGATCATGCTTTTTACAATTTGGGGATTTCTTGTTTGATGTTCTTTGTTTGCACACTTTGGGGAGCGGTGGCCTAGAGGTAGGGCGCGCTTCGGGATCGAGAGGTCCTGGGTTCGATCCCCCTCTGGACCACTGGTTAAATTCTCTGAGCAAGACCAACAGCTCCACTCCACCATGGTGTAAAATGGTACCTGTGAGGGCAGTGTCTATTCCTGGGCGCCTCAGATCGATGTTGGCTGCCACACCACAGGAGAGAAATAGTCTCCCCAGGGAGACACAAACATAGGTTTCCATATGTAGCCCAATGACCAGGGGGAATTGAAATGTCAAAGGGTGCTTGGGCGGCCTAACAGCTGAAAAGAGCCCTAGAAAACTGATAACATTTTTTAAACTTTGGTGTTGTAGATTATGTAGCTTCCTTATGATCTCTTAGTAATCGTTGAAAATGTGCCTGAAAATTGTGGTCTGAATTTTGAGGTGTTCTTAATATTGAGGTGGTTTTTAAGTGGAACCTTACTTTACATGCGTTGTTGTTTGTTATTGTATTATTGTTTAAAGTGCTAGTCTTCATTTATATGTATGTTATATAACTCTTTACTGGAAGACTGGAAGTGTCATGTTTAAGTTACACAAATTTATAAAGCCATGAAATTACTGTTTGACCTATTTCCATAAAAGATTAAAATCAATGATTTTAACAGTAAAAATGGAAGGACAAGGTTGTTATTTACTGCTGTTATGAACAAACATATACTTTAATGTTTTGAAGTGCTTTATTATACTCAAAATGTTTAATGTTGCTGTGTAACAGCTTGGGATTTATGCATACAAAAAATGTTGATATTGTATTCTTCAACTTTATTTGAAATAACTGTTTTACATTTTCCTCAAAAAGATCAAAATCATCAATTTAACAGAAAAATGGATGGACAGGGTTGTTGTTTACTGAAATCATTATATACTAGAAAGATTCAAACACCAAGTGTTATTCTGCTCAAGATATAGTTAACTGCTGTTATGAACAAATATTTTAAATGTTTTTGAAATTTTTTATGATACTCAATTTTTGGTGAAGCTCAGGATTGATGTCAATATATTGTATTTTTATACGCCCGTTGAAAAACGAGACGTATTATGTGAACACCCTTGGCGTGCGGGCGCTAGCACAACCAAGACAGGCGTATTTCGTGACATTTTGGCATCTTGTTTTAGTATAGTGAGACAACATTGAATAGTCTTTGTTTATCTGTTGTCATCTTATCTAAAGTGCACCCAGGATATTATGAAAAGCGGTAGTCAATTGTGGTTGATTACTCAAGTGTGTGCGATATATTGGTGTCATTTTAGTACATAATTTAACGATTTTACTGCAGTGGGTTAGGCGGCCGATGTTTATAAGCATCACATTAACCTGGGCGCACTAAAGTATGTTATTTGAACAACTCAAAATATTGTTATGGAGGTACGATGAAAAATATACATGTCAAGCAATATTGATGAGTCCAGTTTAATGGTGCCACACTATGTAATTATTTTTTTTCCATGGGAATGATATAGAGGATATTTGTATTTTTCCGTGTATGATCGGCTGATAATTCACCGAGTGAGCAGCTGATGTAATATTTTCTCGAGTGGCGTAGCCACGAGTGGAAATATAAGTCAGCTGCTCACGAGGTGAATTATCAAACGATCATACACGGTAAAATACTAACATTCTATTTATTTCATGCTTCAAATAGCTTAAATGATGGAAATACTTCACTATATATCTGAAATGTTTTGCAAGCCGTCGTTTTCCCGCCATGCACGCATCGAGTTGCAATCAAATAGTTCTTCTGCAATGGCTTCAATTTTGTCCATTTGTTTTACATTTATGCATATATAATGTTGTGTTATTTGTTAAAGATTAAGAGAGCAAATGAAAAGGCTTATTATTTTATTTTTTACGGCAAGGAATTTGATTTTAAAAAAATAGCTGTTTGCCGTGAAATTATGAACTGTGAAATTATGAACAGTGAAATTATCGGGGAATAATCCACCGTTATTCTGCCGTAAACCACTGGTAAGCATGAAATAAATTGTTTTATTTATCCAAATCTCACATTTTACTATGCACCATTTTACATTATAATAATTTGACAATAAAACTGATCATGATTTTGAAGTGCCATGTTTTTTGGAATGAAATGTTTAGAATTATTTGCAGTGACTTTTAGTGGGAAATGGTGATTTTTTGTGCACATGTGTACCAACTTGGATATATACCGGTACTTATTTATGTTTATCATATGATATATGTAGCGGAGACATATGGAATTTGTGCTGGACATATCGATGGCTTAGAATGAGAAGGTCGTAACTACTACTTTCGACCTTATAAGACTCGTACATATTTGAAATCTGCTTCACAAGGCCCTTCTTATGAGCCTATTTTCATGAAAATCTGAAATTGTCATGTTGACCAAAATGAAGTTTTAAAAACTTGTTTTCCCATAGGTAAAGAGTAAATTACAGACAGTTTTCTCTTTTTTCTCAATATATATCGATTTTGGAGTTAGTTATGACCTTGTTCTAAGCCAGCGATATGTCAAAGTTTGTCTGCACTTGTTCTGGTCCAATTTCAATGAAACTTCACTGGAACGTAAGAATTTAGCCATTTTTAGTTCTTCGTCAGGAATTTGGGATTGGATTTTTGCCAGAGTTACGGCCCCTTGTAGGGGACATATATTCTTTGTCAGGAATTTGGGATTGGATTTTTGCCAGAGTTACGGCCCCTTGAAGGGGACATATATTTTTGTGTCAAAAAATGAAAAACCCTTTTAGTTTGTATATAAAACTTTACATTCCTGCTTTTGACACGTGTTCCCGTGTAAATATTTCTACTTTGTTACGTTCTATACAACATGGTGTGCAATTACTGGGGCCTTATTCACCAATGTTATAAGTATAAAACTCATACTTTATATTGCCAAATGTTCTATTCTCTCTCATGTTGTTATAAATGTACCGATTTTGATATAAATTGATATATATATATATATTCAGTGTGTAACTACAAATAATCAGATTAAATTTCACATGGTTAAATCTTAATTGTAAAGAAATGGCAATGATTATAAATCTTGTCAGTTTTTAGTCTAAGTGTAAGTTCTAGTCTTACAATATTGTTGAATACTGGTGAGGCCCCTGCACTTGTCTCGTGTACTTGTTCCTTTACTGTGTTCTATGTGATATACGGTACAACCTCTGTAGAGCAGCACCCTTTAGGACCTGTAACTATTTGTCTTTGTACAGAGTTTGTTTTTTTAACAGGTATTAGATTCATTTACGCCAACACCCTTTACAACCTGCAACTATTGGCCTTTATCAGAAGTTGTTGCTATAAAGATATTAGATTCATTTACGCCAACACCCTTTACAACCTGCAACTATTGGCCTTTATCAGAGGTTGTTGCTATACAGATATTAGATATCAGATTCATTTTCAATATCGACTTATGGAAATTTTAAATTTGTTGTTAAAGAGAGGTTGCTGCTGTATAGGGGGCTGCTCTGGAGAGTATGTACTGTATTTTTGTTATGGTATGTAATGTTTCGTATACTGTTGGTGCAATTCATATATGACCTATACATTTGTAGACAACTCATGAGTCTTCTCCATGGCAATCTCTGTGATAACATGGAACTACCATACATTCCAAATGATGTTAAAACGGTTTCATGTTTTACTTAATTCCATGCTCAAATTTCGAAATGTTTCAAGCTGTAAAATGTCCTGTGTTTTTACTTACTCTTTTTTTTGTGTGTTCCACTTTTCTACTTTTACTTGTCTTTTATTTTTATAATAGCCTTAAACTTGTCCAAAGTAATATTTCTAAAAGTAAACATAATTTACTGTTTCACTGAAAAGAAGTAAAACAAGTACCATGCTTTGGTTGTGTTGAGCATGCTTAAATTGTAATAATTGGCCCAGATCTCAACCACATGTTCACATGGTTTAATCTAATTGCAAACAAATAGCGGTGATTATGAATGTTGTCAACTTGAAGTCTGAGTTTCACAATGTTGGTGAATATGGCCCCAGATTAAGACTTGTGATATTTATTATTTACCGTAAAGTGAATACGATACACCATCCATTTCATTATATTGAAACATATCAAAATATTTTGTGTTCAGGACTTACAAATATTTTTATTGATATTATGTTTCTTTACATGACATTGGTCTTATGTATGAATTTTTATTGCATGTGAATAAGAAAGTCATTTCAGGCTTTTGCACTTACGGAAATCTTACAAATGCAAACTGTAAATTCTGCTTTGACGAATACAGTACCCATTAGGGGTTTAGTTTTATTTCAAAACTTTGGTACTGTATAAACAGGATATTAAATGACAGCCATTAATCAACAGAAAGTGCTACTTACTTATTGCTCGTATTTAATGTAGCAAACTACATAAGAATAACAAATTTGCAAAAAAATCTGATTTTACAGAATTCTTTGAATGTCCATGTTTTTGCTATTAAATACATAACTGTTATCATTAGATGATATCCAAGACTTACTTCAAGATCTGTTGTTAATTGTTCATGTTATTAAAAGTTCTATTATACATGTTGCATATTGATTGTTTTTGTTTACTACACAAAAGGGAGAAATAAAATAACACTAAACTAGCATTCTTCTTGCTTTTTAGCTCACCTGTCAAAAAATGAGTCCATCTGATTTTGGGTCAACCGGTGTTAAAAAACACTTAACTGGATTCTTTTTGCTTTTTAGCCCACCTGTCAAAAAGCTAGTCCATCTGGTGTTAAACACTAGGTTATTAGGTCAAATCATAGAGAAACCTTGTTTAGTCACAGGAAGTCGTAATTTTGACCAGATGTTTATGAAACTTTATCACCATGGTCATCTAAAAAGGGTGGTCTAGGTCGATTTGGATAATCTCCACAAACAACTAAGTTAGGGCCGGTGACAAATGCAATAACAGACTTCAAAACATAACATTATACATCATGACAGACGAGTTTGAGATAGCTCAGATACTAAAGAGCTGGCACAAGGTAGCCCAACAAAAAAGAAAAACACAAATGGCCCCAAAGGTTTAGGCTACTCAGAATGATGACAATCCCTGTCAGAGAAACACTGATCCAGAGATGACATACCCATCACAGGGGCCCTAGTCACAAACATTGTAAGTCTAAAACTCAGACGTAGACTTTATATTGTCAAATGTTATATTCCCTCTCATGTTGTTATAAATGTACGGTTTGAAATAAATGGGTATACATGTTCAGTGGTTAACACCAAATAATCAGATAAAACTTCACATGGTTAATCTAATTGCATTTTAGAAATGGCAGTGATTATAAATGTCGTAAATTTTAAGTCTGAGTTTGAGTGGTACATTGTTGGTGAATAATGCCCCTGGCTTTGAATATTAAAGGAAACCAGAAAACAACTTCATCATGCGTCTACATGATTCAACTTCCAAAGAACTTATAATTTAACTATCATTTATCTGTCAATTATGACAGTTACATGTACGTTCAGAAGGTGGGGTAAACTAATGACAGATTTAATATTGTAATATGGGTCAAACTTGTAATGCCCCGGAAATGAATTCATTATCTACATCTGATGTTGTCTAGAGTATTTCCGTAGTATGTTTATAAAAGAGCTGCCGCGAGGACAGTTCGACAGTTGGGTTCGGGTTGAGCTCAGGGAGCTCGGGGAGAGCCAGAGAATGGTTGTAAATAAATTTATGCACTTAGAAATGTTTGTCTGTTGTTCTAAATTCCTGACTCTAAAAGCATGACTATGCTACAAACTGGTAACTGTACCATTGTAAAAATCGTTTTTGTTTTTGTAAAAAATACAACTGAATAAGAAAAAAAACTACTACGTTAGATCAATCACGTGACCCATGTTACACCAATCACATGACCCATGTTATATCAATCACGTGACCCCGTTGTATCCATGACGTGACTCTCGTCGCCTGGTCTCCGACGTATCTGTCGTGTGTCCCACGTTGTATCCGTCACGTGAACTTCGTTGTTATTATCACAGACTCCATGGTATTCATTCCCGGAGATATTCCATCACATGATCTGGTTTGGTTTGGATGAAGCAACGAGTCGTTTTATTCCAATTGATTGATCGATTAGAAAGCGTTTTTGTAACGTCACAAGAGAAATGACAAAATTTTTTCTTCCGAGACTGGTTGAGTTCCACTCAGCATTTTGTTACTTCACACAGAAAGCTTTCAGTTGAAAACGTTAATTTTCTACACACAGTCAGTTCATGATCCAATGCATTGTTTTTTAAAACAAGAGGCCCATGAGGGCCCAGTTACGCTCACCTGAGTCATGTGGGGAAATTAATGTTTTACGCAAAGTACTTGATATGAGAAGACGTCGTTTAGATTAGCTCTAGCGGCCATCTTGTTCAGTGGAGCAGAGAAATTTTAGCTATTTTGATGAAAGGCCACTCTTAGATTATTTCTATAAAGTTCTATCAAAATAACTCTAGCGGTTAAGGAGAAGGAAGACGCTTGACTGCTGATCGAGAGGTCCCAGGTTCGATTCTCGGCCGGGAAACTTGGTCATTTCAGAAACGCTATTTAGTGTTTCCCATCCAACTAGAGATGATCCTGATTGGTAACCCAGGGGTAGTCTCGCGTGTATCGGTGCTTTACACCGGACACGTTAAAGAACCAAGGAATCTATTCGGAACGAGCTAGGGTATCGTACCGGGATTCCTTGTATCTCACCTCTATCTCTAACATTTGCGATAATGCCCCAGAGTGGGCCCTTCAAATTACATGGAAGAAGAAGAAGAAGAAGTTGTTCATATATTTTTTCTAATTTTAGATCTGCTGGCCATGTTTAGCGAACTTGACCGATTTTAGCTATTTTGATTACGGGTCACCCAAAGATGATTCCTGTAATTTTTTATAAAGATCCACCAAGCGGTTCAGGAGAAGAAGCCGTAAAACTATTTTTTAGCTCTGGTGGCCATCTTGTTTAACGGACCGGAACAATTTTAACTAAATTGGTTAACGGTAAACCTAAAACCGTTTGTGTCAAGTTTTATCAAAACCTGTCAAGCGGTTCATTAAGGAGAAGAAGTCGTTTGAAGGATAGTTATATTTTAAGCTCTGGCGGCCATCTTGTTTAGCGAAGCGAAACGATTTTAACTTTTTTGGTTAAGGGTCACACAAAGATAATTCCTCTAAAGTTTGATCAAAATTGACTAAGTTGTTAAGGAGAAAACGTTGTTTTTATATTTTTCTTTTTTAGCTCTGGTGGCCATCTTGTTTATCGGAGCGGAACGATTTTAGCTATTTTGAATGAGGGTCATCCAAGGATCATTACTGTGAAGTGTGGTTGAAATTTGCTAAGTCGTTTTGGAGGAGATGTCGTTTGAAGAAATTGGTTAATGAGAAGTAGTCGTTTATATTTCTTTTTTTAGCTCTGGCGGCCATCTTGTTTAGCGGCCGGCACAATTTTTGCTATTTTCGTTATGGGTCAACAAAAAGATCATTCCTGTAACATTTTATTAAAGTCCGTCAAGCGGTAAAGAAAAAGAAGTCGTTTAAAGGATATTTCTATTTTTAGCTCTGGTGGCCACCTTGTTTAGCGGAGCAGAACGATTTTAGCTGTTTTGGGAATTGGCCAACCAAAAATAGTTCCTGTAAAGTTTTATTGAAATCGGCCAAGTAGTTAAAGAGAAAAAGTCGTTTAAAGATTTTTCTATTTATAGCCCTAGCTAAAAAGTTCCCATGTGAAGGTTCATGTCCATGTATCAAACCGTCCCGTTCGCACATCACCAGATCCGGAAGTCGAACACCAACCTATCCCATACCCTGTGTAAGATACTTGAAATCTGAAATAGGGAAACTGAAATAATGAACTTTGCAAACTGAAATAAGTAAATATGTAGCCATCGGGATATCGTCTATGTTTAAATGATAGCATTCACATCATGAAAAGGTTTGAAGTTAAATTTTACTAGAATTACTTGTGACAATGCAATTTTTACCAGCAACTTCGGTAGAAAGTGATTTCACATTTTGACACACGAGACAGTTGCAATCTTTCCACAGCAAGTATAGAACGTGTACTGTCCGGGAAGATGTTTATATAGAACGTGTACTGTCCGGGAAGATGTTTATATAGAACGTGTACTGTCCGGGAAGATGTTTATATAGAACGTGTACTGTCCGGGAAGATGTTTATATAGAACGTGTACTGTCCGGGAAGGTGTTTATATAGAACGTGTACTGTCCGGGAAGGTGTATATAACACAGGCATTTGGTTTCAACTTTGCGTAAATAAATTATTTGTCTTAATCACCGATGGTCCCGTTATGTAACCTAAACAGTGTAGCAATATGGCGCAACTTAAATTTGCACTACAAACTCAAGAAGAAAGTCGCTTCATTTCGAAAATAAAGTGGTTTTTCTATTTCTTTACCAATTTCTATGGAACTTACGCCTCGCAAAGATACTAATTATAAGCTTTTAAGCATACAGTATCTCCATCTCCAGATCACAGGTAACTGTATCGTTGAAAACGAAAAATAAAACGAAAAAAAAATGAAAATTTATATTCTTCGATAGAAAAATATAAATTTTCAACAAAAATTTTTTTTCGTTTTGGTTTTCTTTTTCAGCGATACAGTTACCTGTGCTCCAGATGGGCCATTTTTGCAAACACCCCGTGAAACATTCGGATTGTAGGTCTACATTTCACAGGATGTTAGACAAAACGGCACGACTGCTGATAGAAAACATGCATTACTTTAAGGGCTTACATAATGGTGAACAGATTTAAACACGCGACTCTTGGATAAATCTAATTGTACCAGAGATATGAAATAATATATGTTATTATCAAATGGTTAACGCATTTTAAAACGTGACACTTGATTATGTTCGTATATCATAGGAAACCATATTCCTATGAAATATATCTTTATATATTCGTAAAGGGTAATCCAATGCCGTCGTTTTGATACCAAATGCAACAAAATTCAACTTACTGCACAAATCCAGAAAACGAAAGCAACATACTTATCGGCTTACTGATTTCAGCATTGGTTATCAAAAGCCTGTATAACAAGGTTGAATGCATACCTATGGGTAGCCTACCCGCTATTCACATAATTCTAAATTAAATTGAATACCTTAAATGATATATGAAATGCTACCCCATTTCAGTGAACAGTACCCGAAATAGAAAGCACTGTATATGACACTTGGCTATTATGGATGATTTTCAAACTCGTGGTATGATTATATCGACTTTATTCCATGGAAACTGCATACATTTTATTTCATTGAAATGATCACTTAATCAATACACGTCCTACAAAAAACATGTCTCAACATAATTATAATTTATGCAGTCGGTCACAGTGTTACAGTTTCATCCTCGAGCATTCCTAACAGCAACACATCGTTGTCGCATAGACCTGCATTAATGTTCTAAAATGCCCGAGGTGCAACTTGAAGATCCAGTGTTGCCTCAGATGATGAAATGAATGGGAACAGCGCACTTTGAATTCGTCAATCGGTCTTATTTACACGTACTGCCAATTGGCCAGAATGCGACTTTCGTTTTCTGGATCGACTTATTAATTGTGCAATACATTTCTTAATACTCATCTGATTTTTATTATCTTGGTACTAAAATGACGGCAACAAACTAACCTTAAATCCATTATATTCAAATACTGGCATAAACCTGAATTTTCTGCTACCAAACAACATACCTCGAGTGTAGTGTTGTTAAATCTGTTAAGTATATATGGTCTTGATTGTCAACTTAATGCCGTCATGTAGATACCCAAATATCTGAGATCGGATAAGTAATAATGGAATAAGTACATGTATAAGCATAGGAGATTAGCTCAGATAATGAAATTCTTAGGTTTATCAAGGAAATCGGACTAACGCTCAATATGATCAACCCGTCTTGATGCCGAATATTTTAGAAAGGATGGTGAAATAAACCATGTTGCCACAACTCCAATGGTAAAACTTGTAAAGTAGATGGCTCATCACATGATTACCCTATCGCAGTAACAAAAATACTAATGTTTTTCGCATTAAACCGAAGTCAACATCAATTTGGAAAATTGTTCTAAGCTAACAATTACCAATTGGTCATAAAGTGTGGAGCAAGTATTTACTATTTATTATTTTATTTAAAACACAAAAAGATCACCTTCACGCTGATGCATAAAATATAAGAAATAATTTTGTTTTCTATGAAAAATCCACATAACCCCACTGTCGAGTTTTTAAATCCGTTAAGTATATTTTGCCTAATACGTGACGTATGTTTCATAGAAACCAGGGCCCATATTCATAAAGCTCCTAAGGTGGAAAATACTCCTTCGGTTGATAATTTTATCTAAGGCTTTATAGGAATTTCCTTAGTTTTATATGATTTCATCTTAGATATCTGGGCACTGTTTTATCAACGTACTTACGAAAATCGTAAACTTACGTTCAAATTTAAATTCTGTGTAATTCTTCAATAACTGCCAATTGGGGAAGTATCTCGTTTGAAATCATTTACTAAATTGATTAAGCATTGATAATACATATCGCTTTACCAGCATGTGTAGCAGTTAAAGAATTATAAAGAATTCAAATTTGAGCGTAAGTTTACGATTAACGTAAATGCTTTGATAAAACAGTGCCCTGGACCCGTATTCATAAAGCTCCTAAGGGGAACATATTCCTTAGGTTGATATATTTACCTAAGGTTTTATAGGAATTCCCTTATGTTTATATGAATACGGACCCAGTACAGTATTAAAATACTTACGGCTATTTTTGTTTTCGCAGTGAAGAAAATTTCTTCTTTGTGTTGTAGTCAAAAGTCAGGTGGTATTGAGCTTATTGCTACACTACTAAAGGGAGTATTATTGGTGACTAGGAAAAATAATTAATTTACGCAACATGCCACTGTTGCAATCGAATGACTACGGTTTATAAGTAATGCCATACCAGACGGTTTTCATGTTTAGCATCGTCGTGCGCCTTAATAGATCTTCTAATTAAAAAACCCATCATTTTCTTAATTTGCATGCTCTAGAGACATTTTTCTGGTAGAGTTGTGTTCCATTTGAATGATCAAACCGATGCCAATCAAAATGTTACAAAGAATACATTTACTGACTTGTTCCATGTCTAAAATACCCGTTGGCTGGTATTGTCACTCGTATATTTTTATGAAACTATACGAATCTCCGTGTTGCTGTGTTTTTAAACTGGTCTGGGTGTTTTGGTTTGAATAGGTAGGTAGGTTTGAGATACATGACGCTTAACATGAAAGCTATTTTGCATATAGCCTAAGAAAAATACCACTATGAAGAGCGCTTTGTACAGTCGTTGTTTCCGAAGCGATAATAGACGTAGATTTATGCTAATCCTGCACCATTACTTTGCCACTTTCTAATTCATTAGATGACATTTTCAATGTTGACGGGGGTAGCATATTTTCGGATGACTCGGATGTTTAATAAATTAATATACAAGAACGTAACTACTTGATTTACTGGAATATATGACTTACCGTGAACGGTTTACAAGTTTGGTTCTTTATCCAGCCGTTCATGTCATGATAAACCATTCTAGGTACACGCGCGTCCCGTAACTTCTTGCACAACTCACAAAATCCGTTTCTATACGCGATCTCGGCAGTAAATCTCCACTCGAAGAAGCTATTGTACAATGTTTTATTCCTGCTAACTTGTTGGATATATCGTCCAGCAGCGTCGAGATCCGGGAAGTCATTCACATTGATGTAACTTCCAGGTATAACAATATCATCATGGTAAAGTTTCCAAGCAACAATCGGTATTTGCCCTCTTTCTAAGGTTCGCCAATATTTCTCAGAAATATAATCCTCACAGTCGCTGTTTTCAAATGCCAAATAAAATTGGTATTTATCTAGCAAGGGTTCACAAGATGAAAAACCATCCGGACAACCCTCATAACATCCGCCTAATGTTCGGACAGGTATAAACTTCTTTAGTTTATCAATGATTCTATATCTTCTAGCTTCGTCAATACAGTGACTGTTCATTACAACAGCACCCTGTTCAGGTTTAGAACCAAAGTAGTCAGCTTTAATTAACATTTCATTGTTTCTATTTGCTATAACTTTGGTTGAATCAAGTGCCATATAGTCCCCATATGGTGCAAACACCTCGGAATTTTGTGTGTATGACCAGGTCCAATTGAATATCCCCTGCCAGGCAGTCATGTAACCAGGCATCCATAAACTGGTCAATGGTTCAATGTTGTAGAAAACCCACACTTGATCTGGATGCCGATATTTTGGAAATGGAAATTGAAAACCGTTTTTTATAATACTCGGTGCTCTAATTGATATGATGTCATTGAGATGATAAACGACTGCGTCTACATCAGCAAGCTGTGACTTATCGTCGGTTAGAGAGCAAGTCTGTTCTGGACATTCTTGGTATACATTTGTTTTCGCCTCCTCGTACCAATTCATCGACCCGAAGAAATTCGTGTAAAGCAGTATTTTCGGTTCATGTCTTACAACCGGTTCCCCATCGAGGATTGTTTTAAAGTGTTTTTCTGTATGCGTGTATCTATTGATATGGTGCCTTGCCGGCGTCGACACATATAGATAAATCATTATCATTAACAGTGTAACACATATTTTCCCCACCCTCGACGGTAATAAACTCAGCCTCCACACACTGAACACCCGTTTCCGTTTTAAATACTCCATTTTTATTTCAACAAGTAAATCTTTACAGTCCGGTTATGATACGAAAAGAGTTACGCAGCGTTAGAATGTATTATTGCGGTGTAATACCTATTATAAAGGCTCTACCTGGTTATGTAGTGGTTGTAATAGTTTGGGTACACATAAATTGCTACGTCACTTGCAAAATTTGTCAAATTTGTTTCAGCTCAGTGCGTCAGTAGTATTGTTAGTCACTCCAGTCAGCTGTATTAAAGACTGTAAGATCCGATGTGTGGAAACTTTCGGCGCCTGAAAATGAACTAGGATAAAAATCCAGTGACGCAGACGCAGTGCAGCAATCCACTAGTACGGTGTAAAACAAGTATAAAAGCTTATACCAACACTCTAAAACTCTACCTGTTTAAGCAATGGTTTAATTTAAATCTTAAAGTTTTAACTATGACGTCACAGTCAGATTACCCTAGCTGGACTATAGATATCGTGAAATATTAGCAATACTTGATGTTTTAATGACAATTACACTCAATTGACGAGAAAATAATTGTACATGTACTTGAACATTATTCTTTCCATAGTTTTTCTCAACACGAATTATTACGAATACAGATCGAACGTTTGAAGGGGTAGATCTATCTCCCTTTTAATAACAGTTCGCACGTTACATGTTTAAAGTCTATAGAGTTATACCGGGCGATATTTTTTTTAAAAGTTTCAAAAACTGAAAAACAATTATGCTTTCATACAAAAAATGTACCCATTGGATCATTTTTCGCTTTCGGTTTAACAGAAACATTCTCTGTGATTTATTGGTCATGCGAATTGTCCATTTTCATACGAAAGTGTTCTACAACACCCTATGCAACTATAAGAACATGTATTTTTCGACGATTGAATCAAAGTACACGGAACCCATCTAATTTTTTAATATGAAATTAAGGTAGTCTAGTAATTTTGGTAGTTTAGATAATACTAAAACCGATGCAAGTAATCATTTTGACAATATAGCTCTATACACTTTAATCTGTTAATAATAGTGCAAGTAAAAAATATTTTTCATGGAAAGTCATACTAAATAAAGTGAATATTTTACAAGCATACATTTTGATAAGTTATATTATGCAATTTTTGTATTTACCTTATAAACGTTGTTCCCGCTTGAACATTATATGTCACTGGAACTCCTGGTCTTATAATACGATTGGACTATCGAAGGAATAATAAAAGCCAAAGGCATCATATCGGGTTTAACTTATTAGCACTCTTTGAAGATGGTAAATGCATAAGGCCATACAAATCGTTTCTTCGTTTAGCGTCCAGCCTAAGTTCAAAAACCTATCTAGCTATCCTGAGACAAAAACAAAACAGTCGAAAAAACATGTCGTAATAACTTCTATCCTCGTCATTATACATGTAGGCGTATGACTAACAAATATCAAGCATTGTCTACATGATAACTTACATAAATAACTTAAAACTTGTTTGTGTTAAACCTACTGATGTGTATGGGCTGTTAAATAAGTATGACAGGTATGGAAGCAATAGCTCAATGAACTTTGAAGATATAAGAGGTTACAAATTTTGTTGTTGTTTTTTCATTCCAAAGTTGCCCAAACTTATCCGTCCTCGGACGCTAAACGAAGAAACGATTTGGTATGGCCTAATCTCCATAAAGTTCGACATAAAACATCACACCAATATCTGAATAGGAACAAGTTGCATCATATTAAAATGTACTTCGCGTTGAACTGTGGTTTAGTTTTCAAATGTCATTTTCACACGCTTTGCCTAAGACGGCGTTACCCATTGGGTATGAATAGGGTATTTATACAGACTTTACTATACATTAAATATGATGAAAACAGCGAATATGGATAAATGAATTTCAAATGAAAACGTACTTCGCATGATAGCTCTGATCGTACCAGTGAAAAAGTTTGGTTTCAACGCATTGAAAAAGATACATAGTAAAAACAGATTACCAAAAGTACACATCTTTATTGGGAAAGTCTAAACAAATCTCTAAAGTTGATCGTTACTTTATGTCTAGTATTTTATTTTTTATCCGTTTTACTCTTTATCGTTTATCGACAAGACAGTTACCGGTGATCCAATCGCTGTGCATGATTATACGTACGAGACCCTCGTATTTGTACAATACAAGTCGATTACTTAGAATTAGAAGGTCGTAACTACCAAATCGATATTTTGAGAAAACACAGAAAAACTGTCTGACATTTAATCTTTACTTATGGTAAAACAAACTTTTAGAACATCATTTTGGTCAACATGACAAGTTCAGAATTTTATGAAAATGGGCTCATAAGAAGCGCCTTGTGATGCTTATTCTAAATATGTATGAATCTTAAAAGGTCGTAAGTGGCACTTACGACCTTCTAATTCTAAGCCATCGAAGTAAACCCGTAACCAGCATCCCAAAAACGAACAGCGTTTTATAGAGCACATACGACATGTGCTTATGAAGGCCGAAACTATTGATATGTTTTAATATATCAGTCATGGTAGTCTTGTCTCGTTTTGTCTAAGTTCTGTCAGAGAATTTTACTGTTTCCAAATGGCTCCGACCGAAATGAAACCCCGTGAAACGCTCTGGCGGGATTCAGGATACTCGACAATAGTTCCGTCCGGTATGTACTCACATGTCAGAGCAATATGAAAACAAAGCAATTATCTGACGGAACTGAGAAGAAGGGTATCAGGATAACCGTCACAAAGAATAGAACAAATGCAAGTGACTGTTGTTTTCTTTATTTTAAATATTTTTTATTATTCGATGATTTAGCATTGTTCCAAACCGCGAATGTAGTCGAGAATTCTACGTCAAATGTGATAGTTTCGAACTTTTGCAAACATCGCATACCAAAACAGTGTTGTTTTTGCCAGATTAATATCATTTTTGGCACATAAATTGGATGTAATCTTACAACAAGCGTCGAGGCGTGAGTAGTAAATACTTTGTATTCTATCTCTATATTAGTCACGCCTCGACGATTGTCGTACACCTATACTAATTGTTCAGTCATCGCTTTAACGACATCTGAAAGTGACCACTCTCAAAAGCATCGAAAACACATAAAACATAACAATCAGAACTCATCGGCGTTTATGTAACGAATGTTCGTATTTCTCTGTTACGGAAATGCCCGATTAGCTACGATTGAACAAAAACGTACCCTCCTGAACTAGCACAAAACGCTTAGTGAATAGCCGTACACCAACGGACAAGGTTTGTGCGGTGTGTTATTGAGTAATGTTTCTGTGAATTTCTGTCTGATCCATACGCCAGCGTATGTCACCATAATTTATGAACACTTGAATATGTTCTGTTGTTGTTACACTCAAGCATGCTGTTACCAATTTGTAAAAATCTCGTATTAATGCTTTGTGTTACCCACTTCACAACGAAATGATACACAAAGTAACTGTTGACATCTTTATAATACATTGTATATAATACAACATGACTGAAATTTAAGCCAAAGTGTAAACATTTCTAGAACAATATTGCAACAGTACCACTTGAGTAACTGATATAAACAACTCATTGAAATATACTTAGAAAATACTCGGAATAGATAACAATTGTAGCATACGTTTAAAAATACCAACAATAAACATAATGCCCAACTAGGGGTTTTGCATTCAAAACATTTTCGAAATATTACTTCAAATCACAAACGTAATGCACCTAGAAATTATAATTCAAACCACAGTAGCCATTGCGATAACATTAAAATCAGTGGTGGTATTTATCAAGCATCTTAAGGGAACAATTAGATTTTTTTTAAATCTCGACATTTTCTTTAGTGTATCGCTAAACAGGAAAATCAAGTGCCGTCAGATCATGAGCGTAAAGAAGTGGATCGTAATTTATGAGTTTGCTTCCATGCTAATCGTGGTCCATTGCCTGTCAGGATCAACTCCACCGATAGTGAGATGAATAATTGGGGGAAAATATTTTACAAAGGGTCCTTGAACTAATCCACGACCCGGCCCCCATGACCCCAGAAACACAAATATAAGCTCCTCTGCAGCTACACGGGAGAACAATATGGATGAGCTTGACACTAGTATGATTGATGTGCTTGGGTCAACCAAGCATCTGTGTAAAGTTAATATATTCAATCTATAAGCATCGCCGATCGGTACATAATTATGCAATGTACACCAACTAATTGGGTCCCAAATATAGTAATACCGCGCCGTGACGTTACTTGTATATCACTGCGCATGCGTGACCGGAACGTCATGACGTCATAGACGTCGTAACCAAGAGACGGTTTATTGTTAGATTCAACGCTGAGCAGTATAGTCACACAGCAGCATAAAATGACGAAAATGTCATAAATGGGAAATAATTTAAGTCTACCGGTAGTGAAGGAACGCCCAATGGCGCTCATCCGCCGGAAGTTGGGTATGATGACCAGAAAAGATTGTATCAATCGTCTGGTTAATCTTACCTTGGTAAATGAAGAAGTTCAACTAAGAAAATTTGCAGGTTAGTAGTTCTTATTGTCGATTTCAGTGTGCATATGCATTCCTATAAGCACAATGTATAACTACATGTATATTACTTTTCGGGTGCCTTGTTTGAAACCGTCGTTTGTCCGAGGAAATATAAATTGTGTTGTTTAATTTTAGAATCATAGAAATTTTTGTGCTTGTAAAGATTCAAATTCATTTGCACGGACTTCATCATCATCATAATCATCATTTTTAGCGACCACCCCCTTTATTGGTGTATTCTGGCAATTTTACAAAATATTATAGTTTCAACATTACATTTATGAGAAAATTGACATTAACTTTTTACAATGTTGTACGTTCACAAAACATATTATATGTGTTACATAGTCACATACCGGTAGTTGATTCTGGTAGAAGGACGTCATCCTGTGGCACCAGTTCTTTGTCTTCATCTTCGTATGTTAGGTTATGTCCGGTCTGTCTGTCTATGCCCCAGCCACGTCGTCTTTCCTTGTTAACAGTTTATGTGCATCATAGATACGAGCATATATTTTCCAGAAAGCAGTTTGTAACATTCGATCGTGTCCCCACGTATTCTTCTGGCCAAACTGGGTAATTTCAGAGATTTTAGTCTTTCATCGTTGGTTGTAGAGTCCCGGAACAAGTTTGTTCGCCCGTATTTGTACACTTTAAGCATTTCAATGTATTTCCTCTTGTCTGGTGCCAAGCGCTTTAGATAGTGTAATTAATGAGTTTCTATCTAGATATTCAAAGGATCTGCGAATTAAACCGAATATTTTATTAGTTTTGTTGCCCTTTTCTGTCTGATGTTCCTCAAAAACGATTTCGGTATATTTCTATTTTTTCTATACAATACAAGTGGTCGAAAATGCATATAAATGTTTAACACAAATCTAGTATAATTATATCCATAAAAGGTGATCACAATATCGTTTGATAACAAGTTACAATGCAAAGTTTTAAGCTGTACTAAAAATGCAGAAACATTGTTAGTGAATCATAGCTCTTGGAAAAAGACTGCGAGATCGAAAATTTGAGTTTAGAGTGGTTTTGCTGCACACGTTAACACAAAGCATGCACAATATAATTATAAAACATTCACGAAACAGACAAGACATTAAACTTAATTCTTGTCTTATTGTCTTAAAAGTAAAGACTCATGAATACATTTCTTATGGTCCTATTTTTCTGACTTGGTAACAATCAACCAAATCTTTGTAAAAATTGGAATGATACATTTATCTCTTCGGAAAGAGCTAGGGCATCGCGCCCGGATACTTTGTATCACACCACTGTCTCTTCCACCTGCTGTCCCTTCAGCAAAACACAGGACCTCATTGGAAATAAGTGATTGCACTTTCATGGGTTATCCTTGACTGAAAGGTTTAAATAATTACATGCATACATTTATACAATACTAGTAAATGTATCTACTTTTTAATCCATGATATAATGGACAACTTGAGTTACAATGATATTCACGTTCTATAACGTTTTGATTACACCATTTACAAAGTCTATCAATTCTATTAACATATGCAGTAGATGGACTTGGCTTTGTACATCTAAACTAATTTTAATAGTACGCTCGTAATACAAACAGTTTTATCACATTTACTGGTACATATGAGATGATTCCACTGAACAATGGAAGAGAAGAATAAACTGCGCGGAATTGTAGATTCGCTGCACAATAAATATCTGGTTCAGTTTTTGGTTTTGAGAAGGGAAATCTAGACTGGTGTATGGAGGGGGGTCTCGGCCAATGTCACCAAGAACATGCATGATCTTATACAGTGTGACAACTTTGATTATGTCTCCTGGATGCTGTCAGGTATGTCAGTGAAAGTGGAGACGGAACTTTTGCAATTATTTAGAAATCAGGCAAATTTGATTCCTTAAATAAGACAAGTTCTTCCACTTGTAAGTACCCAGTTTTGGGGGCGTTTTGTAAGGACTATGTTACTTAGAAATGACAAACTGTTATGGTAAAATCTAGCATTAATATATCCCTAAAAGGGATCACAAAAAACAAGAATCACTCTACTTACTCAATATTTCAACCTGTCGGTCTTCTACATGAGCTATGGCGCACTTTCAATATAGACGACGACTGATATAAATTATCTACATTTTCCGTACAGGTTAAAACCAAAGGCATTAGAAACGCGAATAATATAAGTTATGTATAAGATATAGACAAGGCTTCAATGTGTGGATTTTGGCTGCAGATATCAGCGGTTTGACACTTTTTTATTTAACCTTTTTATGGGCATATTTGCATCTGAATCTTCCAACAACCATGATCACAGAAGTATCATGGAATTATAAAAAATCAGTTTTAGTACCCGAAATGTTCAGAATTTGACTAATTTTTAAACATGCTTCAAGAAGTGGGTTGGGTTATGTTTTTTTTTAAAAACACAGACAAACTATAATTTGAGCCTTGAAATACCTGTCATATTATTTATTTGACAGTATTGTTACACTTAAAATTCTGGTTTGACCAGTACGTTGTATGTTTATTATCTTCAAAATCAGACTTTTATTTATTTTCTTTTTTTTATGCAACCACTGTTATCTATAATCCATTTTCTTTTAAAACACCGGTCCGATTTTGAAAAAACTTTCCAGAATGGTCATTTAGGGTATTGCTCTCACTGCAACAATATATCTTTTTATAGAAATTTGAATATTTGTGCACTTTGTTAAAAACACGGTCAAACTTGTCTATATACTACTACATAAGGGAAACTACTCTTGATACTGAACTCGATGGTTAAAACTCGGCCACATGTAATGTAATGCAGGAGCCGGTACACCGTTTACTACCATATATCCAAATTACTTTCTCTAGTGCATGACTTCTTTTACAAAAAACATCATAACGTGTTTCCCTATATTGGACAAATATCAGATGCTAGGTTGAAAGCATTCTCGTTCAACCAGAGTATTTTTCACGTGCAATATATATTAGTCTGGTGACTTGACTAAACAATTCATGAGCATGGGTTGAAAGTCACAACTCCTGACCATATAAACAACAGTACGGATACCCTCTTTGTAAACTGCATTTCTGTGCTTCTACGCTTCTATCCTCCATCATACACATCCTGCATTTAGGCATAGGACAACCTTGGATATTCAAACACATAGTGTAGTTATTCAATGGCTTATATCCCTAACATTGGGCTCAAAGTTACAGCCCTTAGTCGTCGATTATAGTTCTGCTCAGTATTCGGGTGGTCGTTAAAGGCCGGACCATTACGTTAATGGCGTATAATGCGCATGCGTGACCGGAACGTCATGACGTCATATACGTCGTCACTAAGAGACGGCGTATTGTTAGAATTTGCGGTGAGTAGTAAAGTCAAGCAGCAGCATAAAAATGACGAATATGTCATAAATGGGAAATAATTTAAGTCTACCGGTAGTGAGGGAACGCCCAATGGCGCGCATCCGCCGGAAGTTTGGTATGATGACCAGAAAAGATTGTATCAATCGTCTGGTTAATCTTACCTTGGTAAATGAAGAAGTTCAACTCAGGAAATTTGCAGGTTGGTGTTTGTGTGTTTTTTGGATTGTCTCAGACTAAAATAAAATAATGAAAACATTGATTACTGTCCTCAGAACGAAACAAAAACTAGGCTTTGCTAAAACCCGGAGCGCAACATTGACGATATCAAATACTTGCACGTACACCGAACGAAATGGAAGATCTCAAAAGCCACCCCGAGTGCACACATTTAACATTTAGCATCGATGTGTTCTGTTTTCTGTAAGAGATTGAAATAACGGAACGTATTGTTACTAGCGGTTGATCAAAATCAACTCAGTTTGAAATTAAAACAATCTCATTGTAATTTCTAATTAATCTAAATACACCGTCGTAGGTGTGTGTAATCAATGTACCAAATAATAATTATATATATATATTAT
Organism: Spisula subtruncata; assembly: GCA_963678985.1. Classification (NCBI taxonomy): domain Eukaryota; kingdom Metazoa; phylum Mollusca; class Bivalvia; order Venerida; family Mactridae; genus Spisula; species Spisula subtruncata. The sequence goes on along the minus strand of OY787664.1, from coordinate 25,284,250 downwards.
ACGAGGGTTGCTCGAGAATAAATGCAAATGTCTCTCTAACATTTGATTGTCAATAGCATTTATAATGAAACATGCATATAACTCTTTTCTGTATATTGTCCACAAATTAAACTTAAATACTAAAATCATGTTTTATATCTGGAGGAAAAATAATCTATTTGCAAATGGTACTTCACTCAAATGCTGTAGCTGATAACATAGATTTCCTGCAATCGTTCAGCTGAATTCAATGTGAGTCTAAGAACCTTGGAACTTGGTCCATGAAGGAAATCAAATGCACCACGTTCGTCACTGATTTTATGTGTTTAACAATTTCGATCTTATTCAAATTTCTAGAGGCGCATATCGAGGGCTGCCAGACATGCCTGCAATACTGTAGTCACGTATGTCCTTCTTTAATTATAAGAAGTTACTATAGTCTTGCAAGTAACCCTAAAAATTTATATGACATCTGTGCTGTCGTCGTGGTTGATAGTGAGTCAGCGTCTCAACCTTTTTCATAATACGTAAAAACATCCTTTGAAAGTACCTAAAATATTTTGGCCTAATACTATGAAGTTTTGATCCCCACGTAATGAGCATAGTATCCAAAGTGTAAAAATATTGTTGGCTTCAAAAACTTTCATCAACTTGAAGCACCCTTAGGATAAAATCGAGTTTTAATAGCAGCTTTACAGTCAATTGCAGCTTTGAAATGAATATCCTGTTTCAATATTCTGCTTGGTTGTTCCTGTTTTATTTCTGTGACCACTTTCGTTGTTATCTTTCATATGCCTCCCAGTTACGATCAGAAATTGATCGTTGGCAGCATGAGTATCCCCGTACATGTAGATGCCCTTAGCCTGCTTTGAAACATATGACTAGCGCGTAAAACTAATAAAAGAAATCTTACGATGTGGCCGTAAAAGTTTGAAGTTTTTGTTTTAGCTTAGGACTAGTATAATAAACATAGATTAGTCAAACGGACGAATGGAAGTAAGCCAAGTTTTAACCATCAGAAGACAATAATCTAATTGGTACAAATGCCAAAGTTGACGCGAGAAAATCCCGAAAATACAGACATATGCATGAAACTGCATTTCTTAAAGTTTTTTAACACACTCGTTATATATATAGTATTTATATCTATCTATATTGATAGCAGCTGACTGATTCACATCTCATCAATTGATATATTATATTTTCAGCAAAGGTAAATCTTACCAAAGAAGAGCTAAAGGTTTACCATGAGAAAATCGCTGATATCCTGGGTGAGTTCTGTACGGACATGCCGGAGGTAGAGTTTAGAGACCAACCAAGTCCTCCTGAGCCGGAAGTAATAGCTGTACAAGGTTCTCCCAATAGTGAAGACAGCAGCTCATTGGCCAGTTCTGAGAGCAGCCCATCAAGTCAGTATTGTAGTGGTTCATCTACCGATGTTGATACTGGTCTATCCGTCAATGATGACATCTATGTTGATTCCGGTCTATCCGTCAGTGATGGCACCGATGTTGATTCCGTTCTATACGTCAGTGGTTACACCGATGTTGACACCGGTCTATCCACCAGGAATGATATTATCAACTATAAAGACCCTCAAATGAAGTCAGGCTTGAAAATTTTCAACCGCTTAGAATATGTAACTGTAAGTATTAGAACTTTCTACAAGCGTTAGTGCCCATTGCTTGAATTATCAGACCTCTTGTTAGAGTGTGGTTATCTAAACAAACAAAGGGTTGGAAGAGGACATGGCGCTGGCTTAGAACCAGACGGTCGTAACTACCAAATCGATATATTGAGAAAACAAGAGAAAACTGTCTGTAATTTACTCTATACCTTTAGGAAAATACGTTTTCAAAACTTCATTTTGGTCAACATGACAATTTCAGATTTTCATGAAAATAGGCTCATTAGAAGCGCCTTGTGAAGCAGATTTTAAATATGTATGAGTCTTATAAGGTCGTAAGTAGTAGTTACGACCTTCTCATTCTAAGCCATCAATGTGGCCTTTCATATTATCATTAGAAATACTAAATCTATCATGTGTCCAGTACATACTTACACGAGGTCTGATAAGTATATATAACTTATGAAACTATGAATCAACGAGGAGAAACAAGCCAATTCAAATCTCTGCTTAAAGTCCCATTATTGCTCCCACAACTATTTCCCGATCATCCATTTAATACAATGAAGTATGGAACCATTAGGCTGTTTTTAACAAATGAACAATCCTAGATGACGCACTGTTAACTATATCTGTCGAAAAGTAGGCCAAATATCGTATTTTGTAAAATGTATGGTGAACAAAATAATAATTAAATTAAATTAAATTGAATAATTTCCCAAGAGTTGCTTCCCTTAGTTGTTATTTTGTCAACTAATCATCTGGATGTTTTATTACAGTTTCTTCCATCTTATGGTGTTTTCCATATTTGGGAATCAACTGAAGTGCTCAAATTGCACCATTGTACAGAGAGGTTACCAAATTATAGCCTATTAAAATAGAAGTTTAAGACTTAACGTGACTTAAAAATTAGTCTGATGTTTACATTCAATGACTAGCTGTGTTTTAATAGTTTTTAATACTTTAACACTTACTGTGGTTTAAGTAAAAATGTTATCTTGTTTGTCCCATCGTAGATCAGTATTTAACGCACTTGCCGACAATTGTAGCGCCCTCGTTCAACTCCAGATGGAGGTTTCTCATATGCCATCAATTAGCAGAAAACTAACTGACAAAAATATAGACTATGCTTTAATTTGGTGTGTTTGATATGGTATACTTATTTGTATTGCTGCTTTTATTATAACGCCATCTTTGATATGGGGTATATTGCTTTGGGCTTCTATGGGGGCATATTTGCTTTACCAACATCTCTTGTGGGGAGTGGTGGCCTAGGGGTAGGGCGCGCGCTTCGGGGTCGAGAGGTCCCGGTTTGACCCCCCTCTGGACCACAGTTTAAATTCTCTGAGCAAGACCCACATGCTCCACTCCACCATGGTGTAAAATGGTTCCTGTGAGGGTAGTGTCTATTCCTGGGCGACTCAGATCGATGTTGGCTGCCACACCACAGGAGAAAAATAGTCTCACCAGGGAGACAAGAGTGTAGATTTCAATAGGTAGCCCAATGACCAGGGGAAGTTGAAATGTCAAAGGGTGCTTGAGCGGCCTAACAGCTGAGAAGAGCCCTAGAAAATTGGTAACTTAACTTAACTTTGTTATTACCCGTGATGTACATTTGTACATTCTTTATCTAACAATGTGCTTCCATCTTCTTTTAAAGGGTCTACATTACTCTATATTTGGCTTCCTGAAGAAACAGAGAGATGCTAAAACAGAAGCTGATCCAGTTGTAAGTATTACATTGTAAATTAATCACAGTAAGACGAGCATCGATATTACGAGTACCCGGCCTATGTCAAGCAAATGTCACAACCCAGTCGAATTTGCTCGACATAGGCCCGTCACTCCAAGCATTGTGTCGTAAGCTGACTGTTATAACACGGCACTGATAACAGCTACAGTACATTGGTTTCTGACCATTTTCCGTGTCAGTTCACCCCTAGGTATAATGACTTTTATTTTAGCTAATAGACGTTGCCCATTGGTGCAAACGGGCGGGAGGGGGGGGGAACCTGCCCAATTTCCAAATTGCAGACTTATTCAAAACACTTATTGTTAGATTTTAATGATTTTCCTCCATAATTCCACAAGACCTAGCCTCGTGTTCACACACTTAGCTTTCGTGTTAAGAATCAGTTTTGTTTTGGCTATTTTGATTGTTTGTCAAGTTATGCAGTTTCGTTTCCTGAAGAGGTTGAAAAGCTTCAAAACATGCATGCTCTTATAAAAATGGAACTTGTGACTGACTCTAAATCGAAGAAAAACATTTTCAATTTATGAAGCACCACTTTTAGTAAATATGCGTAAACGTGTTTATTAGTGTGTGAAATGCGAGAACATGTCAACTTGTTTCCTCAGTATATTTAAAGTGTATAGAGCTATATCGGAAGATATTTTTTTTAAAAGTTTCAAAAACTGAAAAACAGTTATGGTTTCATATCCATTAGATCAGTTTTAACAGAAACTCTTTCTGTGATTTATTGGACATGCGAACTGTCCATTTTCATACGAAAGTGTTCTAGAACACCAAATGAAACTATAAGAATCGTCTATTGTTTGATGATTGAATCAAAGTACACGGAACCCATCTAAAGTTTTAATTTGCAATTAAGGTAGTCTAGTACCATACTAAAAACGATGCAAGTAATTATTTTGACATTGAATGACTGTTAAAATATAGCTCTATACACTTTAAGATTTGTTTTGCGTTTGAAATAAGACAGTTTTGAGCTTGGTTATGATCCTGAAAAATGATTATTTTTGAATGCAGGGCCAACTTGCAAAATAACTATTTGTAAAATTCCATACATCTCTAGATTAGCATTTGATACTTTCTGATGTTTTCACAGAATCGACCAAACAACAGTGCACCGCCTGTCTACGGAGAGTTGCGCACGCCAATATGGTATTACCAAGATTATTATGATACCCCAAGGTCCGCCACCCCACCAGGGCCACTTGGGGTAGACTCGGCACAGAGTCAACAAATCGACAGTGCACCATCAGATTACGGAGAGCCGACACCACTATGTGTATACCAAGATTATTATGAGGATGTCTCAAGGTCCGCCACCCCACCAGGGCTACCTGGGACTCTAACATCTACTCAAAGGTCAACAGGACAGTCTGAGACTGAAGTAAGCGCATGTATGTCGCAATCAACACAGTCTATCCGCATGTTCGCCAACCCAACACGGCCACTCGGGGTAGACTCGGAATCTGATACTACATATAAGCAAAATGGGTCACAAGTATCTGTTTGCGCCTCTCCGACGTATCAGTCAGTCGACTCAAATCCCGTGCCAAAGATGCAGCCACCTGTGAACCATGATGAGATGACCATCCTCCCAAAGGAGCACAGTCCAAAAGAAGATCATGCCAGTCCTCGTCGAAAGTCCAAGTCCAGGATTCTTGGAAAGATAGGCCAAGGACTCTTGTCAAGAGGTAAGCCAAAGTCTAACACCAAAGCATCAGCTCACGAGCCCGGTGTTACCACTAGAACAGCACAGGATAATGTTGCTAAGGACATATCTGTTGCCACTGGGGACGCCAAAAATGAATGTCATGACAAGGATGAGATAAGAAATGTAAAAAAGGAAAAGAAGAAGAAGAAGGGAATACTTCATACGTTAGTAGACAAAATCAAACGCCGAACCGATTCTGCCAAGTCCAGCCGCAATGTGATTCACGTGAAACCAGCGACACCAGATAGCGCAGTGAAGACCGTAACAAAGAAAAGTGTGTCAGCTGTACCACCTGTGATGGAAAAAGTAATTGCAGAGGTAAACAATTTTCTTTTAAAAATGCATACACACTCAAGTTCGCATATTACAGTCTACCCGTATGTATAATAGCAAACGTTATCTGTCCATCAATAACACGTACTGGTACGTTTTGCGTAAGACAGGAGGGGACTATCATTTTGTCTCCGCATATACCTGTAAAATACCTGTAGAAAGTTCTTGGGCTCTATGGTGAGGACAAAGCGCCTCCTATCTTGTCGACTTCATATGGCACAATCTTGTATGGCTAATCACAATTACAAAGGAATATAGTTACTGGTCACAGTTTAATAATTATGTACTAGTATGTGGTACTCACGATAGTCAACCCATGATCGACTTTCATATACATGTAGTTCATAACTGACAAGGAATATCCCCTTGCCAGTGACAGTCAAGTCTTAACTTAAAAGCGTTCACATCCTTGGATTCAATTATATTCTGTGGTAAATCGTTCCACATATCTATGACTCTCCTAGAAAACTGATTCTGACTATATCAGTCTTAGAACTTGGTTTATCTAACTTCAAATGATGACCCATCGTTGATGATAAATATTTGAAAAAAATTTACTAAAGCCACAAGTCATTTCAGAATTTTGAAAGTTTGACTCGCACCACCGCTTTTACGGGGATCCGATACATGTAATTATTTATTTTTATAGTATTTTTGTACTGGCCGTCTATCTGGATGTTACAGAGTTCCCCCAGTGCGTGTTTCCTTTATCACTGGCCAGATTTCAATGAAACTTAACAAAATGGTGTAACTATGTTATTTGAATAACACACGACTGTTGATTTGTGTAAGTTAGGTTATGTTATGTTCATTGTTTGTATGAGGATGGTACCAACCGCGTGCAATTATAGGCTGTTTCTCTTACAGGAAAAACAAGGACCACACCGACGTATTGTTTGGCCCGGTGACAACAAAGGTCTCGCCCACTACAAGAAAGTTTCAGAGTAAGTTTTGTTTAGTTTCTTTTTTTCTTACTTTTGATTTTCACTGCACTTTGTCTCATTGTGCTAAACGATAAAGTTGGACAATTCCTTCATTACCTGAGATTAACTAGAATACTTAAAAATTGTCCTCGTTTTTAGTTCCGCTATTTCTTTGCAACACTAAATGTGTGCGATTTCAGCATAGCTTTTCAAAATTGATAAGTTTAGGCCAATGCCAGATGTTTATCGGTCGCAATAATTTGCAAGATTTTTTTATTTGTATGTACATTGTATCTTATCTGTTTTTCTTTGTTTCTGTTAGGTACTGTCTACGCTATCCGATTTTGTTATTATTTATCTTAAATCAGACGAGTTTTAGAATTTTTGTTCTTGTGAAGAATTCTGTGTTCAGGAATTATTCTTATTCATGTCATATTATTGTACCTAGTTTTTCATTGGTTCCAAATGTATCTACTTTTCAGAAGGAAAGATGTCAACACTGAAGTCTTCAGTCCAGTTCAAAAGGTCAACGCTGACATCAATGCCAAAGTAAAATGTCGTAGACAGTCTCGGGGAGGCTGTTAGTGTTTTAAACATTGCCACCAACAACATCAAGTCTTCTAAATTAATCTAAAAAATGTAAAACAAATTTTAAATCAGTCTTACGCAGCAATTTCGACCAAATTTATTCTAAATTCACACCAATCTTAATATAAGCAAAGCACTTTTTTGAAATAGTAAATTTCTTTTATCATCTCTGTTCGCATAGTGGTTAAAAGTCGTAAATTAACTAATTGATTTTTTAAAGTTTTTAATGTCTTTTTGTACATGGGATTTTATTCACTTTCGTAGTTTAAGTCTGGCGTTAAACATTTTTGTATAAAAAAGTTCATTAATATTATTTGAAAATAATTAATGTAATTTGAAATGAGAAACAAAAAATGAAAAATTAATGGTTTAGATTTTTTACTTAAAAAGTTTATGTTGGTTTCATTATATTTTTCACAGAACTATTTTCTCAAAATGTATTTTTTTCTCCTAATGCTATTATGTACTACATGTAGTTAATTTTGTTATTAGTTCAGTCTGGCTTATGTGTCTCATAACTTCATGTTTATAATTACAATTTTAATTTTTTAACAACCTCATAGTATGATAGTTTTTACAATTAGTTAGTTTCAGAATTCATAGGCCTACTCAAACTTTTGTAGATAATTTGTAATTTTCGAATTTTGCCATATTATTCATCCGTACCTAGATCTAGTATTGTTTTACATGTATACGATATTTGATATTGCGTTGTGCTATACTGAACTGACCAAATTTTTATAGGATATATAGTGGGGAATCAGAGGTGTCTGTCTATAGAACGATTACGTATTTATTTCAACCAACTATTTAATAAGTATGCCTCATTTAAACATCAAATACTCATTAGACTATTTACAAAATGCCCATAAATAATATGAAAATGTCATAGTTTAGACCCTTTGGCTATTTGAAATAACATTGAAGAAGAAAAGTATTGGACAATAGACAATTGGCACCCATATGAGTCGGGTATATAACAACCATGTGTAAGGGAAGACCTAACAAAGACTAAACATAAAGCAACGTTGAAATAGGCTTAGATGCTTATTGTACTTTTATAAGGTTCTACTTTTCCAAAAAGATGATTTTGGTTAGCTGGTTTGGGATAGATACACACACATGGCAATGCTCTTTTGGTGTAGAACAAGAGTCCGGGGTGGACCTACCAATCCACACCTGGAAGCTCTACACCAGAAAGCATTGCCCTGAACTTTTATGAGGTTGGACCTAACAATTACTAGCAATTCCTATTCATATAAGTATCATCCCAGATACTTCAATGGGCTTACACACTGTACTTGTGTTGTAGTTTTATCCACATTAGTCTTCTCTTTGTTAAGATTAATTCATTGCATTGGTCAGTTCATCACCATGGCCCGCCCTATATGACCTATGTTTAGCGCATGGTCATAGTTGGCATGATGCAATTGTATGTCCCCTTCCGTGGTAGATACATGGTCCCCATCTACCCACTGCTATTGTCATAGTTGACTTGTTACAATTACATGCCTGCTTCCATGGTAGACACATTACCCTTGTCAGCACCTTGTCATGTTCTGAAAAGTGACATGGCCGATATACTGTGAATTATTATCATGCTTTGAACATGGTCGAAAAAGCACCACAGTTTGCCAATTGCCATGGTCGACGCTTGTCAAAGTCGGCAAATCTTCATGACCTGGTCATCAAACCACTGCCTTAAGCCACACGTAGTCCTGTATTGTAAATTGTCATGGTCGACATACGTGCCACTTTCCATAGTCGACACGTTGATATGGTTGGCATACTTCGATGACTTGTTCACTGATTACTGCTTTGATCCACACGTTGGCATGTGCTGCAAATTGTCAAGGTTGGCATACTGTTATGCGCTGTCTCTCCATGGTGTGCATAGTACATGTAATATGGTTGGCATATTTCGATGATTAGTTAATTGCTTACTACCAAAGTCTGTTTTGCCCGTTATCATGTGTTGTGAATTGTCATGGTTGGCATACTGTTATGCGCTGTCCCTTTCCATGGTGTGCATATTATATGTAATATGGTTGGCATATTTCGATGATAGGTAAATTGCTTACTACCAAAGTCTGTCTTGCCCGTTATCATGTGTTGTGAATTGTCATGGTTGGCATACTGTTATGCGTTGTCCCTTTTCCATGGTGTGCATAGTACATGTAATATGGTTGGCATATTTCGATGATTAGTAAATTGCTTACTACCAAAGTCTGTCTTGCCCGTTATCATGTGTTGTGAATTGTCATGGTTTTATGCGCTGTCCCTTTCCATGGTGTGCATAGTACATGTAATATAGTTGGCATATTTCGATGATTAGTTAATTGCTTACTACCAAAGTCTGTCTTGCCCGTTATCATGTGTTGTGAATTGTCATGGTTGGCATACTGTTATGCGCTGTCCCTTTCCATGGTGTACATATTATATGTAATATGGTTGGCATATTTCGATGATTAGTTAATTGCTTACTACCAAGGTCTGTCTTGCCCGTTATCGTGTGTTGTGAATTGTCATGTTCGGCATACTGTAAAGACCTACCCCTTTCCATGGTTTGCAAATTGATAAGGTTGACTTGTTCACTGTGTACTACCAAACCATGCACGTTATCATTGTGTTGTGAATCGACATTGCCTCTTTCTAAGATCGGCACATCGTGATGTCATGTTCACTGCCTACCTACCGCAATGGTCTTCACGTTACCATGGTCTGCCACATTGTCACAATCTAGAAATTGTCATAGTCCTTCACATATTAGCAAAATATTAATGGTTTCCCCTCCTAACGACAATACCTCTGGTTCCCTGCATTGTATTCTATAAATATCAGGTTGGTTCCGTTGTGCATGCTCACATATCAGTATTGTTGTAATGTAAAACTTCGTACACACATAGTACCAGGTTTGTAGGTTTGATCCGAGATACAGGCGAACGATATAGCCTAGTTAAAATCATAAAACTATTTAGTTTACATAAAAAAGTAACATACATAGTATAATTATCACTGATTTCATTTTTTCGTCAAAAGCATTTTGATTATCGTAATAGTTACTTTGTTTAATCATTTCTGATTTTTTGTTTTCATTCGATTATTCCTTTGTCATATATAGAAAGCATTTTGATAATCATAATAGTTATTTTGTGTAATCATTTTGTAATAATAGGACTTTCCTCTTGGAATTTTAGGTGGTTGCTTGAACTTTAATGCATAATCAAAGAACAAATAGCTTTGCTATTTTTATTTTAAATTTCTATTAATATTAAGTACAAAAAAACAAAGATTTGGTGTAAAATTTGAATGAATGAAATGGTCAAAATGATGTTTGATATAACGACAGGCTGTGTATATTACATGTATTTCATATTGAAATAAAAAATAAAGCTGTGAAGAAAATTATGTACGTTGATTGTTGTACTTGATATACTATGAGTATACCTGTCAAACTAGTTAAATCCAAAATACGAGTGATGAAGCAAAACATGTCACAAGAGGAACTTAAATGTGATTTACAATGGATTTAGATGCATAAACAATGAATGTACAATGTATTTATTCTGGTAGTTGTAACGTGGGACAGAAGATCATTCAATGAACCAAATGTACTTGATGAAGGCTTAAATGTTAAGCCGAAACGTAGGTAATAATAAAATGATGAAGTCCTCCATTGTTTAGTCGTGTGGTTCCACTTACTTCTTTATTTATTGTTCTAAAATGTACTTTAGTGTAAGGTAAGTGTACTTGGAAACCAGAAATTTATCAACGAAAATAGGAGTAACTTCACTTTAATATGAGTACTGGGCAGCTATGTTATGAGTGTATTCGGTATGTGGCATGGGGGTATGTTGGGTCCAGTATGGCTGTCTCCGAATATTGCTCACATACAAGCACTTCGTAGGGTGAAATACATATTGCGCCGAATATATATATATTGCTCACGCATTATGATGGCTTTCTATAGGACTGGTGGCTTACTTGTATTTTCAGCAGCTCCACGTGTGCAATTCCTATGATTCATGTTTCTGTGTGGAGAATATGGAACCTTGTGAGTGATCGCCCTTCTTTGTCTCTGAGCTGCACTACCCATTTATCTAATTTTATTTCATTACCTCTTTTCTTCTGTTTCTTTCCATGTTTCCTCCGGTCTGTTGATTTTTTTCTAACCTCAGGTTTGCAATGTAATGTTATTTTGACATTTTCATTAGTTTGCATTCCAAGAACATGCCCTTTCATCTCTGCCTTCTTTTCTTTACGCTTGTCGATGATTTTGTTTCGTCCTGCTCTTTGTCTTGTTACTATATCAGTATCTTTTCCTGTAGGTAAATTGTAAGTATGTTTCTGATGTGCCTGTGAAAAAGGTGTCCATGATGTTTTCGTCAGCTTTATTAATTATGGTATCACATGGTTGATGATGTTGTGTTGTTTCTTTCTAATAATTATAACAATACTTGAGCAATTTATCTCGGTGCATTCCATATGATTATCAGCGTTTTTTGTTTTCATGTGACGGACCTCAATATGTTTATTACATGTAACACCATACTTCCAGAATGCTTTACAATCAACCGCATAATGTTATCTGCATCAACTTGAATCTGGCACCATCATAACTCTGTAACCGCTGTTTAGATATATTTTTTTTGTGGTTTAACCTTAGCTAACCACAAAAAGTGTTACCCATGGGCGATAAATGTAGGGCTATACATCATCGTTTTCATATTCTTCTATAAATACGCAAATGTTTAGTGACACTTCATAGTTTCCATCGGAACTTCAACTCTACGAGTTACCACACACCAACATGACTACAATCACCGCCTGTGCTCTTGTCGTGGCACTGTTTGCCATTCAAGTCGACAGCTCGAAGAAGTACGAACCTACGTTTGAGTATGAATATAAAGTTCTACAAACATTGGTCAATTTGGAAGAGGAGGACGAAAAGATAAAATCGACTTTAAATGGAGGAACTCAGCGTATAACTGAGCTGAGTGAAATGTTTAAAGGTAAGTTAGAGCTATATCTACATGTGCATCGTTTTTGTACATCAAAATTTTTTTTTTAACAAGGACTGGGTTTCGATTGTGTGTCTGATACATACAGAGTTCCGCGTGGTATTATATGTGGCGCGTTTAGATTGTGCGTCGATTACATAGAGTCCCGTGTGGTTTTATACGTGGGTAGCTATTGTAAATGTAAATGTATTGCATTTGTATCAATGCTTGCTATAGGGGAAGGTCCAAGTTCACAACCAATAGCTAATATGTAGAAACATTATTATGACGTTGAAATTTAACGCTGCAGCTACCGTTCTATGTGAATTTTGCTTTTGACAATTACAGGAGCTTTTTCACCAACGTTATAAGTCTTAAACTCAGACTTGGACTTAAAATTGACAACATTTATGATTACTGTCATTTCTTTACAATTAGATTTAGCCATGTGAAATTGTATCTGATTATTTGTTGTTACCCACTGAACATGTATACCCATTTATATCAAAATCGGTTCATTTATAACAACATGAGAGCGAATTGAACATTTGACAATATTAAGTCTAAGTCTGAGTTTTAGACTTATAACGTTAGTGAATAAGGCCCAGTGTTTCCAGAAATTATTGAGAATCAAACTCAAAACTTTGCGTTATTGCAAATATCAGAATGGGAAAATATGTTCCGTCTGTAGACTATTTAATAGATCTAACCTTAGCCTATATGTAAAACATAGAATTGGTAAGTTATCATTGAACTAATAGAACTAATTTTCTATGATAGGTCATGAAAAAAATGCCTTTAAACCAAGAAAGGGATTGGGTTGTAAAAAGGGTTATTATTATTTAATCCACAATACTTCATTACATATGTGAACATATTATAAATAAGGCTTAAACACTTTTCACATGATTCAATAAACTTTACAATTGTATTACTTCTGTATGCCTAAAGCGACATTTTGTGAGTCAAAAATATCAAAATATACCTATTTTGGGGTCATATCGTGAATTATGCCTAACTAGGGTCAACTTATGAAGTTCATTACAATTTAATCATTTACTTATTTTGAAATAACCTATGGAGAATATCAAAAACTAGAATACATAGCCCAACAATGCCTTTTATATAAATTTCCTTAGTACTTTTTCGGACGCAACACCCATATTTGGTGGCAGGAATTTGTTACACCCCAGTACAATTTGCAGCTCCAGTTAGTTTAGAACATATGCACTCTCGCCTTTTTTATCAATAAATTGGTTTAAGTGTCAATCATGAATTATCTCTAACTATTTTTAAGTTAGACAAAGGGTCTAAATTGGGCATTAAATGTAAAACTTTGGCACTAAAACACAAGTTACCATGGTAACCATCTGTATTATTTGAACTAAAACAATTGATAATTGATATATTGCAGATAGAACTTATACAAATGAACAGTTATTTGTCTTTCAAATACAATTGTAACACCATTTTGAAAACACTTAAAAAAATATCAACAATTTCTGGGAACACTATTCATGTACTTCTGGACGCGTTGGGTATTATCAAAATATCTTTAATTAATAAGTCAGACTAGTCAATGGCTACATCAAATGATCCAAAATGAATGTGTACACACTAATAACATGTATAAGCATAAAGATAAAAGTTCAATAGAAAATATAAAAGTTATTACACAATGCCATATAAGCAAGGTAATTCCTTTTCATTACAGCCACATATGAGACGATCCAACATATGAATGCTACTATTAATATTCTGAGATCGAATGACCTTGGCAGTGGATCAACATACATCAGATGGGGACGCACTACATGTGACGGGGATGCTAAAGTTGTATACGATGGGTATTCTGCCGGTGCATGGTATACGCACTCGGGAAGTGGGTCCAACTATTTATGCCTAACAAAGAAACCAAAAATGCCACAAACTACTGACGGACGTAGCTTTGGATTAGTGTACGGTGTGGAGTACGAGTTAGGAGGTAAACACCATGATCACGATGCTCCGTGTGTCGTCTGCAGAATCCCTCGATCTGATGTCCTCATGACCCCTGGAACAGACGAATGTGAGGCTGGCTGGGTACAGGAATACTCTGGCTATCTGGTCTCGGCTTATTACGGCCACCAACGCACACAATTCATATGCCTGGATAAGGATATTGAATATCTAAATTCAGGCGATTCCGACCAGAATGGCGCTTTGTTCTATTATGTGAAAGGGTCGTGTGGATCCCTTCGGTGTCCACCTTATGAAAATGATCGGGAGCTTTCATGTGCTGTCTGTTCGTATGGAAAACGTGGCTAAAACAGTCGTTATTGGTACTATGGAAGGCTCTAACGCATTACCTTACTAGTAATGTACTTCTTCTTTTATGTTTACTTTTATGATTCCACAAAACACTGCTGAATTATCTTATAACTCAAAATGCATTGTGTGCATCGAGTTTTGCTCGCTTGATTAATTATATATTTGAAGAAAAAGACTGTACCCATGGAAGAATAGGATTGTGCAATCAAAATATATCCATTTACGTAGCGTAATTCGAACCTACTATTGCATCTTTGATTAAATATAAATAATTTGATAGAACATTGTCAGTATTTGTTTATGGTTTAAAAGGACCTTGTACACTCGTTTATATAAATTATGCCTTTCTCTTTCCCTATCTGTCTTTATTCTAATTCTATCAACGCATTATCTGGTGTTTGTGTCGTTTACTATAGTATATTATTATGTTATAAACTAAACTATGATATAAAACCAGACTCAACAGAAATAGCACGAAATACACTAACAGAGACATATAACTATCCCGGACACTGGCTTAGAAGTATAAAGTAGTAAGTGCAAGAATGCCCTTTTTAGATAACAGGAAAACAACGTTTGAAAATGCTATTTGTGACCTACTTCAGGTCGTTCAGCATGACCTTTCCCGATTATATATATCACTGGCTTAGAATGAGGAGGCACAAAATCGATATTTTGTGTAAGCAAGAAGTAACTGTCTAAAATACCCTTTACATATGGACATAAAACTTCATTTTGGTCAACATAACAAGTGTCGATTTCAATAAAAATAGACATTATGATGCAGATTTCAAATATGTATTAGTATAATAAGGTCGTAAGTAGTAGTTACAACCTATTATTCTAAACCAGCGATATGTGTAGGTTCAGACGATGCATATTGCAATGCAGATTCCAAATATATAGCCCGTACGTAGCACGTACAGTCGTAGCCTTCTGAGTCAGCAAATGGACCAAACCTTAATGGCAACGTGTTTAATCTTGGTGATAAAGATGGCGAACGAAAAGAAACTTGTATAACAACAATCCAATGTAGTACAAACGCAATACAACACCATCGGAACTAAAGCAGAGAGAAGGGTATCCCTTATGAAAGCATAAATATTTTCTTTCTGTTATGGTGTTACAGCGTTCAAGTTCAGAAAATGCCAAACAAATGCAACCAAGATACTATGCTATTGTTATACAACCAGGAAATACTCAAACAATAATAACTTACCTAAATGGTTAGGATGAGGACGGATGGCCTAGAGGTAAGGCGCACGCTTCGGGATCAAGAGGTTCCGGGTTCAACCCCCTCTGGACCACTGGTCAACTTCTTTGAGCAAGACACATGCTCAAGAGGGCAGTGTCTATTCCTTGGTGCCGCAGGTTGATGTTGGCTGCCACATCCACAGGAGAGAAATAGTATCCCATTGAGACACGAGCGTAGGATTCCATAGGTAGCCCAATGATCAGAAGAAGCCAAAGTGTCAAAGGGTGCTTGAGCGGCTTAACAGCTGAAAAGAGCCATAGAAAATCGGTAACTTAACTTTTTTGTATGGAAATTGTTGTCCGTAAAATTTACTATATCCTTCTGAACATGAAAATCTACACATATTTGCTCTTGTTAAAAGAAGGCAGGCAAAGAAAAACATATGAGGATTAGGAAGGCAGCACTCAACTTAACAAGCCGAGCACAGAACACTGCAACAGCACAACATAACACAATTACATGTAACAATGTCCACACATAACCTTACAAAAAAGCCCAAAGTCCAGCTGTAAAAAGCAAGATGACCTAGTTTCACAAAACATACCTAAACGGAGACCCAAGTGGACCGAATCAGGCGTTACTGCGACTTGACCTAGTTACCGAATGAAACGCAGCTAATACCCGACCTGGTTCCCAACTTCCCCGCTGTAAAAAGCAAGATGACCTTGTTTTTAAAAAAATGCCAAACCGAATCCCTAAGTGGACGGAATTAGACGTTACTGCGAATTGACCTAGTTACCAAGCATCATGCCCAAAATAGCCAAATTCAGCGACAAAACATTGCCCCCATCGACCAGATCACAATCACATGGCATGCTTTCACCTCTCAGTTCCTACTGAAAGTAAACCTAGAGATCTAGTTATAGACATAATATATGGAGACCATAAAGTACACGTTTATGACAAAAAGGAAGTCTATAGTGTCCTCCGATTGAAGTGCAGATTACTTCATAGATTAACTGGAAAACTAGAAATGTCATACACATGGCAACTAATCAACCTTCCAATTTTCTCATGATATGTTTCTAAAACCACATCATCGCCTATGTTACGTGTATGGCAACAGTGAAAATGATCTACACTTTACGACAATATGTCATGTGATAAACCATGTTCTAGAATGCCTTCTTTGACACACCCATATAATGTAGACACGTGCCTTAAACTGTGAATGATGGTGACAGCCAAACCTTTTTGAAATCGGCACTCACAGACTGTTTTGACAATCTGAATCAATGTAACATCATTGAGAAAGCACTTCGACTTCCAATTTACATATTGAAATCTGAAATTAATAAACTATAGGATCATGAGTCTCAAACCAATCAGCTACTAGTATAACTATTTGAAGACAAACGGCACAAATACGAAATTCGGCAGTTAACTGGAATACAAAAAGGTGACAAAGCAAATCATCTAGCAAAACGACAGAAACAAGTGAATAACTGAAAAAATACCCACGAAAATAAGCAGATTAAATTAAAATATTTAACTTATTAAAGTAATGATTGCTGCACACTCAAACAAAAAGCCTGTATCCGATTTGAACGCCTAACAACTAAAACATCAGCAAAACACTTAATAACTATAACATTGGAAACTAGACTCAAACAAATGCGAAATCCCTGTGTCAAAAAGATGAAATCGCACAACAGGAGCGAAATAACAACAACCCAATGAATAAAACCCAAATCAACAACACTAGAGCAACAAAGGACACACACTAGATTTTTGGAAACGTCTTTCTGGACCTGAAAAAGGCCTTCGATATGGTTGACCATCGAATATTACTAGACGAATTGAATTATATATTTTTCAGAAAAATCCATCAAACTAATTTTATATTTTTTGTCAAACAGGTGCCAAATTGTTTAGTTAAAAATGCTACAATTAGAAATATTAACCGTGAGGTATTCCACAAGGACCCTTCCTAGGTGTAGTATTATTCCTTCTTTGTATTAATGATATAACATCAATGTGTTGCAACCTAAATATAGATATGTATGCTGAAGATACAACTTTATATGAATCTGAATTCGATATTGAAACTAAATTACCATAACGCATAAACGGCATTAAGCATTACACTAATAATAAATTATATTCTTTATAAGTACAGTTTTGTAACCTTGGAAAACCAGAATAAGTATACATTTGTACATAGCATTATTATTATATGTGTACATTAACGTTATACTTGTAGAAACCAATACACCAGCACGGGTAATCAACCACCTGTTAATTGAAATTATGAAAATGTAATATTGTTTTCATGCATAGAGTTTGTTTGAAGAAAGCTACATTCGACTAACAAGTAATGTACAACGATAATTTCTTGATTATGAAGCGGTTTATTATTCAGATGATCCTGAACTGAGGTTCTACTGTTCTACTGATTTTATTATTTATGAGCACTTACTCAGTAACTCCAGACCAGGCTGTCACCAAATTGTTTGACTAATATCAAGTGCTTGCGACGAACGTTACAACATACAATAATAAATATGGTTACAGTTGATGTCTTAATGATACATCATATATCTACACTAGGGATAATCAAGTTACTTTGCAATTTCTAGAACAATAAAACATGTAACATAAGCATGTCTGTTATAAACAAGTCATTGTTCTAATACTTGAAATAAATAACAATCAACTTAATTTGTTACTAAGAATCGTAAACCAAACAATAATGATGCCCAGCTGGGGGGTTTGCAATTAAACCATTTTCTAAAAAAATACTCCAGAGCACAATTATTTTATAAGCCTTGTGGTAATATATTACATTTATATCTAACAGAATGGAACAAACGCCCGATCACTGCTAAAGTTGATAAATAACAAGACACGCTACCAAAGCGAAGCCAGGGTTTCTGTTCATTTTCTTCCATTGCCCTTTTCCTCTTTTAGTAAAAGTTACATTGACCCCCACTGACCCCAAATATAATCTCAAGCTATGTCTCCATGCAAAATTCTTGCTGT
The DNA here is from genome assembly GCA_963678985.1 of Spisula subtruncata. Taxonomy (NCBI): domain Eukaryota; kingdom Metazoa; phylum Mollusca; class Bivalvia; order Venerida; family Mactridae; genus Spisula; species Spisula subtruncata. The sequence goes on along the minus strand of OY787664.1, from coordinate 25,265,789 downwards.
ATACAAAGTTTCAAGAAGATGGGTCAATCTAAACTATATTGACAGGAAATTCCCTGTTTGATGTCGTCGCCCGATAGGCCGCCCACCAGTCCGCCCTCCCGCCATACCTCCTATTTAATAACCAGGGTTTTTTCTTCAAACATGCCAGTATACAGTACAATTCTCTTACTATTAGTTATTTTATCTGTAGTTATGTTCCCATCATTTAGAGGTAGGACTAAACACATTCGAGAAACACACCTGCTCGTCATTAAATGTTGTAACTTGTAGAAATGTGTTTGAAAATTGAACGATTATAAAATTTTGAAATGCCTTTTTAATTTTCAACAGTTTGACAAGTTTGTTTTCGTGTCATAATTTCACCAGCAGATCAAAGCCGTTGTATCATTCAATTGTATTCGTTGAGAAATGTTTCATATGCTATTCAGTGTTTTGTCTTACCATGGGACGCACCTCAATCTGCTTACATGTAATAACATAGCTTCGTCATGCTGTAAAATCGTGTAAATTATGGAAGCAACAGTAGCATATGCGTTTTTTTGAAGTGCAAAAACCCTATAATTCAATATACATTGTAGATATTTAGTTACACAATTCAGGTTTACGGTTAAACTTGACCTGAAACATGTGTTACCCTTGGGCGTTAAAGTCAAGGTGATATAAAAAAAAAATTATTATTATCTTATCCACCGCCTCTATAAATACGCACTCGTTCGGTAGTACTTCACAGTTTCCATTGGAACTTCAACTCTACGAGTTACCACACACCAATATGACTACAGTTGCCGTCTGCGCTCTTGTCGTGGCACTGTTTGCCATTCAAGTCGACAGTTCGAAGAAGTACGAACCTAAGTTTGAGTACGAATATAAAGTTCTCGAAACATTGGTCGAACAAGAAGATGAAATGGAGAAGATGCGAGCAGCTTTCGATGAGGAGAAGGAACGAAATGCTGTGATGAAAGAAATGCTTGAATGTAAGTTAGAATGATTTATTTGGTTCACTTTTATTCCAATATGCAGACATTTCTCAACCCATACTATCTTCTGGCTCTACATGTTTATTGGCCGATTCGAGGTGTTATTTCATATTAATGTTTAAGTGCTGGTATTTTATAAGAAAAGTATTATTACTGTTATCATTCCCCTTCTAAGGTAATATGCTCTCTACACTTGGTCCTATCTTTGGCTAGTTTCTGAGCCTCTCCCATTGACAAACCAATGACTTCCAATTCTTGTCTAACTGTCCTTCGCCAGGTCAGGTTCTCTTTGACCTTCCAAGTTTTCTTTTCCCAGGTGGTGTCCATCGTAAAGCGACATTTGGAAGTATTGGTTGTTCCATTCTGAGCACATGACCTAGTCACCTTATTCTTCTCTGTTTTATTTCTATTGAAATGTTGCTGCAACCAGTTTTCATGAAAAGCTCTATGTTTGGTATTCTGATCGAACAGAAAAGTCTGCATATCTTGCGCAGTCATCCATTGTACAAGGTTTTTACTTCTTCATGCCACTTGGTTTTACACGCCTGATTTCAGAACCGTAAAGTAGCTCAGATGTTGATGTCGAATAGTTTGATTTTTGTCTTAAGTACATGTGTACTGGTTTGATTTCCAAATTGGTCTTAATGTGGCAAAGGCGTTTCTAGCTCTTCCGAGTCTTGCCTTGACATCTTTCTGAGCTGCATGTTCTTTTTTAATCAAGTGTTCAATGTATTTAAAACCTTCAACATAGTCTAGGTTTCAGCTGTCTACATTTACTTGAGTTTCAGGTTTGGAGTTTATGCATATAACTTTGGTCTTTGTTGTGCTTATGTGTAGACCTGTGGCAAACTTGTTCAATCGGTTGGTCTTTTCATGAATGCTAGTTCTGTGTGTAGATAGAAAGGAATAATATAGTGTAAGCTGAGCAATCCGAACACCTTTCGGATCACATATTCTGTTTTGATTTCATTTAAGTTGGGTATTGTAAAATTATTCAAGTGCGAGGTTTTTTCATCTTAAACTTGACGTAGTTGTTTTTGATCGTTTGTTTTGTATGACAGCAGGCACCATCCTGTGTCTGTATCTATGTTGGTTGTTAACTAATGCTGGCTTCGATAAACACGTATGATAACAAACCATTAATATTGCATTTTTATTTCAGCCACGTATGATACGATCAGTCTCATGAATGTTACTATTAACATTCTGAGATCTAATAACCTTGGAAGTGGATTTACATATATCAGATGGGGACGCACTACATGCGACGGGGATGCTGAAGTGGTCTATGACGGGTATGCGGCCGGGGGTCATTACAATCACAAAGGGAGTGGGTCCAACTACTTATGTCTTACTCGTGAGCCAAAATGGGGTGACCAGGTCTCTTCCACCGTGGGATTGTTGTATGGGATGGAATACGAGTTCGGTGGAAAACATCAAGATCAGGATGCTCCATGTGTTGTCTGCAGAATCCCTCGCACTGGTGTCCTCATGACCCCAGGAACAAACGAATGTCAGGATGGCTGGGTCCAGGAATACTCGGGCTATCTGGCGTCAGCATATTACGGCTATTTCCGTACAGAATTCATTTGCATGGATAAGGATATTGAATACCTTAATAGTGGCAGTGCTAACCACAACGGCGCTATGATCTACCATGTCCAAGGGAATTGTTCAACCCTTCGATGTCCACCTTATGCAACTAAGCGCGATTACACTTGTGTCGTCTGTTCGTATGGGAAACGTGGCTAAAATATAGTCGTAAGATGAAACACTATGTTCCTTATCTAACAAGTACTGTACTTCTTCGTGTCTGCTTACTATCATTATTTCACAAAAAAGTAACAAACTATTTTATAATTTCCAATGCATAGTGTGCTAGATCGGAGACACCAATGTCGCTTATATAATAAATTTCAGATTTGACAAAATGCACTCAACGTAGAATTTGATTGACCAATCGAAGTTTTGTTATTAACTCGAATTCGAATTTGAATTTTTGATAAATTAAGAAATCACGACAATAACATCTACACGTACTTTTATTTTATATTTACTTTGTCAATTCTTGTTTACAGTGGACTTGTGCCCTCGTTATATATGCCTTTCTCTGTCACTATCTGACTCTCTATTAAATTCTATCCTCGCATTACCTGGTGTTTGTGTCATTTATTATTCTTATAAATTAAGAAATCACGACAATAACATCTACACGTACTTTTATTTTATATTTACTTTGTCAATTCTTGTTTACAGTGGACTTGTGCCCTCGTTATATATGCCTTTCTCTGTCACTATCTGACTCTCTATTAAATTCTATCCTCGCATTACCTGGTGTTTGTGTCATTTATTATTCTTATATAATAAACAAAGATATTATATAAGACCTGGCTCAACAGGAATAGCAGAGCACGAAATGTACTAACACGGTCGTTTCCTAGGTTATCCAGCGCCCATCCCCGGGGTAGGTTGCGTGCTTGCAACTGACTGGTGCATTAAATTATGATTTATATAAGGATATTCAGCGTTTAGCATGCGCTTTGCGAGTTCATATATTCCAATTGATTAAACCAAAATCGACAACGTATTTTCTACATTAATTTTATAGATTGTTCCAGAAAATAACTATCGATTAAAATAAACCATTGATGAAAAAGAGAATGAAAATAATGAAAGAAGACAACATTCAAACAATGAGTTTTTAAAACGATGCATTTCGTATAAATATAACCTTTTCAGGTTCAGAACACTGTACACAACACATGAGTCTATACTATGTATGACGTCATGACGTAACGAGCCATGACCAGAAAAGTTGAAGAAACACATTGAATTTGATACCATTTTATTGACAAGATTATCAATTATCGATGAAATTGTATACACAATAAGACTACACAATACATGAAAACATCACAGAAAGTGTTATAACTGTGAACAATAAATGGAGTTTCAGTCTAGTTGTCGAACTACTGGTATAGAAGATGACATGTATATATGCAGCACTTCGACTATAAAATTTGAATATGGACATTCTAAAGACGTTCTTTATGTCAATATTGCTACACTATGGTATACTTACATTATGATATAGTATTCTATAACGAATACTTATAGATCTACAACGTTGAAATACACAAATACAAGCTATATATTCGATGGCTGGTACATAGTGTAAGTGTCATGGTGGTCGGATATACTCAACATTGGATAGCATGATTTAACACGTTGTCTTTTAAAACAGGACTTTCGATGGATATATTTTAGAATATAATGTAAACAGTTATGATAAGTAAAAATAAACATCATGTAGTTTTTCGATATTAAGTTAATTGCAAATTATTTTCTATATATAACCTGGCAAGTGAACATTACATGACAAGGTATTCTGATGTATATCTATATGTTATAAATAACATGAATGTTTTTTAAAACACGAAGTAGAATATACAAAAAAAATGTATTCATAAATGTGCGTGTTTAAAACTAATATACTGACAATAAAACCTAAAAAATCGAATAATAAAACAAAATTAAACCGTACATTGTAGTTAAAACAACAACTTAAGTTAAAGACAAACCTATTTTACATTTTTATATAAAACAAACTTGGAATGCAAATGTAAAACGAGCGTGTCTGTGGAGATCAGAATAGGCATAAAACTATAGAAACCAAAAAAGCGATTTAAACATCACCGAAAGTACAAAACTTAATCGATAAAATGGACCTTAGACAATCGCGAGTTACATCAATAATATCTATGCAAGTGGCATGAAATACTGCAAAATCATTAATTTTTGTGGGGGATTAAATTTCGTGGTTGACGAAATCAAATCCCATCGAACACTAATTTTGGCACTTATATGTATTCCCTGGAATACAAAATCCACAAATAAAGTTCTCATCGAAATGTATTTTTTACGAAAAACCACGAAATTAAATGATTTTACAGTACATAATGAATCAGAGACAACAGTGAATTATCTCCCCTTACTACTCTCAATAACTACATATGTCGCATTGAATACATATTTAATAATTATTAAACATGTATTCATTATAATACACCAAAATGAATGAAGTACAAAAATGTTTTTACCGGTATTCGACCAATGTAATGTAGCATTCTATAGCTATAGGGCAAATGAGAGGACGTATACTTTACTTAAAAACCACAACAACACCAAAAACAGTTAGATAAAATCATTGTTTGGGACCAGTAATTTATAACATTTTCCGTGAGCATGCAAAGAGAAAATATAAATCAATGACTGATTATCCTCTTCTGCCAGTCCAAAACATTACAATTTGAGCAATTTATCTTTATTTGTAAAACAAATGAAATTCATGAAAAAAAATTATTGTCATATTTTCCTCAATAAATCAAAATACCTTATCTAGTCCATATTTTTCTTTTCAGTAAACTAACCAACATTTATTGACAACCATGCTAAAATAGTAAACACAATTTAAGTTCAATAAATGTATCATAAAGCAAAATGCGTGCTGTTAATCCATTGAATACAAGAATTCAAAGATTTTCTTTTCAGAGTTTTCGTTCTTGGTACGAATAACATAGCAAGAATGACAGGATAAAGAGGGGCACGTGGATCACAAAGTACACCATACAGCCACATCACTACCACGAGTCGACATTCGTAACGTCGTGTTAAGATTTGATTTTGAGCTCAATTATAAAATGATATACGTTTCCAATTACTTTTAAACAATAATTAAAGCATGTCAGAGCAGAAAAATATGGAGAAAAGCAGACTGGCAGTGAAAAAATGCAATGTTTAGTGTATGACTTAAACATGCTTCCCTCGACGTTGATGCAAGGAAAAGTATTTACTCACAAAAAGTCATGTGAGAATTATTCCAAATGCGTAAATAACATTGATGACATACACACTGATACAATAGAAGAAATGTCACCACGTTTATATACATGTACAAGGGGATATGGTGTAAATGAATATCAATAATCACCGGTATGTCAAGTGTAACAACACCTTTAGACGCGGTAAAATGACCATCAAAGTTAAATATTTTTAACATTTTTTTAACAATGTTGTAAGTCCAATTGCAGGTATGAACCATACTGTCTCAATGAATCATATTCTTATACATAGTGACTAGATTAATGTTTCAAAACATGGATTACAATATACATGGAATCAACTTTTAACATTGGACCATGCTGTCTAGAATCATTTTCAAGCGGTTATTTTTGGATAATGAATATTCTACATTTCACATCGGGGTTGTTATTAATTTTCCCTGGAATTTATGTTTAATAACAATGGTACAAAACATCATATATATCATAAACTACATATTGTACATAGTATGGTGTAACAAATGAATCTACGCTGAGCAAAAATGTATAACCGTCCACAGTATTTTGAAAAGTTGAAACAATTCATCAATTATCACACATTTATTTCATGGCTCTGCCAGACCTCGTTTGATGAACAACTAACAAACACAAGAGCCATGAGCCAACTGTATCCCTAACGCTGAAACTGGGAAACTCCCCTACAATATTTGATGATACACTACAACAGTGGCGGGTAGTTTATGCATGGTGACTATACAAATGATATACTGATCAACAAATGGGAAACATATATGAAACACATACGCGGATGTTACATCGTGTATCATACATTATTGGTAGGGATGAAATATGGTTCTGGTCGACCATTTAATGTCATGGAAACGTAATCGACAAAGTTTCTTGCTTCTGGCTTTTCCATTTCATTGTACACATCCCACATTTTACGTTCACTTGGTCTCCAGTTTTGTGGCTGGCGCAATTTTCTGAATCTCTGTGAAATAGATGAAAATGGGAATTAATATGGAGTGCATAATTTTCAGGAGATAATATCTAAAGAATGTCAAAATAAAACCAATAACTCTGTAAATTTTATGTGAACTAACAGCAGAATTACTACCTGTATTTGAAATAATATTTGACATGTTCTTCGTGAATATTTTCCAGATTTAAACTGTACATTGTATTTTCAAATGCTCAACAAAGTTAACCAAACTACAAACACACATACCTCTGAAAGTGTTCCCTCCGTTATGCAAAGTTCATACACGAAGCAGATGGGTATGGGCATAACAGGCACTAAAGCTATCAACACACCGATTGTTATAGCAAATGATGGATATTCTTGTCCCTCGTACGTGGCTGGTTTGTATTTGGCAAGCAACAACAAGAAGACGACTGCGAATATGACAGGTGTAATGAAACACCAGCAGATCCGTAATACAACCGGTGCTTTCTTTCCAAACATGAGATGCATGTCTCTGCTGAACCTCTCGGCACCTGTAGAGAATAAACAGATGATAAGTTAGACGATAATACTAAGTAACATAAACTATGATGGAGAAAGCGTCACAGAACAGACGACATGTTAGACAACAATAACACAAACTATGATGGAAAAGGCGACACATTTACTGGGACCACAAAAACGACCTCAGAATTTTTTTTGCTTGATAGTAAAACTACCATTACGCCAAACAGCTCATTTTGTCCTTTACATGACTTCCAAACGTCCAGTTTGCAATACGAATTACTAATTCATCTATATACAATGGTAAATTGGTAAATGGTGAACACATGATAAATGTCTTGATGAATAAATATTTTTAATGCATTCAAAGCGTTTGTGATCACATGGACTTAAAACATTCGTACTTAGTAACATTACGATGTAAAAGTAGCTGCAAAAGTTTCTCTTTGTAGCATTGTCATACTAACACTATCACAATATTGTATTTCTTAAATATTTCGTAATTTTGTTTTATTTATTGAAACCATGTCATGACATAGATGTATTTTAGATGCATTTAATTTACATTTATTACAACAACTTTATTTAAGCTTAGGAGTACTGAAACTACATGTGCATTTCAATACGACCTTGTACATGCGCATGAATCTAGAATTCTTGAGGAGAGGAAATACAATACTCACCATAATACCATCCGACAGCAACCACCTCCAGACATCCACCAAGGCACATACAGAATGCGCTGGCATACCAATCCACAAGGTTATAAATATATATACCCGCCTACAAAATGGAGAATTATAACATTTATATCTCATTAAAAAACAAAGAATTGAATGAAAATCGGACAGTGGCTGTCCTCTTCGTTTCATTCGATACTTGTGGGGTAAGTGAATTCCTCTTATACGGATATGCATATACTATACTCTGGAAATATACCAATATACGAACAGGTACTACGCATTCATCACCATCGGTTTATTCGTGAAGAGAAACTAATTCCCTTCTTAAAACAGATTGTTTTAAGTAAAATATTGTTAACATTTGGTAAATATAAGTCGTGTTATCTGAATGGATTTGTGTCATCTTTTTTCTACTAAATACTTTTTTTTATTTTAGAAAATATTCCTTTCGAAGCTCTTGTTCCAAATGCTATCCATTTTCTGTCATTGATGTATTTGAAACGAGAAACAGATTCCCATTATTGTAAAGCAGATTGTTTTAAGTAAAACATTGTAAAGAGTTGGTTTGTCTTTGGTTCAAAGAAGACAGGGGCAATATTCACAATACTTCTTAAAATATTAATTTCCAAACGTTGCTTATTATTTTCTAAGATGTTTATGAATCAATGTTAGTTGTTTATGCTTTGTCGATGTTTTCTATTACCAGTATGAAGCGTAAGTGTTTAAGGTTTTTTATTCAAGCGATATATTGTGTCTAAGACAGAAACATCTTTTTTTTCGTTTTATGAACACAGATTCGGGCAGCGAACATCGACCCTGCACTCTGTTCTGATATTTTAGACACTACTGTGCTTTGTACAACATTTATACCCTAGAACATTAATGTTTGTATAAAATTAATGTGATTTTATTGTCATATGTTATGTCATCATAATATTATATCCGGAGTAAAAATAACATGTCTCTTCAAATGCTCTAGAAAATATTTATTAGGCAAGTCGTAAAAATCATACATTATCCGTTTCCTGAAAATTGTTTATGTAAAGGCTTTATACTGCTTGAGATAGCCGGATATGTATGACGTTTTTACCTTACATTGATGACAATCAAAGCAAAAGCATGCAAATTTTAAAATCGATTTGACGTCTATCAACATAATGGGCTCTCATGCGTTCAGAAATATTGGGCAATTATGGAAATTTCCCAGTACAATCGATCAAATTTATTAGTTCTGTATTTGGTTTATAGCATAAATTATGTATTACGTTTTTTTATAGCTATGAAGAGGGGCAGGTGTTTTGTCTGGCATGGTTACTCGCAAACAGAGACAGAAACAATATTGGAAGAGTACAGATTATACAAACAACGCCACCTCAAACATGGTGATATTTCCAGAGTAACTTCATGAAACGTGTATAAAGTGAATGTTGCCGAAACAGTTTTATTGTCAGAGTGGGGAATAGCAATACATACTAGAGCAATACCCAAATAGGAAACTTATGGAATATCGCCAACACGTTATCAAAGAAGTGTCTTCGTAAAATATGGTCTGTATTCCTCATTTTAAAATATGGACGTTTGTTGAGAGGTCGAATGCCAAAATGCTTGAAACAAATAACATAGTTGGCGGAGAGTTCTTTAAATGTAAACTCTACCCATCAGAGTAGCAACAAACGAACTTTTTAATATTTTTTATTATCGCTAAAACAACTGCTACTTAATCAGAAAATGGTGGTGAAAATGCAGCTGAAACAATCTCTCTATGTCGCATGATGATTTGGCATAACATTTTCAAATATATTAAAACACACATATCTAGTAATAATATATCCCTAAATGGGATCACAATACTGTTTGTAGAAAAAATTACGTTTTCTATGCAATATTTTGACTTACATGTCTTCTTCAGGAGCTATGTAACACTCTAAATAATTCTACAGCTTCTAGAACAGTTAATAGCTTAACAGTGTAACTTGTTATCAAGATAGCCCATGGAGAAGACCAATAGGTCGAAATATTGCATATAAAGAGTGATTTTTCTACAAACAGTAAAAAAGAAAGTTTTTAGCCGCAATTTTCGCAACCACGGAATATAACTTATCATAACATCCCCGATTATTCTTCCCTTTGGTGCAACAAGGCTGTATCTTATTATATACTTAGCACAGCGTAGAGAGAAACAGTCTTGGCTGCGTTTCCATCGGTCTCATGCAATAACCGCAATTCTATAATTTCTTTGTGAAATTGGGTCATCCTGCATTATTTCGGCGGGGACTTGGATAATTGATTGTTTCTTTGGCTTATGTGTGGGCATTACTCAGGGTAATTGTGTTGTGGTGGTTCAGATTTCTGTGCTCGGCTTGTTAGGTTGAGTGCTACCTTCCCTGTTGGATTTTCTCATACTTTTTTGTTGCAAAAACGGAACGTATTCATGGATACTCATACTTACGCCTGTTGTAAATATTAATCCAAAGAGGAACATTCCACATGCTATCGTTGCTGTTACCATTACTTTACGTTTAGCTAGTCTTCGAGGGAAAGCATCAACGATACCACTTGACAGGGTCTCAAACATACCAAACTGAAAATGTAAGTAAACATATAACCTTATCATAACAATAAAACCATAGTGATCAACTGTTTTCTTCCAACTTTATGTCACTAATGTTTTCATCCACTTAAACAAAATGTAAATGTTTCGTGACTAGGTTTCCTTACATTATCAATAATTCTCAAATTACCTCATTATTTAGGCACAGTTTGTGGCAAAACATATTGAAAATATTCCAAAGGGGATTGGAGATCTTCTTGCACGCATGAAAATAATATGAAATAACAAATAATGCTGGTATTCTTAATGTTCGAATTAATCTTCGTCTAGACTAAGTAATAGATGGCTTTGATCTTTCTTGGCAAACATAGATTCCAACCAAAGTTAATATACTCAATAAAATATGATTATATTGCCATTCACTTACAAACACTAATATTTTTATGCAATAAATATTATTACTTTGGAACGCTTTACATATAGTTCGATTTTGTTATTGCCAATGTTCGTGCACTAGAGAAGTAAATAAGACCGACTGGAATAATTTAACTTTCTAAGTAGGAATTTGTTGAGAAACGCGAAGTAACTAATTTAGTATACGAGTTCCTAGAATGTCGTTTATTAGAGATAGATTGATGTTCATTATCATCGAACAGAATATAGACAATGTAACAAAATGCAAATTTACTATTCATTGGCATCAATATCAAATACTAGTAAATCTAGGATAAAAACGAAAACGCGAAGTTCAACGTTCCGCGCAGCGAGAACAGTAAATCGATTCTTCTCAATTTGTTTCAAACAAAATAAACCAATTCACTTCCACTTGGCATGTAAATACATATAAACGTTCATGGTTCTTGTTTGGAATTATGCAAGACAATCCACATGGTAGCTGTCGATATATCAGTCGATTTAAAATGCTTGACTTACCAGTTTTTATTCATTGCAGTAAACATTACAACATCATTCAGACATGATTTTGTTAGTAATCTTAATTAAACATATTCGGGTAACTTTAGGTTTTCGGTAGACATTGTGACACCAGAACGTGTAAACAAATTTGAAGACAAGTTGCAAGCTTCCACAGTGATCTGACAACACAAACACCACGGAGAAACGTTATTCGGTACTCAAAATACTTTCATTAACAATATTATTATTATCATTATCCGCGGTTACATGACCTACCTGTGTATCTAAGCCGACAGTTATCATCATGATGAAGAACAGCACCGCCCATAGTTGTGGTACTGGCATCTTGGAGATAGCCTCAGGGTATGCGATGAACATTAGTCCGGGGCCTGGGTGAAAATAAATAATAAACACGTTACTAAAAATAGTAACAATGTCGCGCTGTATGTATGATTATATACTTTGAGGGACGTTATGACGCAACTGTATGCTATAAATAGTAACTATGTCGCGCTGAGTTTGTATGATTATATACTTTGAGGGGACGTTATGACGCAACTGTATGCTATAAATAGAAACAATGTCGCGCTGAGTTTGTATGATTATATACTTTGAGGGACGTTATGACTCAACTGTATGCTATGAATAGTCACAATGTCACGTTGTGTTTGTATGATTATATACTTTGAAGGTCGTTATGACGCAACTGGAGGCTATAAATAGTAACAATTTCGCGGTGTGTTTGTATGATAATATACTTTGAGGGGACGTTATAACGCAACTGGTTTCTATAAATTGTAACAAGTTCGCGCTGTTTGTATGTTTATTTTGCGGGGACGTTGTAAGGACATAACTGGGACGCTTGTACTTGTAATGAGTGTATTCCCTTTTGTTATGCTCAGGTGTGACCTCAAACAACAAAACGATAACGGGAGTAATTTTACTGTTCAACAGCATAATCATGAAAATGCGCCATGACCGTGGTGATAGAATGTCTTGTCTATATTTTCTATATCATTAGCGTTACTAAATCTATATAAAGTTATAAACTAATCTATTTTAATAATATAGTATCATTATTATTCCAAGTAAGATTGACAGCCTAAACATTTTGTGATAATGTGGCATTTGTCTGGAGAAGGGTAACACGATAGCGACTTGTCACGACCAGACAGAATTATTCACACGCCTTACATGTGTACATGATGGAAAGTTACTTTAGAAGGCTGGTTTTCCAATAACTCAACAACAAACCATTGCCACCATGTAGTCAGAAATAGAGCAGGCATAGCAACGTTGACGTCACATGGCAACAGAAAAACCAATAAGGAAAGAATAAAAATATTACTGAGAACACTACATTCGGGAAACATTGTTTCTCAACATAGATTCCGAGAAAATATTATAATCAGACAATGAGAAGGTGCGGGGGCAATCCTTAATGTGAAAAAGAGACAAATTGAATGAAATATAGGCTGGTTCCATGGTGTAAGAGGAAACAAGAGTGGTACATAACATGACAATATGTCAGAGGAGACGATGGTGGAAAATAGCATGACAATATGTTAGAGGAGGCTAAGGTTGGTACGTAACATGTTAAGGTGTAAGAGGTATCGAGTTTCAGTTTACATTATTGGCGTCAGAAGATGTTTTGTTCGTCGATAGTCTAGATAATAAACAGTCATGGTCAGCATGGGGAGTAAATGTTACCAGCGCACAGATACCGAAATGGGACAAGCTAGAGCATCAATAGTCATAGTCACCTGCTGTAGCAACTTTTTCGATAGGCTGACCCATTTCTACCGCCATATATCCCACAACCGCAAACACCACGAATCCAGCAAAGAAACTGGTTATTCCATCATTCACACAGGCGATAATGGAGTCCCTGAAATTTAGTTGATGGCAAAATAAGCATATGGCACGTGTTGCTAGTCATCAAACTGTATAAATGCAACATCTAGACGACTTTACTTTACCAAATGAAGAGACTTTTGGAGATCTACTTATTTAATTGCAACTCAAGCTGTTAAGAAAATTATGATTGTGTATGAGATGTATAAAAATAAGACACGCATAACGCTATGCTTTTTGTTAAGCACTTTATGAATTAATAAATAACATCGTACTGTACATATTGCTTTATTACGTTTTGTTTATTCATTCGGTGAAGTAAATTCGTCAAACATTACACAACACTTTGATTATACTAGCATTTACATGATGTTTACATCGATCTTACCGTGCTATGTTGTTCTTTCTTACCTGTATTACAGCCGATGACTTGAACCACCATTAAACCCAAACCAAACACCTTGGAAATATCATTTGTGGACTGACTTCTAAAAGGCTTAACAGAAAAGTCTCTTCAGCCAAAATTACCGAGATTCAGTTTGTATGTGTATTTTAGCAGATACTGTGCAGTATACTCACGTACAATAGCAGACACAATTTGTGAACTGTTAAATTTGTATTCATGACGTATATGTTTCTTCTCAGACATGTTGCTGTTTTGTCAATATATTATGTAGATCAAATACAAAATTAACATTCTGAATTTCTAGAGAATTCTAAAATACATTCCCAAAACGATATGATAGAAACAAAACGTTCACACCGCATAACATCATCAACAATAAAATATTTGCATTCGCTTAAGAAATTCAGCAACATTTACACTTATTTTAACATAAACCAATCAACAGAAATTACTCAATCCAAAATCAAACGAAAATCATGATGAGTTTGCTTATAACATGACCACAATCAAACTTATGCAGAACCGTAAACTAGACCCGTAGTTCCGAGATTAAAGCACAAAGTTTCTAAGACGTTGAGAACAAATCATAAATGAAGCGTTCAAAGCATTTGTTTTTTGCAAACTCTTAATGAAAACGAAGTATTTTGTAAATTGTCATCAGTATTAATGAATATTTAAGCATGAATTATGGTCTTTGAAAAAAAATCCTTCCAAATAAGGGAAAAATCACAAACTAAGCGTCACACAACTAGAGGTGAATAAATACCAGAATTTATCACCGGTTAACTAAGATGGTAGGTAGTATGTATAGGTGTGATATACAGTAAAGAAATGCAAACTGTTTAGGTGAAGATGTTGCATATGAAATTGCCAATACTGCGACAATGGACGATATTGGTCAATACATAAGAACAGTTTTTATACTGAATGACAAATATCAACCTCAGATCAACAAATCACGTATCTGAATATGATACGAGTAAACTCAATTCCATATTTAGATAACTACGTCAAGTATGATATTATTAATGAATATACAAAATATGTCGTATTACAAGTTGAAACTCAACTATCCCTGAATAGTGTATTAGTTGCTGGCAGTTAGTTGCTAGGGCAGCAAATCTTGCACATACTGTGTACAGTATGTCCATGTTGAACATACAAACACACTGGTACGTTTTCTCCATATATCACTCATCGTTACAAATATCCGTTAAAACAACAACACGTTGCTCATTCATTCGTTTATATCTGGAACATGCATGCATGGACTCCAATTGGTATTGCAAGTACAGCATTTAAATTAGCTGTTTTACAGACTTCATTTAACCAGGCAGCCTGGAAGAAATGCACCATTTAAATGACCCGAATTTTAAACACTTATGCGTTTATTGGTCTTCTGAAATGGATGAAACGTTAATCGTTGTCAATGAAAGTTAGTCGTGTGAAAGTTAGGCCAAAGATGGTCCTATAGCGCTCATCTGATTTTACAAAAAGCTCAGTGTGAAGAGGGTTCGTGGGTTAGTTTTCATTGCAACAGTAACTTACTTTGTAAGTTTAGTTGAAATGTACTATGAATTTCATAACATACGATAATCATACGACGATAACTACGAACAAATGATGATCACAAACGCCCAACTTGAACACCGGGCTCAAGTGAGCAAAACATCTTTGAAATTTTGTTAAAATATTCGACAATTAATAAAACGTTTGACGTTAGCAGACATGCATATAAATATTGTTACACGTTAAACGTTTCATTGCTATTTCAAATTACCTTTCGCATAAGCACTTCATCACATGACTTTGAGAGAACATTAAATTTAGACAAAAAAAATTTTTTTGCGAAATTTTGAAAAGTCCAAATCGAAAGTTTGAATTCCAAAAGTATGGGGGATAAATGTTATTTTACTTATAAAATTACTTACATATTAATTTTTTTTAAATGACCCCAAATTTCCAAGCGATTAAAAACGTTACTCTACGTTGGGAAGTGACATTAGTTTTCAGAAAGAAAAAATATTATAGTAACGTAATATAATTTGTAACTGCCACAGCGTGGGGCAAGTATTTTACCAGTTCTTACCGCATGTCAAAAAAAATGTTAATGCAACACACTCAATAAGACATGATGAACCAAACATGTCACTTTATTTAAGAAATGAGGAATTGATGACCAATCATATCCAATCAATAGATAATCCAATTAACAGTCAATTTACTAATTTACTAATAGTGTATTTGTTTGGCACTCTGGTTCCTTTCACATTTACATTAATACAACGTTATTCTCGTTTCTTTTAAAAACTGAGCCACACAATTTAATCTTACTTAAAAGCATCAGTGCCAATTTTGCACGATATAAATAATGTTTGTGTAAAAAGATTAGCATATTCTTGTTAATTTTTGGGGTCTAAATTATTAGTAGTATATGTTAAAATAAGCAGACAGTACAGACGATGGTTGGTTAGCAGAGGACAAATTGGTTTCTGATTATAAAGAAAAAAAACTTGGAACATTCCCTAGTTTAAGTCACGTGATTACAGTGCAAAGGTCTTGCCTCAAACAATTGTTCCTAAACTTGTTGTAGCTTGCCATGGTGATGACGCCTCCCCATGTTGGTCCCAAGGAATAAAATACTTGGACAGCGGCCTCCAGCCAAACCTGTTCATTGTAAGCTCATGAGCAAGGGTATGGAAAAGTAAAAAAGGTTCTGGCCA
Source organism: Spisula subtruncata (assembly GCA_963678985.1). Lineage (NCBI taxonomy): Eukaryota > Metazoa > Mollusca > Bivalvia > Venerida > Mactridae > Spisula > Spisula subtruncata. The sequence continues at coordinate 25,249,371 of OY787664.1, read as the reverse complement.
CGTCATGTGGCACAGAACAAATGTTGTTCTGCAATAGCAGCAAAGATGTTAAAATGACAAAGAAAATAAACAAATTGACTTTTAAAATAACCGGTTGCGTTTCAGACCTTTTAGAAATGTGTTGATAATATATACGACCAAGTTCTTTGAACAATACTCGACAAGGTTTAAGCCTTTTATTACACGTTGTGACAATGTGATAATGAAACGTAGATGTATTATTGGGTACTGAATAAGCTTTACTTATATATAAGTGTGCATAACAGGCGGACGATAAAAGAAATACTCGTGAACAATGCAGTGGAGATGTTGAGTAAGTAAATAGCTTATGTTTCGTATTTTGATCCATTCATTAAAATATTTTGCTTCCGAATATATATATTTTGCATATCCTTTTTATAAAAAATATTTAAAATAATAAATATTTAATAATCTGTAAGATTCACACAAATCTGTTGTCTATAGTTGCCTTATATACTTGTAAACATGTTGATTTATATAAATAAAACAAAAATAATTTTGAATATTTCATAAATTTTTATTTTTAAAAAATTACTTCAGCTGAATCAAAACAAATTTCACCTGGTGAAATTAACTGCAGACATCTCTGAATAGATACAAATGTACAACAAAACGTATTGTGTAACAATGACATTACACCGTGTTCAAGCAAAACAAAACTCTTCCCCATAATACATTGCTCCAAAATTATACATACGAACGTGATCAATGATATAGTCAAGCATGAATGTCATTAATGTAATAACCTTGTAATGCAGAATCATGTAATATGCAAGGACTACACACAAGTCATAGCGAATGTAAAATAAAACTTGCAAATGTTGTTTCATGATTGTGAGAATAAAATACAAATGCAATTAAAATTATTTAATTAAATATAAATGTGCATTTGATTTACTTTTAATATAGTAATTATAAACTTGAAATATTTTAGAGGAGATAAGAATGTTATTTACCTGTTGATCTCGAAGTCTTCTGAAGTCGGGTGTTAAGTAATATTTGATACCTTCAAGAGAACCGGGTAACGTAAGGCCTCGAACCAGAAATACCAAAAGCAACACGTATGGCATGAGCGCCGTCACATAGACAACCTGATGAAACAAGGCAAATAATCATCGTATTTGTAACGAAATTTCCGAGAAAGAGTGATGAAAATTACAAAGATATATTTTGTCACCGTGTATTTTGATTTAACTGTTCATTTCAATGACTTGTCTAATTGCTTGTGATTGTACGTATGAATTATTTCCTTATGTACCATGTTGGAATTTTAATGGTCGGTATAAGGTTGCTTTATATATTTCAAAATACTGAACTGGTAAGTTCATTCTTTCTTTACTATTTGGTTCCTCTTTGTAACATTCTTTATTGTGGTCAATGATTTTTCTATTTTTTGTGTGTTCCCTGTTGTGTCTTTTTTATGTTGTACTCAGACTCCTTTGGGCAAATAGAGGTTAATAAATAAGTACGGTATTAACATGGATATTCCGAGACAACGAGTCTGCAGTTTCATTAGTAGTCCCTGTATATTTGTATGAGTGAAAATAGGAAACTTTGTTATGAACTTACCTTTCCTACGGATTTCACTCCCTTGATGAGGCAGAGGAACACCAACACCCATGCACCAAGAAGGGCAATAACTAGATGCCATTTTATCATACCCATATCATCAATGCCATTGGACATTTCAAGGACATTGTTCCTGTAAAGAATGGCAAAATATGAACATTTAGTGAACATTGTTTTGATTAAACTGACAAAGTGAAAGTGTCGACATTTCCATAACATTGAATATTAAAACGGGTGGCCAAATGTCAACATTTCAGGAGCATTGTATCGATAAAATATGATAAATTGTCAAGACAGCGTGCCAAAGTTATAACAATTGAATCGAATTCCGTCTGCAGCTACACTAAGCGCTTTAAATAAATCTCATCTACTGGTAAATATTCTTCGACGTCCGGATCATTTAGTTTCTCTAACGATTTTCCAAAACTGAGAAAACAAAATGGATAAAATCTATGGCAAGACAAGTGACAGGAAAGTAGAGGTTACTTTGTTTAAGCACGAAGGAAAGAGTTGACAAAAGTTGGCACGCCATAGAGGACACGGGGAAAGAAAGTTTATGGAATGGAGCAGTTCGAAAACATCAAGAACATTTACAAAGAACAGAACACAGTCGAAACCGCACCCAGATGTGAAGGAACTCATTGAGTATACGGGGCTTAGTGTTAAATGGTCGTTTAAGCCTTAAAATTCCTATTCTATCCTCTTTCAATATAATAACAATGTGAACGCTAAATTCACTCCCGCGAAATACATTAAGATATCCAGTAAGATGTTGACCGCTTTCTGTAATTTCAATGCTGTACCTCTACGCCATGTTGAAGCAACATGTATTTCCATGAATATAGTATTTCCTCTACAAGCTCAAGCACTAGAGTGCTACAATCCTATATTGTGATTTAATACTTGATAGTGACATTATATATTGCTATTAATATCTTCAATTAATAACTTATTAGCGTTATTATAAACGTTCATACTGTTTGATTTACATGTTTAAATGAATAGCGATATTATTAATGTTATCAGTTCTGATAAAGTACCACTAAAACGTTCATATTGCCTATTATACATTTCACTGAAATAATTGCTGATATTACTATGTATAATTAATTGAAGAATAAAAAATACTTAACATATTGCCTGTTCTACTTATGCATTTTGAAATGAACGCTGATATTACTAAATTAAATTAATTGAAGAATAAAAAAAATACTTAACATATTGCTTGTTCTACTTATACATTTTGAAATGAACGCTGATATTATTAAGTTAAATTAATTGAAGAATAAAAAAAAAACTTAACATATTGCTCGTTCTACTTATACATTTTGAAATGAACGCTGATATTACTTAATTAAATTGAATGAAGAATAAAAAAAATACTTAACATATTGCCTGTTCTACTTATACATTTTGAAATGAACGCTGATATTACTTAAATAAATTGATTGAAGAATAAAAAAAATACTTAACATATTGCCTGTTCTACTTATACATTTTGAAATGAACGCTGATATTACTAAGTTAAATTAATTGAAGAATAAAACATACTTAACATATTGCCTGTTATGCGTATTTATAAATTCTGAAATGAACACTGATATTTCTGAGTTTAATTAATTTACCCATAAAACTAGTTCAAGAAGCGTACTTTTTTTGGTTTTAGATGTAAAATTCTAACTTACTGCCAAAACTCTTTAGCTGAGCTAATGTTTCTGACGGGCATATCTTCTGCACTGATGTTCGTAGAGATGTTCATGGATAATTGTTTTCGCATTTCTTCTAAAGCTGCTGGATCTGATGGGCGACAGTTGACTGTATTCCATTCATTATCACATGTCGACCAGGGCAGTGTGGGATAGAATGAGTTGATCAGGTAGTAGAGGACCCAAGCAATGATGGTGTTGTAGTACCAGGATACAATACCAGATATCAGAACCATCAGCCAACCAATACCTACAAGTAGTTTCATTTTGTACATAAAGTAAAACTTTGTTATCTCGAGGAGTATTCGGGACAGGTGAATTGCTCGAGATAAACCAAGTGCTCGAAATAACCAAATTACATTGTATTGATGATACAAACGGGTATTGGTTTAAAACTTGCTCGAGATAGGTCGGATGCTCGTTATATCGATGCTCGTCTTAACAAAGTTTTACTGTATTAGTATTGTGAAATAACTACGGTACATTTATGAGTTCATCAAATACCAAATGTGTCATATAATCCAATGTTTAATGGTGATGTACATCGGAATTTGTTTTTAAATTGTGTAAATTTTATGCATGTGTATATCCCTGGCTTAGAATGAGAAAGTCGTAAGTACAAAATCGATATTTTGAGAAAACAAGAAAAAATGTCGGAAATTTACTCTTTACTTATGGTAAAACAAGTTTTTACAACTTTGGTCAACAAGACCAGTTCCGATTTTCATGAAAAAGGCACATAAGAAGCGCCTTATGATGCAGATTTCAAATATGTATCAGTCTCATAACAAAGTTACGATCTTCTCATCATAAACCAGCGATATTTGCATAAAGTAAAGCGGTGAGTTCAGTTGTGTGTTGGACATTGTGTACCATGTGATTATGGTATGTGGTGTTTTTATGTGTTTCTTCTGTTTTTCAAGAAACCACAATACCCTATATAAATGAATAACAAAACACGAGTTTATAACAAAAACTGAATTTGGCAGCGGTTATTTTCCTAAGCCCAAGGCACTAGTTTTATGCAGCGTTTATTGCAAATATTTAGCTTTATGATAGTACAACATACAACTAATAGGAACCAAAGCAATTAAGGTTAAGCATTTACACTTGTAGGATGTATACGTAGATTTAGAGAAATAAAATGTAGATAGCATTCCGAGGTAGAGCAGCATTTATGTTTCTATGATGAAAACACTCATAAAATAAGTGTTTTAACCCTAATATACGTACGCCAGTGTATTCGGTTCTACATTAACTAAAGGTGAAATTCGCAAATGGAGCCAACATGCAAAGGTAAAACTGCTGAACTACTTAAAGTTAATGAAGCCTAGTTTTTTTATCATTCTGTACTTAAAAGTGTGTATGCCAAAATTTTGTTGAAACAGTGATTAAAAACTAGGAGAATTGTATTGGTTTCTTTGTTATGTGCTATATTGTATATCAATGTTTTGTGTTTAAAACAACAATTCCATGGAAAAGTTTCAGTTTGTTGGTGGTTAATACAGAGATTATTCAGTAGAGAAAATTTACAATAAACAACACAGTGCGCTACGCAATGCTATTTTCGTAACAGAAGTGGTATAATTATGTAACGATGTATACTTATGTAACGAATGTAACATAAAATAAGTACTTGTCTGCTTGAAATTGAACGCCTCGCTGTTTTGATCAGTTAATATGTTGATTAGTTGTTTACTTTTTAATATTATTTTATCCCAAATATGCGGGTTGACAAAAAAACTCTTTTATTATTTTTATTTCGCCATTGGACGGCTATATAACACATAGAAACTTAAGCTACATTATTTTCAAATTCCCGCCTTGTTGCGTTTTGTAAGTAGTCTCTCGACCAGAGAAACTTTTTTTAAGTACCGTTACCTATAATCTATATAATTATAAACTTCTTTATCTCGAGGACTCAACGGGACAAGTAAAATGCTCGAGATAAGCATGGTGCTCGACATATCCGAATAGCATAATGAGTTTTCAGATTTAACTATACTGAAAGGTACCGACTCCGAGGTTAAATTATGTCTATATGTATAATTATGAAAACATAAGTATGGAATTGCAAATGCCTAAATTCGGATATATATACTAAGTTACTAACCTTTTAGCAAGGGAGCTAACCGCCATACGAACAAAGGGCTGCTTCCAGAAAACTGTCCAATACACACCTCGACATAGTAGAGTGGGAAACCACACAGTATCATGAACAAAAAGAACGGTATCAAGAAGGCACCTGAAAATAAATGTCGGTTAATTAACAAAACAAACTTGTCAATGCCAATGCCAGTTAAATAGTATAAAACCAAAACGAAACGATACTCTGGTTCTAAATAGCATACTTATACCCTTTTGTTTCCCACTTCTTTCTTAACATTTACTTTGGCAAACCATCGCGGATGTTGATTTTACACACCATAAAATCAATAAACAAAATTTTAAAAACAATATTTCATACCTACCTGCTTTCCTTTCTTCAACATTTTATCAGGACCAGAAATTGTCCACAATATCAATTAATTTTGGCAAACAAAGTAAATTTAAAAAAAATATTTTAGTTAATAATAAGTTTATATCATTATAGATATATACTTAATTTACAATGAGTTATGAAATAGCACTCATGAATCGTGTACTCCTGATTAAGTCCCCTTTGTGGAACATACTGGCCAGAATTTCGACTCTCGCAGGTACAAATTCATACAACTGGGAACAGTGGGGACAATGTGTGTTATTCTTGTTAAAATCATTTAAGCAGTGACGCTGTTGGGGATCGAACCCACGATCCATCGATTCAAAAGCGTGCACAATACATATAGGCAATGGCGACAGAAACGTAGAATTTTTTTAAGTGCACACAAACTAAGGCTTAAAATCTTTGACGAACCGAGGCACACCACAAACACTTTCTTGACAACGTGACTGGCAGAATATATAGCTGACATTTCTCAAGTCACCAGTACCATATTATCACTATCTAGAACCTGTTCTGTTCATATTATCACCATCAACTTATATCAGGTGTCGTTTATTTCAGTGAGCATCGTGTGATACATTTCGCAGAATGGTGTGATACATGTCAGAAAATGTGGCAAATCAGTCTGTCACTGACGTGTGCTATCATATTCCATGTGCGTACATATCGCAGGCTTAGTATGAGAAGGTCTTAAGTATGTAAGTAAATAGTACTTCTAACGACATTTAATATAACATTGATACATAATTATTTGAAATCAGCATTGCAAGGCGCTTCTTATGTCCTTTTGACCAAACAGACGCTGAATCGGCTGATTTTACCAAAAGTAAAAAGTACTTTTCTGACAGTTTTTCTTGTTTCTCAAAATATTGATTTTGTACTTACGACCTTCTCATTCTATGCCAGCGAATAATGAATAATTACGTAATCATAAACTACCTTGGAAATAAAACATGTTGATGTAGCTACTTAATTCTTTGATTAAAGTGAAACAAAATCTTATTTTATGAGCAATACATCAATGAAATAACATAAAATTGAAGGGGTCAGTGCAAGACGGTATCTAACTCCACTTTGGTCAAAATGGAGTTTGGCCCTTGTTACATCGAAAACACATTTGCCACATGATTAAGCCCCTTCCATACCTGTATTCTCCTGTTAAAAGAGTCTAAAATAGCCCTAGGAAAAAATGAACAAAGGCCCTAAGTCCACTTTGACAAGACACACATACGTAGTTTGAAAAGTTGCGGCGAAAATTTCCTGTTTTTGTCCAAATCGGTAAGTATTCTGCTATATATTGGAGGTATTTTCGTGTTTTGTATCAGAAAAATGAATTTTGTATACACATGTCGAAACACTGTCCACTTATATTATCCAGGAATAATTGCAAAAAATGGCAAAATATATGTAACTTGGATATAGGTCTTTTGTTGCACAACACATTTTGACCTTATTAGAACATGGGTATTTGTAAAGCCTAAACGTTTTTATGACTAAATTGTAAGTAAAATTATAAGATATATGTTTTGAAACTTTGCATAAAATATTTTCAGTCAATATCGCTGGTAGTGCAAATGTCAATGGAATATGAGGTTAGGACAATAGTTCCATGGAATGTTTCTCATATGGAGTTAAGTCCCTTTTTGCATAAACAAAAAGAAAAAAATCATCATTTCTATCCATGAAATGCATACGCATGCTTTAAAATACACAATTCTAGCATCTAAACTTTTTTTATATATGGTATATGACTGCTAACAAGTGTTATTTTGAGAAATATAACAATAAACTTTTTTTTCCAAAAATCCCCTTTTCTCGAAAAAGTGAAAATGGAGCAAGGTACCTTCTGGCACTGACCCCTTCATTTGCATTTACTGTTAAATAAAAAGTTTTTAAGTATGATTCATAACTCTTGACATAATTTCGAAGTCAAGCTTATTTTTAACAGAGCTATTAATATATATGTTGATGGGGAAGAGAAACCCAACTTGTTCGAGAACGTCATTCATTTGTATGTAGATTCTCCATGTTAACAGCATTACGTCATTCATTTGTGTGTAGGTTCTCCATGTAAACAGCATTACGTCATTCATTTGTGTGTAGATTCTCCTAATAAACAGGATTACGTCATACATTTGTATGTAGATTCTCCATGTAAACAGCATTACGTCACTCATTTGTGTGTAGGTTCTCCATGTAAACAGCATTACGTCATTCATTTGTGTGTAGATTCTCCATGTAAACAGCATTACGTCATTCATTTGTGTGTAGGTTCTCCATGTAAACAGCATACGTCATTCATTTGTGTGTAGATTCTCCTAGTAAACAGCATTACGTCATTCATTTGTGTGTAGATTCTCCATGTAAACAGCATTACGTCATTCATTTATGTGTTGGTTCTCCATGTAAACAGCCGTGCGTTCATTAACGAAAACGCTCGCCAACGTTCGCGAACAATACGTGAGTTCGCGTTAATGAACGATAAGTTCGCCACGAACATGTTAACCAATCGCGAACGACCTTTACACATAGCTCGCCAAGCGTCGCCAAGCAAACAAAGATGGCGGATAGATAAATATTTGATTTAATTTATTATAATCTTAGCAATTTAAACATTAATTGTAGATTGTATGAGTTTTGCATTTGTGATACAGTGTGGATACCAAAGCTGAATAAATAGAACACGAAAGAAGTATTACTGAGTTCCTAATTTTCAATCTACGGCTGAAAATCTAATAGAAAAAGTAAGGCCATTAAATCGTCTGTCTCCGCCATCTTGAAACTATTGTTTGCGGCGAACGATATAATCGTTCAATAAGTAGTTCGCATGACGAACTAATTCTAGCGGCGGGCGTTTTTGTTAATGAACGTAAGGCAGCATTACGACATTCATTTGTGTGTAGGTTCTCCCAGTAAACAGCATTACGTCATTCATTTGTGTGTAGGTTCTCCATGTAAACAGCATTACGTCATTCATTTGTGTGTAGGTTCTCCATGTAAACAGCATTACGACATTCATTTGTGTGTAGATTCTCCATGTAAACAGCATTACGTCATTCATTTGTGTGTAGGTTCTCCATTTAAACAACATTACGTCATTCATTTGTGTGTAGGTTCTCCATGTTAACAGCATTACGTCATTCATTTGTGTGTAGGTTCTCCATTTAAACAGCATTACGTCATTCATTTGTGTGTAGGTTCTCCATGTAAACAGCATTACGACATTCATATGCGCGTAGATTCTTCCGGTAAACATCGTGTGAACAAACGTGTGTATCAGTCAAACAGTAAACTGTTATTCGTAAGCGCGGCAAACTTAACTTCAGATTATATTACTCGTGACCTCATTTTATTTGTACTCGTTTCAAATTGTGAGAAAATCCTGCAGTCCTGCATCAACTGTTTTAAAAGTAATGTAAAAAGAACGTCACAGCGAACTATGCAACTAAATAATCAAAGAAACTAAGAACAACTTACCGCCGCCATTTCTCATACACAAGTATGGAAACCTCATCAAGTTTCCAAATGCCACCGAGTAGCCAGCAATGGCAAGGATGAACTCGAACTGTGAGCCCCATTTCTCTCTCTCGACATAATCATCCTGACTATCTTGATACGATCCCTCATCACTTCTCTCACAGCTTTCATCACTCTCATCTATCTTCTTCTTCTCCTCTAGTTCGACCATCAAACGGTCAGCTTGTTCACACTGAAATATACAAAATAAATACGTTTAAAGTTTGTTGTCGTCCATATTTTATGAACAAAACGCCAGAAATCGCTCCAGCCCATATACGTTTATAGTTTGCTGTCGGACTTATTTTATTGACAAAACACCAGGGATGGCTTCGCCCATACGGAGGTTGTTTGTCGAAGGGTTTCAAGTGAATTCATCAGGCCATGTACTATTATGTACTGTAACAATGTTATTAACACGTGGCGTTGTGTCAATGACCAAATACCGGGGTAGAGATCAATCAGCCCATTTCATTGTCGAATGTTTTTTGCAAGGATGTATCATATGCACGAACATACTATGTATGCAATATGACATTTTTGATGCCCTTATATTTTCCAACTGAGTTTTCTTGCGCCAGACCAATCATACCCAGCAATCATACCAAGCTCATGTGGAGGACTTTCAACTAATGCAATGTGCTACAATATGCTATAATCTACCGCGTGTCAAATAAAATGAAATTCGTCCTCATACTAAAAGCAATTACACAGTTGACGAATTCTAGAATGCGTCTCCATCAAAGTAGACAGAATCTGATGTTAAGGATTTTTCTTCTCGACCTTAAGATTTTTTGTTATCGATTGTAATTGGCAAGAGCTGAAGCTCCCGTCTCATCCAAAGCAATCGAAATACTATGGTTTGTGGATTGGTGGTATGAATAGAATTGCTCATGTACATGACATTTAATCTATCTCAGAGAAATCGAGTGGGCAAATACAAACCAGAAAGCGTTATGACGTATCCAGGGAGTTCGTGGCAAATAATTATTTACTTGTCACAGAAACTGACGAGTCAAGTTGGAATTACAGTCACTACTCAGTACAGTGTAGAATAGTCATGAATCATTTCATATAAATTATACTATTTATATTTGACTTCATTTCAGTGGATGCACAGATTATTAACTATTAATATTAATTTCCCAAACATCTCCGATCGTTCGTTCGTTAAGGAAAGGTATGCCCTGTTGAGACAAGAAATCGACCCCGGATCACCAGGCAATTAAACAAGCCAGCACTAACCACGGTTTCTAATAAGTATATACATCTATATGTTATAACAATACGAGTTGATATATACGGACGAAAAACAACAGTTAACACAAATGTAGATATATACGATAAGTTGTTCTCCCGTTTCTAAGATTTTATAAAGAAAATCGTTTTGTTTGGCGGCCAATTTACCTACACGTAAGAATCCCCCATGACTAGCTTGTTGTTCCACTAGAAATTTTCCGTACGAAACTTCGTACAAATATAATCCTAAAGTAGCCTCTCAGTAAAATATTGATAATAAAATCTTTAATGTTTTGCGGTAGGCTATAACAACCGCAGAGGTAAAGCAGCTACTTGAAAAGAAAAAAAACCATAAAATTATGAATTCATGTTCATAATTAAATCTCAAACCCCGTAGCTTTTTAAGCACGCATGCATGCGGGAATTTGTACTGAGAATTCAATTTCCCCACGGCTATTTGGCATATCATATGTTCAGCATCGCTTATAAATTGTATTTCGTATTTAGTGGAAATTAGGGATGGTTTATATATTTTACATGAATAAGCTACTGTAAGGCTATTGGTGATGTTGTTGAAGAAATTGTTGAAGTAATGCATTGTCAAAATGCCCCCACTTTGTACCAAATGACCGTATCTAATGAGTTTTCACATTACTAGAGCTTGCAGACAGGAGTTGCTGTATACTTTGGATACTTTGAAATATCATTCATAACAATTCTGAATTGTAATTGTAGAAGTATTGCACTAATTAAAACTGATTGAAAATACACATAAAACGTGTTTATCTGGCACTATGCGACAACGCGTGGTACAGACTAACCAGGAAACAACTTCCTACCAGTTTACCAAATGAAAGTCCAACAGACGAACAACACTGAATGAGTCATGCTTATAGATGAACGTCCTAGACAACACAAATGCAATTTAGCAAAAGGACAAACTATTCGGCCAAAGTGTATGACGTTACGTATATCATAACCGCTATAAAACTATTCACTGAATACAGCCGGGAGCATTTCATGCCAAAAATGTTCCCTACCAAAAAACAAGTTATCACTTTAGAATTCTCAGCGGATCGATTCTATACTCTCATAAAAATCGTAGGCCTACAGTTCAAGCCCATCCTGCCAACGCCACATGTGAAAATCAATAGTTTAAGAGTTATTTTCGTTGATTGAGCTATCTGGTTACAAGAGAAGTGACAGGAGTTTTTTTGTTGTATGTGAAACTTTCAATCACACCAAAGTGACTGTTTTCAATGCGGGTCGGGTCGATGTTTCTCTAATAGATTTTATTGCGCACAATGACGCACGTGCAGTAAAGCAAAAACTAATTAATGCAGTTGTTCTGGTGAACTTACTGAAATCAAATAGGCGAAGTTGGAAGGAGGAGACCTGTAAATTATTTTAAATGTATTTTAGAAAAATAATGTATTGATTTTATGCACTTGAAACCCAAAGATCCGTGGTTATTTCGAGCAAAATACCAATATTTTATCATAGGGGTCATAAATATGGTACTGGTAAAGTTACCAAAACCGCAATAGCATTATGAGTGGGCCTAACATAAAACACAGCGATTAATGCATTTCTCCGGATCCCTAGAGACATACAAGTACACAATACTGAGTCACCAGCATGCACGGAGTGAAGTATTAGTAAAACATTTTATGATCGAGGGAAATAAATTTCGCGGCTAATGGTAGCTTAGTATTAATTTGGTTGTTTCTTAAATTCGCGAATTTTAAATACAGAGAGAAAAATCTCTTGCTTGTTTTACTGAAGTCAATTATTCGAGGGGATAATATTTAGCGGCATAGTTCACCCACGAAATCAGCGATTATTAATTAAACTGCGAACATTAATTACTTAACAAAATTGTGTCCACAGCAAATTAGTTTATTTCGGGCCAGCCCGAGCCCTGCCACTGAGCCTGATAGAAATTGAACATTTTGCGGCCAGATCAGACGGTTACAATGACTATAAGTAATGCATCGATTACAAAAGGTGATTAGTATGAGTCATAAGGTTGGTAGAGTTCGTTATACGCATCCGACATGCTATGTCCTACTACTCATGCACTATTATGACACCATATAAAACAGAACTATCGGAACAAAATATTGCTTCGATTTTATCATACTACAACTGTATAATCAGAAAAAAAATCGTAAGGGGTTAATTTTGCTATATTCGCGAAATTGATATTTTGCGAAAATGTATACTCGAGAATTGAAACAAAGTTGAAATGCAAACTATGGTAGTAAAATACAGGGGCATTATTCACCAACGATGTAAGTCTAAAACTCAGACTTATAATTGACAAAATGTACAAACACTGCCATTTCTTTGCAGTGAGATTTAACCATATGCAATTTTATCTGATTATTTGTTGTTACCCAATGAACATGTATACTAATTTATATCAAAATGGGTACATTTATACCAACATGAGAGTCAATAGATCATTTTGCAATATAAAAGTTTTTTTTCAATCGGGAACATTTCACAAAACGAACTAGGGTTTTATCATATTTACATAGGGTAAAGGGAAGAAATGGGTTATCAGATCCACAATGATATTTAGTTTTGGGTCCTAACTGGATTTTTTTAGTATTTTCAATCTTATAATGGCAAAATCGGTCGTATCCTAAATTCGCTCACATGTCCTTACTTTGTAGGCAAATACAAGTGTACGATTTCAATAAAGAACTAATTGGTATACTCATTGACGAAAATGATCTCAGAATATGAAGCATCAAATAGCGATTACTTCCCCTTCATTAACTGCTCGCTAAGCTTAAGAGCCATTTGATTGATGACATTAGATCCACGCGTATAATTACATGTACTTGTGTTATAATTTAGACAAAGGCTTTTGACGATGATCATTCCTAACCCAAATGTCGAAAGTATATTTTTTTAAATAAAATACCATTTCGTTAATGGTATCCTGAGCTTATAATATAAATGTTCCTTTCAGACTAGTTTACCGTTTGTTTGTACATTCCCGATGAGCCAAAACGCTTTGGAACAACAACGTCAAAGCGCAAATACGATATTTGTCTCAAAAGTGGCACTATGAGGAAGGCAAAAAGCCATTTTCATTGGCACTTTGTATTTATAACCGAGTCAACTTCGTGTTGTTGCAATAAGGCATACACGTTGAACTATATAGTCATCCAATAAGTCAGACACTGATCTAAAGTTATACAAAATGTTTGTGCTTTACATTGCAATAAGGCATATAAGTTGTATTAAAAGTACCACAATAAGGCATACAATGATTTGGTTTATACGCTGTGATTGGCATGTGTGGTCAGCTAGCACCTTCAAACAACCATTGTGTCAGGGCGATAGGGCTGCATTCGAATATGAATTAACGTCATCAGATACCAAACAAAACACTTGTCAACCCGACATGACGAAGCGCCATGACAAGTTAGGAAAATCTATAAAGACATCTGGAAAGTCAGAGTCGAGAGGATATAAAAGCATGACTAAATATTGATTACACATCTTGTCATTTGACAACACGTTCAGTAAACTGAGAATCTGATGAGTAATAAGGTTATAACGAATTGTGTAAGGGCATGCTGTTCCAGGAACTCATGAGGTTAAATACTATATTTCCAAGAATTGCGATTTCTCCCTATGTAAAATACTGCTGCTACTGCTGCTACTACTGCTAATTAGAAACATGAAGAGGCCAGTATCTCAATTACACTAAATTTTGAACAAATCAAACAGACAGTTCTGTTTCTGTTCTGGTAAAAGGGGAGGGTCCAAGTTTGAACCTCAAACATCAATACACGATCGAAGGTTATTTGATGTATTTAACAGTATTTGATGAGCAATAGTTGTCTTGTTTTGGATACCGTACGATCGCACTTTGTGATTCAACCGTCGTAATAAATGACAATGAATTGTAAATAATTGAAATGACCTACGTGCGAAAATAACGAATAAAAATGTTCTCCGTAATAGAGATTTCTTATGCCTCGGTCCAAATGAGCATTTTTATCTTGGCGATGTTCTGACGATTTAAAAATGTACACCTGACGACATCGGTAAAACGATCAGTGTGGTCTAGGGGAATATTCAGGGACGTCATTAGAAAATTTGTGAAATCCCTGTCCCCGATGTATCCCGATTCTAATTTAAATCGGGACTTCATCGCCGAGACGAAATTGCTCATCGGGACCTAGGCTTTACATAATTTGTGTAACAGCTTTATATACAAGTAGTTCGACAGAACTGGCGTGTGAAAGTAGCATATTCCATGACCATCGTTCGTTAATCACCGGGTAGTATTTTTAATAAAAACCCACCTGAAACATTCGATACATTGTTATAACAGACGATTGCTTCCCACGAAGTCTCAGGAAAAGGTTGCCAAACAATATACTATACGAGTGGAATACAGTTTCTATTTTTAAAAATATTGAAACTGAAATTTTGCAAGTTCTCGTATTTCCAGACATCAGACGGTAAATCTAAAGAAAGCTGAAGCTTATGAACGTTATTTTGAGCCGAAGTCACTTGGTTTCGCATTATAACCATCTGCGAGTTATTAACCAACGGTGAATTTATTTACATATTTTCGTGTAAATTTGTTTATGATCGACGTTCCTCTTACAGTTGCAAGTATTAATGACTGCTCCCAGTTTTTTACAGGGATCAGCAAAGGGAAGGTTCAAACTTCTTATAATAATGTAAATCACATTTTATTCGCGTGATCTATATTTCGCACATTTCGGTAACAGACTTTTTCGCTGATTTATAAATTCGCGGTCAAAACTCATGCGAGAGTTGTCGTTTAAGTTTTAAAGGCTCACTGTGCATATTTTTTATGTCTTAAACGAGCCAGTTGGTGTTTACGTACTTCACTGCTTTTCTTACATTATACGTGTTTCGAGTAATATAATGCGAGGAGTTTAATTTTTGTTTCACTATATCGAGAAATGAGTGTTGGAAAGGTCGTAACAAATCAAAACGATAATAAACGATATCAAGCATATTGGCCTTCACTTGTAGAAGCGACGAGTGTGCTTAACTTATCGCTGGTGAGTAGTTTTTATACGATTACTACAGTTACCAGTTTTCTCAAGGCCAGGTCGAGGGCAGATTAAGTCGTTTACCCTGTGGTCATTGATTTACACGATAGCAATGTGTACATTTCCTATTGTAATTTCTGGAGCAATATTTAGAATATTTATTAATGTTTGCCTATGTGAAAGAAAATGAAAAACCAGTTCGTTTGAGGATCAAACAAAACAGGACGTAACTTCGACATATTGATGCTTTAAAATAGAAAAGTTCTTAATCTAGATAAAAATCGACACTTACAAATGTAGTGGCGGCACAATGCTGGTACTTAAGTATTACTTTTATTAAGATAGAAGCCAGTAGAAAAGTACCGATACTATAATTCAGTATCGCTCAGTGTGAATACGACTAAGCCCACCAGTATCAGGATTAAAAGGAGTATCTTTTTACGTTTGCGTCATAATGCTCTTGGGGACAGCCCCTTTTAAAAAACATCTAGCGCTAATCGTTCATATGAGGATTGTTACCCGTTTGAATGTACTAAAAGGGACCCTCTTCGATGTGCAGACATGGCACGGGTTTACAGCTGCTGAATACGGAAAGAGCCGATTTTCTCGAATACCATTGTGACTGTAATTTGACAGTTCGAACGAACAATAATGTATTTAAAGTACTTCACCTAACAAAATAGTCTGATAAAACTTCGCGTTTAATGTCCCTCAAGTTGACCGATGCTTACTATGCTGTACATCCTTATCAGAGCGATATAAGGTTCACCAAGACAGTCCGACCAAACAGGAAATGTGGGTCAATGAACTGTTTAAAGGGCTTCTGATTTGCAATTGCCGAGAGTCAACAACAATAGTACAGAAGTTCAGTACATTTGGCTCTTCAACTTGAACACTCAAAAGTCAAATTGCCAGTTTTATCAAACCAATGAGCCCAAATGCAGTCGTAAATGTCAACTGAAAGCTCTAAAGTATCGCATTTTAATGAAATATCTGCTAAAGCAAAAGCAAACATGGGACTATTTGTCAATATGTTGGGTGGTATATTATATCAGGTATTCTGACTTATTCACTATGGCTCGGTATAGAGCAGAATACGCTGAGTATAGAATTCGGTCAGTTATGTTCGTTTGTTTACATCGGATTATCAAGGTTATCTTCGACCTTACAGAACGAGGTTCCAACGTACTTCGTTGAATAATCCACATAATTACAAGTTCCAGCTGACGTCTCTGTTGATAACTATCAAACATTTTGAGTCATATTTATTCGTGACGTATGAATTCGGCTGACAATTTTACCAATAACTTGGTGCCAATTTCCAGGATTTGATTAACTTTATAGCAGAAGACATCCCGACTCATTGATTTCAAACAAGTAGCGTTTTGGCATTGGTATTTTAGTAAAAGGCGGGCATATTGTATGTTAGCCACGACACTTTTCAGCATAGGTTTCGGTGTTTATTGTTTAAGGACATTGGGATTTAAGAAAAGGGCGATACCTTAAGCAGTATATGTCAATCATTGTCTGACTGAGGCTTACTTCAAATATCATTTTGGGGGATAACGTTTTGTGTATCTTGCAAGAGAGACTAGTGGCTGTTGCTACCGTATCCGTACGGCTTCGAATTGCCTGTGTATATACAATGTACAAAACTTGATTAATATTTTGCTAGACATGTTTAAGCAGCATATCACGATAAACGGATAATACCCATACGTGGATCCAGGCCGACCGTCAGTATTTTATTCACAGCTACTCGGGTCTTTCCGTCATAGATCCGAAAATTCACATTTTACGTCAGAAATGCCCCGAGAGTTCCCGATTGTATTGTTCATAAAACAATATATAGTAAAGCACTCTTAAAATTGTTTTCAAGCAACGCTCTCTTTAAATGCAAATACGGAACAGATGTTGATATTCAGGACAACGTGTTTATAGATTGTGTCATCTGCTTGAAAACAATCCGATACGTGCCATGGGTTTATTGTTTGATTTAATATAAAGTTTTGCATATCAATATTGTTCATAGAAAAAATCGTATATCTACAACTACAATTCATCATAAACTCGACTTCGGATATGTCGAACACCGGGTTTATCTCGAACATTTTACTTGTCCCGATGAGTTCTCGAAATAACACAGTTTTACGGTACGCGCAGCGGCGTATAAATGGGATGATCGATCGTTGCCGAAAATCAAGTGAGTACGGTGATTAATTCAAACTATTCAAAATGGACATACATTGTGTTGCTTAAATAGGATGGGATAACACACAATGTACATACTAAATGACGCAAATGGGCATGGCAACAAGTCCTCTCAATTTAATAAATAAGGGACATTTCCCATTCCCTTTTAGTGAAAAGCTCACGTTTTGATATTTGTAAAAGGTAACACATGAGTTGTTCTTAGATATTTAGAAGTTTTTGGTACTGCGGAGAGTAATTGTGGAACGAGATGGTTTAAACAAAGGTTTCTATGCTAGGCTGTTGAAGTGATTCCATCCCTGTCCGATTTTAGTAATATTTTTGAATTAAGTAATCTACATACACAACTAAATTTATTTGTATATGATAATTATATTCAGATTCAATATGACCCTTTTGAGGTCACATCAACCTACGCAAAAAGTATCGCTCAAATCATCAGTAAATATCGCCCAGAAATAAAATTGGGGAAAACAGACAACACACTATCGATCCATCAAGAACATGATACGGAAAATTAGTATTTATTAGACCTCTGAGATTGGGGTTTGGAGTGGAGATTGACGTATTGTATCATTTGTATGGAGGAATTGTGTTTGTCGGATAGATGTACTGTCTG
Organism: Spisula subtruncata; assembly: GCA_963678985.1. Taxonomy (NCBI): domain Eukaryota; kingdom Metazoa; phylum Mollusca; class Bivalvia; order Venerida; family Mactridae; genus Spisula; species Spisula subtruncata. Next base: position 25,230,948 of record OY787664.1, on the reverse strand, counting down.
ATTGTGATGTTTAATGATATTGCTACGTAATAAAGTCCCGAAAACACTATCCAGGCAATGTTTTGTCTAAATAAATTGATAAATATGATGATTGCTTTTTTGTGGTACGACGGCCAAATAATCAGCGGTCGGTCCTAACTTTTGCACCAATGTGGGTCAAACAGCAGAGCTTCTCTTGCTTAAAACAATGTGAGCTGAACAACGGGTCTCGCTTTTTACCAATGTGGGCCAATCGATGGACCTGGCTTAGCACTAGTGGCAGCCAATCAGCGGACTTCGTTTCGCAAATAGTGGGCAAATCCCAGGGCCTCAAAATAATATGGTCGTAGTTAAATCTGAGAAGGCACCTGTGTTCAGCAGCTACGGTTCGGAAGCAGATGCGTGCCAAGAATCACAATTATCCATTTAACAACGAATACAGTTTAATAAACTTATTAGAACAAAGTATGCTATAAAGTACCACCTGCCATAATGCCATATTTGATGCAACTTTTGGCTGACAGTTTAAAACAAGTCCGGTTGAAGGGGCATTCTGTATAGTTCAGGTTTGGGGATACTAATGTCATATTTTGACATTACAATCAATGCCAATGTGTTTATATACTGTCTACTAGGTCTACTGAAAGTGTTGTGAGATTGAAATGCCACGGAAAGGAATGTATGGAAGTCGAGACAAAACATAGTCCTTGGAGGCCTAAATCATTCTAAAATAATTTTCGTGTACTGAAAACTGAGGGGTTTTAAAGTGTACATCGGTTGACTCTATACAATATATAACTCTATCAATATTTCAGGGCGTGGGCCGATCGCAAAACTGCTCCCCCAAACATAGCATGAGGAATAGCAGTGACATGTCGCCTCGTTGAGGGGAAAAAAGTTCTAAAACTGGTGCACACACGGTTATCATGTCATCGGATTGTACTGACTAACCCGGTAGAACATGAGTGATAACATGATACTATGAAGCTGAAAGTTGGGATCTTATTAACGTAACGTGTTAACATGTATTTGAGAAAAAGTCGGTCAACAAAATTCGTTGGTTTATGGAAGAAATATGAAAATATTCGATCGGTGGAGTATATCAGCGAAGCAGACGACCCCACTAACACTCCGGCAAACGCTCGCGTATTTCCGGTACATTTCCATGCAAGTTATAACGTTTAATGAGATATTCGTCGTAAGTTGTACAATTATTCCTCTAGATTTCATCATTATAGCGCTCTCTTTTAGCATGCTAATAGTTTCTCGTCTTTTGTACATATGTTATCAGAAATAATTCATGTTTTTATGTAGTAACCAGGTGCTATCTATTAAATCAGTTGTTTCATTATAGCGATCTTATCCTAATGCTTTAACGAAATTATTTAAATGCCGCTTTCTTCTCAATATCGCAACAAGTATGAATTATGTTTCTTCTTTAGTTAAGATTGTGAAATAACGTGATCGAACCAATCGTGAAAGCTCGGCTATTTCCGTTTGTCTCCGGTAAATATATCTTGCAGGGGACACAGACCGAGATTATCAGAATGGTGATCAAACTCCTACGCAGTGATCTCACTTACCGCAGTATTGAAGTCCTTTAAAAAGTGGCAACATGGCGTAAAACTTATAGACTAGATCTCAAGCGATGCGTATCGTCAACGAGATCTGTAACTGACCACCCGATGATCGGTCGATTTCCGCCCGACTCATCGAATATACGGACATCGTCTGTCTAGTCACGGTTATTTGTGACACAGGCATATAACAATCGTCGAAGCTCGGCCATTTCCATTTTTTCTTGAAATGAAATGTCTACGTTGATGTGTTCTGAATGCATGACGCAAGTGTTACTAACGTACTACTAAAAGCCAAAAATAATGTTTCTGAGCTAATAAGACCTCTGGTGTTTTCTCAGTGTTTTCTAAAAAAAAACTTTTCTTTCTAGGTTGAGTACTTGTATAATGTTTATGCCTTTCGGATATGGTAAATTTCCGAACTACTTGTTCGTCTACGTCCGCATCGTTTTATATAAGTCATCTTCACAAGGTCATTGTTGTTATACTAAGAATGCAGTATGTATTGTATAACACTTAACTTATAACCAAAACATTCATTATAGTTTACCCTACGTCTAAGTACAATAAAACGTCAGGGACGTTCATTTTTTTGACCTCTTATTCAATTATTTTTGCCATGTGCACAAATAACTATTTATAGTAAATTGCTGCGCTCCCTTGCACCTAATCTGTTTATAATTCTAATGCATGATCTATAACTTATACCTAATTTCCACAACGTACGAGTTTCCATTGTTTCTGAATCTAATGTGGGCCATGTCATTTCATTAAAAAGGTAACCGTCAATTCGTCCGCAACGAAAGGGACACCCATGTCGTCATGGGTTTCATCATCAACACTTTACTTGACCGCAAGTTGTATATCTAAATACTTGGTTCTCAAACGAGTGAAAAGTAACAAAAACAGCCTTTTATGTGAACGGGTTTGTGTTTTGTTTTTTTGGTGGGAAAATATCTTGAAGGTGAAGTACAACATGTTTGTGATATCATTAGTTTGCCAATGCACAACTGAACATGACCCTTCGTACCAAAAAAATCTACCCTCGGTCGCATTACGGTCCGTGCGTTCTGTGCATATCAGCAATATTTTACAATGTTTACGGCTAGAGAAAATTTGCCAGCGTCATACATTGTCGACTTAACCACTAATAATTAATCAAATTTAAACATTATTTTAAAACAAATGAGCTAATTCTTGTCATAGTTGAGTTATGTTCGTACCAACCTTGAATAAATATGCCATTAATAATGTGTTGTGTTTTTGGGGTTTTTTTTGCTTTAAAATCTAATTTTCTACATTTAGTACGCTGTTGAACATTTCCTATAGTACATCATATTGTTTTATATAATCAAACAATTCATTATTACAATGGTTTACATCATTTAACATCATTTTGTTGACGAGTTGTGCTTGTTTTCGGTCATCAATCTCATCATTTAACAATTTTGTGAATTTATTATCACCATTATCATCATCATTAAAGTTAATTATACATTTTTATTTCTAATTTATATAATGATAAAATACCTGCAATAGGTAACGTTAATAATAATTTATAACTTAATGGAAATATAAAAAAAATATATGAGTTCATGTTAAATCTGGGTGTTTGGAAAATCCCCAAATTTCCTTTACCGAACAACAAAAACAACAAAGGACGCAAAATCATGACGTCACAAATAAAGCGAAAAAGTGTTGCCCGACTGCATGACCATGGTTTGCGACCCCAATGGAAAAATTATATGCGAAATAATTTATACATAACTTATACAATAAAGATATTTATCATTTTCATTTTTGAAGAAGAACAATAGAAAATAAAGATGATATCGAGTATGTAGATGTTGAAGACTAAAGGGACCAAATATCATTTTTAATAATTATGTTTTAGTCACTTAATGTTTTACATTTTTATTGCTGGGAATTTTTAGACAGGTTTGTAATACAATGCACATGTATTAAAAAACGATAATGAAAAGCACAATGTACATGTAATAGCTACATAACTGGCTAAATGTGGCTACATTAACCATAAACAGGAGCATGACCGAATGGAAATTTCGTATAATTTTTTATATGTTGACTATTCAGGACAGTCATGATTCAGCACTTATGTTTCGTACAAGTTATTGTCAATTGAAACGTGTACGTAATAACACAAGCTGGCACTCGATCGCGTCCCTATAGTAGCGTACGAAAACGTGCATTTTAAATATTTTCTGAAATCGTTTCCAGTAACTGCAAAAGAAAGCAGTATTCCTTCAAAGCTGTAGGTCATTGACAAACTAGGCAGGAGAAACAAGCAATACGACTGTGTCATTCTGACGCAAAACAGCAAAAAACAACAGTGTGTCCTAATTGGTCACGTCGCTAGTGCATGGTCAGCCGCCTGTTATGATAATAGGCTGTGCAGTATCAAGCCAAACACATTATAAACGTGGTTTCTGGTAACCTTCTGAATAGAAGTTGGTGTAGTAGACAAGGTATTTCATTTTTTAAAACTATTTTATTTATTTAATTCACTGGAAACTCAACTATCTGCAATGACGTCAAGCAAAATGACAATGACGTCTCGACAAAAGTTGGAGCTCCGTCACATTATGACGTCAAAGGTGTCAAACATAGTGGCAATGTACTTATTAATTGACATTTTAGGCCAACTATTTATATGTTTTACTGCCATCAACAATATTGAAGAGATATTTGAGTGTTAACGAGGGTAGAGGGAACATAATTGGGAAATCTGGGTTGCCAAAACCAAAAAATCCTTTATTTTTGGTCTGAAGGCTAAGCAGATGTTTTATCACAATACAATGTGAGTTGAATGCATGTATAATAAATGTGTGAGTCAGTATGAAGGACAAATCGTTAATTAGCCCGAGAACATTTGTAAACAAATGATATTATTCAACAATCCAGTAAACTGACACTAATTAATCAACAACATTCGCTATTTATCGTCGCATCGCGCACAGTCATTTTCAAGGTGCGTAGCCATTGCATGGGGGAAGCGTATACTGAGGAGAAAGCAAAACATCAAATTGTAAATACTATTATACATTTACTGTAACGTCAAGATGACGTAGCGATTGCATATAGGTGAAGCGTATACTGGCGAGATAGCAAAACATAAAATTGTAATTACTAGTATAACTAACTGTAACGTCAAGGTCGTAGCCTGTGGATTTATTCACAAACGTTGTAAGACTGAAACTCAGACTTAGACTTAAAATTGACAAAAATTATAATCACCGTCTTTTCTTTGCAATTCGATTAAATCATGTCGAAATTTATCTGTTGTTGTTATCCACGGAACATGTACACCCATTTTTTTTCAAAATCAGTACATTTATAACAACATGAGAGCGAATAGAACATTTAGCAATATAAAGTCTAAGTCTGAATTTTAGACCTTACAACGTTGGTGAACAAGGACCCTGGGCATATGTAGCTCGTGACAAACTAGTTCATTTCCATTTCCCCAAAGGGCAGCTGGCATGTATCATTATATTATGTCTGAGTGTCCTTTTCATGAACTTTTGAGGAACAACGTGTTCGAGCACACTTGTTCCAGATAAAATGTAGTGAAACTTTGAAAAACTTACGTAAAGAGCACTTTTACAAAGAAAACAAAACGGACCCCACACTTTTCAACTGTTTATGTTAACTTCTAGTGTATATGTCGCAAAAATATAAATGCATAATGTCAAATGAGCATACATGTATTTTGTCATTAACTAATGTCGCTATATATTCTAGTATACATGTGTTGTTACCCTATAGGTCATAGGTTTCTACAGTATACCAAAGTGGTGTCTATGTTCAGACGTGCCCGAATTTAATTGCACAAAGCTTTTACGAATTTGCGGAGTACCTTTTTATTTCAGTTTCAAATAGTTCAAGTTTGTCCAAGACAATTCTTTGGAAACAGTCTTAAATGCTTTGAATTTGTGGACCTTGGTCTGATTTGTAGGTTAGAAAACATCGACAACTATGCGGGTCCAACTTAACTTGGAGGGTTGCAACATATATATTTAATTCACTAACCTGTCAGTACACCCTGTGAGCTGTTGTAATGTAACGGGAGAGATAAACAACATACGAGCGTGTATTTTCTTCCTACATTTTCACATTCGGCCTTCAGTTGAAATCATTTAATCATCAACATATTTTCCCGCTAATTAATGTACAAATGCATCCAGCTCGGCACCAAAAACCAATTTATATGAACATTAACATATGAAGATATATTGTTAATTGTTAAGTTAATGCTAACTAATAAAATGTATGACTTGGCAAAGAAAAGTTGTTTTTTTACCGATTTACTTCGGTTAATTGCGAAGTACATTATATTATGCAAATGTACAAGTTTGTACGATGGCTGTTCGAATAAATACAAATATAAATGGATAATTGATCTACGTTATACGTTCATTGAATTTGAAACAAAAGTACCGGCAATTTGTTTCACGAAATTCATGAAATGTATCCCATTGCTAATGTTTATTTTCAAGACTACTTGTTCGTTTTAAACGTCCATGTTGTTGCGTTCGAATGGGGCAGTCGTGAGTGCTTGGTGGTTCGTATTTCCCTGTCATATTGACCAAGATCTTAGAGAGGTACGCGTTTTTAAGCGGTCAGTATACTTGAGTTGTATCTTATTTCTAGCAGTATAAAATACACACTGATCGATCAATACAACATAGTATCTAGATTTGTTTTCTCATTACTCTGATGGTGGCAGCGGGAAGAATATTTCACTATCGGTCAGTGGTCAGATATTCTCATAGGAAAGCAAACATACATTTCTCTCATATCACCGGTCGACGTGAATGTCAGAGGAAATTATAGATAGACGTATCACAGATTGATAAATAATTACATAATTCATGAAAGATTAATTCTAATTCCTGATAGTGTATGCCCGTTGGAGAGTCGATCTTGTACACTAGTATTTGTAAATATGATATTTTCGTTGAGTTGAATTTTCGTTAAATTTCGTGGTTCAATTCAACCACGAAATCAAAACCACCTGAGCTGTTGGGAACTACGGCTTCCCGACATTATGTCAGTTTTGTAATCTGCGAATTTACAATCGCGCGAACATTGCAATTTTCCAAAATCCACGAAATTTAATACCTAAAATGTGCCTGGTTTTGCAGTCATGGTTTGATTTCAAATGGAATTAGAATGATTATTTTACTATTAAACGTTTTCATGATATCAGAGCTTAAACAAACAACAACAAACAGGAGAGCACAAGGTCATCTTGAAGTGGTCCTAGATAAGAAGTGGTCACCTTTATTGACATCGAGTGAGGGTTACTCAGAAAATAAACAACATTTTATCAAGAGTGCTCGGAAGTGATATAAGTGCCAAAACACGTTCGTGTGACATGCATCTTTAGAAACGCATTTTACTTGGGATAGTTTTCTCATTAGCCTCATTTATTGAATCGGTGGTAATGTTTGATATTTTCCTGGTCATCGGTTTTTCTTAGGAATCATAATTTGAATGATATTTCTTCATATGATTACATTTTCTTATGTATTTTGTTTTCAAAGATATTTTCCCTCGATAGTTTTATTCATCTTAATATTTTATTTATATTTTCCCTTGTTATCATTTTTTGTTCAGAATTTGTTTACATAAATTGTATATATATTATGACGTAATAGGATTATATTATGTGTAAAGAACTACGTAACAATACCTGCGATTTCGAGTATTAAAACTAAAACTTCAATTGTGAAAAACTGTTAAAATATAACTAAATGAAATATACACATACAGCAAAATGAAGCTATCCGTGCTTAAGAGTTCGCGCAAATTGTATCTTAGAAGAACTACGTTATTTTATGACCCGGTGTAAGTTCGAAATACGCTGAGTATAAGGATAGTTCGCAACATTGTCGCTCTACATGTATTTTTCTTAACGTAAAATGATGGACCGACATCTCAGGTCTGGTTCTTTCGTTTTCCCATAGTGCAAGGTGGTTTGCTGTTCCGGAAGTGGTATGTCAAACAACTCCGACAAACAATTAGACTGGTCCCACGTTCCGCTTTGAACTATAATATTCCGAACGGGAACGAGTCTAACAAGCAATAAGGAACAAGGCGGAAAGATTTCTCTCCAGGCAGTAATGTCAATTGTTTTGTACAAACGCATAGTAAGTCAATAGGGAAGTTTAAGTGTAAATAGTCGGTCAAAATGACATTATATATTTTAATTTCCCTTAACCATGAGTACCATCATAGATTGTTACGGCATAATGTCCGGGTACAGAGTATAATGCCATGGTAAATCATCACCAAGAGATATGCCCGCAAGATGACTCATTTTGCCAATCGTGAAAGCTCGGCCACTTCCGTTTGTCTCTGGAAAATTTGTATTTTGCATTGCATAAAGACCGAGGTGATCAGAATGTCATTTTGCGTGACATTAAACCCTTTAGATAACAACTGATTGTTCACGGAAACCGCAACGCATTTAATTAGCATAACACGATAAAACAAAAACTTGAAACTAACTTATTACGTATTTTAGAAACGATGATCATTATGTTCCAGACGGTATTTCAATAGCAGCAGGCGTGATGAATCATTTTGCCTTGTTTAAAACCCGCACCACCGGATAACGTGTCCGGAACAACCGTCTTTTCCCGCTATAATATTGAAATGATGCTTCAAAAACGGGCCCTTGTATTGACATTCAATCGACTTAACCAGATTCGGTGTGGTCAATCCCATACAGCTGCCCAACGTGGTCGGAGAGGATTAAATAATGTTGACATTCTCATTATAGTATCACGTCACTCGCAGTAATTTGATCCTTCGTACTGATTAGCTTACAACGATGTTAGAAATAAATATCAGTAAATCTGTTTGCCTTTTGATAAATTTCTACAAATTCAGTATTATGCCGGAAAACAGACTAAAGTCAAACCAAAACAATAGCGTGGCTATGGTACATGTATCCCTTCATTCTATCTGTTGCCCCACAACCTTGAAAAGTGTATGACTTTTTGACGCGGGCCGTACTTAAAATAAAGTAAAGCCGCAGTCATTTTAGCTAATTTGTTCCGACCTTTAAATCTTGGAAAACACCAGCGCTAGGTCCATATTTTACGAGTGTAAATTACTGTAATAATAAAATGTATGTTAATTACGTTTACATGTGTATTTGATTTGTAGCACATGTCAACTTACGCCCCGGACTTTTTCAGTTCAACATCCCCCTTGGACAATGACCGTAAACAGTTAATATAGTATACAAATATTTTGATAGTAATGTAACACATTTGTCACTTTCATTATTATACAAATATATTATAATTTATGTGATAGAAGGATGAAATATGCTTTTTTCTTTATAATTTATGTATATAGGCCTACAAGGACAAAGGTGCATGCAGGGCGAAATATTTCGACTGAGATGAAGCGAAGCACGAACCGGGGGCTGTAAGGAAACCCAACAGCAATTAGAATATTATTATGAAGCTCCTGTCATTGTTTAGTCATAATGGACTCGTCTCTTAGACGCATTATAAAAAAGAAAATAAATTACAACACAAGAAAAAGAAATCCACGCTAAAATATCACGCGAATCGTCTGTGATCGAATGGTCTAGACAACGCTAAATGACAAAGAATATACGGTCAAGGATACTTTTCGGACGCATAATGGGAATATACATTTCGTTGCGCAATCGGTGTCTGTGAATTGAACATACTTAAAATATCACATTTTATTGAAGCATTCTTAATCAACAATATCTACACAGCAACCGCATATCATTTGTCTGAGCCGATATCGGACGGCATTGAGTTACCCCACACATGAAATAAAGGAATTATAACAATGCAATCGTTCGGGCCGAGCCCCTTAATATAAACGAATAATCCCCTCAATGGAACTGATTTAAAAGGGCTAAATGGACAGGAAAGATCGAGCTGTCTGAAAAACTGACCGTAAATAATACAGCTTGTTCATTAACAAAAAGAAATAACGAACGATAATACACGGGTTTCGTATTACACAAAATGTGCTTCAAAATCAAAACTTTACGTAATAACATGTACTGTTCAACTAGTATTTATAATATAAAACGAGGTTTTGAATTAAGCAGAAACACGCTTAAATATGCGCAACAATGATGTGTTTAAACTTTTTTTACGGTTTTAAACAAGACAAAGGAACATTTTTCATTTCATTTTGAAGAAAATCAATACATTTAGCGATGGGTATTTATACATCAACTCCGAACAGATTGTTGAAACGCACCATAAACCGGCGTTTCCATCTGCCCTTCGCTCAGGCGCAATAATACCCTCTGTACATGTAAACGCGCAACATTATGTAACATTTTATGAACAATCAAGCACGTGGTTATTTAGAGAGAGTAATCTGAACATTCAGATTTTTTTTATTATAAAATTAACAAAGATTGAACGCACATGGTACATAATATGAACAAACACGCCTGAGAAAATATCAAGCAAATAATTCTTAAATTTGAACAGATAAAGCTTTGATTTGTATAAATATAGGAACGAACAAAGGAGAAATGTTAACCAACCTCAGTCATGGTGATAGTTATCCGAACGTATGAATGAAAGAGGAGTGTTTACTAGAGAGAGAAGGGCGAACAGAAAATCGACTATTCTCCGGGAGACTCCAATCTTGTAAATAGGGGGTGAGCGGAAAATAATTCGCGCAGTAAAATCAATAACGCGAAGTGTTATCACACAGTTAGAGAAGCGAGGAGGCGATGAGCAATCCGTAGCTGATTTGTCTGAAGAAGCCATTTTCCAAGAAACTTTGCATATTTATCAGTTTATTCTCTCCCGATCGATTTCTTCAGATACCGCAAGTAGTGTATACTTAAACTTGTGAAAGTCTTGGTTGGTTCGATGAGGGGGGGGGGGGGTATAATATTTCTGTAAAGTGTGTGTTTCCGGGCCGGGGGTAGAACATGCATAACGCACATTATTGTGGGAACCTCAATACAATGTATTGTTAGTACTTGAATAATATCACAATGTTGCATGTTGACAAAGTTTCCTGTTGTTGTGTTGACTTGTAAATAGCATCAACGTAACAGTTGCATCATCATCATCATCTATAACGTCATCATAATCGAAATCAGCAACATCATCTGCAACAGCGTCACAATGAATAATGTCATCGACATTATCATCGATGAAATTAATATTCATCATCAACAGCAGCAGCAGTAGCATCAACAGCAGCAGCAGTAGCATCAACAGCAGCATCGTTGTCATAATCATCATCAACAGACGCATCGTCGCCATGTATACATACATCAACATCAGCATCGTGATTCTAATCATCATCAACCACATCATCATCAACAATAGCAGCAGCAACAACAATACAATTTTGTATAAATAACACAACTTCTATGTGCATTTATATCTGACAGAGGTGATGCATTTCATAGTTTATTTCTTCAGAATAACACGCTTAAAATTATTTAAAGCCATTTAAGTCGATTTTTAATTTTGACGATGTATGTCGGCCATGAAGCCCTTTTCCCCAGGCCCCTTGTGTAAATAACCGGATGTTTGTTCGAGCGTTAAATCGGTCACCAGATTATAAAAGGGATGGCTTCAGAGTATGATCACAGACTATTTTATGTAATGATTATGTATTTAATATATACAGTAAAATGTAAACAACTCGGCCACCGTTTGGGGAACTTGTAAAACTTTTTTTTTAAACAATAAGCAGCAAATTTGTGGAAATGCTCATCAACGTTCGATTTTGAAAACTTTTGTATTGGCTATCCTTGTTGTGGACTATTTGCTTACTAGGATCGTAGTTTACAATCAATCTATAAATCCCATCCGCATCTACTTTAATTTTACAATATTTCTCTTCCTTAATTGAAATACTGTAAAATCATTAAGTTCGTGGGGATTTAATTTCGTGGATGATATGAACCACGAAATTAAATCCCTACAAATATTATTGATCCTGTATAGCATCTGATTTAATAGATAATGTTACAGAGAAATTACGTCCCCACGAAATTGTCTTTTTCACAAAATCCACTAAATTTAATCCAATTGAATTATTTGAATGATTTACAGTATGTCGGTCGTCTTTAAAGCTATCCCTGATAAGCATTGATACAAGATGATTATAAGTGGTATTTATATTTTAGATAATTCTTAATAACTGCAAAAAACTCAACTAGTAGATATTAAAGTTATTATAGCCCTCTTCGGGAAAATGCTATATTAAAGTTCATAATTTATATGCCAGTGACACATGTTTTAAACCAATGGCCTTATTCACCAACGTTGTAAGTCTAAAACACAGACTTAGACTTAACATTGTCGAATGCTCTATTATTCGCTCTCAAGTTGATATAAATGTACCGCTTTTGATATCAATGGGTAAACATGTTCGGTGGATAACAACAAATAGTCAGATAAAAGTTCACATGGTTAAATCTAATTGCAAAGAAATTACATTGGCTATAAATTTTGCCAATCTAAAGTCTAAGTCTGGGTTTCGTCTAACAACGTTGGTGAATAATGGTCCTGCTTTGATGTGTAAATGTAGAATATAATGTGTTTTTAATTTCCTCAAGATACAATGTAGTATAAAATGAGTTGAGCTGATGTTCTTTGATCAACATTAATATAACACTTATTGCATTCAAAGATTACCGCCAACGTCAAAATTCACAAATGTGGAACTTTGAAACAAATATTTATGCGTACTTGAATGTGTGTAAATGTGGTTACATTGTGGTTACATTGTGTGTAAAATCATTTAATTCCAATGGGATAAAATTACATGGTTTTGTGGAAAAGATCATTTCGCGTGGACGTAATTTCAAGGAGACGTCATCCACAAAGTAAGAAGCTATATATGGAATAATTTATATCCGCGGGGATTTAATTTTATAGTTGATGACCTCATCGAAATCCACGGAATTAAATCCCCCATGAATATTAATAATTTGATGTAATATAACGTTACGTAACATTCTTTTACACAGTCATGTACAATGATGACATATCACTATTACCGAGAAATAATGTGAAGTGGTTAACACGAACACGGATGAGAGGTACATGTATTCACTGTTCATGGAATGCCGCAATCGTGAACTATCGGCCATTTCCGTTTGTCTCCGGTATTTTTATTGCATAAAACCCGAGATGTTCAGAATGGGAATACCAACAAGATTGGTAGATTGTCCTCACCACTTTTTTCTTACGAAGGAAGGGTTTTAATATTTCAAATATATACAATAGTAATTAAATAATTCTCTGTATAGTGAACATCTCTCTGCGTCTGGACTGCCGTGTGTTCTTTACATGTATTTCATCAATCGTGATCGAATAGTTGGCCGAATGCTCGAATCCCAGTTGGCATTTTGATATAGTTATTTGGTGAGCCGCGATCTAGTTTAATATGGCTAACATGTTTCTTCTTTCTTTCTTTGGTGTCAAACCACAAAGGAATATTGGAGTGCAATAAACACGCTCTAAAGATGTAGGTATATTCATATTTATAATAATAGTGAATTAGTTTGTGTTTAGTCGGAGAGCCCTTTCAGTTATATCAGGAGCTTGTCAATATTGCTGGCTTATAACCAGAAGGTCGTAACTATAAAATCGATATATTGAGAAAACAAAACCGTCTGTAATTTACTCTTTACCTATGGGAAAACACGTTTTTAAAACTTCATTTTGGTCAACATGACAATTTCAGATTTTCATGAAAATAGGCTCATAAGAAGCGCCTTGTAAAGCAGATTTCAAATGTGTATGAGTCTTATAAGGTCGTAAGTAGTAGTTACGACCTTCTGGTTCTAAGCCATCAATATATAGTTTATAGAGAAGATCCTGGTTATAAACGGCGGATCATTAACATTACCAGTCTTCCTGAACGGTACCTAATATTATAACCAGTACTAATAAGTATACTGACTTATCCCTTCACATGGAACCTACAACTAGTGTGGAAGAAAGTCCACAGTGTTGTCAAAAGGGGTGCAAATCTTTGACTAGGCAGTTAAATGCCCTTTTCTTTAGCAGTATTTAAACTACATATTATGTTAAATGTTACCAAAACACATTTCACACGAGACTCTCAAAATTAGGAATTGATATTTTATCTAGCATTTAAACTCCAAGGTTATTTGGTGCTCATGAATATTTTTGATTCTTTTGTGTGTTTATTAAAAAAAAATTCTGCATGCATTTGTTTGAAGCACTAGGTGTGGTTGAGCAAATACAAAAATACAATTTATAGACATCATAATTAAACCATGGGGTTACCGTTCCATCATTACGAGCATGCACTAGTATTTGACGTTTAAAACAAATCTAAAGGTTGTATCCATAGCTAAAATTCAATCGGCTAGCCGCTTAAAGTCGGATTGTGCAGACTGATAGAACGTATTCTAGTTATGGTAACCTTTAAGTGGGTACGCCGCGTGTTAGTGATTTCTGATTTGATATGATAGAGCTCTAACTGTAAGCAGATCCCTTATAAATAGTTATGTATATACACGTACATGTTATAAAGCAGATATAGCTCGGATAAGTTGACATGATCCTGACCTTTATGCATGAAAATATTACAAGGATCCTTATTGTACTTTGTATATTACAATTTCCGCAGGCAAATCGTGCAATATCGGTATTTCAGTTTTGTGTTTGTATTTCACATCGAGCGTCTTCGTGATATTCCCTGCTTGTATATATGAAAAAATACAAGAAAACATATAGATAAGATATAACTGTGGAATTATGCTTATTTTAAAAGGTTAGGATCGTGTCAAATTATCTGGACTATAATAATGTATAAACAGAGCACACGTATGGGAAACAACTCTGTGGCTACTGTTTTTGTTATGAAGTCGTTTCCCTTTATTGACCAACGAGAGGTCGTTCATGCAACCTCTCTAGAGCAACACCTTTTGGGAAACACAATACTTGGGTTTTGTACAGAGGTTGTTTCACAGGAGATGTATAATTTATAATTGGTGATATCTTCTAGAACAAACTTATGTCGCCAATGGGAAGGTTGACCTGTTTGTTGAATTTGTCGAGAGATCCCACTTAATAACTGCTCATACTTGGAGTCAGGCCACTGGAACCAAAAAGATCTAGTAAAATATATATTGTAACGATCGATCTCAAGTTTGGTGCAAATAAAACATGTATAACCTAATATGGAGATGGACTAGACACCCTGGTTGGCGCTATTTCCTGACTATTTATTCAATGTTATTTAATACCGCCATAAAATTATATTATATAGGGTTATTTGGTAGGCCTGTGTTTTAAAGTGCGTATTGATATATATAAATAAATACTTACTTAAAAACACAGGCCTACTAAATAACCCTGCGGCGATATCATAGGTTAGAAGTAGGCTATGTCGTTTAAGGTGGTGCCAAACAAATGGGTCTGGCAACTGTTATCGCATTATGATGAATAGCATAGGGATCTGTATCGATCATACGGTCTCTCATTCATTAATATATTCGTATTAAATAAGAGACCGGGGGATCGATACAGACCCCAATGATGTATAGTTAAAAGTCAACTTATTTTTCGTGATCCATGGCTGCTTTTACAGAAGTGTTTCACTACCAATAGCACGTAAATTACATTTTAATTTACAACCAATTATGTTGCGCAATAAGTGTATTAGTTAGGCTGAATGGGTCAAGGTCCCCCCGGGTACTACTTCACCGTACCCGGGGTACTTTGAAGTATACTTCACCGTACCCCGATTTCATAGATAATACTTCACCGTACCCCGATATACTCAACCGTACCCGGGTTTACCGCGCGCCAAAAATCGATGTCGTAAATTAACAAAAAAGAATTACGTAAACCGGCGGCCATCTCGGCATCGAAAAAAATATTGTTTATAAAAATCAAAGAAGTAAAAAATGAATTTTATTCAAGAGTTCGTATATTCAGGCTGGTGGAAACGAATTTAAACAATATTTGCATATAATCTGTTGAAAGATATAAAGTGCGCCAAAAAACGTTAGTGTTTTGACTTCGGATTATGATCCAAGCGTAGTCAAGTGACAATCATGTGATCGATTTTTACGACAATGAAATCTTTTTTTTAGAAATTTCGACGATAAAAAGAATATTATGGGTCGAAGTATACCGAAATGATATCTTCCTACCTTCCTTTCATGTATACATGTTGTATCCGGCGATTAAAGTCATATCAATATAAAAAATTTCATGAGTAAAAATGGGGTACTTGTAAGCATACTGGGGTACGGTGAAGTATACTACTAAGTACCCGGGGTACGGTGAAGTATACTTCAAAGTACCCGGGGTACGGTGAAGTAGTACCCGGGGGGACCTTGACCCATTCAGCATTAGTTAGCCCCGTTTCAATGAAGCGTCTCTCTGTAACTGTCTCTCGTATTATTGATAACGGAAAGATATTAAGAAAAATATTTTTTTTACATTTTTTTTCGTTTTAGTCTATATCAATGCATTCTCATAAATCAGTGGTTAGTCAAGTACCTAGTCAATTGAAAGAAAATACGCTGATTGAACGAGAATGTATCAATGATAGTTTGAGCTATATTAAATTTCATCTCGTCAGATTTTAATTACAAAATACTGTGGTTTAATCCAATGCTTTTTGGCCGGCATTTACAGTAATAGCTGTACTTTAAAGTTTTCACGTTTGTACTTTTGTCAGAGTTCGCACAAAAGTGCTCCGGAAAATGTTGCCAATTTATTCTATTGCTCGATATTTAGCTAGCTTAGTATGAGAATGTCGTATGTACTGTAACAACATTACAGTTGTTATTTCACGTGCTAGCAG
This sequence comes from Spisula subtruncata, assembly GCA_963678985.1. Classification (NCBI taxonomy): domain Eukaryota; kingdom Metazoa; phylum Mollusca; class Bivalvia; order Venerida; family Mactridae; genus Spisula; species Spisula subtruncata. Next base: position 25,214,530 of record OY787664.1, on the reverse strand, counting down.
CATTGACACTAATCTTTCATACATTTAAATGCTCATACAGTCTTAAACTAAGTAGTTTTATTGTCAAAAGACACTGAAATAATTCGTTAGATATTGACAGAGTCTGAGACATTTGAAAGACAAATGAAAGAGGTTAATGAGAGCTCAGGACAGACATCTGAAAGACATTTGAAATATGTCTGTCAATATGTGAACCTCTGAATATTCAGACTATTTGACTTATTATAAGGGCTGTGTTATTTTAAATTGCTTGATATGTCTATGTCAGACTTGCAAACAGCTCATCTCTTCAGATATTCTCGTATTTTTACAAATGTGTAACGCTGATTCTCTCACTTCCGGTCGTCTGAATTTAAGTCAAAATACCCAAATTCGTCACGATTTCTCATAAATCTGAAGAGTTTTGCACTGCACGTGATTTAAGTGAGCCTTTTGGTGTGTTCTGTCCAGACGGGGTTTTGCACCCGGGGTCTATCGATCCCGAAGCGTGCGCCCTACCTCTAGGCCATCGCCCCCCCCCCCCCTTGTTCGAAATTTATTGTGTGCAGATGGATTTTGATAGTAATAAGGACTGGTCACAATTTTATAGAAAAAAATTCTTCACCAGATTGCTCGGTAATTGACATAGTCTCGACCGCTATTGACTAGTGTAAAATATATAGGACCCTTTCACTACAAAATGTGCAGCTGAATTTCAACTAGTATGAAATATTAAACATGCAATGAATGCAGGACCTATAATTATTATACCGTTAATTGAAATAAACCAAGGGAAGGAACTCTGTCTCGTTATACAATAAGGCTAATGGAGTTGCTTCCCTTGGATTGTTTCAATGAAGCTGATACCCTATATCTTATATATAAGTATGCTCAATTGTAAGGTGGTTAGAGGGATGGTTCACCGACCTTCTCCCACCTATGACGGGGAAAGTAAATGGTCTGCATGATCTAACAAGTGTCTGTATCTAATATATCTAACTTTAACCTTATACTTAAGATTCTCTGTAAATACCACCCCTGAAATTTAATAATAATAAATTATACTATTAAATACAGAATATATACACTACCCAAAAGTGCTAAGCGCCACTTATATATTTTTACTTATATATATTATTGATGACTGCTTATCGAAACGAAAAGCACGTGTTCATGAACAGACTTGATGAAAATAATGCATTTCCTACGCGAAAAACACCTAACATGCTGAGTTTGCCACATAAAAAAGGCAACGTGTGGGAATATTATGAGCTCGGTTTTTGTTTGTTTTGTAGTTTTAGTGGTTATCTTCGGTTTTTATATAACAGCAAACTTCAGTTTGTGAATACTAGCGTGATTTTGCAAAATCAACCTTTTTTAAAGCAAAAGTCAAGAAATATTTTTTAGACAATTTGGTATAAAATTTTAAGGTAGTTAAATGACATTTTTTATAAGTATTTATCAAATAATTTATTTGTTTATGCGTAATTTATATCTACATCATTTAATATTTATTTAAGTAAATTTATTATATTTTTTATTTATGTCAGAGTTATTTACTGTTTTTATAATTTCAATTATTTATTACTGTAATGTATGCCAGATAGAGTCTTTCAGTATTGGTAAATTCTTACCTTAAACTTGTTTCTAATATCATTTGACTGCTGACACAAATTATCTGTGATATAAATAATATATAGAATGCCCGACTTATAGCTTTAAAGTAACTGTGATCAATTAATATGCTAATGCATTTATGTTGTTATATCTGTGCAATCGTCTATAATGTTTTTGTTTAGTCATCTTCGCACTTTTTGTGCATAATGCTTCCACAGCTGCTCTCCACCTACATCTGTTTTGGGCCTTTCTCTCTGTTGTCATCCAGGCAGTCTATAATACAAATGCTTAATGCCTCTCTATGTCATGCCATCAACACGAAAGGACCACAATGGAAATAAGAGATATCTCTTTTTGTGATATCCTTAGTTTTGGTGTGCCTGTCATGGGTACTTTTAAATGCATGAACGTATAATTTGTTTTATTATGTATACATGTTTTTATTTATCCATGTAATATGTACTTCAATACTGAATAAAATATATCTATCTATCTAACGTTTTTCTGATTTTGGTCGAGGATTGTTACTCTTCAGCCAAGTTTGTCTGGAGTCAATCACAGCATCTAACGTTTTTTCGTTGAGGACAGGGATCAATTAGGCCAAAATGTTTATGAAATCATGCTTTCCACGCATCGATTTCTGCCGGACTACACAAATAGTTGGGGGGATTTTTGTGAATTTGTAAAAAATACCTTATTATGCAACATGCATTTGACAGCGAACCTAATCGTTCGATCGTCGTCCACAATAAATTTATAATTAACTACATCTTAAATAAAAAAGGTTATGGCGAAAAATGTAAGGTGTCGGGTTAGAACTTTTGGGTAGTGTACATGAAGTATTGAAATCTTAAAATGAAAGAATTCGTCATGTTCATTTGCAATGTGTATCTTGTGAAAATTTGTTTTAAATGAAGAGATTCTGAATCATGTAACCATTTCATTATTATGTGCCGGTCTTTTTGGACACACTAACTTACCGAGTAAAGATTCAAAATAACAGACTCAACTGAGCAATAACTGGGGAATTGGGGCCTGATATTGTACACAACTAGCTGTCATAAAGTCACAATTTCATGTTCTTGCTAATTTTATTCATCTTGTTCTGTTTTAAAAGGAATCCATTTTCATGATTTCCTTATTTGTCTTTGATATCTTAGTACCTAGTAATATCACAACAGCTGCCATTGTATGCTGGCATTTTATCGTGCATATGTCATTGTGTGTATCTAGGCTCATTGAACCTTGTTCAGTAAGAATGAAACAACGATCTGCATGTCAATAAGGGGTGGTATTCACAAAGAAACTTAAGTGAAAACTTAGAATTTCCCAAAATCTTACTATTTCCTTAAGTGTATCAGCTAAACAAGAAAATCAAGATTATCAAATTTTTACATTGCTATGAAGCATTATGTTAAGCGCTACGAAAATCACCAAGAAAAATTGAGTTATTATTAGTTTCTTGCAAAATATGGACAGATCATTTTTTTAACTTAAGTCAAAATATTTAAGTTTTCACTTAAGATGCTTTGTGAATACCGGCCCTGCTTCATACAACCCTTGTGCTACAAGTTTCATGTAGGCTTATTTGGCTCGACCTCAAACAATTACCAGGGTGGACAATTCATGTGACTTCTTGGCTAACTTCCTAGGGTAGTGCTCATTCCCTGCTTGAGTGTCAAATATGCCTTGTCAAAATCAGCCAAATTTACTTCACAGTTGTTTTAAACTTTTTGTTGCCAAAAGGTCATACAGAATGTCCACTATGGTCATAAGTGACGGCCCCTGAACATTAAGGGAGTGAACTCAATATAAGCAATATAAGAGTATCTTCCCTAAAAATCAAGTAATGTTTTCACAATCACATGGTTTAGTTGATTTTAACAAATTGAACTTTTTGGCTACATAAATTAATTCATAAAAAAGTATAAATCAACGAAACCATGCGCCCGTGTTCACAATAACAACACACAAGAACAAGACAGTATGTACATGACTTTATTTTAAATACATCTCGGGAAACGACAGCATGTAATGTAATGTATCCCAAACTTATTATTTCACAAGGAATAAAAACAATCTGAAAATCAACAGCCTCCTTGATAGCCTAGTGGTAGAGTGTTCTCTCCGAGTGCGAGAGAACTCAGGTTCGGACCCTGGTTGCATATATAATCAAAGCGCTGAAGGCACTGAATTTGTTTAGGTTTGAAATATTGAAAATGTCAATTAACGGCAGAACTTTCTCAATCACTAACCAATTACTTCAGTCTCCTGCTTCCAATGCGGATGTTCTAACCACTCGGTCTTGGTCTAGGTATATGATCAAATTATATATAATTAACATGCTCTTTATTTTGATACTAAGTAATTTAACTTTGTGACTATGGACACTCGACATGAATGTAAGTGTGTATGCTTTAATCACTACAGGAGTTGCACACTACTGTTTTATCAATAGGTTAATTTATTTAGTTTGTCTGAACAGACAATACTATAGTTTGTGCGACTCGTATAATACTAACCAATAATTCCATTATAGTATGACAGAGATAAACAAATGCACATTAAATAAATATCATTTGTGAGACATGTAGATTCTACGTTTCAATGACCGCCTACACCATTCTAGTACCATGTATAAGACCACTACGTATGATCTTTATATATTACATTCGAGCATACGGAGCAACAGCACTTCATCTGCTGATGATGTCTTATCTTCATCAGTTTTGGCATTTTATGATATTTTAAAAAAAATGAGATTATGAAAAATACAACTTAAATTTCTTAATTCCCTTAGTTCAAATTATGCTGAGCTCATAAATTACATTGAGTTCTTTAATCTAACAACAGTTCATTAATCAAGTAAGTGCAAAATGATTTTTCAATTAAAATACACATTACATTGTAAATAACGGCCGTATTTATGTAGTCGTTAGTGGACGGACCAACTTCTTTAATTTGGACCAAATAAACCGCTTATGAATTAGTATGGAGGAATAGGCATTTTATAACATAATAGATAACTATGGTCAGTTAAGTTAACACATTATTGACAATTACACCTCGCCAGTGTGTAGAATCATGTGATCAAACGATTTGAAATGATTAACAAGCAAATTTACAACATATTACAACAACAACAGTATAAAATCATTATCAACATCTCATCTTTAAAACAACAACGAAACATCACAACAACAATATAAAATCATTATCAACATCTAATCTTTAAAACAACAATGTAACAACAAAACAATTTAAACTCACTAACAACATCTTATTTTCAAAGCAACAATAAAACAACAAAACATTTTAAAATCGCCAAAAAATAAGATTTTTTTTTATATATATATTATCTTTAAAGCAACAATAAAAAATTGTGAAGCACAGAATGTAACTTCAATATACACATCTTGAAGTATAAATTGTCCTAAAGGTACCTGTAAAATAAAATCAACAGATATAATATACACTTGACAAATGTTCTAAGTACACACTTTAAGAGCTAGAATAAATCAGGAATAACTCATCTAAACCTAATTGTACTTTATTGATATCATATTTGGGCGATTGCCTACGGAAGAAGAACATTCTAGATTTACACAGAAACCATTGATGCATGACGTAAATGACAAAATCCTATTGTTCTCGTGCAAACTACTCAAATATGTGATTTTTTATTTGAATTATTTCATACACGATTTACATTTAACCCCCAAACATAAAGCCATAAAAATATTGCACAATATACAGCGCGAATGTTAATTGAAGACTGCGCACTTGAGATAAGAATGCTCGAAACTGGCATGTCAATAAAACGGGCAAGTTTTTATTCATTAATTGTCTATTTTGAGTTTTAGCCATGCAACATTATTTTATTATGCCATTTGCATTGAATTCACAATAAAAATGTTTCTATTGACAAATTTCAAACTTGAGACGTCATCTGACGTCACTTACAGGTAGTCATTAAATGCGTCAAAGCAAGTTTGTTACATTGTCCGACTGATGGTTATATTACTCAGGGATCCCGAAATAATGTTGAATCGTTAAATTAAACAGGATATGTCCAATTCTTTGTGTGGAGCATTTTAAAGTTTAGCATGAAAGTGACGTCAAATTTGCAATTAACATCAAAATTATAACTTTAAATTAGCAAAATAGAACTTTTCCCACACATTCATGTCTGTTAAATGAAACGAAAACACTGTTATCACATGGAATTTGATTTTGATGAATTTATTTATAATTTGATGTTTGCTGGGTATTTAGCTGACAGCAGAGGCCCCCGGACGATAATCTTTCCCAATATTATATATACCCCATGTATATTCCAACCGAAGTATAATACTGTACATTATAGCAGACTTTGTACTAGAATGGCACCCTGGAAACAATTCCTGAACAACTGTATCAATTCAATGCATCGGAAATGTCAGGATGTCATTCGGGCATTTGGTGGTCATGTCAGATATTAAAGTGCAACTTTGTTTTTTGAGCAATGGTCATGGTCATTTTAAAATAATTTGTTATTATATCTTAGAGTGGTAGTTTACTGCATATGATACAAAACAGTTTCCTGTTCAATTCGGTTCAATTATCGGTGTTATACTTTTTTCAGAAAAATTAATATTACAATGTGTGTACTTAGAACATTCGACTAGTGTATACAGTCCAAGAGCATAACAAATATCCACAAGGTTAAGTGAGGCAATGAAGCTATTTACCCATAGCTGGAGGCCTGTTCATGGGCACCAGGGCATGTCCACACGCTGGTGGGCCTAGCATACCGCATGTCTGGGGGCAGACCACCTCCGAGTCTCCTGCAGTTCAGCTTGAGGCCGCAAGGCACTCAATTGACATGTGCTGCCACGGGAAGGCACTGCATGGAGCTTGTCTATGGAGAGGCTATGTACTGGCAGAGAAGGCTTACATACTTGGCTTCCTTTTCACTTTAGCTAGCCAGTGGTAGAGGCTGATAGTAGAAGGTGACAAGCATATAACACACAACATACCACACTTAGTCGCATCCATAGACCATTAAGCACACAAAAAAGAGAGTCTGAAGCTAAGTCAATGAAACACTATGGTATGCATAGCTGACTTACATACCCAATCTAAATGACCGTTCGCGACAATTGAGGGTCAGTGCCTTGCCAATTAGACGACACTCCACCTTCCTAACTTAAAGCTCACAGGAAGAATACCTGGAGCTGTAGACTCTGCCATAGAGTCTACGCACGCGACCGGCTCAGACTAAGCACCGGTCGGTGGGTCTACAGAACACAGTCAGGTTGCATAGTCTGCAGACCAAGACACCAAAATAAGTGGATCGGGACAATCCACATAATGCAGGATCACCGGTTGACCTGCAGGCAATGCTGGATTCTGGTAAATCACATACAATGCTGCATCCGGGGATCCACAGACTCCATCGTCGGGTGGTCTTCTCATCATAATCCTGAAACTATAGTAATAAAAAACCGTCATATCCGTCAAAATAGAGGGTAGAATTGTAACAGCGTACCAAGCATGATGAGTCAATAATTTTACTTTATTTTGAATAACAGAGTTTGCAACTGTTATTCACCTGTCCGGGCCAACCTATCAGTGTGAAAATTATAGTGGCATTCTGGTTATTTACTTAATTGAACCTTATTAGATTTATCTAGAGTGAGCACTGTGAGTGAGAACTTTTTAAAGACTTGATATTTAGATAATCCATGGTTAGTATGTTATGGTCAATCCGTCAGGGTTCGTCTCCAACTATGTCCTGGTTCTCCCACTGGTGTTCAATCAAAAGCTATACTAACACTTCATTATAAGTAATATCCATAAACCACAGGAAGTTGATCTCCCTGGATTTTATGTAAAGTTTGTTTTTTCCTAAATTGAAAGTACAGGTAATGGGTTCATGAAAAAAGTAAAAAGACCCAAAAAAAATAAAAAAAGTTCCACAAATTGTATCAGTGACCATGCGACTCTTTTACATTTTACAGGGGTGTGTTTGCATAGTATAATACCTCCCCTTACTTTGCCAAAGTTTTTCTACTTTCCTACAAAAAAATGCCCTTGTCAAACTTTTCCCTGACTTTTTCCACAGACGAACAACCAGACCAGCCATAGGTACCAGCAGTTCAATGAAGGATAAACTTATAAATAACTGAAGCAAGCTAATGATCTGTCATCGTCCGTCCGTAACATCGTCTCCAAAACTATCACACCATCGTCTCAAAAACCTGCGATTACAAGCAAGCTAATGATCTGTCATTGTCCGTCTGGATTATCAAATACCCGTCCTTATCTCCCGATTTACAGTAATTAATATACTAGCCCCAGACTTTGAGGGCTCGACATATCTCCATGCTAGACAGCAAGGCACACCTTTACTATCTTTGATGAAACTGTATAATGTAAGGTATATCAATATTTAATGTAATACGGAAAATTAAAGTAGACACCCGCCTATCCGCCTATCTGCCAGCCGAAATCGCCAATCTAATAACCAGAATTTTAAAACCTGCAGTCCGAAGAGACGCCACCCTCTTCTGTAGACTTAATTAACATTAAACTGCCTCAACCCTTATGGGGGAGAGTATGTGACTATCTTAAAACACACTTATCTTAACAAAATTGTCACGCCTGCAAGCGGATGTCCGTCTCCAAAACCATCACAAGCTGAACATCTGTGCTCCTCGTCTATCTGAAAATAGAGAAATAAAAAAGAATTGATTTTACCATCGTATGCTGATTATATGTAGTCATGCTGAATTTCATTGAAATCCAACCAATGGTTACGGAGAAATACTGCAGTAAAAATGCACTGATCTACACACAAAGGCTAATATATACCTAACATAAGTATTATAAAATTTACCGGTAATTAATAATGGCAACAGAAGAAATGTCACACAACACTACATCATAAATACCAACTACTGCAAAATCATTTCATTTCAATGGGACCATTTTTTCTTGGTTTTTTTTGTGAAAATAACCATTTTGTTTTGACTTAATTTCAAGGCCTACTTAACCATTAATGACATTCGTACCTTTTCAATTTTTCTGTACAAGGTATATAAAACTTGTTATTTTTATGAAGATCAGATTAATGCCAACTATTTAGAAAATTCCCAATAGTTTTGCTCAGCTAGTTTTTAAGATATTAGATTAAGGGGACAACCACTAAAAACTGAAAAACATATTTTACCGAAAAAGTTTTGGTTAAAAAAGCATAAAACTTGGCATACATGAAATTACGCATGTGATGTGCAACACGAAAAAAGGGCAACAGGATCGTGTCAAATTAAGCATACAAGTGTCTCAACAGTTGTTATTTGCATCAAATCAGCGCTTTTTCTCCCAGCTGTGTAAAGTTTTATTTGTTGTCAAATATGTTATGGAGCTGTTAGAACATAAATTCTACGTCAGAGAGATGTATTTTCATAAAAATAATCTGAAGAAAGCCGCATATTCTGACTGTGAATGGATGTTTATTTTGGGTGTTCGGCTACGCTCACTTCTGCATTCGCCGATTCGGTGCACAGAACATTTCAAACAGAATTTTGTATTTTCCTACTAGATTTTAACTAGAAACCAATCGAAACTAATGCGATGACTAAGTGTTTGATTAATTAAACCCTCTAAGTTCCTTTTTAAAAAAGAAATAGTTGTTTACATGTAACTACAGGTTTAAGTATACACGAGTGTATTTATTGATGCGGTTTCAATCGCAGCTTAATTATTTTAGATCTACGGAAAAAAATTGAAATCAGTTTGTTGGTTTCAAAGTTTTTGTCAGAATAGAGAATCTAGTTCTGAAATCATTGTGATTTACCTTTGACCTGTTGAAACTTATTAACTTGACCAAAACACACATGCATTTATAATTAAATAAAAAACATCAGAAATAAGTATACATGGGTGAATAAAAAAGTTCGTAGAATTTTGCCATAACTTTTTTATTTTCAGAGTTATTGTCATCATATTTATGCTGAATGAATGCATTGGTATTTTCTTTACATACACATATTAATAGCGACCTAATGATAACCGTTTCAAAAATATTTATATCTTAAATAAGGGTGATTACGTATACCAAAGCACCCCGATAATTTAAAACACATTTTATTAAATTTTCTAAAATATCTCAATTGTAGGACCTCCAAAAACCGTCAAAATGTTATGTCTGATTGCATGATATCATTTATAAAGTATGTGAACATTCCAGACATCATCTCCGATAAATAATGTTTTAATCGACATTTACATAGTCACACTATACAGAAATACCCGCGTAAAACGGGTCTTCCGGAATTTTTGGAACCACAGGCTGCTATCAAAATCTGCGAGAAACTGGAATATACGTACGTCATCAGAAACAATGCATGATTTGAAACATGTAGGTATATATCCTATAATAAATATGTACATCGATTTATAAGTGGAATAAGTGCTTTCGAGTAGGATACCAGAAGTTGACAATCAAATACAATACACCCGATATTGACGACGTTGGTTTGCAACGTCGTCGAAGAGGACCAGCGCTATACAATAGCGGATATAGCAAAACACTTAAGATTAATCTTATGGGACAGTGAACACTATATTAAACAAAAACTTGAAAATGCAGAAACTATGTTCCCGATGGTTATCCAAAAATACCTACGTACAAGTCACTTTGAGAAGCGAAAACGTGAACGTCAGTATTGACAAACGTGGCGTTAGTTTGACGTCATTCATCAAATGACGCTGACGTGCTCCGGTATGCTGTTGCAGCATGTGTGCGTTTCAGTGTAAAAATAATTTAGTTATGACTAATTCATTGACATTTGACATATTGTTTTGTTATACTTATGATCATGTTATATTTTAATTTGAAAGCATTTGAAGCTGTGGTTTGTGAGTTATGATATTTTTCTACGAACAATTTGATTCACCCACGTAGATCTGTCCTGGGTTGTAAAATAAAGATCTGCCTTATTTCAGCACATTCATTTTACTGATTCACCATAAACTGAATGTTCTCAACGATATGCATTCTCATAGTGGTAATTATTTAAAACTTTCGGTCAAGGATAACCCATAAAAGCGCAAGCACTTATTTCCAATGGGGTCCTGTGTTTAAGCTGAAGGGACAGCGAGTAGAGGAGACAGTCGGTCGATACAAGGTATATCTGGCCACGATGCCCTAGTTCGTTCCTTAGAGACACCTTGGTTCTTTAACATGTTCAGTGTATAGCACCGATACACGTGAGACTACCTCTGGGTTGCCAACCAGTTCATCTCTAGTTAGGTGGAAAACACTGAAAAGTGTTTCAGAAATGATCAAGTGTCTCAGCCGAGGATCAAACCCGGGACCTCTCGATCAGCAGTCAAGCAGGCTATCCGCTCAACCACCGTGCCATCGTTATAAATAATTAGCTTATTCCTAAGTAACCAACTAATGAGATGCTGTTATATAAGAACATAATGTTTCCATTCGATGTTGATCAAAAATATCTCCTTGGAAATAATTAGATAAGTTTGTTATGGTACCGCATACATGTTTTCGCTGGTCAAAACAATACATCTTAAAGGACAGCAGTTTTTTCTCTATATGGCTTTTTTAAATAATGGTCTCCATAACAATGGCAAAACTTAAATAATTTATCAATAAAGACACCGAAGTGTAAATGTAGCTACACGATCAACGCAGGTTAAGGTTATCATTATTTAAATAAGACCGACGTTTCCGCTTTTACAAAGCCTTCATCAGGGTAAAATAATGTGAGAAAATCGAATCCTAAGAAATTGAACTACAATACCGAAGTAGAAAAACAAATCAAAGAGAGTCACGTTTTCTCATTTAAGAGCCTTTTTAAACAGTATTACGTAGTTAGCCTACGGTATCACTAAGCCAGAATTCCATGGCAACCAGCTACATTATAATGATAATTATCAATTGTTTTGAACATTTCCTTGACAGTCATATTTTGAATAAAACTCTTACATTTATTAATATAATTATATGCTGTCCGACAATGATATGATTTGCTTTTGAAATGTTATGTTATCTGTAGGTCATGTACAGACAGTCATCGAAATTAGCTTTTCAATTTTACTAGCCAGTCGGGCGGGTTACTTGCAGAAAAACACTGCCAAAATTAAAAAGTACCGGCCCGACAAATTTTAGACATAATGTAGCAATGGTTTCATTTACCAATAAACAATAAAAAACTGTTTAATCTTTTATTTTTATTTCATCATCTGATCATAGAGATCCCATGTATGTCATGACATTCATAGTAGCAGCCTGCACACTAGTCAAACAATCTTGACCAAGTGACTACTCATCACTAAGAAAACCTACGGAGACAGAAATTGTGTCTACCTGCACACTGGAATTTTTAAAAGTGTGTATCTGTATGTGAAGTTTTGAAAAAAGTGGGTACAGCCATAAGAATGTGGGAACAGAAGGCCTAGCTACATTGGTTGCTTGTCAAATATTTATTTCTCAACACAAGAAAATACATCTATGTAGTTAAAATCAGAAACTGAAAGAGTAATTGTGTGCTTTAGTGTTTATTTTTCTGACCAATTCAATGATTTATAACAAAACATAACCTATCTTGGGTTTTAAAATCCTATCTGAATTATGAAGGGATTTTCGGTCCAGAACAGTCTTTAACCATTCTAAAAAAACATGGCTGCTGATTTTAAAGATTGGGCTAAAAAGATGTGTTTTTTAAACGTTTAGGCAATGACCATTGGTAAATGTATACATGGATGGAAAATGTAACAAGCCCAAATCGAAATTTACCCGCCAATTGGCTGTCAGGCGAGTCCTAATTTCAAAGACTGCACAGAGATGATCTTCAGGTTCAGTCTTGTTGCTATGGTAACACAAAAATACAAATATGTGACCATTTCAATTATAGAGCTGGTCTAACTGTTCATTGTCAACTATACGATAAAAGCGATTATGTAATGTAAACCAAACTAAAAATAACCATGTATGTACAATGCATGTAGCCTCTATTCCTATAAGTTCGTGCACACCTACAAGTTCGTGCACTTCAGTAAAACGTTGATTACTCTGCTAAAACTCTCTTTTTCGAGTCCAAATACATTTGAAATCATTGAGAAGACATTCAGCGAGCTGAATAATGCAAACAAATATTTAAAAAACATGGTTTGTTACGTTCGTGGCGTGTTTTGTCCGAGCACCGGTTATAATGTTTACATATTCACCGCTTCCGGTCGCGAAAACCTGAGACCTTTGTTTTTCTAATTTTTTTCAATAGATGCGATATATTTACGATCGGAAAAGCTGCTGACCTTCTGACAATAGACCAAACTTTATTTTATGCAACTTTTTATTGCAAAAATATTTCACGTGCTCTCCTGATGACGTCATCAATTTATGTGCACGAACTTACAGGTCACAATGTTTATTTCACGACTGCAGACTACATGTAGCATTGACGCTGATTTTGCCATTTTTAGCAGCTTGACATTCAATTTGTGTTTGGATTTTGTTCAAAGATAGATAATTGATGTTGTTGATCATAAAGATGGTTCCAATTAAATTGCTTTTGTGCAGATGTGCCCATTTGAAATTTTAGGTGCACGAACTTACAGGTGTAGTGGCTAATGCGAACTATGTCCTGATTTTTTGTGTAAATTTCCTGAAAAGGATCATTTTAAAATCTCCATAGCAACCAAACTAAATGTGTTACAGTTATAAATGATAAACGAGGAAAGATCCAACATTTATTTTTAGTGAAAAAACAAAATTCAAAATTTTGACCTTAAGAACCCTTTTCTCGTGTTGCACATCATGTAAGGAATGTAATAGTAAAAGTGTATTATATACTTTGTAAGTTATTTCTATTTTTAAATAATATTTTAAAATATTTTTTTTTTTTAAATATGTTTATTATGTAAAATGAAAAATCGTTGAACAACATACAGTTATTGTATATGCAACAAGTAAAATAACAATTATAGAAGTTTCATATCAAATTTCATGACGATTGCTCGGCTAGATTCTTTTAATAGAACCTATAGTGATTTTAGAACTGCTGAAATCAGGGGAGGTTACAAAACAAATCAACGCTTTGCGTCTGTTGTCTATAGTTTTCGCAAAAATATGTGTTTAATAAATGTTTATAATCAAATATGTTTAAGCGTTGTTTTTCCTGCATTTGCTAGTCAATACCCTTAAGAAAAAAACGCAAAAGAACCTTCTTCTTTACATGTTTTTATTTATCCATGTAATATGTACTTCTACACTGAATAAAATCTATCTATCTATTTCTAGATAGTTCGGGATGCGGTTTTAAAATATTAACTAGTTCTGATAGGACCAAGTGCATAGTACTATGCTTAACAAACATTGTAACTAATTTGTGAGATTTGGGTTTAAAACCATTTGGAATAAATCATTTGTAAGGCCTAAGCAGTAGTTTCTTCGATATTTTTTTATCAATGATGTAAAATAGAGAGGAGTTAAGAGTGGTTTTGCTACAAACGATGTAAATTAGTATTTAATATTCAGGATTATCTCAATTTTGAGACATGAAAATCTACTACCACATCAATTTTAAACTTTTGCATATCGTCGCTGTCTTTCTCAAACCTTGTAGCTCCAAAATGCCAACTTTTCAGGAGAGAGAAAAAACCGTCACATTTTTTTATAACGATGTTCTAGAAATTGAAATTTTATAAAAATACCATACAAATGAAGCTGCAAAATATGGCATAAGCCGTAGACGCGTTAGTCATACCGATATTCAGAAATGGTAGCTACGATATTTTGTCACCACAGTTTTGTCATTTTTTAATGAGGTACGACAATTCCTGATATTCAGAAATGGTAGCTACGATATTTCGTCACCACAGTTTTGTCATTTTTATGAGGTACGACAATTCTCGATATTCAGAAATGGTAGCTACGACTTTTCGTCCGACAAAAAAAGCGACCAATCAAGCTACAACATTTCGTCACGTGGCTTTTGTAATGGGTTCTGATTGGCGTAGAGCTACGAGATATAGCCCAAAATACGCGCCAGACTTCATACATTCGGAAAAGACGAAAAAAATTTTTTGGAAATTTTGGAGCTACGAGGTTTGAGAACGACAGCGACGATATGTTTTTATCATGGTATTTAGATGCTTGAGATGGATACGTCTAAGGGACTGCGACTTTGAACTTCTGCTCAACTGAAAAGGTACGAATGTCCTTAAGTCATATTCTATATAAATCACTAATACTTTTAAAGATTTAATTTCATGGTTGAGATCATACACATATCCGCAAAAACTAGATCCCACAAATCTTAATGATTTTACAGTTAATGAAATTTTATAGATATCAATCATAGCATAAAATTTAATAATTCAAAGATGGTTGCTAGTAAATTTTCGGTATAGCTTGCCCACATTGACATGAGCTTGACCTATTGATTAGCATAATTTAACAGTCGATATATTGCCTACGTTTATAACACCGATTGTATGTTTTCATAATCAGGGAGTATCACGAAGACGCTCGGCTTGTAATATAAACACAAATCTGAAATACCGATATTGCACGATTTGCTTGCGGAAATTGATATATTCAAAGCAAAAACTTAGTAATATATTCGTGCATAAAGGTCAGGCTCAGGTCAAAATAGGCAAGCTATACAAACATTTCCAAAACACTAAAAGGCATCATAATCCAGTCAATTGTATAAAGTGTAATGAAACAAGACAACTGTGCAACATTACCTCGTCATCCATCCAGACGGTCAGGGTACGACATCACAGGGATAAGGTTCTTCGGGCTGACCCATTCTAGCAAAGCTGGGTCACATTTCTCACCTGAAAACATTTCAATTCATAATAAGCTTATAATAGACAACATTGTGCAAATTTGTTTGGGTTGTTGCTTAAAACATTTACATGATATTTGCACAGCATGACAAATACATAATTCACTCAGTAATTGATACTTTGAAATAGGCGAAAGAACGATTACAAATTGATGTATTATTTATGGATATTTTTTCAGTGTACACACACGATAAATACAGCATACACGATAAGTACAGAGTTGCTAGGGAGTTTTCGTGGCATATGCTTCCCCCGGAAGATTTTTTTTTACTAAGCCGTAAGTGCATTCTGGAGTAGTTTCATACCATATTATTGCATATTGAGATCACTTTAATTTTGCCAGTTTTACAAACATCGTATGCACATGCGTATTTGCGTATGCCCAGCTACGCCACTGTTTGCTGAATCGATCGCGAAACCAAATGAATAAGGAGTCAACACGGGTACCCCCAATGGTGTATATAGTAAAAGTAACAAAGCGCCAAAACCCAGGTAAAATTGCCGCAACAAAAAATTTTTCCTTTACGATCAACTTCACATCAAGGTTGTTGATCTGTGAAAGAAATTCCGCTCAACAGTTTTTGAGGAGTTCAACACACAAGATTTGTGTTACGTACAGACGGACAGACAGCACCAATGCTATATGTCCCCCAATTATAGTGAGTGGGGCACAAAAACTAAATACATCATGAATCTAACAAAGGGAGATTATCGGTATATCTAAAGAATTGTATCCCATTTTTAAAGTCTGCTGATAATTTACACTAGGGATGGCAACGTTTAAAGGTTCAATTTTCGAATAGTACAATCAGTATTCGAGTACTCAAAAAAAAAAATTAAAAATCACTGTAAATGCTGTCTAATACAGAATGTGTCAAAGTGTTATCTGGTCAACTAAAATTACAATAAACAATGTGTCATCAATCCTTAATCGCCGCCACGAGGTCACTAATTGCAAGCGTAATCAAAACACAGACCTGTCAATCATCGTCTGTTAATTTGTTTACGACACATAGCTTGAGGTTCTTTCGTTGACATCAACCCAAGTAATTCATGTGTCATCAATTTTGAATTGGCAGTTATTGTTCATTGAGTGTGACAATTGATTAAGAAATAAAAAATAGTATGTTAAATTTTAATCGTTCTCTCATGTATTTGAATGAATATGTATTGGTCACGTTGTGTAAATATTATGTCACCCCTTGATAAGAGTATCTTGTTAGGGTATTTAATCCGCTGGCTATTGAAAATACCCACACCAGTAACGGGTGCACATACGTATTTTCGTCGAGTCTCTGCAGGTTCTAATGCTTTCAGAAAAAGTTATTTCCGGTCAAAAATTTCAAGCAGTTTTCCGAGGTGAGTAGTCTTGGAAAATAAGAAAATTCTTAATCTCGAAATGGTTGAGCCCAAAAGTTTTCTTTAGTTCATATTATTTTTTGATTTTCTAGCGTTATTGATTAAAAGTTCTATTGATTTTACACTATTGTTTTTTTGTCTTTATCTATCGATCTAGATTTGATCAACAACTGAACAGAACGAAGGCAAACACGCTGTTCTATTTGAAGTTGAACACTTACGTTTGCAGTACAATATTTCTATTTCCCATCATGCACATTTATTGTTTTCCAAGTATCCAACAGAAGCTTACAGTGTTTTTTAAAATCCTAGTACTTGGATACTGGTTTAACTACCGGTTTTCATATACATATGTAACGATCTTTGAAAGTGTACTCCAATACTGGGGAATTGTTGCCATCCCTTGTATTTACAATCAAGCAGATGTGCTTTATATTTTCATGATCATCAAGTGTTCAGCATCCTAGAAGATGAACAACGAAGTATATGTATATTACCTGGCGAACCTTCATCATCAGGCTATCCACAAAAACCAGGCAAGCAAACAGGACAGAATGAACAGTAGTCGTCCATCAAATCCATCTGACAGTGTGGTCCAAGTACGAGTACCACAGAGATAAGGTTCTTTGGGCGGACTGACCCATATAAGCGTAGCTGGGTCAGATGTGTCACCTGAAAACATAAAGTCCACTTGATAAGGATAAGCTTACATAAACACATATAAATACTACTCCTAATTCAAAAAGGTTCCAGACATCAATATTCCTGATGTCTTACACTCACTACTGTATAGCGGGTATAATTCGTGGATGCTTAATTTTCGCTATATTTGCAATCAACTACGAATGCGCGAAATCTAAACCCCGTGAAATAATCACCTAAAATATACAATTTTTACAAAGGGAGACAATTTATCATAAAAGTCAATGAGCTATAAGAAAGAACCAAACGTTGACCCAATTGCTTTACAAGAAGTACAAATAAACGCATTGTGTAAGTTCAGTAAAATAATAAATAGATTTGGACATGTATAAAATATTATTCAAAATCAAACACAGTAAAACCTCTTTATCTCGAGGACTCAGGGTCATTTATATAGTCATAAACACGCCTTACTTCTAATTAGACTCTTTTTACCATAACATATGATATTGCGTCTAAATAAGATCAAATGTTTAACACAGACGCTGCGCATGTACACAAACAGATCTTAAATGTATCAGCATATTCATAAGCGTTCAAATAATGTTGCAAAAATAATTGAGTTCTAAATTGTCGGACTTGCTTAATTATTGATTATTGATAGCAATATCTGAAAGTGTACATGTATATCTTCGCAATTTTGAAATCATATCTAAATGAACAATTTTGTCTTTACGACCGGTTTTCATGCAGTATTGCATTTACAGTTAGACTTAATTTCCATGTTATTTTTTGTGTACTTACACTGTAAAACTTACGTTGGAGGGACCTCCAGAGTTCATTTATTCAAACAAGGTTTTATGTTTGCGGTCAAGGCCGTTTGCGCAAAATCAAGACAGGATCCAATTAATGCAAAAATTGGACACCGTGAAATATAACCGCTATACAGTATACACAAACTACTAAAATTCAAACAACATCCTACTAAACGATACGTTAAAGTAGCTCAAAATTGGGCATCAAGGGTTCAACATCTTAAAAGATAAACGTAATATAATTTTAAAATTTTATATGTTACCTGGCGAACCTCCTTTGTCAGGCTATCCACAAAAACCAGGTAAACATTTAGGACAGAATAGACGTCTATGAAATCCATTTATCCAATTAGGTGACAGTGTGGATACATTATCCATCCAGTGACAGTGTGGATACACCATCCATCCATTGACAGTGTGGTTACACCATCCATCCAGTGACAGTACGGATACACCATCCATCCAGTGACAGTGTGGATACACCATCCATCCAGTGACAGTACGAATACACCATCCATCCAGTGACAGTGTGGATACACCATCCATCCATTGACAGTACGGATACACCATCCATCAAGTGACAGTGTGGATACACCATCCATCCATTGACAGTACGGATACACCATCCATCCAGTGACAGTGCGGTTACACCATCCATCCAGTGACAGTACGGATACACCATCCATCCAGTTGCAGTATGGTTACACCATCCATCCATTGACAGAGTTGTACTTTCCAATCAACCAAGATCTGGTGTACCTGTAATATAGCACAGTAACATACAATCATTATTTGCTAAAATGTGACAAAAAATGGGAAATTTGGAGTAGATAAAACCTTTGCAGCCTAGACCAAAAGACAAGCACTTCTGTCAGACATCGGGGGAACCTCCCTATTTGCATCGGCAGTACGTACCCGGGAAGTTGGACCTACAGGTAACTATCATTTGTAAAGAGTAAAATGGTCAGAATGTTTATGCATCAAAACAATGGCTTTTGATATCTTCATAAACAAATTACGTTCAAACAAAACATTGACAAAGTGGCTAGCGTACAAAACCCCAATCGAAATTGATCAACTAGTTATGCTATGAAATGTAGATTCTGTATCAAGACAATCACTGTGGTGCATTCGACACATACCACAATGACCGTCCTTACAGCGTTTTATGCATCGATTACTGCGTTAATCACCAAAGAATGTCAAAATCAAAGATGAATTATATTGCATGCATTTAAATTTTAGCATGTATTCATTTAATAATGTCTCATTTGTTAATCACATGCCATTATAGATGCTACATTTATATGATGCCATAAATAAAGAAAATCAAAATGCACCTAAGTGACCTGCTGTCAAAGTCTTGAGTAAAAGATAACCTGTCCTATAGCTTGGCTAATTTTACATGAACCTGACCTTTTGATAAGCATATTTTAACAGTCGATATCTTGCCAGTATTTATAACCTCGGCTGTATGTTTTCATAGTCTGGGAGTATCACGAAGATGCTCGAAATGTAATATGTGGGTATATCCAAAAGTAATGTCACTGATGCTATAAAATTGTGCATAAAGTCAGTAAAACCACGCAATTTTTCACACCATAACTTCGGTCTATTTTGAATATGATGAACATTTATATGAGGCATACTTACGAACATCGCCACAAGTCCGAGGTCAACAACGTCATTATGACGTTACTTGCTGACGCATACTCATCCGGCAATCGTTCATGTCTGGTAATTTCTAAAGACTCCCAAATCATGCAGTCATTTCAATGATCTTTAAAAATGTTTAAACCGCCTGACACTTACTCTCCGCGAATTAGAATTATTTTTGAGTGTCCTCTAGATAGTAACAAGGCTAAAATTTTAACTAACCACATAAGGATCGTAATTTTGAATGTCAAGTTGAAAATGCGACGTTAAAGATACTCTATAGTGTTCTTTTCGGATCTACTAAAAACTGTTCATACCACTTTCCGTTGGTAATGATTTGGTTATATAATATTATGTTCCTTTAAAGGTTATACTACATGTACACGAGACTACGTTGGCGTCGAGTGTAATGATAAGTTTCAGTAGCTGACTTTCATAACTTTTAGGAAAAGTGCATTACTACACGCAGCGTCTTTTTGTCACAAAGCTGCCGTGTTTTCACTTACCGGTAGTAATCAGCTGAGAGTATATTGCGAGTTTCAAAATAGATTGACGTCAATGAAGTTTTAGCAGCAGACAAAAAACATTTGTTTCATCACGTCACGAAAGTATCGCCTGCTTTCAAGAATGATTTTTTATAAAAACACATAAAAGAAAATTGCTAAGATTATGAAAAAAATAGTAATTTTCGTGTCTGGCGATATGACGTCATAGATGTATTTTAAATTTATATATAATCTAATTATGATAATCGAATAATGCAGCACGTTGTGTATTAATCAGAATTGAATTACTGCACATTTTGATATCGTTGTTATGCATATCGGCCTATAAACAAATAAACCACGGGAGGAGAGACATTACTTTTGGATAGACCCACGTACAAACACAAATTTGAAATACCGATATTGCACAATTTACATGCGGAAACTGTTATATTCAAAGCAAGAACCTTGTAGCTTATTCATGCATAAAGGTCAGGTTCATGTCAAATTCACCAAGCTATACCTGGTGATAATCAAACATTCAGTTATGAGATCAGTCTACGGTCACATTAACAGGCATGATGTAACAGAAGTATAACCACCACAATAACTCACCATTTTCTCCCTGTCTCCTCTCATTATGAAGAAACTCATCCAGAAACTTTCCCAGGAACTGCATCATCTGGATAACCTGTGAAACATAGAAAATCATTTGAAATTAACTGAATTCAATAGGTAATACTGTAAAATCATTTAATTTCGTTGGGACGAAATTTCGTGGTTTTGGTAAAAAAGATAATTTCGTTGGGACTTAAATTCGTGGATTTTGCATGTCAGGCAATAAAACAAGGGTCAAAATTTATGTTCGTTGGGATTAAAGTTTGTGGTTGAGGTGAACCACGAAATCCACGAAATTTAATCCCCCACGAAAATTAATGATTTTACAGTATACTTTATTTACTGACTGGTAATCACGACCTAAAAAAAACCCTTCCATCAGCAACAAGTAACTTCTCCACATTCATGATTTGAGAAAAAAACCTGAAATAATATCAATCACAAAAATTTTCCCAAGGTCATAATTTTGTGAACTTGAAGGCCATATGAAGTTGTGTAGTTAAAGGTTTGACTCACAACCATTTATTAATTTCACCCACATCAATAAGTAAAAATTCCTCATGATTTTTTTTATTTAACAATACGTCACAACCGTCACTGTATCGCGTTTTAATAAGATAGTATAATTTTATTTCATGCTTATCGGTGGTTTACCGTGGAATAACAGCAAATTATTCCCTGGTAATTTCACTGTTGATAATTTCACTCAAAAGGACTATTTTTTAGCAATTTTCCCCGCCATCAAAAATAAAGTAATGAAGCATTGTCACTTGTTCTCTTAATCTTTAACAAATAACAGAACACTACATTTACATAAATGTCACAAAGTGGACGAAATTGAAGTTATTGCAAAAGAAATACTTAATGGAAATTCGGCGCCTGCATGGGGGAAAAAAGACGGCACGCAATACATTTTAGGCATATAGTGGGGTATTTCAATTAAATTGGGGGCGTATAATTAATTAAAGCTATTTGAAGTATGAATTAATTAGAATATTAGTTTTTTACGCGTATAATCGGTTGGTATTTCATCTCATGAAAATATTGCTCCTGCGAGCTTCAGTTGCACAAAAAGATGTGGTTGTATAATATAAATAGCTTACCATGATTCAAGCAGTCCTGTAGCTTTATTGTTCTTGTCTTCCAGCAAAAGTGGAACATTCCAATCAAACGTAAGGCATTAGTCTTTCAGCATCAATGGTACATTCCAAACCAATGTAGGTACTCGTCTTTCAACGACAGTGGTACGTTCCAATCAAATGCAGTGTTCATCATAATTCAATGGACTTGCCATATTCTGACAGTAGGGTGACTTCGGTCATTACTGTAAACTGTCCAAGACATCTAAAATACAAGAAATTTAAACTGCTGTAATCTCATGATTCTAAAATGTGACTAAACAAGATTCCGCACTGGTAAATTTCAAGTGTAATTGATCAAGCAAGACAAATAATGCAAAGTGGAGCATACTCTTTAACTATAACATTCCATCAAACCTAACATGCCAACTGCACAGATTAGGTCCGGTTCGTTTTATGATCAAACTCAATGCCATGTTTTCAGAAAAGTAACTATAGACATTCTATATATTGGACCATACACCAAAAGAATTTTTTTTATACCATTAATTCAGATGATTGTTTCAAGCCACTATGTTTCGCTTCTTTCCTTTACAATCACAAATCTTAATTAGTTTTACAAGAAGTACAAGTACCTACCAGTATGTGAACAGTGTTATTCAATGGACTTGCCATATTCTGACCATAGCGTGACTTCGCTCATTAGTGTAAACTGTCCAAGACATCTAAAATACAAGAAATTTGAACTGCTGTAATCTCATGATTCTAAAATGTGACTAAACAAGATTCCACACTGGTGAATTTCAAGTGTAATTGATCAAGCAAGACAAAACATGCAAAGTGGAGCATACTCTTTAACTATAACATTCCATCAATCCTAACATGCCAACTGCACAGATTAGGTCCGGTTCGTTTTATGATCAAACTCAATGCCATGTTTTCAGAAAAGTAACTATAGACATTCTATATATTGGACCATACACCAAAAGAATTTTTTTTTCTACCATTAATTCAGATGATTGTTTCAAGCCACTATGTTTCGCTTCTTTCCTTTACAATCACAAATCTTAATTAGTTTTACAAGAAGTACAAGTACCTACCAGTATGTGAACAGTGTTATTCAATGGACTTGCCATATTCTGACCATAGCGTGACTTCGCTCATTAGTGTAAACTGTCCAAGACATCTAAAATACAAGAAATTTGAACTGCTGTAATCTCATGATTCTAAAATGTGACTAAACAAGATTCCACACTGGTAAATTTCAAGTGTAATTGATCAAGCAAGACAAAAAAACTAAGTGGAGCATACTCCTTCCATCAAACCTTACATGTCAACTGCATAGATTAGTTTTACAAGAAGTACAAATACTTACCATTATGTGAACAGTGTTATTCAATGGACTTGCATCCCTTCACAGTATGGTTACACCATCCATCCAGTGACAGAGTTGTACTTTCCAATCCAGCAAGATTGGGTGTACCTGTAATATAGCACAGTACCATAAAATCATAATTTGCAAAAATTTCACCACTCAATGGAACTACTTTTTTAGCAAACATCCCCACTGTCAAAAATATAATAATGAAACATTTTCATCTTTAACAAATAAAGGAACACTACATTTACATAAACATCACAAAATGGACGAAATTGAAGCAATTGCAGAAGAATTATCTGTCTATATTAACCTGTTATTTTTATAGATTTCAATGCTCAATTCCAATGCATGTAAACATTGATCCCAGTAAAATTTTGCTAGCAAGCTTCAGTTGCACAATATGATATGGTTGTATAATATATATAGCTTACCATGATTCAAGCAGTCCTGTAGCTTCCTTGTTCTTGTCTTTCAGTGAAAGTGGTTCTTTCCAATCAAACGTAGGTACTCGTCTTACAGCGACAGTGGTACGTTCCAATCAAATGCAGGTACTTGTCTTCCAGCATAAACAATAACTTTCAAACACTTGAATTTTAAGCATAGATCATCCCCATCCACCAATCACCAGCTTTAGTAGCACTTGGTCCTAACAGCCACTTCAAATAACTCACTACAGGAAGTAAACCTCCTTTTGAGTTATTTCTTAAGTTTCATCGACCAATTTACCTAACTCGAAGTACAGGTACTCTGCCCAAAAAACCAAAGGAAGCAAGGTGTGCCTCGGGGCACAAAATTTTTTAGAAAATTGTATCAGTGACTATGCGACTCTTTTAACATTTTACAGGGGTGTGTATGCATAGTATAATACCAAAAACTGATTTTACTTTGCCAAACATTTCTCAAAGTGAAATAAAAAAAATGCTTTTCCCTGCACTTTTGCCTCAGACATACATCAACCAAAGGGACCAACAGACAGTAACCTTGTTATTAACCGAACCAAATGCAAGCTACATGATCAGATTCAGGAAAATTCACATCTGCTCTCAATTATGTCCTGAAAAAATAAAGATACAAATAATAGAAGAATCAAGCAATACAACCATGACCACTGTACAAGTATTTAGATTATTTATTTGAATATTTACAGTAAATGCCTTATTTGTTCTGTTCTTTCTTTTTTTCATTTTTAAATACCAATGTTTATATCTAGTATATTTTATACTAAGTTTCGTAATTACACGATGAAATTGTTTGTCTCCGTCGAAAAAGTTTATATATATATATATTATTTGTGTACATACAACCACCATTGACATGTTATGTTTATATTTGTATATATGTTTGTGGAATGATAGGCTAATAGCCTTTTTCTGAATAAAGCTATCTATCTTATGACTGATAAATTTTAATTAAATCAGCGCCACATGAAGAACATCAGCATTTTAATTTGATGTATAATATAGCAATAAGATGATTTAATTTAAACAGTCTGCAGTAGGTAATTGTAACAAATTAAAATTTTGAAAAGTAACAGTGCAATCTTGCTGAGCTTTTTTAGAATTGGTTATCAACTGTTTTTTGGGGATCATATGTTACAGCAGTAGCATATTTTGTCTAAAATAGATCTCGAGCTTTTAGCTATAGCAATAGTTGTCAGTACAGGCATCATTATGCCCCAAATGTGTAAAACAGTAAACACATTAGGGAACTGCCTTAATGATGCAGACAGCCATCTGATATTTGTCACATAATCATCGCATACAATACCAACAAATCAATCATCATTGGTTGAAGCGACACCACCACCAAACTAACTTGCTGCAGATGGTTATCCATAAGCAAAACAGCATTTTACTTTCCTTTGTGTGTATAATAAAACTTACTTTGAAAGTCCTCCAAAGGTGCATCTCAAGCTTCTGAACACCTTCAATATCTTGGACACTGGGATGTGGAACTTTACTTCCTGCAAATCAAGGATATTTTGTATGATTAATTGATTTAACAATAACAAAAAAACATAAGATGTCTTGGTGTTATTACAAAACTATACTGTTACAGTAACTGACACTGAAACAGTCTATACAGACCTTCATTTATATCAATACCAGTACATTTACAAGTATTTTATAATGTTTGGTGATTGGTTACATCTAGCTTAAAGTGTATAGAGCTATATCTGACTTTTTTTCTAAAAAAATACTGTAAAATCATTTAATTTTGTTGGGATGAAATTTCGTGGTTTTGGTAAAAAAGACAATTTTGTTGGGACTTGAATTCGTGGATTTTGATTTCAGGTATATAAATCAAGGGTAAAAATTAATGTTCGTTGGGATTAAAATTCGTGGTTTCGGTGAACCACGAAATCCACGAAATTTAATCCCCCACGAAAATTAATGATTTTACAGTATATAAAAAACTGAAAAACAATTATGCTTTCATATCCATTAGATCACTTTTCGCTTCAGTTTTAACAGAAATTCTCTCTGTGATTAATTGGACATGCGAATTGTCCTTTTTCATATGAAAGTGTTCTAAAACACCCTATGCAATTACAAGAATCGTCTATTTTTTTCAACGATTGAATCAAAGATCACGGAACCCATCCAAAGTTTTAATTTGCAATTAAGGTAGTCTAGTTTACTTATAACAATCAAGTAATTATTTTGACATTAAATGACCGTTAGATAGATATAGATCTATACACTTAAATGAACACTGTAAAATCATTAATTTTTGGGGGATTCAATTTTGTGGATATCTGGGTAGCCTTTAAATTTTATACACCGGCATGGTGTGAAAACATTTGGCATCATCTGTCTATCAAGATGGAAAACAAGATGGCAAAAACTCTCTGAAATTTCTTAAGAAAACAAGAAAACATCAGGAATACGTACTAGAAGCTTTGAAAATTTGATAAAAATGTTACTCCCTATACAATCCTTTCAAATTCATATGATAACCGTTCTTAAACATGAACTTGACCATCAGGTAAACTATGTTTATCTAGATTAAACTGGGTGTAACTGAGTAACTGGTAATCTGTATTATTTTTCCAAATGAGATAATACTAACTAGTATTGAAGCGATGATAAGAGGGATGATCAAAATATAATAAAATGCTTATAACTATAAATTTACTGTACCTAACATGGGTTAGGTAGTCGTATGTTATGTCACGCATGTGTTATTGTTCTGTGATAGCAAAAAAATGAAGGAAAAGATTATTAATAAAATATTTAGTTTTGAAGAAAACATGTTATAATGAAATTGTGTGCGGGATTTAGTAATCATTTGATGATCATGCCATGTCAAAAGCTTCAATTCATAGTATACATTAGGTATGATTTCGTCTTACATATGTACTAACCATCAGATAAAATAACTTTAGATATGTTGTAAGCATTTTCTCATTATCTATTGATCACACCTCATATAATTGGGAAGCATGGGTAAGGAATACATTGTTAGTTTTACAAGAAGTACAGGTACTTACCAGTTTGTGAACATTGTTATTCAATGGACTTGCCATATTTTGACCATATGGTGACTTCGGTCATTATTGTGAACTGTCCAAGACATTTGAAAAACTACCATCTAAAATAAAAGAAATTTAAACTGCTGTAATCTCATGATTCTTAAATAACCCAGCTTCCGCTGGGGCTCAAAGCTTGGACATTCCGCGCTGAAGGCGGACACCCTTACCACTCAGCCATGGTCGATTATGAGGAAAGATCTATCTAATGGTTAGATTTAATTAAGATACATTTTCAAACTTGTTCATTAAAACATCTGGAAAAATTTATAATCATACAAAAACTTGTTGTTTTTTAAAAAACTCCATACAGTACTAGTTGTTGCCATGGAAACAAAATGCGTATACCACTTATAGCATACTGTTTAACTGGCTGTAAAACATACAAATCAGCAATTATGAAATTATGAAAATGTGAGTGAAACTTACAGGGAGTTCAACTTGATATAAATCATCAGGAACACTGACAACTCCAGTGGCCCATTCTGAAGCAAAGCCTGTTGTTCCTCCAATAGCACCATCTACCGGAATGTAAGCTCCATCAGGACGATGTCCGCCTCTTATCATTGTCCCTTCAACAGTCATTCCAGATGTGGAAAACACCAAACTAACAGTGTCTAGTATATCCAGTCCAGTCTCATCTCTGTATAAAGTTAAGGCAAAATGATTAACAAGAAGACATGAAACAAAACAAATAATTCCTGCTAAAATGGCTAGTTGTCTTTGACAAGGAAAACTTCGAGGATTTTCAAGAGAATTAACGGATATAGCAAAACACTGTTGGACAAGTGTCCTAAATTTGGCAGGAAAATTTGATTCAATATTTTCCACATTTCCTTGCACATGGTAGATCAAGTAAGAACTAGTTAAGTATCCAGTCCAGGGAAACTGGTAAGGCGAATATGCTGCAGTCTATGGTAAATGGGTGATGTGTAATGTTACAGATAGCAATTGAATGACAGTACATTGTATCAATATTATCTTAACATATTTAGTCCGAGGTTAAGACACAATGATGAAAGTACAAAAAAGAAACATATCAAAATAGATAAAAGCGTGTGTACAGTGTACCAACTTTTTATGAACAAAGTGTTGTAATTGTTTGTCTCACGATGGAATTACCTAAGGTACAGCATAATAAATATTCACCTCATTACAACAAGACTGTCGTGAAAATACTGGCAGGTGGTGCTGGGAGGAACCTCCAGGAAAGCATATATTGCATCATCACTACACTCCACCAATTCCATAGCCAAGGGTAGTTGGTTGGTACCAAGATCAAATGGTTCACCACACTGAACAAGGCTTCCATCTAACACCTGAAATATATAAATATAATATTTAAATATCAGCTGCATTAAACCCTTTACCCAATGATGATGCAAAAAGACTTATAGTAAAACTTCATTGTACAATAATCAATAAACAACTACTTGTCCAAAAGCTTAAGTCGTTCACACCAAGTCTACAAAGAGTTGGACAAATCTGAAACCTATATTCACTGAACAAAGTATAAATTGCAAACAGCATTAGGTATCTTGATGAGTTTGACTGAATCTTCAGTTGACACACACCAAGGGAATTCCCTACCAGGGACCTTAAAAGTGATCAAAGATCAGTGTATGCCTGCATGTTACAAGGATGCTGTGATATTAGTTATTGAGAGTCAACTTTAAAGGAAGCCACCCTCAAATATTAAGTAAGCTTACCTCAGACAAAGTGGTGACAGTTTTTACCAGATCATCCATATATGTAGGTTGATTCCACATACTGTCGATCATCTTGGCTACCAATGTACCCCTACCCTGAACATCTAACACACATAGATACATCAGTGTGGGAATGTCAAAGGTGAAGTTCTCATACAAGGCAACTCCATACGCACTAGGTACGATATGACTATCCTGAAATGTAAAGTACATTATAATAGACATTTAACAATAAGACCAACAGTTCTGTAGGGTTGAAAATTTTCTTATAATATATATTTAGGTGGTAGCCCACTGAACTTGAGAGACTGTTTAACACCAAGAAGTCCTCCATTTTATCATGCTTCATATTAAAATAGCAATAATATAGTATGATGCCTGGCAAAAAGTAAGACAATATCAACAGTCATATGTTTCAAGCAAATGATATTTAATTTTTATAATATACAAATGCACATCATTTAATCAGCCTGACAACTTCATTTGCTGCAAGGTAACAGAGCATAAAGACAAACTTGTCTTGTCAAACTTTTCATGGTCGGACATAGCTAATGATATTTTGTTGTAAATGCAATCTGACTTAAAATGAAGATTGTATGGCATTGTAATGTAGTTTCCATGTACAGTTTAAATATATCATGATAATCAACAATAAAACAAATTTATATTCATTGGATTATTACTATTGAAAGTTTTAATGTTTCTGTATAATTTCTTTATTTTCAATCTCAATTTCCGAGACAGTTGCAGATTTTTATTTCATTGATTAAACCTAGAATACAAGAAAACCCGCTAAAAGCAGTTGTTGAATTGAGCAAATACCTGTACTAGTAATTGCAGGTAAGAGGATCATGTTAATATCTCTGCACAATACGGTACATTTTATTCATTTAATCAGAAAACAATTTTATGAGGTTTAATTAAGGGTTACTATACCTCAGATTCCTTGTATGAAGACATACATGTACAGGACATAAACACCAGTCTGTGTTCCTCCTGTTGATCTCTGGCTACGATAGGAAATCCCTCGAGCATGTGACTAGATCTAGAAGTATGACGTAAGTACACATCCAAAACTGGGGTATCAACAGCCTGTAAAGAATAAAAGGTTAATCATAAAATACAGAGACCTATATAAGATTAGCTCTTGAATACATAACTTGTTACTAATATTTCCTAAATTGTCAAAAAGTTGCGAATGCCCAGATTGACTACCAAACACAAGAATTCTGACCGAGGCTTAATTCCCAAACCTGAAAAGGATTGTTTCGGGTGCCACTAGTACAAACCCAACACAAAACTCAATCCAACCATTATTCTATTGCTTTAGTGACATGACACCATTAGTTTATTCAACGCCATATGCTGCAAGTAATTTAACTAAAATTCAAACAACATTTTGGTAGAAAAGCAGCCCATGGGCATAGGAGCAGGGGGTTGCCCCCCATGTCTGGACAGGGGGCAGCATATCTGGGATATGGCCAATCAACAAAATTGTGAGTATTGAACTATCCATGGCATTGGCAGGGGCGTAGCTGGGTATATTCAGAGTGTACGCCCGTTATCAGTTATAGTATTTTGGGAGTATCTAGCAACATGTACCACGTGATTAAAGAAACTAATAAAGGCTTTATGCGAGCGAGCTAAAAAAAACACAGTGACTGATAACCGAAACAACAGGTCACATATATTTGTTCTTTACTTGATGATGTTCACTTAGTAATACAGTACTGATCGAGCAAAGCGAGTTAGAAAAAACTGTTACTGAGCAGCAGGCCATATACGTTCTCTTCTTGATGGCATTCATTTGTTGCAGTACGGAGCGAGCGCAGCGAGCTAGAAAAAAACACTGTTAACCTTCAGGAGCATTTGGTCATACATATATGTTCCCTCCTTGATGACATTACTGAGCGAGCGAAGCGAGTTAGAAAAATACTGTTTACCTTGCAGCATGCCACATATACACGTTTCATCGTTGACGACATTCACTTATTACAGTACGAAGCGAGCTAGAAAAATACCGTTTACTTGAGCAGCAGGCCATACATACACGTTCCCTCCTTGATGGTATTTACTTATGACATTACTGTGCGAGCGAAGCGAGCTAGAAAAAAACTGTTAATATGAGCAGCAGGCCATACATACACGTCCCCTCCGAGCTAGAAACAAATATTTATTTTGGAAGCATACCATTCAAACACGATCTCTATCAGATGATTGATTTTAAAGCTAATGAGCGAGCGAAGCGAGCTAGAAAAAAACTAAAATTTAAACTGAAACCAAAAAGGATAGCCTCCAACATTTAATGTTATATGCCTAACGCAAGTGAGGCATTGATTTTTATTGCATTTTTGATTCGGTTTATTTTTTCATTTTTCTAATGGAGCGTACGCCCGGGCGTACGGGCGTATGCCTGGCTACGCGCCTGATTGGCAGTAAATAAGTTATTTACCTGACACACCAACTTGTCATGTGGTAAGTCATCTTCAATCAACTCTGGTCCTTCCATCGAAGCCACACCTCCATCACAAACATATGCTAGCAGTGCTCGAACAAGCAGAACCTGTATTAAGGAAACAAGAAAAATCTTTAAAAAATGTCCATGCATTCCAAAAATTAAAGGGGTTTGACAAAATCGGCAGAAAGAAAAGAAAACATATAACATATATAATGTATAGCTATTGAAAGACTGAGTTATGAAAGATACAGTACTTATTTATCAAGTAATCCAAAAGTTAAATTATCAATAAATTTACCGTCGGTGCTTAACATTTGTAATAGATCTAAGAGCTCCATTTATAATTTAGTTTCACAAATTTTCTCATAACAAGCACGAGGACGCCCCTGCCGCCCCAATTGTCGGGAGATTTCAGACATTTTTAGTATAGCAGATTATTGAAAAGAAAAGGCTGACCTGCAGTAATAAATTTAAAAGTGAAATGTAAATAAAGCCTGGAATCGTGGTAGATCTAATTAACAAAAATATTAGATGTAACCTCGTATGTACATGGGTCAATACAATATTAAAGTTATGAGCTTGTTGAAGGTCAAATGTTTTCCTTGCCACTTCGCGCCAAAAAAATAGAAGTCACCCAAAATACAACCTGAAATAAAATAAATATTGAATATAAATGGTCTACTTACGTCGACGATCAGCATCAATACGTGCAGCACAATCCAGCAAACGTAGAAAGTCATAGTTGCTAAAGTTTGGTAAGCAAAAATGTAACAGCGAAAATTTATGGTCTTGCTCTGAATGACAGAAAATCAAGAGTGATAGAATGACCTGATTTGAAAATATTCTCACGCGTTTTCGACTGGACCCACTATGGGACTCACTATAGAAAATAAGCTTGGAGATGGGAAACCAGCCGTATTTCTCGCCTGGAGCGAGCTATACTTTGTGCACGTGATCATATGTACACAAAGGCATTTTTACTAACACAATAGCCGTGTTTCATGATATTCACAAGTAGGATAGGTCTATTGTATTTATGATACGTGCTCACACGGATAAACCAACACATACATGATTAGAACACAAAGCATGGTCAAGAAATTTGAATAACCTACACAGATGCATGGGCGTACCAGGAACGTCTTCAACATGGGGGATGGGGTTGCAACCGTTTCATGTTTTGTAAACACCAATAAAATAAGACTGACGTTATCATGGCCGCAATATATCATGGGGTTAAATTTTCTAGGTCAGTGATTATACTAGGCCGTTTTGAATAAGATATTATTAGAAAAATAACATGGCTAGGCCACTATCACGGTGTATACCCGTATCGGCACCCTCTCTGTGCAAAACGCTGTATCGGCACCCTCTCTGTGCTGGCACCGGACTTTCTCTGTGCTAAACAATGCTATCTGAGGACAAAAGTCGACACGAGAAGTAAGAAAATCATTGTTTTTGCCAAAAATACAGATTTTTGCTTAAAAAACGATAGCCCACGGAACAACCCAATGCTTAAACACTGTCCTCATGTTGTTCCGTTTGTAATATCAGTTGCTACAAGTTCAGACTAAGATGGAATGTTGACCGAGGGTACTTGTAAGAATGAACACGTAGTTCTGTTTGGACAGTTAAATGCGATTTTTCATCAATATAGGAAATATCTCACACCTAAGATGGAAAGTCCTTGAACTAATATGGCCTTTAAATATTTTTTATGTGGTTATTGTCATCAAAGTACGGTAAAAACAGCCTACTTTCGGTTTAGTTGTGGCACCGGCTCCCTCTCTGTTCTGGCACCGACACCCTCTCTGTGCGTTGCAGCTTACTGGCACCGGTACCCTCTCTGTGCTCACAATAATCAAAGCGCTAATTAGCGCTGAAAAAACAGTCTGGTTCCCGTGGTCAGACAACTATTTTCCTAGTTGCAAAGTCTGTGACACACACCATGAGCGTGATAATGCTTTTATGGATGAATCGAAAATTATTAGTAGTTAAAGCCCTACATTATCGCATTAGTCAATATAAACAAACATAAATCATATGTAAAGTAAGTTGCTGTGCTAACTACAATAAGCAAAATATGCACGTTAACACAATATGTGTCCATTTCCATGACGGGGTGAAATAATTGCATCTTCATATTTATAACTAAATCAGGCGCGTTTTAG
Organism: Spisula subtruncata; assembly: GCA_963678985.1. Lineage (NCBI taxonomy): Eukaryota > Metazoa > Mollusca > Bivalvia > Venerida > Mactridae > Spisula > Spisula subtruncata. The sequence continues at coordinate 25,181,166 of OY787664.1, read as the reverse complement.
AAGAAGCAGACGTATGTGAACAATAGTTTTGCCTTAATTTACACCCATATACAACTATGACATTCCCTATCTGCGTATTGTATGCAAAAAATCAAACAATAATCGTATATCAATTTTAGTCGTTATTATTACTGATCTTAATGAATTCGTTTAACTGTGTAGGATTTTTCATTTCTTTTTCAGCTCTCTGTTCAAAGCGTAAACGGAAATCAAACTTATGGCTCCATCAAGCAAAACGACGCAGATCAGCAGAAAACCAGAACCATGTTTGGTCACTTGATCATTCTTGAACACCAAAAACAAAGTCCATATACTCGGTAATGGTGTTCATTACATACGTGCAACAAATGAGCATGGACGCCAACGTCCTCAAATAAATGGTAGCATCTGTAACGATATTCTACCTTTATATATGCAACTGATCATATATGGACTACACTGACTTATGTAAATTCAGTTTATCCTGGAACTGCAAAGCTTAAATATACACCTTCAATATGCAAAAACGAAAATGTGCCAACGAAATAAAACACAGCGCTTTTTGATGCAGAATCAATGGACGTTCTTCCAGAAAACCCGCCAACCATACTGTCACATTTAGAAGCAACTGGAAAACATGTTGATTCAGCCAGTTCCTTAGACTCATTGCCGCGGACAGATTTTGCTATAAACAACATACAACCGAATATGACAAGACTCGGGCTGAATTTGAAGGACTTGAAATTGTTAATCAGTACCATAGCATATAAACGAGTCAACTTCTGGTTATCAAATCTGTTGTATATTCAATGTGTATTGTAAAGTATCACAATAAGTCTTACTTTGATTAATGCATATGATGTACGTATAATAACTAGTCTTTACCACTGCTGTCATTGGATTGCTGTATGTGTATGAATATTGTTCCCATGTTAAATGAAGGATACTGAGCCGGGTGTGTGTTTATTGTTGAATTTATAGACATAACTTCAATAATAAATATTTAACACTCATTGTGTATCTTAATTTTCACCCGATAAAATAAGACAAAATACGATATAGTTTAAACAATCTTTATGCTATAGCGGAACAACAACAACGTTCACTTGTCAATCTAGAACATGTAAACAAATGGTGTTTTAACAAGTGTTAATTTCACAAGCATGTATAGCTGTTGAAATACAATATATCAAATTTAGATCTATCTTTTGTTTTGAATTTTAATACATATTTCGTATGAAGTGTCTTTTATGTACATTCTTGTCAAATATATTTTTAATTCTAAACATACTTAACTCCATGTCTTTGTGCCATTTTCTATTGGCTAATCAAATTGCAGGATACTATATTCTAAGTAAATTAGAAGTTTTAATGAATACAAATGACTTGATACGCTTGCACCGTCCGGTGCAATCATTACACATAATCTGACACAGTTTTATAATAAAGCATCCCACTTTGATTGGCAAATAGATGTACCCACTAACACCTGATACATCTAAAGGGACAAACTATAAAGTATGGTGTTTATTATATAACCACCACAAATATACCTTTAGTATCATTGGTTGAAAATGTAGAACACATTTTAAATGTGATAATTAGTATATGAATAACTGATTCGGTTGACAATTAATCGTGAATATACATGCTATAACAAACAATGCTCAAATAATGTTAAAAATATGTCAAGATCATTTAAGTCACTTCTGTAGTTAAATCCTTTTCCACGTGCATCACAGAAGAAGGCAAATGTAGACTTATATGTATCATTTTCATGTCGTGCCAGTCCGAGTTTTGAGCTATACCGTTCCTTTCATGTTTCACAGACATTTTAGATGTGTATACAGCTATGCATTGGTAAAGTTTACTTTTCTACATTGCACATATGGCACTCCCATTGACGCATGTCTTTGCACATGTCTTTTCAAAGAACTTTTTCTACCAAATACATTATCACAATATGTACATTTTAGTGCAGTTTTCACTGTCATTTCACCACTGACGACCCCATTAACACTTAAGTCCTCATGTTTGTTGTCTTTTGAAACAGTCCCATGGCATCTGGGACTAAATGTTGCCGTCCATGATCGATTAGTTGCACATATGGAAAGATCACCGATGATTTCATATTGCGTATATGGACTGTGTTTTGGTGTCCAAGAATGATTAGTTGACCAAACAAGGGTCTGATTTTCTGCTGATCTGCGCCGTTTTGCTTGATGGGTTTGGTTTCGGTTTACGCTTCAGACAGCTAAAAAAGAAATGAAAAATCCTATTCAGTATAAAACAAATACGTTGAGTGCAGAAATAGTAACGAACAAAAAATGATATATTTTTTGGCAAACAAAACATAGGTGGGGAATGTCAATTAAGTTATACATACATGTATGAAGATGCTACACTTAATAGTTTTCAAAATTATTTTATCCCGTCATCGAAATGGACACATATTTTGTTAACGTGCATAATTTGGTTATTGTGTTTAGCCAGGAACAATGTAATTATAATCTAGATAGTTCCTGATTTAGCACAACAACTAAATACATGATTTGTGTTGGTTTGTGTTAAATACTGCGATTATGTAGGGCTTTAACTAATAATGTTCGATTCTTCAATAAATGCATCATCACGCTCAGGGTGTGTGTCACAGCCTGGGCAACTGGAAATATAGTTGTCTGACCACGGGAACCAGACTGTTCTTTCAGCGCTAATTAGCGCTTTGATTATTGTGAGCACAGAGTACCGGAGTACAGGGTACCGGTGCCAGTAAGCTGCAACGCACAGAGAGGGTGCCGGTGCCAGAACAGAGAGGGTGCCGGTGCCACACCTAAACCGAAAGTAGGCTGTTTTTAACGTAATTTGATGAAAATAACCAATTAAAAAGCATTTATAGGCCAGATTAGTTCAAAGACTTTCCATCTGAAGTGTGAGCTTTTTTATATTGATGAAAAATCGCATTTAACTGTCCAAAACAGAACTTCGTGTTCATTCTTACAAGTACCCTCGGTCAACATTCCATCTTAGTCTGAACTTGTGGCAACTGATATAACAAATGAAACAACATGGGGACAGTGTTTAAGCATTGGGTTGTTCCGTGGGCTATCGTTTTTAAGCAAAAATCTGTATTTTTATGATTTTCTTACCTCTCGTGTCGATTTTGTCCCCAGAAAGCATTGTTTTGCACAGAGAAAGTCCGGTGCCAGCACAGAGAGGGTGCCGATACAGCGTTTTGCACAGAGAGGGTGCCGATACGGGTATACACCGTGTTGGTTAACAGTGTAACTATATTATAAAGGGACCTTTAGACTCGCCAAAGTTGACGCATGCAATTGATACATTGTATAACTTTCAATAGCATCTGTATAACTTAAACAGAGTTTTAATAACAGGTATTTACAGAGTTTTGATTATCCAGAGTTTTAATAACAGGTATTTACAGAGTTTTGATTATCCATAGTTTTAATAACAGGTATTTACAGAGTTTTGATTATTCGAATATCAGGATATGTTAAGCATTTGTCTGCTTTTAAGTGACATAAGTACGGAAGCCCTGGAGGGACATTTATAATTTAACAATTACTAAACCATTATTACCTATTACTTGCCGCTTATTACCTAATACTTATTATTTATAAGTTATTGACACGCGTCATATTTTGCGGCAAACAGACACGATGAGCCAAAATGATATTGAAGAGTGACATGAGTTACAGGAGGTATTAAAATCTGGTTATTTGTATCTATATTAAATCATACTATCGTTGTTAGTAATCGATATAGAACCGAATTTGTAATTTCTGGCTCACAAAATGGAAAACACAAAATCTTGTTTAGGGTGTCCGTTGGCATGCTCCACTGGATTTGTTGGTGCGTTTTGCAACTATTTTTACTACCGTTAACACTGCACTGCCATTCACAGCTTTATGCAAATGCATCCAATGCAGTGCATTGGGTCCAAGACATGCTCCCAAGAAACTTTTAATTTTAGAACGTCATTTATGGGTTCTGGAGCACTCTCAGACTATGTAGGATGCAATAGTTAATTAGCAAAGTTGTCTTCTAATCACATGTGCTATTAGTTTGTAAAGTGCATGGGCCTAGATATAGGTTTCTAAACCTGGTTTGCACAACCGGGATGGTCCTTATCAAGCTTTAGGCCTAAAAACAATGTGCTAATATTTGGCAGGGTTTATCAGTTTAGTTTTGCTTCATTCTTTGTGTAACTCGGTCAGATGTTGCATCTCAACTAGTAAACCCTTCAAACCATGACTGTAAATGTGAATAATTTGGCAATTAATGAGGGAAAAATTTAAGGGGTCTGGTGCTGGGCCTTCCCAGGAAAGATAGTTAGGGAATCTGCCCATCTGTCATAAGTGAAATAGCATTTGAAATTGCCATTTAAACCAATCAACCATAAAAGGCCAGCTTTAAGTAATTCATTTTAAATTACAAGCATTAAGTTAAATACATTTTAAGTTATAAGTATTAAGTAATACATTTTAAATTATATGTATTAAGTAATACATTGTAAAATATAAGTATTAAGTAATACATTTTAAATTATAAATTTTAAGTAATAACTTTTAAATCATAAGTTTTAAGTTATAAATTTTAAATATTAGATATATAATAATAATAAATAAGTACACTTATATTTTAAATAAATTATTCTGGATTTTTTCAGGGCGTTGGTTCACATGAAAGACGTGGTCATGGGTGGAGAGGAAAATCAGAATACAAGGTGCAAATACGCCAGCGGCCTTTCAGGAGAAGTATTAAGGGAGGATTGGAGGAGGAAAAATATTGGAAATTGTTGTGAATGAACGTATTGTAGAAGGACAAACATTATACTTTAAGGAGGTTGTTTAGAGCATTGACCTAGAGCGTAGAGCGTAGACTTGCGTTTACGACATATTGTGTTAAAGAGTTTACGTGTCCAAGTATGGAGTTTTTGTTTTAAAAGTTAAATAAAATAGTTAGCAGTCTATTGCTTTATTGTATTTTGTCTCGAAGACACATCAGTTATACAGGTCAAGAATATTCAAGTGACTGTCACACATTTGACCCTAATAGAGTGACAGAGGAATGCCTGACTCACCTGTCACCGGGTGATAAGAAGTCCAAGTGTTCGTGCTGCCAATGATAATCTCCTACACAGCTTGATTTCTATATAATGGGACATTCTAATATAAATTGATCAAATAATGTCACCAGGTCATTTTGACACCACCATAGGGAATTGCAAATTCCCATAGACTTATATGCGGCTAGTAAGCATTGAGGCGGGGTGAATATGATTACAAAGTCATAATATGGGCAATTCATTCAGATATCCATAAGTGGTGATACATGGATAATACGAAAGCCTATCATAGAAGTTATGGCTGGTGGTAGCACCAGCCCGCTTGAATTTGTTGGCTCGCAGTTCGCAGTGGCTTTGTCAAATTAAGGGTTGTAAAAACTTAACATGTGTGTTTTAGTGTCACAGTCAGCTCATAAAATACAAGGAACACGCTTCAAAATTTTTATTTATTAATATGATAATTAACAAAATAACAAAACATTTAGGATGATTGGTCATCAAATCTTTAACAACATACATCATTATACGACCACGCCCGGTTATTTCCAAACTCTATTTCTGTATGAATGCATAAAACAAATTGTTTCTTTTGTTATATCCACCAATGTGCCAAATATCACTTTAACCTTTTGTACAGTTTCTTTGTATATGTGGCATTCAAGCCTTTTATTCAGCGACAGCACATACTAAAGTATTCTAAAACAGATTCATTTTCTCTCTATCAAGTATCTGATGTTTTCTTGCGATGTAAGAGTAAATATCCACAGAGATGTGAAGATTTTACTTCAAATGCCGCATTCTCAACAACATTATGTTCACGAAACAGTAGACGAACAATTTCACATAACTTAAAATCATCATTAACGTAGTTTATCACCAAGTTAAGTCCAGGATTGTGTATTTAATTCACTGATGGCAGATATGGCGGCACCACATCTCCTGTGTGACTTATGCACCACATCAACACTTTTGCGAAAAGTACAGTTCTTCCACTCCAATACCTTTCCAACTTTTCTATAATTAATAATAATAATTTTACAAAATAACATTTATATAGCCTGTCATCATCACTCTGGTGTAAATACTTTTGAACAACAGACATATAACAATAATATATGAGTTTATCATTTGGTAATTGGCATTAATATCAGTTTTTAAAAGGATACTCATTTCAATCGTCCACTTATTGAGATGGCCTTGTCAAGAATATAAACATACGGTGGGCCATCATATATTGTATTACTATATTGAAGGTCATGATATCAAGTATTCACCTTGACGACGTCGGTGCGCTTCAACATCGGGATTTCGATGTCGTACCATCATTGGGTTTGGGTTGCCGACATCGCAACATATCATATCCAACGATAGCCTCATGTCGGGCCAATGCCAAGTTCCCAGTTAGCTAGTTGTCGGTTGCGAAATTACAGCTCCGTCTAGAACTCAAACACCTTGGAGATGGACCATGACATTAAAGCATAATTAAAGTTGAATGACAACAAACATAACTTACGCACAGTGACTTATTTTACCTTGCAATGGATATGAGTAGAACACCTTTCACATAATTGTACTTGTGTTAGGTTGTGTATAATCCTTTTGACTAATCGACTCGAGTCGTATATTTTATTTCCCGCCAGAAACAGTAGTGTTCAGTAATAAATAATTAACTATAGATAATAAGTTTTAAATAATAGAATAAGATAATAAATAGAGGATATTTGTATTTTACCGTGTATGATCGGCTGATAATTCACCGAGTGAGCAGCTGATGTAATATTTTCACGAGTGGCGTAGCCACGAGTGAAAATATAAGTCAGCTGCTCACGAGGTGAATTATCAAACGATCATACACGGTAAAATACTAATATTCTATTTATTTCAGGCTTCAAATACCTTAAATTATGGAAATACTCCACTATATACCTGAAATGTTTTGCGTGACGTCGTTTTCCCGCCATGCACGCGTCGAGTTGCAAGCAAATAGTTCTTCTGCACTGGCTTCAATTCCGTCCATTTGTTTTACATTTATGTACATATAACGTTCTGTTATTTGTTAAAGATTAAGAGAGCAAGTGAAAATGCTTATTATTTTATTTTTGGCGGCGGGGAAATTTGTTTAAAAAAATAGTCTGTTTGCCGTGAAATTATGAACAGTGAAATTATGGACAGTGAAATTATCGGGGAATAATCCACCGTTATTCCGCCGTAAACCACCGGTAAGCATGAAATAATTGTTTATCATTGTTAAATAATAAATGTCCCTCCGGGGCTTCCATAAGGGCTACATGGAAATTTATTATAATTAACATTTTATTAGCCTGACTCTGGTTTCGTTATCATGTTAAACTAAAGTCTTCTTTCATCAAGGGACAGTAGAGGTGGAGCTAGACGTATATATTTGCTGTTTATGTAGTTAATGCCAATATTACTAACAACCATGTGATACGCTCGACCATCGTACTACCACCACAACATTGACAACAAGTAAACAGAATATATAAACCACTATGTTCCTGAGTAAGAGCATCTACAACAAGTCACCGCTCTGGGTACCCACAATGTTTTAGCTTTATTTGAATAAAAAAAATAATCAAAGGCTACATAACTTTTAGGATTGTAATATATTATGGGAATGTTTAGATACTAGAAAATCTAGAGCTGTCGCAATTCAGCAGACAATATCCCCAATGCTTGCAAAGGGTCAACATTCGGAAAACATGGGCGGATCCAGGATTTCCGTTAGAGGGGGCGTAAGAAATTTGCTGGGGTCCGGGATAAAGTCCTGCATGGGCGTAGGAGCGTCTTTAACATAACCCTACCCGGCATTCTTGGAAGCGTATTTCTGTTATATCTATACATAACAATTGAGTTTATGTTTCTCTGGCAATTTAGTTATTACGAGGTAACTGGAAGTTGGCCAGTTGAAGAAGGGAAAAAATCTAAACAATAGGTCAATCTGGTGCATTCTGGGCGTTCTGAGATACCATATTTCGTATTTAACAGGACACGTTTTACTGTTAAATACAGAAAACTGTAGTCCTTGGATTAATCCTAATGAAGCGTCACAAGTGCCCGATCTTGAGATTGAATGTTTAATGTATAGACGTTTGTTGACATTTTTTTTATAGATTCGAGTTAAATTGCGTGCGAAGCGAGCAAAAAGTAATCTGCACTGAATCAGAGTTTTGCAAAAACTCGCTTTACAAAATTAATGATATTTAGAATCTTATTGGAAAAGTAGGGGGTCCGGGGAGGCATGCTCTGACGAGAAAATTTTCAAAACGATCGAGGGATCAACCTGGTGCATTCTGGTGGTCTGAGATAACTTTTGCTAGTAAATAGGGCATGCTTTTCTACAAAACCAGGCAAATTTATGTCTTCAAAGTCTACAGTCTACAGGACCCTTACTTTTTATTATCTACATAAATGATCTTCCCCTCTATCAACAAAATAACACAAACATTGACATGTTCGCTGATGACACTACATTGTCTGCTTCAGGTAAAACATTCAGTGACGTAAAATCGTCCCTCCAAGAGCAAGTTAATATCACAGAACAACGGTGCACACAGAACGCCATGTTACCAAATGCACAAAAAACTAAAGTTATGTATATTGCTGCATCTCACCAAAAACTAAAAGACATATCTGAACATAGTGATTCAAATATAATTCTTAACAATCAAGTTCTTACGAACTCCAAAGAAGAAAAACTTCTTGGTATCAAAATAGATCAAACTCTAGCATGGAAAAGTCACGTTGATCATGTTCTTAAAAAATGTAATTCTCTTTTATACTTACTACTACGCATCAAACATTGTCTCAATCTAGACTCTCGTAAGCTCTTCTTCAATGCATATATCCTGCCCCACCTTGACTATTGCAGTTCAAATTTGGGATCATGTGCAAAGGAACGCATAGATAAACTTTACAAATTTCAGAAACGGGCAGCTAGAGTTATTCTAGATAAACCATATGACCACCCGTCAGATGAATTATTCATGAAATTAAACTGGATGAAAATTGACGAAAGAATAACATATAAAAAAGCTATTTTAATGTATAATTCAATGCACAATAAAGTTCCAAAATATCTAAGTGATAAATTTGTATTGAACTAAGATCAACAACAAATGAAAAATTGGTTGTTCCATTCCCAAATATGGAGTTCTTTAGGAAATCATTTTCCTACTCAGGAGCTTCTATTTGGAATGAAATTCCATTACATATTAGGCAGGCAGAGAACATCAATTCATTTAAAAGACAATTCTTACAATGGAAACAAAATCAATAGTACATGTAAATTGTGTCATTTAAATGTGTGTTGTCCCTTGTTCCAGTCTTGTCGCTTGGTTCTTGCCCCGCGTAGTTTGACTGACTGAGGCGGCAAACGCGCGGGGTGGGATTTCAGGTTTGTGTAATTTGTATACCAGTTGTCTTCAAGTTGTACTCTGGTAGTTGTGTCGTGGTGTTTCTGATTTCTGTGCTCGGCTGGTTGGGTTGAGTGCTACCTTCCATGTCGGATTTTCCCATACCTTTTTTGATTATGTATACACTATGTACAAAGTTATTTATTTATATATGATTTAATGCTTTAACAACATGTGTGTTTTCATATTCTGATCATCTCATTAAGTTATATGTGATACTGTTTGTATTTATCATTAATATGTTTGTATATTATCATGTAATTAATGTATATATGTTCTTTATGTAGACCATATTGAAAATTGGTATATCACCAAATATGTTATCTACTATAAATAAAGTGGTTACTTACTTACTTACTTACTTACTTACTTACTTACTTACTTACTTACTTACTTACTTACTTACTTACTTACTTACTTACTTACTTACTTACTTACTTACTTACTTACTTACTTACTTACTTACTTACTTACTTACTTACTTACTTACTTACTTACTTACTTACTTACTTACTTACTTACTTACTTACTTACTTACTTACTTACTTACTTACTTACTTACTTACTTACTTACTTACTTACTTACTTACTTACTTACTTACTTACTTACTTACTTACTTACTTACTTACTTACTTACTTACTTACTTACTTACTTACTTACTTACTTACTTACTTACTTACTTACTTACTTACTTACTTACTTACTTACTTACTTACTTACTTACTTACTTACTTACTTACTTACTTACTTACTTACTTACTTACTTACTTACTTACTTACTTACTTACTTACTTACTTACTTACTTACTTACTTACTTACTTACTTACTTACTTACTTACTTACTTACTTACTTACTTACTTACTTACTTACTTACTTACTTACTTACTTACTTACTTACTTACTTACTTACTTACTTACTTACTTACTTACTTACTTACTTACTTACTTACTTACTTACTTACTTACTTACTTACTTACTTACTTACTTACTTACTTACTTACTTACTTACTTACTTACTTACTTACTTACTTACTTACTTACTTACTTACTTACTTACTTACTTACTTACTTACTTACTTACTTACTTACTTACTTACTTACTTACTTACTTACTTACTTACTTACTTACTTACTTACTTACTTACTTACTTACTTACTTACTTACTTACTTACTTACTTACTTACTTACTTACTTACTTACTTACTTACTTACTTACTTACTTACTTACTTACTTACTTACTTACTTACTTACTTACTTACTTACTTACTTACTTACTTACTTACTTACTTACTTACTTACTTACTTACTTACTTACTTACTTACTTACTTACTTACTTACTTACTTACTTACTTACTTACTTACTTACTTACTTACTTACTTACTTACTTACTTACTTACTTACTTACTTACTTACTTACTTACTTACTTACTTACTTACTTACTTACTTACTTACTTACTTACTTACGTACTTACGTACTTACGTACGTACGTACTATTTATTGCGGAGTGATCGAGTATATAGGCGTACTTGTAGCATACAATTTTTGGGATGTGAATGTATGGTTCTATGTCTTACTCTTGTGTGAGTGGCTAGGCGCTGTCGCCATAGACGTGTCGCTTTGGATTGGCCTTATGCACCTAAATGTGAAGGGGTTTTAATTGTAAGGGGTATTTAACATGGAAATTAGTGTTGCAATAGCAATTTCGAAACTGATGCAAACTTTGACTCGCAATTTCTTTTTCTCAAATGCAAAACTCGTAAAAGCGTTTTTTCACATTAAATATTTTTTCACAAAGAATTAAATGCAAATTACATATAACTAGTCAATTGTTACTTAAGCGATTAACGGGGGGGGGCGTACGCCGGGTCCACCCTCATGGATCCGCCTATGTAACTTGACCCGTCCCATCTTTTCTGTGTATTCCACTTTTCTACTTTTACCTGTCAAGATATATTTCTAATAAATCTTGTTCCATCAATCTAATTTATTCAATTTGAAAAATAATTCTATGGACAATTTAATGAACTTTTTTCAAATTTAAGTATATTATTATAGCTAAAACAACTTTGTGAACACTCCACCCTAATAAAAAATATATCAACTATTAAATAATTATGCTAATTAAATGGTTAGGATGGTGTCAATTTCTCTGGACTATATTATGCGTAAGGGAACTAACTCCTGTGATGAGTTAAATGAATCGTCCATGAATTGTCTCCCTTAAATGCTATAATTCGAAGTTCACATGATTGCTACGAAACGATATGCCACTGCTCGAATTCAAAGCGCGACTCGTGAGCTCATACAGCGCTACCACAATTGAAAAAAAATGAAAATAGCCCAAAAGCACTTCTGAATTTTTTTTTTAACCTTCAGAACCTGTTCGACCGACTTATTAATAACATTTTAAAAATAAGACCTTTATTGTATGTTGTATACATATTCCAACCAGAAATAATTGTTAAAATTGGGTTCGAGCCCCAGGTTGAGACATCCAAGTAGACCGGGTTATAGTGTTTCAGTTATTATACAAGTAGCTAACAACTCCCAACTACAAGAGGCTATCAAAAATTCATGGTCCTGAAGTATATACAAAAGATGCCTGTTACAACGACACATTTTTCGAAAACCTTTTCATTGGAGATATATATCACAATCAAATACCGGTGTACAATATTTAAAAAATTCAATTGAAGATTATGTGTTAATAAATGGGTGATTTGATATTAGCCCTGTTATTTGTTCGAGGGCAGCCTACGGCCTCGGGCCAATACGTCTGTCCCGAGGACAAATAACAGGGTCAATATCAAATCACCCATTTATAGACAATTTTATTAAATAAGTATCAATTATTTTAAACTTTGTCTTTGCATGTAACGTTAGCCCATCAAACTAGACCGACATAAAGACTGGGAAAAAATGTGAAAAACATTTTTTTTAGATTTTTGCATCCAAATATAGTCCAACTTGTAGCAAATGATCTAACTAAGAAAATGAATACCCATTTGACAGTCATGTTTCCGTTCATTAATAAAAAGGTTATATACAGTTTAGTGAATAAGAATCGATTTTCCGTAATTTCACTGAGAATCTATATCACTTTTTGGCCCTGTCTATCAGCCAATCAGATTGCTTAAAAGGAGGGCCAATATCAATATCACTTTTCGGCCCTGTCTATTAGCCAATCAGATTTTATAACACATTTCCGGCACGGGGCCGATAACTGATATAGATTTTCGGCCATGATATAGTGGAAGCATGCGTATTATTAGACTAGGGCAATGCTGTGTTATAGGGCTAATAATTGATAGTTATTTAATAAAGTCCTTCGCCCATCTTCGTCATTCGATTGGAGATAAATATATGCAGATCTATGGGAATTTAATGGATCATAGTACAAATGTTATCATAATCACAACCAAGTAATCATAGTGACAAAACAACCTCTATTTATTGACCACATGGCATAACCTCTATATAGTGACCATACAGTACACCAAGTTCATAGTGACAAAAATGTAGATCCCCAATAAAGGGACAGTGCATTCACTCAAACCTATATATAGTGACCACATAGTTCAACCTGTATATAGTGACAACATAGTTCAACCTGTATACAGTGACCAATTAGTTCAACCTGTATATAGTGACCACGTAGTTCAACCTGTATATAGTGACCACGTAGTTCAACCTGTATATAGTGACCACGTAGTTCAACCTGTATATAGTGACCACGTAGTTCAACCTGTATATAGTGACCACGTAGTTCAACCTGTATATAGTGACCACGTAGTTCAACCTGTATATAGTGACCACGTAGTTCAACCTGTATATAGTGACCACGTAGTTCAACCTGTATACAGTGACCACGTAGTTCAACCTGTATACAGTGACCACGTAGTTCAACCTGTATACAGTGACCACGTAGTTCAACCTGTATACAGTGACCACGTAGTTCAACCTGTATACAGTGACCACGTAGTTCAACCTGTATACAGTGACCACGTAGTTCAACCTGTATACAGTGACCACGTAGTTCAACCTGTATACAGTGACCACGTAGTTCAACCTGTATACAGTGACCACGTAGTTCAACCTGTATACAGTGACCACGTAGTTCAACCTGTATACAGTGACCACGTAGTTCAACCTGTATACAGTGACCACGTAGTTCAACCTGTATACAGTGACCACGTAGTTCAACCTGTATACAGTGACCACGTAGTTCAACCTGTATACAGTGACCACGTAGTTCAACCTGTATACAGTGACCACGTAGTTCAACCTGTATACAGTGACCACGTAGTTCAACCTGTATACAGTGACCACGTAGTTCAACCTGTATACAGTGACCACGTAGTTCAACCTGTATACAGTGACCACGTAGTTCAACCTGTATACAGTGACCACGTAGTTCAACCTGTATACAGTGACCACGTAGTTCAACCTGTATACAGTGACCACGTAGTTCAACCTGTATATAGTAACCACTTAGTTCAACCTGTATATAGTGACCACTTAGTTCAACCTGTATATAGTGACCACATAGTTGAACCTGTATATAGTGACCACATAGTTCAACCTGTATATAGTGACCATACAGTAAAATCTAAAAAAATTCAAATACCACACATCATCACTTCAATATCGGGACTGTGCAGATCAGCCTCTATAGAGTGACCATAAAGTACAACCTCTTTAAAGTGACCACTCAGCACAACCTCTTCATATAGGAACTGTGCAGACCAACCTCTACATAGTGATCATATAGTCCAGGATCTTCTCTATAATATAGTCTAACCTCTTTATAGTGACCATGCAAAGAAACTCTATATAGTGACCATACAGAACCACTTGTACATTGGGACATTGCAGTCCAACCTCTGTTCAGTGTCCACACTGAACAACCTCTATGTAGTGACCATACAATCCAACCTCTTTGTAGTGAACATATTATATAACCTTTATTTATTCACCTTGCAGTACAAGTTGTAAGAATTGACCATACATTCCAACCTCTATTCAGTGACCATGACACACAACTTCTATTTAGAGGTCATTTAGTACAACTACTTTAGAGTAACTGACCTACCATATAATACAACCTATTCTTAGTGACCATACAGTACAACTTTTTTTAAATAAAAATTTGATTTCTATTAGTAAAAGCACTTACAAAAATTTGTTGAGTACTTTAAAATGAAAGAAATTCTGATTATTAAAGTGCATTTTCTTTAAGAGTATTATCGAACAGAAATATAATTAAGATATGATAAATTATTCTTTTAAATACAGAATAGAATCTATGTACTCATATTACCGGTAGTATTGAAATCTTAAAATGTAAGAATTCATGTGTGTCTTGTGAAAGTTTTGTTTTAAATGAAGAGATTCTGAATCATGTATTTATTTCACAGTTATGTACCTGCCTTTTGGGACACCCTGTAACTTATCTATTCAAAATAGCAGGCTCAACTGAGCCATAACTCAGAGAATTGGAGCATGATATTTTACACATTGGTCATAAGTCCCAATTTCATGTTCTTGTTTGTTTCTATTCATCCTGTTCTCTGTGTAGCTTGGCCACATTGACACGAGCCTGACCTTTTAATTAGCATAATTTAACAGTCGATATATTATCTAGGTTTATAACACCGATTGTATGTTTTCATAATCGGAGAATCACGAAGACGCTCGACTTGTAATACAAACACAAATCTGAAATACCGATATTGCACGATTTGCTTGCGGAAATTGATATATTCAAAGCAAGAATTTGTAATATATTCTTGCATAAAGTCAGGCTCAGGTCAAAATAGCCAAGCTATAAAACGTATATAAACACACAACACCGACACTAATGGAAAACTCCCCGTGTCCCACGTGCACTGTCCAGACGAAAAATATTTCATTCATCCATAATTATAGTAAACCCATTAGGCCATAACCATTTATTGAATGTACGCCACACTCTATACAACAACTCATGTTCCACATGCTCAGTACCTGACTAAACTATTTCATTCATATATCTGTAAAAACACTGAAGTCGTATTTAACTTATACAGTACAACCTTGCATAGAAAGGCCAGTCAAGAAACTGCTACAATGAAAATACTTGGTTCTATATATCTATATTTTTTGTCCTTATTTGTTGCCTTATGTTACTTTTGTATTCTTGAGTTGTATATTTACACATGTTTCGTTACTTTTTAGAATCTCACCCATTGATGTTGTTTGCTAAACTGAATCCCGTTTATACACCGATTAAGTATTATTGTGACTAAACTTAAATAGACCCAGTACATATTATGACTTTGAAACGAATATGTTAAGATGTTATTACAACAACTTTTAGTACTATAGTACTACACATATATCAACGTTTTGTTATCGTTATCATATAAATACATTCCCCATAAATCACCATAATGTATGATATTACCATCTTAATTCCACAATAACCGATACCATTGTAAAACTATTATTCACATGTCATTACTTTGTAATCTGTGAAATGTATGCAATAAAGTTATTGTTCTGTTATGTTCTGTTCTGTATTAAAAGAAATCCATGGTCTTGACTTTGATATCTTAATATCTAGTCACCACAACTGCCATGGTAAGCTGGCATTTTATCATGCATGTGTCATTGTGTGTCTCTAGGCTCATTGAACCTTGTCAAGTTAGGATGAAGCATGGATCTGCATGCAATCTGCTTCAGTACTAGCCTTGTGCAACAAGTCTAATGTAGGCTTATATGGCCCCACCTTAAACAGGGTGGACTAATCTGCGATGTCTTGGCTAACTTCCTAGGGTAGTGTTCATTCCCTGTTTTAGTGTTAAATATGCCTTGTTAAAATCAACCAAATTTACTTCACAGTTGTTTTTATTAACTTTTTGTTGGCACACTTTTAGTTGTCAGCTTGACCAAAAGGTCACACGGTATATCCACCATGGTTATAATTGATGGCCCCTCAACATTAAGGGAGATAATTCAATATAAGAGTATCTTCCCTGGAATTCTAGTAATGTTTTCACAATCACATGGTTTAGTTGATTTTAACAACTTGTAATTTTTTTGACTACATAAATTAATTTATAAAAAAGTTTAAATCAACGAAACCATGTGTCTGTGTTCACAATAACAACACATGAATACAAGACATGAGCATGTACATAACTTTATTTTAAAACATCTCTGAAAACATCTTATCTTCAAAGTAATAATGTAACATCAAAACACCAACATATAACAATCCTTAACAACCTCTAATCATCATAGCAACAATCAAACATTGGAGCAACAACATCATAAAGAAATGCATCTATAAGCTCAGGCAGGTTTTACCTAATTCTCGTTCAAATTATTAATCACTGTAATAAATCAGGCCAGGGTAAAAACCAGAGATAAAATCTCATTTCTGAGAAATGTAAAAAGCTCTGGAAAACTGCACCTGAGTTATTACATTAAGACTTAAGTTCATTTTGCTATATATACTGATAATATACAATGTAATTACGTGAATAAATTTTCTGTCAAATGATCTTGAGCTTTAACCCTGCACAATTGACATTATCTTATATGTACAGTACTTACAAAGTCAAAAGAGAATCGTTTGTCAACATCAAGTTGTCTGTCAGGTAAACTTTGTTTATCTAGCTTTAGCATGTATACCTGAGTAAACGGTAATCTCCGCTATTCTTTCGAATGTGATATTCCCTCATTAGTGTTACTTATTAAATAGACCGTATAACCCTACACAATAATAATATCTTTATTTTTAGAAGATAACACATTAAGAATATACAAATTATACACAATAGTAATCTTTTTTTACAATGTGGTCTTCTATAAGAAAACATACCAAACAATTCAATCATACATACATACATACGTACATATAACTAACATTCTTTAGTGCAATTAGCCAATACATTACACACAGTAGACAAACACACCCATATCAACAGTAATAAAAAGGACTATTTTAAAGGCAAATCAAATGAACAACATTATTTATTCGTCATAAGATGGTTCTGTTTAAAGACTGATAATAAATTCAAATTTCGAATGAATATTTGTATTGTCCAATCTAAACATGATCCAACAAACTATTTACCTAACACTTGATATGTGCAAAATTATACAATACAATACAATACAAAGTTTATTCGGGCATAAAATAGCATTTCGCGTATTTATAGCCAACATATATACATTTACATAATAAGCATGTGTGATCAATATTAACAGTATTAACAAAGATATGGATAAAGTACATTTATACAGGTTTACAGAGAAGTTCATGAAAGTTCAAAAATAAGAAAAATCAAATGCGTGATTAGTTCAAAAGTCAGAAATTAAATAAAATGTCAAATTAAATGACCTACTGATCAAGAAACAAACAAATTTGTATAAAGGCCTACATGTCAATGCTATTCTCACACAAAATTATGTACTTAAAGAGGCGTTCCCTATAACTTTGATTGTTTAAATTGATTCAGGAAAATTATACATTAAATGAGAATCATTATTGCTTAAACTCCTCAAATCTTCAACAAAAAGGTCCCACCAATTACCGAGAAAAAAATGAAACTATATTTCCGTATCGAGCCAAAATAGTCACAAGTTGTTACCCTAAATGGACCACATAATAATAAATCGCTGGAAGCGATAAATTATTATAAGTGATTTGAATATATTTTTGACATTATAGAGATATATTTGCGCACACATTCTTCTGACAAATTATGATAATTGATAGTGCTTTGTACATTTAGCTCATTTAATGTGATAGTAGAGAAATATATGCTAGTTAAAGGGAAAGCCTCTTTAACCCTAATTACAATGTAAAGAAACTTTATTGTTATAATACTGTCGAACTTGATAAAAATTTACAGTCAAGAAAAGTTGGTTAAACAAGAATTTTTTTTAGAAAATTAACAATTGCTATTGTACAAATGTTTTCCATAGGGTATACAAGACTATCATACAAAAGTTATTGGAAATTTAACGTAAAATTAATTTATGACTGACAGGTCAAAAACAATTTTACTGTTTTGCAACTATGTTCAATAGTAATAGAACTGTTATATACAATTGTTTTATTTAGTTATAACTGGAAGAATAATACTTTTTCCATGATTAGAAATCATTGGTTATTGTGTGTTACAAAAAATGATTACATTACATATAATGCAATACAAGATCTAAGAACAGTCAGTTTAAAGTTAAATGATAATGGTTGTAAACATAATCATGACCATCAGGTAAACTATGTATATTTAGGTTTAACTGGATTAACAAAGCTGTACATCCTGCTTTTCTTTCGAATGGGATAGTTTACTCATTAGTGTTAATACTGAATCTACTATGAAAAGAGGAACAAAAATAAAAACGTCAACAAAAATACAAAACAAATGAAGAAATGAATACTTTAAAAGCTAACAACATAACAATATATTAACTTAAAACAATACTTATGTTTAAAAAACCCAAACAATCACTATCAACAACAATATATCATCCTAAAACAACACCCTTAACAACAACATACTATTTTAACAACAATATGAGATCATATTTCAACATCATATCAACTTTAAAAAATTAGAGGATCTTTTAAACACAATATGTCTTCTTGATACCAACAATATATTTATCATTTTAACACCCTGTAGATCATCTTAAAACAATATACCATCATTAACAACATATAATAACAGTAATATATATCAAGAAACATAAAATCTTAAAGTCTGCTATTTGAATAAGCTATAACTTGGTAACCTCTCTGCAGAATGATGCAATTTGAGCACTTTAGTTGATTCCCAAATGTGGAAAACACCGTAAGATGGAAGAAAATGTAATAAAACATCCAGGTGTTTTGTTGACAAATTGACAATTTGTAATAAAAAATGCGGAATTTAAAGTCTAAGGGGAGCAACTATTGCAAAGTGAGTATTTTGTTCACCATACAATTTTCTAAATACAATATTTGATCTACTATTTCACCAGATACAGTTAACATTCTATTGTAGAGTATTGGTCATTTGTTAAGAAACAGCCTAATGGTTTCATAATTCATTGTATGTAACGGGATTATCGGATTATCGGAAAAAAGTTGTAGGAGCAATAATGTTCAGAACTTAACACCATTACAGAACACATATCATAGTAACAGCAACTTAATGACAACATCTCATCATTTACACTGAAACCACACACTCTATTCTTGCAGACTTAATGTCTAGCACAATATTTTAACTGTTCAGGATACTGGATCAAACTCACGCACTCACTCGTCTATTTGTGCAGAGTAAATGTCTTAGCACAATATTTGAACAGTTCATGATACTTCAGTCTGATCAAATTTAATTGATAACAGTTGTAAACATCAACTCATCTGTCAGGTAAAATGTTTATCTCGGTTTAACTGGGTAAACCCAAGTTAATAGGAGTCCCCGTTATTCTTTCGTAAGGGACAGTTCCCTCATTAGAATTACTTGTTGAATCCACAGACACTATCTGATTTGAAGTACTGATTGATTAAAATTGTTCCTATGTCCATGTAGACAATATCTATTTGTAGAATACCTGTCGGCAATAAACAAAAAAAATCAAATATATAACAAGCACAGTCACACAATCTCCCATAAACAAAATCTTTTAATGGTTATGACAAACTAACTTTGTAGTAGGAAGTCAAAAGTTCGAATGAGGGCATGGCCAAATTTTGGTACTTATTTCTCTTTGATAAACATTTCATATTGACTATCCAAGGACAGAAGTCAACAAAGAGCTATAATGTCC
Source organism: Spisula subtruncata (assembly GCA_963678985.1). Lineage (NCBI taxonomy): Eukaryota > Metazoa > Mollusca > Bivalvia > Venerida > Mactridae > Spisula > Spisula subtruncata. The sequence continues at coordinate 25,160,842 of OY787664.1, read as the reverse complement.
TGATTAAATAGAATACATGATTACTAATTTGGTGTAGAACTACATATTCCAGAAAGAATGCCGACAGTAGCTCAACATTTTGAACAAACTATAACAGACTAACAGACTGAATGTTCTGTCAGCAGTCAAGTAGTTGAGTTATGCACAGAGTTAACCTCATGGATTATGTGTTACTTTTTTGGAACTAATTTCTGCATTTGATAAAGATAGAGAAGCCTAATTTACATTTACATAATATTGTCATCCTTTAACAAGTAAATTTGTACCAAAAATATGGATTAAGACACTTACTTTCATTAAGAGAATGTATTGCTGATTTTACAATGCTTTATAAGTTTCAAGTCCCACATCTGGATTAGTAAAGTTGGAAAAATCTGTAAAAAATATAAAAACAATAATAATAATAATAATAATAATAATGACTGGTTGGCCAGTATTCCATGTCTATAAGCCTGCTCTCTGACTGTGGATAGTATGACATTCCACATGCAGGACACAGGTAATTGACATGAAATACTGGCCAACCAGTCAGAAGCACAAAACACATTAAAAAAATATTTTTTAGCATAAAAATATATATTTTAAAACACTTTTGGACCTCATGCCGAATAGTTCCATACAAGACAATGCACACCCCTGTGAGAGTCACTATCCTGGATAAATCTATTATTAGCGGAAATCACCAAAGCCACAAAAACTATGCATACGCCAAAAATCTCACATGCAGCCTACATCACACATCCTAGTTCTAGGGGTTGTTCGCACAAGAACGAGGACATGGACATACACACATGCAAACAATCAGGCACACAAGCCAACAACCACGCACACGCCAACAAGCTCAAAAGCAGCCTACATCACATGAGGACCTCACACCAAATAGTTATTAGCGGAAATCACCTATCTAATAATAGGTTGCTTTAGAGTAAGTCAACTGCCGTTCATCTGCCTCCGAATTCGCCAATGTAATAGTTTCATTCAGATATTTCATATCCTAAAGGAAACAAACAGTAAAATTGAATAAAAAAACAATCAAGCACACAAGCCAACAAGCTCAAAAGCAGCCTACATCACATGAGGACCTCACACCAAATAGTTCCATGCAAGACAGCGCACACCCCTGTAAGAGTCACTTTCGTGGATGAATCTATTATTAGCGGAAATCACCTATCTAATAATAGGTTGCTTTAGAGTAAGTCAACTGCCGCTCATCTGCCTCCAAATTCGCCAATGTATGAGTTTCATTCAGATATTTCATATCCTAAAGGAAACAAACAGTAAAATTGAATAAAAAAAAGCCACGCACACGCCAACAAGCTCAAAAGCAGCCTACATCACATGAGGACCTCACACCAAATAGTTATTAGCGGAAATCACCTATCTAATAATAGGTTACTTTAGAGTAAGTCAACTGCCGTTCATCTGCCTCCGAATTCGCCAATGTAATAGTTTCATTCAGAAATTTCATATCCTAAAGGAAACAAACAGTAAAATTGAATAAAAAAACAATCAAGCACACAAGCCAACAAGCTCAAAAGCAGTCTACATCACATGAGGACCTCACACCAAATAGTTCCATGCAAGACAGCGCACACCCCTGTAAGAGTCACTTTCGTGGATGAATCTATTATTAGCGGAAATCACCTATCTAATAATAGGTTGCTTTAGAGTAAGTCAACTGCCGCTCATTTGCCTCCAAATTCGCCAATGTAAGAGTTTCATTCAGATATTTCATATCCTAAAGGAAACAAACAGTAAAATTGACATTAAAACAATCGGACACACAAGCCAACATCCACGCACACGCCAACAAGCTCAAAAGCAACCTACATCACATGAGGACCTCACATCAAATAGTTATGAGCGGAAATCACCTATCTAATAATAGGTTGCTGTAGGGTAAGTCGACTGCCGCTCATCTGCCTCCAAATTCGCCAATGTAAGAGTTTCATTCAGATATTTCATATCCTAAAGGAAACAAACAGTAAAATTGAATAAAAAAACAATCAAGCCAACAACCACGCACACGCCAACAAGCTCAAAAGCAGCCTACATCACATGAGGACCTCACACCAAATAGTTCCATGCAAGACAGCGCACACCCCTGTAAGAGTCACTTTCGTGGATGAATCTATTATTAGCGGAAATCACCTATCTAATAATAGGTTGCTTAAGAGTAAGTCAACTGCCGCTCATCTGCCTCCAAATTCGCCAATGTAAGAGTTTCATTCAGATATTTCATATCCTAAAGGAAACAAACAGTAAAATTGAATAAAAAAAAGCCACGCACACGCCAACAAGCTCAAAAGCAGCCTACATCACATGAGGACCTCACACCAAATAGTTATTAGTGGAAATCACCTATCTAATAATAGGTTGCTTTAGAGTAAGTCAACTGCCGTTCATCTGCCTCCGAATTCGCCAATGTAATAGTTTCATTCAGATATTTCATATCCTAAAGGAAACAAACAGTAAAATTGAATCAAAAAACAATCAAGCACACAAGCCAACAAGCTCAAAAGCAGCCTACATCACATGAGGACCTCACACCAAATAGTTCCATGCAAGACAGCGCACACCCCTGTAAGAGTCACTATCGTGGATGAATCTATTATTAGCAGAAATCACCTATCTAATAATAGGTTGCTTTAGAGTAAGTCAACTGCCGCTCATCTGCCTCCAAATTCGCCAATGTAAGAGTTTCATTCAGATATTTCATATCCTAAAGGAAACAAACAGTAAAATTAAATAAAAAAACAATCAAGCACACAAGCCAACAAGCTCAAAAGCAGCCTACATCACATGAGGACCTCACACCAAATAGTTATTAGCGGAAATCACCTATCTAATAATAGGTTGCTTTAGAGTAAGTCAACTGCCGTTCATCTGCCTCCGAATTCGCCAATGTAATAGTTTCATTCAGATATTTCATATCCTAAAGGAAACAAACAGTAAAATTGAATCAAAAAACAATCAAGCACACAAGCCAACAAGCTCAAAAGCAGCCTACATCACATGAGGACCTCACACCAAATAGTTCCATGCAAGACAGCGCACACCCCTGTAAGAGTCACTATCGTGGATGAATCTATTATTAGCAGAAATCACCTATCTAATAATAGGTTGCTTTAGAGTAAGTCAACTGCCGCTCATCTGCCTCCAAATTTGCCAATGTAATAGTTTCATTCAGATATTTCATATCCTAAAGGAAACAAACAGTAAAATTGACATAAAAAATACGGACCTGTTTTTTGCTGAACCTGGCAGGGATGGTGAGCCAAATTCTAGATTGGGTTCTGGAATATGAGCATATGTCTGCATTATTCTTTGAAAACCTGAAAATAATAAACAATTCAATATAACAAATCAAATAACTGATTGCTATTCAGCGAAATTTCATACCCTAAACATCTACACACATTAAGTTCAATGTGGCAATTATAATAAGCTTGTCATCACTATGCGTTGACCAATGAATCTTTTCTCACAACTTATAAAATAAAAGAATTTGCACTGTTAATAGAAAACCTTATTAATTAATGAATCATTGAAAACACTAATGTGCAACATCCATTCTGAGCAAGTTACAGATTATAAATAGATTTGCCAAGGCTCACTACTTTTTTATTCAACTTTTTCATAAATTCATTACAAGATAAACCCTTAAATCTCATATATTGTCGATATACTAATACATCGAACCATGATAAGAACAAACAAAGTAGCCTTTAAATCCTTTAGTACCTGCTTCAATGTAATGATTCCAGCATATAAAATCTCGATTTCATGGTAACTCCAATATATATGAAGCATAGAATTAACTTCAATATACACATCTTGAAGTATAAATTGTCCAAAAGGTTTACCTGTAAAATAACATCAATAAGATATAATATATACAGTCTAACCAGAGGATAACAAAATATTCACATGGTTTAATGTCGAAAGATTCATTGTAGATGATAATAGGAGATTATCAGATGGTAAAATATAGAAAAGAACAACAATTATGGAAGAAATAGAAAATGAGCAATAACAATATTAATGTTAATCTGCGATGTAATGGAACTAACAAATGAGTGTCTATTTGGGAATGAGCAGATCACCAGCAACTTGATGAAATGAATTTTTATATTTCTTAAAATTATTAGAATACATTGGATCTATTTTAATTAATGTTGATCTAAATTTGTAAATGATCAGTTGAAATATATATTAATTGTAGCAAAAATTTACGTCATTTATTATTATTCCTCATATCTTTCTCTCACTTCGGTAACAAATACACAGATTGTCTCTTGTTGAAGTAGACACTCCTGTTAGTCACATAATCAAAGGTTCGGAACTCCCCTGTAATGGGTATTGATGTCATATTTTGTCCTTTTCATTGGCCTTGTTCAAGTGGGCCATATTGAAATTCCCAAGCTGCATTAATTGTTAATGATAAAAATATAGCAAGTTTCATAACAATATCTCATTTTTAACAATCATGTACTGGTTTGCAGTAACGGACCCTCGTAACTAACATTAGTGTATTTATTTACTTACTAAGTTTAAACCAGTAGACACTCCCCCTCTTCTGTTCATCACCAATTTGATCATGGTTCCTTCATCATGGTTCGTATGTCATGGTTCATTCGTCGTGGTTCCTTCATCGTGGTTCATACGTCATGGTCCATTCATTGTGGTTCGTACGTCATGGTCCATTCATCGTGGTTCCTTCATCGTGGTTCGTACGTCATGGTCCATTCATCGTGGTTGCTTCATCGTGGTTCGTACGTCATGGTCCATTCATCGTGGTTCCTTCATCGTGGTTCGTACGTCATGGTCCATTCATCGTGGTTCCTTCATCGTGGTTCGTACGTCATGGTCCATTCATCGTGGTTCCTTCATCGTGGTTCGTACGTCATGGTCCATTCATCGTGGTTCCTTCATCGTGGTTCGTACGTCATGGTCCATTCATCGTGGTTCCTTCATCGTGGTTCGTACGTCATGGTCCATTCGTCATGGTTCATTCATCGTGGTTCAGTCATCATGGTTCATTGATCGTGGTTCCTTCATCGTGATTCGTACGTCATGGTTCGTATGTCATGGTCCATTCATCATGGTTCATCCATCATGGTTCCTTCATCAAGGTTCGTATGTCATGGTCCATTCATCGTGGTTCGTATGTCATGGTCCATTCATCATGGTTCGTATGTCATGGTCCATTCATCGTGGTTCCTTCATCGTGGTTCGTACGTCATGGTCCATTCGTCATGGTTCATTCATCGTGGTTCAGTCATCATGGTTCGTATGTCATGGTTCATTGATCGTGGTTCGTACGTCATGGTTCGTATGTCATGGTCCATTCATCATGGTTCATCCATCATGGTTCCTTCATCAAGGTTTGTACGTCATGGTCCACTCATCGTGGTTCCTTCATCGTGGTTTGTATGTCATGGTCCATTCATTGTGGTTCGTACGTCATGGTCCACTCATCGTGGTTCCTTCATCGTGGTTCGTACGTCATGGTCCATTCATCGTGGTTCCTTCATCGTGGTTCGTATGTCATGGTCCATTCATCTTGGTTCCTTCATCGTGGTTCGTACGTCATGGTCCATTCGTCATGGTTCATTGATCGTGGTTCAGTCATCATGGTTCGTAAGTCATGGTTCATTGATCGTGGTTCGTATGTCATGGTTCGTATGTCAAGGTCCATTCATCGTGGTTCCTCCATCAAGGTTCGTATGTCATGGTCCATTCATCGTGGTTCGTATGTCATGGTCCATTCGTCATGGTTTGTATGTCATGGTCTATTCATTGTGGTTCCTATGTCATGGTCCATTTGTCATGGTTTATTCATCATGGTTCGTATGTCATGGTCTATTCATTGTGGTTCGTACGTCATGGTCCATTCGTCATGGTTCATTCATCGTGGTTCTTTCAACGTGGTTCGTATGTCATGGTTCATCTCCAACTATGTCATGGTTCGTCCCACTGGTGTTCAATCAAAAGCTATGCTAACACTTCATTATAAGTAATATCCACAAACTACAGGAAGTTGAACTCCCTGAATTTTATGTAAAGTTTGTTTTTTCCTAAATCGAAAGTACAGGTAATGGGTTCAACAGATGAAAAGAAAAATAAAAGATCCAAAAAAAATGTTTAAAAAAAGTTCCACAAATGGTATCAGTGACCATGCGACTCTTTTACATTTTACAGGGGTGTGTTTGCATAGTATAATACCTCCCCTTACTTTGCCAAAGTTTTCCTACTTTCCTACAAAAAATGTCCTTGCCAAACTTTTCCCTGACTTTTGCCACACACGAACAACCAGACCATCCACAGGGTCCAGCAGTTCAATGAAGGATAAACTTATAAAAACTGAAGCAAGCTAATGATCATCTTCTCCATAACCGCCACATTGTCTCCATAACCTTCACATCATCATCTCCATAACCGTCACGTTATCGTCTCCATAACTGTCACGTCATCGTCTCCATAACTGTCACGTCATCGCCTCCATAACCGTCACGTCATCGTCTCCATAACCGTCATGTCATCGCCTCCATAACCGTCACGTCATCGTCTCCATAACCCCAGGTCATCGTCTCCATAACCGTCACATCATCGTCTCCATAACCGTCACATCATCGTCACGTCATCGTCTCCATAACCGTCACGTCATTGTCATGGTGCGTCATCTGGTGATCTTCTGTATAAATCCTGAAACATAGAACTAAACTCGGTTATAACTGTCAAAGTAGAGGTTATAAATTGTAACAGGATATCAAGCATGATGTGTCAATAATTTTACATTGTTTTGAATAACAGAGTTTGCAACTGTTATTCTCCTATCAAGGCCAACCTATCGTCATTGTGAAAATGAATATAATGGCATGCTGGCTATACACTTAAACTAACCTTAATTTATCTAGAACGAGGACTGTGAGTGAAAACCTTTGAAAGATTTTTGATATTGAGATAATCTATTATGAATCATTTGCTAAAAAACTAGGATCAAATGAAACAGAATCATCAGTACATAACCATTGCGCACTGGCTACAGTGAAATCAACTGATCCCCTGAACCTTGTTTTCAAGCAAATAAAACTTTTCAATTACTCAAATATCAGTCCTTATTTGCCTGATTTACAGAAATTAATATACTAGCCCTAGACTTTGAGGGCTCAACATATCTCCATGCTAGACAGCAACGCACACCCCTGATAGCCACTATCTTTGATGAAACTGTATAATGTATGGTATATCAATATTTAATGTAAAACAGAAAATTAAAGTTGACACTCGCCTATCCACCAATTTTATAACCAGCATTTTAAAACCTGCAGTCCGAAGAGACGCCACTCTCTTCTGTCGACTTATTTAACGTAAGAAACTGCCTCAACCCATATAGGGGAGAGTATGTAACTATGTAATTAAAGACTTATCTTAACAATATCTTGACGCCCCCCCCCCCATGCAAGTCGATGTCCATCTCCAAAACCATCACATCTGCGCTCCTCGTCACGGGATAAGGTTCTTTGGGCTGACCCATTCTAGCAAAGATGGGTCACATTTCTCACCTAAAAACATTTAAATTTATCTTTATAATAAGCTTATAATAGATTACATTTTGCGAATTTGTTTGGGTTGTTGCTCAAAACATTAACATGATATTTGCTAAAAGTGTTATTTATGCGCTTATTTTCAGTGTTCGCACACTATAAATTCAGAGCTGCTAGGGGGTTTTTGGGGCATATGCTCCCCTAGAATTATTTTTTTACCAAGCCATATATTTTAAGATCAGTTTTGTTTTGCCAGTTTTTACAAACAGCGTACACACATACGTATTTGCGTATGCCCAGCTATGCCCCCGTTTGCTGAATTGATCGCCAAACCAAATGAATAAGGAGTCAATCAAAGAGGGAAGCCAAATATTGGATTAACGTCCATGAGATTAACCAGCTTTGTCATAAACAAATAACTGACATGATTTGTTTATACTTGCAATTGGTAGGGAGTAACTGTAACTAATCTTATTTGGTTTCATGAATCTAACATTTTTAAAAAGGGGCATATTAAGGAGCAGATGTGTTATGCGTAATGATAAGTTTTGATAAGTAATTATTTGTTTCAAGTAGGAAAGTTGTAGATGCTAGTTAGATATTATTTTTAGAAATGAGTCCATTGACACGGGTGCCCTCCATTGGTATATATAGTAAAAGTAACAAAGGAATAACTCTGGAAACCTGCCGCAGCAAAATTTCCTCTTTATGATTAACTTGAAATCAAGGCTGTTGATCTGTCAAAGTTTAAAGAAATTCCGTTTGTAAGGAGTTCAACACACAAGATTTGTGTTAAATACAGACAGACGGGCAGACAGCATCAATGCCATACCGCCCCCCCCCCCAATTATAGTGAGGGGGGGGGCACAAAAACTAACTACATCATGAATCTAACATAGGGAGACTATCATACTAAGTTTGATTCAAGTAACCAGATTAGATTCATGTTAGATTCATGAAGAAGTTAACATTTTGCATTTCAGTTACAACCCAATTAGTGACTTTACGTTGGTGAACAAGGTTTTCAATTGTAATTTTAGTTTACAAGTTGACAGAAACATTAACAATGTTTTTTTAGATCCTAGTAATTGGATAATGATTTAACTACCGATTTTCAATATACTGATCTTTGAAAGAGTACTTTAGTACTGGGGAGTTGCTGCCATCCCTTGTATTTACAATCAAGCAGATGTGCTTTATATTTTCATGATCATCACATGTTCAGCATCTTAGAAGATGAACAACAAAGTATATGTTTGTTACCTGGCGAACCTTCTTCGTCAGGCTATCCACAAAAACCAGGCAAACAATCAGGACAGAATGAACAGTAGACGTCCATCAAATCCATCTGACAGTGTGGTCCAAGTACGTGCACCACAGGGATAAGGTTCTTTGGGCGGACTGACCCATATAAGCGTAGCTGGGTCAGATGTGTCACCTGAAAACATAAATTCCACTTGATAAGGATAAGCTTACATAAACATATATAAATACTACACAGAATTCAATAAGGTTCCAGCGATCAATATTCCTGTTTTGTTAATTCACAATGTCCAACGGTTGACAAAAACCTTGTGTAACTATCAATCTTGACTGTTGCTAAATTGTAGCAATATATTATTGCCATGTTTTCATAACCTTTTGTGATACACACAAATTCCTAAAATTCAAACAACATCCTACTAAAGCAGCTCAAACTTGGGCATCAAGAGTTCAGCATCTTAAAAAATAAACAACAAGAATAATATTACGTATGTTACCTGGCGAACCTTCTTCGTCTAGCTATCCACAGAAACCAGGTAAACAATCAGGACAGAATGGACGTCAAATCCATTTATCCAATTATGTGACAGTGTGGTTACACCATCCATCCGTTGACAGTACGGTTACACCATCCATACATTGACAGTGTGGTTGCACCATCCATTGACAGCGTAGTTACACCATCCATCCGTTGACAGTGTGGTTACACAATCCATTCGTTGACAGTGTGGTTACACCATCAATATGTTGGCAAGTGTGGTTACACCATCCATCCATTCACAGTGCAGTTACACCATCGATACGTTGACAGTGTGGTTGCACCATTCATCTGTTCACAGTGTGGTTACACCATCCATAGAGTGACAGAGTTGTACTTTCCAATCCAGCAAGATCGGGTGTACCTGTAACTAATATAGCACAGTAACATACAATCATAATTTGCTAAATTTCAACAAAAAGTGGGAAATTTGGAGTAGGTGAAAATTCCCGGTAATAAACTAGATTGTTTAAGACATTGTTTTGTTCTTCAAAAATAATCATTATTTCATTAAATGTAAATTAAGTGTTGGGCATACTGAACTTAATCATTAAGTATAAAGGAAGGTCACTCTATATTATGGAAACCTTAGCAGCCTAGACCTACAGACAAGAGCTTCCGTCAGACATCGGGGGAACCTCCCTATTTGTATCGGCAGCATGTACCCGGGGAGGTTGGACCCACAGGTAACTGCATCATTTATAAGAAGTAAAATGGTCAGAATGTTTATGCCTCAAAACAATGGCTTTTGATATTTTCATAAACTAATTACATTCAAACAAACATTGATAACATGACTATTGTACAAAATCCCATCAAAGTTATGCTATGAAATGTAGATACTGTATCAAGACAATCACTGTGGTGCATTCGAAACAAACTACCATGGCCGTGCTTAAAGCATTTTATGCATCAATTACAGCATTAATTACCAAAGAATGTTAAAATTAAAGAGGAAAAGATTAATTATATTGTAGGCATTTGCATTCGTTTCATAACATAATGTCTCATTTATTAATCAACAGTCTTTATAGATGATACGTTGATATGATCCCATAAATAAAGAAAATGCACCTCAGTGACCAGCTTGTCAATGTCCGAGTAAAAGATAACCTGTCCTACCTGGTGATAATCTAACATTCAGCTATGAGGACAGGCTACGGTCACATTAACAAAACAGGCATGATGTAACAAAGTATAACCAACACTATAACTCACCATTTTCTCTCTGTCTCCTCTCTTTATGAAGAAACTATCCAGAAACTTTCCCAGGAACTGCATCATCTGGATAAACTGTTAAATATATAAATCATTTTAAATTAACTGAATTCAAAAGCTAATATACTTTATTTACTCACTGGTAAACATTACCTAACAAACCGTTCCATCAGCAACAAGTAACTTCTCCACATTCATTATTTCAGAGAAAAACAGAATTCATATCAATCAAAGAAATTTTCCCAAGGTCAAATTTTGTGAATTTGAAAGCCAGATGAAGTTGTGTACATTGACTCACAGCCATTGATTAATTTTACCAAAATCAATAAGCAATAATTAATTCATGATTTTTTTATTTTACAAATTATGTCAAAACAGTTACTCACTGTATCGCATTTAAATAAGATTGGATTATTTTATTTCTTGCTTATCAGTGGTTTATGCGGAATAACAGCAGATTATTCCCCGTTAATTTCCCTGTTGATAATTTCACTCAAAGGGATTACTTTGTTAGCATATTTCCGTAAACACAAATATCCTCTATATATTCCAACACTACATCTCTATCTGTCTATATAAAGTTATTAACCTGTTATTTTTGTAGATTTCAATAATCAATTCCAATGCATGTAAACATTGATCCCAGTAAAATTTTGCTAGCAAGCTTCAGTTGCACAATATGATATGGTTGTATAATATATATAGCTTACCATGATTCAAGCAGTCCTGTAGCTTCATTGGTCTTGTCTTTCAGTGAAAGTGGTAATTTCCAAACTTTCCAACAATGGTACGTCCTATCCAAAGAAGTACTCGTCTATCAGCAACAGTGGTACGTTCCAAACCAATGTAGGTACTTCCAGCATAAACTATAACTTTCATATGCTTGAATTGTAGCATAGATCATCCCCATCCACCAATCACGAGCTCAAATAGCACTTGGTCCTAACTCGGAAGTACTAGGTACTCGGCCCAAAAAACCAAAGGAAGCAAAGTGTGCCTCGGAGCACAAAAAAATTTAGAAAATTGTATCAGTGACTATGCGACTCTTTTAACATTTTACAGGGGTGTGTATGCATAGTATAATACCAAAAACTCACTTTACTTTGCCAAACATTTCTCAAAGTAAAATAAAAAAAATGCTTTTCCCTGTACTTTTGCCTCAGACACAATGGCGAACCAAATGCAAGCTACTTGATCGGATTCTGGAAAATTCACATCTGCTGTCAATTATGTCCTGAAAATATAAAGATACAAATAACCCTAGAAAATAGAAGAATCAAGCGATTCAACCATGACCACTGTACATGTATTTAGATTAATTATTTGAATATCTACAGTAAATGTCTTATGAATGATTAATAGTAATTAAATCATATAGCAATAACATAATGTAATTTAGACGGTAGTCATCAGTAGGCAATTGCTACGAAATAAAATTTTGAAAAGTAAAAGTGCAATCTTGCTGATCTTTATTTAGAACAGGTCATCACTGGGTTTTTTTATAAATCAACAAATTATCTCAATGAATAAAACATATTTTGTCTAAAATAGAGCTTAATGGTAGAGCAATAGCTGTCAGTACAGACATAGTTATGCCCCAAAACAGTAAAGACATCAGGGAACTTCCTTAAAGATGCAGACAGCCATCTGACATTTGTCACGTAATCATCGCATACAATACCAACAAATCAATCATCATTGGTTGAAGCGACAACACCACCAAACTAACTTGCTGCAGATGGTTATCCATAAGCAATACAACATTTTACTTTCCTTTGTGTGTATGATAAAAACTTACTTTTGAAAGTCCTACAAAGGTGCAGCTCAAGCTATCTGAATAACCTCAAACATCTTGGACACTGGAATGTGGAACTTTACTTCCTGCAAATCAAGGATATTTTGTATGATTAATTGATTTAAAAAAACAACAAACAAGACTGCGTTCAATAAACACTTATGCCCCCGTGGAAGCCATGTCCACTAAGTCAATCAGGGGCCATTGTTCAGTTAAAATGTTTGATAGTGTAACATGGCTTTGAACTATAGGGTACTTTAATAATGATGGTAAACGAATATGCCACATTTGAAAGCAGTGCCTTGATCCACTTCATGTGTGATCTGGTGATACAGGTGTTATGGTTCTTTGTCACTGCACTTCTCCAAGTTGCCATCTATTCATATACCAAGTATCAAGTCAATATTTTAAATACTTTTGAAGATACGCTCCGGACAAACAATTATCAAGAAAATACTAAAGGGGAGATAATTCAAAATTTAAGACAGACAGAGTTATGGTTCTTGGTCATTGCACTTCTCCAAGTTGCCATCTATTTATATTCCAAGTTTCAAGTCAATATGTTAAATACTTTTGAAGATATACTCCGAGCAAAATTTGACTATAAAAACAAGACTGCGTTCAATAAACGCTTATGCCCCCGTGGAAGCCATGTCCATAAAAAGCTAAGTCAATCAGGGGCCATTATTCAGTTAAAATGTTTGATAGTGTTACATGGCTTTGAACTATAAGGGACTTATGATGGTAAACGAATATGCCACATTTGAAAGCAGTGCCTTGATTGACTTCATGTGTGATCTGGTGATACAGGTGTTATGGTTCTTTGTCACTGCACTTCTCCAAGTTGCCACCAATTCATATACCAAGTTTGAAGTCAATATTTTAAATACTTTTGAAGATACGCTCCAGACAAACAATTATCATGAAAATACTGAAGGGGAGATAATTCAAAATGTAAGACAGACAGAGTTATGGTTCTTGGTTCATGCACTTCTACAAGCAACCATCTATTTATATTTCAAGTTTTAAGGCAATATCTTAAACAATTTTGAAGATACACTCCGGTCAAAATTTTATTCTGAAAATACTAAAGGGGAGATAATTAAAAGTTTAAGACAGACAGAGTAATATTGCTTGGTCATTGCACTTCTCCAAGTTGCCATCTTTTTATATTCCAAGTTTCAAGTCAATATGTTAAATAGTTTTGAAGATATACTCAGAGCAAAATTTGACTATAAAAACACGAAAGGGGAGATAATTCAAATTTAAGACAGACAGAGTTATGGTTCTTTGTCAATGCACTTCTCCAAGTTGCCATCTATTTATATTTCATAGTTCAAGTCAATATGATAAATAGTTTTGAAGATACGCTCCAGACAAAATTTTATTGTGAAAATACTAAAGGGGAGATAAGTCTAAGTCCAAAATTAGGTCAAGGTGAAGGTCAAAATGGAGTCAGGTGATACAGGTGTGTGAAGAGTGGTCATATACAACATCCATGCAAGTATGAAAGCTTTGTAGCAAGCCATATTAATGCAAGAAGAAACGGTCAATTTGGGTTAACCAAGAATTTGGCCTTTCAATAAGTCTAAGTCCAAAATTAGGTCAAGTGAAGGTCAAAATGGAGTCAGGTGATACAGGCGCGTGGAGAGTGTTCATATACAACATCCATGCAAGTTTGAAAGCTTTGTAGCAAGCCATATTAATGCTAGAAGAAACGGTCAATTTGGGTTAACCAGGGCGGACGGACGAACGGACGGACGGACGGACGGACGTTCTCACTGACTTGACATTGTGGGGTTTTCTTTTGTTCATCCTTTTGTTTGTAAAACCCCATAAGCAACATTTTGCACCCCGTAAGCAACGGAATGAATAGAATCTAAATATAGCCTATTGTTCCACACCCCACAACTACCAGTGGGTGTGTACGGACGGACGGACGGACAGGTGCATTACTATATGCCTCCCGATCTATCGATACGGGGGCATAAAAACACTAAAGGGGAGATTATTCAAAATTTAAGACAGACAGAGTAATGGTTCTTTGTCAATGCACTTCTCCAAGTTGTCATCTATTTATATTTCAAGTTTCAAGTCAATATGTTAAATAGTTTTGAAGATACGCTCCAGACAAAATTTTATTGTAAAAATACTAAAGGGGAGATAAGTCTAAGTCCAAAATTAGGTCAAGGTGAAGGTCAGAATGGAGTCAGGGGATACATTTTCTCATTATCTATTGATCAGGCCTCATATAATTGGGAAGCAGGGGTAAGGAAAACTTAGCTAGATTTACAAGAAGTACAGGTACTTACCAGTATGTGAACAGTGTTATTCAATGGACTTGCCATATTCTGACCATGGCGTGACTTCGGTCATTACTGTAAACTGTCCAAGACATCTAAAATACAAGAAATTTAAACTGCTGTAATCTCATGATTTTTAAATGTGACTACAAGATTACACACTGGTAACTGTAAATTTCAAGTGTAATTGATCAAGCAAGGCAAAACATGTTATCAATACTTTCTTTGCATAATTACTTCTCTTGTATATAATGTGTTCAGGATGAAAAAAAAACGGAAAATTGACAAATGCATACATTGCCTCTATTATCCTTATTGTTGATATTATTACAGTAAACACATGTACTGTATAAATAAGTTAAAAAACGGCTTTATTATAAATATAACTATGTGTCTAAGTCTACTTTTATACATCATTCTAACTATAATCTTGGTGTCATATCTATATTTTAAAAAGGGGGCTGTATTCGAATAACTTCCTGTAATTATGAGGCCCTCGTATATGATCTACCATTCAAATAGTATTGAAAAACGGTGCATTTAAATCACTCAACCTGCACCAATTTTTTACACCGTTAAGACACCTTAAATGATTTTAATGTATCATTTGCTTATGTGTAAAGGTCTATCTAAAGGTTAGATTTAATTAAGATGCACTTTCAAACTTGTTCATTTAAACAGCTGGAAAATTTTGTAACTCAATCATACAAAAAAAAAAAAAAAATATTGTTTTTGAATAAACTTCATACAGTTGTTGCAATGGAAACAACAAACTGTATATACCACTTATCAGCATACTGTCTAACAGGCTGTAAAACATTCAAATCAGAAATTATGAAATTATGAAAATATGAGTGAAACTTACAGGCAGTTCAACTTGATAAACATCAGGAACACTGACAACTCCAGTGGCCCCTTCTGTAGCAAAGCCTGCAGTTCCTCCATTAGCACCATCTACCGGAATGTTAGCCCCATCAGGACAATGTCCGCTTCTAATCATTGTCCCTTCAGCAGTCATTCCAGATATAGAAAACACCAAGTTAACAGTGTTGAGCATATCCAGTCCAGTCTCATCTCTGTGTAAAGTGAAGGCAAAATGTATTAACAAGAAGACATTGAACACAACAAATAACTCCTGTTCAAAATTGCTAGTAGTCTTTGATAAGTCAGACTTATTTTTAGGCACAATAAGCTAACAAATGGAGCAATTTGAGTAGCAGAAAAAAACCCAGACGTATTTGAGCCCTTTCATGGATTTTAAGAAAATTAACCAATATAGCAAAACACTGTTAGACATTGAAAACTTTAAAATTATGAATCAATGTAGGAATTTCAAAGTCAATCACTACTCCTTTAGTCAAAGAACTTTTCATGAGCAGATTTTAGCAGGAAAATTTGAGTCAATATTTTCCCACATTTCCATATGGTGGTAGACCAAGTCAGAACTGGTTAAGTTTGTAACGTTACAAAAAAGAATTGAATGACAGTAAACTGTTAACATGTTTAGTTGAGGTTCATACAATGATAAAAGTACAAAGAAGACACATATCAAACATAGATAAAAGAATGTGTACAGTGTATAGCTTGGCTATTTTGACCTGAGCCTGACCTTTATGCAAGAAAATATTACAAGGTTCTTGCTTTGAATATATCAATATCCACAAGCAAATCGTGCAATATTGGTATTATAAACTTGTGTTTGTATTACATCTCGAACGTCTTCGTGATACTCCCGGATTATGAAAACATACCAGAGCTACAGATAAGCTGCGTATTGGGGTAATTACCCAATTCATTTTCTTAAAAACCCAATAGATTTTGAGGAGGGAGTAAGAAAAAGCAATTACAATTTGAAATGCCCAAATAAAAAGGATGATATAGTGAAAAACAGTACATAAAAAGATCATTTACCCTATGAGTTTGATTAAATACCCAAATAAAATTTATCAGAACCCAATCAAAATTGAAACTGGTGGGTAAAATACCCAATGGACTAAAACCTTATCTGTAGCTCTGCATACAATCGGTATTGTAAAAGTAGGCAATATATCGACTGTAAAATTATGCTTATCAAAAGGTCAGGCTCGTGTCAAATTGGTCAAGCTATACCAATCTTTTATGAACACAGTGTTGTACTTTGTTGTTTGTGTACAGAGAATTGAACAACTATTATGACTGTATAACAGTAATTATCCATGAAGATAACCTACAATGGTGGAAATACCTAAGGTACATAATAATGTATATTCACCTCATAACAACAAGACTGTCGTGAAAATACTGGCAGGTGGTGCTGGGAGGAACCTGCAGGAATTCAATGACCAAGGGTAGTTGGTTGATACCAAGATCAAACTGTTCATCACTCTGAACAAGGCTTCCATCTGACACCTGAAATATATAAATATTACATTTAAATGTCAGTTGCATTTAACCCTTTACCCAATGATGATGCAAAATGACTTATAGTTAAACTTCCAACCATCATAAGGAGAGAGTGAACAGATTAAATACTTCAGATACTATGTCAGCTGGTAATTAATGATCAAATTGAATGTACAATTGAATTGCCACTTGATGATTTATACATATACGTGGGTATATCCATAAGTAATGTCACTGATGCTATAAAATCATGCAAAATGCCTGTAAAACAATAATAGTTTTTCTTATCGTTACTCCATTCTAATTTAAATATAATGACCAAACTTCACAAAAATGCACAGAACAGTTATTGAGATATGAACATTTACTCAAGACATACTAACAAACATCGCTGCTAGTCCGTCGTCAATGAAGTCATAATGGCGTTACTTGCCAACATTTACTAATACATAAAAATGTCAACCCTGGTGATTTCTAATGCCTCATTAAATCAAACATTTATTTCCACGTCCTTGACAAATGCGCAACCTTCCCCACACTTACTTTCATTGTGACCAGCAGCAGGTATCCTGAGAAATTAGTCTAGATAAAGAACAAAAGGTTTTGTAGGAGAATTGTCCAATAGACCAACAGAATACTAGCAATTCCCCAAAAAGGTGACCGCAAGTGTTGGTGGATGAGTGCACCGCTGTAGCAATACTCTTGTGATGCAGGATTTAGCTATTCTACTTAAAGTTTAGCTGACCTCAAGTATTAAGTAAGCTTACCTCAGAGAAAGTGATGACAGTCTTTACCAGATCATCCATATATGTAGGTTGGGTTAACATACTGTCGATCATCTTGGCTACGATCATCTTGGCTACCAATATACCGTTACCCTGACCATCTAACACACACAAATACATCAGTGTGGGAACGTCAACAGTGAAGTTCTCATACAAGGCAGCTCCAAACACACTAGGTGTGATATGACTATCCTGAAATGTTAAATACATCGTTATATACCACATTCAACAATAACATCATTGGTTATGTTAGGCAGATAGATTTCTGATTTGTAAAGAAATGCAAAGTCACTATCAGAAATTTTTTAAACAACAAACATACTATAATTCTTTTATAACATGACATAAGATATGATATGCAAGTAAACTGTCCAAAGCATGTCTTATACCTGACTATACAATGTATATGAAAGCAAGTATGGTAACCAGTGTAAATTTGACATACATGTATCTATTTGTATAACTGTAAAATCATTCATTTTTGTGGGTGATTAAATTTCGTGAAATCAATTCCAATCAAACAATAATTAATAAAGAATTATTTGTTTAAAGGCGCAGCAGTCGTTCCCACCAAGTTTACAAAGAGTTGAACAAATCTGAAACATATATCGATGGCTTAGAACAAGAAGGTCATAACTACCAAATCGATATATTGAGAAAACAAGAGAAAACTGTCTGTAATTTACTCTTTACCTTTGGGAAAACACGTTTTTTAAACTTCATTTTGGTCAACATGACAATTTCAGACTTTCATGAAAATAGGCTCATAAGAAGCGCCTTGTGAAGCAGATTTCAAATATGTATGAGTCTTATAAGGTCGTAAGTAGGAGTTATGACCTTCTGGTTCTAAGCCATTGATATATTCAATGAGCAAAGTATAAATTGCAAACAGCATTAGGTATCTTAATGAGTTTGAGTGAATCTTCAGTTGACACACACCAAGGGAATTCCCTACCAGGGACCTTGAAAGTGATCAAGGATCAGTGCATGCCTGTATGTTGCAAGGATGCTGTGATACTAGTTATATATATAGTGAGCCTACTTCAAACAATGCCAACCTCATGTATTAAGTAAGCTTACCTCAGACAAAGTGGTGACAGTCATAACCAGATCATCCATATATGTAGGTTGATTCCACATAATGTCGATCATCTTGGCTACCAATGTACCACTACCCTGAACATCTAACACACATAGATACATCAGCGTGGGAATGTCAACGGTGAAGCTCTCATACAAGACAACTCCATACACACTAGGTGTGATACGACTATCCTGAAATGTAAAGTATATTATAATAGACATTTATCAATAAGACCAACAGATCTGTACGGTTGAACATGTTCTTATTTAGTTGGTAGCCCACTGATTTAACACCAAGAAGTCCTCCATTTTATCATGCTTTATATCAGGATAATCTACAATAACACAAATTTATATTCATTGAATTATAACTATTGAAAGTTTCAATGTTTCAGTATGGTGTATAATTTCCTTATTTTCATTCTCAATTTCCGAGAGATAGTTGTGGATTTTTGGTCCTCTAAGATTTTTATTTTGTTTATTACTAGAATGTGTAATATTAACACATCTTATTTTTGAAATCAGACAAAC
Organism: Spisula subtruncata; assembly: GCA_963678985.1. Taxonomy (NCBI): domain Eukaryota; kingdom Metazoa; phylum Mollusca; class Bivalvia; order Venerida; family Mactridae; genus Spisula; species Spisula subtruncata. Next base: position 25,141,394 of record OY787664.1, on the reverse strand, counting down.
TGGATTAAAAAAACCCTACAAGCAGTTGTTGAATTATGCAAATACCCTGCACTTGTAATTGCGCAGGTAAGAGGGTCGTGTTATAAAATATCTCTGCACAATAAATAAAATGTAATCAGAAAACAATTTTATGAGATTTGATTAAGGGTTAATTACTATACCTCAGATTCCTTGTATGAAGACATACATATACAGGACATAAACACCAGTCTGTGTTCCTCCTGTTGATCTCTGGCTATAATTGGAAATCCCTGGAGCATGTGACTAGATCTAGAAGTATGACGGAAGTACAAGTCCAAAACTGGGGTATCAACAGCCTAAAAATAAAAGGTTTATCATAAAATACAGAGGCCTATAGAAGAAAAGTTCTTGAATACATTACTTGTGACCAAAGACCTAAATTACAATTTAGGTCTTTGTTGTGACTAAAATTTCCTAAATTGTCAAGGAGTTGCGAGCGCCCAGATCAACTACCAAGCACAAGGATTCTGACTGAGGCTTAATTCCCAATCCTGAAAAGGATTGTTTCCGGTTAGCACACACCCCACATAAAATCTCATTCCAATTGTTATTCTATTGCTTTAGTGACCTGAAACGATATTAGTTCTACGCAGTAAGCTGCAAGTAATTTAAATAAAATTTTAAAAACATTTTGGTAATGTTTTAGAATAGCAGCCAAGTATCCTCTTGCATGTGACACTGATGCCGAATCACTAGTACTGTATCGCAATACAAAATCTTCTTACAGAGCAAGTATAAAGGGACATTGAAGAATCAAAAGATATTGCTCACTCACTCTTAGTTATGGATACCATAACTAAATGATAACTAAATGATCTTTTATTGATACTGAATCATCGTCACAGAAGCTTGGACTAACTCGATCTACTTAAAATATCTGGGATATGACCAATAAACAAAATTGTAAGTGTTGAACTATCCATGGCAGTAAATATGTTGTTTTACCTGACACACCAACTTGTCATGTGGAAGTCGTAGCAACTCGTAAACTGGCAAGTCTACTAAGTCATCTTCTATCCGCTCCTGTCTTTCCATCGATGCCTCAGAATGACCGGCATCAGCCAGCCATGCTTGAAGAAGTCGAACCTGTAAGGAATGAAGAAACGTCAGTGTGTAATAATAGAGACAATGCATCCACTATTAAGACGTAGTTCATTTATGCAATTAATAACACGAGAGAAATGGTAATTCTGGTTGATACAGATGGCGGGAAAAGACAAAGGGAAACAACTCGGTTGGTCTAATTACCAGACACAACTTTAATGCCGTCCGGTCCGGACACAAACAATGCACAGTATGGCAAAACATCTTTAAAATTGGAATGTATTTTTTTTCTTTTAATTCCTTTTAAAAAGTCTCATATGGACTTTCAGCGTATTTTTGCTGCAAAAAGGATAACTAAAACCCAAGATATTAACATAATCAGGAACTATGTAATTATGTTCCTAACATATAATGAAATGAGGAAATTCGAAAGGGACGGCGCAGCACAAAAGCCGAGCACAGAATACAGCAAAGTCACAAGCCAACTACACGGAGCAATGCTCACGCACAACCCAAGTCTAGGTTACAGACTTTAGTATATTGAATCACGGAGGTATATAACTAATTCCTTGATTGAATAGATTAAACTTTGAATAGAAACTTAGCATCTAGTCTTCAAAATGAACAAATAAATGATAAATTCAAGATCTGTATGGACAACATCGTGACAAGAACAACTTGCAACGGGACTCAATTCAGCTTTAAATATATACTAAATACACAACATACGCTATAGCTTGGTTAATTTGACACGAACCTGAGCTTTTGATTAGCATACTTTAACAGTCGATATATTGCCTGCCCTATGTTTACAAAACCGATTGGATGTTTTCATAATCGGGTAGTATCACGACTTCAGACGCTCGAGATGTAATACAAACACAAATCTGAAATACCGATATTGCACGATTTGCTTGCGGAAATTGACATATTCAAAGCAAGAACCTTGTAATATATTCTTGCATAAAAGTCAGGTTCATGTCAAAATAGCCAAGCTATAACAGCTTATTATTGAGATCGGTCAGTAGCGTGGTTTACAAATGAAGTGACATGTCTTCAAAATCAAAACATTTTACCGCCGGATATAAATACATGGATAATCTTGAAAGTCCCGATTTTACATCAAATTGAACATGCATCCTGAAATCACAGCAATATTGAATACATATATTTTACTTACATCAACGACCACCAGCAGTACATGCACCAAACACAACAAACTGTAGAAGACCACGTGGAAAAGCATGATTGCAATTGTAGTTAGCAAAAATGAAACAACGATATACAGGTCTAGTATTATGCTGTTTTTATGGATAATCAGTAAATTTATGGATAGTCCATGTTTTTACTGATAAAAATATCAGTAAATTTACGGACTTATATTGAAAATGATCATTATTTTCCGATTAAAGAAAAAGAGCAACAAATTACAAATATACTTTTGTTCAGAATACAATTTTACTGTATTAAAGTAAGTTTCGAGAAATTCCTATGATTTGGAAAATTTGCTGTTTTCCATATTTTCGAAGGTGAATTTCAGCCATCTAAAGCTATATGTTTTACTCATTTTAGTATACAAACAACATCTGAAGTGATTTACAAGTTGTGGAAATTCACAAGAGCTATATTTTAGCTGTTTCAGGAAAACTTCGAAATTTGTCATTAAATTGTCCGTAAATTTACGGATATTTTGATCAGTAAAAATATGGACAATCAGTAAATATACTGATAGTCCATAAAAACAGCATAATACTAGACCTGATATAGTAGCTCTTATTCCGTTCAAAACGAGAATTAGAATGACAGCTATCGTGTAAATTTTCTCAGTGCGCGATTTGTGTATAATTACTCTCCCGAGGCAATATATTGCCCACGTGATCATATGTATTGTGCTTTCGCCATAAAAGGGCATTTTTACCAACACAGAAGCCCTGATTGCATGATATTCACGAGATTATTGTATTATGACATTGAACACACCGTTCGAAACAGGTCAAGAAATTTGAATAGTTTATTGTGTGACTGTGTTTACACGTAACCTACAGCTTATATTTAGATTCTTGGTGTTTATAAAAATCTCAAAGGTGGGACTTTTGGTATCGCACGAAAGGCACATGAATTAATCAAGTGTTCATAAATATTTTATTATAATTATGATAATTGACCACGTATTGTTTCTTTACCAGGACTCCTTCGGTCCCAGCTCTAGCCAATTGTGCAACATTTGTGTCCAACCCATATTTGTAAGCATCACTATACAGGCACTGGGCCAGGCACTTTGCGAGAAGACCCGAGCCCCCATGCTCGCTGAGAGGATATTGTGTAAAAGCCTAGAATAAAACCTGTATTTTTTATTTATAAAATGAACGTAAGTAACATTAACTACCGGTAGACACATGTTTTATTCATTTAACTGGCATATACAGAAACACTGTTTTGCCCGACGGTGGCCCAGAGGTAGAACGCCTGCTTCGTGATTGAGAGGTCCCGGATTGAACCCCGTCTGGGCCACTGGTTGATTTCTCTGAGCAAGAATAACCCACATGCTCCATCTCACCAAGGTGTAAATTGGTACCTGTGAGGACACTTGTCAGATCGATGTTTGCTGCCACTACCACAGGAGAGAAATATTCTCCACAGGAAGACTCGAACGTAGGGTTCCTAGATTGTAGTAGTACAAACACATTTCAAACAATCATTCGTTATGAATACTGCACACATTTGTGCAGACTTTGGAAGTTACTTTAAACATTATCACAATAGTTTCATATTTGGACTCTGTGAGTGTTACGGCCACCAGTCGCAGGTTGCGATACCATTATCATAAGACACATGGGCGTAGGAGCGTCTTCAACATTGGGGGGGCCAAACATTTGGCAACTTAGGGTAAAAAATTTTTTTTGCTCGCTTCGATCGCAAAGTAACGCAATTATGTCAAAAAATGAAAATACCCATTCTTTGGACAATAATACACTCGTACATAAATGTACTCTTAAACGTACACAATCCTTCTATTTCTATATATATTAACTGTGAAATTGTGAATTTATGGTTCTGTGGTAATTTGGTTTAGTAGTTATAGGTAACTGAAAGTCAATCATTTGAAGTATAAGGGGGTGGGGAGGGTATTCCCCCGGGAAAATTTTCTAAACAATGGATCAATCTGGAGCATTCTAAGCGTCCGAGATACCTTATTTGGTATTAAAAAAGGACCTTAATACAGGGAATTTTAAAAGTTCTTACATTAAAGTGTTTTTACAAAATTTTAATTTCTCGATGTTGAGATTGAAGCTTAATGTGAATGGTTTTTTTTCAAAGGCTTTATATATAATGGATCACCTCTCAAAGTCGTAAACGAGGGTTGGATGACGTTTAGAGTATAATTTATGTCTCAAGTGTATTTTTTGCAAACAATGGATGTTGAAATGTTTTGATATAAGGAAGTTATTTTGCGAGCGAAGCGAGGAAAATTTCTTTTTTATACATTTTCACCAAGAACTGAAGGCAAATTGCCTATAACGATATATATTAGGTCGTAAATTATACTTTTCGTCTGAATTATTGGGGGGGGGGGCTAAAAGATATGTTGCCCCCCCCCTGTCCAGACATTGGGGGGGGCCTGGCCCCCCCTGGCCCCCCTGCTCCTACGCCCATGAGACACCACCTGAATGTTGCGCAAAATAAACAGAATGGGTCCGTCGTAATAAGCTCGGTGCTGCAACGATTACGATGGAGATATGGAAGGTTACTTAATTTTGTATACATATTTGTTGGTTGGAAAAAACGGAAACCACAATCCTAACCTTCGGACAAGATCAGTGAACAAACCAGTCAACTTCCGGTTATTGCAATAAGTCATACATGTACACGTTGCATTCAATATACGGTCAAAACAAAACAAAATACTAGCAAAATTAATTCATAATTCACTTTAATAAGTCCCAGAATATTTGTTTGGACAAAACCATGGAAACTATACGCTGGTTAAACGAGAACGGACATACTGTAGAGGTTGCTGTAGTCTTACGTCTACAAACTCGTCCCAGTACAGCCTGCGTCGCGTATAGGATTTCGTTGGGTTTATTACAAATCACTGGGCATTTGCACACCGTCCAGCCTGATACCTGGCATACAGATGGTACTAAGCATATAACTGTCAGTATAAGTGCATGTATACATACATGTTCAAAATTCGAGCGGAGATCAGTACATAAAATTCTGGGCAAAACCGTGTGCTATCCAGGGAGAAATCACAGAAAAATTATGCGATTTATGAAGAAAAAACGCATTGTTTGAAACTTCTACCCCTAAAATGGTATTTTTAAACAAAACTATATACGTTTGGACTTAGATCATGACCAAAGTAAATCCACCCACAAGGCGTCCAGTTTTGCTGATTTATTTCCCTGTGCACGGCCAACTATCACTCATTTAATGACATTTAAACCTATAAACATGCATTGTTGTTACTTTTAAAATAAGTGATAAATAAGGTAATATAAGTAGATAAGTAAGTAACGACTTTATTTATAGTAGATAACATATTTGGTAATATACCAATTTTCAATATGGTCTACATAAAGAACATATATACATTAATTACATGATAATATACAAACATATTAATGATAAATACAAACAGTATCACATATAACTTAATGAAATGATCAGAATATGAAGTTAAAGCATTAAATCATATATAAATAAATAACTTTGTACATAGTGTATACATAATCAAAAAAGGTATGAGAAAATCCGACAGGGAAGGTAGCACTCAACCCAACCAGCCGAGCACAGAAATCAGAAACACCACGACACAACTACGAGAGTCCAACTTGAAGACAACAGGTATACAAATTACACAAAACCCGAAATCCCACCCCATGTGTTTGCCGTCTCAGTCAGTCAAACTACGCGGGGCAAGAACCAAGCGACAATATAAATATTATACTAAGATGTACTTGGTTTCTTCCTGTTTAAATGTAATAGGTCGTATGCTTGGCAAAATTCAAAGCAGACATCACAGTGACTCTAAAAAGCAAACACACATTTACACTAAAATATTACATGAAATGGTACACCCCCCATTCGGCCAAGCAGTTATTCTTGAACAGTGAATGGGATGGAAGACGTTACAATAACAGTTATTCTTGAACAGTGAATGGGGTGGAAGACGTTACATTACAGACCCCTATTACCGGCCAATGTGTACATGTATAAGCATCACATTATTCTGGACGCACTATCAACTGTAGTGGAGTGTGATTTACCTTTATATGTTGTTTATGTAATTTATTGAATGTATTTATAAGCAACATTTTATTTGCTTTCGGATTTTATTGACACAAGTTGTGTTGCTTAGCTAATAATATTTTCAAAATTAATACCAATATTTTATAAACAATAAAGATAATGTTTTCAAATGGTTTCCTTTTCTTAATTGATAAAATTTCTCAACACATAACACGTACGTGTGTACGAATATCAGGAACGACAGTTTTTTTTCAAATTTTGAAGACACTTTCTCCATGGCTCTTGAAACAACTCATTAAGTTAACGGAATGTTTCCCAAAAACCGAGTTTCGACTGACACATTAGTCTTCCGCATCTTTGTTGTAGATTAAAGGAAACCATTTTACCGCATCCGCCCAAAGAACAAAAGCTATATACATTGTACTATCGAGTTGAAACTGTTTTCTGGCAACAAGTTAAAACATCGTGCTGTATTTGTATCAAGGTCATCTTTTTGACCAACTCATTCGATCAATACTTCTGTGCATAAATCTATAGCCTTGATCACAGGTGGCAGTATCAGTGTTTTGTCCGCAAACGATTAAAAAAAAAATAATAAAAAAAAATCCGAACTGAGCTAATATACTATCAAGGTATGAAGCGTACTATATATCTATATGCCAAAGATTGTGGAACATTGCATCTCGTTGTTTCAACATAAAATACGGGCGCTGAAAAAAATCGCTATACAAGTCATTCAAATAAACTATAAGATATTCATTCTTACCGAAAATATCGTTCAATTGTATCTTATAACTGCGAAACAGCATAACAGTGTTACTTTCGTTATTTAACATTGCTCAAGGTCATTTTATTTATGCACTGGTTACCCGCTGCGCTCACAGTATCGTAATTATTGTTGGGAACCAAGCCTATGCGATGTTCCACAATCTTTGGACATATACATATACTACGCTTTATATCTTGATAGTGTACATGGAGTTAGATGGACAATCGATATATATAGGTCCATGTAGTGTATTAGCTTAGTGACGGATTTTTCTTTTCCAAACACTGATACTGCCACCTATGGCCTTGATAGGAGATTCTTGTGATTGGTTACCGATAGTTTGATATATGATACCGTATCAACAGTCGGATCATCGTTGTCATCGTCAGACAATGAAGTTTTTTGATTCAAACCCCAAGCTCGTCCGTCACGTAAGCTGTATTTATGTAGGTATATAACGGGGTGACCATTTAACTAACTTAACTGAATTCTATTCTTTCTAGTGAGATAGACTATTAGTGTTCCCTCATAACGATTACTTTTTGAATCGAAAGTATGCATTTGTCTCTATGTAGTTTTAAACAAGGATACTATATATTAATTTCGAAGAGACAAACTGTCGTGGTCTGTGGTAAAAAGACCATTTCGATTGGACGTTAATTCGTGGATTTTGCATGTCAGGTAACAAATACAAGGGTCAAAATTATTGTTTTGTGGAATTTGATTTCGAGGTAGAAGGTGAACCACGAAATCCATGAAGTTTAATCCCCAACGAAAATTAATTATTTTACTGTAATTACAACAGACAGCAGAAACGAAATCGCTGGCTTAGAACCAGAAGGTCATTACTACTACTTACGACCTTATAACATATTTGAAATCTGCTTCACAAGGCGCTTCTTATGAGCCTATTTTCATGAATCATGAAATTGTCATGTTGACCAAAATGAAGTTTAAAAACGTGTTTTCCCAAAGGTAAAGAGTAAATTACAGACAGTTTTCTCTTGTTTTCTCAATACATGTATATCGATTTTGTAGTTACGACCTTGCAAACAATGGATGTTGAAATGTTTTGATATAAGGAAGTTATTTTGCGAGCGAAGCGAGGAAAATTTCTTTTTTATACATTTTCACCAAGAACTGAAGGCAAATTGCCTATAACGATATATATTAGGTCGTAAATTATACTTTTCGTCTGAATTATTGGGGGGGGGGCTAAAAGATATGTTGCCCCCCCCCCCTGTCCAGACATTGGGGGGGCCTGGCCCCCCCTGGCCCCCCTGCTCCTACGCCCATGAGACACCACCTGAATGTTGCGCAAAATAAACAGAATGGGTCCGTCGTAATAAGCTCGGTGCTGCAACGATTACGATGGAGATATGGAAGGTTACTTAATTTTGTATACATATTTGTTGGTTGGAAAAAACGGAAACCACAATCCTAACCTTCGGACAAGATCAGTGAACAAACCAGTCAACTTCCGGTTATTGCAATAAGTCATACATGTACATGTGTGTTGTATTCATGAACTCTGTCAACACAGCTATATCATCTGATCTCCGTTTGTCTTTCACTTTGACATAAATTTGGACTTAAGCAAATGCCCATATTTTTGATAATCGTTATGGACAGACTGTTTAGTATAATGTTAATAACTTTTTTATGGACAATGCTTCCACATGGGGCATACTTAATCTTGTCGTTTTTCTGTTTTACTCTTTAATCCTTCTTCTTCTTTCATGTAATTTGCAGGGCCCACTCTGGGGCATTATCGCAAATGTTAGAGATAGAGATGAGATACAAGGAATCCGGGTGCGATACCCTAGCTCGTTCCGAATAGATTCCTTGGTTCTTTAACGTGCCCAGTGTAAAGCACCGATACACGCGAGACTACCCCTGGGTTACCAACCAGGATCATCTCTAGTTGGTTGGGAAACACTAAATAGCGTTTCCTAAATGACCAAGTGCCATGGCCGAGAATCGAACCCGTGACCTCTCGATCAGCAGTAAAGCGTCTTACCACTCGACCACCGTGCCACCCAATCTTTATCAATGATATAATTATCGGTGGTTACAAGCGGCATGAGAACAAAATAGTGACTATTATTACGTACGGTTGTTTCAAACTGTGCTTATATAGTTTGTACTTACGTTTGGCCAAACATACCACGTGGTCCTGGGTTAGTCTACTCAGTTCTTGGGAGTTATACTGTGGTCCAAGCACGGATCCAGGAACTGGGCAAAAGTGTCCGTCCTCAAGTTGGCTGAGATTTAAAAACAACAACTTTGAATAAAGAATAAAACAGATATTGAACCGGCAACTTTTATTTCGTTCCTGAATGACATGAAAGAAAATAACTTGAAAGTAATACGAGTATTACCCCATCATTCCCACCGTACTCAACGTTTGCGAACGGTACTTCTTACGACGAGCCCAGATTGTTCATTATTGCCAAGCATTCATGTCACATTTGTGGTTACTTGTGACGACGACAACGTATCCATGGGTGGTGCAACATACATCATTTAAACTATTGCTTGATATGTTTTTATTAACCCCCTTTTATGGCGTTGAAGATTATATCGTTGAAGTTGAAGAATTTGATGACTTTGGCGATAAAAAACAACGTTTCTAAAAAGTCTGCGTTTAAGACTTTCAACGTTGGTGAATGGCAACAGCTCTCTGAGAAAGCCATCGTGTAATACAGAGTTGTGGCCTCAAGCGGGCGTCTGACCAATGGAAACTATGGGTTTATAAGCTATTTAACTGTACCGTAATTACCTGTACGCCAATGACATTGTACAGTAAGTAGACAGAAGAAGATGAAGATGACAGAAGATGATGAACATACGTATACATACGAGGGATGATCAATATATAACGGGAAAATGCTTATAACTTTTTTATTATTACATGTATATACATCCGATTTTGCTCAAATTTTAGCCATGTGTAGCAACATGTATAAGTAATTTTAAAATCATTTAATAATCAGGATCATATCAACGATATACTGAAATCATCGGTTGCTGAGGCAACTTGCCCTTAATACGCGTAGACGGGACATTTTTCGGTATTTTCACCGTTTTCACTTAGATTCAAACCCTAACAGTTTTAATATTAAATTAGCAAAAGTACTTAGCTTAAAATTGGCAATTATAGTCACTGAAGATGAATTTTGCTGTTCTGATGTGACGTCATCAAAGGGTTTGTGTTTTAAGGTTACGTCAGGCACGTAAGATAGTTCCGCGTTAGCAAAAATCGCGAATACCGAATACTTGTGATACAATATTTTGTTTCGTTGAAAAATAGTAATAACGAAGTTGTGTGTGTGATTGAGTGATCCTTTCGTTATCTTGTCATGCAAAAAACTATGATTTATGTTTAGTATGACATATTTAACGTGGGTGACAAAACGCTTGTGATATAAAACGAACAGGGCATAACGTAACGTCGACGTCTGAAATCCGTACAAAAGTGTTGATTGTTCATACCGAAGTATGACGATCATGAATTACTTTTCATCTCAGCATCGGCTTAACAATGAGGTATGGGTGTTAGGTGGGGGGTATTCTAGAAAGTATCTTAAAGCTGATAATGAAGTTTTGCATTTGGAGCGAGATTGTGAAATTGACAAACGTTACGTTTTACTGTGCAAAATGACGTTGCCCTCCTACCGGTTTCATAGATCGCTAAAAATGTTCTTAACTATTTATTGTTTCATTTATTGGAGCAGTACTTCGTACGATTCCTTGTAACATATCTATTTGGCATAACATAAAATGTGTCCAGAAAATAACATGTATTAACAAAGTTATAGGCATTTTCTCGTTAGATATTGATCATCCCTCGTACGTATGTCTTATTACAAGTTTTAGGATATATATATATGCTCGTACATTTTTTCTAGAAACATCAGGCACGGATCCAGGCAGTGGGCACGAGGGCCCGTGCCCCCCCCCCCCAGTTGGCTGAGATTTAAAAACTTTGAATAAATAGTAAAACAGGCATTGAACAGACATCTCTAAATAATATGGGTATTTTTTCTTATGTTCTAGATGAAAAAGAATTTGTAAGATGGGCATTTTTCGTGCTCGCTTCGCTCGCAGAATATTTTTAAAATACATGTATATATTTATACGTAGCTGTTGCATCACAGAAATCAATTACAAGAGAATTTTTGCCCAAGCTCATTATATTACCTTTTAATCATAACTAAACCATTAAAATTAACTCTCAGAATAAAGAAAAAAAGGTATTTCAGGGCTCCCAGATAGGCTTAGAATGCACTAGATTCATCCATTGCTTTGAAAATTTTCCCGGGGGAGTATGCCCCCGAACCCCCCTACTTATGTTATAATATTCCAATGGTCAAAAGGATGAAAGCCGGTATATACAAATACTGTATGTTAACACTAACTAATTTGCACGAACATACACAATGCACATGTTCACGCTTATAACATAAAAAGTACTATGGATTCCCCCACATCTACAAATGTATCCCTTCCTGTGCATTTTCACACACATATTAAGCAATTGCCCCCCCCCCCCGGAATCCCGTACATACCTCGTGCCCCCCCCCCACTCAAAAATTTCTGGACCGGGCCTGAACATTTACCACTCGATGTTCAGCAATTTATTTCGTGGTAGAGCATGTACAATGATCCTGCAACCAGTGTATACCGATGTCAGTAGTGTCAAAATATGGTTCTGATTATATAGGGATAATCAAAGACCTAAATACATGTATTTTAGATCTTTGTGGTAATGGTCGATCCAAGAATTGTATATTGTTAACAACGCGTAAAAATGACATTGATTTGAAAATGTTAACTCATTTATGGAACAACTATAAGTGTTGCCAAACATAAATTAGACTTTGGGTAAGGTTGAAGGTACGCTATGTAGCATGAATAATGAGCCATAAAAGAAATGCCATTTGAAGAGGTGCTTAAATTTGGACCTCTTTGGAAATGCCTAGCCTTTATCTAAAATAATATCCTCTGAAACAAGTGTGGTTTTATTTAGCACCCGAGTTTTATAATCATTGATATGTGATTGTTTTTATTGCTCATCCACGCCTTTGAATAGTGGTTCATACATAGTCGCCGGGGGTGCATTCGTAGCGTCTGTTCTGGAACACTTGGAACAGTGTTCCTTCTGTTCCTGTTCCAGCATCTTACGAACAAAATAAAACTGTTCTGAACAGTGTTCCGAATGTTCCACTCCAAGTACCTTACGAACAAAATGGAACAGGGACAGAACAGGAAGTAACAATAAAATAAATAAATAAATGTAGAAAATAAAACTTTTAAGGTTGACGATATTGTCAGTTGCAGCCGTTATATTTGTTGAAGAAATATGACACAAGAAAATTTCCAAACATAAAAGTTCGGTGATTTCCGTTTTTCTCCGTTAACATACTATTGCCAAGGTGATCTGAATAACACATTTCGTGAAGTTTCCGGTTGTCTCGTTTTCGTTGAAATCACGTGACCTGTTCTGCCTGCACCACCTTTTATTTGGGAACAGATAGAACATGTCCGGAACACTGTTCCAGGCTGTTCGTAAGACTGTTCTCTGTCCAAACTGTTCCTGTATGGAACGCCATAGCTGCCTTCTGTTGGTACCAATCAGTTTGTTGTGTACATTTACTAAGTTGTGCTGTGCTACCATCATTATGTTATGAGCATTTGCCAAATCGCTCTGTACTTAAAACATTTTGTCTTGTGCAAACACCCGTTCTTTCTGTGCAATCGTCATTATGTTATGTACTTTTCCTAACTTGTTCTGTACAAACGACATTTTGTTGTGTGCATACACTGCTTCTTTCTGTGCAGTTGCCATTGTGTTATGTGTACTTAACAGGTTGTCCGGTGAATAAACTATGCTGCCCTGTGCATATATCAAAATGTTATGTGCATTTACCAATCGTGATGTACTAAAACAGTTGGTGATGACCATACATAATTTCGTTATGTGTGTTTGTCATTATGTTGTGTGCATTAATCATGATGTTCTGTGCTTACAACGGTTTATCATGTGCATACATAATTTCGTTATGTGTGTTTGTCATTATGTTGTGCGCATAAAGCATGATGTTCTGTGCTTACAACAGTTTGTTATGTGCATACATCATTTCGTTATGTGTGTTTGTCATTATGTTGTGTGCATTGAGCATTTTGTTCTGTACTGACCACGGTTTGTCATGTGCATACATCATTTCATTTTGTGCTTTTGTCATCATGCTGTGTGAATTTGTCAGGTTGGTTTTCACTTACAATGGACTGTTCTGAATATACATTTTTGATGTTATATGCATCTACCAATTCTGCAGTGCACAAGAACCATAACTCGTCATAGCATATTTTTAGTGGTTCCCCTTTTTTATTTGTCATGCTTAATTCTTGTCCGGGCCATAACTCAAACAGTATTTGAGATATCAATTTCAAACTTCATAGGTGAACAAATCACATTTTGGGGAAGTGTAGTGCACAAGAACAGTAACGTTTCATTGCATATTTTTGGAGTTATTCCCTTTAATACCTGTTTTTGCCACAACTCAAATAGTATTAGAGATATCAATTTTAAACTTCATACTATTAGGTAAATATATCTCATTGAGGGAGAGTGCAGTGCGTAAGAACCATAACTCTTCATAACATTTGTTTGAAGCTATGGCTATTCGTATTTTTTCATAGTTAATTCTTGTCCAGGTCATAACTCGTACAGTATTTATGATATCAATTTGAAATTTCATAGTTGAGTTATAGTGCAGTGCCAAAGAACCATAGCTCTTTTGCATATTTCTTGAGAATTTTTTCTGTGACATCCCACGGGGAGAATCACCCGTCACTGACGGCTCTTGTTGAGTTATGTTACTGCATTAGATATGTTCAGTTTTATAAATTACATACATGAACAAAATGTCTATAGTACGGTTAACGGATTTAAAAACGCGACACAAACCTGAAACGACTGCTACCAAACAACACACCCCAGTGTCGCGTTTTTAAATCCGTTAAGTATACATAATAACATGCTTAATGCACACAACATAATGACAAACACACACAACGAAATGATGTATGCACATCTCAAACTGTTGTAAGCACATTAACAACTTGATTAATGTACACAACATAATGACAAACACACATAACGAAATGATGTATGCACATCACAAACCGTTGTAAGCACAGAACAACATGATTAATGCACACAACATAATGACAAACACACATAACGAAATGATGTATGCACATGACGAACTGTTGTAAGCACATAACAACATGATTAATGCACACAATATAATGACAAACATACATAACGAAATGATGTATTGTAATATAATACGTACGCACATGGCTGTCACACCAAGCTGACGAAATACTTAGTAGTAATCAATTAGAATGCTGTAAACCCATCATGGAGGCACGAGCTCATAATATACCTTGACAGATATTAATGATGATCGTGATGAGGATTGAAGTAATTAGATTTAGTGACGTACGGTGCGATTATATGACGCACGGAAAGAATCCCTTATAAACTCGGAAAGAAACAAGACAAGATGGATAGTCCAGTCCACGGACTAGCTTGTCACTCGGCGGATGCCGCAGTGTGGATATTATGTTACGAGAACTATTGACACTTATGAACATATTGCTTAGAGAACTACTTTGAATGTTTCGTGAGAACTTTGTAATAGCTATTTAGTTGGTGATCGGGAATAAAATACTTAGAACTTATACGAGTATTTGGACTTATATTTCATACCTTGAAATATGATAGACTTGTGGATGTTTACAACAGTACATCACTAAACTGTTGTAACACCAGTACAGCACAACACTACACTGTTGATTTGGTGCCGTAGACCATGGATTACGACATTTTAAAAAGGGGAACATCGTCGCGGAAACAATAAGAAGTACTTCACATTAGATCACGGATACGACCAGTCGACCAAGTTTGAGGTGAGTGGTACCTAAATTGTTTTTGTTTATACTTGGAAAATGGCTAATCAGAGTGCAGTTATTGGGGCAATAATTAACAATTTATTAACACAAGTATCTAAAGTTTCAGCTCATGTTGGTAGACAGTCAATTGTAAAATTAGTAATACCTTTGAGAGAGTTCCGACTTCATTTTGATCATTGTTAAAATATATACAACAGTATGCACCATATGTATAATTGACAACCTTATTAGATGACAACAATTAGTATATCAAAGCCCCTGAGGCGCTGTTAGTAATTGTATATATATCATAACATGGCCGAATATAATGATCATACATGTCAATAATTGAATACTGAGTGAATCAATTGTTTTGCGGAAATTACAAATCCTTAACACGCGTTCATGCTTCTAAGAAATATAAACAAAATGATAAATAAACCACACAAGTACTTGGAGAACGAGTGCTTACAATTTAGCACGAGCTTTATAGGTGTTATTGAACTAATTGGAAATTTCGGTCTATGGTACGATTGGCTTAAGCTTACAGTAATGCGCGGAGCTCCAGTGAAATTCGCCGCAGCCGTTTGATGCGCTATGAAGGAACAAAATTTAAGGAGTAGATTAAATTTAAGATCAGGCAAAACACAGTAGAATTTTTCAAACTATAGTAGTGCAAGAATAAGCGCACCAATGTATTTAATGTAGACCATGTACGTCATGTAAGATGTTTAAGAAATTGTATCAGACGCGGTCATATTGAACGCAATTGCATGAAAAAGTAGGTAAACGCCGTAAGGCAAAAACAGTCTGAATAAAAACTAGTAAACATTGTTTTAATTGCGAGTAATCGGGCCATTGTAGGTGGGAATTAACAAGCACAGACAGCGATAATGATAATAACGACTTTATTTAATGATTTTGTTAATCAGAATATTTGTTTGTAAATTATTATCGGAAAAGATCGTACGATTAGTAGAGATGCATATCAACATATAATTATAATTTCAGTAGCGGTAGGTTTCTTGTTAAAAAAAATAATATATATAGATGGAAAATATAGGGCTGTATTAAATACCAATGCATAAGCAACTGTATGCATATTAAGTATCAAAACATAAGTCGGCACTCACGCGACAAAGAGTAAATGCACACTCAATTAATTGAAATAGCTTACATGTTAAAGGAATAAGTGTACAACCCCTTAAATGCATGACTATACTGCGTGGGGATTTCCTGACAAGGAATGGGTAAGAGTTTATTTTGATTGGGGATGTCTGAGACTATATTTATTATATAAGTAATGTGTGCCGATGAACAGGCCATGTATTGCATCGCTTAGGAGAATAAATCAGTGATAAACCGTAATACCGCGTTCATACGGCGGTTGTTTGTTTGGGTTAAGTAGAACACCCGAGCTTACTTATTTGTCCCGCACATATAAGGTTGCGAGGAATATACTCTGGTATTGTAGGAATTGGACCAGGAATCTGTCTCACTGATAGCGTTGCTAAATTAGGAAAGGATAGGCGTAAAGTTGAAACATCCCAATCAAATACCCATAATATGTGCACTGTAATTTATACCTTACATGAGTTGAAACAAGGACAAGTTATTTATCATTGTTTGTAAAAAGGGACGGGTGAGGCTTTTAGAACTGTTGTGAAAATAGATACAAAAATGCACTTTGGTTTGCCAAAAATAAAGTATTAACAAGACATGCAAGGGGCTACTACCTCGTTATAAAGTTGACACCAGCGCCGAAATAGAAAAACAGGAAACCACGATGGAAGCAGGCCTTACAACGCCGATATCCTGAAAAACCGCAAGACATGGTTTCGACTATTACCAAATAATAAACATTTCTGCGCAAGCACCATCAATTTACCAACTCGTTATTAAAACAACAACGTCTGGATAAACGTACCAACAAGTAATTAGAGCGAAAACAACGACTGGACAAACATGAACAGATTCTACAAGATAGACATAGCTCGTTCAGGAGATGACAAATGGTTGTAGCTAGGCGCTTGTCATCTCATGACGTTCATAAAAGTGTAAATTATAGAATCAAGGAGATACGATTGTGTGGAAAACGGTCCAAACGTATGGACCTCAGGAAGTTACCAGTTATACATAGTACATGAACTATCACATCGATGTCTCAATACAGTGAGGATTTATCAACGTTTTATTTGCTGCACATCTGGCAGAACATTCATAAAAATCGAAAACGAGGGGAGACTATATACAGACATTTTTCTTCATGGTGGATGTGCATTGCTCATTTGCCCGTATACATGTGCGTCTGAAGAATTATGGATTGTGGTTAATCAGTGCGATCTTTGACATTATTATGCAAATTTACTATATTAGTTTTTTTTCAGAGAAGGTGTTAGTGTTCATACATATATATTTATATTTCTATGTGTTTCGTTTATTTCAAAATCTTATTTGTCATTGTATGTATTTCAAAGAAACACGTTGTAGTTGTGTTTCGAAGTTAATGTTGCAAGGATAGGATTAGTGGCATATTATACATACCACTTAGCTAAGAAATTAAATTATTCTTGAATGAATTGAATGTCTTAATTCGAATGGGGGACGTGTAACATAATACGTACGCACATGGCTGTCACACCAAGCTGACGAAATACTTAGTAGTAATCAATTAGAATGCTGTAAACCCATTATGGAGGCACGAGCTCATAATATACCTTGACAGATATTAATGATGATCGTGATGAGGATTGAAGTAATTAGATTTAGTGACGTACGGTGCGATTATATGACGCACGGAAAGAATCCCTTATAAACTCGGAAAGAAACAAGACAAGATGGATAGTCCAGTCCACGGACTAGCTTGTCACTCGGCGGATGCCGCAGTGTGGATATTATGTTACGAGAACTATTGACACTTATGAACATATTGCTTAGAGAACTACTTTGAATGTTTCGTGAGAACTTTGTAATAGCTATTTAGTTGGTGATCGGGAATAAAATACTTAGAACTTATACGAGTATTTGGACTTATATTTCATACCTTGAAATATGATAGACTTGTGGATGTTTACAACAGTACATCACTAAACTGTTGTAACACCAGTACAGCACAACACTACAGTATGCACATCACAAACTGTTGTAAGCACAGAACATCATGATTAATGCACACAACATAATGACAAACACACATAACGAAATTATGTATGGTCATCGCCAACTGTTTTAGTACATCACGATTGGTAAATGCACATAAAAGTTTGACATATGCACAGGGCAGCATAGTTTATCTACCGGACAACATGTTCAATACACATAACACAATGACAACTGCACAGAAAGAAACAGTGTATACATGCACACAACAAAATGTCGTTTGTACAGAACAAGTTAGGAAAAGTACATAACATAATGACGAATGCACAGAAAGAACGGGTGTTTGCACAAGACAAAATGTCTTAAGTACAGAAAGATTTGGCAAATGCTCATAACATAATGATGGTAGAACAGAACAACTTAGTAAATGTATACAGCAAACTGATTGGTACCAACAGAAGGCAGCTATGGCGTTCCATATTCCTGTTCCAAGTACTTACGAACAGAATAAAACTGTTCCGAACGGTGTTCCACTCCAAACGACTTACGAACAAAACGGAACAGGAACAGAACAGGAAGTAACAATAATAAAAGCCGATATTGTTAGTTTCAGCCGTTATATTGGTGGAAGAAAAATGCCACAAGAAAATTTCCCATTGTAAAAGTTCGGTCATTTCCGTTTTATCCCGTTGACATGTATACTATTGCCAAGGTGATCAGAATAACACATTTCGTGAAGTTTCCGGTTGTCTTGTTGTTGTTGTAGTCACGTGACCTGTTCTGGCTGCACCACCTTTTATTTGGGAACAGATAGAACAGTTCCGGAACACTGTTCCGAAGTGTTCGTAACGCTGTTCTGTGTTCTGGAACACCGAACAGTGCGTTACGAACACACCCGCCGTATCAGCTGACATTTAGCGGAGTCTAACCTTAGTTCTGTTAATGATAAAACCCATCCCAAAGCCGTACTTATCATCCCGTTGTGCAATGTCTGCATATTTAGGCTATTTCTGACGTATTTAGACAAACATGGTTAAAAGTACAATGTAAGTGGACGTCGGTTTGTAATATTTTTCGTAGTTGTTCATATATTAATATATTTATGCTGCTTTTATGTGCTGGCAGTCAATAATGCGCGTTTTTCTGATGGCGAGATGCGAAATTCACAACTTTTCGGATAGTCGCATTTTCGTCTATCTAATATTGTAATCACATATTGTTGAAGTTATTGAACACATTACTGGTTATTCGATGTCGTGAAACATTTGTATAGTTTGATCAATCTTTTCTATTACTTATGATTATTTTAATTTTAGCAAAGTGTGATGTTTATCTTGGATTCTAAATGTGTTTACTTCCCTATGGGTGGCACGGTGGTCTATGGGTGGCACGGTGGTCTAGTGGTAAGACGCTAGACTGCTGATCGAGAGGTCCCGGGTTCGATTCTTGGCCGGGACACTTGGTCATTTCAGAAACGCTATTTAGTGTTTCCCACCCAACTAGAGATGATCCTGGTTGGTAACCCAGGGGTAGTCTCGCGTGTATCGGTGCTTTACACCGGGCACGTTAAAGAACCAAGGAATCTATTCGAAACGAGCTAGGGTATCGCACCCGGATTCCTTGTATCTCACTTCTGTTTCTTCATTGATTGTCAGCCCTTGCCAGACACTGCCAATAATATCTGTGCCTCCCAGTCATAATCGAGTTCGATTGTTCGGGAGTATGATGTAGAATAGAGAATAGAATAGAATTGATGATGTTTTTAATTTTCAGAAATTAGAATCAGGAATCATGTATGAACTACCTCGGTTGTCTGGGGCCCTGAGGGCATTTTCTGGGTTTCCATCTAACACTAACACTGCAGCAGGTGATGAGGAACTCCTGAAGAAAAGACAGTTTACATCAAAAAAGAAAACTGCTGTGGAAGGTATGTTATCTGGAGCCACCATGGGGAGTGGTGGACTAGATACATGTAGTGCTCGCGCTTCGGGATCGAGAGGTCGGCGGTTCAATCTCCCTTTGGACCTCTGGATTATTTCTCTGAGCAAGACCATCATGCTCCACTCCACCATGGTGTAAAATGGTACCTGTGAGGACAGTGTCTATTCCTGGGTGCCGCAGATCAATATTGGCTGCCACCCACAGGAGAGAAATAGTCTCCCCAGGGAGACACAAGTGTAGGTTTCCATAGGTATCCCAATGACAAGGGGAAGTTGAAATGTCATAGGGTGATTGAGCAGCCTAACAGCTGAAAAGAGCCCTAGAAAATTGGTAACGTTTTATAATGTAACAGGCTTACATACTAGCCCTTATAATTGTTATGCACTTGGCCTGTGAGTATCTGTTTCCCAGGTTTCAACTACATATTATTCTCATTATTTACAAAAGATAAAGCAAAGATAACAAATTCATGTGAGGATTTGATGATTTTATTTTTTTATAAATAGTTGATAAATATAATCAATCTCAAAACAGTCTAATTTAAGTGAGATAAAGTATTCATTAAACTAAGTATGGTTTATACAGTCACTACTAAGTTAAGCATGCATCGGCTGCATGATACACTGTAAATACTGTAAACATGGTAAATATTGTACATTGTTAAATTTAATACTCAAGTTTACATGGAAATTAAACCATTCTTGCCACAACTTATATTTATTTGTAGCATTCTTTTCATGCCAAGATTTTCGCTGATTATTAAATTTGCAGTTTGCCAACATTTGTATGTAACAAAATTCCCCACTTTTAACAACAGCAGTTTTCTTTCATCAAAGACTGTAAACTATGCATTAATTAATATCTATTGATTTAGAGTTTACAATTCCCTTATTTACTTCACAGGATCAGGATGGAAGAAATTGGTTGACAGTATTAACTTACACAGTTCAGAGTCCAAACAAGTTATAGGTGGTTGGTTAAAGGAGTTGTTTAATTCTGCTAAACAGATAGGTAATTCTAAAATAATACACCTGTATCTCTAAATGATATACATACGGTACACCCTCCCCCAAGTGACCCTCTGTAGAGCAACAACTTGTCTATAACAACACATTCATAATATTTCTGAGGTCATATTTACTATAAATTAAACCTTGGTTGAGCAACAACCTCTAAACAATGGACAATATATGCAGCTCCAACTGGGTGTTGCTCTCCAGAAGTAGAATGTACACTGGTAGATTTTATTAGCTCAAATGAAATTTTTCAGTCTTTAAAAATCCATCATCAATTTGTCTGTTTGTTTATTAACACTCTAGACTTCACCATTTTGACTGTAACAATGCATAGCTGTGTAATGTTATTTAGTGACTATTACAAATAGTTTTCACAATTTACCAATACCACTTCTAAACATGATATATAGTGACTTTTTAGTGTGTTTTGGGCATTTGTTTTGCTATCGGTTGCTTGTTAGTATAAATTATCAATGAAGAGTATAGTTTTACATATAGATAATTCCTGCTGAAGTTAATGATACAGTGGTTAAAAAGATAATTCCAGACAACCTTACAATTGCTTAATTTGCAGGCTTGATATCGTATTCTAGCAACATAAATTTCTAAAAATGGAAAAATTATTATTTTTGCCAATGCGTGTATTTGCATTGTTGTTGTTAATGGTTTACCTCAGGCACAACTATATTTTATTTCAGTTGGTGATACGGCAGATGATGATGTCATTGAAAGTGCGGGAGTTTATTTATTTAGTGTGTTCAAATCAGTGGATAAAGTCAGTCATAAGGAAACAAACAATTTGAAAAGTGTGTTCGGACCGTTTCCAGCATCTGTTGCTACGACAACATGCACTGTAGTTGGTAATTTATGTAATACACTACCAGATGATATCCTAGCTACTCTAGGTAAAGCTGAGAGAGAGGAAGCCGATGGCGCGGCTACTGTGACAGAATTCGGACATGGTATTAAGTTTGCATACCAAAACCTCGAGCCAGAAAATGATGAATTATCCAGCTCTGAGTCGGAAGAAGAAAGGCAACCCGAAGTGGACTTAAAATATTCACACACATCAAAGAAACAAACCACTTCAGAAAACAGCAATAAGCAGACAGGAAGTAGTGGCGGCCATGATGCTGAATGGCTACAGAAGGAAGTTGCAAAGTATTATGGCTCTGAATTGGGAATGAGGCTGGAAGATTTCTCGTCTACAATATTTGATGTTTTATCTTCTCCTAAATCAGACTCAGAGCTTCAAAATGATGTTAGTGATCATACCCTATTTTGTTACATCTTTGTGTTTGTTCTATATTTGTCGTCAACTGCTTTTCAACTAGAGGTTTGCTGTCTAGCTGGTTTGCCTCTCTGTTAGTACGTGCAAAATCTTAACGCTGACATGACTCAAACAATTTCCAAGCTAGGTTTATGAATTTGTATGTGTATAGGACACAATAAGAAGATAATCTGAATGGCTTTAAATTGGTTTGGGACTTTTGTAAATGCTTACTGTTCTGTTGTGACTTTTTAAAGGTATTCCAATGTATTCTATGTCCACTTTCTATAAAATAGTATACTTTAAAAGGCTTTTCTTGTGAAGCTTATATATTTGAATAATTGTAAAGTTATAAAGTAATGTGTTATCCCTGCTATGTTATATATCTTTCAGTTGTTTGAACTTTTGGGATTTGAAAGATTTGAACTGATACAAAGTTTACTAGAGAACAGAGAGAAATTACTATATGCTGCTACCAGTGATCCGGAAGGTTCCAAACCTAATATACCAAGTAAGTATCTTAATGAAGTTACTATATGCTGCTACCAGTGATCCGGAAGGTTCCAAACCTAATATACCAAGTAAGTATCTTAATGAAGTTACTATATGCTGCTACCAGTGATCCGGAAGGTTCCAAACCTAATATACCAAGTAAGTATCTTAATGAAGTTACTATATGCTGCTACCAGTGATCCGGAAGGTTCCAAACCTAATATACCCAGTAAGTATCTTAATGAAGTTACTATATGCTGCTACCAGTGATCCCGAAGGTTCCAAACCTAATATACCAAGTAAGTATCTTAATGAAGTTACTATATGCTGCTACCAGTGGTCCGGAAGGTTCCAAACCTAATATACCAAGTAAGTATCTTAATGAAGTTACTATATGCTGCTACCAGTGATCCGGAAGGTTCCAAACCTAATATACCAAGTAAGTATCTTAATGAAGTTACTATATGCTGCTACCAGTGGTCCGGAAGGTTCCAAACCTAATATACCAAGTAAGTATCTTAATGAAGTTACTATATGCTGCTACCAGTGGTCCGAAAGGTTCCAAACCTAATACGAGGGGGTATCAAAAAGTTTGTGGACTGTGCCTGCCATTTGTTAAGTTTTTGACCAAATTCAGTAAAAATCACACATTCTTTAAAACAACCTATTTTGAATTGATTTGCAAATTTCCAGCTCATATAACTTTTCTTTGAGTATGTGGTGGTTACTATGGTAACTTAAATTATGCCCCGCGGCGTACTTTAAAAATATCATTCACTTGACCTCCACATATACCTTTAATTCTGTGAATCCCCATCCGATCTGAAATATAAAACGGTCCACATGTATTGGCAAATAAAGGCTATGCTCGGCATTTAAAAAGAAAAAATATGTAACTTTAATCATACTAAATTTGGCAATTATAATCGAAGCAACATATAGCCTTGTAGTGCATTGTTTCAGGATTTTTAGGGTTGGTTTGAGTTATGGCCGATTGTGGGTGACTTACTTTTTTGTGTCAAAGCACTTGCTGTGATGATTCCTCTGAAACATAGGCTTTTTTGCTGGTTCCTGAAATGTATTTAAAAGCACAAAAATGTACTTTTAATTTCCTGATAAATTGGGTTTTGAACATTTTGTAATTTAATCAAATTTAATTTAATTAAAGAAAATGTATAATTTTTTTTATAATTTTCAGGACCAAAGTTGGAAGGGGCCACCAGTAGACCGGGTTACGGTTGTCAAGTAACTATACAGGTATGCTCAATATCATCTGAGTATAATAATGTTTTTAACCAAATTATTTCATGTTTGTCTTTGTTATTGTGGCCTATAATTGGGCCAAGGACAGTCGTATTTGGAAGAAAGCATAAACCTGAATCAAGGTTCCCATGGTCAGGTGAAACATATTCTTTCAAGTTGAGGGAAAATTCAGAGAACATACATGGTAATCTATAAATTGAGAATTCTTTTTATAGGTTTCAATATGAGTCATTTTTCTATAAAAGAAATACAAAAGGCTGAGAAAAAAAATCCTCACTTGCCAGGCTTGTTTCTTATATTGAACCTTTAGTGGCTTAGCTTGTCACTTATAATTGAGGCAATTTCTTTGTTATTACAGCCACTATACAGTTAATTAAAGACTTAGCTTGTCCAACTGTGTCACCTCTAGAAATAACTTTATTATAATTGTTATTATTTTACTATCATTATTATTATCATTATTATTATTATTATTATTATTATTATTATTATTATTATTATAACAGTCTGAGAAAGAGAAAGCTATGTTGAAACAGCTGAGGAAAGAAGAGAAGAAGTATGAGAGATATAATACTACAGAAGAGAACGAGGAGAGAGATTTCAATCCTGCTGAACTCAGTGCACACAGGTAAACGCTTCCTTACATATCACTGGCTTAGAATGAGAAGGTCGTATCTACAAAATCAATATTTGGAGAAAACAAGAAAAACTATCTGACAATTATTCTTTACTTATGGTAAAACAAGCTTTTTCAACTTCAATTTGGTCAACATGACAAATTTTGATTTTCATGAAAATAGGCTCCTAAGAAGCGCCTTATGATGTAGATTTTAAATATACATTTGTCCTTTTAATTATAAGCCAACGATATAGTAAGCGCTCAATTTATCAAATCTGCAGCTGTAATGCTGGAGGCAATTTCCAACCTATTTCCCTCACAAACATTGTAGTTTTTCATTTAAAAAAGCATAAAAAAGGTACTGCATTCTATGCATTATATGACATCTACTGAAGCAAGGCATATAGTGACTGTTCTGTTCATTTATCTGTCCTAATCCATCAGTTCTGAAGTTTTTGAAACTCATATTTTCAAAGTCCATCAAGGCATTTCTTTCAAGCTTGGCATCCTAGTTCACCATCTTAAACACCTTACATTATTGAAGCTTTGTAACTCTATCCAGCATTTAACAGAATTATGGCCCCTGATTGACTTTGATAGCCATTATGGACAAGGCTTCCATCGGAACATAAGCATTTATTGAATGCAGTCTTGTTAAAAAGCTAAGACTACACTGCCATACTGTACCATTATATGTATTATATTATTATTTTTTCGCCCTCTGGGAAGCTGCCTTATTCTCAGCTAAGACTACACCGCTGTTACGGTTATACAATACTATATCATTGTGGGTAGCTTTTTTGTAGTGAAACATTGATGAAAAATACCCTATTGCATGTTAAAGGCTGTAATTATATTTTTTCCACTTTCAGAGAAGCTGCCTTACTGTCAGCTAAGACTACACCTCTATTCTCTGGTAAAGCGTCTATACCGACCCGTGAGCGTTATCCTGGTGTGTTTGATAAAATGGAGGAAGCAAGGCTCTCCTCGGCTTATATTGGAGGTGTGAAAGTGAGTACCTTAAACTATGCTTGCACTATGTTGTCACTGTAACTTATATTCATAAGCCTTATTCTACACTTTTAGTCCTGAGAATAACTGTCACAGGGTGAAAACAAATGTGCAACCAGACCAGCGTTCAAACTGGGACCCTTCGCTTACAGGGCGAATACTCTACTAACTGAGCTAGCTTGCTAGTTACACAAGTTTCTCCCCTATTAGTTATTAAATCTTGTACACTAGCTACATAAATATACTCTATACATAGAAGAAAAAACTATATTTAGGTCAAGTCAAATAATAATATTTATAAAAATCTATAAATTAAGTTAATAGACCTTCTGACTACTGGCTGTGATGACACTTCCACATATTATAGGAAAATGTACGTGGCAAACATATAATATGTTACGGTATTGACTATGATGACAGTCCTACACTTTATGAAATAATGATAATCTATGTGGCAAATATATTATATATTACGGCCGTCACATAGTCAATCTTTCCTAGACTTATAAATCAATATATTCATTATTTGTTCCAGATGCATCTACCTGATAATGTGGCTAGAAATACTAATAAAGTATATAAATACTAATTAATATGTTAATACTAATAAATACTAATTATTTGTTCCAGATGCATCTACCTGACAATGTGGCTAGGAATACCAATAAACTATATGAGGAAGTGCATCTACCGCCGAGTGATGCCGCACCTACAAATGTTGGTAATAACAGAGTGTCTATAGCTCAGCTAAATGATGAGGTAGGTATAACATGATTTCTTCCACATAATGTTGCTCAGATATTATTAAGCACAACCAATAAAAATCTAAATACTAAGTACAAATAAGTAAATTTAAATTAAATACTAACTAAACAAATAAGAGAAAACCTTACCAAATTTGATGTCTTACATTTTTTGTAACCAGTTGCAATAAAGTAAAAATTTATCTTGACATAACATAACTAATGACTATTAAAACAATCGCTGACGTCATATGACGGCGTGTAACTTGCATGTAACGTCAACTATAACTTTGTGGAATTGCTAAAATCTATGTTGATATAAAAGAAAGAATTAAAATTCATCCTTGCATCATTGTTAACAAGGTAAAATTTATAGAAATATATAAATTTTACAAAAAATGTGTTTGTTTTTTTAATTTACTCTTTATCATTGAGTCAACCCTCTGATAAAGAACACCTGTAAAAAATACCACTGTTGCAAAACCTGTTTTCAAAAGTCACTATTAGAAAACCTATCTTCTAAGACCATCTTTGAACACAGAACAATTACAAAACTTGTCTACAAAAACCTCCTATGAACATAGATCACTAATATGAACTATATGGGTATTTAATAAATATTAGATAACAGCTAGGCTATATTTGTAGATATAGACACGGGCCCGAGTTGCTATGCATTATCCAAGGGAGATAACAAATGCATGCAATCATTGTGAATTGTAATCTTTATACAGCACACAAGTCAATCAATCAAATTGTCATAATTTGATTCCAATTCAATAAAATCAAAGACGTACCTTGTTGTACTGTACTGTAGTATTGTAGGCCTACTGTAAGATGGTTTATTTATATTCCGAATATAGATAATTTGCAGCCTCCGTTGTTTGTCTTTCGTCCTTATCCGCTTGGAAAATCGAAGATATAACATAAGTGACAACGTATGGACCCTCCTAGTACACAAGTTTGTCCACCACAAATAATTAATGCACCAGTCAGTTGCATCCCTAGTTCCCCCGACCACAGGGATCCATGGCGGATAGCCGGGGAGACAGCCATGTTTTTACCATCCAGCTTCCCCCGCAAGGCAGGGGAAACTTAGGATTTATTCTGCGAAAACCAATAGCCTAAAGACAATATTTACCGGTAGATGTCAGGGGAAAAGAGTGAGATTTTACCATCAGCTTCCCCCCTGGCCGTAGAAGGGCTGTTGATTTTGACAACTCAAAATTCCGGAGCGCCCTTCCCCCGGGGCTGGGGTTCTGTGGATGAAACTAACTGGTACATAAGTCTTATACACACTGACAGTAACAAAATAATCTCATAAACATTGCTTTGACAAGCTATACATTGAGACATAGAATTGTTGATTTGCATTGTTCAGTAGTTGACATGGAACGAATTGTAGCCTACTTACGTTCAAGCATCTGGTATGATATGAGTGTTGATATCATTGTAAAACTACGTAAAAATGTCTATTTAAGACCAATTTCCTCGGAGATCGAGTACTGTCATGATAAATCGGCTATTTAAATGAAAATTTCACCTTTATTTTTGATGATTCTTAAAACATCTTCCATGTGTAATGGCCGCATGGATTAATCTCGCAAACGCTTGCAATGAATTGGCTAGTGACACGGTCCACGATCATGGGGAGTAGAGTGTATTTCTTACTTCCCTTTGTTTTTTAAAAATAGTTTGTTTTATTTATTAAACATTTTTTTAAAAATGATAATTAATTGAAAGAGAACGATAGGCTCAACCGTTTACAGCTTACTATTTTTTTTATATTCCAAGGACCATTCACCTCGGAAAACTGCCTGAAATTTTTGACCGGAAATAACTTTTTTTGAAAGCATTAGTACCTGCTGAGACTCAACAAAGATCCGCATGTTACTCGTATTACCGGTCTGGGTATTTTCAATACCCTGCGCTACGCGCAGGCTATTAAATACCCTATTACAAAACTTGTCTACAAAGACCACCTTAGACAAATACCACTTTTACCAGACTAGTCTACTAATAACATTTGTGAACAAAGACTACTTTAGCAAAACCTATCTGAATGGGAAAGAAGAATGTGATAAAGTGAATTTTTCTTTTGCTAAGATGAACGGCAAAGTTTACTGAGAAACAACAATTAATATTTTTAATTGGCTTACCAATTACTTTAAGAATCACTTTTACAAAATAATACATGAAACACTATATTTGCCAGGTTATTATTAAACTACTATCAAAATAGATAATGATTGTTTTTTGCAATTTTCACCAGATTGCACAGTTAGCCTTCTAAGGAAATAAAGCGTTGAATCGTATACAGTTAATAATAATTATTATATGTTTTTTTGTAATTTCCCAGATTGCACAGTTAGCCTTCTAAGGAAATAAAGCGTTGAATTGTATACAGTGAATAATAATTATTATTTGTTTTTTGTAATTTTCCCAGATTGCACAGATTGCCTTCTAAGGAAATAAAGCGTTGAATCGTATACAGTGAATAATGATTATTATTTGTTTTTTTGTTATTTCCCAGATTGCACAGATTGCCTTCAAGGGAACATAGGCGTTGAATTGTTTATAGTTAATAATAATTTTTATATTTTTTTTGTAATTTTCCCAGATTGCACAGATTGCCTTCTAAGGGAACAAAGGCGTTGAATCGTATACAGTTAATAATAATTATTATATGTTTTTTTTTTGTAATTTCCCAGATTGCACAGATTGCCTTCAAAGGAACGAAGGCGTTGAATCGTATACAGTCTGTAGTGTTTGATACGGCTTTCGGGACCAATGAGAACCTTCTGATATGTGCCCCGACTGGTGCTGGTAAAACTAACATTGCTATGTTAACTATACTACATGAAATCAAACAGCATATTTCTCAGGGTGTCATTAAAAAGGATGAATTTAAGGTACGTTTCATTTCACCTTACCTTGTATATTTCAAACAGTTTAAATACTATTAGAGGCTCACAGGGAAGACTGGGCTTGCCCAACTGTGTTGCCTCTTTAAATAAAGTCGTTATCATTATTATTATTATACCCAACAAAGCCTTAATTTACCAGTGAGTCAGCTTCTGCTGAAACATGGAAGAAATGTGAGGAGTTCCTCCGTCTGGATTTGAACCCTGCTTGACAGATAAGACGGCGATTGCATTAACCACTGAGCTACTGAGGCATATACTGTAAACAAAGAAATTATTTCCTGAGAGGTAGAAATTTGTGAAATGAAAAATTATTGGAAGAATTATGAGCTGGTTTAACCCCTTACCAAAATAGCTGATTGGATCCCTTCCTGAGAAAATAAAAGATGGCTGAAAATAGATTGATCAGTAATTAAATTAGACATTTAAATATACTGTATAGCGGGTATATTTCATGGTGTCCAATTTTCGCGTTAATTGGATCCTTTTGAATTCACTGTGTCTTGAATTCGCGCTAACGGCCTTGACCGCGAAATTAAAACCTTGTTGGTAAACATGGAAGGGGAGGTAAACGTTATATTTCATGGTGTCCAATTTTCGCGTTAATTGGATCCTTTTGATTTCACTGTGTCTTGAATTCGCGCTAACAGTCTTGACCGCGAAATTAAAACCTTGTTGGTAAACATGGAAGGGGAGGTAAATGTTAGAGTACAAGTATAATAGTCACTACTGATCTACTAAAATTACTGATGGTCTTTCGGATGATACTTCAAACCGAGGTCCCATGTATCGGTGCTATACATATGGCATGCAAAAAGAACCAGGGATGCTTTCTGAAACTAGGGCGTCTTCTGTATCATGCACTATCCCCCAAAAACTAAAAGTCTTCTGGAGGCCTCGCCCATAAAGATTATCCGGTGGTGAGGATAAAGAAACGCAAACACCCAAACATACTGATCATTAACTGCTTACATAAGAAAAATATGTAGATCTATTTACAAACAAATAATTATTTCGGCAAACATTTACACGTTCCGCAAACAAAACTGTTATTAAAATCGAACAAGTGTGATGAACGGCTTAAAATTAAAACCTTCAAACTATATAGATATGCATGCATAGATGTTAAACACCTTCTTTACAAATATCCAATTTCTAATCATATTTATATTCATAAATAAATATATTTTATACATGTCGTAGTTTATTAATTATTTACGTATTTTACTGAAGCGACACAATGTGTCGTTTTGTACGTCTTGCAAAGTAATGTGGGATTATTTCTTAAAGGTCATTGTTGCATTGACTCCCTTTGTAAAATTATGTATATTTTTGGTGATTATTTTGCGGGGTTTAGATTTCGCGCATTCAAGGTTGACCGCGAATATAGCGAAAATTATACACCCGCGAAATATACCCACTATATAGTACTAGTTTATTCTTATATGTATTGTAATATAAAAAGTACTCCATTATTTATTGTCAGATTATATATGTGGCTCCAATGAAAGCACTGGCTGCCGAGATGGTACGTAACTTTGGTAGTCGACTTGAACCTCTTGGAATCTCAGTCCGAGAATTAACGGGTGATATGTCCTTGACCAAGGCAGAAATTCTCAAAACACAGGTAAGTGGACTTCAATATACATATAGTGTAGATCTGAAGGCATTCTACAAATTAACTCTATGCCAGGCTTAGGTTACTGAAAGACTGTACAAAATATGGGTAACATCCAGAGTAGACAGGGGCCTTATTCACCAACACCGTAAGTCTTAAACTCAGACTTTATTTGGCTAAATGTTCTATTTGCTCTCATGTTGTTATAATTGTACAAATTTTGACATAAATGGCTTTACATGTTTAGTGGGTAACAACAAATAATCAGATAAAAGTTCACATGGTTAAATTTAATTGCAAATAAATGGCAGTGATTATAAATATTTACTGCCTAGATGCCTTCTAATATATTCTGTAAGATCATCAATTTTCATGGGGAATTAAATTTCCTGGTTTTACTCAACTACAAAATTTAATCCATCAAACAATAATTTTGACCCTTTTATTTTACCTGAAATGCAAACTCCAGGAATTAACGTCCCATCGAAATTGGTTTTTTACCTGAACCACACAATTTCATCCCATCAAAATTAAATTATTTTACAGTATAGGGCAAGAACATAAGACCTCCATCAGAGTCTTTCGGTTGCTATAGCTTGGCTATTTTGACTTGAGCCTGACCTTGATGCAAGAATATATTACAAGGTTCTTGCTTTGAATATATCAATTTCCGCAAGCAAATCGTGCACTATCGGTATTTCATATTTGAGTTTGTATTACATATCGAGCGTCTTTGTGATACTCCCCGATTTTGAAAACATACAATCGGTGTTGTAAACGTAGACAATGTATCGACTGTTCAATTATGCTAATCAATAGGTCAGTTTCATGTCTATGTGGCGAGCTATACTCACCTGTTCCCTATGATTGATTCATATGTTGACACCATGTATTGTTGGTATATATAGATGATGGTGACGACTCCGGAGAAATGGGATGTGGTTACACGTAAAAGTACCGGTGATGTAGCCCTTGCCCAGTTAGTGAAACTATTGATTATTGATGAGGTACATCTACTTCACGACGATAGAGGGGCGGTCATTGAAAGTTTGGTAGCTAGGACACTTAGACAGGTGGGGTGTTTTATCTTGGCCGCTAGAATAAATCTTAATGAACCATGAAATCAGGAGCTCATTATTAGCTCAACTTTAAGATGCAAAAAACTGTGCATTGGTTAAGTGTGTTGTCAAAGTCATTTTTGTCAGAAAAGAATGTCAAAGGAGTCCACATGAAACTCAATATGATTATTCACCATCACAAGGAGAGTCTGCACTGACAAGGCTGGTAACCATGTAACCTATATTTATGGAGTTATGTGCCCTTGATACTCATAGAATTTTCTCTCATTAATGAGCAAGGGAATTGTCCAGTGTGAGAAAGTCAACATCCAGCACTTGCAGGCAGTGGACTTGTTACAGAGATGTTGTTGCCATCAGTAACATTTATTTTGAGGTTAGAAGGTCAAGGTTGCAATGACCTTTATAATTGTACTGCCATTGGGACATACATATTTTACAAATATTTCTCATGCTACATTACTTGTTTGTTCTACACCAGGTGGAGACATCACAAAGTATGATCAGGATAGTTGGATTGTCTGCCACATTACCAAACTATCTGGATGTAGCAAAGTTTCTCCATGTCAACCCCTACCTTGGTCTGTTCTTCTTTGATGGAAGATTTAGACCTGTTCCATTAGGAATGACATTCATTGGTAAGTTTACAAGTTTGATTAAAGTTTGTCTTCTTTTTAGCTCACCTCTCACAAAGTAATCAGAGATCACTCTTGGGCCATCTTACAGAATTGCTTGTATAGACGCTAGAGGTCATAAGTCGGCTTAATCTGCATAATTAGAATAAAAATTTGAATGTTATTCTGTAATGACTTGGTCCCACTGAGCATTTTTCGTGTCGATGATGTATTCCCAATTTAAATAAATTACCTTCGGGAGCGACTTGTAAATGATTTCATACAGTATTATCTGTCTTCTCTAGGTATAAAATCATTGAACCGAGTACAGCAGTTACAGGATTTCAACACTGTGTGTTACGAGAAAGTCTTGTATCAAGTCAAGCGTGGATATCAAGTTATGGTATTTGTTCACGCTCGTAATGAGACCGTCAGGACGGCATCAGTACTGAGAGAACATGCCAAGAATAATGGGGACATAATGCTGTTTCTGGCAGCTCAAAGTGCCTCCTACGGCGATGCTTTAAAAAGTGTAAGTCAGCTTATTATGCTTCAGAATGCTATTTGATGAATAGTGGAAACAAATTAACCTTGGTTCATATTTGTAAAAGAATCTTAGTAGAATTTCCTTAAAAAAAAAACGAGAAAATCAAGATAATTATTTTCGGGCTGATTTCTCACCCATCTGTGCAGAGCTACAATTATTACTTGGAATATTCTAGTTATTTTTTAAGCAGTTTGTGTAAGCAGTATCCTTGTTACATCAGTACAACCTCATTTAATTGTGCTCTCAGTCTATGTCTACTTTACTTGTTAAGTTGTCTTTATATTCAACAGGTATCTAAATCTCGGAACAAGCAGATGAAGGAACTGTTTGCTGATGGTTTCAGCATTCATCATGCTGGTATGTTACGTCAGGATCGTAACTTGGTAGAGAAATACTTTGCTGCGGGACATATCAAAGTGTTAGTTTGTACAGCTACGTTAGCTTGGGGAGTGAATCTTCCTGCTCACGCTGTTGTTATCAAGGTAAGTCTACTGGCAATGCCATGGTAGCTGAATAAAGTTCTGCTAAGAGATGAAAGTTTGTATACATTCCTAAGTTTAATTGGATTTGACAAAGTGACAAGGTGAGATCTTTTTGATGGTCACTCTTAGTCTAACCACAATTGCTTGTTTTGACAATAAATTTGGTCACCATTTTGTCCTAATCTTGTGGAAGTTTGTTACAAAGATCATCTCTAAATAAGTCCAAGTTAAGATCTTTTATGCAATTATCTGGGTTCAAAAACTAGGTCATTGAGCAAAATTATAGAAACATCTTGTGTAAGCAATATTTCATTTGATCTTTGTAAAAAGCTGGTCAGAATGTTATTTCAAATGAAAGCTAAGATGAGTATGGACATAAGTCTTCTTGAATCAATGACTAGACCAAATCATAGAAAAGCCTTATGTTTCCTTTTGAGCTGTATTGTTAATATGAATATCTGACGTAACTCAATTCTATTACAGGGGACACAGATATATGATGCTAAGAAGGGGTCATTTGTTGACCTTGGTATACTAGATGTAATGCAGATATTTGGACGTGCCGGACGTCCTCAGTATGACACTTTCGGGCACGGTACCATTATCACCACACATGATAAGCTATCACATTACCTATCCTTGATGACCAGACAGAATCCTATAGAAAGTCAGTTCATAAACAGTCTCACAGATAACCTGAATGCTGAGGTAAACTTTCTTCTTTTGCTTATAATTGGGTTTAGTGCCGTTTCTCAACAATTCTTCAGTTATATACGGTGGCTGATTCACCTAACCAGTTTTATTGGACTGTATCCTAAACATCCCTTTTCTAAGATCCAACAACTTCTCCATATTAAAAAACATCCACTTTAACTTGATACACTATTTGAGATATTGTTAATCATTAAATCAATCAATGGATCAATCGAATATCAAGTTAATCCATAAGTGGATCAAATGATCACTCAAATAATTTCTCAAATAATCAACCAAACAAATGATGAATCAATCTGTTTTAGGTGGCGTTAGGTACAGTTACGAATGTAGAAGAAGCAGTGAAGTGGTTGAGTTACACATACCTGTTTGTACGACTGACGTGTAATCCACTGGTGTATGGTGTACCGTATAAAAGTGTCGAGTCAGATCCAACACTGACAGAATATAGAACTGAGCTGATCGTCAGTAAGTAGGACTGGAGCAGAGTTATCAATTATGAGCTTTTAGTAGGATAAGGATATCTTACTAGAGGGATCAGATTTGCGCATACCTGTATTGCAAGTAAATTTTTGTCTGGTTTTTGCTTGAGTTACGGACCCCTGTTGGGGACATAGGGTTTTTATACCACATCATCTACCGTTTGTTCATTCTCCTTGGTTCATCCGTTCGTCACACAATGCATTTCGTGCGTTGCAGTCTTCACATACTTTTTGGTGGAATTGCTTTAAACATTTGCAGATTACCATAAAGAATGGAATGTTTTACCTAAATTATAGCCCTTTGTAACTTTTAGTTATAAAAATAATAATGATATAATGGCTACACCCATGAAAACTATGTTTATTATTCAGTATGTGTATTTTTTGTGCTTTCTGTAGATGCTGGTAGGAAGTTAGATAAAGCTCGGATGGTAAGGTTTGATGAGAGGACCGGATATTTTGCCTCCACAGACCAGGGACGTGTTGCTAGTCATTTCTACATCAAGTATGATACCATAGAGGTAAAGTTGTTACTGTATATCTGGACAGGCATTCATAAATCTTCCTAGATATTTTCTACATTTTTTTAAGCCCCCATCCCATAGAGAAGCTGAATACACACAGATCCAGGCTCTTGGAAAATTGTCGATCCTCAAGTCCTGACTGACATATTTTGTTTCTGACTGTCAGAAAATTCTGTATTTTTCTGTTAGACAAAGATGAATGTTGACTCAGTAGGACTGATAACTTAAAAATAACTTTTCACGGAACCTGCTTATCACATCAGGCACAATCCAGGATGTGAACTGTATAGCCTCAGTGTTTGTAATTTCTGAGAATGTCCTTGGTACTCTGGGAGGTTAACATGACGGTCCTGGATCGTTTAAAACTGCTGCCCTATATCATCAACACTTGTTTTCTGATGCAACTAATGCATAAATCTACACATAGAAGATCAAGAGTAACCAAATCTAGGCCAATATCTCCAGCATACAGTCTTTTTTGGACCATTTAATACCTTGACACTTTTGCTGCATAAATTTAAAGAGTCAGGAAATTTTTTGATTGTTAGTCAATCATCAGTCAGTCTCTTAATTTGAAATGACGATCAATCGTAAATTTGACCTGATTCCAAATTCTTGTGCTGAACTTATTTGTGTAAATATTGAGCCTGATGTATGGTATGTTATATTTTACCTTTCAGGTGATCAATGAATTCTTGAAGACAGTTATGACAGAGGCTGACATATTTGCTCTGGTTTCAAAATCTCAAGAATTTGATCAGATCAAGGTAGGACTATATTTCTCTTTTAACTAAAGATAAAAGGTAAAAGTTTAAGGACTTTATGGAGTTGCCAGTACTTCTGATAAACTTGGAGTTGTGTGAGCCACAACATCACAATTTTTTAAAATAATGAAAACAATGTGAAATGGATAATAACAAATGCAAGTAAAAATTGGATAAATCATGCTAAACCCTAGATAAGTACAATTATGTTGTGTACACATAAACATTGCCATTTCTCTGTTTGATTACTTAATTTAATATATGTTATATGTAACTGTATGTGGCTTAGTGAATACAATGCTATTTCTCCAATAAAAATGTATAAAACAGTACAAAACCTATGTTATGAAATCAAATTGTATACTAGTGGTAGTCTTAAATCAACCAAAGATTTTAGGTCTTTTGATAAACAGACTATTATAAAATCTACATTTGAACATCTAGGTGAGAGATGAAGAAATGGATGAGCTAGAGACAGTGTTACACGATACGTGTGAGATGCAAGTACCAGGAGGGGTAGAGAACTCTTACGGCAAAGTCAACATTCTGTTACAGAGTTTTGTTTCCAGGCAACATTTAGAGAGTTTCTCACTCGTCTCAGATCAATCTTACGTTGCTCAGGTGATTTATTATTTTATTATCATAATTTATGCTTATTGTCGGATCATAGAGATTTATCTATTAAAAAGAAATTGTTAATCATTTTTTAAATATAGTGAAAATAACATCTTATCAGTTGTTTGATTCCTGTTTTAGAAGCTGGTTCCATTACAATACTGAAAGATAAATATGAATAAAGTTATTATAAAGTCATAATAATTGTCAAATTGTGACGTTATAATTTCAACAAGAATTTTTCCAATTTTTTCCAAATATTGTACCTGTTTCAGAGAAATTGAAACCTCTTATAAACAAAACCATTGATTTTATTTGAAAGATTTGAATGAACTATTATTTCACTCATGATTTCAAATAATTTAATTATAACTTGTGACTTTATATAATGCCCCTTGTGAAAAAATATTTGTAAACTATACACAGGTGCATGCATATTCATTATTTCTTAAATACCATGATTTATAAATAATGGTTGTGCATTATTTTCAGAATGCAGCTAGGATCATACGTTCATTGTTTGAAATTTGTCTGAAGAAAGGGTGGCCTATCATGGCTAGTCGCTTACTCAACTTGAGTAAAACCATAGACAAGCGTATTTGGGGATTTGAAAGTCCATTACGGCAGTTCTCGGTCTTATCACAAGAAATTATTTATAAATTGGAATCTAAGAATCTGAAGATGGACAAGTTAAGAGATATGGATGCTAAAGAAATTGGTAAGAATGATTCGGAGAGAAATCTCACAGACTTAAGATGACGCGTATGTGACGTTATCTCTGATATACAGACAGTTGCTTTCTCAATACCGTACTTGCTTGAGTATTACACACAGTTTTGTATTAGACGCATGTAAAAAAAAGTGGAAAACAATTCAAAGAAAAAAGTCAAAAGATGCAAAACACAGGTTTTTTTTGCCATTTTGTTTTGTGAAAAATTAGCACAGAATTTTTTTAAATTGTGAAAAAGTTAGCATGGTATTTTTTGCCAAAAACCCTTCTTGTTTTTGTTGATGTGTCTTGGTTGATAAATGTGCGGGCAATACTTAGAAGGGTACGGTACACAATCTGAATGCAGTACTGTAAAATCGTTATATTTGAGGAAAAATAATTTTGTCGATGATCTCAACTACAGAGTTAAATCTCCATGAATATTAATAATTTCTAAAGTGTATGACTTAGTGGATAAGATATCCTTGATATTGCTTCCCCAAGAAATGGTCTTTTTAACCAAAACCATGAAATGTATCCCATTGAAATTCAATGATTTTACAGTAAGTTGAGTGATATCTAAATAATATTGCCTACATGAAATATTGGGAAGATTGGCTGAGTTGATAATTTAGCCATTTATTTAGCTTGGTCTGGGTATTAATTCAAATTGGTGGCCTAATCATAGAAAATGGATATTTAGGGAATTCAATTAGTCAGACGGTTGGAACGTCTTACAGAGGGA
This sequence comes from Spisula subtruncata, assembly GCA_963678985.1. Taxonomy (NCBI): domain Eukaryota; kingdom Metazoa; phylum Mollusca; class Bivalvia; order Venerida; family Mactridae; genus Spisula; species Spisula subtruncata. The sequence continues at coordinate 25,103,074 of OY787664.1, read as the reverse complement.
CTACCCAGTGGAACTTCTCTCATGACTGTGCAAAATAGGAACCTATACATGCCAGATACAAGTATTTAGACGTCTTTGTTTTGTTGTGGCCAAGGATATAACAATCACCTGAGCTTCTGTTCCATTGCTGGAATGGATTGTTTTGGTTTTAAAAGAAATTTTGTTTAAAAATACTGTTTGATGAAAGTTTTATTACTATACTAGTTCATTGTTTATTGATGCTTCCTTCCCCATTCAAACAAACTGAGGTAGATATATGTTCATAATTTATGAAATTCTTGACCAAAATACACAAAATAAATCCAAACATTATTCTAGGTTTTTATTTCAGGTCATATGGTGCACCATATAAAGATGGGAAGTGTGATCAAGAAATGTGTACATCAATTGCCATTGGTTGATTTAGAGGCAACAATTCAACCAATCACACGCACTGTTCTCAGAGTGAGGCTTGCAATCACACCTATGTTCAAATGGGATGACAAGGTTGGTTCATGTATTAGCAGACCCAGTACCCTATAATTCAACTTGTACTGCCCCCCCCATTTCCCCATCTTTGATGAGGGGGTATATTGCTCTGCACATGTCTGTCGGTCATTTTCCAATCTGACATGGAAAAATTGTATGGCCTCACTTATGACCAGTTTCAGTAAAAAGTTACTTCCTTTGTTTTTGCTTGTGGCGGCATTTAATCAGGGGGTTTCCAGTCAATAACTTGAATTTGGAGTGACACAACTCTTTATGAAACTTTGTATGTATAGAAAGCTGGCATGGAGAGCTTACTTGGGATTGTATTTGGGGTCAGTGCGGTCAAGGTCACTGTAACTAAAATAGAAAAACGATTTTCCGGTCAATGACTTGAGTTTGGATTGACCCATCTTCATAAAACTTTTTATATAGCAAGCTTGCATGGACATCTAGCATGGGATTGTATTTGCAAGGGGTCATTGGGGTCAAGTTCAAGGGTACTATTGTTTAAAATGGAAATATGTTTTCCAGTCAATAACTTCAAGTTGGATAGACCTATCTTCATGAAACTTTGTATAGTGATATGTATTACATGAGCAAGCATGATGGTATACCCAGCACAGCAATTACCTCATTAGGTGGACATTGCACAGAAAACCTGGTTTCACAGCAGTGCCATGTCTTGTTTTTCATTATTTTTCTGAAACCTCTTTCATTATAACAGTTGGAATCTGACAGATAAGACAGTGGTTTAAGCTGATTTATTTTCCCTAGGGACCTTAAAATATCCTCACATAAGGCCAAATAGGCTAAATTTTTCAATTTCTCAAAAAAAAGCATATCCTGAAGTAAAATGCCATCAATAAAAGATACTTATCTTGAAGGCAAATACAACCGGTAATTTAAAAGAAGGAAACGCTGTAGGCAGTCTCCAATATGTTGGATAGTAGCCTAGTTTAGAGACACAAATCTAGAAAAATGAGTTCTGCAACATAGTTATTGAAGATTGAAAATGAATGATTTATGTAAAATTGTGAAGTTTTTCCCCCCTAATTCACTATGAGAAATTGCCAGTTTGACCTGAAATCATACATAGGGTTATCCTTTCTAGACATCACTGAGTCGGAGAATGTTTTGTAGAAGTTACCAAATGAAGTATTATGGTAAACATCAATATTAAAACACATCAATGATACACCACTTAAAATAAAACCAAATGTCAAGCTGAGCAAAGCCTTTATTTGCCAATCAGTGTTCTACTGACTCATGGCAGGCATATGAGTCTCTTCAGTCGGAATTTGAAACCTAGACCAAACGGCAAGCATGCTTTGTATTGAGTAATGGTAACATTTTAAACAACCCTCTGTTTTCAAGAATCATAATACTTGAATAACCCTCTGTTGCCTGTAGTTCTTTGAACTGTTCTCTTTACTGTTGACAATGAATTGTAAATATCCACCCACATTTTCATAAATCTTTCTACCCTTGGTAGTCAACAGATATAACATTATAAACAACCCTCTGTTATCAATGACTTAAGTTTTAAACAACCCTCTGTTGTCAATGACTTAAATATTAAACAACCCTCTGTTGTCAATGACTTAACTATTTAACTACCCTCTGTTGTCAATGACTTATATTTTGAACAGCCCTCTGTTGTCAATGACTTATATTTTGAACAGCCCTCTATTGTCGAGGCTTCAAGGTTTAAGAATAACTTCCTGTTGTCAATGACTAATTGTTATTTTGTCTAGTAACCCTCTCAACTGATCCTAGAAAAAAATCACAGCTTTTAACTTCTGTCATAATACCTAGCTGATACCTCACAAATCAAGTTTCAATCTGACATATGATTTTTTGTCTTTTCTGTGTGATAAATATTCCTTGTCAGGAGCACCAGAGATATGTGACCCTCGATAGATGGCGTAGCGTATGTTAGATCTCAGACAAGGTAAAAACTATGTGCCATGTCATCGTTTAAGCAGATACGTAAACTTTGCTATGAGAATGACATTCGAGTAAAATTAAATCCTGTTTTTGTGCCATTATTTTCAAAATTGCTGACACAGATGCCAAAAAAATGTAGATAAAAGTCTTTGAAAGATATTTTGATAAAAACTTATGCTGAAACATGAATAATCAGAGAATAAAAAATAACTAATATTAAAGAAACTGTTTACATTTTCTTTGAACTTACATACTTAAAATTTTTAAAACTTCTCAAGTTCTGTCTGAAGTTATTCACAAAAGGTGCTGAGTCACCGTATTCATTTTATTGTCTTACCGGTATATATTACCTAGTATTTATGAAGCGTTTGCTTATTAAAGATTTATGCAAATAAGCCATTTATATTGCGCTGTCAGTATTTTTTTCTTTTGAAAATAGTGTAGAGTTTCCTTCCAGTCTTATGATTCACACGTAATCAAAATGCAACTTTAGGAAACTACAGAGTAACATCAATAAGATATATATGTAACATATTTTCATCAAATGCGAACAAATTATTTCAGGCAATTTAAATGAGAGTAGTTTTAATTCTCTTGGGTGTAGAATTTGAATGTAAAAATACTAAATAACTACAAAATTATGATGTTTAACAAGGAAACTGGATGTTTTACCCTAGTCCTTTTTGAAATAGACTCCTTGGTTCTTGATTATTTAAGATTCCCTGTGAACAGCACCAATACACTCTTTGCATAATCCGTTAAAATCAGGAAAAATCCGAAATTATGAAAACATATACTTACAATTATAGCTGGCCTTATACGGAAATAACAGTATACGGTGAATAAACATACGAATCGCATACAGCTGAGTATAGCCGGAGACGCTTACAGACTTTGATGATTCTCACTTTAATCTGGTCAAGCTACCATTTACCTACTGCTTGATTACAAACAAGTTCATCACTAACTAGGTAGTAAACAATTAAAAACATTTCTGTGATGATGACTGGTATATGCATGGCCGAGAATCACACCAGCGACCTATTAATTCATAGTCTAGAGCATTATACGCTGCTTGACAACTATGCAAAAAAAAATTGTGTAACATTATATCGAGGGTGCCAAACCAAAACCCGGTAACTCAATTTTAGCGTGAAAACTTTTATTGCAGCATCCCCATATACTTGACGTCCGGCGCATTTCTGTCTTGTTGCCATTTAAATAGCCCATCTGCTACTTATATGGCGACAAGACAGAAATGCGCGGGACGTCTAGTAGATGCAGATGTTGCAAAAAAATTGCAAAATTGAGTTACTGGGTTTTGGTTTTGCACCGTCGATATGGTCTTATGACCTTATAATTCAGTATTTATTCTCTTTTTTTTTCAAAAACAAAAATTCATCACATATTAAATGCAGTTATTGTGTATATGCACAACTGTATTTATATTGTTGAAATATCAACATTGTTATCAGTCATAACTTTATGTTAAATATGTAAGTACATATATTGCAACAACATGTATATCAGGAATAAAAGGTAAATAAAAAACATTATATGGTCTTGTATTTTATATTACAGGTACATGGTACGTCGGCAGAATCATTCTGGATTTGGGTCGAGGATCCGGACAATAATCATATATATCATTCAGAGTATTTCTTACTGCATAAAAAACAGGTAAAGTCAAACGTCATTTTAAATACTCTGTAAGTCCCGTCTAAAATTTTGAAAGTAGACTTTAAATTGTTCTTTAATTTTCTTTAGAATCTCTACAATTGTTTTACGATGTGAACATATTCCTGGATTAGAATGAGAAGGTTGTAAGCACAAATCAATATTTTGAGAAAACAAGAAAAAATTTGCCTGAAATTGCCTGAAACATGACGGGTCCAATTTTCATGAAATTAAGCTCATAAGAAGCATCTATGATTCAGATTTCAGATGTTTATCAGTCTTATAAGTTTGTAAGTAGTAGTTACGACCTTCTCATTCTAAGCCAGTGATATCTTTAAGTGGATGGTATTATTTCTTCTATTATACTTGCCGCCATGTTTCTAAAACTCCTTTATATACATTGGTGTAACCGTTCCTTTAAAGCTTAGCAACTATAATCTAATTTTCAAAATCTCTAACTCCATAATGAATGCTGTAATAAGATGTAATAAGATGCTATAATTCACCAGGGACCATTAAATAAGATAGATGCCATACAAGCGTCCCAGAATTCACCATTTACTGGGAAGTTAATAAAATTGAAAATTAACTACAGTAATAGATTTATCTCATTTAGCTTCTACCAGTAGGTAATCAAGCTTATAATGGTGTATGTATTGATAAAACTGCATGTGTTTTTACGCCATGGTTACAACTGCATAATTTTTCCTCCCTTTCTGTTCTAACTACCGTTCCCGAAAATTTTAAAATCCACTGACTGTGTTAACTTAAATTGTTCTTAAATTCCAAATGATGATCAGTGTTGAATCATGGACACTGAGGTATCTATAATAGATCTTGGTATTAATTCTACTTTGTTGACCAATTGGTTAGTTAATCAAGATCCAGTTTGAATATGGTTCTACGAGATTGTGTGATACAGGACCATTTTGGTACTCTCGTTTTCATACCCCCCCTCACTTATTTATAAGTGGGGGGCATATACCATTGGTGCTGTCCGTCTGTACGTACGCAATTCAATTCTTGCTTGTTAAACTCCTCACAAATTGTGGGGTGGAATTTCTTCAAACTTTCACAGACTAACAACCTTGTGTAAAGTTAACCCTAAAGGATGGGATTTTTGCTGCGGCAATTTTTACTAGAGTTATGGCCCTTTGTAACTATACTTTTACTATAGACCCCAAAGGGGGCACCCGTGTTGATTGACACATTACTAGTTTAACCTATGTTCTAAACAGAGCTGCATGCATTCATTGTGTTAATACGGTATATTTCACTGTTTCAGATGTACAGTAAAGAAGTACCTACATTAGTATTCACTATACCAATATTTGAACCCCTGCCATCACAGTATTATGTGAAAGCTATATCAGATCGATGGTTAGGATGTGAATCTATGTGTGCCATATCCTTCCAACATCTCATCTTACCCGAACGTCATCCACCACATACAGGTATGTAATATAGGAGGGTGTTAGTTTGTAGTTGTAGCTCAGCATTTTTCACCTGCTTTGTAAAGTGCCCATAAAAGGTACTTTCCTAATCAGGAATAATGACCATTTTTCCTAATTTACAAGTAAAAATTTAGAAAATAAGCGTGGTATCCGATACTTACCCAAAATGGCAAGAAAAAATGCTGTAGCTGTTGCCCAATGAGTGTGAGTTCTTAAGTTCTTGAGTGTCAGTCTTAAGACCAAATTAATTTTATTTTTTAGTTAACATTAAAGTTTGAAAATTTTGTTCTTAGGAGATGGGAATGGAAAAATAGAAATTTAAAGAGGGTCTAAAGAAGCTCTTGCTATTAATGAATTCCCTGCTCTAGACAGAAAATGAAAAATAATCTGAAAACCTAAAAATAAAAAAAAATGTGGCTCAAGCCTGTGTCACATCAGTTTCACAATTATTTGATCAAATGATTTATTACTCCCGAAAAAAAGTCAGGTCTCAAGACAAACTGTCAGACAGACATCCAGGCAGATTTCAAATTTCTCAAGGTTGCTTGTTGCGCAATGCTAATATACAGCTTCAGTCCCATGTGTCATATGAAATTGAATATAGTAGTGCCTTATCAACAAATCACTAGCAATATGCAGAAAAATAGACCACATGTTTAGAATTTTGTTTATGGCTTTGGTGTTCATCTTGGGGCATGAATATTTCATACGGCTAGCTGTTCATGGGACACTCTCGATCAACAGCATATTCTCCTCATTCATCAACATTTCCTTCACCTGATTCTTAATGAGTCTGGGAACTTGACCAACCTCTGATTTATGAGTATGCTTTAGGAAAGTCTTAGGGCAATCAGAAGAAACACCAACAATTTTCCCTTAAGGTGCCCCAAAAAGTGATGTTAGACTAGAGTCACTGTCAGCCTGACCATTTGACCTAATCTTTTGTGACAGTTCACATATCTTACCCAACAAGAGTCAGATCACTACCGCTTCTTTGGTGTGGCATTTAGATTGGTGGTCAGTTGGGGATTTGTCAGCAACATTGTAAGAGATGTTGCCTGACCTGTCTATAAGTTTGACATGTTTCCCAGAGAGGGTTATTTGTACAGAATGGATTTAAGCCAGTCCTGGTTTACCTTTGGTACGAAGTGTGTCTAGTTGTATGACACCTTTTCCCGCCAAATAATGTTACCCCAATAATTTCTTACCCGCTTTAGTTTCTGTGTTACTTACCTTGCAAATAGCTTGATACTGAAATGGTAAAAATCAACATAGTACTATTTGAAATGTTTTAATTATTATTAATAATCTTAATGCATGTATATAGTACCTTGATACTTAAATCTAAATCTTAAAGTTCTGTTCAAATTTAAATTCTCTAACAACTACAGTTTTGGTGAATGGATCTGCATTATTGATTATAAGCCAGTTAATGAACTCCTGCAAGCTGTATTTAATTGTCGCCTCAATCATTTAGTTTTAAATACTTATAAAGAATTTAAATATGTACGTAAATTTAAGATTTCTGCAAGAGCTTGGATAAAACTGTTACCCAGTGGTACCCTATTAACTAGGACAAGTCTCATGTATTTTGATGCAATTAGCAACTCTGCACCAACTTTTTATTATTGAGATGTTTGCAATCGCACAACTCATTAACCAGGTTACATTTAGTTTTCGGAATTTAAGATTGTAATTCTTTAGTTTGAATTAATTGAATCATGTAGTTTTTTATGCTTTCCTTTACAACTAATTTGGAGGTTAAAGAGATCTACCCTTATTTTGACATTTTGTTGAAAAATTGTCAATGTGAGCCCACATGTGGTACAATAGTATGCATAAAGAAATTTAACCTGCATTCATTGATAATGGCTCTTTTAATTGTCAGTTTATGTATTTATTCCTCAATATCAACACTGACAAGTGATGCAGTTGGTTTTTCTCCAAAGATTGAGACGTAAAACAGCATGCAGAGATCTAAAACCCTGCACCCGCTGTGATCTTTCTTGCTTTACTCGTAATTTTTCTAAATTCTTTTTATCTTGTCAAGGTGACTTTGAAAAATTAATTCAAATTTATTGTCTTTGATTATCGCACCATTTTAATTGAGATTATTTTTCAAGTTTTTTTTACAAACTTGTCAATTACGCCATCTCTGAAGAAATAAAATTAAAGAAAGAAAATTTAATATTAGGATGATCATGATTATTTTTTGCGATCGCCATGGAAATTTCAGAAGTTGAAAATTATCCTGTCTCCAAAATGACTCCTAGAACAAATACATTGATATGGGAAGAAAATTACGAACATGGAAATATGATTTTTGTGCTAATATGATGAGACGTAATGATGATAGTTACTGTAAAATGTGCAAAGTAACTTGGCGCTATTTGCATGTTGCCGAGTTTGTTGCAATATTTCTGTCTACTGCGCGCTGTTAGCGCCGATGAAGAATATCATTTATTCATGACTTCAGTTTAGAGCTGTTAACTGGTTTCTTATTTGATCGTTTTAAAGACGAGTTTTCAAATATTAACACAAGAGAACATATGACAGTTTTAATTGAAGCTTGGAGATGGAAGCTGTCATTCACTTCCTGTTATGTTGTCACGGTAACACTTTCTATAAGACAATGGTGATACTGGTAGGCATGCAAGCAACAGATATACTGTATGAGCAAATATTTTCCTGGTAAATTATTTTACCCAATTTTTTATTTTAAGACTTCAGCGTGTAGAAATATTTTGTGATTTTAAAATTTCTTGGTTTAGCATCCTATGTTGAAAAAAATTACGCTAGATGAAAATTGGCAAATTTAGTAATTTCCTAAAAATTGTAAATGTTTTCATACCGTTAACTTCGCCACTTATACAGTTCTGGTAATGTAAAGAGGTGTTGATGGAGTGATATAGAAAATGTCTGTGAGAGAAAGTGGCTGATACATTTATAAATGAAGACAGCATTGCATGTTTATCCTGAGGCATTATTTTAAATGTTTCAATTGTTCCCTACTGGTTTGGAGGAGATGTTACATTTTGAGATGCATGTGTACTTGCTCTTAGAGAAATAGCTGTATAAACACATGAAATATGTTCTAAACAGTCAGATATGGTGAAGTTTTGCAGAGAAATCAGAGAATCATTGCTTTAATCTTGCTGTCAGAGCCGTGTCTCAATCTTGCTCTCAGATCAGTGTCTAAATCTTGCTGTCAGAGCTGTGGCTTAATCTTGCTGCCAGAGCCGTGCCTAAATCTTGCTGTCAGAGCCGTGCCTAAATCTTGCTGTCAGAGCCAGGCCTTAATCTTGCTGCCAGAGCTGTACCTAAATCTTGCTGCCAGAGCCGTGCCTAAATCTTGCTGCCAGAGCTGTACCTAAATCTTGCTGTCAGAGTCATGCCTAAATCTTGCTGTCAGAGTCATGCCTTAATCTTGCTGTCAGAGCCATGCCTAAATCTTGCTGTCAGAGCCATGCCTAAATCTTGCTGTCAGAGTCATGCCTAAATCTTGCTGTCAGAGCCATGCCTAAATCTTGCTGTCAGAGCCATGCCTAAATCTTGCTGTCAGAGCCATGCCTAAATCTTGCTGTCAGAGTCATGCCTAAATCTTGCTGTCAGAGTCATGCCTAAATCTTGCTGTCAGAGTCATGCCTAAATCTTGCTGTCAGAGCCATGCCTAAATCTTGCTGTCAGAGTCATGCCTAAATCTTGCTGTCAGAGCCATGCCTAAATCTTGCTGTCAGAGCCATGCCTAAATCTTGCTGTCAGAGCCATGCCTAAATCTTGCTGTCAGAGTCATGCCTAAATCTTGCTGTCAGAGCAGTATCTAAACTGTACTGTTATGCGCCAGGGGTTCTAAACAATTTACGCGCTGGTAGCGTGACTCTCTATATGTACTCAAATGGCCTAATGGTAGCGTGGCTAAATATCAAGCACTATAGTACCAAGACTATATGCACTCTCAACTAATACAGTGACTGTGTGCGTGCTTTACTGACTAATTATAACACTGGTAGAGTGACTCTATATGAACACCTGACTTTAAAACGCCTTGCGTTTCAAAACCCGGATATCTATATCTGAGCAGGATTTAAGTAGTCTGGTTAGTTGTATAAAAATGTTACTATGTGTGTGAAATGTAAGCATATGTATAGATCTCAGCACATCTATAGACTCCAGGCCAACCAGTACTTGTCTTTACAGCAATAGATCTCGGCACATCTGTAAACGCCAGGCCAACCAGTATTTCTCTGTACAGCCGCAGATCTCAGCACATCTATAAACTCCAGGCCAACCAGTACTTCTTGAGCTGTCTGTCAGGTCTCAGGATGTCTTGTACTTGCACAGGAACTCAGCATCAGCTCACAGGAACTCAGCAACAGCTCATCAGTAGATCTCAGCTCATATGCATGTGTGTGTGTACATGTGTGTGTGTACCTGCTCAGATGGGGGGGGGGGGTCTCCACGGGACAGTTAAAGATAAGATGGTTTAACAAGAATGACTGAATTTAATATTCACTTAACAAGAATAATCATACATAGAACAAGTCTAGATTTCAATGTAACTTTGAGCGCTTTGATTACTCAAGCAAAATTTAGTGATTTTTGACCTAAAGTCTATCAAGCGGACTCAAAAGTATAAATACTCACAAAAATCACCAAAGTACTTATTTCAGCTAAAAAATCGCTAAAGACTCAATAAAAGGTAAAAATACTGTCATTTATCAACTCAGACGTGAAATTCTACATAAAAATGTCTAAAAATAATTAAATAGAGTTTTGCCTTGAAAAAATTCTAAAGTGTGGAGACCTCGAATGACGGGAGCCTCGCCTTATATACCAGACAGCTTGCGCACAAAATTCTGTGGCACACAAAATGTGTACCACAAAATTTTGTGCGCAGTACACAAAATTCTGTGGTACGTACCACAAAATTTTGTGCGCAAATCCCGAATCTGATTGGTCGAGAGCTGCACACATAAAAAATTTGCGTACTGGCAACCATAGAACACCTTCCAAAATCTACAATCAACCACAAAAACACATTAAGACATCATACAATCGGTCTAAATCAATGCAATAAAATTAAGTATAGGGGCCTCTGTATCAAAACACCTTCAGCAGCGGCCGTGGTATACAGGTTTTGCGATATTTCAACATTTAGGGGTGTCCGACAGTTGCTACGGAGAACAACTTACATGCGCACCGTTTCCGGTTGCTGAAATTGACGCCAAGGACGAGCGAAAAATCGCTAAAATGCAGGTAAATATCTAACTATGTGATGAGAGTACTTGATCTTCAAGGAATAACATCATTTATACGTGTATTGATCGTTAAGATACGACGACGGCAGCCTCCGTTGCCGAGCTTTCTACACGAAAGTATGTGCACCCAAACCACTTCGTACCCAAAGGTTCGTCCCTAACTTTATGTCAACAAATTGAACAATGTTTGTAAATTATACATGAGCGTTAATAGGAAGACATGTGGTCGGTCAAACCTGGGGCACCACAGTACTGCTAGAGCACAGTCTAAAATCTTGCTGCTAGATCAGTTTTAGGTCACATGATTTTTGTCCGAGCTATGGCCCATTGAAGGACACAATTTTTTGTGTCAAAAACATTTATTTGATAATTAATTTCTATTTCAGAGTTGTTAGATCTACAGCCGTTACCTGTCACAGCACTGATGAACCCTATGCTGGAAATGTTATATAGATTCAGTCATTTTAACCCTATCCAGACACAGCTGTTTCATGTACTCTATCATTCCGAACATAATGTACTACTAGGTGCTCCCACTGGGTCCGGTAAAACTATCGCTGCTGAACTTGCCATATTCAAATTGTTCCGTGATCGACCTAAAGATAAGGTTAGTTCTTGTTGTTTTAGCTGGTTATGATAACTTTATTGGTAGAACCTCTATTTATCACAAGCTTAGAATGAAAAGGTTGTAAGTACAAAATGTATATTTTGAGAAAACGAGAAAAAAACAGTAAGAAATGGTAAAACAAGCTGTTTCAACTTCAGTTTGGTCAACATGACAAGTCCTGATTTTCATGAAAATAGACTCATAGGCTCAGTTTACCAATTAGGTGTTCTCCACAGAAAATAAAGACGTTATTAGTCCGAACCCAAGGGGCCTATTGGTTTACAGGGTACTGTTTTATCAAACCATTTACGCTAATCCTAAACTTACGGTCAAATTTAAATTCTTTATAACACTTTAAAATCTGTAAAGTGAGGTAAATGGAGCTGCAGTACTAATAAAGATTCAGCTAATAAACTCCTACAAACAATGTCAGGTCCCAGTTTGTGGTTGTTAACGAATTATATAGAATTCAAATTTGAACGTAAGTTTACGATTTCTGTAAGTGCTTTGATAAAACAGTGCTCTGGTGAGTAGAAATTAGAGTGAAAGCGAAAAAAATTTTTGGTTATTTTAACATGCTTGCCCGATACTTTTTGTCTTTTTCTTCTTTGTTACTTAAGTAAGATATCAAATCAACTGCCTGCTTTTGAAGATTAACTGGCTTCATGAAAGCAGCCTTGCGGGCAACCCTCAATATACCCGTGTAATAAGGTGTACACCTTCTTCATGTTTTGATTATTTCAGGCAGTCTATATAGCACCATTGAAAGCTCTTGTACGAGAAAGAATCGAAGACTGGAAGATTAGAATTGAGGAAAAACTTGGAAAAAAGTAAGATTTAGCTTATAGATGTCTTTAAGGATTGCAGCAAATTGAGGTACACATTGGTAGAACATAGGATTTTAATCATTTAGGTTAATTATCTGTTTAGAACTTTAGAAACACATTGGCAAAAAGTTAGATTTAAGTTAATAATCTGTTTAGGACAATGTCTGCAGCAAATTGAGGAAAATCTGGGCATGAAGTACAATTAAGTTTAATTATGTCTCTAGGTAAAATCTGGCAGATTTAACTTAATTAGGTGTTTAGACACAGATTGGCAAAAAGTAAGATTTTACTGTAAAATCCATTTAGGAAAACTTGGCAAAAAGTAAGATATAAGTTGATTATGCACTTTAGACAATGCGTACAGTAAATTGAGTAAAAACTTGGTAAAAAGAACAATTTAGGATAATAACATGTTTAGGACAATTACATACAGGGTTTTGGTGAAAAACTTGGCAAAAAGTAAAATCTAGGTTTACTATGTCTTAAGGACAATTAGGAGCTAGGAAAGTTTGGTAAACTGTTAGATTAAGTCTAATTTTGTCTTCAGGAAAACTTGGTAAATAAGTAGATTTAAGATAATTATGTAATTAGGACTATGCAAGCAGCAGTATGTGGCTCTGATTACAAAAGGAGAAGTATAGCACAGCTCAATTATAACACCGTAAAATATTCACCATAGATTATATAACGTTGATGTTCTGATGTTTGCTAGATTGCATGTAATTCCAGAAAACGGTCTAATTACTGCGGTTCATCTGAGGGAAGCCTTAGCAATGTGGTGTATAATTTATCTCAGTAAAATTGATGAGCAAAAACATCGTGTTTCCGTGCTTGGAGATATTTAGTTCATTTTCAAACATCTCATTCTTGTGTCATTTTCAAATTTTCATCTCAGAATTTGTGAAAACTTGCAAGTTTGTGATTACAAAATATCTTTGCTGTTTTTGTGACCTAGTAAATAGACTGTTTAGGATATTGCATGGGCGTATGTTAACTTATGAGTCAAGGTATTATCCTTTGCATACAATTCGATATATAGGAGTTTCCAGATGCCTGGATACCAAAAAAGAAGCTTTTGATCATGTGTATGAAAGGATTTGATCCTGAATTTGAACTTGTTTTGTACGTTTTATGTGATTGCCCTTTTAATGATTTTGAACCATGTTATAGATTGAAAACATTTCTGAAATGCTTTTTTGTGTTTCCCACCCTAGCAGAGATAAATTGGTTTTCTTGGGTGTATGTGTGCTCTACACCAGCACATTAAAGAGCCAAGGAGTCACTTTGGAAAGAGTTAGGGTAATACACCTAGATTTCTTGTATCACACAACTTTCTCTTTCATCGAAGTTAGAAGTCATTGGACAAACTGGCTCTGAAAAAAACCCACAAAAATAGACAACACACCTACCATGCCAAACTGGCACAGACCCCCCCCCCCCCAACAAAAATAGACCACACACTAACCATGCCAAACTGGCACAGAATAAAGCTTTTGAACTCATACTTGCCACTGTCAAACATAAACAGACAACATTGTATTTGTTTTATTGCAGGGTTGTTGAATTAACTGGTGATGTGACACCAGACATGCGAGCTATAGCGAGGGCTGATCTAATTGTAACCACACCAGAGAAGTGGGATGGTGTTTCTAGAAGTTGGCAGACCAGAAATTATGTGAAAGCTGTATCATTGATTGTCATTGATGAGATACATTTACTAGGTACCAAACACTTGCTTATTTCCTGATAATCATTTCACTTTTGAATAATTATAAGTAGTTTCTGAAAGGCCGTTTTTGACTTTTTGAAGGTACTCAATTGAATTAGACCAAAAGGTCACTACACATCCCAGTCATGTAAATCAATTTTGGCGTCTTAGTTAAAATTAAACTCTGCAATCTTGTGTTTGAGGCAAGTTTTCCCAGGACTGGTCAGTGTGTTGTGGTCTAATTTCATTTCAAATTCTTGTTTTTAAAAACAATTCATAAAATGGACAGCGAAAGTTCACTGCAAAAACATTTAAGTCAAGAAAACATTTTGTTGTAAGTCATAAGTTTCACTTTCACTCATTTTTACTATATTCAAAATATTTATTGTATGTATTACCCTGATGAAGGCTTTAGTGTGAAGATGAAACGTCAGTGAAATAAATGGATTACCATATCCTTTGTTGTAATTGTTAGTTCCGCATATATTGATTTATCGTATTCAAAATATTGATATGTTTGAAATTCTCACTCTAGGAAATGATCGTGGACCGGTGTTAGAGGTGATTGTGTCAAGGACAAACTTTATCTCCTCCCATACGGAGAGGAAAGTGCGAGTGGTTGGTCTATCTACTGCCCTGGCTAATGCTAGAGATCTTGCTGACTGGCTAGGTATTACTCAGGTAATAAGTTAAAAAAAGTTACCAATTTTCAAGGCTGTTTTCAGCTGTTTAGTCACTGAACCATCCTTTGACATTTAAACTTCCCCTGGTCATTGGGCTACCAATTTACACCTTGGTGGAATGTATTCTTTGCTTATTTTTGTTCAGAGAAATTCACCAATGGCCCAGATGAGTGTTAAAGCTGGGACCTCTCAATTTGAAAGTGTGGGTATTACTCTAGGCCACCGCTCTTGAATAATAACTTCAGCTACTATGATATCAGAAGTTTTTTAATTATTTTCACTTTATTTGCAAAAATCTACCTGTGCCTTATTCAAACATTTTTTAGGGGTTGTTATTTCTGGCCTTAGAGTAAGGGTTCAGAGTAACTCTTGTACTGCAATGGTATTAGTGATTTGTGTGGATTTAAATATTGATCATTTGTTTGTCTCAATTTCTTCTCTGAACAGACCACAGATTCAGTGACTGGAAATATAATTGTCTGACCGCAGGAACAAACCCTGTTCTTCCTGCACTATCAGCGCTTTGATTTTTAAAGAGTTTCCAATTTCAAATTATCAATGGAGTTTCTTGTAGATGTCTATCAAACAATACAGAGTACACTGTTGTATTGTTAATTGGTTTTTAATTGTCTGTCATTTTGTGTGTTGACAGGTTGGATTATACAACTTCCGACCATCTGTCCGACCTGTACCTCTGGAGGTGCATATACAAGGATTCCCTGGTCAACATTATTGTCCTAGAATGGCAACAATGAACAAACCAACATTTCAAGGTAAATATGTACATATTTAGGTTAATAGTTTAGCTCACTTGCTTTGCTTATGAGGAAGCTCTTGTGATGGTGAGCTCAGTATCTTAATTATTTGACTAAATACTGTTAGTATCCCTATTTGGGGGTAGGGTCTCTAATGACTCCTCCTTCAAAGCTGGAGGTCATTGGCCATTGATTAGGCAGGGATAAAACCCAATGACCATACACTATGCTCTCAGTCAAATGCAAAAACCTCCAACTAAAGTACTAGGACGAACTGCCTCCCCAAAATAGTTCAACAATTAAGAAAGCTGGTGCTCTAACAGTCAATCAATTGATATTATGTCTGGCCTCTTTTATTATAGTGATAGTTTCCCTAGCACAATGATGAAGTTCATGTGCTAAAAACCTTAGGACATATAATTATTTTGAGGATTAATCACATTTAAGGATATTTTCAATTTGTTTGCTTTTAAATATAAACCCTGTACATACTGATACTAATATCCTTGGCACGAAATTGATAATATCCAAACTATGGAGGAGCGTTATTTAATGTAATGGTTAAAAAATACCTGCACTTGTCACGCAACCTAGTGGGAAACTTCTAACATTTCTGTAGACCTGATTATAAGGCGAATTTGGAAATACAGTTTTCAAATTGTTTATAGTTGGGTATTTTGGGAATTATTTTGAATTATTATAGTTTCATTGCAAAATTAGCAAGGTTGGATATTTATTGTATGATAAATATAAATTATATATATTTAATCTTTTTTGCTGTTTTCTGTCTGACAGATTAATTTGTGTTTATAAATAGCAAATATCCCTCCTTATTCCAGAGAAATTGTCACGAAAACTTCATATTTTAAGTTTATATTAGAATATTAGAAATGAAATTTCATAAACATAAAATTATGATTGGGGTTGGGTATAAAAATATTTGTTATTGCAGATATGTTTATTATAGTTTCAGTCTGTGTGTAATATAATTTTAGTGTGTGTTTGAGGGCATTATAAAAATGTTAAAGAAGATGAACCACAATTTCAAAGAGGTTTTTAAATAATGGAGCAAGCATAAATATGATAGAGAGCAATGTCAGTTCAAGGTTTGCTGGATTGCCTGGTGTCAGTATAGTGTGACTAGGTATGGTCTCAATTTGAAGAAAATGGACTGTGGACCAACCAGTGTGATTTGAAACAAAAAATGAATATTTACGGCCTTGTTCTCTTTATATATACATTGTGGGAACTGAACTACAGTTTCTTTGCCAAAGCTTCATTTTTCTGCAACTTGACTCACATCTCCTTTAGAGACTTTGGATGAAATGACAGGGTTTCTGTTCCGTGTTAACATATTGAGGGCTCAGTGCAAAACTATGGTACATGCCCCTGTATATTGACACAGTTACCATAGTTTTCTAGCCCTCGATATGCTGGTAGCAGGAAACATCAGAAAAATGTCCAACCTTTCACATTTCAGTTGGTTTGATATAGGAGTCTCAATCTATTTGAGAACCACCATAATGTCTCTATGAGCTAAGCAAAAACTAAAAATTTGTTTGACCAGGTTGTATAGATATCCTTGTTGCGTCAAACTGTATTTGAGATATCTTTGTTGCGTCGAATGGACAAATTGTGTATGAGAAAAATGTTGTCCACAGACTTTTCTTTGAACCCTCATTCCATTTGTGTCTAATATATAGATGCGTGCAATATATGGGTGAATACGGTAACAAGCTGTGATATAGTATCATTATGTGTCTCTCCTAATATGCATTATGCACGGATTTCCGAGAATAAAACGCAATTTGTTCTTTGAAATAACTCTGTGATATTTTATGGAATATTCATTGCAATACTAACAAATTCAATAATAATTTTTTACCGCCCTTTTAATGCTATCTATTTTCATAACAATGCCAACCTTCGTGACGTCTGCCATTATAGCAGTATTTCATGATTTATTAACTCCCAAGTATAGCCATCCCTTATCAGATTTTGATATATGGTTTTTCTGTTGAGCGTGAGTGATTTTTTTCTGATATTAAATTATTGTAACAGCAGACGTAGACCAGAGTTCGTAATTGCCATTAATCATTACATAAATAGATCCAGAATCAGTGGGGGAACAACCTGACCATGAACTTGTTCTACTTAAAACAAGTATCTGCTTGTTATGGAATAAAATATGACTTGAAATTACCACTAGGATCAGTATTGGTCTATCCTTAGGGATAATAACGTGACCATGTGTTCATACCATACAACAAGTACTTCCTTATAATGAGATAATATGTGACCTTGACATTGTAAGCAAATAAGTTTTATTTGTCTCATAGCAGTGCAGTGACCTTGATGTTTGCAGGTTGAATCAGTATCTGTCTTACATTAGAGCATTGACCTTGACCTTGCAGATAAATTATTATTTGTCTTATAAAGGAACACTGACTTTGACCTTTGAAGGTAGAATCAGTATCTGTCTTATGGGAGTACAGTGACCTTGACCTTTGCCGGTCGAATGAGTATTTGTCTTTGAAAGGAACAATGACCTTGCAGGTTGAATTCTTATTTGTATCTTATAACAATACAGTGGCCTTGACCTTCTAAGGTTGAATCAGTATTTGTTTTTATAAAGGAACAGTGACCTTGACCTTTTCAGGTTGAATAGTTTATGACTGGGAAATTTGGTCTTGAAGCTATGGCTTGATGCTAGATAGTATTGTTATGTACAAATGTTGATATTATTCTAGCATCATGTCTTGGAGAATTCCAACAGCTCTAACTATACTATTTTAATAATGCATTTCTTTCTGTTTTTTTTTGTTCTTTCAACACATGTTGTTGCAAAAATGTTAAGCAATTTTGTGTAGCCCTACCTTGTCACCAAAGTATGGTATTTTATTTTTATGCTATAAATATGGATTGTCATGGCAACTGAAAGGAGAAATCTCTTCTGAAATAATTTATCAGGATTTTCAAAACAAAATTCTGAGTATTATGCCTTAGGTGACCCTGAATGGGGATTATATGATTGGAGTTTATTGGTATCATGATGCCACAGTTACCTGGGGGACAAATATTCTCAAAATGATACCGTAGAAGTTTTAATAACCAGGTGTCGGAACTCAAAATATTTAATAGACATTGTAGTCTGCTTTAAAGGAAAAGGCTAGCATTGACTTAATTCTCTTTTGGTGGTCTTGATATGAAAATTTCTTTGAAACGAACAAATTGCATTTTTGTGTGTCACATAAAGTAACATTAAAAAGAAGAGCAATGCTTTCAGTCAGTGGCAAAATTTGTTTATACTTCTCACGTGTCAGGTGTTTTTTTGTTTTGTTTTCCAATTAAGCACATTTAAAAATATATATGATTACCGAACGCTACCTTTATTTGCCAGTCAACTTTCAATTGAGTGCCTCCACACATATTTGAACCTAAATAGCCAGATTAAATAGACAACAAGCATGCTTAAACCACTGAACTACTTAGACCTTTTAAAAACTGTGTGCCCCTAGGGAATTTTGTCCCATGTGTGAGTTTTATACTCATAAATATTGAAGATCTCCAAGAGAACTCAACTATTTGATTATGAAACACATTCTTATTACTTATATTAATCATTCTCGACACCACTACCCTAGTAAGTATCAATCACCATGAGGGCATGAAATAATGGTTAGAACTTGACGTGATAAAAAATGATATGTAGTTGACATTCTTATATACTAAATTAGCAATGTCTGGGAAATATCGTGCCACCAGGGATTGGTCGAGTTCATGCGTATGAGTGATAGGTAATGAAGAACTTGTCATTGCTTCATACTTTATTTCTTTCATTTATTTGGGTCGGAGAACTGTCATTGCTTAATACTTTATTGCTTTCATTTATTTGGGTTCATTACTAAAAATGGTACTTCTGTGTGGTTCATCCACAGACTTTAAGCTGTCACAATCAGAATTGCTCTGTAGAATTTATTGATCAAATGTTAATTTTATGGCTAGCAGCTGAATTTGAATATTTCCTGTGTCTTTTGTCGACATCTCCTAACTACACTTGCTATCTTGTTTCCTGTTGAGTTTTATCTTATTTCACATATTCTTAGTTGAAATGAAAACTGATACTTTGATTCGTCATCATAATCTTAGATTTGAATTTTATACTTCTTGACATCTCCATTGCATGTGTGTGGCATCTTGTTTCCTGTCGAGTTCTTTCTTATTTAAAATATTCTTAGTTCAAATGAAACTGATATTTCTTTAGATTGGAATTTTATACTTCTCGAAATCTCCCTTGCATGTGGCATCTTGCTTCCTGTTGAGTTTTATCCTATTTCAAATGTTCTTAGTTCATATGAAAAGTGATACTCATTTAGATTGAAACTTGATATATTTTCTTGAGACCTTCGGTGTGTGTATGCCACTATGTATTTTCTTTGTATGTTTATCTGATTTCAAATATTCTAGATCTAAGTGAAAACTAATACTTCTTAAGAAATTGTTATCCTATTTTTTCTTTAATCATAATTTGTGATATTGGTCTCACTAAATTGTCTTTTATAACTATATAGTGTGTTTCAGTGTGATGAGTATCCATGTGTTATATATTAGCAATACGATATATATATATGTCATTTTCGAATGGCACCGTTGATATATTTTCCATACGTCAGTCGCGTATCAAGTTTCCCACAGTGTGATTTATTGCCTTATAAGGAGATATTGCAATTTTGTTGACACTGTCAGTCAGTGAGCACTGCCTTTTCTTGAAGCCTGTTGACTGTGATTCCCCATGAGGGGTCACATATTTATCATCGTCATGGATACCAAATTCTAATAAAAATCTTCTTCTATGAAAATGTGATGAGAATATAAAATACCTTCAGATATCACTCTGAGAACAGTCTTCAGCTAATTTTGGTTTTTCAAGGTTTTGCAAACATAAATTCTCAGTCTTATAGAAACAAAAGTTTGGTTGGTATATATGTTGTTGCACACGCTAATTTCTAATAAAAATGAAGACATTATAAGAAAAAAACACTTCAGCACTTCACTAACTTCGGTCTTTTAAGGTTTCACAAACATAAATTCTTATGGTCGGACAGACAAACTTGAAGTGGTCTGTATTATTTGTCTGGCTAGAATTTATTGTGTCTGATGCCTTAATGGCATTGTGGCAAGTCCATTGGATAATTACTAGTTCTGATGTTTTTTTTGTTTTACAAATTGATATTAAACTCATGGTTTCGAGATTTCCCCTAAAAAGATTATAAGTCTGACATTATAATAATGCTGGGTCAGTGATTTAAGAGACATTGTTCTCTTATCATTATTTTTCTTCTAAATATTTTTATTTTGATATTGTTTTAAGTCCCTTTGGTCAACTGTATTTTAGTAATAAAACTATGATTTTGTCACGTTACCCAGTCACATTATCTTGACACTGGGAGGAGTAGTTACCTGGCCCCAATCTCCCCAAGTCTCTCAATCTGAGATAATCTAATCTAAAAAAGGATATATGTCATTAGTATAATTTCCTTTGAAGGCAGGACTTAAAATTGGAATCACAAAACAAAAAGCACTATTTTTTTGTTAAATTCAGTAAAATTTAGAGAGCCTGAACTTCAGATTTATCTCATTCCCAAGACCTAGTAGCTCTCGTACTCAAAACTGACTCTCCACTTGTAGGCTATCTAGGTGTAGGACCCTTAATTTAGAGTCAAAAGCTATTGAAGGGATCTTAGTCACAGAATCTTAAGTTTGAATGAAAAAATCCTAGTGCATTGCTAGCTATTTGCTTTTATCCCTTTCTAATTGACATAACGCCAGTTGCCAATCTATACTTTTTAAATCAATTTTAATGGTAATGGATTAACTTGAAAGCCTTTGCAAAGCAACCTTCGATGAACAATCAGGTGGGAGGATCTCTGCTCGGGTGTTATGTCCAATGGCAAGTGACCTCTGGCTTTGAGGGAGTCTAAGATTATAGTTTCAAAAGATATTTTTCTAGAAGTAGTCTAGAAATAAAGCATAGAAGTTGTGTCTAGGGAATAATGTTGTTGTTATGAAACGCTTGCTGACATGTCACGGTGTAATGAAGATGATGTGCAGAGTGCAGCAGACGCCAAATGAAACTGATTAAATTTTGTGTTTATTCAGAGTCTTGCATGTTTTACTTGTGTAAAATATCTGATGGGTTGGCATTAATGCGTTTGCTTCCCTTGTTAATGAGGATGTGAAACTTGTGACTGAAATATGGGTTTTGTTAGAACCTGCTACAAACATGTTCAAACATGCCCAAACATATTTGATGATGGAAGACAACAGCATCACCCTTATAAGAGCATATCGCTGGCTTAATTAGAATGAGAAACTCATACATATTTGAAATCTGCATTACAGGGCACTTCTTTAATATGAGCCTATTTTCATGAAAGTTGGAACTTGTGATGTTCTCCAAATTGAAGTTGAAACAGCTTTTTTACCATAGGTAAAGAGAAGTTTTCAGACAGTTTTTTCTTGTTTTCTCAAAGTATTGATTTTGTATACTTACGACCTTCTCATCCTAAGCCAGCGATATGGCTATACATTAAAGAGATGCCTTTTGTTACAAAAAAGACAACAGTTCTAAAGCATGAATCATGTTATATGTTTTGTGATGGGACTAGGAATGGAAATGTTCTGGTTGATGTGTGAAATTAAATAGCCCTAGTTGTAATATTCAATGCTTTGCTTTAATATTTCTTGAATTTTATTTCATTGCTTAAATCTCTTGCCTTGACTGTTGTAGGTAATTAAAATATTATCCAGGGCTGTTTGCGCGTTTCCTTGTTGTGGGGATGTTGGCATGGCTCCGAGTAATGGGGCCGTTTGTGTGGCTCCATGTCCTAATTACAAATTTTGATTTACATTTCAGCCATCAAGACTCATTCGCCATTAAAGCCTGTCCTGATTTTTGTATCATCTCGACGTCAAACCCGGCTGACAGCGTTAGATCTGATTGCGTTCCTGGCAGGGGAAGACAACCCCAAACAATGGTTACACATGCCGGAAGCCGAGGTAAGTGAATACATAAAATGTCACTCTTACAGAATGTCCAACTGATTGCTGAGAGAATGTGCCATTGTCATTGGACTGGTTGTTCTGCTGTTGATGATATTTGACAGGTTGTTTTGCTGTCAATTTTGTTTGACAGGTTATTCCAATGTTCCTGATATTTCATAGAGTTGTCCACTTTCAATGCAGTTAGACAAGTTGTACATGTGTACTGTTGTCAAAGAAGTTTGACTGATTTCTCCTCTCTGCATATATTACACAAAATCCTGTCTCGGCCATTTCATGCGCTAAACCATTTAGACAGTACTAAACACGCTATTACACAGGGGGTATGTTTAACTGCTGAGACTGTACTATACACAGGGGGTATAATACAGAATGCACAATTTGTGTCTCATTTTAGAATAAATACAAAACATGTCCCTGCGGTCATGCTGTGTTATAGATGTGTCTCATTTAAGAATAAACACAAAACATGTCCCTGCGGTCATACTGTGTCTATGCATGACCTTTTCCCTGAATATAATTGCTTCTATTTGTATATGGTTACTTTTCTCAGAAGTTTTCTCAGAAAATATCCCTACAATATACCATAAATATACCATTTTATTTCTGTGGCTAGACTGGTATAAACAGTATACCTTGTTGCTGCTGTAATTATTAGACTGGTATGTTAGACTGGAACATCATGTTGCTGTTATTTTAGACTGGTATACCATTTTTGCTGTAATTATTAGTCTGGTATGTTAGACTGGAACATCGTGTTCTGTGATATTAGACTGGTATACCATTTTTGCTGTAATTATTAGTCTGGTATGTTAGACTGGAACATCGTGTTCTGTGATATTAGACTGGTATACCATTTTTGCTGTAATTATTAGTCTGGTATGTTAGACTGGAACATCGTGTTCTGTGATATTAGACTGGTATACCATTTTTGCTGTAATTATTAGTCTGGTATGTTAGACTGGAACATCATGTTGCTGTCATTTTAGACTGGTATACCATTTTTGCTGTAATTATTAGTCTGGTATGTTAGACTGGAACATCGTGTTCTGTGAAATTAGACTGGTATACCATTTTTGCTGTAATTATTAGTCTGGTATGTTAGCCTGGAACATCGCGTTCTGTGATATTAGACTGGTATACCATTTTTGCTGTAATTATTAGACTGGTATGTAAGACTGGAACATCGCGTTCTGTGATATTAGACTGGTATACCATTTTTGCTGTAATTATTAGACTGGTATGTAAGACCGGAACATCATGTCGCTGTGATATTAGACTGGTATATTTGACAGGAACATCATGTTGCTGTGATAGTAGGCCGGTATATTTGACAGGAACATCATGTTGCTGTGATAGTAGACTGGTATATTTGACAGGAACATCATGTTGCTGTGATATTAAACTGGTATACAGTTTTGTAGCTGTAATATTAGACTGGTATTATCGACTGGAACACTATCGTGTTGCTGTGATTTGATTTTACATTTCATTCAGTTTCACTAAACTATTGATGGATTATTTAATCCTGACTACATTAATTAACAGAATATAATCCCAGTAGCTGTATAAGGCCAAAACTAATTAATAATGTAGTTCTGATAAAATGACAAACATAGCCTGTTTGCTAGTCAGCTTTTGGCTGAAATATGGCAGGCAAATATATTGTGTCTCCACCTGGAATTGAACCTGGGTCGCCAGATAAGACGCCACATGAACTCACTGCTGAGCCATGGAGACACCATAACAAGTTGTAGAATGATAAGATATAGGTAGGTAGGACAAGTAATTTATTGAATTACATCCTGGAAAATCATGGTTCCATGTTGAATTCAAGTAAAATTCAAATGAAGTGCTTAGGTAGGGCAAAAATAGGGTTGTAGGGTTACTAGAAACACACTTTCTTGGCCAAAACTCCTAAGTCCATCAACTTGATCCACTCCTAGGTATTATATATGTACGTCATTGTTGGAATCTTTGTCTGGTTCAGGTGGCAGCCAAACTTTGTTATATATTAATATAGACATAATTCATGTTATTAGTTATAATCAGATTAAGTTATATGTACCATATAAGTCTGATCGCTGATCCTTTCAGATTTTGCTGGAAATAGCCTCTACTAGTACTAGCTTCTTGTGGAATTTTCCAAGTTCTTGCATGACTTTGTAAGAATGTGAATCATTTTTACTTCGGTAAAACGGAACATTTGATATTACCTATTGCCCACCTACCCGTGGGTTGCTGGTTTAGTGTTAAATAAATTCTAACCTAGTACTTCCAACAGCTGACCACACATCAGTTGTCAATCACGAATTCGGTTGTCAATCAAGAATTCAGTTGTCAATTGAGAATTCAGTTGTCAATTGAGAATTCAGTTGTCAATCGAGAATACAGTTGTCAATTTAGAATTCAGTTATCAATAGAGAATACTGTAGTCAATTGAGAATTCAATTGTCAATTAAGAATACAGTTGTCTATTGAGAATTCAGTTGTCAATCAAGAATACAGTTGTCAATTGAGAATTCAGTTATCAATCGAGAATACAGTTGTCAATTGAGAATACAGTTGTCAATTGAGAATACAGTTGTCAATTGAGAATACAGTTGTCAATTATAAGAATTCAGTTGACCATTGAAGGATTTAATTTTTAGTTTTTAAGATATTTGAAGTATTGCACATATTTGTGTTGATCAATTTGATTCTTACACCATAGCCTAGCTCTAACAAATAACCTCGACAAATCAAATGGACGGAGCGTTCACTACTCTGGGTCATGGTGTTTTGTCAGCTATTTAATGATGCCATTGCTGTGTGTCACATGCACTACTCCGTGTGGGCCGTTGATGTTAAACATTGAATTATTCCTTCCAGTATGTTTGTAAATGTTTTAAGTATAATCCCTTATAAAACAGCTTAGAGAAATGCCTTGTTAGATCAGTTTAATGCTTTTCCAATGAGGTGCTGGATTCAAAGTTGCCTAGCAAGTTTAATTTGATAGACAAATATCTAAATCATTTAACAGTACAAGCATATGAAACTGAACATGCTCTTGCATAATATAAAGTATGACATTGTGTGCTTATGTTTATGATATATTTCGTTTGCATAGTTTATGCCCACTCTGCCATTAAAATTGATTAGAAGGAGAATAATGTTTCCTTTGAATGATCATGAATCGGCCATCTTATGAAGAAGAAGAACAAAATAATAAGAAGAAGAACAGAAGATTCTGACTGTACCCAAGATTAAGGTAAGTGAATTTTAACTTTAAGCTTTTTGTATGTATACTTGTCAAAAATATTTTTAGGCCACAAAAGAATCAATTCATTGATTCTCGTCCTGTCATGAGACCCTTTTCATGCTTCACTTGATATTCAGGCCAACTTTTGTGATCTCATATTTGTTTTTCGTCCTGTCATTAACAATTGCTTTGTGGTCACTAAGGTCAAATTTTCATGTTTCATCAGATCTGTGTTATGAAATTTGAATCTTGAATTTTACTGATTTCCTGAAAAAATAATAAATTGATAAGAAATATTAGGTTTTTGTTATAGATATCTTAATAAATTTATAGCCTTATATAATATTGAATAATTTTTGTTTGGAGGTTATTACCATACTCAAAACTGTATAAGAGAATAATTTACGCAGGTTGAAAAGTTAGCGAATCATAAATTTCTGATATTACGTGTGCAATCTGCAATTGTTTACTTCATAACACATTCTTTAAGTCTGAAAATTATTTCAAAAAGAAATGTTAGTGAATTTTGTAAATTCATAAAATTTGAAATTATACTGTATTCACTCACGTGTTACACGCAGTAAAAAAAAATGTTGTCACTTGGACGCAGAAGATTCAGAGAAATAAATAAGATGCAATTACTTTAAATATGACCAAAGAATTTGACCCAATGATAATTTGCATTTGAGGGACTCCAAACAATGGCAAACATTGTGTAAAGGATGCATTTAATTTTTAGCAAGATTTTTCGAAGAAAAACAGTTGGGTTATTGTCATGAGGGGATCATCTGCATGCGTGTTGGTTACGTTTAATGTCAGAGTCATTTTCTCAACTACTACCAAAGGTATCCACTTGAAACTCAACATAGTTATTCAAAATCACAAGGGAAGTACTTATTGACAAGGCTGATAACCCTGTGACCTATATTTATTGAGTTATCTGCCCTTGTTACTCTGAGTATTTTCACTCACTATCAAGAATGAGAAAATTGAGCATCCAGCACTCATAAGCAGTGCTCTTGTTTGTAACAATTCTGTGTTAATAAAAGTGCGAGCAATACACTAGAGGAAGAAAATACAATATTACTGCTTGTTTGATCAAATCACTAAAATTGCCGAAAATTACAAAATTGTCTTCTCACAAATTCTAATCAAAATTGATTAGGCAATTAATTCTTTCTCCATAACACACACATGAAACATTTTTTTTATGAAATGAAATAATTGAAACAAAACTATTGCACTTTTTCTCTGTAACACACGAAACATTTTTTTTTATAAAATGTAATGATTAAAAGAAACTAATGCATTGTTTGCGATTGATTGTGTTTCTAATTTGCAGCGAGCGTTTTCCCTCTGCATGATGAATTCAAACTTTAATTGGCCTGCCACAAGGCTGCTTGATTCTGCACCTGATGGGTGAGAATGGTCCGGGTTTTTTTGCAAGAATTGTAATTGTTAGACACTCTGTGTCAGGCAATGCGGGCTGAGAATTTGTGGTCAATATATTCTTAAGAAATTGTAAAAAGGATAGCATCGGAACTAAAAAGAGAACATGCAAGCACTTGAAAGATTCTTGTATGATATGTTAGGTATAATTAAAATGTGTATAATATAGTCACCGCAATGTATAACTTAGTAAACTTCCAGTAATTACATTATCAATAAATCATACAGGTTGAATTGTTTAGTCTCCCAATAAGTCATACAGTGTTTGGATCCGCTTATGTGATCCTATAGATGGTCTAAGAAGGTGACCGCAGTCCTACAGGGAAGTGGGTGCCCAATCATAAAGATGGCAAGGATTAAATGTGGTTTTTTAAGAGACATAATGATACAATGCTTCCGTGAATTCTCCTATAGTATTTCTATACTGGTACAGTCAATCGAAATTATTTATCCATAATAATGAAACAGAACAATTTACTGGAATGTAGACACTGATTCTAGTAATACTTGGTATGTAATTTGATAATATTGACATTGATGTCAGTTTCTGGCTCGGTATATAACAAGCATAATGGGGTAAAATGTTGGGAAATCTGACAGAATAAGTTCTATGATTCCTAGTACTCAATATAATATAATACCTCTGGTGGATGTAACTTTTACTGTTATGTCTATAGAATAAAAGAGTTTAATGGGGATAATGTAAGTACATTATCTGGCGGTATGAATCATGAAAATGTCACTTTTTTGACATAATTGTCTCATCTTGATTTTTTATAGTTTTGTCTATAGAATAAAGGGTTTGGAGTGATTTTAGTATATAATATTATAGTCAATAGGTACACAAATCACAAAAATGTCACTTTTTACAGTTTTGTCTATAGAATAAAGGGTTGGAATAATTTTAGTATATAATATTATAGTCTATTTGGTACATGAATTGCAAAAATGTGGCTTTGTCTTGTATAATTGTCTGATCATGTTATCTTTATGTTGTAAATTTATGGATGTTGATGCTATTGTTGTGTAATACATAGATATTTACTTGATCCTGAACTTTTTGCTTGAATAAACTTTTTGCTTGAATATATTACGATGTTCCTGCATTGAATTAATCAATTTCTGCGAGTAAATCATGCAATATCAGGTGACCGTTGCCTAAGCAAAGTGCTACCAAGCACTTTCATTCAGTTACCCGTTCAATTAAATATAGAAGGCGTGGATTGCCTCCCATGGAAAGCGCTTTGTATAGCACTTTGCTTAGGCAACAAATACCAGTCCTTTAGATCTGTGTTTGTATTACATGTATACTCATGATATCCCCATCTGTGAAATTTATCATCAATCGGGCATCTACACGTAGACAATATTATCAGCTGTTAAATTATGCTAATAGAAGGCTAGGGAGCAGGTTAAATTCTCTGTAATATATCATATTTGGTTTTATTAACAGAAACTCACATTATATCCAGTGAGTCTGTCTGTTGTATTATCAGCTTCTGGTCGTATGTGGTGTGTTATTTAATTGTTTCATAAAACGTCCGACCAGATACATTTGCCATTTTATGTGCTAATGATTATAAATGGCGTCTCATCTCACATTGTGTGTTTTATAAATCTGTATTGGAGATTTTCTGTATGATTGTTTCTGCATTGCTGGTTCCTCAAATTCTTCTAATGAAATTTGGCTTGAGTTGGGTTCAATTTAATTGCTGGTTCCACAAATTCTTGTGATGAAAATTGACTGAGCTGGGTTCAATTTAATTGCTGGTTCCACAAATTCTTGTGATGAAAATTGACTGAGTTGGGTTCAATTGAATTTCTGGTTCCACAAATTCTTGTGATGAAAATTGAGTTGGGTTCAATTTAATTGCTGGTTCCGCACATCAGGACTGGTGAAAATTTAAAAGAATGAGAATTGACTGAGTTTGATTCAATTGCTCTGGCTCCACACATTTCGTATATCAGGACTGGTGAAAACTTGAAAGAATGAGAAATGACTACGTTTGGTTCAATTGCAGTTTCCTTAAAACTGAACTTAAGTAATGGGAATTAACTGAGCCAGTTTCAATTGCTCAAGTTCTTCTTACTGTTCATTACTTAAGTGAGGAGAATTTACTGAGCCGGGTTCAATTGCTCAAGTTCTTCTTACTGTTCATTACTTAAGTGAGGAGAATTTACTGAGCCGGGTTCAATTGCTCAAGTTCTTCTTACTGTTCATTACTTAAGTGAGGAGAATTTACTGAGCCGGGTTCAATTGCTCAAGTTCTTCTTACTGTTCATTACTTAAGTGAGGAGAATTTACTGAGCCGGGTTCAATTGCTCAAGTTCTTCTTACTGTTCATTACTTAAGTGAGGAGAATTTACTGAGCCGGGTTCAATTGCTCAAGTTCTTCTTACTGTTCATTACTTAAGTGAGGAGAATTTACTGAGCCGGGTTCAATTGCTCAAGTTTTTCTTACTGTTCATTACTTAAGTGAGGAGAATTTACTGAACCAGGTTAAATTGCTGGTTCGGCAAATCAAGTAGAGACTTAAAAATAATGGGTCTGTTTGGTTTGTCCTCAAATCGGCATGTACTAATGAAATTGAGTGAGCAGGTTCAATTGCTCAGGTTGCACACATCTTTGTTTCATTACCGTGTAACTCAAGTACCAAGAGTTGTGTGAACCGGGTTCAATTGGAATAACATTCGGGCAGACATCGACATTTTCTGATACCAACATTTTCTGATACTGACATTTTATCCACAAATTACTGTCTTGTGAATACAAACAGATTATGCATAACATTAGAAGTAACATGCTATATGACGATGATTCACTAACATTGTATTGAGCCGCCCAGCTAACAATGCTTGCACTTTCTCTTTTTCTCTCCTGGTAAAAATTTAATTAAGCTGCATGAATGCTTAGTTGCTTCTTCTCAGATACTTTGGATTGAACATTGTAACTTGCATCATCTATAGTTCATGCCTGATAGTGATTTGATCAAATATTTGTCTTTTCTGTCTGTTTTTGGGAACACAACACCATGCCCTTGGAATTGTATCTTCCATTTTGGTCGAATGCAGTGCCATATGCACTTGAAGTTGTATATTTCATGCCAATGTACTGTAGCTGTGAGTTATTGAAAAGATTTAAAGTTTGACATGTTTTTGGTAAATTATCAACATCTTCTTTGAACAAGATATCCTTCTTAACCAGTGAATAATTTTGATTTATTATTGAGAGTTAAAGGTGATAGCTTGGTAACCTACATGTCCAAATGTACAAAGTCAGGAGATAAATATTTTCTTAATTCATATCTACATGAAGATGCTTTGGCTTATATTCATGAATTAACTCATGAAATGCGATTAATAAAAAATGCATTATGCCTTGAGAGAAAAATATCCTGATTTATTTTCATGAATACCATTTCACCAGGGAATTTAGAGGTCCTACTTAAGCAATCAGTTGTTCAAATCATGTTGCTTAAAGGCATTTTAGGGTCAAAAGTGGATCTTTTCAGAGATTGAATCTTAAGCCATTCTGTGATGGTGTTTGTCCCTATAGGTTAACTATCTTAATAAGGTCACAGTTTTATTAATGTTCAGGTTAACTTTTTGTAAAAAAAACCAGTTGCATGTATAAGACTGAATGGAAAAATAACAAATATGGAAAGGCCCTTTTGGACCCTAAGTAAGGTTGCTCACTAAATGACAGTTAAGCGACAAGGGTCCTTTTGGAGCTAGTTAGCATTCCCTCATTGAGACTTTTCCATTCCTTTCCCCAGAAAATAAAATTTCCAAAAATATCCTGTAAACCTAGAAATTAAATAGCTCTGGCCTAATTGTAGTTCTCGTATTTGTCCTACAGAACTTACTTATTATTCCAGCATCCCTGTAGAAGAATTTTTTAGAGATTTTATTTTAGAATATATTGCCTCAGCTTGTCTTCTGAATAATTAAACCTGGGTTTGGTATACTTATCTGTTTGATATAAAGCTTGGTAGCAAATAGCTTCGGAATTAAAAACGCATGTTGTCGTGAATAATTGATTGTTCTTGCTGTAGTCTTTCTTGTATCGTGTCGGTATTTATGGTCGTCTTGCATGATACACCGTTATTTACATGTGAGCCAGCAGACTTTATCTTATAAGCAAATGATGGATAAAAAAATGAAATTATATTTTCTCGTCTTAATATTCGCTGATCACTCGAGCTTAAATCTCTAGGGGATTGTTCTGACAGTTAGATGGATGTTTAGTGTTGATGGACCGTCCATCATGTGCTTTGTTCCTCAGGTTTTTGTTAGAATAAAATATTCCCATGAAACAGTTCTGTTCTTATTAGTTATATTAATGACTTGTATTATGGTTCTTGACATCCTGGTGTGTCACAGTTATATAGGCAATTGGAATCTGTTGATTCACATAGAGAGGAAAGATTTATTCTGAAATTCTCATACCATAATTGTGCTTTCTTTCATGTTTTATTGTTCTCAATTTATGATGGCTTAGAACCAGAAGGTCGTAACTACCAAATCGATATATTGAGAAACAAGAGAAAACTGTCTGTAATTTACTCTTTACCTATGGGAAAACATGTTTTTAAAACTTCATTTTGGTCAACATGACAATTTCAGATTTTCGTGAAAATAGGCTCATAAGAAGTGCCTTGTGAAGCAGATTTCAAATATGTATCAGTCTTATAAGGTCGTAAGTAGGAGTTACGACCTTCTGGTTCTAAGCCATCGTTTTGTCATTTGTGAAGATCTTACTTTTATATCTTCTTTTACGGAAGTCTTGAGTATTACTTCCATGAATGGAGAGTTAACATCCATTACAGAAGATCTCAAGTTAATACCTTCATTACAGGAGATCTCAAGTTATTAAGTTACCTTCATTACAGAAGATCTCAAGTGAATGCCTCCATTACAGAAGATCTTGAGTTTATACCTTCATTACAGAAGAGCTCAAGTGAATGCCTCCATTACAGAAGATCTTGAGTTTATACCTTCATTACAGAAGATCTTGAGTTTATACCTTCATTACAGAAGATTTCAAGTTAATACCTCCATTACAGAAGATCCCAAATAATACCTCTATTACAGAAGATCTCAAGTTAATACCTCCATTACAGAAGATCTCAAGTTAATACCTCCATTACTAAAGATCTCGAGTTTATAGCTTTTGCAAACCTCTTTTATTGGAGAACTCAAAATCTCTGATTTCTATCGACTTGATCCATCAAAAACTGAAGGTGATTGAGTAACACATTTTTCATGACCTAAATAAAGCTTTGTATGTTACACTGCCTTAAACACTATCGGACAGCCATGCCCAAATATAGCTGATATGCTGTCTATATAACACTACCTTAAGGCAAGGCTGCCAAGCTTGGGTGTTTTATTGAATACAAAACAGAAAGCACAGAGAGAAAAATGATGGTGGAGTATTGTGAAGTGATGCAGAATATTATTATGTCTCTCCTTGTTATTGGATAGCTAATTTGATAACTTATACTGGTCTTCAATAGATGCTGCGAAATCATAAGATGTTTTTCCCCAGATTGAGTGGCAATTATTGTCACAAAATCTTCCAATAGTAAGTTATAGGAAAGAATATAATTTCATCAGTACGGTTTCCTTGGATACTAAATCTAGTATTTTGTAGGTTTTGTTATGGAGATAAATGATAGCACTGTGAATACTGGTGTGTTTCATGAATAAATCTTAATACAATTTCTTGAAACGTGACCATTGAAATTACGATTGATTGTGCATGTACCGTGTTTGATTATAGGCAATGATCTAGTTAATGATAGTGAATTGTTAGTGTAAAAAGATAATAAGAAGAATAAATTGGAAAGTGAAAGCAGCACTCAATGGAAACAACAGAGCATGAGAGGCACACCAAAAAAATTAATCACCAGATTTCAGTGCAAACAGATAGTTACAAAGATGTAAAATAATGTATTTTAGGTCTTTGATAGTAGTAATAAATCCGAAAGGGAAGACAAAACTCAACTCATCGGAGCACAGAAAACAAAAAAACCCAGACTACAATCACATGACGCAATGCCCAACACTCGACGCAAGGTCCAACACTCGACTCAAGGCCCAACACTCGACTCGATGCCCGGCCAACACTCGACGCTATACCCAACACTCAACGCAATGCCCAACACTCAACGCTATGCCCAACACTCAACGCAATGCCCAACACTCAACACAATGCCCAACACTCAACTTAATGGGAAAATGGAACTAAATTGCTGACTGTTAAAGTCTATGGTACCAAGTTTCATTTGTCAAAAAGTTGGAAGTCTATTTTAGTCAAATTGGCAAACATGAAAATCCACAAGAAACTTTACCTACACGCTGTTGTGTGAACCTTCTTAAGGGAGGAAGCACTATAGCTAAATCAGTCTGTACGTATTGAAGAGTTTTCTACCAAGTCAGTTCAGACGAGCTCAGTGGTTGAGGCCCTAAGTTTGGTCCTAGAAGGAATAGGTTTAAGAAACAGCATCTAGCATATTGATGATAATAATTCTTCTGAAACGACTGTCACTTAATGACAATTGATTACACAGTTAACTAGCATTCTAAGTTTGATTTAAAGCTTACAAGTCAATTAACATTCAAAACTTGGTTTAAAGCTGACATGTTGAAGTAAAAAAGCTCTTAATCCAATCGAACTGAATCAACCTCCATGTTCAATCCGATGTTCCTGTGAAATGTGTAAGCTGCATGGCATGTACTTGTGAATTTATTGTTCCAGCTTTCTACTGTCTGATCTGGTTACAATAAAACACTAAAGTTTGTATAAATTGTCATTTAGATGTTCTGTATGGAGTCTTAGAGTATTCTCATGTTCTCTTTATGTCTGGGAAAGCCAGGAATGTTTTAGTAGATAGTTTATTTGATCAGACAAACTAAAAGAAGGCAATAATCATCTCAGATTGTGCAATCAAGATATTTCGTCCATTTTTTGCCAAATAAATGATATTCAAGTACCGTAACACCCCATGTCTTGCACACAGCTTACATTGCTTATTATCCCGGAATCATAGTAAAAAACATGGAGGTGTCCAGTTTGCACCAGGTTCAGAAATCAGGCAAAATTATAAAGATCTTATTTTCAGTTGAAAATCTTGTCTCATTTTGTAATCTACCGGTGCGGGCACTACATGGGGGTCTTATGGTATTTTAAGAGACGCAAGAGGCAAAATGTGTGCAGTTATTTAAAAAAACGACACTAGGGGTAAAGTACTTTCAACAGACTTCATCTGTGTAAAGATTGCTTAACTGCGACTCTAGACTGCAGAGAATCCCTAGATGTGATGGTGAACCTTTAAATTTTCGGCTGTTTTGGGGTCTGGCTGTCATGCAGAACTGAAGCTATTAATACACTGTTCTTGTTTGTCTCTAATTGTGCGCTGCTTTTAAATCAGTTGCCTGCTGCCTTCCCTGTCTGATTTGTTGTGATCCCTTAATTACTTTGTCAGCCTGGCAGCTCTTCAATTGTTGAGGTCTATTTGATAAAATGTCTTTATTTATTTGTCTTGAAAACTTCCTTACTAGATAGTTTTTTTTATATATTTAGATAGTTTTTTAATATACGAGGGTTGTACCAGAATTACGTAGACTTTTGCCATACGTTCCATACCATTCATCATACAAACGAATAATTTTGTGTGGAGTGCAAATTATATTTACTGCGTAAGTACGTGAAATTTCAAAGCCGTATCTTATTTGGATCAAATTCTGCAGCTTCCGGTGATAGATAGGGGTATGGTATGCGGGGCACGTCAACAGAACGTCACGACGTCGGCAGGAACTTCCAGGATAGGTAAAGCTCCTAACTGTGTACATTGTAGCTATAAAGATGGAAACAACTGTACACACAACTTACGAATGTTTAGTTACTACCTTAAACGAGATAACAGTTCTAATTTATTACCAGTAATGTCGCATATAACCCTTATAATAGAACGTCGACCGAGGTCGATGCATTCCTAGAAAACGCTTGGTGACGTCGCATTCGCAGTCGGTTTTCGCCGTCGGTCCATGTCGTTTTATTCGGTCTCGACTACGATTGATGCGCTCGTGTCGTTTGAAAAACAGGTAAGTCGATACAAGAGATTTAGAGGTAGCAGGTTCAACATTTAAAGCGTTAGTTCTGGCGTCTTCCCGAGGTTCACACAAAACTTCATGTTGATGCGATTTCCAGCGTAGTTCGCTAACGTCATATTTTCACGGGTGACGCGCAGCAACTGTTGGTTGTTTTGTACCATAAATCAACAACGGCAACCTTTATAAAGTTGAAATTTACAGCGTACGTTTCAAGGATACTGGGCGTGTATGTCACGAAGTCTCTTTAAAATTAGACATGTTATCTGTGAGGTATAAGCAGTTGAATAATGCCAAAAATGTTTTTAAAATGCGCTGCCCCGCCTATCCAACTATTGGTTACTATGGCGACAGGTTAAATGGAGTTCTAATATTCTGTTAGACAATATTTTTACCGATTCTCTTGAAAAAGGCATGAAGTCTTTCTACGGAAAATTTGGTGATAATACATGCCCAAATAAAAAAGTTATGACAAAAGTCTACGTAATTCTGGTACACCCCTCGTATTCTTATTTTATTTACTAGCATTCTGCCTAGATTCCTTTATATCACGGTCAATAATCATTTGTGTCCATTAATTCTGGTGATTATAACATTTGCTTGACGGTGATTATATAGAACATAAACTGGTTACTGCTCGTAAAAGGACTCTTCAGTTGTGGATAAAGGAGGTAAATTCATCTCGTTTGTCGAATATCAGATCATTTAAAGCACTGTCTCAATCGCTTTGTTGATCCATAGCTTTATATTATGCTCACTACGATAATAGGAAATAAAACGTCAAGTTGCCATTTCTGAGTTCATATTGATTTAATATACTCTCAGTAAATTGCATCAATGCTTTCAAATCTTGCGGAAATTTTGTTGACACAAACTATTTGCAGCGTTCAACTGTGTTATAAATAAAATCAACATTTCAGACTTCACTTCCTCGAGAGGGAATAAAATATAGAGAATTCTACAGAAACTTCAAATAAATCTTTTGTGCTTGTTATAAGTGAATATTTTGATGTAAATATATTGATATATATTTGATATATATTTGTCATATATAGTATGTTTATGAAGCACACAGGGAAAGAAGGGGGCGTCTCAACTGCTTTAATATTCAGCTAGTATTTGCAGCCTTTATAAATTTATTATCTTTGTTTAATTTATTATCCTTATGAATCCTTCATGGTACATTAAAGAAAATATGTAAAAGCTGTATTTTTCCCATTTACATACACCAGAAGTTATTGCTTTTATATAACATATATTGATATTTATATATATTTGATGTATTTGTCATATATAGTTTGTTTATGAGACTCACTGGGAAAATGGGGGCGTCCGTTGCAACAATTTTTTTAAAAAATATACCGTGTTCATCTGTGTACTTTCCACACCTGTTGATTGCACACACACATAAAATGAGAAAAAAAATAAGATAAAAAATAAGATCTCTGAAAATTCAGTAAAATAATGCTTTATTTGCCGTATAAATCCATATTTTGCATGCACATGTACTCTGACTTCACACAGGTAAAAAGGGACAAAAATGAGAGTTTCCACATTTAAGTTAAGATTCTGGATTAATGAAGTTAAAATGTTACGAGTAGTACATGGGTTCCTACCGTATTATGCAAAATGTTTTCTTTTTATAGTTTCTATAATGTTGATAATTGGTTTCCACCTCTTCTGGTTTCATCAGTGTTCTATAAATTGACTATATATCATATATGTATAGGTATTTATTTATAAAAATACACACACATGTTTATTTATAGTCTATTATATATATTATGATTCCAGAAATGGATCAAAACTTGTTAC
Organism: Spisula subtruncata; assembly: GCA_963678985.1. Classification (NCBI taxonomy): domain Eukaryota; kingdom Metazoa; phylum Mollusca; class Bivalvia; order Venerida; family Mactridae; genus Spisula; species Spisula subtruncata. Next base: position 25,066,008 of record OY787664.1, on the reverse strand, counting down.
AGTGTTGTTTTATGAAGGTCATTTAAGCCTCCAATGTGTCACTGATGATGCCATTTAACCATAAAGTCTGCTAATGATCTGTCAAAATTTGTCAATTAACCGTACATCAATTGCTGACATTGAATGTACTGACCTCGAAAAATGATCATGAATCCAGGAAAAAACCAGTGATAATTTATAGGGTGTCCCATAAGCGGCGAACTAGGATAAACTTCTGTAACAAATTTTGCCATATGACAAGACATCACAGGTTTCCTGAAGTCAAGTAATTTCGATATGCTCACAAAACAGCAGTCAAATTCATTAAAACTTTAAAAAAGTTATAAAGGGTTTTTGGGACACTTTGTACATGCTGTTATATTCAGCAGCTAACCATTTGCAGTAAAATTGAATCCTCCAAGACCTCCAAGACCTTGAATTCTTTGGGAACCCCAATATAAAACCTGCACTCTTGTGAGAGTTACTTGCCTTTGCATGATGCCAACCAATAGTGAGTCCTTCAAAGGATGACTGACATATGATACCAATGTTGGTCTTGGAAAAGGATATTTAAGTCTGTCAAATAGTATGTTACAGTTAAGTTTCTTAGTATTGGTGGTTTTTTTTGGCAATAGGTCTGAAAACATAGAAATTTTGTGCAAATTCAATAAAAGTAATTAAAATTTTACTGTCTGCAGTTTGTCTTTTAAGTTCAATAAAAGTCTGCAAGATGACCTAAATAAGTCACATTTTATCTACCATGGAATTGTTAGCATCCAACATACTTCTGTAAGCTGTGTCTTATTTTTTCTCGCATGAGTTAGACGTGCTCTCTGTCTAATGTGTTCGTTTTGGTCATACTGAAACAATATTCAGAAAAGATATCTTTTTCGACTGATAAAAAACGTATATTCCAGTCCAGTTAACTTAAAGGAAGTTTTATTGCATAGTTGTGGCGCCTAAGCATTTTGCCGGAACACTCCTAAGAATACATTAAATGGTTCGATGCAAAAGGATGGTATCTGTTTTGTTCGGAACAAATATTCGCCACATGGTCTTGCACCAAGGTATCTGAAGAATGATATCTGTCGGATAATGTGTTATTACTGATATTTTAGGAGAAAAAAATACAACCAATTACGATGGATGTCCGAAATATCCTAATCTTTCACCGGCTACATGATGCTTGCTATAACTCCTGTAAGCTCGAGGGATTCAATCATAATTTGGTAGTTAGATTATTGATATATTATCTCTACTTTATTGTTTTCTTCTTGAATTTCATACTATTTTTCCAAAATTGTTTTCATGCCCAGGGATCTACTGGAGGCAAATTGTGATTGTCCTGTCAATTCTTTCTTCTGCTCGTTCATTTGTGTGTTTGTTTGTGGTCATCATCTTTTGTGGTAGCATCTACTGTATCATGCCTTAGGAGGGGCTGGTCGAAATTATAAGTGTGCATAATATATTGTCAGGGCAGTTACAAACTCTTGTAATGAAAACAATTATGAATTATGTTTTTGTATCCAAAAACTCTTCTTTAGTAATATAAGGTTGAATTAAGAGCATTCTTATAGACATGCAATTTACTGTAAAACTATTTCATTTTGATGGGACAAAATTTCATGGTTTTGGTAAAAAAGCCCATTTCAATGACCATTAATTCGTTGATTTTGCTTTTCAGGTAATAAAAAGGGTCAAAATTATTGTTCATTGGGATTTGATTTCATGGTCTAAGATGAACCACGAAATCCATAAAATTTAATCCTCCACAAAATTTGACTTTTTTACAGTATGTCGCATGATTGCAGTGACCACAAAAGTATGATCTTTGACCAGGTTGATAACCTCAAATTAATTATGATCATTTACCATATTATATAGTCATAATATACCGTAACCAATCTTCATATCAAATTCCATTTTCATATGCTGAGTTAATTAGCTAATAGTTCACAGAGACTATCATTACAATTAATGCAGATCAAGAACATTTTTCACTGGGTTACTAAATAGCGACAACAAAATCTGTCACCTCATTAAGCGAAAATTCCCATTAAGTGGCCTGAACATTATGCTAGAGACCTCTATGTTAGAATATTGTGCAGTTCATTCAGAATTAAATAAAACCCTGCAGGATTGGTGTAAATTATCTGGAATCGGTGTGAGATGTCTGGAACTGGACAGTTTATATATAATGACTGTTGCTTAGTTAATAGAGATAAAAACTTCAGGAATATAAATGTTTAAACCACAAGGTTTGTTGACAACACTTCCAGTTGATAACACTTCCATTGACAATACTTTCGTTGACAATATTTACATACTTACATTTATTATCTAAATGCCGAACACGGCCTTTATTTGCCAGTCAGCTTTCTGCTAAAATATGGCAGGCATATATTCATGTATATGGGTACCTCCACCCAGATTTATAACCTGGGTTGCCAGATTTGACTGCAATCGCACTAATCACTGAGCTACCGAGGCAACATTATGTTTCAGCAATGGTCTTGTAGTCTAATTAGTTTTGGAAATATGTCCCTTTTGGTGCTACAAGGTTGCATCTTATAGTAGATATATACTATATATTGAGATACAACCTTTTTGCACCATAAGGACGAACGAATCAATATTTCCCATGACTAACTCAGTTAGCCACATTAATGAACCCGTGCAATGTCTGTTCAACAGTACACAAATCAAATGAATCCAGAACTAATTCCCCTTTTACATGGTGTAGACGAACACATTATTTAATTTACTGATGCTAGAAATTCACATTAACTGCAATTTCTCCAATAACTCTGTCGCTGGTCTGCTCAGTAATATGCAACCATAATTTTCTCATTTATTTTGTACCTCGTTACTGGGCCAAATTTGCCTTATGGATGCCTACAGAAATTTAATAAATCCAAAAATGCATTAAGCTGGAACGGTTTTTGACACCAAAAACGTATGCCTCCATCAAAGGCCCGTATAACTTTGGCCAGCATTATCAAACCTAAAATTCCTGACAATTTCTCTTCTAAACTCAGATAAAAAGTATTTGACTTAAAGATGCTAACAAAAATCACAACGAGGCTCCAAATTCCAAGTATTCATGTGAAGTTGCATTGAAATCTGGTTACCAAGAAGAACAAGCATCATGGACAAATCCTTCTTTGACATGCTGACTTCCAGTAAAAATGGTCATTAAAAATATAACAGGTAAGGCATTAAGTAGGTCTTATATGTATAATAAAAAAACAAAGAAAACAAAGAACTTATCAAATAATCGGTTTAAAAACTGACACTCTGTATCAATTGCAGTTGGTGAATGAATCCTCTATTGCTCTCATCAGAACTTGTAGGCCTACATGATTTATACATTCTGGTTGAACAAATTCTGAGACAGAATTTCATATTTATTCCACACACATTATGGATTCTTAAAGTATCTAGCAGAGAATCTGTCTGGAGACATTAAGACTCCATAACCGATCATTAAGTAAAATTTATAGATGTCAAAGTGAACAAGTTTGAAAGAAGTTATCAATCGTTCAATATAATTTCATCAACAGTGTTTGTATAATGACCATGAATCAGAAATGTGAAATGTACCATGTTTAAATGTGTTCCTCATGATATGAGCTTTATGCACTTTTGTCATAAGACATGATTCTCCCAATATAAATACCGAAAATATAAAACAAAAAATACATTTTTTCCCCGACTCAGATTTTGGATTTTCTGTATCGGTTGCTATGGCAACTATTTGTATGTCTTGATAGATGTATCAGCAACATTTAAGTCAATCGTGGAAGAAAAGCAAACACATATATAGAATAGTGGGTATCAGTGTCCAATCAGCTAATGGCTTTAAAAGGATTTGCATTTCCTCCGATATAGATGAAACCAGAGACCTTGGACTGTTCATCTCAACAAATCACTATCTTATGACAATACACAAATCAAGGACTAAGGAAACTGACAAGCTGCTGAAAGCCACCTGTGTGACCCTATAATAGATTAACAATTTCTCTAACATCTCAACTCCAACTTTATGGAACACTACAGTGAGGCATCCTCCCAATTTCTTTGACTTTGGAAGAAACTGTTGTTACCTATAATGTCAGATACTGAAACAAATACTAAACGCAGTAACTGAAAACCAAGAAATTATTTTGTGCAAATTTAATTTCTTGGAATGTGCAAGCGGTAGAAATTCACAAAATTTAGTAGCCAAGTAGCCCCTTAAAGTGTTCAAAACATAAATATGGAATCATGGGAGACTTAAAAATGCAAAAATTTGTAGTCACGAATATGCCGATGATTGGCAATACTTGAAAGTCAGTATTCACGAAAGTGAATTGGTTTACAGTATTAACCCAATCATTTTACATAGCAAGTCATTTGGATGACCAATTTATTCAACTGGTTTTCAGACCCTTTCACTCTTTTGAACCCTTTTTTCATATGAATCAACACCAGCCCTTTATAGTCCATTTTAACTAAGTTTAATGTCAAATAGACAAAGTTTGTGTTTGTTCTCCTTAACCATTGGTCCAATTTCTATAAAACTTCTCATGAATGCCATGGTGCTATGCCTATAAGTTGTGCATTTTGTCAGGAATTTTAGTTGCCAGACCCTATCACTTGTTTGAATCCCTTGCTGGATTCGAACCTTCGCAAACCATTTTCAATGTCAAATTGGAAAACTTCATGTTTGTCTGATTTTTATGAAACTTCACATGAATTAATGCAATGGTTATAACCTAGTCAGGTTGTGCGTTTTTTCATGAATTTTAGATCAGATGATGTTTGCCAGAGTAACAGCCTTAAGTGTTAGAGACGTATGTTTTTCCATCAAAGTTTTACCTTTATTAATAACCATCTGTTTAATTTTGTTAAGGGAATATACCCAATCACATAAACAATGTACTAGAACATAAAACAGAAATGTTTCATATATTTCACTAGGGACTATACTCAACCTTGCCAAAACTCACGAATTGCCCTCCAGGACGTTCCAAGTACTCTCACATCTGACAAGCTACGATCTATGTCAACCAACAATGGCTTATCCTTTTCGACAAACCTTAAATTATTAATGAACATGTCTGGAGCTTTTGGTCGGGACATAAACAAGGAAAGCAAAACAAAACTGTAAACCATTTTTGGTAAACAAATCTTACTGGATACAGTGGATAGGTACAGTCCAGTCAGGATAAATTTATAGTGACGTCATCGCTTATGGGTACCCAAAAGATTAAAACCATTGCTTAAATAGGTTGAGTTAAGTTTGATATTGAACTGTTGGCTTAAGATTTTATACTTGTTTTTATACAGTACTAGTGTGGAATGTTCCACTGCGTCACTGGAATTTTATCCAAACTGGACTGTAATTATATGTAACAAAGGAACATATCAATTAAGTTCAGTCTATTTGCACATGCAAGATTTATTTACATTCTTAGAGAACTCAACTCTAGGTAACATGTAGTCAATAGAAGAGTTTTTGACGCAATAATGTACGTCACCAACAAAGGGCTGTAACTCTGGCAATAAAATAAATCATCCAACCTAAACTGTGAATACAAATGGATAATGTATAACATTAGACATGACATGCTATATGACGATGATTCACTAACATTGTATGGAGCTGCCGAGCTAACAATGCTTGCACTTTTTTCATTTTCTCCGGTCCTAAAAATTTAATTAAGCTGCATGAATGCTTAGTTGCTTCTTCTCAGATACTTTGGATTGAACATTGTAACTTGCATCATCTATAGTTCATGCCTGAAATTTATTTGTTTAAATATTTGTCCTTTCTGTCTGTTTTTTGGGAACACAATGTCATGTCCTTGGAATTGTATCTAAATTCCATTTTCGTGAATGCAATACCGTATATCCTTGGAGTTGTATATTTCATGGCAATGTACTACAGCTGTGAGTTATTACAATGGTTTCAAGTTTGACGTTTTTTGGAAATTATCAAAATATTCTTTAAACAAGACATCCTTCTTAACAATAAAGAATTTTGATTTATATAGAGTTAAAGGTGATAGCTTGGTAAAACCTACTTGTCCAAATGTACAAAGACAGGAGATAAATATGTTCTTAATTCCTATCTACATGAAGTTGCTTTTGCCTCTATTCATGAATTAACTCATTAAATGGGATTAATTAATTTTAAGAATTTATTAAGGAGAGTTCATAAAAAATGCATAATGCCTTGAGAGAAAATATCCCGATTAATTTTTATGAATACCGTTTCATCAGGGAATTTAGAAGTCCTACTTAAGCGATCAGTTGTTCAAATCATGTTGCGAAGGCATTTTAGGGTCAAAAGTGGATCTTTTCAGAGATTGAATCTTAAGCCATTTTGTGATGGTGTTTGTCCCAATAGGTTAACTATCTTAATAAGGTCACAGTTATACGCTATGTTAGATAGAGGTTTTATAGGATCTTATTGAAAAAAACTTTTGTGGTAATCCAGACTGAGTTGAAAAATAAAAAAATATCAAGAGGTCCGTTTGGGATCTTAAAAATGTCGCTTACTAAATGGCAGGTGAGCAACCTATAAAGTCCTTTTGGCCCTTCACTGAAACAATGGCAGATTAGCAAACTACAGGTTCTTTTGGCACTTAATTTACTCTCAAAATGACAGGTCAGGGACCTAGGGTCCTTCTAGAGACAGCTAGCTCTCGCTCATTGAGACTTTTTCATTCCTTTTCCCCCCAGAAAATAAAATGTTCCAAATGTCCTGTAAACCTAGAAATTAAATAGCTGTAGCCTAATTGTAGTTCTCTTATTTGTCCTACAGAACTTACTTATTATTCCAGCATCCCTGTAGAAGAATTATTTTAGACATTTTATTTTAGAATATATTGCCTCAGCTTGTCTTCTGAATAATTAAACCTGGGTTTGGTATACTTATCTGTTTGATATAAAGCTGGGTAGCAAATAGCTTCGGAATAAAAAACGCATGTTGTCGTGAATAATTGATTGTTCTTGCTGTAGTCTTCCTTGTATGGTGTCGGTATTTATGGTCGTCTTGCATGATACACAGTTATTTACATGTGAGCCAGCAGACTTTATCTTATAAGCAAATGATGGATAAAAAAAATGAAATTATATTTTCTCGTCTTAATATTCGCCGATCACTCGAGCTTAAATCTCTAGGGGGTTGTACTGACAAGTTAGATGGATGTTTAGTGTTGATGGACCATCCATCATGTGCTTTATGATCCAGGTTTTTGTTTGAATAAAATATTCCCATGAAACTGTTCTGTTCTTATAAGTTATATTAATGACTTGTATTATGGTTGTTGACATCCTGGTGTGTCACTGTTATTATAGGCAATTGGAATCTGTTGATTCACATATAGAGGAAAGATTTATTACTGTGATTGTGCTTACTTTCATGTTCTACTGTTCTCAATTTTGTTTGGCTGATCTTCTTTTAATTGTCTCCATTTGTGTAGATCTTACGTTTATATCTCCTTTTATTGAAGTCTTGAGTATTACCTCCATAAATGGAGAGTTTACATCCATTACAAAAGATCTCAAGTTAATACCTCCATTCAAGAAGAACTCAAATAAATACCTTCATTACAGAATATCTCAAATTAATACCTTCATCACAGAAGATCTCAAGTATATACCTTCATTACAGAAGATCTAAAGTTAATACCTTCATTACTGTAGATCTCAAGTTAATACTTTCACCACAGAAGATCTCAAGTTTATACCTTCATAACAGAAGATCCCAAGTTAATTCCTCCATTACGGGAGATCTCAAGTAAATACCTTCATTACAGAAGATCTCAAGTTAATACCTCCATTACAATAGATCTCAAGTTAATACCTGCATTACAATAGATCTCAAGTTAATACCTCCATTACAGGAGATCTCAAGTTAATACCTCCATTACAATAGATCTCAAGTTAATACCTCCATTACAATAGATCTCAAGTTAATACCTGCATTACAATAGATCTCAAGTTAATACCTTTATTACCATAGATCTCAAGTTAATACCTCCATTACCATAGATCTCAAGTTAATACATGCATTACAATAGATCTCAAGTTAATACCTGCACTACTATAGATCTCAAGTTAATACCTCCATTACCATAGATCTCAAGTTAATACATGCATTACAATAGATCTCAAGTTAACACCTCCGTTACAGAAGATCTTGAGGTAATACCATAATAAATAACTGTTGATCTCTAGTTTTTAGCTTTTTCAAATCTCTTTTATTCGAGAGCTCAAAATCTCTGATTTCTATCGACTTGATCCATCCAAAACTGAAGGTAATTGAGTAACACATTTTTCATGACCTAAATAAAGCTTTGGATATTATACTGTCTTAACACTATTGGACAGCCATGCCCAAATATAATAGCTGATATGCTGTCTATATAACACTTCCTTAAGGCAAGGCTGCCAAGCTTGGGTGTTTTATTGAATACAAAATAGAAAGCAGAGAGAAAAAAAAAAGACAGTCGAGTATTGTGAAGTGATGCAGAATATTATTATGTCTCTCCTTGTTATTGGATAGCTAATTTGATAACTTATACTGGTCTTCAATAGATGCTGCGAAATCATAAGATGTTTTTCCCCAGATTGAGTGGCAATTATTGTCACAAAATCTTCCAATAGTAAGTTACAGGAAAGAATATAATTTCATCAGTACGGTTTCCTTGGATACCGAATCTAGTATTTTGTAGGTTTCGTTACGGAGATAAATGATAGCACTGTGAATACTGGTGTGTTTCATGAATAAATCTTAATACAATTTTTCGACCGTTGAAATTAGGATTGATTGTGCATGTACTGTGTTTGATTATAGGCAATGATCTAGTTAATGATAGTTGTTTAAGTGTAAAAAAGATAATAATAGGAACAAATCGGAAAGTGAAAGCAGCTCTCAATGGAAACAGCAGAGCATGAGAGGCACACCAAAAACCTTAAATCACCAGATTTCAGTGCAAACAGATAGTAACAAAGATGTAAAATAATGTATTTTAGGTCTTTGATAGTAGTAATAAATCCGAAATGGAAGACAAAACTCAACTCAGCCACCACAGAAAACAAAAAAACCCAGACTTCAATCACATGACGCAATGCCCAACACTCAACACTCTACGCTATGCCCGGCCAACACTCTACGCGATCCCCGGCCAACACTCTACGCGATGCCCGGCCAACACTCTACGCGATGCCCGGCCAACACTCTACGCGATGCCCGGCCAACACTCGACGCTATGCCCGGCCAACACTCGACGCGATGCCCGGCCAACACTCGACGCGACGCTATGCCCGGCCAACACTCGACGCTATGCCCAACAATCAACGCAATGCCCAACACTCAATGCAATGCCCAACACTCGACTCAATTCCCAACACTCAACACAATTCCCAAACATTCAACTAAATGGGAAAATGGAACTAAATTGCTGACCATTAAAGTCTATGGTACCAAGTGTCATTTGTCAAAAAGCTAGAATTCCATTTTAGTCAAATTGGCAAACATAAAAATCCACAAGAAACATTACCTAGACGCAGTTGTGTGAACCTTCTTTAGGGAGGAAGCACTAGCTAAATCAGTCTGTATGTATTGAAGAGCTTTCGACCAAGTCAGTTCAGACAAGCTGTGGGCAAGGCCCTAACTTTGGTTCTAGAAGGGATCAGAATAGGTTCAAGAAACAGCATCTAGCATATTGATGATAATAGATCCTCTGAAAGGACTGTCTCTTAATGACAATTGATTACACAGTTAACTAGCATTCTAGGTTTGATTTAAAGCTTACAAGTCAATTAACATTCTTAACTTGGTTTAAAGCTGACATGTTGAAGTAAAAAAGCTCTTAATCCAATCAAACTGATTCAACCTCCATGTTCAATCCTACGTTCCTGTGAAATATGTAAGCTGCATGGCGTGTACTTGTGAATTTATTGTTCCAGCTTTCTACTGTCTGATCTGGTTACAATAAAACACTAAAATTTGTATAAATTGTCATTTAGATGTTCTGTGTGGAGTCTTAGAGTATTCTCATGTTCTCTTTATGTCTGTGCAATCAAGATATTTCGTCCATTTTTTGCCAAATAAATGATATTCAAGTACTGTAAAGCCCCATGTATTGCACACAGCTTACATTGCTTATCGTCCCGGAATCATAGCCAAACTCATGTAGGTGTCCTTTGAACTGTGTTTGAAACTACGGCAAAATAAGAGCTTTGAGTTATTTAATTTGAAAATCTTGTTTCACTTTGTAATCAACAAGTGTTGGCACTGCATTCCTTTCTCCAGACAGTAAAATTTTCAGAAATGTTCTTTAAACCTAGAAATCAAATAACTCTAGCCTAATTGTATGTCTCGTATTTGTCCTACAGAACTTAATTATTATTCCAGCATCCCTATAGAAGAATTTTTTTAGAGATTTTATTTTAGAATATATTGCCTCAGCTTGTCTTCTGAATAATTAAACCTGGGTTTGGTATACTTATCTGTTTGATATAAAGCTTGGTAGCAAATAGCTTCGGAATAAAAAATGCATGTTGTCGTGAATAATTGATTGTTCTCGCTGTAGTCTTCCTTGTATCGTGTCGGTATTTATGGTCGTCTTGCATGATACACCGTTATTTACATGTGAGCCAGCAGACTTTATCTTATAAGCAAATGTTGGATAAAAAAATGAAATTATATTTTCTCGTTTTAATATTTGCCGATCACTCGAGCTTAAATCTCTGGGGGATTGTACTGACAAGTTAGATAGATGTTTAGTGTTGATGGACCATCCATCATGTGCTTTATGATCCAGGTTTTATAGTAGGGGAAAATATTTCCAATTTTGGCCGATTTTGTTACCGGAATGACAATGACTCAATATTTTACATACACACACCCAACACCTTACTTGACCTTTTAAGGATGGGAGCAGCACTGACAAATAGGTATGATTAGAGAAATCCAAGATGGCGTCCAAGATGGCCACCAAAAAACGAAAATATCAGCGTTTGCCTTTATATAGCCCCTGGGACATTCGAAATGACATTTCTTACGTTTCTTACGGGAATAAGTCATTTTAACAATGTATGGTATGTTGTTCTTGTCATATTAGGTGATTTTGGTGGATAATTGTGAACATGGAACGTTATTAAGTTATTTTTCATCATATTTATCATCAAATTGTTGCAAAAATTAGGAGTAGGGGAAAGATTTTTAACAACCCATGATTATTCTTACCAAATTTGTAACACTTCTTGTGTTAAGTATATGCTATATAGTTGGGGAATTGCAAATACTAACAAATGTACAAAATAAAAATACTTAAATATTGACAATACACTATAAAAGTGGGTGGGGTACGATTTTCTTAAAATCTACGAAAAGCATCAATATTATACTTAATATACATAATTGAGACACTATACCGTATGGAAAACAGTTTGCTCCATTTAACTATTAGGAAAGTTGGAGCGAGGTGTCATTTGTGCACCTTTCAATTAAATATTGGAATACTTTCTCGAATTTTCCTATTACGTACGGTCCAAAAGTTACAATTTCCTCATGGTCTGGTGACAATTTGGCTAAAAAATCAAAGGGGTCTGCCATGAAAGGCAACAAGAGGTGTTATATACCAAAATGTCCGGGCAGTTCTGCTGATTCAAAAAGACGGAAGCCTTTCGTGGGACGATATAGCGTTTTGCATAATCCAAAATGGCGTCCAAGATGGCCGCCATAATTTACGAATACACCTAATAGTGTATTATCCAATGTGATTTTTTTATTTATGTATTAACTGACAGGTATTAGCCTGGGTATTATTCATTTGATGATGTACAATAACTGGACATGCTGTACTGACCACTTAAAGGTCAAGGTCAATGCCATTTTAAGGTTAAATTATGAAAAATAGCTGAAAAATAGATATTTCCTCTCTAACTTTCTTATTTAAGTAAATGTGTTGTACATGTATTTAAGTTGGCATTAAATGTGATAAAATAATATGTACACATATATTCTTTAATTATTAGTTCAGTTTTCAATTCAAAATACTAAATCTGACACTATTATGCATGTACGCGCTGACTGAGAAGGTAATCTGAGGTAATTGCATCCGTAATTTGAAATTTTAAGTTTTTGAATGTAAGTTGTCATCCTAATAGTACAAATATAAATAAGTATTTTATCAACATTGCTCATATCTACTCTATACTTTTCTCATCAGGGGTAGGACCGTAGGGGTAAAGTTGATAATAATGAAACATGTTCCAAAGATGACATGATTTGAATTAGATTAGTAATCATTTGAAATGATGAAGTTGAATATTAGCAAATATGTACTTGTTATAGTATTTGTAAAAATAGGCACCTCTGTCAACCTTGATGTCAATGTCATACAGGGTGTTTCATTATATCTGTCCCCATTACAAATTAATGCCATGGGAACATGTTTCATCTTTTCTGATATCTTCATATACCATTGGAAAGCCAACATTTCACTATTTTATTCAGTATATAACATGATAATTTTGCTATCATAGCAACCCAGAAAATAAGATTCTTGCAAAATGTCACTTTTTGATAAAAATGAAGTTCAAAATGATTTTTATCCCAAATTGATAGCATAGTTGATAGCATAGTTTGTTAGAACGATATAACACTGTTAATAATTATTACCCACGTAATATATCGATTACAAAGTTTAGATTATATGCCACAAGTTAAGTTCAGATAAGTTAGTGGTACAGTTAGTTTTCGTTTCTAGTTGCTAGGCAACGAAAGAACTTAACCACACAGATAATTCTCACTTGTAGCCAAGTAAAAAGGTGACCGGTTTTCGACGAATATTTTTTCCAAATGGATGTGGTAAATTCACAAACAGTCGTATTGAGTCTACAATACCACCATTAAAAGCAATTGATGAACATTAAAAACATGATTTTGAAAGCGAAACAACCAAAGATCAGCAAGTTGGTTACCGGTACTTTGTATTAATTAAAGCGAGAACGTAGCGTTATGCGTTAGATTCTTGCGTCGCCTAGCAACTGGTAACCAAAACAGCTGTATCACTCATAAATGGTTAGATTATCACATATGGATGAAACTTTCACATAGGTATAATATTTATTTTTTAAACTGGTTATATCATGCAATACTTTAGAAAAACATATTATTCAACTTGGGAAACAGATTAAATATGGACGTCATTTTGACTTTTGTCGAAAAAATAACTTTTTGGGGGAATCTTAATTCCTATCTTGCATTGATAGTAACATTGTCATGTTAGATACTGAATAAAACGGTACAATGCTGGCAGATATATCAGATGAGATCAAGTATGCTCTCATGGTATTAGTTTGTAATGGGGACAGATATGAAACACCCTGTATTACAGGTCAAATGTCAAATTTGGAAGTTCGTAATTTGCATTGTAAGTATGAGCACAATCAAATAAAATAATGCAGGAATAAATAGTATGTTTTATGTTGATTTGATTACTTTAACAAAAACAAAACAAATGTACCTTGATTCTTTGATAGAAAAATACTAATTGTAACCATGGCAACTGAAAATATGGTTTCCAATATTGCTGTCATCATCTTCACTCATGTATATAAAATTAAAAGTTATAGTTCAGTCAAATTAGCATTAAGCAAAAGTAGTTGCTGCAACAGTAACTTTTTTTGGTCACCCCTCTTATTCTGTGCATTATGCGGACCTTGGTTTGCTATTTTATACAGTCATTAGTCCTTTCAAGTCCCTACTATGACTGCTGCCAACATCATAGCCCTTAGGGCGGTTGGTGACTACTTCGAAAAGTCTTGAGTCATTCTAATGGCCTGGTCACAACCCGACGTGCATGGTTTTGCAAGGCTGTGGCCACTACTTTTTTTTCGAAAAGGAAGGAAGTACAAAGTAAGTATGTCGATGCTCATTGCATGCAAAGCTTTTCCTGACTGTAATGAAAAATGTGTGAATCGTGCGTTGCTCAATTGACAAGTACGTTGCACATGACTATGACTTGCGCACATTGTACACTCGCCTTACGATTGTCAAGTTATTGTGTAAGGAGACAGTAATTGCACGTACTGATCATGTGCGTTGTAGTTGACAGTAGAAGGCACCCATTTTGCAAGAGCATGTGTAGGGACAAATACGTAAACAGACCAGAATGTTCCAGATACACGAAAAGTACTGCTTCTTTTCTGCGTGCTCAGAAAAAATAACGAAAGCCATACTGACCGTCCACGTACGTATTTCTATGTATCACCTGCGTTTTACACACAGACACCACATACTTGCATGCATGTCCAGTTATGAGCACCGTTTTAGAGATAATGCCTGTGAGACCCCCATAATTCAGGTTGCCTCGTTTTCTCAAATGATAAAATGTAGATCTATGATGACTTTTCCCTCCATGGCATGTCCCAAAATACCACTTAGGATCAAAGTTCCCTACACTGGTGAAAGTACTAGGGATTATAGTTCCCTACGCTGGTGATTATCACAAATTACTAGGGATGAAAGTTCGCTACTCTGGCGAGAATCTCATAGGACTATGGATGACAGCTTCTTACACTGGTGAGTCCCTCACTAAGTACATACCTAGGATTCATCAGACAGTTGAGATAATAGTGATCGCAGCATATGACCACACAGCAATGAACTTGACAAACAAGTTTATGGGTGCCACTGTACACTGACCAGTGGTTGTTTAAATATCTCCAAGTATAGCCATCCCAGACCATGTTTGGTTCCCATCATATCCAAGTATAGACGTTTAAGACCATGTTTAGTACCCAATACCTCTATTTCAGCCTTGCTAGACTATGCTTGGTACCAGTCACCTTCAAGTACAGCCATGCCAGACCATGTTTGGTATCCACCATCGCCATGTACAGCCCTAACATGGCATGTTTGGAACCCACAACCTCTAGGTGGAGCCATCCTAGACCCATTTTAGTTCCCGCCATCTATTTACATCTATCAATGACCATGTTTGGAACCCACCACTTCCATTTGTAGCCCCCCCCCCCAGACCCTGTTTGTAACAAACAACCTCTATATCCAGCCAGCCCATTTCATGTTTTGTATCCACCATCCCTATTTACAGCAATACTATACCATATTAGGTAACCATCTCCTATGAGTGCAGTCATCCCGAAACCTAATTGTTACCCTACACCCTTCCCAGACATGTCGTTAAAGACTACAAACACACAAGGCCCTTCGTCCTATAACTTCTAATGAAAGACCTAAGATAACACATCTACATCAAAATACACAGTACAATAAATTACAAAATGATGTTTTGCGCTGAAAGTATCAAATATGTGGGTATGTTTTGTAGTTTGACCTTGAAATGACCTTGACTTTGGGTGGCCAATGTTTGTCTGTAAAAAGTACAATATAAAAATATTTATAATGTTTATACAAAGATTTTTTTATTCCATTAGAATTAAAACTGTCAAACTTGAAAACTAAGAATTATAGATGGACGCATCAGCTCAAGAAATTGATCTTGATCAACATGCACATAAATGCCATTTGTTTTCGAATTTAAAACTGGCCTTGTGGCAGGAAATATGTGTTTTTCCACACTTTAAACACTTTAAAACCCAACATTAATATATAATATGTTGCAAAATGAAAAGAAGGGAGAAAATATCTCAATTGAATTCAAATTATTTTAGGTAAAATATTGACTTAAGCATTTGATAATATTTTGACCTCTAATAAATGACCTTGACCTCCACCATTTGACCTTGGTAAAAGGTTCATGTTGGAGGTCCGCATATGTTTATTAATTACAATGCTTATTTAATAAAATATGTATTGTCTACTTATGGGTAACAAACATGAGATTTTGACTATTGATTAGCTTATAAAATGGCTGTAACATAGGCCGCCATCTGGGTTTCCATGGTAATTAACCTTATTTCAGCACTCTCGCCTGGATTTAAACCTTAGACACCCCTCCACACGAATAAACAAAGACATTAATAATAGAAGGAAATGGTACTCGCTGAAGCAAAATCAACTAAAGATAGCTTTTTTTTACAACGTGAAAACGTGACTTGAACCATTTTCCTGAATTTGCACCTGGCAATGACCTTGACCTTCATGACCTTGGTAGACAGATCTATTTGAACGCTGGCCTAGACATCAGTTTGTAATAATGTTGCTCTTACTTGGACATGTATGCGTTATTTACACATATGAACCCGGTGATAGTAAATGCAACGCATACAGTTATTTCATAATAATCAAAGAATCATGAAATTTTCAATTGTGGTGGGGTTACCGAATTCCTTCTTATTTTTCATTTTTCAGCTCATGACCATAAAATAAATGTTGTTATGCGACTTAGTGATGCCACATTGTGATGACGTACATCAAACTTATTTTTGCCATAAGTGCACCTATAATTACAGATAAACTTTTGGGGATAAAACACAAATTTTACACATTTTTGCCTTTTGACCTTCAAATGACCTTGACCCTGAAATTCAATAACCTTGACACACATATCATTTTGGAGCTCTATATATGTTCTTTAACTATTGCACAAATGCATATTGGTATACAAGCATACATACTTAGTATGAATGATTAGATAAAGATGGGGTGTGTGCTTAAAGTGGCGGGAAATTTGGACGCCATCTTGGTTTCCATGGTAACTTGCATGATGCCAGCTGTCCATACTCGCTGAAATCAAACTTCAAACACCCCGTCTACACAAATAAACCAAAAAACCCTCTGGACCGCTGTATACAAAGAAGTCAGGATACTGGACTACATGAAAAATGTCTGAAATATCCGGAAAAATGTCAAAATTTGACCTTTGACCTCTGACTGTGACCTTGACATCAAGCGTTTGCAATTGAAGTATATATTTTCATCATTGCTGGGATATTGTGAGGTATCATTCCAAGTTTCATTAAAATATGTTTATTCATTAAAAATATATTAGGTATTATCGTATACAGTGAGAAATTCAAATATGTAGCCACACGGTTGCCATGGAAACGCTGATTTAAGTGCTTTATAAATGACCCTCAGTGCTGCTCCCATCTTTTTTGACATCACCAAGACATATGCTTACATTATCTGAAAGTATCTTTCCATTGTCACTCCGGTAACAAAATTTCGAAAATTTTCCCCTACTATTTTTGTTAGAATAAAATATTCCCATGAAACTGTTCTGTTCTTATTAGTTATATTAATGACTTGTATTATGGTTCTTGACGTCCTGGTGTGTCACAGTTATATAGGCAATTGGAATTAATCTGTTGATTCACATATAGAGGAAAGATTTATTCTGAAATTCTCAAACCATCATTGTGCTTTCTTTCATGTTCTGTTGTTCTCAATTTTGTCATTTGTGAAGATCTTAAGTTTATGTCTCCTTTTATGGAGATCTTACGTTTATATCTCCTTTTATGGTAAAACTCTATTACATAATATCTCTAGTTAATACTTCTATTACATAATATCTCTAGTTAATAGCTTTTTCAAACATCCTTTATTGGAAAAAGCTCAAATCTCTGATTTCTATCGACTTGATCAATCCAAAACTGAAGGTGATTGAGTAACACATTTTTCATGATCTAAATAAAGCTTTGGATGTTACTCTGCCTTAGACACTATCGGACAGCCATGCCCAAATATAGCTGATATGCTGTCTGTCTATATAACACTACCTTAAGGCAAGGCTGCCAAGCTTGGGTGTTTTATTGAATACAAAACAGAAAGCACAGAGAGAAAAATGATGGTGGAGTATTGTGAAGTGATGCAGAATATTATTATGTCTCTCCTTGTTATTGGATAGCTAATTTGATAACTTATACCGGTCTTCAATAGCTGCTGAGAAATCATAAGATGTTTTTCCCCAGATTGAGTGGCAATTATTGTCACAAAATCTTCCGATAGTAAGTTATATGAAAGAATATAATTTCATCAGTATGGTTTCCTTGGATACTAAATCTAGTATTTTGTAGGTTTTGTTATGGAGATAAATGATAGCACTGTGAATACTGGTGTGTTTCATGAATAAATCTTAATGCAATTTCTTGAAACGTGACCATTGAAATTACGATTGATTGTTCATGTACTGTGTTTGATTATAGGCAATGATCTAGTTAATGATAGTGAATTGTTAGTATAAAAAGATAATAATAAGAATAAATTGGAGAGTGAAAGCAGCACTCAAAGGAAACAACAGAGCATGAGAGGCACACCAAAAAGATATCACAGATTTCATAGATAGTTATAAAGCTGTAAAATAATGTATTTTAGGTCTTTGATAGTAATAAATCGGAAAGGGAAGACAAAACTCAACTCAGCTAAGCACAGAAAACAAAAAAACCCAGACTACAATCACATGACGCAATGCCCAACACTCTACCCAATGCCCAACACTCGACGCAATGCCCAACTATCGACTCAAGGCCCAACACTCAATGCAATGCCCAACACTCGACGCAATGCCTAACCCTCAACCCAATGCCCAACACTCAAGGGAATGCCTAACACTCAACGCTATGCCCAACACTCGACGCTATGCCCAACACTCTACACTATGCCCAACACTCGACGCTATGCCCAACACTCGACGCTATGCCAAACACTCGACGCAATGCCTAACACTCAACCCAATGCCCAACACTCAAGGGAATGCCTTACACTCACCGCTATGCCCAACACTCGACGCTATGCCCAACACTCGACTCTATGCCCAACACTCGACGCTATGCCCATCACTTGACGCTATGCCCAACACTCGACGCTATGTCCATCACTCGACGCTATGCCCAACACTCGACGCTATGCCCAACACTCGACGCAATGCCCAACACTCGACGCTATGCCCAACACTTGACGCTATGCCCAACACTCACCGCTATGCCCAACACTCGACGCTATGCCCAACACTCGACGCTATGCCCAACACTCGACGCTATGCCCAACACTCGACGCAATGCCCAACACTCGATGCTATGTCCAACACTCGACGCTATGCCCAACACTCGACGCAATGCCCAACACTCGACGCTATGCCCAACACTCGACGCTATGCCCATCACTCGACGCTATGCCCAACACTCGACGCTATGCCCAACACTCGACGCTATGCCCAACACTAAACTAAATGGGAAAATGGAACTAAATTGCTGACCATTAAAGTCTATGGTACCAAGTTTCATTTGTCAAAAAGCTGGAAGTCTATTTTAGTCAAATTGGCAAACATAAAAACCCATAAGAAACTTTACCTACATTCTGTTGTGTGAACCTTCTTTAGGGAGGAAGCACTAGCTAAATCAGTCTGTAGGTATTAAAGAGCTTTCGACCAAGTTAGTTCAGACGAGCTGTGGTCGAGGCCCTTATTTAGGTTCTAGAGGGAGTCAGAATAGGCTTCAGTGAAACAGCATCTAGCATATTGATGATAATAAATCCTCTGAAACGACTGTCACTTAATGACAATTGATTACAATGTTAACTAGCATTCTAGGTTTGATTTAAAGCTTACAAGTCAATTAACATTCTAAACTTGGTTTAAAGCTGACATGTTGAAGTAAAAAAGCTCTTAATCCAATCAAACTGAATCAACCTCCATGTTCAATCCTATGTTCCTGTGAAACGTGTAAGCTGCATGGCGTGTACTTGTGAATTTATTGTTCCTGCTTTCTACTGTCTGATCTGGTTACAATAAAACACTAAAGTTTGTATAAATTGTCATTTAGATGTTCTGTATGGAGTCTTAGAGTGTTCTCATGTTCCCTTTATGTCTGGGAAAGCTGGGAATGTTTTAGTAGATAGTTTATTTGATCAGACAAACTGTAAGAAGACAGTGATTATCTCAGATTGCGCAATCAAGATATTTCGTCCATTTTTTGCCAAATAGATGATATTCAAGTACCATAACACCCCATATCTTGTACACCCCTTACATTGCTTATTATCCTGGAATCATAGCCAAAACTATGGCGGTGTCCAGTTTGCACCAGGTTCGGAAATCAGGCAAAATTCTAAAGATCTTATTTTCAGTTGAAAATTTGTCTCATTTTGTAATCTACCGGTGCATGCACTACATGGTTTTATGTTATTGTAAGGGTCTCAAAAGGCAGAATGTGTGCAGTTATTAAAAAAAAACCACTAGGGGTAAAGTACTTCCAACAGACTTCATCTGTGTAAAGATTGTTTAACTGCGAATCTTGACAGCAGACTCTGAATCCCTAGATGTGATGGTGAACCCTTAAATTTTCGGCTGTTTTGGGGGCCTGGCTTACATTGCAAAGCTTAAGTTATTATAGCACTTTTCTTATTTGTCTTTTATGTGCTCTGCTGTTAAATTTGTTGCCTGCTGCCTTCCCTGTCTGATTTGTTGTGATCCCTTAATTACTTTGTCAGCCTCACTGCTTTTCAAGTGTTGAATTCTAGTTGATCAAATGTCTTCATTTGTTTATCCTGAAAACTTCCTTACTAGATAGTTATTTTATATTCTTATTTTATTTACTAGCATTTTGCCTAGATTCCTTTATATCATGGTCAATAATCATTTGTGTCCATTAATTCTGGTGATTATACCATTTGCTTGACGGTGATTATATAGAACATAACATGGTTACTGCTCATAAAAGGACTCTTCATTGGTGGATAAAGGAGGTAAATTCATCTCGTTTGTCGAATATCAGATCATTTAAAGCACTGTCTCAATCGCTTTGTTGATCCATAGCTTTATATAATGCTCACAATGATAATAGGAAATAAAACGTCAAGTTGCCATTTCTGAGTTCATATTGATTTAATATACTCTCAGTAAATTGCATCAATGCTTTCAAATCTTGCGGAAATTTTGTTGACACAAACTATTTGCAGCGTTTAACTTTGGTATAAATAAAATCAACATTTCAGACTTGACTTCCTCAAGAGGGAATAAAATATAGAAAATTCTACAGAAACTTCAAATAAATCTATTGTACTAAGTCTTGTTATATGTGAATATTTTGATGTATATATATTGATATATATTTGATATATATTTGTCATATATAGTATGTTTATGAAGCACACAGGGAATGAAGGGGGCGTATTCAACTTGTCTTTGCAGCCTTCATAAATTTATTATCTTTGTTTAATTTATTATCCTTATGAATCCTTCATTGTACATTAAAGAAAATATGTAAAAGCTGTATTTTTCCCATTTACATACACCAGAAGTTATTGCTTTTATGTAACATATGTTGATTTATATATTTGATGTATTTGTCATTTATAGTTTGTTTATGAGACTCACTGGAAGATGTATAATGGGGGCGTTTGTTGCAACAATTTTAGAAAAAAATGTACTGTGTTCATCCATGTACTTCCCACACCTGTTGATTGCACACACATATAAAATGAAAAAAATAAATTAAAAAGATCTCTGAACATGCAGTAATGCTTTATTTGCTGTATTAATCCATATTTTGCATGCACCTGTAGACTGCACAGGTAAAAAGGGACAAAAATGAGAGAAAATTCTTGGAAGAAAATATTTCCTATTTAAAATTGCCTGTAGCTATTTTCTTAGTCCTGAAAAATGCATTTTGATAATCTATATAAATACATATGCGTATATTGTGATTAGGAGTTGTTCCACATTTAAGTTTAAGATTCTGGATTAATGAAGTTAATAATGATACAAGCAGTACATGTGTTCCTACCGTATTATGCAAAATGTTTTCTTTTTATAGTTTCTATAATGTTGATATTGGTTTCCGCCTCTTCTGGTTTCATTAGTGTTCTATATATTGTCTATATATCATATATATGTAGGTATTTATTTATTAAAATACACACACATGTTTATTAATAGTCAATTATATATATTATGATTCCATAAATGGATCAAAACTTGTTGCAGTGTTGTTTTATGAAGGTCAATTAAGCCTCCAATGTGTCAATGATGATGCCATTTAACCATTAAATCTGCTAATGATCTGTCAAAATTGTCAATTAACCGTACATCAATTGCTGGCATTGAACATACTGACCTCGTAAAATGATCATGAACACAGAAATAAAGTTATATACATGACATTGTTTTCAGTAGCTTAAACCACTTGCAGTAAAATTTATTCCTCCAAGACGAAAACCCCAATTTAAAACTTGTACTCTTATGGGAGTTACTTCCCTTTGTATGATGAGCCCAGCTACTATACTTGGAACCCTTCAAAAAATAAATGACAATTGTTAACATGTTGTGTTAATGGAAAAGTCTGTCGAAGCAACATTACAGTATTGGTAAATTTTTGAGGCAATAGGTTGAAAACATTAACATTTTGTGCAAATTCAATAAAATTTAGATATATATTTTAAAACCCAGCAGTCTATTTTTTTCAAAGTATTATTATGTTCAATAAAAGACTGAATGATGACCTAAGTAAGTCACATTTTACGTACCATGAAATTGTCTGCTAGCTTTAAGTTCAGCGTACTGTTAAACTGTCTTAATTTTCCTAGCATGAGTTAGACGTGCTCTCTGTGTAATATATTCGTTTCGGTCATAAGGAAACAATATTCAGAAAATGTATCTTTTTCGACTGATAAAAAACGTATATTCCAGTCCAGTAAACTTAAAGGAAGTTTTATTGCATAGTTGTGGCGCCAAGGCATTTTGCCGGAACACTCCTAAGAATACATTAAATGGTTGGTGCAAAAAGATGGTATCTGTTTTGTTCGGAACAAATATTCGCCACATGGTCTTGCACCAAGGTATCTGAAAAATGATATCTGTCCGATAATGTGTTATTACTGATATTTTAGGAGAAAAAAATCCAACCAATTACGATGGATGTCCGAAATATCCTAATCTTTCACCGGCTACATGATGCTTGCAATAACTCCTGTAAGCTAGAGGGATTCAATCATAATTTGGTATTTAGATCATTTATCATCTATTTTATTGTCTTCTTCTTGAAGATTATTCCTCCTACAGTCCTTTCAAAGCCAAATGATAACAGTTGTAAATATACTGATATCCGACAGGTAAACTATGTTTATTGTGGTTTAACTGGGTATACCTGAGTCAATAGTATTCATCCGGTAAATTTCACCACTATTCTTTTGAATGGAATAGTTCCCTTTTTATTAGTATAACTTAATAAGTCACATTTTACATTCCATGGAATTGCTTGCTTCTAAGCTTTGAGTTAGTCCAACATACTTGTGTTAGCTAGCTCTGTCTTATTTTTTCTTGCATGAGTTAGACGTGCTCTCTGTGTTATGTGTTTGTTTTGGTCATTTATAATGAAACAATATTCAGAAAATATATCTTTTCGACTGATAAAAAACGTATATTCCAGTCCAGTTAACTTAAAGGAAGTTTTATTGCATAGTTGTGGCGCCTAGGCATTTTGCCGGAACACTCCTAAGAATACATTAAATGGTTCGGTGCAAAAGGATGGTATCTGTTTTGTTCGGAACAAATATTCGCCACATGGTCTTGCACCAAGGTATCTCAAGAATGATATCTGTCCGATAATGTGTTATTACTGATATTTTAGGAGAAAAAAAATACAACCAATTACGATGGATGTCCGAAATATCCTAATTTTTCACTGGCTACATGATGCTTGCTATAACTCCTGTAAGCTCACTACAAGGGATTCAATCATAATTTGGTAGTTAGATTATTGATATATTATCTCTACTTTATTGTTTTCTTTTTGAATTTCATACTATTTTTCCAAAATTGTGTTCATGCCCAGGGATCTGCTGGAGGCAAATTGTGATTGTCCTGTCCATTCTTTCTTCTGCTCGTTCATTTGTGTGTTTGTTTGTGGTCATCATCTATTGTGGTAGCATCTACTGTATCATGCCTAGGAGGGGCTGGTCGACATTATAAGTGTGCATAATTTATTTTCAGGTCTGTTACAAACCATTGCAATGGCTACAATTATCAATTATGTTTTTGTGTCCAAAAACCATTCTGTAGTAATATAAGGTTACTCTACATAAAAATATTGTGCAGTTTATTCAGAATTAAATACAACACTGCAGGACTGGTGTGAGTTGTCTGGAACCAGACTGTTGTGACCATTGCTTAGAGATAAAAACTTCAGGAATATAAAACTGTTGCTTAGAGATAAAAACTTCAGGAATATAAATGTTTGAATCACGATGTTTGTTGACAACACTTCCAGTTGATAACACTTCCATTGACAATACTTCCATTGACAATACTTACATACTAACAATTATTATCTAAATGCCGAACACGGCCTTTATTTGCCATATGGTAAGCATATATACATGTTTATGGGTACCTCCAACCGGATTTTAACCTGGTTCGCCAGATTTGACTGCAATCTCACTAATCACTGAGCTACCATGGCAACATTGTTTCAGCAATGGTCTTGCAGTCGAATTAGTTTTGGAAACATGTACCTTTGGTGCAACAAGGTTGTATCTTATAGTATATATTATATATTGAGATACAACCTTTTTGCACCATAAGGACGAACGAATCAATATTTCCCATGACTAACTCAGTTAGCCACATTAATGAACCCGAGAAATGTCTGTTCAACTGTACACAAATCAAATGAATCAAGAACTAATTCCCCTTTTACATGGTGTAGACGAACACATTATTTAATTTACTGATGCTAGAAATTCACATTAACTGCGATTTCTCCAATAACTCTGTCGCTGGTCTGCTCAGTAATATACAACCATAATTTTCTCATTTATTTGGTACCTCGTTGCTGGCCACAATTTGCCTTATGGATGCCTACAGAAATTTAATAAATACAAAAATGCATTAAGCCGGAAGGGTTTTTGACACCAAAAAAGTATGCCTCCAACAAAGGCCAACATTATCAGACCTAAAATTCATGACAATTTCTCTTCAAATGGGTCCTTAGACTCAGATAAAACTTATTTGACTTAAAGATCGATGCTGACAAAAATCACAACAAGGCTCCAGGTCCCAAGTATTCATGTGAAGTTGCATTGAAATCTGGTCACCTGTTAAGAAGAACAAGGATCATGGACAAATCCTTTTTTGACAGACTGACTTCCATTAAAAATGGTCATTAAAGATACTATAGGTAGCACATTAAGTAGGTCTTAAATATATAATTAAAACACAATGAACTTATTAAATAATCTGTAGCTGACTGTAGTAATTTTAGTTGACAAATGAGTCCTCTTCTGCTCTCATCAGAACTTGTAGTAGGCCTACATGATTTATACATTCTGGTTGAACAAATTCTGAGACAAAATTTCATATTTATTCCACACACATTAAGGATTCTTACAGTATCTAGCAGAGAATCTGTCTAGAGACATTGAGACTCCATAACCGATCATTAAGTAAAATTTATAGATGTCAAAGTGAACAAGTTTGATAGAAGTTATCAATCGTTCAATGTAATTTCATCAACAGTGTGTGTGCATAATGACCATGAATCAGAAATGTGAAATATACCGTGTTTAAATGTGTTCCTCATGGCATGAGATTTATGCACTTTTTGTCATAAGACATGATTCTCCCAATATAAATACCGAAAATATAAAACAAAAAATAATTTTTTTTCCCCGACTCAGATTTTGGATTTTCTGTATCGGTTGCTATGGCAACTATATGTATGTCTTAATAGATGTATCAGCAACATTTAAGTCAATCGTGGAAGAAAAGCAAACACATATATAGATCAGTAATGGTGGTATCAGTGTCCAATCAGCTAATGGCTTTAAAAGGATTCCTATTTCCTCTGATATAAATGAAACCAGAGACCTTGGACTGTTTATCTCAACAAATCAGTAACTTATGACAATACACATATCAAGGACTCCAGTGTGACCCTATAATAGATTAACAATTTCTCTTACATCTCAAACCCAACTTAAAAGAACAATGTGAGGCTTCCTCCAGATTTCTTTGACTCCGAAAGGGATTTTTAAAATGTCAAGTGCTGAAGCACATATACCAAGCACAGTTATTTTGTAACCCAGTCATTTTGATTAGCAAGTCAAATCAACTGGTTGCCAGTCATTTTTACTCTTCGAATGTTCACACCAGCCATAGTACCCTTTGAGTCAAATAGACAAAGATTGTTGTGGGTATTGTCAGGCATTTTAAATCAGATGATTTTTGCCAGAGTAACACCCTTTAGTGTTAGAGACATATGTTTTTCCATCAAAAAACCTTCTAGTTTTACCTTTATTATTAACCATCTGTTTAATTTGGTTAAGGGAATTATACCCAATCACATAAACAATGTACTACAACATAAAACAGAAATGTTTCAAATATTCCACTAGGGACTATACTCAACCTTGCCAAAACTCACGAAATGCCCTCCAGGACGTTCCAAGCACTCACACATCTGACAAGCTACAATCTACATCAACCAACAATGGCTTATCCTTTTCGACAAACTTTAAATTATTAATGAACATGTCTGGAGCTTGTGGTCGGACATAAACAAGGAAAGCAAAACAAAACTGTAAACCATTTTTGGTAAACAAATCTTACTGGATACAGTGGATAGGTACAGTCCAGTTAGGATAAATTGATAGTGACGTCATCGTTTATGTGTACCCAAAAGATAAAAACCATTGCTTAAATAGGTAGAGTTAAGTTTGATATTGAACTGTTGGCTTAAGATTTTATACTTGTTTTTACACAGTACTAGTGGAATGTTCCACTGCGTCACTGGAATTTTATCCGAACTGGACTGTAATTATATGTAACAAAGGAACATATCAATTAAGTTCAGTCTATTGCACATGCAAGATTTATTTACATTCTTAGAGAACTCAACTGTATAGGTAACATGTAGTCAATAGAAGAGTTTTTGACGCAATAATGTACGTCACCAACAAAGGGCTGTAACTCTGGCAATAAAAAATCATCAAACTTAAACTTCCTAACAATATGCTCAACAGATAGGCTTCATTGTGGGCTTCCATAGCCCATTGTGGTTAGCGCACTTGCCGCCTAACCCGGGTTCGAATTCGAGTGGAGGCACTCACTGTGATGCCTGCAATATTTTAGTAGAATGCTGACTTGCAAATAAAGGCTATACCCAGCATTTTTTGCTGAGCATTGAAATCTGACCAGTGGTTAATGAGATCAAGTGCAGACACATTATGTGACACATCCATCCAGACTTCCAGACAGACTCCTAGAATGTTCAGTACATTAAAACAAAGAGCTTTCCATTAGAGGCATATTGGTATTAACACCAAGGCCAGTCAATATGTCTCTCTCACAATGATGCACAAGCACAAAATTAACAGATTGGAAGTAATGATGATATTTCACAACATTAAATTTTATTTTTATGCCCTGGGGGGAGCATACCGACGGTGCCGAACCAAAACCCTGTAACTCAATTTTGGCGCGAAAACTTTTTTGCAGCATTCGCATCTGCTAGATGTCCCGCGCATTTCTGTCTTGTCGCCATCTAAGTAACGCGATTGGCTATTTAAATGGCGACAAGACAGAAATGCGCGGGATGTCTGGCAGATGCAGATGCTGCAAAAAAGTTTTCACGCCAAAATTGAGTTATGGGGTTTTGGTTTGGCACTGTCGATATAGTAGTTGTTCTGTCTGTTTATTTGTTGAAACTGAAATATTTTTTAAATCTATCAAGACACTGCAGCTATCAAACTTGGCATATTTGATAACCATCATAAACACAATACATAGTCAAAGCCATGTAACACTATTCAACATTTCAGCAGAATTATTGACTTCTCTAGTTATTATTATGGACAAGGCTTCCACCTGGGTATAAGCGGTATAAGGGTTTACTGAACACAGTCTTATCTTCCAAGATATAATGCTAAAAATTGCACTGAGTGGTCATTTTGAGGGATGACTTCGGGCTCTATCGCTTTGCACTACTATTGTTTGTCTTAAGGCCAAGGTGGAACAGGTAAGTAGTCTCATTTTCTGTGCTCAGGGTACTTGTGTCGTGGTGTTTCTGATTTCTGTGCTCGGCTGGTTTGGTTGAGTGCTACCTTTCCTGTCGGATTTTCTCATATCTTTTTCACATGGTGGCCCGACCATATATGACTACTGTTAACCAAGAAGTTATTTCCCGTGATTATATTTCCTAGAGTTTGTGAGTGGTAGAAATTTCGCGAAAGTGTTCAAAACATAATATGGACATTAAAAAATGAGAACATTTTTAGTCGCGAATATAGCGTGAGAGTTTGTATGCAAGAGAGTGAATCGGTTTACCGTATCAGCAATATGTATCCAAAAAATGCTGTATGGCACAGACAATCCAAGGTTGGTTTGAATGGGTAACAATTGTGTATTCTGTAGCTTGAGGTCTTTGAGCGTTATATACAACAAAGAAATTGTTGAATGTCACAGACATAATGTTATCTATAAAAGACACCACATGGTATAGGTGATTCCATAAAACATAAAACACAATAACTATGCAAATGTCAAAATGTAGAGCAAAATGATCTCAATTGTCTAAACTTGATAACATTATTATTGTTGTGCACAGATGCTAACAATACAACTGAAACGATGTCTGATACTAGGGAGTTACAGACTACATACATCAATTCATGAAATGTCATTGTCATCATTCTGTTGTCAGTTTCATTGTAAACAATCATTAACAAACATACAGTGCCACATGTGACTACAGTCCTTTCAAAGTTGAATGAGAACGGTTATAAACATCAGCTTGTTTGTCGTATAAACTTTGTTTGTCTAGGTTTAGCTGGTTGTAACCGAGTTGACTGTAGTATACGTCCTTGCCATTCTTTTGAATGGGATTATTAAGTTCCCTCATTAGTATAACTTCTTGAATCAACAGTTACCAACAGTTAATATTGGACTCTAAACAAGCGTTAGTTTGTCAAATACAATTGGTTCAGATTCAATAGTAATAGATAAAATTGCAACAACTGGTAAATTAATCTATCATGTTTATGGACATGCATATTGCAATTCAATATCTAATTACAATTCCATGAGTATGTAAATGTAACTTTAAGCAGGCTGTAGTATTCTGTATCAACTAGACTATCTACTGAATCAATCCACTGTATGATTTTTACTACAGCCCTAAAAGGTCATGGGGAGTTTTTTCATTGTGTCAAACATTTGTATCAATTAAATCGCAGCAAGTCCAATCATAGGGAAAAAATTATGAAAACGCAGGACATAATTCCTTGAAGGATGAACCAATCTTTGCACTAATGATCTAGCAATTATGAGGACTAAAATGAGATTTTTCTCATAGAACTTTTTCTCAGTCTCCGACTCGTATATGAGAAAAATCTCATATATGAGTTGAGATTTCTATTTGAGTCGTTTCGGGAGATTGGGGCCAGATCTCTCTATAAAATGAAGCAGATGATGATACTGTAATGACTGAAACATGAGACTGACCAGATCTTTGTTGCACCAAATAAAACCACACATCCTCAGAAGAGTATCCTTTAGGTCAATGGTGCTCTTGTTATTTTTAGATTACCTCTAACAAAGTAGTGACAAGGTGAGCATTTGTGATCTCTCATGTCTGCCGGAGGAAGTCTTCGTCCGTACCTCAAAAGTTTGCTTGTGTAGTCACTTGAGGTCACAATTTTGGCCATATTATATTATATGAAACTTGGTCACAATGATCATCTCAACAAAATGTAGGTCAAGAAGGATATTGGGTCAAACTATAGGTAACTAGGTCAAATCATTTTTGTGTAGTCACCAGAGGTCACAAGTTTGGCCTAATCTTTATGAAATTTATTCACAGTGATCATCTCAACAAAATGTAGGTCAAGTTTGATATTGGGTCATCAAGGGTAAAGCACTCAAATTTTTAAAAACCTTTTGTAGTCACTTGAAGTTACAATTTTTGCCAAATTTTTATGAAACTTTGTCACAATAATCATATTAAAAAATCTTGGTCAAAACTGATTTCGGGTCTTCAAAGTTAAAATCTAGGTCACTTGGTCAAATTGTAGAAAAACCTTGTGTAGTAGTCACTTGAGGTCACAATTCTGGCCTAATTAACCTTTATGAAAGTTGGTCACAATGATCATCTCAACAAAATCTAGGTTAAGTTTGATATTGGGTCATCAAGGGTAAAAACTAGGGTCACTAGGTCAAATCACATTGATATCCATAAATTTAAATGAGGTCAATTAAAAGTTCACATGTTTATTGAAAGATCACTATCGCTAAATGAATATATTTTTCTAAATGAAATATTGACATATTAGAATTTAGTGTCAAAGCAATTCTTTCTGAACTCTTTTGGCATAATATGTATTTGTGTGGCTTTTATATAACAAATCAAGTTTGGTTTACTTAAAACATATACAAAACATTACAAACATGGGCCAGAGCTGTTTAATGGCATTACATAATGATTTTCTAGCTGAAAAAGTGATATATATATTTATTTTATTAAAAAATAAAAAAGGCATATTAAACATGTATTGTTTACTAATGGATAATTCAGCGAGGTCAAATGCAATGGGATGATGAATTTCTGACATTTAATTGGTATGCAAAAAAATAGTAATTTGTTAAAAAAATGATTTCTGTACTAGTAGGCCAAAATTTGTGCTAGAAGATACATTGTATATTAGGGAACTAAATAAATAGGTGAAATTTGTCACTATTTAAAAGTAAATAACTTTCAACCATTCTCCTATACTAATTATACAACATAACTATAAAAAAAGACACACATGTTTTAATGTAGCTACACGACCAACATAGGTTAAAGTTAATTATACAACAATGAACTTAGGTTTTGAACTTGCAATTCTTGGTTCCCTTAGTGCTCTGAGCTATATTAAAGATCAGTCAGCCGTCTTGAGAAGCATCTCTTATTGTTTGCCATATTTGGTCATAATAGCCAATATTTCTGTCTTACTGTTTGTATTGCCGGATTATTGAATTTTTGTTGTGCATTGTAGGAAATGTCAAATTATCCGACAACAATGCTCTGCTAATGCTTTGTTGCTAGTTAGTGTTTTTTTGGTGTTATTTGTGTTATTCCGGTTCTTGGTATGTTTTACAACTACATAAAAACCGATGCCAGACATATCCGTGCGACGGTACTGCCATGGCATTGGTTGCAATTTAGGGATTAATACATTTCGGCCATTAATGGGAGTATAGTTTTTTGCGGAGATGTTTTCTTGTGTTCTGATGAAGTTATGTGAAGAATTACCAGTGTATCAGGGATCATTTGTATTGTACCGGAATCAATACACACAGTGACGGTGTATTACTAATGGCTGAATACTGAATATCTCTACTCCGAAACTCTCTCCAAACACTTGGACTGACTCTTGTAGATACATGGATAGCCATGTTGGTGGTGAACAAGTGAGTGTCGTATCTCTCTCTCTCTCTCTTATAAATGTTGGTATTATCTGTATGTGTGTTCATACCATAAAGACATGTGTCTCCATTCGCATCTCTACTCGTATGCTCTACATCTATTTGGACATTTTTACTGAAGATTTAAAAAAACGTAAGCATGCTGTAGATTTATTTGGATATTTTTACTGAAGATTTAAAAACGTAAGCACGCTTAAATATATTTGGAGATCTTCATTCATTTTAGGCATGCTTTGATTTATTTTGGAGATTTTTAGTGAAGATTTAAAAAAAATATATAAGCAGCTTAGATATATTTGGACATTTTTACTGAAGATTTAAAAACATAAGCATGCTGTAGATCAATTTGGACATTTTTACTGAAGACATTGAATGTAGATATATAATATCATGGTATTTTTAGTGAAGATTTAAAAACGTAAGCATGCTTACTGGTAGATCTGTTTGGATATTTTTAGTGAAGATTTAAAAACGTAAGCATTCTTAGATTTATTTGGACATTTTTAGTGAAGATTTATTAACCAATTTAGGTTTGTGGTACTGTATAAACTTAATTATTGTAAATTCCATTAATGATTTTCTTACCATTGACACATATTGTTTTTTTCCACAGCTTTTTCTGTCTTTGAGTTCAATTGATTTCCAAGTATATAAGTGTATAACTTCTTATGAATTTTATGTTGATGAATTTGTTATGATTGCCTCAGATTTTAGGGGCAATGTATGTAGGTGAATTTATTAATTTATGTTTCAGTTATGCAATTTGAATTTGGATAATAATATCATTTTTTTTGTATGACAAATTCATGATTTAATATTGGTTGCACACCTGTTTAGCCACTGTGATGATATAATGGCATTGATTTCAATTGTAATGAATAATTTTTTTTTTAAAAGATGCATATTTTACATTGACCCTTCTTAAATTTTTGCTTATAAGTCATTTTATCTATTAGCTACTCTTCATTTTGCTGGGACCTACCTGAACAGCTCCGTGTGTTCGGGGTTTCCAGCATGTTCGAGCCTTGTAAACTCTGAAACGGTTTGCGGCATCAAATTTAAAGTAACATGCTGTATAGAAGTGGGTACTATCATTAATTTAATAAATGTCTTAAAATAAAGGATGATTTACCGTTTCTTTGATTTATTCAAAATACTTTGTACAAGTTTCAAGATTAAAAAAAACAAATGCATTGCCTTGATATTTTAAAAAAACATTCGACCCAGAGTGCCACAGGAGGATTTAATCCAAGTAAATGATGTATTTTACATTTTAAGCATTGAACATTCATTGTAAAACACTGGGTAACTACATCTCATTTCTTTAACCGGTATTTAAGCTGGTTTAGCTAATACAAATCTTCAATTCATCTGTTATTTTCTTGCAAGAAAGTATGCTTGCTGTTAAAGAGATGTGCACTGCATGTTTAGATTGTTATCTGATTATGTTTGTTCCATTTGTAACATTAAAACAGATAACATCCCCATATTTCGCTGGCTTAGAATGAGAAGATCGTAACTACTACTTATGACCTTATAAGACTGATACGTATTTGAATTCTGCACCATAAAGCACTTCTTATGAGCCTATTTTCATTAAAATCGGAACTTGTCATGTTGACCAAAATGAAGTTGTAAAAGCTTGTTTTACCATAAGTAAAGAGTAACTTTCAGACAGTTTTTTCTTGTTTTCTCAAAATGTTGATTTTGTAGTTACAACCTTCTCATTCTAAGCCAGCGATTTCTTATCTTTCATCAAATTTGAAATTTGAATAATTTCTTTAACTGCATTCAATAACTGACAGGTATCATAGACTATATTCACATGTACAAATACCACCAAAAAAAACGGAAAACTGGAATCCTCTTTTAATTGGAACTTTAATAGTTAATAAACTATGTTGCCTCTATGAATAAAGTCCTTATTCGCTTCATTATTATTTAAATCATTTACAATAACAATAATGTTGAATGCAGATGCTGTTATTGTTGTTTTGTTTCTAAATGATAAAAAGTAAAATTTTAATTTCAAAGCATTTTTAAAAAAATACATTGTATTATATTAGATTCAATACTACACATGTACAGTGCTACATCAAATATATTTGATTAAAATTTTCTCTTATAAATAATATCTCTCTCGAACTTTGAGTTCCTTTAGGAACCTTTAAAAAAATTATCAATTTTATACTAGATTCAATGGTGTACATGTATAGCTATAGTGCTACATCAAATACATTTGATTAAAATTTTCTCTTATAAATAATATCTCTCTAGAACTTTTAGTTCCAGGCACCTTTGAAAAATAATATACTAGGCTCAACTGTGCTGCATCAAGTACATTTAATTAAAATTTTCTCTTATAATATCCCTCCCGAGAATTGGTATTAATATTGACATTTATGAACAATGACAATTTTGCATAATTGTATAATATAATGCCAAGAATTTCCCCCTGTTATTAGTGTAAATTGCGTAACAATTTTACTGAGTGTGCCATATTTTCAAATTATTTTGAAAATTAACAAAACAGGGAAAGAGGAAGAGTATTGCTATTTTATTCAAAGTGTTAAATTCGGAGAGTCTGTTAGATTGTAACTGCATATACATACATGCAGCCTTACACAGCATCAATATAGTTTAAAGACTGAGAACATAAAATTTGCTGACTCATGGTACCTTAGCTACTGGTCTGCTCCTTTGAAAGACTGTTCTGTCCCTGGCTAATGGTTCAGGTCCTGCTCCTGCTCCTGGCTCCGATGTGCTAGCTAATGATTGGTCCACTAGTTTGTCAGTCAGGTAGACTGGCTTGCCTGATATCCAGTCAATTGGTGTGTCAGTAATGGACTTAAGCTTTTAGTTTGTTATTAGGACCTTACATTTTAGACATCAGACCCTCTCTAAACATATCTGGATCCTGCCATAACTAAAACAGTCTTCAACCTACTGTTATGATACTTGGTATGTGCATATTAGGGCCAATAAGTAGGTTATGCACATGTAAAACCAATTGATTCACTATCATTTAGACAAAAATTGTGGTTGCTATGGACACGAAAGTAGTGAAAACACTTCCTAAAATCTGGATACTGTTATATAGCTCTAAAAGTTTCCAAGCTAGGTTTATGATAACCTTTGTATGTGTGTAGGTGGTAATAACTAATAAGGAGATTAATAATATGCTTATCTAGTTTTTTTTATTCGGACAAAAGTTGTGGTTGACATGGCAACAGCAACATTGAAAATAATTCTTATGGTCATGGCTTCAAACTCGTAGGGGACTCTCTCTGTATAGCTTGGAATTCTTAACAACTTATTATGTTGGACCTGTATTTAAGGCATCATTTTCTGAAATAATAATATTTTGTTTTACAGTAGAAACTTGTTATGTCTACATCCGTTTTGTTGACATTCCAGTGGAGTCAACACTCTTTCATATCCCATGTTTCACTCTCTGTATATTATCTTATTCCATTCATCAGCATTATAAGTTGGTCATATTGCAATTATAAGCATCATAAGTTGGTCATATTGCAATTATAAGCATCATAAGTTGGTCATATTGCAATTATAAGCATCATAAGTTGGTCATATTGCAATTATAAGCATCATAAGTTGGTCATATTGCAATTATAAGCATTATAAGTTGGTCATTTTGCAATTATAAGCATTATAGTTGGTCATTTTGCAATCATCAGCATCATAAGTTGGTCATTTTGCAATTATAAGCATTATAAGTTGGTCATTTTGCAACTATAAGCTTTATAAGTTGGTCATTTTGCAATTATAAGCATTATAAGTTTGTCATTTTGCACTCTTCAGCATTATAAGGTGGTCATTATACAAACATCAACCTTAAAGCAATACCAAACCTCTACAAAATGCTCTAAAGTTCTGCACTTAAAAAAACAGATTAATTTATATGCTATACTGGTGGGTGCTTGCAGCTCAGAAATTTGTGCAGTATAGCACTGTAACCAAAGCGGTCTGTTGCGTAAGAAAGTGCGTGGTAGCGATCGCTTAGCAAAGGGCTGAGAAGTGGTATGCTTAGGCACTGTGCTTGCTGCCCGGAGGCCTGTGTCGCTTAGATATAGTGAAGTGTTACTAAAAAGCGCTCAGTAGTTCCAAGATTAGTTATAAGGCGATGGGCTTCTGCTAAAAAATGAAAATGTCTTTAGCTTTAAGTTTGGCAATGAACTTCTGGTAATATTACAATGATGACTTCATGACAAACTGCATGGTTTTATTGAAATCATCAGTATTTTAAATCACAGGATATAAAACCTACACGTCTTAAGCATTTTACATGTCACATTGTTTACTCACATTGACTTTCAATAAACCTTCACACTGATCTTTACATTTAAAGTATATAACTGATTAGGAAATATATATAAGCATGACACATATCTTAATTGATAAGAGGGAAGTATTTTAATTGATTGAAAAAGATTCACTTTCAATATGCTGCGCTATTTTACTTTGGTCTAGTTTGATATCCATTTCATATCGAGGATAGATATCGTACTTTGAGCTGTGATTTAAAAAAAATTGGTGAGATATTTTTCTTGATTTATGTTTGAGAGACATTTATGAATGCTTATGATAATATTCTGTGAATATAAATGATATTATGCATGTCATTTTTTTTTAAATCTAAATTTATTTAACTTATTACTATTTGAATCATATTTTGTAAATAGATTAATTTGATAGCAACACATATTTATGAAATTTATTATTATTTAACTTGAATCAGCTTACACTTTCATCAGAATAATACAATTTAATCTATTATTTAAATCATATTTGTTGTTAGTGATAGACTTGTACCATGTTAATTGTATTGAAATGTATTGTTTAAATATGATTGTTTTGTTTAATTGAAAGCCTTTTAATTGGCGTAATTGTAGGAGACTGTTCATGCAGCCTGTGAAATATATATCCGTATTTTAAACACACTTCTGTTGATCAATATGCTGTTTGAAGCGAGCTTGAATTGCTAATTTAGATAATTAAATGAGTAGAGAATACTAGCAGCAATGGTGATAAAAAATAATGGAAATTGATTGAAGTTTAATTAAATTGAAATAATATATATCAATTTGTAGTACTAGTAATTAATGTATATGCCATTAAAGTGAAAATTAAATAAAACATCATTTAATTAATTATACATGTATGATAATGGTATATGTGTGTCATGAGACTCCCTAGCAACTACTGTTGAAGCATCAGGTTGTGCATACTGTTAGGAACATAAGGACAAATGGTTTATGTGGGGTGGCCAATTAAGACAGCAAGTGCTCTAAGGTATATAGCTTAAGAGGCACACCGCTGGAGCTGTGGCTCTTTGTTGGAAACATACATTAATGGCTTATAATGAGAAGGTCGTAACTACAAAATCGATATATTGAGATAACAAGAAAAAAACGGTCTGTAATTTACTCTTTACCTATGGAAAAACAAGTTTTTACAACGCCATTTTGGTCAACATGACAATTCCCGATTTTCATGAAAATGGGCTCATAAGAAGCGCCTTGTTGAGCAGATTTCAAATATGTCTTATGAGGTCGTAAATAGTAGTTACCACCTTCTCATTCTAAGCCAGCGACATGTCTGTGTCCCAAACCCTGAAGGCCTTTAACTTTGCAATAAGAGCAAACAATATTAGATTTTATAGCTCTCTTGTAACTTAAAGTGACCAGATTGTATTTGTAGTTTTTATAGCTCTCTTGTAACTTAAAGTGACCAGATTGTATTTGTCGGTTAAGTTTTTGTTAGAGTCATTTTCTCAAAGACTGTCAAAGGTATATCCACTTAAAACTCGACATAATTATAGAGTTATAACAATCACAAGGGTTGTCAGTACTGACAAGGCCAGTGTTTTTGAGTTATTTGCCCTTATACAAATACAAATACATGTCATTTGTATAGCGCAAAAATTATGAAATCATATTCTATTGCGCTTCACACTAATAAACATTCACTTAAAAACATTCAATTTAAAAACCTGGATTCTAGAAACTAGATTTAGTCATATGATAAAGAGCACACTCATCGCCGATGAAACTTCCTATACAAATAAGTTTTCAAATATGCTCTGAACCTGGTTTCACTTTTGATGTCTTTGAGATAGTTTGGTAGATCGTTCCACCATTTGGGACCAGTGACGGCCAAAGATCTGTCTGCTAATTTTGTTCACCGTCTAGGGATATGAAAGTTAGTGTCATTTTGTGATCGTAGTTTGTACCCTAGCCGAATAGGATCAAACATTGTCTTTAGATACGATGGAGCTGTACCAATGATGACACGGAATAAGATTACCAGAACCTTAACTGGAAGCCAGTGCAATTCTGTCAGTAGATCAGCACTGGATTTGTCATAAGAAACATTCATGACAACTCTTGCAGCATGATTTTGGACTCACTGTAATTTTTTCATCTGATAGGCTGGAATTTCAGTGAATAAGGCATTGCAGAAGTCAATATGGGAATGAACCAATCCATGCACTAATGTTTCAGTAGACTTTTGTGTGAGATGTTTACGTATAGCTTGACTTAAAACATAGAAATTATGTTTACTTACTATCTTATTTTAAATTAGTATGAGAAAGTCAAGTTTCCTGAACTCCTATTTGTTTCATTCAATAAAATGTAGTTTATACTTGGAAATGTTATATGACACCAAGCCCATCTCATGCAAGCTGTGCTGAAAAGCTGTCACAAATCATTAATGGCTATCGTATAAATGTTTGCTGTGCACTTAAAAAATTAAACATTTGTAATAAAAACGCATAAAATATCTCGCAGCTATTGACTAGTAAGTTCAATTAAATTATGAGGTTTCATGTAGCAGTTTCAGTACCTATTGAGCATGAAGCATACCGTGTACATGTTTTGTTTTGCGACAACAATTTTTTTCTGCAAATCTATGATTAATGGACAACAGCAGTGATCTGCTGAAATTTCAGCATAAGAATGGTTGTATTTTGCTTTAATATCAGTTTGAGTAAAGCTTGACCAGATTAAACTGACACTCATCGAAGTCTGTAAGCTCATCCGCCTATACTCGGCTCTATTCGATCCATATGTTTATATATTGTATACTGTTATATTCATATACGGCCAGCTATAATTGTAGGTATATGTTTAATAACTTCGGATTTTTCCGGATTTTAACAAATTATGCAGAGTCTCAGTTTAATGTGGTCAAGCTATATCATATTGTTAGGACTGTTTG
The DNA here is from genome assembly GCA_963678985.1 of Spisula subtruncata. NCBI lineage: Eukaryota > Metazoa > Mollusca > Bivalvia > Venerida > Mactridae > Spisula > Spisula subtruncata. The sequence goes on along the minus strand of OY787664.1, from coordinate 25,027,402 downwards.
TTGATAGCAGCAGCTTATAAAATAATTGCACTCAATCATTGTTAACTAATATCCCAAAAATAAAATGGACGTTAATTGAATCACCTTGGTTTTAAAAAATCTTCAGAATTTGTGGCCCATAGAAAAAATCACTCTTACCATATAATATAATATTACCTGAACTGCCTCGTGGGTTAACTTTTCAAGTCCTACAGTCGATTCAATTAGTAATACTAATGAGGGATTTATCCCATTCAAAAGAAAAGCAGGGACTACCGTTAACTCAGGTATAGCCAGTTAAACCTACGTAAACGAAGATTACCTGATGGACGAGGTAATGTATACAGCCTTTATCAATTAACTTTGAACAGAATCTACATGCAAGGCATCTTGAGTAATGACTAAGTGCAAGATACATGTTTCACTTTGTCAATATAGCATGTCCAAAAGGACATAGAAAATCATTTAACTACCTTGTAATAATGTCTGTATTTAAATGTTAGAGGGCCTAATCTAGACATTTATATGTAAGTACCACTTGACAATTTGCACTGATTTCAAGATAAAAGCCAATTCAAGGCTAATATTTTTATAGACAATTTCTCATTATTTGTCTTTTTCTGTTGACTCAGTGTGTGATATGCTTTAAACTGGATCGCTGCAAATAATTTGTTCTGAAGCTGTCTTGGCTGTCCCTAAATTCATATTTAGGTACTGAAAAATTGGCAGTTGGTCTATTAATAAAAAATGTGATAGGACAAAGGAAAAGCACAGGATATACATGCATTTTTCCAGGTAAACAATTTGGTATAATAGATTAATTAAAAAAAACAATATTCTGTTGTTATGATATTTGTTGTCACTATGTCGAATACAAGCTTGTAGCTAATGTTTCTTATAATAATCATAATCAACGTTAAATAAAGTTTATCTTATCTTATCTCATCTTGATATTGATATTAAATTATATGCAGAGAAAAAGTAAAAAAACAACAATTAGTTTAGACAAATAGAATATCATGCTCTCATTTACTTTTGAAGTGATCTTTAATAATAGATCTCGGCAGTCTCTAAGTGGAAATTTGACTGTAGATTAAAGTATTTGAATTGATCGGTAGTTTTGACGAATGGCATAATTATCTGACTGACACGGAACACTGTGTCATTCTAGAACGTGGGACCATGATATTTATGTCTGTAATTATATTGGTAGAGAAATGAATTCGATTTACAATCTTTTGGTTACTCGATCACCATAGAGACAAACAGTAAGAAAATGATCAGAGCGGAACAGATTATATTTGTTTGTAATCACATGTAATGTCATGCTTGGAAGTGATGTTGGATGGATGGTGTGGCATATAATGTGATCATTTAATTTGGAAAGGACGAAATTTCGCGGTTTTGGTAAAAAAGACCATTTTGATGGGACCTTTATTTGTGGATTTTTCATTTCATTTGATAAATACAAATGTCAAAATGATGTTTGATAAGGGATTTGATTTTGTGGATAAAGGTGAACCATGAAATCCATGAAATTTAACCCCCCACGAAAATAAAATTATTTTACAGTAATATAAGATATGGATCCATCCTTTAGAATACAATAATAATAATAAACGCGTTTACTTCATTGCAGAAGATGCTTTATATTTTTTATAGGACCATTTCGGTACATTAACAGTCAGAGTTCCTCCAGATGCATATAGAGCCCCATCATGAAAGGCACTATAACATACTTACGCCAAAACTCTTGTTCAAACCCTCCAAAATCTTCTAAAACAAATCTGTTTCAAGCCCCCAATGTTTTAAAACAGATCATATAATATTTCCTGCAGACTTTTCACAGCTCTGCATGTGGATGTCTGTATGCTGAGTATGATTGACATTTCTCGGCCAATCACCAAGGTTTAACACTTGCCCCTATATACAGGTGATCACTATCCTACCATAAACTTTCATAATCACACCATAATCACACCATATATCAACATTTAACACTCTAATTAACTTAATTAATTAGCTCTTTGAAAATTACACAAGTTTTATGTTCGTAGGTGATAAGGTTTAGAGGATGTTCAGTACTGTATGTAACCATACAAAATTGCATGGCACCGATTCCGTGAAATATAATGCCCACAGAAATGAGAGTTGCCCGTACTAAAAACTTATCTTATTTATATGTATGTTTCTTTAAGGTCATGAAACAATTTCACTGGCTTAATTTTTGGGAGGTTGTTCAATACTGTAACCATAATTATGGAATTGCTTTTTACCAAATTCCATGAAATTTGATGCCCTCAGAAAAAAGTGATTTTGCAGGACAAAACACTTATCTTATTCAGGGCTTATATATATATTCCTATGGTCATGAAATAATTTCACTGGCTTAGTTTTTCCCTCCCAATTCTTGACATCTCACTTCTTGCGATGGATAAAACGTGTCTTTGTTACCATAGTAACGGATGATAGGTGTCTGATTGGAAGAATAAGGTTATCAAAGGACCTAATTGTCTATTGATTTTGTTCAGATTTACATGAAATGTTGTGAGACTGTTAAGTGTGATTGTTTTGTCAGGAATTTGAGGCCTATACTGTTCCACTGGTATATTTGCCACTGAATATCTCCATCGAATCTCCACTGTTCCACCGGTTTAGCCCGTTTATCTGCCTCGGATTATCACCAATCAGTCATTTATCTGTCACTCAAAAACTGCCTTACACTCATTTATTAGATTAAAAAACACCCATCTGTAAGTTTAGGAGATATTAAACCTACTTAACACAACCATATAGTTTCAGCTAAATATCAAAAGTCAGTTTAATCTGTCTGCATTTAAAAGATCACCAATCATTAATTTCTCATTCAACAAAATATCACATAAAAAAATTATTATTAATTTCTCAGTCAATAAAATATCACCAATCAGTAATTTAACAATCAATAAAATATCACATATCAGTAATTTCTCAGTCAATAAAATATCACCAATCAGTAATTTAACAATCAATAAAATATCACATATCAGTAATTTCTCAGTCAATAAAATATCACCAATCAGTAATTTAACAATCAATAAAATATCACATATCAGTAATTTCTCAGTAAATATGATATAATAAATCAGTAATTTGAGAATCAATAAAATATCACATGTCAGTAATTTAAAATTAATAAAATATCACATGTCAGTAATTTAAAATCAATAAAATATCACATGTCAGTAATTTAAAATTAATAAAATATCACATGTCAGTAATTTAAAATCAATAAAATATCACATGTCAGTAATTTAAAATCAATAAAATATCACATGTCAGTAATTTGAGAATCAATAAAATATCATAAATCAGTAATTTCTCAGTTAATAAAATATCACATATCATTAATTTGACAATCAAAAAAATATCACATGTCAGTAATTTCTCAGTTAAGAAAATATCATAAATCAGTAATTTCTCAGTAAAAAAATCATCTTTCAGTCAATAAATAAATATCACCATGCAATCAGCACCTAAAATTTATCAGTTAATAAAACGCAACAGTAAGTTTAATCATCCCTTAAGGGACCAGCGATTATTTATAAAGTGAGACTTTTTGCTTGAGGCCAGGGGTCTTATTCACCAACGTTGTAAGTCTAAAATATAGACTTAGACTTTACATGGTCAAATGTTCTAGTCACTCTCATGTTGTTATAAATGTACCGATTTTTGATATAAATTGGTATACATGTGCAGAGGGTGACAACTATTAGTCACATAAAATTTCACATGGTTAAATCTTATTTCAAAGAAATGCCAGTGATTATGAAAAATGACATTTTTAAATCTAAGTCTGATTTTTAGACTTATAGCGTTGGTGAATAAGGCCCCTGGTATGTTAAAGAACTATGTAGTCTATAGGATTGGAGATCCTGATTCCCTGTATAATGTATCACACATAGTTTATGACTCTTCCCATAAGCCACTCACACAGGGAAAATCTTAGATTATCATGCTCTTAGGACTTTCTCAGTGAAATGCAAAGAAAAACAACACAAGAAATAAACAACAGCTACCCCTGTATGTTGTTATTACAAGTGATAAATGTACAAGACTGCTCTAAGTTTATGGATCCTGAAATATTGAATTGTCAAATTCCATATTGATCCTATCAAATGTTACACCATTTTGACTCGTTGAAGATACTTTGTTTGTTTAAAACTACTGTATTTACATATTTCAGGGATGTAATCCCGCTCCTATATAATGCACTGAATCATGATTTGTACATTTTAAGTGCTGCGCAAAACATTTTATGAGCATACCAATCGAAGATTACCCAAACCAAAATCGCAAGCTTATTTTTAAGCTAGCGGCAAGCTTGCCACTAGCTTGCAAAATAGGATAGCGCAAGCTCGTATTTGGAACCATTGCGCATGCTTGCGCAAGCATGCGCAATCTTATACCGCATGCTTGCGCATGCATGCACAATCTTATACCGCATGCTTGTTTCTTACAAGCTTGTGCAAGCTCGTATTTGGAACTATCGCGCAAGCTTGTGCCAGCTTATCTTGCTAGCATGCGCAAGCTTGCGCCAGCTTATATTGCAAGCTTGTACTGCAAGCTAATTTCTAACAAATTCTTGCAAGCTTGCGCACGCTAGTTTTTAAAAATACTCACAAGCAAGCACAAGCTATATATACCATTGTATGACCATACAATATTTCAGCTATGCTAAAAGAAAATAATAATGCATGTATGTAATTAAAATCATATTTTATAAATTGAAATCATGCATGTTCAATTACATGAAAATTTGAACAACAGAATTTGCATTTATCCCCTACAGTGCTCATTTAAAATAATAGATTGATATTGTCACGTGCTAGCGGTTATCTGTATCTCAGTGTTGTCTACTGTAGATATGTGGTAGCGTGTCGTTTCAGCACGGACAATACAAATACAATAAAATAAAATGGACTCTCAAATGGACTCAAAATAAATAAAGTTAAATGAAGACAAAGTATAAATTCCAGTCTCTACCATTTAATATGATAACAAACTCAATTCAACTGTAATAAATCACCAATGTCAGAACAATACTGTCTAAAATACAACTAATTCACATGCAAAACATCACTATAAAATGTCTAAGTATTTTCACCAAAGTTCCAGTTAATTAGATAACAAGTCTTTCTTTTCATAAAAACACTTAAAAATCATTCAAATGCATCTAAAATAATTAAATAAATAATCATAAGTTGATAGAATAAATGTAAAAGAAAAATAAAGAAAATCAGTCTTGCACCTACGAGCTAAAAAATCAGAGTCCCCGAATCTGAGCTGACCGGTCCTTATATAGTGCACCAAAAAAATGTGTGCGCTACGTTGCGCGCAATGTGCGCTAAGCTGAGCGCACAACAAATCTTGTGCGCTTTACAACGTAAAAGCGCACATGACAGCGTTGCGCACATCTAGCGCACAATCCAGCGCACAGATAAAACTGCGCGCTTCAAAGCAGAAGATATGCTCGCGAAAATGTATGAAACTCAATGAATCGAGAGTAAACTGTACAAAACTCAATAAATCGAATACGCAGTCATGAAATACAATAATAAACAAATAAATCCTTACATGTTAAACAATATCCAGTGAGTAGATCAGGAGAAATAAGCTGTTAAAGTCGACAGACGACGAAATGATGCCAAAATGTCTCCAACATAAACTACCCAAGAATCCGTTTACTAGGTCAAAAATACGACATATCCGGTAAAAACAATGGCCGACTCATTAAACACACGTTTGTTTACAAAAGTGATAATAGAAGATCTCGGGTTTATAACATAGAGTACAGGTAATGAGTTGATTCAGATCAACTACTGAAACACTAAAGATCGTGAGCCATGCAATTCTTAGGCTTGCCAATGTTGATTTACGAAAATGAACCATAAATAAACCGTGGGAAATTTGCCGAGACAGAATGTAAACAAACATACATGTACATAATCTAGGACGACCCAGGGCATTACAATATTATCTTGATTTTAGAGCCATCACCTTCCATAAATTTGGGGATATTAAGATGAAATTGCAAATTTGAGCAGCCAACAGTAGAGAGCCTGGTTAGAATACACAGATGTACAAACTGGCCTGGCTCTATACTGGTGGCAAAGCCCTTAAGGACTTGGTTCCAGCACTGTAAGGATTAAATAGCGAACAAAAATATAGAACAATCAACAAAAAGGTTTGAACAACTGTGACGTGACATAGACTAGAGGATAGTTGTTTGTTGCATTGAAATATCAATTTTATTTCACAAGTGAACATCAAAAATTTATATTTTCACGAGTGGCGCAGCCACGAGTGAGAGTATATTATTTTGGATGTTCACAAGCGAAATTAAATTGATATTTCACTGAAACAAACAAATTTTCTTTTTATTTTTTGTTTAAAATTGCAGTTTTGTACATTTATTTGTACAAAATGTAAAAAATCGCGGGAAACGTCGTCAAAAAGAATAATACAAATGACATCATTTGAACGACGTCATCGTCATATTGGTTCCAGCACTCATTAAGCTCAGTATTTAAATACAAGTTAACTTGAGTGGAAAATGGGAATAAACATACAAAACAGTGAAAAATAAAAATGATATCCCACAGTTTCAAAACAGTGGGATATCACTTTTAATTCACTGATAAAACTCTATAATTCACCGGAAAACATAAAATAAATGCAGTTATCAGTGCATACTATTGTTAACTGGTAATTTACAGTTCATAACGGGTAAGAGTTCAATGAAGCGATCTACGTGCTGTTGCACATTTACTGTTAATAACCGTGTTAAACAAAGCCTCCGACAAGCAAGGCTCACCACTGTCTTTCTTGAACTGTTTCAAGACAAAGGTCTTTATTGCCTTCACGGCATTGCTTGGTAGAGCACTTGTTTTTGTGCTTATGGCTTCTATGCAAAATTCTGGTTATTTTAAATCCTTGAACAGCATGATTTTATTAAAAAATATAACAGATACTGTTTTTTGTAACTTTTTCCAGGTTTTTGACTTAGACATTTTCCGGAAAAATGCATGCACATATCAAGAACAAAATTTCTAAGTGTTGAACTTGACAAGCTTGCGCATGCATGCAAATATCACGCTAGCTTGCATTAGCTTGCGCAAGCTTAAGCTGGTTTTGGAAAATGTTTGCGCATGCTTGCGCAAGCTATATTGCTACCTAGTACAAACTTATTCTTAAAGAAACTAGCTTGTGCAAGCTTGTCACTAGCTTGCGACAAGCTAGCGGCAAGCTTACATTTTGGTTTGGGTATGACAAAAGGAGCATATAAATAATTTGTAAACAGTTGCCCAGCTTGCTGTAAACAAATATCAGGTTTCATATCAAAATTAATAAATCATATACACCATGAAAGCTGTGATTCAGATTCCATGGTCACAATTCATTATATTACATAATAAAATTCCTGGTAACAAGTTTGTTTCAAATGTTAATTAATCATGCATCAGGGAAGCTCTGATTCTGTTTCCGTTATGCCTGAATGTATCATATTACATTATTAAATGTCCTGTTGTAAGTTTGATTCATATGGTAATTAATTGCTTTATTACTTGTTTGTATGAGTTATGGCCCCTTGTTAACATTCTATAGAAAAGTCTATATATTAGTTGCAAATATTGATCCAAAACTGTAGTGAGCTGTTATTGCGCTTTTAGCTTTATGCTTTATATAGTGAGTACATAAAGGTTACGGATCAGTGCTCAGATTATATGCATAGTGGGCAATTTAACATGCAGATTTGTATGGCTTTTTGGCTGTAATTAAGTAAAGCAGATGTTGACAAATTAATTTCTTGATTATTTAAAGGCTAATATTATAGATCCAATCAAATTTATGTTGTTCAGCAAGTTTTTCCTCATTATAAGACAATACATATTTATGTTGTGAAGAAAGTTTCCTTAAATAAGCTAAACGTATTTAGCAAAACAAGCTTTTCCTTGTGTATTTAAAAAAATAATCTTTTTATCAAGGATAAATATGCCATAAAAGTGCAAGCACTTATTCCCATTGGGTCCTATTTTTTGCTGAATGGATAGTGGGTAGAAGAGACAGTGATGTGATGCAAGGAATCCAGCCTAGCCTGCCCGTACAAACTCCTTGGTTCTTTAACATGCTTAGTGTATAGCATGGATATAGGCGAGACTAACTCTTGGTTACCAACCCGTTCATCTTTAGGTGGGTGGGAAACACTGAGAAGAGTTTCGGAAATTACCAAGTGCCCTGGCTGACAATCGAACAAGTGACTTCACGATCAGTAGTCAAAAGCGTTGCTGCTTGACCACTGTGCCATCCTAAGGAAAAATATTAAGCTATTGAATTTCTCCACTTATATCTAAATATTAATCTGTCAAATGTTAGTGACTACAATATTGATACAGAACTATACACCATTGTCTGCAATGTGTTATATATAATGACAGCTAGCACTTTCTGAAAAACACATCAATAATACACTGGTGACAGGGTACATTATGCTCTGCTGGTTTATCCTGTCAAACATTGTCTGATAGTGCTTCGCTTGTTCCTGATATACAATGTGTGCAATAACATACATACAGTCAAATCGCTTTCTACAGCCCATTCAAGATAATTGATAAAGGTTTTAAACATTACCTTGTCTTTCAGGTTAACTATGCTTGTCTAAGTTTAACTGGGTATACCTGAGTTAACTGTAGTCCCTGCTATTCTTTCACACTAACACACAGATCACACCAACACACAGATCACACACAGATCACACCAACACACATATCACTCCAGCACACAGAACACACCAACACACATATCAAACCAAAATGCAGATCACACCAACAAACAGATCACACCAACACACAGATCACACCAACACACAGATTAAACCAACACACAGATCACACCAACATACAGATCACACAAACGCACTGATCACACCAACACACAGATCACACCAACACACAGATCACACCAACACACAGATCACACCAACACACAGATTAAACCAACACACAGATCACACCAACATACAGATCACACAAACGCACATATCACACCAACACACAGATCACACCAACACACAGATCACACCAACACACAGATCACACCAACACACAGATCACACCAACGCACAGATCACACCAACACACAGATCACACCAACACACAGATCACACCAACACACAGATCACACCAACACACAGATCACACCAACATACAGATCACACCAACATACAGTTCACATCAACACACAGATCACACCAACACACAGATCACACAAACACACAGATCACACCAACACACAGATCACACCAACACACAGATCACATTAACGCACAGATCACATCAACACAAAGATCACACCAACACACAGATCACACCAACATACAGTTCACACCAACACACAGATCACACCAACACACAGATCACACCAACATACAGATCACACCAACACACAGATCACACCAACACACAGATCACACCAACACACAGATCACACCAACACACAGATCACACCAACGCACAGATCACACCAACACACAGATCACACCAACACACAGATCACACCAACACACAGATCACACCAACACACAGATCACACCAACATACAGATCACACCAACATACAGTTCACATCAACACACAGATCACACCAACACACAGATCACACAAACACACAGATCACACCAACACACAGATCACACCAACACACAGATCACATTAACGCACAGATCACATCAACACAAAGATCACACCAACACACAGATCACACCAACATACAGTTCACACCAACACACAGATCACACCAACACACAGATCACACCAACATACAGATCACACCAACATACAGTTCACATCAACACACAGATCACACCAACACACAGATCACACCAACACACAGATCACACCAACACACAGATCACACCAACACACAGATCACACCAACGCACAGATCACACCAACACACAGATCACACCAACGCACAGATCACACCAACGCACAGATCACACCAACACACAGATCACACCAACATACAGATCACACCAACACACAGATCACACCAACATACAGATCACACCAACATACAGTTCACATCAACACACAGATCACACCAACACACAGATCACACCAACACACAGATCACACCAACACACAGATCACACCAACACACAGATCACACCAACGCACAGATCACACCAACACACAGATCACACCAACGCACAGATCACACCAACGCACAGATCACACCAACACACAGATCACACCAACATACAGATCACACCAACACACAGATCACACCAACACACAGATCACACCAACACACAGATCACACCAACACACAGATCACACCAACACACAGATCACACCAACACACAGATCACACCAACACACAGATCACACCAACACACAGATCACACCAACACACAGATCACACCAACACACAGATCAAACCAACACACAGATCACACCAACATACAGATCACACCAACATACAGATCACACCAACACACAGATCACACCAACATACAGATCACACCAACACACAGATCACTTCAACATACAGATCACACCAACATACAGATCACACCAACACACAGATCACACCAACACACATATCACACCAACATACAGATCACACTAACACACAGATCACACCAACACACAGATCACACCAACACACAGATCACACCAACACACAGATCACACCAACACACAGATCACACCAACACACAGATCACACCAACACACAGATCACACTAACACACAGATCACACCAACACGGATCACACCAACACACAGATCACACCAACAAACAGATCATACACAGATCACACCAACACACAGATCACACCAACACACAGATCACACCAACACCTTTTATTAAACCAACAGATGCTTGAAAAAAAAGTTCAAAACTTGTAACATATTCCAATCTCAGTTTGATCTTAATTATGCATCATGCGTGCTGTTACCAGTTGTTTAAACATTTACTTCTGTAAATAATGTTAGGAGTATAATTTATGTTAACACAATTCATTGGTTGACGGACTAACATAGTCTCGAGTTCTGTTAAATAAGACTGTACATGCTTTAATTCATATGGTGGTGATTGTATGTATCTACAGTTGCTATATTATATTATACAGCGTTTTGTGGACTTATTATATGTAAATATATACGTTACGAATGAAAAAAAATCGAAACAGGAACAAAATATCGTGAAATTAAAATACCACTTCTCATAGACTTCTCGACTCGGAGATTTTCTTTCGTTTAATTTCTATAGCACTGACTATATCTAAGTTTTGCTGTAATAGCCTCATAAGTTGCTATGAAGTTTTTGTTTAAAAACTGATTGAAATTTAATTGAGGGTAAGCAAGCTTCAGAACCAGAACCATTTGTTAGTACATAGATTAGTTTGGGTTCGTTAGGTTCAGATGCAATTTGCAGTAAAACGAGTGTCTAAAATTGTTAGGTCATAGCATGGCAAAATGGACTCAAAGTTTCTAAGGCTCAGTCACAGTCAGTTCAAAGTCAAATGAGAACGGTTATAAACATAAGCTTGTTTGTCATGTAAACAATGTTTATCTAGGTTTATCTGTGTGTAACTGAGTAAACATTAGACTTTGCTATTCTTTCGAATTGAATTAAATTAAAAGTAAGCATTGTTATCCTTGGCGCACTTTAATTGCAACCTTTGAAACAATTTTTTGGACTTCAATGAATTTGGGGTTGTTAGAGTGGTACCTATCCAAAATTGTGATATCATCGGATACTCATACGCATAGGCACAAATCCAAAGGCATCCGATATAGACAAAATTGCTCACTGTGCCCTGTCTAATAATTCAGTTGTTATTACAAATCGAAGGTTTATATTTGATACCGATATTTGACATTGCTGGATTAGCGAATGTGATGTTAACATGGGATTGGTACTTAAGTAACCGTTGCACCATCATTATATCATTACGTGCACGTTTTTGCCGTGTCAAACCTGCACTCAAACCTGCACCATGCGAGTCAAAATCTATGACATATTGGTCTTGTTTTTTCTACAGATATTAAACTTTTTTATCACGCTGACATTTATGAATAATCAATGCCTTGATTTATGTACTGACAGAAAAAAGTCATTCCTTAATCATGAAGATTTGCAGCATGCATGTAAATATGAGGAGGGACCAAGATTACAAGTTAAGGACCCTATTTTGACCCCTGTGAGCTTGTGTGAATTCATCATGCAGTAACTGAACACTATCAAATCTTTAGCATTCATGAATGTTCTTGAAATGATGAACAACAATTCATAAACAATTGAACATACTGTTGTTAATTCATAATTTGTTTTATTCTGGAATCTTGAAACTTACTTTGTAGTTTATGAACTGTTTATGAACTTCGACATTGTCAAGAACTGCATATCCACTTCATATACATTTATGATGATATTGATGAACTTACTCATGAACTGTTCATGAAAATTCTCCATAACTTTAACAGCCACAGGCACAGAAAACATACTGTAAAATAATTAATTTTTGTGGGGGATTAAATTTCGTGGATTTCGTGGTTCACCTCGACCACAAACTTTAATCCCAACGAACATTAATTTTGACCCTTGTTTTATTACCTGAAATACCAAATCCTTGAATTCAAGTCCCAACGAAATTTTTTTTTTCCACGAAATTAAATGATGTTACAGTAAACACATCAGATACATGTATACCACAATAATACACAATTGACCCAAACATAGAATTGTAAGAGAAAATGAATTAAACTGCCGAAAGACCATTTTTTAGCAACAGCTGTCAAAAAAGCTGAGACCTTGGTTTCTCTTTTGCTCAATGTTCATTAAATTTCATCTGTATTACATGAACCTCTGATCTCCCAGACAGTGTGGCATGATATTGAAGCACATTGGAAAATCTATAGTTATTAAGACAACGTTGCCTCAAGGTTAGATATTTTCAAGTTTTCTCATGTGACTTGTGTTGAATCGCTGACATTGGGAAAATCATTTCAAACGATTTTCACTATACATTTAAGTGTGTCTAGTGAATTTTAAGTGCCATGATGCCAGTTTGAATAGTTAAACTTTTCTCAATTTTGGACAAAATGCTGCTAAAACTCCAAATCTCAAAACCATAATTATTGTGGCTCATTTTTCCAAAATTAAGTGCATCGATTGAAAAAAAAATCTATATAAAGGTGAATTTTTTTTCAAATAAAGGGCTTCTGCGGTATGTTATAAGTAGCCCATGAAGATTATCTACAGAATTATGGCCCTACTGGAGTTTTTCTTAATACCCTTTTAAGCTGTTGTCCATTGTCCCAATTCTAAATTTTGCCATTTATAGCATTGAAATATTTTACTTATCGGAATGTAGGTGAGGCTGTCTGCTGGATTTTGTATATAAGAGAGGGGGTATGTCTGAAGACCAGTCTTTGGGGATTATAGGAGGTTTTCCAGATTAAGCATCGATAATTGGCACCACACTTAATAATTGGCACCCAACCGGTACTGCTTCACAAATCTGTAGCTCACAGGAAATCGTATCTAATTTACGCATTTGCTTCCCAAATTAATTCCTGCGTTCATCCTCTTGTGAATTGGGGATTGGTTGATTCTTATTCTCTTTGAATTCGCCCTTTATTGTGTTAACTTCGGCTTTAATAATTACGATTGGTTATAGATTGCCAGATCATAACCAATTAGAAAGGTAAGACAGCACTTAACAGAAACAAAGGCAAAAAAGGATATGCAGTGCTTTGCATAAGAATGGCTCATGCATGGGCGCCTAAGCTCAACTCTCTACAGGATTGTAGACCCCAGATTATGGGCAGCAGCAGATTATGGGCAGCAGCAAATTATGGGCAGCAGCAGGATATGGGCAGCAGCAGATTATGGGCAGCAGCAGATTATGGGCAGCAGCAGATTATGGGCAGCAGCAAATTATGGGCAGCAGCAGGATATGGGCAGCAGCAGAATATGGGCAGCAGCAGATATGGGCAGCAGCAGATTATAGGCATGAGCAGATATGGGCAGCAGCAGATTATAGGCAGCAGCAGATTATGGGCAGCAGCACTGTACCTTAGTAAATAAAGTGTTCAAGATATGCTGATTAAACTGACCAAAAGACTTACCCAAATATTGGCATCTAAGTGACTTCTGTATTTAATACAATATGCTCCAGATGTGCTGATGAAACTTGTTACCACTGCTGTGATATCTGCTCACCCCTTTCCCCTCCCTTTTCTGATCAAACCTCCTCCCCTCTACTGAACCAAAATTACAAATGCTGAGCAAAGCCTTAATTTGCCAGTAAGCTTTCTGCTGAATATTCAGCCTCCGCTCAGATTTTAACCCGGTTGCCAGATTTGGCTACAAGCTCACTTACCACTGAGCTATGGAGGCCACTGGACTGGTTCAACTGTCCCTCTTTGATGACACTTTGATGCGAAAAGGTTACAGCAATAATATGTCCTTGACTGCATAATAATATATAGTGCAGCTTTTTGTCACACATCATGAATTGTTTGGTATATTTGTCCTCTAGGAACATGGCCTACAAATAAATAACTTAGAGCATGTGTTACAAACATGCAATTGACACATTTGGATTGCACGCTAACGTGTTAGGAGTTCCTAAACTGCTGATTGGGTAATTTTTTTTGGTACAAAGTAAAACAGAATATTAATCCTTGAAGTACAAAACTCTCGTAATGGTTTTAGACAGAATCTTGTTATCTCCGTGTGACGAGCCTTTAATGGTGCACTTGAAATTGATATCCCTGCACTCCATGATGTCATGAATGCAAGTATGTACAGGGTGTTTAATAAATTTCAGTTTTAATTCAAGAGGGGTCTTACTGCTCAAAATTCTTATTTTTCTGGCATTAAGTTAAGACATTAGAATAAGATATTAAAATCGTCACTGCAAACATTTTTTATAGCTGAGAAAAAAATGGTATGCATTTTAATTTTGGGAACAAACTTTTTTAACACCCCATTCTTTCATCTTACATAATAGCCTAGCAGTGTGTGATATTCAATATATCTTTGATTTAGAATAAGAAGGTTGTAATATTACAAAATCAATATTTTGAGAAAAAAATTAAAAAAATGTCCGAAACTTACTCTTTACTTATGGTAAAAGAAGCGGTTACAATTTCAGTTTTGTCAATATGACAAGTTCCGATTTTCATGAAATTAGGCTCATAAGAAGTGCCTTAATTGTAACATGCTGATTTTTAGCTCACCTGAGCACAAAGTGCTCAAGGTGAGTTATTGTGATCACTCACCGTCCGTCGTCCGTCCGTCCGTCTGTATTTTGCCAGGATGTACGTGGCATTGGGGGATTTAGTAATTGTTCAAATTATGGCCCTGGGGTCAAAATTGGCCCCGCCCCCGGGAAAACATATAAAAATCTTCTTCTCTATAACTACAATGCATAGAGCTTTGATATTTGGTATGTAGCATCATCTAGTGGTCCCCTACCAAGATTGTTCAAATTATGGCCCTGGGGTCAAAATTGGCCCCGCCCCGGGGGTCACCGTTTTACATAGACTTGTATAGGGAAAACATATAAAAATCTTCTTCTCTAAAACTACAATGCCTAGAGCTTTGATATTTGGTATGTAGCATCATCTAGTGGTCCCCTACCAAGATTGTTCAAATTATGCCCCTGGGGTCAAAATTAGCTACGCCCCGGGTCACCGTTTTACAGACTTATGTAGGGAAAACATATAAAAATCTTCTTCTCTAAAACTACAATGCATAGAGCTTTGATATTTTGTATGTAGCTAAACCTAGTGGTCCCCTACCAAGATTGTTCAAATTATGCCCCTGGGGTCAAAATTGGCCCTGCCCGTTTTACATAGACTTATACAGGGAAAACATATAAAAATCTTCTTCTCTAAAACTACAATGCCTAGAGCTTTGATATTTGATATGTAGCATCATCTAGTGGTCCCCTACCTAGATTGTTCATATTATAACCCTGGGGTGAAAATTGGCCCCGTCCCGAGGGTCACCGTTTTACATAGACTTATATAGGGAAAACATATAAAAATCTTCTTCTCTAAAACTTAAATGGCTAGAGCTTTGATATTTGGTATGTAGCATCATCTAGTAGTCCCCTACCTAGATTGTTCAAATTATGCCCCTGGGGTCAAAATTGGCCCCGCCCTGGGGGTCACCAGTTTTACATAGACTTATAAAGGGAAGACATATAAAAATCTTCTTCTCTAAAACTACAATGCCTAGAGCTTTGATATTTGGTATGTAGCACCATCTAGTGGTCCCCTATCAAGATTGTTCAAATTATGCCCCTTGGGTCAAAATTGACCCCGCCCCAGGGGTCACCAGTTTCTATATTTACGCTCTACCTTTGTTAGTCTAAATTGTGCAGGGCTTCATTTATAATCAGGTGAGCGATATAGGGCCATCATGGCCCTCTTGTAAATATATATCAGTCTTATAAGGTTGTAAGGACCTTTTCATTCTATTGAACCAGCGATATAATAATACCAAAAATCTCTACAAAACACTATTTTTTAACTCTCACATATTCTTCTCTCAGCACCAGTAAATGATTTATGTATCGGAAACGGTAACCTAGGTTGACATACGTCTCTTCTAATTATTTTAAGATTATTCATACCATGTCCATACAATATTAGGATGCTAAGAAAATAGCTGTATAGCCTTATAGACTTTTCTTCCATGACTTTTGGCAGACACTTTTGCGACTAATGATATATGTGCGTGTTATAGATAGAAAAAATCAATTGAATCATGTCAATGGGGCGGTGAATTATACGTTGGCATCCACAGGCTTTGAGATCATTTCTAGCTTCTCACACAAATTTCCGTTATTTTATACATTTATGAGAAATTTTCTATATTCATATAATAAGACTTATTTGTACCTTTGGCCCAATAAAGTTGAATGTCACTGTGAGATATGACTTTGTTGTGCCAAAGGGATGTATTGTTCTCTTTTTGCCCTTCACGCTCTGCTGTTACTTTTGGGTGGCTTTCAATGTCTGATTTGAAATAATTTTTTAAATGACAAATGCTTTTGCTCACATTATATATATAAGTCATACAAGTTGAATAGTATATTGCAATAGATATACTCCGGAATTAAATGCAACCTGGTTTTTCCACACTAATCCCGCGGTACAAACAACTTTTACCGTTATCCATGTTTTCGTTCGATAAATATTCATGTATGAACCATTGAAATGAGCGATGCTTACTTAAATCACAATAGCATCAGCAAAGAATTAAGGTCAACATTATTTGTGCAAATTGGCGGAAAACCCACAAGATTGTTCATTCCGGATTGTATCTATTAGTCAAACGTCGATTCAGGGTTAATATGAATCACCGTTTGATCAGTTTTACAAACATCCCTTGTTTCCATAAATGTCAAGAACCTCATTGCCAAGTTGTCATTTTCAACAAATATACAGTTCAATAATTTATCTTTTAGCTCAATTAGAGTTAATTAGGCCCAGCAAGCACCTGTCATTATACCAGTACTGACTGTATGTTCACAAATCAGCTTGATTCATATTCTAAATGAGGGTTACAACTTTATGTAATTTAAATTCATTATCATCATTGACACTTGGTATACTTCTAATAATTACAATTTTCATAAAGCCAAGGGATTAGTTATCCATCCAGTGTCTATCAAATCTTTAAGTGTTCTCTTCATTGCTATAATTTTTAGCAATTTAAACGCTTCATAGATTTCATTATCATAATTTCTATGTAATTACGATAAATCCAAATTTAAGGGATCACATATTATTTCATTTCAATTACCCTAATCAGTTTCCATTCAATTTTTGAGGGGTCAGTTAATTCCGTACACGTGTATGTGTATAAATTTTGAAAATATGCTGTAAGACAGGAAAGTTTGTTTGATAATATTTGATTTTGTTTGTTGGTTTTGTATGAAATTTAGTTATTATACACAAGGGCGTCATAGATTTCGATTCAAAGCACTTAGTAATACAATAATCCAAAACTTGATTATCCGCAAATTGAATTTTAATTATAACGGCTACCAATTTGGAATGTTTCATTGATAACCATTTTTTACAAAATTCATTTATAAATTTTACAAAAACAATATATAAACTGCCATAATTATAATGATTCCAGATTCCACTTTATTATAATGCCTCATTTTATTCTTTCTCCCAGGATTCCAGGGTACTCACCGTTTTAATTATAATGCCTTAGATTGTTTTATCCTTTTTCCAGGAATCCAGGGCACTGTTATAATTATAATGCCTCTGGTGTGACCAGAAAGGATTCTTTCATGCCATCCAGCGTCCAATTATCTTGTCTGTTCAATTAAATATGGTCATTTTTCTGGGTTCCCCTATTCATGGTGGTCATTAGTCCAGTAATTTGATGGTCTGGTAGAAAGAGAATATCAATATAGGGCGTAGTCAATGACTCACGTTGTTATAGCAACTATAACCATGGCAAATATAACTCACCTAGTTCAGTGACTGCTGCTTTAACTTAACAATTTGGTGGATTTTGCGTACTGGTATTAATGAAAAATTCACATGAAAGTAACATGTAATGAGTAAATTTGAGTAAATTCAAGCTGGAGAGTTCAATTCATTATCCCATTCAATAATATTTTGTTTTAGTATTTGTTGTAAACAGGACATGTATAAGTTGCGGGCAAGTACAGCCACAGCATGCCGGAAATTCATGAATATTGTAACTTAAGAATACTCTGTGTTCCTTTCTAATTAAACATTAGACATTGTATACAGTATTTGAACATTTTGTTTATAAATGTTTTGAGAGTTTGTATGAAAGTTTGTACGTAAGAATTCTTGAGTATTTGTCACTAAAATTGTAATGAACATAAAAAGCAATATATTATCACCGAGCACTTGAATATTGGGAATTATGAAGATACTTGATTGCTGTTTAAAAAACATTCTGAAAACATTGATTAACTTAGATAACCGATAAAAACCTTGTGAAAAGCCATCTTTCAATCCATGGTCTATTCGCTTGTCACGATAAAGTACTTAAATTGTATTTTGTCAAAATGACATGTCTCGTTGAGAAGCTCTTATGCGAATATTAATTCGCGTTAAACTTCATGGCTTTACTAATCATTTTCAACTTGGGACTTAATGTGTCTAGATTTTTTAGACTTATGTGTATTAAAATATTTGATAACTAAAGTCTGTGAATTTTAGACATTTTAATCCCAGAATTTTAATTTTAAATGTTATAATATATTTTAATGAAAAAGTAGTCTATTATGCAATAAATTTGTCCTTATTTATGATGACGTTTGCTGTAATTGTGTATTATTCAGATGACAAAATATTGTATATGATTTTTTGTGATGCGTACTTAGAAGTCAAGGACCCTGCATGAACAAGCAATTTTCATGGTTCAACACCGGTACCATTGACTGTGATTTCCTCATCCCAGAAAATCATTAATTTTGCTAAGGGGAGGTGTATATATATAATCTATAGGTGTCAATTACTGGGTGTTTTTATTATAGCTCATTGCAAAGCTATTGTACATACATCTATAAATTGATGTTGTTACCATAATTTTGCACACAGCCCTCAATATATAAATATAACCAATCAATGTCCATAAGAATTAATGAATTAATGTCAATGTTTTGTATTCCAGACTCAGAAATAATTACTTGTTGACCAATCAGCCCTGCGTTCAAGGTAGGATCAGGGTATGTGACAGGTAAGAAACGTTACAAAAACGTAATGAACATTACATAACATGATTCTACCTTGAATGCAAGGCAGAAATATACATTAATATAATGGGTATGTGGTATTAAGGTTAATTCAAGCAATGTTGAATTTTTTTAGCAAATTTTGTGAATTTGCACTATTTGCAAACATTTTCTCTAGTGTAAAACTTAGCTACATAGAAATTGACTATAAAAAAATAACAAAATTGCAATTACTTTCCAAACAATGCATACATATAATGTTAATGACCATAAATTCTAACTTTTCAACCTGTGAAAATATACTATAACTGGCTCTAAAGCCTAAATTGAATTAAATAATAATGAATAAAGCTGTTTACATTTTTAGTGCTATGCCATGGTGTTTTCAATTATTTAGGGTTTATAAAGTAAAAACATATTAAAATTATTAAGAATAAAATAACGTTCATTTTTAGCAACTATGTTTGTTTGTTTATTTATGAAGTATAGCATGATAATAATTATTATTTCATTATTATTGTCAGTATAATTATTAGCAATAACATTATTGGAATTATTATTATTAATTATTTTTAATGATATTTTTGTACGATTTCAGGTATCATTCTCCAGAGACCATGATGAAACACAGACACAATTTTCGTTTTTACGTGATTTTACTCGGCGCTGTTTATTTCACCATGTTATACATATTCCATGGAAATCTACAGGCAGAAATAAGGAAAGATTGTGTTGGTGTTTCTTGCCTGAAGTATTTCACAGAACGAGGCGTTAAATCACGAACTTCAAGTCTCGATATACAACGTCATGTGTTAGAAAGCTTGCCAGAAGTCACCGACGCTGACGGGAACTCGTCGACAGACCAACATAATATAACTGCAAAACCGGCTTTTAATATTACTGTGAACATACCGCATGAAAGGACGTACCAAAAGTGCTTTCTATCTCCCGTTGTGTCAAATAGAACTCTCCATGCGTTAGAGTCTCGAGTATTTGTGTATTCCGCTTATTTAGACGAGCGGTATGATGTACCTGTGATTCGGATAATGTCAATGTTGGCCAGAGATGCCAGCAATCGTGTACTTAAAGTTTTCTGCCATTTTAAAAATTCCGACGGGAAGGTGTATACTAAGGAAGCCAAGTTTTATGAACTCTGTGAAAACCATGGTCGGATGTTCGGCGGATATATACTTTCCTGTGATATTCCAGAAGCCATTCCAAGCACCGAAGTGTGCTACGTTAATGTATCATTGACAATCAGGCCCGTTCATCGTAAATACCAGCCAGAGGAGACGCAATCAGTCGTGCTACAAGTAACGAGACTAGAGATGCCGACAATATCACAAGTAAAACAACAAACAACAAATTCCGTCATTCCAGACAACAACAACAACAACAAGAGTAAATGGAATGTTTCGCTCAGTTCTAGACAGACTACCTATAATTACACCATATGTGTTCCCCCGTTGTTCGGCACTATTGACGTGTCACGTTTTGTTGAATTTATCGAGCTCAATCGACTTCTTGGATTTCAACATTTCATTATATATGTACTTGATATAAAAATGAAGGATATGCTTGCTATCTTAGAACATTATACTAACCTCGGAATTATCAGCATTATTTATTGGAAGCTTCCGGACATCGTACAGAAAAATAAAATATGGTATAATGGACAACTGACCGTGCATAATGATTGTCTGTATAGGGCCATGTCCATCTCTAAATATTTAGCCATAATGGACATCGACGAATTCATGGTGCCACATAATGGTCAGAAACACTTGCCCGATGCTATAGAACCAATTATGAATGATACTTTATGTGGATTGAGTTTCCATAGTGCTTTTTATGAAGAAAAATACTCGGAAACTAAAGCTGCGGTAAATGTAGTTAGTAAGCTATTGACAGTTAGATACAACGGTCGAAGTGCTATGTTTAGTAAAGTCCGAACCAAAGTTTTAATTCGACCAACTAGAGTATTTGAAGTAGGTATTCATCATGTGAGTAAACCAGCCTTCGAAAAATACAATGTTGCTGTCGTCGACAAGTCGGTAGCCTTCTTACACCATTATCGACGATGTGTGCCAAACTTCGGCATGAAATGCACGTCATCCATCGTCGACAATACCATGCTCAAGTATTCTGATGAACTCTTGGATAAAGTCAACAAAATTCTTAAAACGGTGTTACTGAGATGAGGCTGATTCGATATTTAGTATACTGGTAGTGCAGAGATATTAACTTGATCCTAACCTTTATGCATGAATTAAAAAGAAGATATATCTTTTAGAAATATGTTTGTTAACACATCAAGCCTTTCCTGATACAGTATGATCAAAGTTAAATGAGAACCGTTGTAAACATACGCTCACCCAACCGGTAAACTATGTTTATACATGTTTAACTGGGTGTAACTGAGTTGACTAAACTATGTTAATCCGGGTTTTAAGGTAACAGCAGTTAAATTTCTCTAATAGAAGGTTAAGGATCAGGTTAATATCTCTGCGCTATAAGACAAACCTTAGACACATGAGGGTGCAAAAATATTTGAGAACAGCTTTACACTGTACATTAGTCTGTGCTTAAACAACTTCAACAGAACTCAACAAATTATCTATTTTATTCTTCGTCATTTATTGAGCATTTGAACAAAGAGGGAAATGTTACCAACTACATTTTATGAATTTCTCACATTTTATTTAGGAGACAAAGAATATTTTGAGATGTAATTCAATTATTTTATGTGCTACAGTAAATTAACGGATATTCCGACAGTTTCAAATCTTCAGGGAAGTTGAAGAATTTTTTGTTATATCATTTGTGTTTTATTTCAAAATAGGACAAAACTGTTTAAAGCGGAAAGACTAGTATTTTTTTACCATTTTTCTCTCAAATGTCAAGAAAATAGAATTATATTAGTCTAAGTTTCGATAGAATTAAATCTATTTTTAAATGACGTCTTGGATTCTGTATTTTATATTAATGATGACATAAAGAATTATATAAATTCTTTATTTAATTTACAACGGTTTTACCATGACAATCATATTTGTAAAGTGCCATATTGAAATATGTTTAAATAGTACCGTATTTCTACAAGTATTGCCCACGCTTTTATACACCCAAGAATTCATAACCAAATAATGGACACAACCTTAACCCAATCGTAACCAAATATTGAATGCATTTACATCATGTTTTTTTACATCTGTTTAATACACAACTGTGTGCATTACTTGGTGAAATGCGGTATTACATTGTATTTGTTAAAATTTCTATCTAAGTGTGTTCAGTCTGATAATGACTTTATGTTGGGATGTATACTTAGAAGCACATGCAGTCATAATTAATGTGCTATATTTGTATGACTGAAAATTGTTATGTTGTGTTTCAAACAGACCAGTTGTTTTAGAAGCGAGAATTGTTTTATGATTTATTAGGTGGGGTACTTTTTATTTATATTATTCTGTGATTTTATCAAACATTCCTACTACAAACTCAACCATTTTCAAATGCTTGCATGATTATTATCAACATTTTGGTAAAAAAGTAGAGTGAGAGGGATTAAAAAAGTTTGATTCTTTGTCAAACAAGACTCCTCCTTCTCCCAGACTCCTCCCCCCAGACATCTCACTCAGTGTTCTCCTCCAAGACTCCTCCCCCTTCCAGACTCCTCCTCCCAGACATCTCACTCAGTGTTCTCCTCCAAGACTCCTCCCCCTTCCAGACTCCTCCTTCTCCCAGACATCTCACTCAGCGTTCTCCTCCAAGACTCCTCCTTCTCCCAGACTCCTCCTTCAAGAGATCTCACTCAGTGTCCTCCTCCAAGACTTCTCCTTCTCCCAGACATCTCATTCAGCGTTCTTCTCCAAGACTCCTCCCCCTTCCAGACTCCTCCTTCTCCCAGACATCTCACTCAGCGTTCTCCTCCAAGAATCCTCCTTCTCCCAGACTCCTCCTACAAGACATCTCACTCAGCGTTCTCCTCCAAGACTCCTCCCCCTTCCAGACTCCTCCTTCTCTCAGAAATCTCACTCAGTGACCTCCTCACTAAATCTGCCTGGCTCCTCCACCTCCCAAACTCCTCATTCATGAATCTAACCTAACTCCCCTGACTTCACCTCCCCCGTCTCCTTATCTTTGAGACTTCTCCTCTTCCCAGACTCTTCCCCCTCCCTGACTCCTCCCCTTCCCAGACTCATCCCCCAAACCCCTCCTCCTCATGTGTATGTTTGAGTCACAAGTTATTGTACAAATGTAAGCATACATGGTTAATGAACCCCAGAGGAGTGGTATCATTTCTATGTTTTATAGTTGTAATGGACCAAATGTGTTTCTTTATGTGTCTGCCGTTACTAAACGAAAAAAGTTCTTCACTAATCAGATCTGTCTGTGGATAATGTTCCATCCCTAATATGTCTCACCTTCTTTATGTTGGTAACATCAATCTCACCATTTTGGTTTTTTGTGGGCTTTCCTTTTACCTTGAAATAAGGCCGAATAATTTTTTCTGTCCGTCCAATCAGGACTGGTTAAGTATGGAGATATTGACATCATCCTGACCTTCATGCATGAATATATTACTAGGTCCTAACGTTGAAAAATCTATTTCCTAGAGCAAGTTGTGCAAATATCAATCCTCTGGAAATTAATATATTTAATACAAAAGCCTTGTAATATATTCATGCATAAAGGTCAGGATCAGGTCAAATTTTCCCAGCTACAAAAAGGATGAACACATGGATCAAGTTGAAATCTGAAGTGCAAGTTGAATACATTTCATACAGTATGTTTGGTCGTTGTACAAAACTGGTTTTAAAATTTTATATTTAGACAAAATTCTCTGAATTTGGGACTTAATGTTGTTGAAATGTTTGGTCTTTTTGGTGCTAAATTTGAGACCATTTCAAAACATTAAGCTGTCATGTACTAATTTGAAAGAATTATTAATAGGCCTACTATTAATTATTGGTTAATGAGAAATTTTTCACGAGGGTTTAATTTTCGCAGTATTTGCTGTGATGTTTACAAAACTCACCAAACATAATAATTCGGCTCAATCATGCACTTTGACAGCAGCACTAATTTTTTTCCTGAATTTGACATTCAGTGGTGATTATTTTACCTGCCAAATGAATTTAAAATAAAAATTGTGCAATTTCTTTATGAAAGAACTGATGATTTTACTGTATTTTAAGGACTTTTTAGTATGACTGTATGCATGTATTTATATATGTATGATAGTGCCATGTTTAATTTATTCTGTACAGAAAGGAGGTATTATTTCATACAAATGATTTTATGTTGTTATTATTTGTTATGATTTTTTTTTAATTCAATAAAGACTATAAAACTCATACAGATTGTTTATGTTGTATATTTAATCATATATATTTAAGCCTGTGACAAGTTACTAAATGCACAGAAAAGGGCCTCTTGTTATATTTTCAAACCCAGTCCTCCATGCAGGAAAAATTAAACAAATTCTTGAAAAACCTTAACAAAAAACTATGGCCTGACACTGATCTAAATATTGACCAAATATTGCATGTTGTCCCTTTTTCTTCCCTGTAATTTCTTTCTACTAATTGCGCTAGTGTGAATATATAAAACTGCAAGAAAATATCTGTCACTCAAAGTTAAAAACAGCCCTAATATAAGTATTCTATTCTTTGACCAATTTTAGTGAGGCATCATTGAAGATCAAGTCCAGATTACTGTTCAAACAACTGGTTGGGGTTTTTATGTCGGAAACATGTGATCATTTCCACATTGATCTACATATCACTGCGCTTCCTTTGTCAAAGTATGACTCATTCATAACCCTCTTCAAATCATTCCTTTCTCTGATTTATTCATTTCTGTCCCCTTTTATGATTCCCATCTGTCCCCTATTTGTCATACTGGTGCCTCAGATGATTCTCATGTCTTAATATAATATCTGAGATATCGAGACAATAATTGGAATTATGGGTGCTTTAGCCTATAAAGCAAGTGTCAATAGGGAACAACTTTGGTCACACTTTCCTCAGGTCATGGGGTTACATAAGATCTCTGCCTTTTTGGTAATGTTAAAAATAGTACATCCTAGTGTAAGGAATCCTTTGGTAAGTGCTTTTGCTTGCTTATACTTACGTCTTGTAAAAGTGGCTGATTATGATAGATCTATTGTCTCATTAATAACGGCAGTTTTACTCCAACATGTGCCCTTGGATGCTTTACGTAAATGTTTTTCTTGTATTTAGAAACGTAGGAATCCTTGAGTTGATGCCTTTAACAATGCCAATGCATGCTGACTTAGGTAAAGTGAATTATTTTCTGAGATCTATAGTTTTACTCTGTCATGTGCCCTTTGATGCTTTACATAAATGTTTTTCTTGTATTTTGAAAACATAAGGAATCCTTCCAGTTGGTGCCTTTAACAATGCCAATGCATGCTGACTTAGGTAAAGTGAATTATTTTCTGAGATCTATAGTTTTACTCTGTCAAGAGCCCTTTGATGCTTTCCGTAAATGTTTTTCTTGTATTTAGAAAACGTAAGGAATCCTTCCACTTGGTGCCTTTAACAATGCCAATGCATGCATACGCCATGTGAAAGTGGCTGATCAGATCTATGCATAGATTTATAATGGTTCATTCTACTCAATTCTGATTTTGTAGAAAATATTACATTGTCTGCATGAAAGTTGTTTTGTGTCCAGGGTTAAATTAATTGATGTATCACTGGGAGTGCTGAGAAATTCCAATAACTTCTTCTATTACTCTGTGTGAAGTATTTCAAATTTCCCTGGCAATGAAAGTATCAAATGCATCTACATCTAAGGGCTGATGAACACAACACAAGTCATGTGTCGATTTCAGAGAAATTGATTTCTTTTAATTATTTGTTTACAGTTAATCTGAAAATAGTTCCAGAAGTCTGTATAATATTCTTGTATTATCAATAGCTTGTGATGTATTTTCTTGAAGTACGCTGATTGATTATAGATGGTTAAACTCATTTGGTTCCCAATTGAGCAATTGGCTGTGAAATTGGACCCATTGTTTTCCTTGATATATTAGTCTGTTACAACGGCATAAAGTATGGGAACATTGTTCCCACAGCTTGTTCTTTGTAATTTATATGTTTGTTATATGTTCTAGGAAACTAATAATGTAGGGGCATGTGGCATTTGTTTCAAGGCATGGTTGTTGTTCTGTTTTACGCTTTAATGCTTTGGGTGAATTGACCAGATGCCATGGTGGAGAAGACTTACACCAACTGTATTTGTCGAAAGTATTTGTCGAGGGTTTTTGTTGAAGGTATTTGTCGAGGGTATTTGTCAAAGGTATTTGTCGAAGGTATTTGTGGAGGGTTTTTGTTGAAGGTATTTGTCGAGGGTATTTGTCAAAGGTATTTGCCGAAGGTATCTGTCAAAGGTTAACTAGTGAATCCATTGATTTAATGAACTGAAAAACCAAGTCTCAGTTCTCCAAAAATAAAAAAGCACAGCTAGTAGGATGGGAAACATTTCAAAAGCATTTCAGAACTGACTGGGTATTGCCCCAGCTCAGTTCTAAGCACCTTGGATCCCTGAAGCAGTATAGCTAACAGCTACTCAACTACTGTGCAACCTGCAATGATTGAAAGGTCCCCGAAACATATAGCTGATCATGATACTGTTGCTATTTGCAAACTACACTAGAGTCACATCCTCTTGAAATGTGTCAACTGTTTGGAAGCTCATGATGTATTGTCTCTGTGTTTTACTTGACAGTTTAACTACCATAGTTGCAGTTTGTCAGCAGTTAAATGTTGGCTGCTTTGTCTCAGGTACATGTACTAAGTCGGGTAATAAATGCACATACTGTTTTCAGACAACTGACTGAAAATAATTTGGTACATGTGTACTAGGTATTTGAGGGGGCATAATGTTTGCAGACAATTGGCTTAAAATTAATTTTGTTTTAAAGCAACTGAATATTACTTTAACTCTGTTAACGACAGTTACTGTATTTTCCTTCTTGCAGCTAAATGTCACTACACAAAACCTTGTTGCTAGGTAACATTACAGAATAGTGTCAAATGTATCTGGTGCAAAAAAGTGTTGTTATCAAATATCATATGTCTGTTATACCATTTCTAGCAGGTGAGATATTTCCAGGTGTCCAGTTTATAAGGTGTCATGTTTGTGTTAAAGGATGGAGTGAATTTATTGGTGTTTCTGTTTGACAATGCATGAATAAGACTATAACTATAATACTTGATATCCGGAACTCAGTGCAAGGTGGTTTTCCCCTTAATTTACTTGTAGGTACAAACAACTATGGCCTAGTTAGACTAATTTTGTATTCATATGCAAAACAACTGACCCCCAACTCTTTTGTCCAGATATGAATATTCAATAGGCTCAAGGATTATAACGGTAAAACTCTATTTGTACCTACAGATTAGTGAAGATCCGGAGTAGGTCTATTTCAGATTGCAATATTTATGCTGATTCATGCATCTTTATAGCAAAGTTGACCCATTCTTACATTATCTTGTCTCCTGTAGCAATCCCGTTCTTACATTGTCTGGTCACCTTTAGCATTATTGTCCCATTCTTACATTGTCTGGTCACCTTTAGCATTGTTGTCCCATTCTTACATTGCCTTGTCACCTTCAGAAGTGTTGTCCCATTCTTACATTGTCTTGTCACCTTCAGAAGTGTTGTCCCATTCTTGCATTGTCTTGTCACCTTTAGAAGTGTTGTCCCATTCTTACATTGTCTTGTCACCTTCAGAAGTGTTGTCCCATTCTTGCATTGTCTTGTCACCTTTAGCACTGTTGTCCCATTCTTACATTGTCTTGTCACCTTTAGCAATGTTGTCCCATTCTTGCATTGTCTTGTCACCTTTAGCACTGTTGTCCCATTCTTACATTGTCTTGTCACCTTCAGAAGTGTTGTCCCATTCTTGCATTGTCTTGTCACCTTTAGCACTGTTGTCCCATTCTTACATTGTCTGGTCACCTTTAGTATTGTTGTCCCATTCTTACAGTGTCTGATCACCTTTAGTATTGTTGTCCCATTCTTACAGTGTCTGATCACCTTTAGCATTGTTGTCCCATTCTTACATTGTCTGGTCACCTTTAGCAATGTTGTCCCATTCTTACATTGTCCTGTCACCTTTAGTATTGTTGTCCCATTCTTACATTGTCTGGTCACCTTTAGTATTGTTGTCCCATTCTTACATTGTCTGATCACCTTTAGCAATGTTGTCCCATTCTTACATTGTCCTGTCACCTTTAGTATTGTTGTCCCATTCTTACATTGTCTGGTCACCTTTAGCAATGTTGTCCCATTCTTACATTGTCCTGTCACCTTTAGTATTGTTGTCCCATTCTTACATTGTCTGGTCACCTTTAGTATTGTTGTCCCATTCTTACATTGTCTGGTCACCTTTAGCAATGTTGTCCCATTCTTACATTGTCCTGTCACCTTTAGTATTGTTGTCCCATTCTTACATTGTCTGGTCACCTTTAGCATTGTTGTCCCATTCTAACATTGTCTGGTCACCTTTAGTATTGTTGTCCCATTCTTACATTGTCTGGTCACCTTTAGTATTGTTGTCCCATTGTTACATTGTCTTGTCACCTTTAGCAATGTTGTCCCATTGTTACATTGTCTGATCACCTTTAGTTTTGTTGTCCCATTGTTACATTGTCTGATCACATTTGCACTGTTGTCCCATTCTAACATTGTCTGGACACCTTTAGCATTGTTGTCCCATTCTTGTATTGCCTGATCACCTTTAGCATTGTTGTCCCATTGTTACATTGTCTGATCACCTTTAGCATTGCTGTCCCATTCTAACATTGTCTGATCACCTTTAGCATTGTTGTCCCATTCTTACATTGTCTGGTCACCTTTAGCATTGTTGTCCCATTCTTACATTGTCTGATCACCTTTAGCATTGTTGTCCCATTGTTACATTGTCTGATCACCTTTAGCATTGTTGTCCCATTGTTACATTGTCTGATCACCTTTAGCATTGTTGTCCCATTCTTACATTGTCTGATCACCTTTAGCATTGTTGTCCCATTGTTACATTGTCTGATCACCTTTAGCATTGTTGTCCCATTCTTACATTGTCAGGTTACCTTTAGTTTTGTTGTCCCATTCTTACATTGTCTGGTCACCTTTAGCATTGTTGTCCCATTCTTACCTTGTCTGGTCACCTTTAGCATTGTTGTCCCATTCTTACATTGTCTGGTCACCTTTAGCATTGTTGTCCCATTCTTACATTGTCTGGACACCTTTAGTATTGTTGTCCCATTCTTACATTGTCTGGTCACCTTTAGCATTGTTGTCCCATTCTTACATTGTCAGGTTACCTTTAGTTTTGTTGTCCCATTGTTACATTGTCTGATCACCTTTAGCATTGTTGTCCCATTCTTACATTGTCTGGTCACCTTTAGCATTGTTGTCCCATTGTTACATTGTCTGGACATCTTTAGCATTGTTGTCCCATTGTTACATTGTCTGGTCACCTTTAGCAATGTTGTCCTATTCTTGTATTGTCTGATCACCTTTAGCATTGTTGTCCCATTCTAACATTGTCTGGACACCTTTAGCATTGTTGTCCCATTCTTGTATTGCCTGATCACCTTTTGCACTGTTGTTTAAGGAAGATCAAATCTTCAATGTGAAGGCAGTTTCTGACAAACATTCTTTTAGAAAAGCAAACAAAACAAGCTCTTAGAAACTTACTACAACACATTATTATGGGAATCAAAGTTGTACCTAAAAGGTTGATGGCTCATTTCATTTCCCAGTCAGGAGGTTTGGGACATCAAGTTCTACTGTCCTTTAAATCAGGTAGCATGTGCCGTCAGATTTCCCAGTCTGAAGATTGTTTAAGACATCAAAATTCTACTTTTTTGGAGTAAGATTGCACTGGGTTGAGATTTCCAAGGCTGAAGGTTGCTTGAAACATTGACGTTCTAGTAGGCTGTACTTGAAATGAGATTGAGACAACAAGATTATTGAATGTACTACATACTCATGTGCACACAGACTACAGAGACAAATGAGATAAAACATATTACTGTCTGATTGAGTTATTGCTTTCAATGGTTGACTGATACTTGTTTCATTGTTGTAGATCAATTGTATCATTAAAGCCAGAAATGATCGAAATAGTGTAAAATCACTTATTTTTGTGGGTATTAAATTTGATGGATTCTGGTAAAATCACTTATTTTTGTGGGTATTAAATTTGATGGATTTTGGTAAAATCACTTATTTTTGTGGGTATTAAATTTGATGGATTTTTGTAAAATCACTTATTTTTGTGGGTATTAAATTTGATAGGTTTTTGGGGTTTCTCAATTAATGGATTGGGAAGACCCTTTCAGTTCACCTAGTTCCCTCTCTTTGTGTTCTGGCCAATTTGGCAGGGAAACATTACAATGGCTGAGTGCAAAATTATGGTACATGCCTGTATAAATTGATGTCGTCACCATAGTTTTGCACCAAGCCTTTGATTATGAATGACCAAGCATGCACCTATGACTCAAACTCGCAGTGGAACACTAACAAACACTATATATAACTCAATCTTTTATGTCTATAATGTTGCCATTCTAGAATCTTGATATCTCTAATTGATATGTCCACATACAACATTTTTGAATGAACCCCTGTCAATGTCTGAAACTCTGTAATTGATATGTCCACAACATTAATGAATCACCCCTCGTCAATGTCGGGACTATGAAGGATTGGTTAGTCTGACTTTTTCAGCAACATGGTATATTGGTGTACACTTAGCACACTGTCTGCATTACAAGGTAAATATTTCATGATTATGATGTTTCATATGATGTCTGATCTGATGTTTGGCTTCCCGAAATTTCTGATTGATTTCTAGTTTATCATAGTGACATTCTGACGGCTTCTGGGATGTCTAAGTCAGAAATTGTCTGTATTACACTCCATTGATATAGATTATCGAAGCTCTGTAATCTGTTCTCGAGAATCTGTCATCGAATTGTGATATCTACAAAATGTCTTATTATATAACTCACTGTTCGAGATAGATATTATCAAAGGCCTCAGAAAGCTGCTCAGCTTTGAAGTTGTCTGAAATGTTGCAAGAAAGATATGAAGAAATCGGACAGGGTAGACAGCACTGAACAAACAGCAACAACAGGAGCAATGCCAACACACAACCCGAAGAAATGATGAAAAACCCAAGGTCCCGCCACAAAAATGCAGGATGACCCAATTTCAAGTTTTGGTGGTATTGCAGTTTGTTTGGATATGTGTCAAGTCAAAGTGTTGATTTTGTATCAAGAAATCTGCTCATAGAGTATGATTATGGAAGATCTAAAGACTGCATTTCTCATCAAAATCAGTCATCATATATTGTAATTGTACAAAAGTTATGGGACAATCTTAAAGGCATTATCTTGGGCTCAGTCTTTGTATCTTAATCAGTGGTTAGAACACTTGTCATTTTATCTGGCAGCTCCGGTAAGGCACAGGTATACTGGTCAACTGCCTCAGCAGAAAGCTGACTGGCAGAATATTAAAAAGGCTATGCTCGTCTTTAAATAAAAAAATAAAAAAAGAATCAGTGGCATCTTTAAGCTTCTTAATACGATTTTCTCAGAATCTCAACGAATAGTATATTAAAACTGTTTAAAATGTTACAAGATTTGGTGCTATATATGTTGAAATAGTTCTAAAGTCAGCACTAGACTAAATAAACAACTCTTCTGACTGACATTGATTATTAAAGTGCTGAAATCTGCAGCTCTCTCCTGAAATCTGTCATCAAAACTCAGAATCTCTGCATAAATAAATTCACAGATCTATATAAGACAATGTTGAAGCTGAAAACGTTGCTCAATATTGGAATTGTTTAAAATGTTGCAAGTTTTGATGGTTACCATATAGATTATTGATGTGGACAGAAATCTACACTGAAGGAACGTCATGATAACTTATACTCATAGTGTCTATGGCATCTTGATGCATCATACAAAACCTACTACATTGTTTAATTCATGATTCAAACATTTAAAACAATTTCAGTGTATGAAGGCACCCTTTTCACCCAAAATCTGAGGGCCGTTACGTACATACACAAAAAGTTGTTTATAAGTGGTAATTGCGGCGTATCTCCCTTGCTTGATGTTCAGAGGTATTCAATATTGAAGGGGATTTTTTCTGAAGGAGATTATGTCCTACAACCAATTCAATATTGATCTTGTTCAATTGGAGAATAAGGATAGCCAATCACATCACCTGTTACTGACCAAAAATGAAATATGGTACACTGTGATCTGATTG
The DNA here is from genome assembly GCA_963678985.1 of Spisula subtruncata. Classification (NCBI taxonomy): domain Eukaryota; kingdom Metazoa; phylum Mollusca; class Bivalvia; order Venerida; family Mactridae; genus Spisula; species Spisula subtruncata. The sequence goes on along the minus strand of OY787664.1, from coordinate 24,994,297 downwards.
GTTGTCCTTATCCTTTTTTAAGTCAAAATTGAATACCACACAGGGATTAAGTAAGTTCCAGCTTGGTAACTGCTGGTTAGCCTGGGGACAGGCTCAGTCTACAGTGAGTATCACCTGTGGGACGTGTAATATTTAAATATTGAAATATTCTTTACAAAAAACATGCATTGTGGACATGATACTGAATTTGATATCACAAATACAATATTTGCATAAACATAATGTAGAAATATATCAGGAGTTTGTTGTTTGTGATGTAAATTGATTCTTACAATTTTGTGTCTGTATAAGTTCCCCAGCTGGGAATTTATTTACATTCTAAATGTTTTATCTACATAAGGCCAAGGTATTTTTATGCCCCAGCATCTACTGATCGCAGGCGGCTATTATAGAGATGCATCTGTCCATTTGTTTGTCTGTTACAAAATGTTGAAACTCAATTTTTTTTAAAGACCATCAAGGCATTGCTTTCAAAGTTGGCATATATTCCTCTCAAAGTTAAATGAGAAAAGTTATAAACATGAGCTTGTTGGACAGGTAAACTTCGTTTATCTCGGTTTATATAACTGCGTCTTGTTTATTTCCTAAGGTTTATGGTAAATTTATGAAAATTTTGCTCTCTGGTCAGTGTTGGAACTTTAAAATGATGAGAGGCCCTTTTTGAAGCCCTAAATCGCTCACACAATATAAATTGAACAACTTATAGGCCCTTGTTTTTGGCCCTCTAGTTATTTCCCTTTCTTTAAGAAACTTACGTGAACCTTAAAATAAAATTGCCTTGGGCAAAGAGACGTATTATAAGTGCGAAAATTAGAATTAGCGAGGTTCGACTGACGCCACTACATGTACAGACGTTTCTATTGTAATGTTTGAATTACATGAAATATGGTTAAGTGCATGTCTCTGGAAAAAAAATAATTTCATATTTAAATACTGAAGCTTAATCTTAAATACTACTGTTTGTTAAAGCGATAATTTGAGTTTTCTCTTTTTGCTATACATTTTATAAATACAACACACACACAGACTTAAATGGTTCAATTTTATTTTATTGAACATTTTATTACTGCTTGCTCTACATTTGTTCTGTATATGAACTTCTAATGGAATTTTAAATTGATTTAAATTTTCTGTGTAAGGTGTTTTAAAAGAATTAACGAAAATCGTGATCTTTATCCTCTGAAGAATAGACTAGACTGCCAGGCTTTTACATTGTTGTGGTTTTCAAATTGGATTTTATTATTTCATTCATGCAATAGAAATTTAAGTGTTGTTGGGCAGGCTCAATTTTGTCTATTGTTTTTTTTTCTGTCTCTACGTTTAATTTAGTTAGGTCTTTTACAATTTCTATAAAATTTAAGTAGGGGTTCTCTAATATTGTCAGTATTCGTATATTGCATGTTTAAAATAAATTCACTTTTAAATATAAAAGCTTTGCAGTTAAGATATGGTTATATTTTCTCATTCAACACTGGAAAAATTGACAATGCGCAGACTCTGTCTCAATCATTTGGAGTTAAAATGAACATGTGCACTGTAATGAAACCAGAGCTAGGTCATGGGCCATTAAGGCAACCCCATTAAAATCAGATCCTAACATTCGCTCCATTCTTTTATGCAATTATAGATCTGACTACACTCTGTATGAGGTCATGTTCAAAAGTCAGTCTCTATGTTTAAACATGTCTCCACTATAAACTAGTTAGTTCAGCAGAGATTCTCTGCACTTTCAGATTTGTGAAAGAAGCGATTTGATTGGATGACATAAAGTTCACATTCACATGACCTCATATGGAGTATGGTCAGATCCTTTATCAACATAAAGTAGCAGAGTATAATAAGGGTCTGATTTTAATGAGATTGCATAGATGGTGTTGCACTTTAACGAATGTCTCATTCAAACACAAACAAACAACAGAACATACACACTGTTCACAATGGTGTTTAAACAAACAACAGAACATACACACTGTTCACAATGGTGTTTAAACAAACAACAGAACATACACACTGTTCACAATGGTGTTTAAACAAACAACAGAACATACACACTGTTCACAATGGTGTTTAAACAAACAACAGAACATACACACTGTTCACAATGGTGTTTTAACAAACAACAGAACATACACACTGTTCACAATGGTGTTTAGACAAACAACAGAACATACACACTGTTCACAATGGTGTTTAAACAAACAACAGAACATACACACTGTTCACAATTGTGTTTAAACAAACAACAGAATTATACACACTGTTCACAATGGTGTTTAAACAAACAACAGAACATACACACTGTTCACAATGGTGTTTAAACAAACAACAGAACATACACACTGTTCACAATGGTGTTTAAACAAACAACAGAACATACACACTGTTCACAATGGTGTTTTTTATGAGATCTATTCAAGGCTGGCAATGTTCTGATACGGATGTCTGTGCACTAGATCATAGTATGCAAATTTACATATCATTTTGTCTGTGCATATAATTGTTGTTATCATCTCATGTATTTGAGCATCTGTGACTTACATTTCAACTTTTGGCGTAACCACTTGTGAAAATATGGCGTCAGCTGCTCACTTGGTGAAATACCATCCAATCTAAAAAATACACTACAAAACACAAATATCCTCTATATCATTTACAATCGACTGAGACTGTCATAAGTTGATGGTTATTTGGTTTATTCATTGCCTCATAAATGGCCAGTGACCCCTGACTTTAATGGACTGGCCTTGAAGATCCTGGTTTGGTTTGTGCAGATCTGATACCCAGGTCTGTTGGGTTCAATCGTTACAGCATATTGACATTACCTTTGGACAATTATAAAAAATTGTAAAAATACCTCTCTGGAATAGGTGTCTTAATTTGAATTGTAAATTGGTTGCAGAGCTTGAGAAGAACAAGTAAGTGCTGTGTGATGATGATTAATTGTTTGTATCTATATTTAATGACTACAAATTGTGCATGCTGTATCTTGCCGCACTCAATAAAAGTTACTAAAGCATCTTTCTGCAGAGCTGAAATGTCTCCAGAAAACTGTTCAAATTGATACCTACTTTGCAATACTTTATAAGATAGATTAGTTTTCCTAAAATTTCTGCAGGAAAGATACCAAGCGCCATGATTATGGTTGAAGTGGGTAATTTAGCAGCTTGGAATTATGGCAAAGTTTTGGAATTTACAAAATTCTCTAATATTTCAGCTTGCAAATATTTTTCCCCAAAATATAACTCTATGTAGGAACTTTTTAAATCACTTATATAAAATATTTTCCACATCCCAGCCAGACGTCTGAATTTCAGAACTTGCTAAAACTTTCTGACCCGCAGAGTTAATTATTCATTTAATTTCTATGTATTCAATGGGGCAGTTATAGCAAGGGTCTGACACATCAGACTGAACGATTCATGCACTAGGTCTGTACAGCTATCCCTAAAGATTCCAAAAGAGAATAAATATGGAATATTTTACTCAAACATTGATGTATTAATATGTCTGCCATATTTACAATACTCGACTTGCATTTCAAAGTTGAATTATTCAAAGGCCAAAGCTAAGATTATTCTATGTTCGAGGATCAGGTTAACTTGTTCACACCAATATTAATTGCACAACAGTTACCGTATTCCCCCTCCCTTATAAAAGCTCTCCATCTTTTTGGAAATTTTTTTTTTTGCTTTTTGAAAGATTGTAAACTTATTGATGTTTTTCATGACGGTTATCAATATTTTGTTATTGCTTCATCAATAACATAGACATTTATTATGATTTTTCACCAATTTGTTTTCGAAAATTAAGACCCCCAAATAAAAGCCCCCTTTTGCAAAACGTATGCCCCCCCCCCCCCAGTGATGTTTATTTGGGAGAATATGGTATGTACTTTTCAGCATGTTTATAATTAGTTTAATCAAACACTAGTAAAGTGCTTATTGTCAGATTAATTCATTAAAATTAACACTTGCTTCTGTAATACGTAATACGCACAGGGAATCGATACATGCTCTTGTTCGCTTAGGGGATCATGTTATCTAAAGTGCTGCCTTACAGGTATAAGTAATCACTGCAGCTGCAGTTGCATATGAAATTATGTTTGTCATTGTTATTCTACAAAATTAATATATTGGTTTTTCATACATAATATACAAGTTTTGTTGAACACTTTGCCGGAGATTAGTAATGGAAATGCAGAATTTCAATTAAAATTATGAAATTTTCCTTGCTCAAACTTTTGACTAAATAATTATGCAGTTTTCACTTATATTACTTCTATAATGATGCATATGCTTCAAGAGAAGCAATTTAAACTACAGTACAAATTAACTAAAAATTCATACCGCAGATTATATTGACAATTGCAATGCTATTATCTTTGATGCTTTGATTTCTAGTTTTGTTCAGCCACTTAACTACCCTTTGACATTTTAGATTTCCCTGGTCATTGGGCTGCCTATGGAAACCTACGAAATTTCTCTGGGTGTGGTAGCCAACATGGATCTGCAGCACCCAGGAATAGACACAGGAATAGACACGAGGGTTAAACTGGGACCTCTTCATCCCGAAGCGAGGGTAATTCCCTCTAGGCCACCTTTAAGTTGACCTTGAAAACACAGCTTCAAGCGATAACCCAATCATTCTTACATCCCTTAGATCATGAATATATTTGTATGAACAGTGATGCTTTAGACCTTTAAAAAAGGTATGAGAACATCTGACAGTGAAGGTAGCACTCGACCTAACCAGCCGAGCACAGGAATCAGAAACACCACAACACAACTACCCTGAGCAATGTCCACACATAATCCAAAGAAATAATAAAAAATCCAAGTCCCTGCGGAAATAATGCAGGATGACCCAATTTGACAAAGAAATGATAGAATAGTGGTTATTGCATGAGACCGAATGAAAGGCAGCCAAGACGCAATCAAGTTCCCCAAGGCCCTGCTGTAAGGTGACAACAGCACAAACCCATGTCAAAAAGGCAACCTTACAAACCTTGAGCAATTTAAAAATGCAGCCATCTTGGATGCAATTTTGAATTTAGGCGTCTGTGTAGCTAAGGTAAGGGTTTTTCTGTGCTCAATCTTCTATGTATCTCAATGTATCATTTTGTGAAACATATGAAATTTGTCTTATATTTTGCTAATCTGTGATTTGATCTCTTTGTAAGAGGAAAATGCAGCACACAAAAAAGGATAAATCTACATTTTCAGTTTTGACATTTTTTGTACATTTCCATGGAACTATCCTCATTTATTGTTCTGCATGAGAATGTGAGATTGAATAAAAAAATTAAATCCCAATACTAGCTTGCACTGAGGGATGTGTAATAAAATTGCTTTAAATTAGATAATTATAGTTGTTAATTAGCTTCATATGGGAGCTAAATGACGCTTGAAATTTCTCGAATCAATACGGCTGACTTTTCTAGATTGAAATTTCTGTCTCAGTTTTGTAGATCTTGACAATATTATTAGTGCCGAGGTTTTGTCTAGGAGTGCTGCAGGCTGAGGTTTTATAGGCGAAGCCAATGTAGTTGTTTCCGGAACTAAACTTTCTATATATGGATATCTAATATCAGATCTGTTTATGGAAAGTATTAGATAAATGGCATTACCAGTATTTATGGGAAATTTAAATGTTATTTCCTCACAGCAATTTCACTTTACTTTATACTGTAGCTTTTTTCTGAAGACAAGAAGATATGAGAAAATCGGGAGGGGAAGGCAGCACTCAACTTAACCTGTCGAGCACAAAAAAAAAACATAAAAAAAACTTCACAAATACAAGGCACAATGCCCTGACATCCTGACATAATGGTACAAAGACTAGATGTATTTTTATAAGTAATATAATGAAGGAAATAACACAAAAAAAATTTCTTTCTATTAATAGTTAATTTGCATTTAATTTGATGTCATGTTTGGTGGTTGGTGAACTCAGATCTTTCACTACTTTTTCTCCGAAAAATGAATTTCCAGTCATTTTGGCTTAATGGGATTTACACCAAGCTTAAGGTGAAATGTCACATACTGGTAAGATATAACCTTTGAGTCTCATTTTCTATGGAGATGTGTATGTAATCTATCTCCTTCATTTACTGTGGTTTTAAAGTTTTTGTCGCTTCCAATTTCCAAGTTGTCACAAACATTGCGAGTTTTTTGTATGCATGAACAAATTTTAATCAATATTCATTTGGAGAATCTCTAGCATTAATTTGCTTGATGCAACTCAATTTCTAATATTTTAAGCTTATATTTCACCTAATCAATTTCTTAGTTTCTTTAAAAGTCTGTTCAGTTTCTCTTGAATCAGACAAGGACAATTACTCAGTTAATTGGAATTAAGTGAAACCAGTTTCTGCAAATTTAAACCAGTAATAAAGTTTTAAAAAAATACACTTTCAGTAAAATAATGTATTGATCATAATTCCATAAACAGAAAAAAAGACTTTTTAATTGCTTGCAAATGATAATTAGTTTTTAATTGCTTGCAAATGATAAGTTTTTAATTGCTTGCAAATGTTAAGTTTTTAATTGCTTGCAAATGATAAGTTTTTAATGAGTTTGTCTGTTGAAAGTACCTTAATTTTCGGAAAGGAAGCACCAATTTTAATATGGAGGCCAATTAATCGGTTTCATTTCTTTTTCATACAAATGATTAACCGGTTTCAGAATTTGGAAATCATCCCTGTAGCCTGCTTGTCTGTAAGCTAGAAACATTGTATAAAAGATTGTTTTCCTTTTCTTCAACCTAAAAGGGAAAAGTGCCTCGGACTATTAACCCAGCGTCTTGCAGCGTGCGGTAATTTCCACATTATAAAACTGAAGTGCTTTAAGGGGTGAAAGAGCTTTCTGCACTCGTAATGTTGCATTTTATTCCCTGGAAATACTCGGCTATAAAAGGAAAAGGATTTTTGCACCATGTTATTAAGTCTCGGTCGGTCTTTGAGAATGTCATAGAATATGTTAGTGAACTGCGAATGAACTGACGCGGCGTGTTATTCAGACTTGGCTTCCAAATTGCCCGTAATAATACCTTCGATGGAAGTATTGTTGGTTTAACCATCTCAATTCGTATAATTAGTTGTAACGAAGTCTGACATCGTTTGATAAATCACGAGTACCATTCATGGAGTTTTCGTATTGATTCAGATTTTCCTATCAAGTTTCTAAGTTTAGTAATTGTCGCAATTGTAACTGATTTGGAATCTTCAGATGCAAGGCTTTCTAGTATTAAAGCTTTCTTTTAAGAAAATCCTCAATATTTGTAATAATGTTAGGGTCTGTGTTCATGTATCCGTACCATAGGGTGCCGGCATTTTTGTAGAACTGGATACCGCATTAATAGATTAGTTTAAGGAATTCTTGCATTTGTAATTAATTTCAGTTCAATAATCTTTTACTAGGAAGATTTGTTGCAGTATACATATGTTTGATAGAGTTTTGAAATAAAAAGATCCAAAATGCCCTGTGTAGGTTTAGAACTTTCATACCCGACACTGTGTGCAACTACATCAGACCCTGTAGTTTAGTGCTCACAAATACCAATCCAAAGATCTAAGTGTTTTGAATCTTGGCCAGGGCACTGGACATTTCAGAAAAGCTATAAATATCATAGTTTCCCATCCAACTAGAGGTGAACTGCTTGGAATCCCAGAGGCTACTAAGCCTTTGTGTATCCCTACACCAGCAGCATGCTAAAGAACCAACGCAGTCTATCGAGAAAGAGCTTATACAAAGCACCACACCCAGATTCCTTGGATCTCCTTTGAATCCATGGCAAAAAAATTTCCAATAGCACAAATTGTGTCTTGAAGATCCAATTAGTATAAGAATGAACAATGAAACGTGTAAGATATATGACTATATAGGGACATCAGGTGTTTTACTGCTGTCATATGAAACTACTAGTGTCTATTAACCGAACCTTTATAGAGTTTTATGGTCATTCTAAAGTCACTACTGCCATGTTTTATAATCATTTTACTCTCTCAAAGACAGAGGTCATACACCAACTAGGCAGGGATATTGGAACCAAATGAACACATGCTTATAGACTGTATTAGCAGTCAAATGAAAAAAAGATGAATTTAAAAGATGAAATGGATTCACAGCAGAAGCTGCTCAATTAGTGAATAAAATGTTCAATGGTCTAATGATGAACTTCTTTCAAGGTCTCTGGAATTGATCAACAAACATTTTTTAATTACAAAAATAGATATTTTATTTTGTCTCATATAATAATAATAATAATGATAATGATAATAATATCATGGTGATTGACTGCATAGAGATAGAGTTGCATATTGTGAGGTACTGGGATAAGATATTATCCAGGGCATTGTACAGTGAGTGTTCCCTTCTTATCAGTGGAAACATCATAATTATGTCCAATTTTTGCCAATTATTGCCAATTATCTTAAAGTAATAGCACAAGACAGATGGATGCATTATAATGTACTGAAGTGAAATTGAGGAATACAATATCGCTGGCTTAGAATGAGAAGGTTGTAACTAAAACATCAATATTTTGAGAAAACAAGAAAAACTGTCTGACAATCACTTTTTACTTATGGTAAACTTCAGTTTGGTCAACATGACAAGTCCCGATTTTTATGAAAATAGACTCATAAAAAGCACCTTATAATGTAGATCTCAAATATGCATTATTCTTATATGATCATAAGTGGCACTTACGACCTTCTCATTTTAAGCCAGCAATATGTAGTGGTTGCGTCTTTTAACCAACTTTATGAAGGATGTTCTAGGCATTAGCCAATTAGGCATCAATATGTGATCACATGCTCCTCATTAGCAAAAAGATATAATGTACACTATAATACCTGAGTGTGGTCTCGTTGACCACAGGTAACTATCTCTGATGATTTTTAACTGCTGTATGCAGTCACAGTTGGGGTTGTGGGTTGGAATCCCACCATACAGATGTGGGTTCATATACTATATAAACCAAAGATGTCTTTTAAAACACAATGCAACATGTAGTTAACATGTTTAAGCACTGGTCCATAAAATGAATTCTTGAACATTAGGATGATGCAGTTCTTGAACTGCTTATGAAGACTGTTCAAAAACCGGTGTACAGGAACTGTTCATGAACAGTCCATTCCAGAGCAACTTGCCTTTGGTGCAAGGAGGTTGTAATCTCATAATACAGTATAATTATTAGAGAGGTACATCCGTGTTATGCCAATGGGACAAATTCTTGAACAATTCTTAAGAATTACAAAAGTTCTTAAATCTTTCTTAAAATGTTCTTATACACAATTTTTAGCACCATGCGTTCTTAAACAAATGGTTTGTGTGTACAACTGTAATAATCGTTTCTTTACCATATGACCGAGTTGCTCTAAGTTTGACAGGAAATTCCCCCTACCATCAACTGACACATTGACAGCATTGTCACACAGAGAATAACAAAAAAGGTGGCCTGTTTCAATTTCCAGAGATGAAAATACTGTCATAAAAACAAGAGGCAAACAATTTCCTGTTTACCGGCCTACACAGTTCTGGTCCCAAACAACTGTTATAACTCTCTTCAGGAAAATATATAATTACTTGTGTCTAGCCAGAGGGGACGGTAATCAGTCTAAGGGTTAACTTCCCCTGTGAAAAAATCAAGAACTATTCATGAAATATTCATGAACAAGTTCATGATCTTGTTCATGAACGAATTCATGAACTGTTCATGAAGGACAAATGGCCGCTTCATGAATCTCCAGTTTTATTCATGAAACGCCAATCTCTCTTTCATGAATAAGTTCATGAACTGGAGATTCATGAATAAGTTCATGAACTGGAGATTCATGAAGCGGCCATTTTTTCTTAAAATGCACTTGAACAGTTCTTGAACTCTTTAAGAGCAGTTCATGTACAATTTATGAACACTGTTCTTGGACAGTGCAAGAACTTTTCTTGAACTGCTCTTGAAACTTTCGCAGGGGCAATGACACAAATCTTTTTTTTTATTTCTTTTCCTTTTTTTCCAACACAACTGTTCAATTTTAATAACTCAAGTAGCTTTAACATCCCTTTGATAATCTGCCCAAACTCAAATGTATATAAAGCCATGCTGTGCATTTTGATAATAGTTAAAATATCAATACATTATTAAACAGTAAAACAGAAGTAAATTTAAAGTACAATCAAAGTATTATTCGGTACAAATAAAGTACATTATCCGAAAAATTTGTCCGAAATATTGAAAGTTTCAAGTACAAACTGGAACATGCATTGCTGCTGATTTAATGCATCATAAATTTAAAACAACAAGTATTAAAGTTGACCACAAATAAATTTTACCTTTTGGGTGTTTTGTTCATTTATTTCACCATCTTAAAAACAGGAAAAACAAAAACAAAATTTTTCTAACAGAAGATAAACCATGTGCTGCCATCAGTGGTTGTTTACTGTGAGACACGTTCAGGAAATATGAGGGCCTATAAAAGTAGGCCCAAATTTTAGCCCCATTAACAAAGCCTCTTATTTGTAACCTGATTTTAAAATAATTTCTCAGTAATATTCCTTTGGGTCAAAGTCAAAGAGGCAAAGTTCAAAACTGGGTCATTTGGGGTCAAAAACTAGGTCAATAGGTCAAATCTTGTGAAAAGTTCATGAACTAATTCATGAACTTTGAAGTTCATGAAATCTTGTTCATGAACCTGACAGAGACTTCATGAACATGGAGTTCATGAACATGAAAGTTCATGAACATCATGTGTCTGTTCATGAACACTTCATGAAGTTCATGAAGTGTTCATGAACTCATGAATTTTTTTTCACAGGGGTTGTATGACACCATTCTGTTTATAATGCTAATTGCTTCTAGAAAGAATGTTCATTTAATATACGTTCTTGTCTTGGAATTATTGAGGCTGTTTTAGGTGATGCCTGTAGCCATAGGTAGCTGCATGGTGGTTTTTGGACACTCTTGCTCAAGGAAGTAATAATTATTACTGTAAAATAATTAATTTTTGTGGGGGATTAAATTTCATAGATTTCATTGATCACCTTTTACCATGAAATCAAATCCCATTAAACACTAATTTGGCCCTTGCATTTATCACTTGAAATGCAAAATCCATGAATTAAGGTCCTGTTGGAATGGTCTTTTTTACCAAAACCACAAAATTTTGTCCGATCAAAATTAAGTGATATTACAGTATTATGCTTGTTTGCTGGAAATATTTTGTCTTCAGTGCCTGAAGAAAGTTTAACCATTGTTTTGCTGTATTGGCTAATATGGAAGCATGAGTTTGTCTTGAAGTTAAAGATGTGCCCTTGCAATTATTCTCATGGTAAAATTTACTGTTATCTACTACAGGGTGAACTTCAAGGTTGCTTGCAGTTACTAGTTTGCTCATGGTTGAAATGTATTGTCTTTACTTTTCAAGGTGGTACTTTTAAGTTAATTGAAAATGATTGAAATATTGTCCTGACATTCAAGATTTTACTGTAGCTATTGCTCTCTTGCTATCGTAAATTTTTTGTCTCAAACTTCAACAGTTGCAGTTATATTCAAGGTCACAGTGTTGTCTTAAACTAGCTTCAATGATTGAAATATCAACGGTGCCATTTTTTGAAAATGCCGACAGGACAGACAAAGAAATCTTTAGAAATCATTGAATATAGAACTAAACAATATATTTCATATGCTAAACACCTTTCTGAATAGGAATAATGGAATTGATTTTATTTGTTTTTTCTTCGACCATATGAAGACAAATAGAATTTTGGCATTTTTGTTTTGTGATGATTTGATGGTCTCCCATTGGCTTATTAACCCCAGATAAAGACATACTAAGGGCTAGAAAACAATCAACAGGAATAATTAAAGATAAAAAATGGTATTTTGATTATTCAGCATTTTCGAGGGACACTGTCGATATTGTCTTGATTTTAAAGTGTTGCTTAAGTTATGCCCATGGTTGGAATTTTGTCTCAAACAGAAAGGTACTGTTGCAGCTCAATTTAAATATCGTAATGGTCGCAGTGTTGACTTAAATGGACTTTAAATATTGTTTGAAAGTGATTACTTTATCTGACGTGACTGTTTGATAATCACTTATACTTTAATCACAAAGATAAATTACATCCATGGTGGATATAAGATAAACGCGCCCATTTACAGCACTAGCTATGTAATCCCATTGTTTTGGCTATGCTGAGTGTTGTCTGTACCAAGTCCTTGTTTCAAATGTTTGTCATTGCATTTATCTATTTGTTTACACCATACGTGCCAAAAATGATGCATTAACGCTTTGATAAAAACTGTGTTTAAACTGTGATTAAAGCCAGGAGTATTGGTCATCGAAAGTGCAGCTTTAGTAATGTGGAGCTTCTCCAAAAAAAGAAAACTTCGATTAGCTGGCAGATTGATTTCTTTTATTAGCAATTATTTTAATTAATATAAAAGCTGTGTTGCTTATTATTGTAAACATACAGAGGTGACTATATTATTTGTGTCCCTTTGGCACCAGAGGAAGCTACCAGTTAAAATATGGAATCATTGCAATCATAAACAAGGCTTCAGATTCCATATCTGATACACAAACTGCAATATCATTCCATTTGTTCCTAGAAAGAAGCCCAATTCTCCCATGCTGAACTCTGATGTCCCAGTTACTAGCTTGTCAGTGATGACCGTTAGATTAGCTGTCAGAATTTATTAACTTGATTCCCCCCTCCATGGAGAATTGGCCAGTTTGTGTCACACATCAGAATTTGTGTCACACATATGTACTATATGAAGTTAGGGTAATGTGAGAGTGATGTTTCTATTCATGTGTAAAAAATACATTACAACTGATCACTCATGTTGAGGATTAGTAAATACAACTATGTTAGTGTGGTGCTTTGTTAGTACAGGTTAGTGCAGTGCCCAATTAGTATGAGTGAGGTTAGTATGGTGCTCAATTAGTACAGGTTAGTGTTGTGCTCAGTTAGTACAGGGTTAGTGCTGTGCTCAATTAGTACAGGGTTAGTGATTTGCTCAATAAGTACACTTGGGTAAGTGTGGTGCTCAATTGGTACAGGGTTAGTGTGGTGCTCAGTTAGTACAGATTAGTGTGGTGCTCTGTTAGTGCAGTGCTCATTTAGTACATGTAAGTGTGGTGCTCAGTTGCTGCAGAGTTGGTGCGGTACTTAGTTAGTGCAGGGTTAGATAGGTACTCGATTGGTACAGATGTACTAATTGAGTACAGAATAAGATTCAAAATATTTATGCTGAAATTAAGTATAGTGGACTTCCTCTTTGTTATCTCAATGTTTTGGTTTGAGATAGTTAATGGCACTTTATAATCTTTGTTAAGCCTTTGTCACAATTTTCTGTATTGATTGTGGTTTTAAAATAAATACATATCAGTCTATAATGTCATTAAGGCTTTAATATACTTTCCTTGTCTAGAAACATAGCGCTATCAGTGTCTCAATCATGGCCTTGAGTGTGTTGATAAGTCTTATACTGACAAAATAGTGTATCTTTCTTGACAAGGCCATGGAATATATATCAGTGATTGAATTATTAATTTAGTTGTAATTGGTATACCAGTCAAGTCTGCACGGAAGATTACATTTTGAGTGATTAAATTATTATGTCTCCCACCTATATTGTTTTTATGCATAGATCTGTCTGTCCGGATGGACTAAAATATTATCACCAAGTTGGTCTTCTTGGCTTGTTCTCCTTTAAACCATCAGTTAGATTTCAATAAAACTTCACATGAATACAAGGAAACAACCATGCGAAATTCTGTGTATTGTCAGGAGTTTTATGTCAGATAATTTTTGCCAGAGTTATAGGCCTTGGTTGGAGACATACAATTTTGTGTCAAAAACACTTTTTTCCAGTTGTTCAATTTCAAAAATGCTGATTTCTTCTATTCACAGAATGAAAACATCATCAGCGGTGTGAAGGACACAAACTTAAAGCTGACTCTAGCGTTTGGTATTGGTATACATCATGCTGGTCTCATTGAGAGGGACAGGAAGATTACAGAGGAACTGTTTTGTAACTCGAAGATACAGGTAGCGTTATAATATACATTAACCAAGATTTGAGGCTTTCACTAGCCCTCCTTCTGAGACCGGACTGAAAATTTGCATCCCTGAACAGAAATTATTATTCTTAGTTTCTCAAAGTAAATTTAAAAGAGCTTGAACTTCAGATTTATCTCAAATTCACTCTCTGATTTGAGCAAGATCTCAATTTGAAATGAGATTTGTAATTTGGATGTTTCTGGAGATTGAGGCCAGGCCTCCCTTGAAGCTGGAGGGCACGTATTGGCCAATTAGGTAGGGATAAAACTGAATGTATTTGCACATATATTCCACGACTGTCTCTGTCAGACATAGAAGCATAATGTTGCTTTTTATCCAAGGGAGGTAACTAATTTAGAAACACTGAATCTTTTCATCCAGAGTTGTTGGCCTTAAAACTTATATTCATACTTGTTATTTTACTTATGTATAATTCTTTTGCAAACTGGAAAAATCAAGTGATACAAACTTCCTGTACTCATTAAAATATATCTTTCAATCAGCCAGTCATCCATTTTCATGTCTGTTCTTTGTCTTTGGCTCTTGTTCAAGAGTTTTCAAATGACTTGGCAGCATTGTACATCAGACTGATAAACAGGACATGATGTGTTGATTAAAAGGTTAATAATGCGCTTGGAGAGGGTTTTTTTAGTTCATAATTTGACTTTTTGTGTCCATGTGTTTTGTACCCTTTATGTCACTTGAAGGTTTAGGTTTGAAAAATCACTTGTCACAATTTCTCAGCATAGTCATCAGGGTACTGTTTTATTATAGCATTTATGGAAATCTTAAACTTACAATCAAATTTAAATTATTTACAATACTTTTATAACTATTAAATGTGGTAAATGGAACTTTAATTCTCATCAAGATTCAGTTAATGAACTTCTATAAACATCCAGGCACACTATTGCAGTTGTTAAAGAAACATACAGAATTTATATTTGAACGTAAGTTTACGATTTTCGCAAGTATGTTGATAAAACAGTTCCCAGGCTGTTTCATGGATTTATTGAAGTAAAGGGAAATAAGTTCTGTTTATGTTTACTGTGAATATTTGTTATTACCTCCCTTAGAGTAATATTTTAACAGAAGTCAATTCAATATAACACAGCAAGTTTTCAACAGAAATGGAAAGTTGGCTTATTTGAAAAGTCTTGGCAAATATATTCATATTGCTGATGATTTCACCAGTATAAGTGTTTCAAATCAAAATTTTCCCAGGTTTCTAGAATTCAAAATTTGGATTTTGTCAGTAACAACCTGTCTGTTTAATTTGGCTGCTTTGATGTATTTAATCATTAGTGCTATACTTGTTTTTGTTGCTTTTTCATCGGGGTATTTAGTCTAAAAGATAAGGCTAAGTCAATAATCCCTGAAATTTAAATAAGTTCCAAAATCTGTTTCTGACAATATTTAGTATTGCATACAGATTATGTTACCGATGCTGAGAATAGCCTTTATTTTCCAGTCAGCTTTCTGCTGAAATATGGCAGGCATTATGTGTGCCTCCATCGGGATTAAAACCAAGGTCGCTGGACTAGGCCACAAATGCGCTTACCAATGTTATTTGTTCTATTTTGTCGTTAAGCAACGATGTCGCATTTGGTAAATGACCAAAAAGTTATGATGTATGTAAATTCTGTGTATTTGTTTATTGTAGATTCTGGTTGCTACGAGTACGTTGGCATGGGGTGTTAACTTCCCTGCTCATCTGGTGGTTGTCAAGGGGACAGAATTCTACGATGGCAAGACTCGGAGATACGTGGATTTCCCTATTACTGGTAAATTTTGATATACTGTAAACCAAGAAATTATTACCAGTGATTTAAATTCACGCAGTTTCAAAAGTGGTAGAAATTCTCGAAATTTAGTAGATGCAAAAATGTCCAAAATTTGTAGTCACAAATATGCCGACAATAGGCGAAACGCAAAATAAACTCACTGTTTTGATACATTTTAATTGCTAGTGGTGGTCCTGTGAACAACTGTGTGAATTATTCCAGATGGTTGTTGTAGAACATCTAGTGCTTTATATTTATCCTGTTATCTCTATTTATCTCTGGGTATCTTCTGTTGTCAAATCAACCATGGATAAAAGAGTTTTTTGGATCTTTTGTAAAACTGCAAGTTTACTTGTAGGGTAGACAATAGTATGGCAGATCCATTTAGGCACTTATTTTATTTGTATTTTATTGTAAAAGCATTAATAAGAAAAATAAAGTTGAACTTCAACTTAAATATTTCTTAAAAAACTTTGATAAAACTGTACCCAGAGGTTACTAGTATATTGTATCTTACAATGTTATTTTAGATGTGCTGCAGATGATGGGTCGTGCTGGACGTCCACAATTTGATGATCAAGGCAAAGCTGTTATACTTGTACATGACATCAAGAAACATTTCTACAAGAAATTCTTGTATGAACCATTCCCTGTGGAATCCAAGTAAGTGGTCTGTTGTTTTGTAACATCTCCTCTAGAATGATTTGTAACAGCCCTACCTGAATAGATGCATCTTTAAGAAGTCTATCCAGAATAACTGCCTTGTGGTAGAGTTTGCATTTAGAGTGCAGGAGATTCTGGTTCGATGAATTTAGTATGAATTTTTTTTCATCGCTGTTCCTAGTAACACTTCCTTCAATATTTGCTCTGTTATATACGATGGCCAATTCATCTAACCAGATTTAATCCTAACCAGTACTAACTTACACTTCCACAATTAACTGGCAACTTCTCCACATGTGGAGGAAATCAATATTTTTCTCATGGAAGGTGTATGACCTTACACACAAAGTTGGAAATCCAGCCCAATTTAGAACCAGTGGACCACGCTTGCTGCTCTGTAGTGCATGTTTGCAAAAATAAAATAAATCTGACTTGGAAGGCAACACTCAATACAAAAAGCAGAGTAAGAAAGACATAATCATAATAACAAATTATGAGATATGATCACTTTTGATAGGTTAGCTTTCAACAAAAAAGTTAAAGTTTTGGAATTAAAGAATCAGATTCTGCCCCATTTGTATTGAGCTCAGATTTAATGGTACTTTTGCTTGCTTTAACTAAGCAGTGTCTTCTCATTTTGGCGTTTATTGTCAGCCTCCTTGTTCCATGCAAGTTCCGTCCAGCTTGGGACTGCACATCCCAGATCTTGAACTATACTTACATGTACAAACTATGATTATGTATATGTTTGTAGCTTGTTAGAAGTGTTACCTGACCATCTGAATGCTGAGATAGTTGCTGGTACTATTACATCTAAACAAGATGCCCTAGACTATATCACATGGACATACTTCTTCCGTAGACTTGTCATGAATCCAAGGTAAATGTTTATACATATATCACAACCCCTCTAGAGCAACACCCTTTGGGAAATGCAAATATTGGCCATTGTAGAGAAGTTTTTGCTCTAAAGAGGACTGTTGTGGAATATTTGTACTGTACAACACAATCTCTGTAGATCAATACCCTTTGGGAAATACACAAAGTTTGATTGTTGTACAGAGGTTGTTGCTCTGAAGAGGTAAGATTTAACATTAACAAAGACCCGCTCAACACAAGTTTAGTTGTTGTACAGAGTTTATTACTCAACAAAGGTTTAAATAATTTTATTTGGAAATTTTTAAGGGGTTGTTAAAGAGAGGTTGTTTGTTTACAGGAAGCCACAGTGGAGATTTTGTACTGTGCAGAGGTTATATTATACAACCTCTCTAGAAAAACACAGTTTGATTGTTATACCGAGGTTGTTACTCTGCATAGGTAACATTAACGTTTGCAAAGACCTGCTATATGTATACAAGACCTGCTATATATGCTCTTTAATGCACAGTTTTTTTCGACGATACTGTTACCTGTGCTTTAATGTGGCCTTCAAATACAAAAATATCAGAAGAAATTCAAAACACTTTAAGGTAAGTGAAGGGATCAGTAGTTTGGCAAATATCCTTGCTGAACTTATTTCACTCGCTTTCTCTTCAATTTCTCCATAAATTCTACTGGCAATATACAGTGTGAGGTATACCCAGTGGTGAAAGGTCTGTGGAAGATTGTAGTTATTGTTGTCTAACATGATTGACAGTCTTCAGATAGTGGGTCCACTTCATTTATCACAATGCTACCTGCCACACTAACCACTTGGTTTGTGTGATACCACATGATGCACGTTTTAAAAATGAAGTGAAAATGGATATAATCTACTGTAAAATCATTAATTTTTTGTGGGGGATTAAATTTCGTGGATTTCGTGGTTCACCTCAACCACGAACTTTTATCCCAACGAACATCAATTTTGACCCTTGTTTATTACCTGAAATGCAAAATCCACGAATTCAAGTCCCAACGAAATTGTCTTTTTTACCAAAACCATGAAATTTCGTCCAAACGAAATTACATGATTTTACAGTATCTATTGGTTAGCCATTTGCTGCTTTCTGTCAAGCAGCCAGCTGATGTGAAGCAGTACGCCCAAAGTGGCCAAAACCCGAATCAAAGAAACGGTAATCCTTCTTTACTGGCATGGTCCATAAAGTCTGTGTCATAGTTTCTCAAATTATAATCGATATTTGACTAAAAAAATTCAAGCCCTGACAAACAAAACCACCAAAGACAGAATAACTATTTATTCATGTTTTTATGCCCCCGTATCGATAGATCGGGAGGCATATGATATAGTGATTCACCTATCCGTTTGTCCGTCCAGCCTGGTTAACCGAAATTGACCGTCTCTTCTAGCATTAATATGGCTTGCTACAATGCTTCCAAACTTGTATGGATGTTGTATATGACCACTCTCCACACGCCTGTATCACCTGATTCCATTTTGACCTTCACCTTGACCTAATTTTGGACTTATTGAAATGGCTTCCACAGGGGCATAAGCGTTTATTGAACGCAGTCTTGGCTCTTACTGGAATGATTTCAAACCCTGACTTTTATAATATATGCATTATCAATTTCCTAAATCTAAAACCCTTAGTCCCAATATTGGTTGCTTTAAGTATATATATGAAATATTCAGTTGTTTCTGCATATTTTACTAGACTTAGTTGAACTCAGTTTCTAAATGCTCTTATTTTAGTTGTATCAATTGACGATGATCTATTGATTCAATTACTTTAATTAGAAAAACCAATTAGTATCAATTTAAGTTTTACTGGTAGTTCCAAGATATGCTTATCTTTAAAGTTTCAAACATAATCGGGCGGATTTGACGTAAAACAGTTTTAACTCCATTTAGTTGAGCCAATAATAATTTACAACTAATTGATACTTTAGTCTACTGTAACTGCACTGGAGTTTTTTACAGTGATAAAGGGGATGTACCTATATATTTTCATTTCTTAAAATTGACATTTTGCTGTAAAGGAATTACTTGTTGGTATATTCTTATGAAATAATTACAGAAAAACTTAAAGCTAAAATTGTATGGATTATTTATTTCAAATGCTTTTAAACACCAAAAACTGGCAAATACTGACGACGTATATAAAGCATAATATTTTTTACCCACTTTCCCCAGAATTAAATTCTGACATTGATTGTTAGGTTTTTAGGGGATGTTCTTTTGCATCAGATTTTTTTCGAAAAAAAATACAAATTAGTAATAAGTTGATATATTAGATCAAATTGCACTTTGTTGAAATACAGCAACACCATCTTTAATACCATTTCTCAGGGGCATACAGTGACACCAACTTTAATACCATGGAAGTGGTTTTGTTTATCTTTTCCTGATTCTTTCACATGTTAGAGAAAATTTCTGTGTATAAATATTCCACAGGTACCAGCATGCCACCATAAAATATTTATACTCGTTTCTCTCCGATGTTTACAGAAGTTTGTGACATTCATATTATTCTTAGATTTGATTGTTCATTCGTTTACAAATTCCATTGTACATTTATAAACATATGCTAGGTGTTTTATTTTATGCTCGACTTCATGAACCTTCTTTTTTATGACACTTTGTCATTAGGACTCTTCATAAAAATTGTTAGTTTTTACACCTTGACTGGCATACTGAATTTATGTTCATTAATCATCACCCCGCCATGAAGTGGGATAGGATTATAGGAATGGTCATAACTCAAGGTCAATGGTTTGAATCTTAACATTTTGTGTCTGCTTATTAACTTTCGAACACCTGATGGGGGGGTGAATTACTTAAGGAAGAAGATGCATAGAACCCCAGCTCAAGGTCACAGTTGAAGGTCAAACCTTCATTTTGTGTCCGCTTGGTAACTTTGTTACACATTGGCCACATTGCATGAAACTCATAGCAAATGTGTATCTAATGGAGAAAACATGCATAAACCATGATACAGCTCATGGCAAGGTCACAGCTCAAGGTCAAGGGTTCAAGCCTTACATATGCTCCCTAATTTTTGGACGCATTTGCCGTTCAATAACAGAAACTCATTGTATGATCGAATAGTTGCATAAGGGTCACAGTAATAAATAGATGTGTAATATTAATTGTTCTGGATAGCAAGCAGTAATGATCATAGTAGTGAATAGTTGTGTAATGATTTGTGTTATAATTCACTGTTGGCAGTGAAGAGATATGCCAGATTCTGATTGGTTAGTTACATAGCACCTCTGGGGATTCTAGTTTCAGCTTTAAATTATATCAATTATTCTGTAGAAACACATTTTGTCTGTAATTATTTGATTTAACCTCTGCTTTCACACCTTATCTCAAAGCTGTCGGTTGTTTAGTTTTTGGAGAGTGAAAGCAACGCACTGAAGTGGTACAGATTCTGTAACAGTCAATGATTGCAAAATCGTGATTGTATTTCTGTTTGTGGTTTAGGTGGAACTTCATTTTGTGTTTCTTGTTTTAGTTGTTTTGAAGGTAATTTGCAATTGATTTGATGCAAAATTGACATTCTAACTTAAGATGATACTTGTCTGATTCCTCACCTGACTACTCACAGTGTGTTTATTATGATGGCTCATTATCATCTGCTTCATATTTGATCAATATGATATAACACAATTTGTCCACAGTGTATAAACAAGTCAACTTTTGGTTATTGCAATAAAGCATACAAGTTGAATTTTATAGTATCCCATTAAGCCATACAGTGATTTGGTTTATATGCTGTAACAGATATAAATATAATTCTAAATCCAACTAGTATTGTTGCTGACTTATTATTGAATTATATACTGTTATGAAGAATCTTATAGAATTTAAATGTATCATATATATTGCTGGCTTAAATGAGAAGGTTGAAAGTGCCACTTACGACCTTAAAGACTACCGTAATGCATATTTGAAAGGCACTCCTTATGAGCTTTTTTCATGAAAATCGAAACTTGTCATGTTGACCAAAATTAAGTTGAAAAAGCTATTGTTTTACTGAAAGTAAAAAGTGATTGTCGGACAGTTTTTCTTGTCTTCTCAAAATATTGATTTTGTAGTTACGACCTTCTCATTCTAAGCCAGCAATATGTGTGCATACTTTAAGAAGTTCAATATGAGAAAGTGTTTTAAGCATGATAATTATAGCTTCTAATGTAGCAGGTGATTGTTTGATAGGTGCATTTTACTAATTAAGTGGCTAATTGGCAATTATAAAGTCTACAAGTAATATAGCCTAGATCTAGATCATATATACATGCATATACATCCCATGTGTAGCTTCCTTGAAGTATTTTGAGGGTGCAGTGCAAAAACTATGGTAACTACATCAATTTATAGAGGCATGTACCATTGTTTTGCACTGAGCCCTCGAAATTTTGAACTCTGAAGCTCTGTAGAGTGTACTAGATTACCTGGGTAGGTACCCTCGGAACACTCCCATGGTTCACTCCCCCCTGTACATTGATACCTGTATTGTTAATCACCGGTAATCACCTATACGTGATGTGAGAATTAATTTTCCTTCTATCTTTAGCTTGTAATATTGTTATATATATATGTTCTGCTATGCCATGTTTTGTTTTTGTTAGAACCTGGCATGTCTTGAACTTAATGTATAGGTGGCATGTAGTGCTATAATTAGTCTCGTTTATATACCTTTAAACATGCTATTGACATTAATTGGAAAATTGGAAAATCTCTCGAAACTTTGTATTGAACTGTTTATGAATGATCCATTATTTTCGGGGAAAATTTGGGGAAGTACCATTATAACTGGTAGATATGTATTACAAGGGATTTCTAGAGGAATTTGATATGCTTTGTGAATGAATTCTGGTGTGTGTGTAAGTAATTATTGCAGTCCTGTCTGTTGTGGTTGAGAGAACTCTGAAAGGTTTTCTACCGACTGATGAACCTAACATTAGTCTATACATTCTAGTTATACATACAATAAAAGAACATAATATAAATACATTTTGTTGGTCTTAGAAGAATAAGGTTGTAAGTGCAAAAATGCTTTTCGAGAAAACTTTGTTATATGCAGTCAAAACAGTTTTTTCAACTTCGGATTCGTCAGCAAGAAATTTCCTGATTTTCATCATTTGTTTGTCTGGTTTTTCAGATTTCCAATAATTTGTAGGGTCTAATAAGGGCATTAGAAGCACATACAAACTAATTCTATATTCTTCTGCAGTTGCTAAACAGTTGCCCAGAATCCTACATGAAAAACAAAAAAAACGTCAATTTTTTTTATGTTTTATTTTTATTATTTTATTTTATATAATAAATTAATGATGACCACAAAATGAATAATGTCCACAAGAGAAGAAACGTTACAATATTTACATATGAAACAAGATATTATGTACAAGGATTGTTATTATATACATTCTGTGTATTGCACTGTTACAGGAAACACATTGAACACTGTTTTATTATATATAAAAGTATGTATAAATAAAGCCAAGATAAACTAATTCCTAGATTATCATCCGAGCCTCTCTGCACCCCTCCCCTCAACCCCTTGCTTTGATATACCATTATCATTAGCCAGGAATATACAGCCCTGTAATAAAATTCATTTTCATATTTTAACCAAAAATAGTTTTCGTACCAAAATTTTCTTCTCAAGAAAACTTACAATTTAATAAATCAGCCAAGACAAATATAATCAGTCTATGATGGAAACCAGTTTATCTTTTTTTAAAATAAAAACAAATTATTATTGATCCTTCTCCTTTAACTTTTTAGAAAATGAGAAAAACAATAGATGATAATCGAGTAATTAATCTATTATTGGCATAAAAGAGGGTTGATCAAAAATGATAATAAATAAATATATGTTATAATAATCCTAATCTCCCTTAGCTTATACAATAGACTGATCCCTTCTTCATTATTAGGGTCAGTCTATTTTGTAAAAGCGACTCCAGGCTCTAGCATAAGAACAATTTTAATGAAACTACCGTAGTTATCCAAGTATTGCTCACATGTCAGTATTGGACGCAGCTAGCTGCTGAGGTCAGTACACCAAATCAGATGTTATTGTACAGAAAGTTGCCATAATACAATGAAAGAATATCACTGTTCCTGATACCTTTGTCCATCATTACTTGGGAAATATCTAAAGCTTTTTAAAGGATGCATTCAATATTCAGTTACGTTTCTGTGTTGAAATAGTGTTAGCAATACCTGGGAAAATATGGTAACTATACTGGTATGCACTCTAAATATAACAGTAATCATGTAGAATATTTAAATTTAATAAATTACAATTTGATACTATTTCAAAAATCTACTATAAAGTTATGTATCATGAAAAATTCTGTATCCAAAATTATTGATGGTGAACATTTCGTAATGGGGCTTAGGGCTCTTCTCACATAATGTAATCTAGCTTAAACATGGACTTTTAGTAAAACAAATGTCTGCCAAGTTTACATGAATTACAAATACAAAAAGTTTACTGTACATTATAAATACTTCATTATATAAAAATTTCACTATATCAGTGAAAAAATGAAAATCATAGTCAATGCTCATAATTGCATTGATTTCTATGCTCACGAAACAACAACAATAATAATAATAATAATGCACATGCTTATTTGAGAACAAAATAATGTACATTTAGGTACAGTTCTATCAATGCACTTACAGAAATCTTCTAATAATGCTCTTACTAAAAGTTCCTTTTAAAAATGATTTCTTTCACAACTACAAATTGGGGACAGGTATATGCTTTTGAAGGAAATTATTTACCAAATCAGTGTTATATATAATATAACATTGTAGATCCCTTTACAGTCTGTTAAAAGTTAAATGATAATGGTTGTAAACATAACCTCTCCTGCCTGGTAAACTCTGTTTATTGAGGTTTTTCTGGGATATGCTGAGTACATGAATTCCCCCTATTCTTCGGAATGGGATAGTTACTCATTAGTATTACTTATTGAATCGATAGAACCACAGTAGTCAAGTTAAAGAAATAAAAATCCTCAAAATTGAACATTAGTTTATCAATTCCGTAAGTGCTTTGATAAAACAGTACCATGAGGTGAAATATAATATTATAATATAATGTAAATTGCCATTTTCCTCCAAATTCTCCATTGATGTATTTCTATATCACAGATGATTAAAGCCCTGCATCACAACTACATATTTATATGCAGGTCTTGAACATTTCTGGACAGGTCTACGCTTCCTCAATATAGATAATTTGAGATATCGATAATTTGAGATTCTCATAATTTTAAGCAAAAAATCAAATGGATTTGAATGAACCAATAATTACAATGAATTAAGTTAATGTGACTCCATATTAGGTTGAAATAATTATTTTCAACTTGGGACAATATTTTATTGATTTACAATATACGGGCTATGATGTACCAAGTTTAAACGGGGCTCATAGAGAACAAGTTGACAGGCTCATAGAGAACAATTTTACGGGCTCAAAGAGTTCAAGTTAACAGGTTCATAGAGAACATTTTTAGTTAAAGGGGCTCATAGAGAACAAGTTTATGGGCTCATAGAGCACAATTTTACAGGCTCATATAGGTGTTCATTTTTAATTAACAGGCTCATAGAGATCAAGTTAACGGGCTCATAGAGCACAAGTAAAATACTGGCTCATAGAGAAAATTGCAAGTTTACTGGGTTCGAAGAGAACAAGTTAATGGGCTCATAGAGAACAAGTTCACTGGCTCAAAGAGAACAAGTTTATGGGCTCATAGAGAACAAGTTTATAGACTCAAAGAGCACAAGTTTACGGGCTCATAGAGAACAAGTTTATGGGCTCAAAGAGCACAAGTTTACGGGCTCATTTAGAGAACAAATTTACGGGCTCATAGAGAACAAGGTCCCTGATCTAGATCTCAATCACAGCATGTGCAAACAAAAGTCTGGAATTCTAACAATATAAGTCTATATGAAACATTATCACTTTTACCAGTCACATATAAATACACACATGCATATCCACCCCGAATCCACAGTTTCTCCCTATGTTACACACTTATAATATGAATCAATTCTACACATGTACTATGCTGCAGCCTTTTCTTGATATCATATTTAACACTTCTCAAAAATGAGATTTTAATAGTCTTGTTTTATATATAGTCACTATCTATACTCATAAATTGCACTAATGTTGATGAGTTGATGAATTTTGAGATTTTCATAAAAATCTAGTTTTTCAATGAAATTTCGATTTTGTTTTCATTTTTCATCATATGAAATAAAGCACTGATGTGTCACAATTAGCCGCCACATATTCCCTTTGTCATTTGATCATTATTATCACATTTCACATTCCGCTTAATACTAACAATTATAGTAAATCTCTATCCCTTGAAATTCTGTCCCCGTGCTGCTCCTGAACGCGGGATTTCGTGCATCGAGGTACTCCACATGCTGTGACTTGACCCGGTACGGTTGCTTGTCCTGGTACCAGCGATATACCAACAACATCAGTAACACGATCAGTATAAACGTAAGACTTCCTATCACACCAGCAACTATGGCAACTGAATAAAGAAAACCATACATAAATATTAGAATAAGAAAATTGATAATCAAACTTTTCCCTTCTAAAAGTATCTACTACTGTTTAAGTACCATAGGTATAGAAGATAGTGAATTTATAATTTCAGATATTCAGAGTGCAAAAATCTTAATAAACGTGAATTTTATTATTTCTTATAGTGGAATTCTTCATTTGTAGGCCAAATGCTAGAGGGGATATTTCTCATAGAATTTCTTGAATTCATAATATTTGCCAATTTTTCCACATCACTTTAAATTATCTTGCACAGTAAATAACATAACATAGCATAAAATTTTTAGAGACTTAATATTGAAAGATAGATATAAGTTTCCAATTAAGTCTCAATATTGTAACCTTTGGCAACATATGAAAGACGAGTTTCATTTTTTATAGGTCATCTGAACTGGTAGTCATAAAATATTAAGCAGTGTTTGTTGACATGCAATCTTTGGGGAGACATTAAGTCCATGCTTCTTGCCAACTTCGTAAAAACAAATAGGTCTAATATTTTAGCATTGAGAATGACAATATGTCCAAAGACAGAGTTCATTGCCAACTTAAAAAACCCCAAAAGGTCAAGTTCAAGAATTAAGAAGGACACAATGTCCAAAGAAAAAATCTCTTGCAAAAAAAAACAACCCAAAAAGGCCAAATGTCTTAGCATTGGGAATGATATGTGTCTAATCAGGAGCAAGCAAGCATGTGGCTGCCAGAGGACTGCCAATGTTTAAGAACATGGTCATTATTTACTCCGAGCCAGCATTTTTTGCCTTGCCAATGTTAGTTAGTGCCCATTATTTACTCCGAGTCAGCATTTTTTGCCTTGCCAATGTTAGTTAAGTGCCCATTATTTACTCTTGTCAAGAGCACCAAACTCTTTCATACCCTTAAATTGTGACAACAGATAGCCTACCATCAGAAGAGTGTTGAAAATAATTAATAATTAATTTCCAAGTACAAATATTTTTTTTCGAAGTCGTACTTAGAGCTCTATAATGAATTAGTACAAAAAAAGCATCGCCAATATTTTTGTCCTGACAGGTAAATTGGTGAGCATTAATGTGATAATCAGGGTACACAAAAAGTCATGTAATTATTGAGGAGCCAAAGCAATTGTCTTCCTGTGGTAAATCAGAAGGCTAGTGGTTGTTTTTATGGTATGAGAGACTATTTTGTTACAGTGAAAGGGTAATAGAACTACAACAACAGTTTGAGGGGTGCCTGCAATACTGTAGTAAGTCCTTCTTTATCTGTATGCAGTTACTACAGTCTTGTGGGCACCCATCGAACTACAAATTTATGGAAACCGTTGCACTATAATATTTTTATGTTTTGTACTCTGATAATGTACTCTAATTTTTGTACTTTATTTCTTGGATGCACTCTTAATTGTTGCCAGGCGTCAGCAACAAATCCAATATGTTAAATGTTACTGCCACACCCTGTGGAAGATATTAGTACCGTGCCAATTTAATCAGTGAATAACGAGGTGGTGCTTTGATGATATTTGTGAATATTTTGGTTTCTGCTACTTTCTTATTTAATGTTTTACAATCTCCCCAAAAAGAGTCCCCCAAAAATGCCTGATGCAGACAAAAAAAATGGGACAAAATATGACTATAAGAAATTGACCATTTCCAATTTACCCATTAGAGTCATACTGATCTATAGCAGAATATATTTAAGGACACATTCAATTTTGGTAACTTTTCTAAGTTGATATAAGTGTTGCCATTCCCAATTTGCTTGTTGGTTTAACTTAGAACTTTGTATAGCTGTTTAAAATATTTTTTTAGCATTCAAACTTTTGCTCACAATTCTGGGTTGTCAAATAAAAGTGTGGGCAATACATGGTAAAATACGGTACTTACCAAATGGCAATTTTTGTTTCGGTTCCTCGTTAGAGTCCCTAGTATTGGGCGTGGTCTGTACGAGTTTGTTGTTAGTAGTTACACGTGGTGTGTCGGTTCTCTGGGTCGTAGATCTCCGAGTAACAATGGTTGGTATGGTCGTTGATATTGGCGGATAAGCTGAAAACATGCATAGAAAAATTAAAATAATGTGAAAACAGAATACTTTCATAAGTCAAGTTCATGAGCATAATTTTTTTCTAACTTTTTGAATTGCAAATAACAGCAGAAATTAGCCCCTCACGAAAATTTCAGTTTTACATGAATTTCTAGAAACAGTTGGTAGTGCATGATTGCAAAATGTTGAAACAAACATTCTAATGAAAACTGCAAATGCAATTATAACAACAGGTTTCTTGTCAATAATGCTTGAATGTTACAATGGATCGAAATTCCATTCATCATACCAGGGAACACACAGTGAATTATGAAATGAAGTACATAATTATGTCTATAGAAAACAAAACTACAATATTTGATTGATTTACTTCCATGTAATACGCCCTGAACTTCTGATTGTGGCGCAATAAAGTGTCATATTAATTGACGCATTATTTGAGGCGTTATTTGACGCATAAATTAAAGTAAACAAAGTATATGTTCCCTACCTTCATAATATATCCAGAAGCCTTTCTTGCTGATTCTCTCATCTGATTGAAATCTGATGGATATTTCATTGCTGCGTAACGTCGTCAACCTTTCGTTAGTTCGTCGACCACATAACGTAACACTACGATCCTGATTGAATGCGTACATCCAATCGTGACATCCGAATGTTCCGTTAATCTCGAGATCCATGTCAATCACGGTGAGATTTATAGTTTGTCCTCGCTGAACACTTATCTGAATGAGACAGTCTTTACCCTGCGGATAATTTTTAGGGTACTGGGGGGTGGCGATAAATCCACTTTGCTGCGTTAGAATATTTGTTGTACATATGTCCGTAGTCTGGATAACTGAAATAAAAGAGAAGATAATTTGTTTATTTCACCGTAAGATCAAATTTCATTTCGCAGAATGATCACAAAAATCAAAATTTTCAGAACTGACATAAAATTTATGTTTATAATATATTCTTAGATATAGCTTCAATTTTCTTAACATGTTGACATCTAATTGACTTAATTGGAAAAAAGCATTTAAATTGGAGCGTCGTGATAAGACAGTTAAGGCCTCCATGGTGTGTTGTGTGTTGCTAATGACGATGATGGCAATGTAATAGTATAGCAGTGACAGGTAGTGGGGGTTCTGCTTGTTATTGGGTACCAGGTTATGTGTCCATGATTTTTCGTTCATAATGGATTTTTTTATCTCTCAGCATAAATGTTTAAAACATTTCAGTTGAAAACAATTTCCTGATCCAAAACCTGTCAATCATTCCACACACTAATATGATTTTAGTCAGATTTGCTCATATCTGTTTTTGGCAAATATATCATAAATCATGATTATATACACATTGCAAGAAATTGAACATTATGAGTTATGTTGAAGAAAAAAGATTAATGAAACTTTTCACTTCGATTTTTCTCGAAATTATCATATTTTGTCCGTTCAGCGCAAGAAGGATGTACCTCACTGTATTTAGACTACAGATTGAGATACCACCTTTTTTCACTGAAGGGATGACTTCATGAATAATTCGAAAGACCAGGAGGGATTTTTTGATGATCAATTGGCTCAACAAATATTCCTTGGAATTATTTACATATGTGTATGTGTACATAATAAGCTTTGATTTTTCTATGAATCTGACAGGGAAAATGAGTGATTTTATATGTATTTAAGCCAGTGGAGAAATGGGTTATTCCTTTCTAGTAGTATTGGTTAGGATGTCACTGTCAAGAAAAACTGGTTCGGATAAAAAAATCGCAGATTTTATAGTAAGTGAAAAGTTGTTGAGAAATGACGTTAGCCTTCATATATTTTCAAGCAAATAAAGGTAGTGTTTGCTAAAACTTTTGATCTTGTTCTGTGACCAATTATATGTTATTTACATTTGGGTCATTATATGTGTGTAATATATCATGGCTCCTTGAGAAAGGTCATTAGTTACTTTTCAAATACGACTTGAATTTGATCTTTTGTTGTACATATTTATTTACAATATTTGAATTTCAAATAATTGTCAATTAGGCAAGTACTCCCACCCCCTCTAGCGGTTGCGGTTGAAAGCAGTTAATAAGGAGGCTATATTAAAATAGTAAACTATGATCATGTCGTGAAAGATTCTGAGTACGGGCGGTTAGTTTTAAAATGGTTTATTTGTATGTTTAAATTCAACAAATAAGGCGGAAAATTGCATTGACTACAAAATGGATTTAAATTTTCAAATCAATATTCTGGTACACGCAGGTTATTCAAATTCACTAGCACAACAGTAAACAGTTGGGCAATGTTTTAAATTTTTTGTCCAGGTTTTTGTCCCAGCTTAATATAGACAGCTGCCTTATTCCTACAAATGCTTCGACAGTAAACAAGTTTGTTTTCCACCTTATGCACACTTTCAGTAACCTAATATAGACAGATGGCAATGGAGAGCTATTTAATGGTGACCATGCTTAATAAAAGAATCCAAAGGTGAACAATTAATACAAAGTGACGGGAAAAAAATCTTGAATTTTAGGACAAAGTTGAAAATGTAACCACCACATGGTGGGAAATTATTTTGTTAAATTTTTGTATGGGCGCAATCTGTATTATAAAATTTGTCCTTCACATGCAGGTATCGCAATTCTTTTTTTTTTAGATTTAAAAAAAAAACTTATTCAAAAAGAGTTCAATTCTTTACCTGTTTGCTATAATTAAGAATTTTACTGTTTACTCAATTTTAAAGGAGCCCTCAAAGTATTGCCATTATAAAGTAATTGATAAGATAATCTTGAAAAAAATTTATTTAAGATAAACTTAAGGTCTTGAATTATCTTAGCTTTCTTTTGTTCTAGGTGTCCTATTCTACAATCTGGCATTTTCTCACATAAAAACACAACAAATATAAAAACCCAGTGAGAACTAAAACATATGAGATGCACATATTGTACATCATATTGCATTGTTATCTTTGGTATCTTTGAATGCACTTGCGAGATATAAAGTGACTGTGCTTGAAAGTGTGAATTTCAAATTTCAAATTAAAGATTAATATATTTCTGAAGTATCATGTAGACTTGATAATAAAGTTTGTACATTGCTATGTAATGGTGCCTTAGTGTGAATTCTGGATGCAAAGTCACTATAGGTACTATAACATCCTCTCAGGAGCAACAGCCTTTGGGATTTTTAAAAACACTTAAGTTTGGTCATTGCTCTGGAGAGCTTTTTTTAACTTTATAGTAAATAATTACTTCTGGAATGCATTGCACTGAAACTGGAGAGCCATTCTCGGGAGTGTGTGCAGTGTATTAAACTTCAAATTGTCCCAGATTTTTTTCCAGTTTCAAGTTGAAATTACTCACCATTAAACGAAAGGTTTCTTGTTTAAAATAATTGTTTGTTTCATCAATAAATCATGCTTGATCACCGTGGCAACGCTTGCTCCATATAATTAGATTTTAATTGGTTTAAAATGGCTCAGCTTTCTATTGAAAACAAAATTAAAAGCTCCATAAATAGCATGCTGCATTTTGTTGACATATTTGGGAATAACCATGGCAACAGGCTACCTTAATTGTGTGTGTAACTTTGTTCATTCATTGAGAGTCGTTACATTTCTTCACAGTTTATTTTTAGGTTTACTGGGATTTTTCTTAACAATTAGCTACCGCCAGGTGTCAATAGAAAAATTACATGAGACCCTTTTGGGTCCTTAAGGTCATGCACACAATGGCAGGGGAGCGACCATTAAATAAGGGGCTCTTTTGTTGTTTTTCCATTTCCTTAGATCCAGACCACAGGTAACTGCATCATTGATAAAAAAATGAAAGAAAAATTGAAAAAAATTATGTTTTTCTTTAAATATTATAAATTTAACATTTTTTTATTTGTTCTACACTTATCAAGGATACAGTAATAATTACCTGTGATCCAGACAGCAATTAAAAAAAAAATAAAAAAAAATGTGGCTTATTTCAGTCTCACGGTGATTATGTGCTTATATTATGATATATAAAGTTTTTTACAAACCTAAAATAACTAAAATCAAATGATGTATAAAAACATCAATAAATATTTTGAAGATTTCCCATGAAATAAAATTATTATAATTATTATACATTTAACGTATGATTAGTCAAGTTGAACTGACCCTGCAATAAATAAGAAAATCAATGAATTTCTTTGATCATTAGTTTTATCCCGATTTAAAGCAGTTTCTCAACTTTTTTAAGTTGTATACGATGGCCGCTTTAGTTCACTTAAACAGTTTTACTGGACTGTTTCTGAACCTTTCCAATTCTAACTAACCCTTCAGCAATTAGGAATCAGCAACATGTCCATTGCTGAGTTGCACAAGGCATTGGAGATTTTGGAAACATCTTAAGAAAGCGGTGCACGTGTGACTAGGAAGTGTCTAAAAGGGCTTTCATTTGACTCTTGAAACTGATTTTTTGACTCTTGAATTTGACAAAAAAAGTGCCTGATTTGACTCTTGAAAATGGAAGGTATTTAAGAGTCATATTAACTATACTTATAATACAAATTTTCCTGCATTATTTTGATGAATCTTGAAAATAAAGCGCTAGGAATCATTTTGACTCTTCACTTTTGGAGCCTAGTAAAAGCCTTGTCTAGTATTTTGGTTAGATTCAGATTTGAAAATAGTGTGGGTTATACTTTCTAGTGTGGGCAATACTTTCTAAGTATTAATTTAGTGACCAGAGGATCTGATTAATTATTCATATGAACTTCATGAACATCCCTCCCTGAGTTTAGCACCTTCCTGCTTTTAACTGGCTTCCAAATAATCATCTGACATGGTTTGTAGCATGAGATGAAATTTATGCTCCACCTAATGAAATCAATTATGCTGTTACAACTTGCTTTTCAAACAAATCTAACAGCCAACAGCCAGGAGCGAACATTTGTAATCATTTGTTAATTTAACAAGGCCTTTTGAAGAAGCCTGTTCAAGAGTTTCTTTAAGAAAGGGTCCATCACCCAGCGGCCCCTACACGAATATTTCACCTCTTGGATGTACATGAGTGATATGTGATTGATTATATCTTTGATTGTTATAATTATCTCCATCCATAAAACAGTCAACGATTATTCCATCCAAGACATTCCTTTAATCTTCCTACATCCATAATCAAGTTCGGCAATTATTTTCAAATTAGACTGGTTCTAGTGCTATACTCAACAACTTGTATGATGCCAGGAGCTGTTTAATTAGTAGTAAACCAGTCCCTAGAAATGTGTGATTTTAGAAGATTTTCGAAATTGTGCCTCGATTAGGAGTCTTTTTAGGACCTGTAGTATTTTAAATCGGGGATCAGTTTGTCACAATCGTTCGAATCAGCGTCAAGATAATTAAATGTTGTTTGTTTAATCAACAAAAATCTCGTAATCAGTGACTCACAAATACTGATGGAACTTTATGGTAAATTTTTGCCTTAAAACACAGAGATTTGAATTTTTTTTCCAAGTTCTGGTGAAACTTTAGTAGATATCACATTATTGTGAAAAAAAACCGACTTTGATTTTAAAAAAAAACAGCTTTGATTTTTGTAGATCTACAGTAATGTTCTGATGACATTTTAGTAGATATCACATTAGCAGCTTTGATTTTTGAAGAAAAAAAACCGGCTTCAATTTTTGTGGATGTTCAGTGGTTTAGTAGATAACACTTTAACTTATAGCAGAAAAAGCAGATTTGATTTTTGAGAAAACGCTTCGATTTTTGTAGATCTACGGCAAGGTTTTGTTATTTATTAGAAAATAATTACATTATAGTAGAAAAAATTTCACAGCTTTGATTTTTGAAAAAAAATGGCTTTGATTTTTGTAGATCTACCGCAAATCATCCTTTTTACTGCTTTAATGTGTTTAACTGTTTAATGTTTGTTTTGCTTAGTCGATGTTTTACAAATATTGGCAGATCAACTGTTTAAATTATCTTATTGACACTTCTAAGTGATTTTTCGTGCCCTCTGTTGATAGCCTAGATTTTTTCAGCTCATAAAAATTAGAATTTTATCAGTTGAAAGATGTAAGTCTATCAGATAAAGATAAAGTATTCATCATAAGGTAGTTCTTTGAACCATTCCAGAATAGTGCTTGGAACAGTTCTGTTCCATTCTGTTCTTTTCTGTTCTATTCTATTCCGTTCTATTCTACACACTAATGTTGATTTGTTATAGGAATTTTGGAGAAAAAGTAAAGTTTGATATCCAGTAGTTTATCTGTAGTTTATCATTAAACTTGCACTAAATTTCTGATAAGGTTACCTGGAATTGTAGGTAGGAGTAACTACCTGTTCACACCTTTAGATGATTTTTGTTTTTAAAGAAGCACTACCAGGTACATTATGTACAGTGTAAGTGTCAAATATTGACATTTATTGGGCCAATTTGGCTGAAATGTTTCAGTATTTCTGTCTAAGTACTGTCTAGGTATAGAGTATAGTGAGTAAAAAGGATAATATCAAATCAGAAAATCAGACCAAGAGAGAGAAGACAGAACTCAACGGAATCAGTGCATCACAGAAGAAAACATTGAACTAATTAAACATCTGATGGTGCATGTGGCCAAAGTGGAGGCATGTAATTGGCTGACAGGTGAAAGTTGCTTGTATCAAATGTGTGTGCATAATTCAAACCCTCAGGTCAGTTTGACTGCCAAACCTGGGATAGGTATCACTTACGACTGATTCACTATTATAAGTTACCACTTTTGCCCTTTTAGCAGAACTCAAGTAAGCTGATCAGTAGGTTATCCAAATCTTGAGAAATTTGACAACCAATTTGACAACCTATTTTGACCAACAATTTGACTACAGTTTTAATTGCTAAACGTACCTGGTTGACAAAAGTATTCCACCTGAAAGTATGTACTGTATTTATCTGTATTGTATCTATCACAATTTGTGAGTTTTTGTCCGAACCCACCAGTGGGTAAGTTAATACTGCATGAATCACGCCCCGTACAAGGGTAGGCCTCGTGTTCGGCTTGTGTACAATCCCCCGGGGTAAAGGAGCATGTCCCCAGCTCGCTGTAACCGTAAAATGCTTTAGTGATCCGTAGCATGTGTCCGGTTCCACACTGGATTGGCAATGTTTTCTGACTGTTCAAACACACACTGGCTATTTCTCCTGTAAAAATAAAAAATATTTATTACAATTTTTGTTTTGGTTATTAAAATGGAGGACATTTTCTAAAAGATACATTAAACTATTTGTCTATGCTTATTGTAGCTCTACCTATGTCTCCTAACAAAATTATTAAAATTTAGGACATTTTGTGAAAAAAAAGTTGTCATTTGTTTTTCACAGTTGCTCAATCCACCTGAATCTGTCTCCTAACAAATTCATATGGGTAGGTTTGATATTACAAATTAAGGTTTTTGCACGTTTGATGTTTTTGCCATGGCATTCGTTGTGAAACTTAATTATTATGACATGTCTCGACATGTGAAATTACCAGGTGCTTTTAGAAGGGCATTGATTAATGAATATGATAGATAATTAATTAATTCCTTGAAACCAGGTGAGGTCAAGCTGACCAATAGCTGTGTAAACTAATAAAGGAATATTATATTGTTGGTGCTGTTACAACTTGTGACACACCATTGCCGTTATGGCATGACATTTGATTTAGTTACTCACAGCTCATAAACATTGCAATCTCCATGAACTGGGAACCCATACTTATTGAATAGATGAGTGCTGCCCTTTGTTTGGTTGCCATTAAAATAAATTATTTAAAAGCACTGCCTAATAATTCATTATAATAATTAGCATTATTTCATACAATAAAGAATTTTAAGTCATGCTGAATTAACTTGTCAGTCTGTGACTAACTGACTTACGTTTTACTTTGCAAAATTGTTTACAATGTACAATTTGTTTCTAACATAAAATATTAACATATTATTGAACACAAATGCAATTATGTATTGAAAGCTTGCAGTAAGCTTTGTTGTAACGTTACACTAGGGTGTTGCTTTAAGTCAATCACTGATGCGTTTGATAGAAAATAAATAATTGTCGTGTTCTTAAATGTTTGCAATGGAGTTTTGTATTTTACTTTTAGAATATTGTTCAGCAGATCAAATGCCCCGTAGGGATTCACAAATTAGTTCTTTTATTTCATGTTAGTAATTGCTTGCTTCTGCAGCGGCTATTGTAGTGTCAATACAACAAAATTCTGTAGTTTATTACCAAGTTCACTTTAAGAGCAAAACTCTTGAGTGTGTATTCGTAAAGGACCATGTCTTATCAGCTTATTTGTTTTCTTTTGTACTAATTCCATAATTTTCCAATTCGTCTTAGTTTGGTCCACTTCTGGTCAACATTTATGTGTGAAAGGTAGAAGTGTAGAACAAATAAAGTGACAAATATGGTGGGAAGTAGAGTATAAAATCTGAGAACTTTACAAGTGGTTCACAAACACGAAGAACATCTGGAATTATGAAATCATCAATCCACCAAATATAATGCCTTGGTCCCACCGAGACATTTTTGCTTCGGCAATTTTCTGGCATGCAAGTTGAGGTGCATTGCGAAAGGTTTCAAGAAAAAATCAAATTGTTTCTTGACCACTGCCATTCGGCCAAAGAAGCAAGTAAGGTTTCATAAACATTGCCAATTGGTTAAAAAGCATGTTGAAGATGCATTGCCAAAGGTTTCAAGAACAAAAGCAAGTTCTTGAACATTGCCATTCGGCTAAAGATGTAAGTAACATTTCTTAAACATTGCCAATAGGTCAAAAAAGCATGTTTATTGATGCATTGCCAATGGTTTCAAGAACAAAAGCAGGTTGTTTCTTGAACATTGCCATTTGGCCAAAGAAGCAAGTAACATTTCATAAATATTGCCAATTTGTCAAAAAGCAAGTTGTTAAAACATTGCCAAAGGTTTCAAGAACAAAAGCAAGTTCTTTCTTGAACGTTGCCATTTGGACAAAGAAGCAAGTAGCATTTCATAAACAGTGCCAATGGGTCAAAAAGCAAGATGTAGATGTATTGTCAAAGGTTTCAAGAACAAAATCAAGTTCTTTCTTGACCATTGCCATTTGGCCAAAGAAGCAAGTAACATTTCTTAAACATTGTCAATTGGTCAAAAAAGCAAGTTGTTAAAACATTGCCAAATGTTCAAAGAACAAAAGAGATGTTTCTTAAACCTTGGCCTGTGGGTCAAAGAAGCATTTTTTTACACTGTCATCTACTTGGAGGCATAATGTTTTGCACTACTCATGTCATATATAACTGAAGTGCTTCCAACCTAAATTGAAAATACGACTGGAAAGCAAAAAACTTCAAACTATGGTGTACTTGCTTGTACTTGCTTGTGCTTGCCGTGTTCCCTGACAGCGCCTTGTTCCCTTGCAGTCACCTGTGTTGTATATACATGTACCAGAGACATGACTCATGACACTGATAACATTACAGATCCCCGATAATCGTTACAGGTCCTTTAAACTCCGGCATGCTCTTATGATTTTTTGTGAAATAAAGAGGTCAACATACAAGGGAAAATCGTTCATGATGGGGTTTAATTGTTGAAAAACAAGTTTTTAACCCATTTTCGAATCTGGAAATGTCATGATGGATTGGTTGAAAGTTGGGCTCAAGGTTACAGCAATTAAAGCATTGACTACAGAGTAATCAGGGTTTACCCATTTACTCAATCTGTTCAATTTGTGGACATTGGGTAAACAAGCTCCCAGATAACACGGATCTCTGTTAGCTCTTCTAATGGGAGCTTGCCTGATGCAAGCCTCCCAGTGACATTGATTTGTATTGTTGAAACAGTAATGTATTTGAAAAAAAATTCAATAGATAGTATTTGCAAGTTAATGGTTGTACTATGAAGTGACTGGACAGCTCTGTTTACTTTGAAATCTCAAGTGTTTTATGACCTCATGTCGGGTATTTGTAAACAGTGGGGTATCACACAACAAGCACAAAGACTTTAAACAGAAAATCATTGCTTTGGAAACAATTGTTTGAACGAGATAATGGTGGGACTGGGACGATTTTTGTAACCCAGCATCAAATCACAAAATTGTAATCTTTCTTATCTGAGACAGCAGCTCCTTGTTCGGTTGATGATTTCATATTTTTTCAGACATATTCCTTTAATTCTTCCTTGATCAAAAAGTTTTGTTTTTGAATATAAAATGATAAGAGAATTATCAATTATCTTTGTCACTAGAGGTTTTTAATCATACATAATGACAATGCTGTTGATATACATGTTCATGATATAAAAATATAAGCAAAATATCTCCTGAGTTAAAGTCTGTTATAAATGCTTAGGGACAATTTGAATGGATGTGAGATGTCTTTTCAATGTTATTTTAATCAAACTCATGATGTTGTATATGTAACACAATCAGAGAACCATCACACTGTCTGTGTAAACATATCTGGGTGATGATCGCCATCATATTCATGACCTGTCGCTGAGATTGTTGATAAAAAATACATTTCCCATGGTTTAAAACATGGATATAGTTTACTAATTACATCCCTGACCAATCCTTTGACCACGACATATCCCTCCTTTGACCATGGGGCTCAGCTTGTTGTGTTATATTGTCTGATTACTATCTAGATATCATGTGGATTGTCGATATCTAATTAACATACAAGTGTGAATGTTGTGGTTGCTGGTGTCACCTAAAGTAACCAGAATGTCTGTGGCAACTTTGATGTTTTTGGAAGATTTTTGTCCTTGTGGTTTAAATGTGCTTGTCATCTGTGTTTTCTTTTTGGGTTTCACCTTGATTAACCATAATGTCTACAGTGCCTTGTGTTTAAGCTCCATCTATAAACGCCATGACATAGTCATTATGACAAGTAACCTAGCTTTCTTGAATCAACTTTTCATTGCATTGGTTGTGTTTGCAACAACTTTAAGAATATTATGAAGGAAGAGAATTTGAACACCAGTAATTTGTCTACAGATTAACGAGCCAGGTGATGGACAAGATCTCTTCCTGGATTTCTTGAAGCCAAACAATCATCTGATATTTTGGGAGAATGTTCACCTTTGGGTCGGCTTTGTTGACTTTGTTTAACCATAAACAATAACAAGATATGCAGAGGTTAAAAGATTATGTAATCTGTTTTATCAAATTTATTGATGTTTTGGTTATAAATGTCTGTTTACTCGTTCT
This sequence comes from Spisula subtruncata, assembly GCA_963678985.1. NCBI lineage: Eukaryota > Metazoa > Mollusca > Bivalvia > Venerida > Mactridae > Spisula > Spisula subtruncata. The sequence continues at coordinate 24,955,118 of OY787664.1, read as the reverse complement.
GACAACCAGAAAAAAATACCAGGAATGCTGACTGGCGTTATTATATTTCCGAGAAATAATCATATCGAAACAATCGGCAATGATCAGACTGTCCATACTGGTATATAATATTTCTGAAGAATAAATTTAAAAGCCAGCAATCAAAACTCATGCTGTCCTATTTTACCAAAAAATACTTTGGTAGTCAGCTTTCTGCTGAAATATGGCAAGCATATGAGTGCCCAAACCCAGATTTTAAGCCAAGTTGCCAGATTAGGTGGCAAGCTTGCTAACCTCTGAGTGTAGGGGGCACAAGCTTTCAGACAAATCAGAAGACTACTAGCTATGATGATCAACTCAACAAACCTGTTGACATGGTTATCCGCTGCATCATCAGTAGAAATATAACGGTTAAAGTTGTGTCGTCTGGCGCGGCCATTTCTGCTCACTGCTCAGTCTGAAAATATACGTAGTATTGGCAATGTTATATAAATTAATAATTATACAGACTTCATAATGGTCACTTAATATAACTGTAACATAATGGGCCACACTGTAATTAACTGTTCATGCAGTTCAATATTTTCATGCATTTATTTGTCACCATTCTGTTTTGTTATTATCTTTTTGTGGACAATCATTATAAGTCATATTTGAAGTTGCAGGGTTTTACAATTCATTCATGTTTGGCATTGGAGCAATAATGTTCTTTTGGTCTTTCATTTTTCTCTTTTTAAACTTTTTGTGCTTTGCTATTTCTTTTGAATGATGCCTTCTCTGTCTAATATTTTATTACCCTTTTGCAAAAGTTAGCTCCACAACTAGCAATTGAGATCTCTGCAAAATTTAAATGAATTTACAAACTGTGATCAATGTTATGAGTCTGTAATCGACTTTGAAATTTTCTCCGATACTAAATGTTGATATTACATTGAATGGCCATCAATAATCTCTCAGATTTGAATGAATACAGAACTCAATTTATGGTAACCCAACATTGAAATTTTATTCCTTCGTTTAATGAGTGTTATTGATTGCATGGCTATTAGTGTATGACAATGCCGGTGCATGAATGCTTAATTGACATTTAATTGACATGTACTTGTAGGTACATAACTGCTGTACAAGAACTCATTTCTGTTTCTTGTAGCAAAGTATACTCCGGGGATATATCACCATGCAATTTGCTTTAATAGACTTGAAACTCATGAACTACTACTCACAGCTTATATTTTTTTTCCAAATCACTGTTTGTCTTCTCTGATTACAATAAAATTCAACTTGTATAACTTATTGCTATCTTGTATCACTTATTGCTATTGACGGCTGTGTTAAACCTGATCACTGTATGACTTGTTGCCATACCATATAATTCAATGTGTATGCCTTATTGTAATTGCTGGAAATCGACTAGTTTATATACTGTGATACTGCATGTTATATTCTAAGTTATGTTACTAAGTCATATAGTCTTGAACAGTCTGTATTCTCCGTGAGTTTTTGTTTGGATGACATTGTCACCTTCGGGTGCATGATATTCAATTTGCATGCAATCATTGCTGTGGTTGGCTGAAATTTTTATCTTTGGCTGCCATATACTTCATATACAATCTCTGAGCTCTGATTGGCTAAAATATTGACCTTCAGCTGTCATACTCAATATGCAATCTCAACTCTGATTGGCTGAAAACTGTATCACTGTAATTAAGCTCTAAGTGTTTGTTGACATTTAAGTGCGTTGACATTGAGCAACAGACCCCTGTTTCCATGGCAACAAGCTCATGGGTCAGATATTCTTGCCCATTGCCAATAGCAAATTACATCAAAACCATCCAAAATAAGCTCGCTTTTTGCGACTTCGCTCCTGTAGTTTTTGTTCCAAACAGAAAGTTCATTAAGTTTTTTCCTGAATTAACCACAAAAATAGAAGTTGATCTAAAAGTACCAAGAAAAAGGTCTGATTAAATTGATAAGATGGGTTTTTTTTCCAGTGTAATACATAATTGTATTCCAAAAAAAAGCTAAACAAAAAAGCTCAACAAAAAAGCTAGAAGGATCTGTTGCATGTAGTGTCAATGTGTCATCTTGTGACAGTTGGCACGGTGTTTACTGTCCTGTGCTTGTCAATAACACGCATGCTGGGTGATTGTATTAGAGCAAAAACATGACATTGGTACAAATACATATGATTGCTGTTTCTCCAAAACAGGCCCTGAACATTCTTTGGTACAATGTAACATGTTGTTCAATTTGTTAATTAAAAACATTGCATGATTCTACAGCATTGTAACAAAACATTGTAAATAAGTACTTGAAGAATTAAGGTAAAAACATGAAGAATATAAGATGAAGATGGAGTTGTTAGGAAACATTCAATAGGAGTACCCCTTAAGATTATGTTTGGCGAGGGAATTCTGTGTTATATGGGGTAAGGGAAGCATAATTTTGGGCAAGTGATTTACGGACCCACTAATTGATTGAGTCAGATTAAGCATCTGGATTTTTTGTACCCTTGAAGCATTATTGCAAGACTCAGTATGGGAACCCCTTGTGATGAATTATTTTGGGCAAAGGGCAGGGTCAACTAAACCTTTGGTTATTCTGCAAGCCATTTAGATTGCTGCTTTAAGGGATTGCCATATGAATTCAGAACCTTATTCTGAATTGAACGAGCATGGCGAGCCAAATGGGTGGCTTCTTTAGACACGTGTTTGCATACAAAGCGATTTATAAGCTCTTGGTTGGAGACTTGGACCTTAAGCAATGTGTAGCAAGCAGTTAGATGTCCATGCCCTACTATGTTACCATGATTATTAGAGTAAACAGTGAAAATAAGGAACCATCTTGAACTGTTGATTAGAATTTTTCTTTTTATAACCAATGGCTGTCTCCACACTCCAATAATCTGAAGTATTATTCCATTGCAATCTAAGTTTGAGTCATGTGATATGTTTGATTGATTTGTTATACATTTACCATACAAATATCATCACGGTGTGGTCTTACAGTGAGTATATCGATGGCTTAGAACCAGAAGGTTGTAACTACCTCGTACGACATTATAAGACTCTCACATATTTGAAATCTGCTTCACAAGGCGCTTCTTATGAGCATATTTTCATGAAAATCTGAAATTGTCATGTTGACCAAAATGAAGTTTTTAAAACGTGTTTTCCCATAGGTAAAGAGTAAATTACAGACAGTTTTCTCTTGTTTTTTCAATATATCGATTTGGTAGTTACGACCTTCTGGTTCTAAGCCAGCGATATGTATGAGATATTTGTATAACATTGCTCTATATCCATATCCCTTAAGCTTGTTTTGTGATTGATCTATCATAACTGGATCATATGTTACATATTGCTATTCACTACTCAATATATATGATGCTGAGTTTTATTATGTTTGTAAATGTATACATACATTATAAATTATGTGGCTGTAACTGCCTGTGAATGATTTAGTTTCCATGCTTGAGACTGTGGTTTAACAATTGTTCTCTTATTTTTCTATTATGTATTGATTTAATCTATTTAATCAGTGCTTCTCTATTAAAGAACTTAAAAAATGTCCATGTACGTTCTTCCGCATCTACCTAAGCTTACACTTTTCGACTTCGGGAGAGCCTGATTGTAGCCAAATTGTGACTGAAGAATCGAGAGTTCGGGCCTGGACTCTGAGCTAAAAAGGGTCATCTTGAGTAGATATAATTATGTGCTATATGCTTGATTTTCTTTGCTCCTGCTGATCAGTGGCACGATGGTGGGGAGAGTACATGTGCAATCATTTGGCGCGCTTAATGGCTTTTAAAATCTTCCATAATATCAATTAATATACTTACCAAATTTATGTTTTAGTATAATCATATAATAATCAATCTGATCTAGTTGCCAGATGTTTTTTAGAGAATCTATGATGAGCATGATAACATGATTCAAAACTGTTTGTAATTGAGTGCAAAAGTATAAACCTATATCTGAATGCAGGTAGGTGGGTTACGACTTAATCAATGTCTTGCACGCGGCCAGGTTTACGGATGTACGGATGTATGTCTTAGGTACAGAGGTAGGGTGGTGACTTTTACCCCCCCCCAGTTTCTGGATAATTGTTGCATGCTAAACCTGGTAATGCATGACAGGTTATATTTTGACTATCATTAATGAAACTAACAATAGCATATGAAAAATGTGTTTTTACCTAATTGCATCATACTTAAATTCCTATACAAATAAATGATATCAATTGCAATTACTTCATTAATTCATTTGAAATTAATTAGATTTTTGTTTTACCTGCATGCTGCAATAATATCAATATTTTGATATGCATATGTGGTATACCTCATAGCCTATAAGGCTTTTAATTGTTTTAGAAATGTTACAAAACTTGTTTCACATGCCATAAGAGATTAATTGGCTTACACAATTGCAGGAATATAACAAAATACATGTATGTTCAATAAATGATACATGTACATGCATTGGCAGGTGCATTAATCATTCATTTTTATTTCGAATATTGCAAGCATTATTGAAGCACATAGCTAAAGAAAGTTGTTGAACACTTTATGTCAATTAAATTTTTTCAATGATTTAATTAATGAATTAAAGTAATATAACTCAATTGACCAAATATATATAGATTCATAATATGAATGTTACCTTTCTCACTGAGTTATGAAATTCCAATGTTTACAATTAATACTCCAATTATTCCAAAACGTCTTTGAATGTAAATCAGTCATTAAAAGCGTAGAACCTGCCACACTAGTGTCTTAGTGTCAGTTATAATTCAAACTATAGTAATTTAGTTACAAATGAACATTTTTAAACTCCCGGTGTTTTACCCTATGATATTATACCAAGATCGTGACTGTCCATCATTTGACTAGCTGTTGTTACACTGCCAACAAATTAGACAATTTTAATCAATTTGTCGTTTTAGTTGATATTTTTATCAGCCTTACAATACGGTTCACTAAGTTTATCACTCGGTCTGTACCTAACAGGATTGTCCATTCAGACAGCTGGATTTTACAAAGTGGGCGGGATTAAGCAGCTTCAGTAAATCACCTGTACCATGGATTACTACAAATCCTACGATTTACTATTACGGGAGAGTGGAATGGGAGGAGGGTGGATAGGTTGGGGGGGGGGGGGGGGGGTAGAAAACTATCGGAGAGTGGAAGAGGGGGGGGGGGGGTGACACATGTTTATATTCAGTTTATGGGTAAATTGGGAAAATTTAGGTAACTGAGTCAGTAAATTGTTTAACATGATTATTTTTAATGTGAAATAAATTGGACAATTTGCATTGTTTATGATTATGCTGTAATTTTATGTAAGACTAGGAAATATTGGGTCCGTACAGTGTTGTAAAATAACAGTAAAATAAGAGTTCATAATATATATGCCCTAATTTCTTCCACTTAAACGAGCGTAACTGCTGCCTAGCTGCTGCCTACCTCTGCAGTTCTAGATATTGATCGATAAATAGAAAATTATAGTTTATGTACTTTCTATTTGGATTCAATGTTTATTGACTGCACCTCAATGAACTACACAGGTAATTTAGTTACGAACAAGGTAAATTATTGTCAAAGGATGATATTTGGAAATTTATCCTAAAAATATTTGAAAATTTCCAAATTTCAGGTCTGTCCCCTTCAGGTGCTATAAGATCAGACAGTGATTTATAAATACAATATGTAAAATGTGTAATAATGAATTTTCAATTTATTTCATAAATTATGAATTTTCAATTTATTTCATAAATTATGAATTTCAATTTATTTCATAATTATTAAATTCATTTTTTGGGGGGGAGTGGGGATTTTTTATTATTTTAGCTCATGGTAATGTTACATACATTAATGCTCAATGGATTTTACAAAGACTACCTTAACATTTAATGTTTGTCAGGGTTCAATTTGGATCAAATTGTTTTATAACTTTATTTAAATTTGTGTGTTTAAGATAAGAGGTTATGGATATCAGCCTGTAACAGCCGAGGAGAGGGGGCACCTGTTCTTAATATTTACTCTAGATTATTTTATGAAGTTCGACTATCTGATTACATTACATTGTCACATAATTGATTACCTATTGTCCCCTTTGTCCGATTGATAAATACACATAGAAATATAAATAAATATTTGAACTAGCTTCTGTCCTATATTTGTTACCTTACTTTGCCTCCAACTTGGTGTTAAACTGTTGTAAGTGCCCCCTTTATTCAGTAATTAACATCTTGTTGCAATTTTAATACGCTGAGGAACAATTAGCTCTTATAATTTCGATAGTTTAGTTCTAACAGAGTCGTTGATGGTGTATTTACAAATTACTAAAATAGTGAATTTATGATTATAATAATTTATTATAATTATTTTGTAATTCTCTGTATAATACAGTACAACCTCTTTAGAGAAACATCCTATGATGGGATCTAGCTACATATTTGGCCATTTAATAGAAGTTGCCGCTCCAAAGAGATTAAATTTACAGTATTAAATAAATTAGCTCAGTGGAATTTTAATGGTGTTTTTTTTTTATAGAGAGGTTATGACTCTGCAGAGGGTGACTCTGAAGTCAGGTTCCACAGTATTTGATTTATTTAAAGCACAACAAATGGCAATGTTTCGCAAAAGTGCATAATATGACATAAACTCGATAAGACAAACTTAAGGTATTAGATTAATTATATCATAGGTCAGGGCACGATGGTGGCGGCCCCAGACTCTTTAATGCATGCCATGGTCCAGTCATACAAGTCAGTCATGCTGTATGTGGTTTAAATAAATCTTCTTCATTTTTCAGAAAGGGCCACTTTTATTACTTCATAATTATAATGAAAGAACAAATAAAAATACTCTAAATTAACCCAAAATTACAGAGTTGCAAATTTTCAAAGACAAAAATCAACTGGTGTTTGCTGTGTACTGGAGATTTAAGGGTCGTGCTTGCCTACAGGTCTTTAGTTAGGACCCTATTTAGTTGCTGCACTACTAGCTTTAATGTTCTTCACACAGAAAGTTGTAAAGACTCAATTTTAGGGTGTTTAAGTGATAATTGATATTAAACAAAAATCGAACACCTGTGCAACCTGCGCAATTTCGAAAACCAGATTTTCCCTCCAAAACTTCAGTCGCTTTTTAGTGTATTCAGTAGCCTAGATGTCTCTGTCGGCCTTCAAGTAGACAACAGTAATCAACAATTGTTGTACAGTTAAAATTTGGGGCTTTAGAATTTCAGAATTCAATAACAAAAACGTCCCCACATTCTGGCCCTTTCTTTGTCTCTTACAATGTGTTTATAATAGATTATCAGCGTGCTGAACCCTTTAAAGTCAGTAACATCCAATCAGAGTGAAGATTTTATGTGGCTGGTCGTGTGCCATCTGTCAGGGGCACACTTTCGTACAACACCTGGCCTTGTTTTTACCTGGTGTAAAAATGTAAAAATTAGACTGGTTCATAGATTAACTCATCAGATACTGACTGGTTTTACGACTCTATCTAGACTCTTCAAATTTCAGGTTATTGTTAAATGATGAGTGGGGCCATTTATAATAATTAAGCATGAAATGGGTCTTATTATTCCTTATTATTCCTACCATATGGTATAAAGCAGTGGCCTTTCATGTCAGACACATAAAATCTGCTTACCTGAAGCTCAGTGACTTTCAAGTACATTTTCATACACAACATTGCTATACAACATCACTTCCATGTTGGCCATGTATAATTATGAGTTGATGAGTTAATTAAAAAAAATAATTCAACAGTTTCTTGGGTGAATCCAGAATTTTGGGTCCTCCATGGGCATACTATTTTGATACAGTATATAATTTATGTATTGCAAAGTTTTTAAATACATAAACATGTTTTTGTGATGCCACATGATAGTGTTGATCACAAAATTATAACTGTAATGGTAATGATGATATTAAATGATGTTGATGATGCTTAGTATGTTGGTAGTTAACAATAATGTAGGGTTAACGTATGCTTTTTCGTGCTATTACATCGGCAGAGTCCCGAGGAACGGTTGGTGCCCAAGCCCGTCAGGGACTCTGCAGATGTAATAACACAAAAAAGCATGCGTAAACGCTATTATAGCATAAAAACAACACTTTATTGGTATGTTTTTCAAAATTATGACATTTTAGCGGGACATTTTGGGCGACGTCGGGAAAACAAACGCGACGTCGCTTAGCAAACGTTACGTCACATACAAGTTTTTGTTATGAGCGTCGACTTCCGGTATCGCCAAATACCAAGAAAACCGTGACATTGGGGGTTTGTTTATGTTTGTTATTTTAATATTATAGAAAATTCATTAGAAGTTACAATTAGAATGTGAATTAAAGTTCATATAACGCTGTAAATCATTTATTTTCGTCGGCTGGGTCCTAAAATGAGCATACATAAAACTGAACACCAACAGCGCGTGCGCGCGAGAATCTTTACGATAACGTACCTTTTGTTCCCCGTTGAAGTATGAGCAAAACCACCGTTTTTATGCTATAATGTGCAGAATGATGTTGTTTGCGATGATAATGATGTGGTGATAATGATGATGGTGATGTTGTTGCTGTTAATGATGTTGGTGATGATAATGTTGCTGATGATGATGTTAATGATGTTTGTGGTTTTGATAATGATGTTGGTGGTGATAATGATGTTGGTGGTGATAATGATGTTGGTGGTGATAATGATGTTGGTGTTGATAATGATGTTGGTGTTGATAATGATGTTGGTGGTGATGCTTATAATGTTGGTGGTGATAATGATGTTGGTCGTTTGATTGACATTATGATGATGATAACACAGGTATACATTTGTAAATCAATTTAAGTAGTTCAAGGTTGCATTATGCAACTTGTCTATCATTAATTTACAAATCCAAGTAAACAAAACCTGAGAAGGCTCACAAGCAATGAGGGGGGCGTATAAACAACACCCGACAGATCAGGGTTGCATGTGGGCAGTTTGTCATAAACATGAAATAATATACATTAGACATGCTATTTGACAAATATGCCGACATCTATTAAGCCTACACCCATAATATTTGAGTATTAGCCATTAACTTTATATTATTTTTCATATTTTTTCTCACCCAACGGGTCAATAAGTCTACCTAGGAATGTATAAGATGTCTATATAGACAATACGACGTACATACTTCCATGTATTACTGCTCGCATGTTAACAATCTTCGCATGTGGCATCGAGACAATGCCTGGTATGGGGTAAGACCGTAAGACTGGGTAGTAGATCACGCAATACCATCTATACATATTCAAAAATATTCGAACTAATATTCGTGACCAATTGGAATCAATTCAACTATCATGTAATCGTGTTTGTGGCTATGTTTGCCAGTTATCTAGCTTGATGTTTCGGAGATTAAAATCGTAATATCGTAAATCTCGGCCAGATCTGTATTGATCTAATCATGGGGGATACAATTCGTACTTTAAATGTACGGATATGTCTCTATATACGAGATACGTTTACCGACAACTGATGTATCGTAATTGTAAATCATTACACGGGTCATTACGTTATTTATTCAGTATTTAACGTGGTGAGTTATGATTAAACTGTCAAACAATTTGTCAGAGATATTGTCAGTCTTTTCCCATGTTCTGGACTATCTTATCCACTGCGGATACTCATCTTGATCTTGTTTAAGTCGGAAATCTTATTTGGTGTGGCCGAGTCACACAGCCCTTAATGTTTTAATTGATCGTGAGAATTTGATTCCCTGAAATTTTTTATTCCTTATCTAATAATTTTATCTAATATTTTTATCTTATAATTTTTATATAATTTTTTCAAGTTTTATGTTTTAATTGCTACTGACAAATAGCTGATAGTATTAATATATATATATATATATATATATATAAAATCAGAAATCTTGGCTTTGGTATTTTTTGCAATACCAGGTATTCTTATTTAAACAGTCACTGAACATGAACTAAGTGTGTTAAGTATAAATAATAACCAAAGTGTGTGATTGTAAGAAGAGGTTAACAGGGATGTCCCCCCCCCCCCGACCCTTTCATGACACCTATATTGAAGGGGAAATAAATGGGTGTATAAGACACAGGTAAAGACGAAACGAGAAAAACAAATTTGTAAAATTTTGTAAAAAATTAAGAATATAACATTTATTTTATTTTTTGTATCAATGATACAGTTACCTGTGAGGTTTTCATGTGTTATTGGGGCACTTTCAAGGTTATTATATAGCTAGTTTGCGATAGAAAAAAATCGTGTTTTTTAAAGATTTCTGAAAATCTATTCATCAGATTTAGGTAAAAAATTACACAAAACTACAATAACTTTCTACCTAGTCTCATTTTGAATTTCATAATTTTTAGTCACCAGTTAAAAGACATTTATTCTTTATTACATATTAAAATTGCATGCCTATTTACATTTTAACGCAGGGAGGTAACCTGGTATTCCATTGATGATTTACTATCAATTATTTAACCGTTACAATCCGTGATCGGTGGGATTGAGATTGCTGTTATAAAGACAAGACTTAGGAGGCCCTTGTGGTTCGGTTTATTTAGGTGTGTCGCTTGTAAACAATGTACAGCAATAACGTGTACTTCGTCATATTCACAGACGGGCCTCGCATGTGTTAAATTAAGTTGGTTGCAAATACGTAAATATACCGTTATGCGTATCATGTGACCCTAAATTAGCTGTTGCAAGTATCAAGTCTTCTAACTTGATTTTTCATACAAAACTACAAAAATGTTACATAGAACTTATGAACAAAACTTTTTTAACTCATTTCTGATCTTGCTGAAATTTCAGTGTGTATTAGGTAGATATATTTCATTTATTCGTGCAAAATTTCATACGTGTAAGTGTAGCAATTGCAGAGAAATATTAAAAAAACACGATTTTTTTCTATCGCAAACTAGCTATACTAATTTGTGGTTTATTTATTACATGAAAGTATTTAAACCAATACTTCTAATTCTACAAAGCCAGTTTCTGTGACACTGTATTTTATACTGCTGAACCTGGGGAAATTTCCTGAGGTATTCCTGACTTTACTGGCTTTGATGTTTGGGTAATAGCATCTGGACTGATAAGATATAAGATTACGTTTTATCACTAGAGATTCATTGATTGGTTTTATACAAGTTATATAGTATATATTTAATTATGTTTTAATTGGATTTGGAGAGTTCTAATTTTATTTTATTACCTTGATGTCAAAACTTTAATAATGTATTTTGGTCTCCCGAACATCACCTGAATTTTGAGTTTAAATTGATGTACAATCTTAATTTGTTCTAACTCAGATTCAGCTATTTGGGAAACAGGTCAAGATCTAAACAAATGAATCCTAATTTTTGTACTAATAACACTTTCACATTGTGATGATATTGATGTTTTGAAAAATTAAAAAAAAAAATTGAAAAATCTTCGAAATTAAAAAAAAATATTGTGCATTCAAGACGTTATAAGAAATAGATTGTATCAATAGCTTGGATTGGAACATACAATCGTATTTACTTTATTTTTTGTTACCTTTACAAAGAACAGCAGCTTTTTTCTTTCAAAACACTATCTTCATAATTAGCAGAGTTAAGAGTCCCTATTGTATAGAAGAATGGTTTGTATTGAAGTAGCAATTAGAGTACCCCTTGTATTTCACTTAGCATTTAATGAAGTCTCCCATCATATACTATCTGGTACCAATGATAGTGGAGCATTAAACAATCACTTTGTTAAGTGTCCACTAAATGTTTTGGCACGTTCCTGGTGGTGTTAGGTTTCCTACTGTTATTGTTTGCCACACGCCAGGTACTACTCACCTCAGGCAACCTGGTACCTTTTAATGTTCTAACAATGTTCTTAAAATGTGAAATTAGCCGTGTCAAATTTGCTCATTAGTTCCAGATGTTTACGGTATAGTACGGTCTCTTAGCCTTCCTTCCTGACAAGTGTGTGTTCTGAATCATTCACTTCTTTTATTATACACATTATTCCACTTACAACAAAGATTTGTACTCTTAAAAAAAACTCAAAGCTATTCGCTCTAAAAATAATTTTCAAGAAGGCCGCAATTTTTGTGTCGCCTGAAAAGGCGGCCTGAAAAGGCGACATATAGGTATTACTTTGGCGGCGGCGGCTGCGGCGGCGGCGTCACAAATTTCTTGTCCGGGCTGTATCTCACTCATGTATTGACACTTTTGAAAATAACTTGGCATAATTGTTAAGCACCATGAGGCGGTGTGCAGTGTGCAAGATCCAGGTCTCTAGCTCAAAGGTCAAGGTCACACTTTGAGGTCAAACATCAAAAATGACCATTATAGACCTTGTCCGGGCTGTATCTCACTCATGCATTGACACTTTTTTAAATACTTGGTATAGTTGTTAAGTACCATGAGGCGGTGTGCAGTGGGCAAGATCCAGGTCTCTAGCTCAAAGGTCAAGGTCACACTTAGAGGTCAAAGGTAAAAAATGGCCATTATAGACCTTGTCCGGGCTATATCTCACTCAAGCATTGACCCTTTTTTAAATTACTTGGCATAGTTGTTTAACACCATGAGGCAGTGTGCAGTGCGCAAGATCCAGGTATCTAGCTCAAAGGTTAAGGTCACACTTAGAGGTCAAACATCAAAAATGACCATTATAGACCTTGTCCGGGCTGTATCTCACTCATGCATTGACCAACCTTTCTTATATTTGGCATCAATGTTCACCTTAATGAGACAGAGGTTCATGACCGACCCCGAGGTTCATATCTCAAAGGTCAAGGTCACAGTTGAAGGTCAAATTGAAGCTTGTCCAGACCATAACTTTGTTGTGCATTGACCAATATGTCTTACATTTGGCATGAATGTTCACCTCCATATGCTGGAGTGTCATGCTCAACCCTCAGGTTCCTATATCAAAGGTCAAGGTCACAGTTGCAGGTCAAATTTCTAAAGAAGCTTGTCTATAATTTTGTCATGCATTGACCAATCTTGCTTGAAATTGCCATGAATGTCAACCTATTAATCGGAGTTATACCTGGTTCTTTTCTCAAAGGTCAAGGTCACAGTTAGAGGTCAAAGGTCAAATTGAAGAGCATAACTTTGTCACCTTATGTTCAAATGACTCAATATTTGGTATGCATGTTTCTTGCAATAAGCCAAAGTGCAGTGCACAAGAACTATAACTCGTCCTTGCATTGTTTTTGAATTATGTCCCTTTCACACAAAAGGCACAAAACTAGTAACTTTGATCTGCCATGGGAGAACAAGTCGCGGAACGTTGTTCTCCAACGCCTGTAAGAACAAAATTTTAATGTGTGACGTCACCATCCTTTTGGTGCGAAACAGTAGCGCCAACGACTTAAATTTGTTATTGCTGACGTTGTATTGACCCAGTAACTATGATAATATGATAAAAAGAATGCGCCACCCGTTGTCTGACAACTCACGACGGTTCCTACATTATTGCAGTTAAAGAAAGGTTAAGTCACTAACAACATCAATTCTCATATTTCATGTAGTCAGGCGACACATGCAACTCGCGGAGCTTTTATTTATTTTTTGGTTTATTGATTTTTAAAAGATTTTGCTGTATGATCATACAGCAAAAGAGTGCAAATCTTTGTTGTCAACCATAGGTAACTTTATCATTGAAAAAGTTTTGTTATACTCTTTATCAATGATACGTATAGTCCAGTTAGGGTATTCTGACAGTTACATCATCGTTAATGTATACCCAAAACATTAAAACCATTGCTTAAACAGGTAGACTTTAGTTTAGTATTAACTGTTGGTATAAGCTTTTATACATCTGCTTGTTTTTACACCATACTAGTGGATTGTTCCACCGCGTCACTGTATCTTTATCCTAACTGGACTGTACCTGTGGTATGAACATGAGGCAAATAAAAATAACAAAAATGACATAAAAAGCGCTCCTAAGAGCACTCGAACAATGGCTGCTGAAATCAGGGACTTTAATAACCCGTAATTAGGCGCTCAATATATCTTATATTATATCCATTCCTTCCTCCTGAGAACAATTTTTCCAGTAAACCCAAAAATGTTTTTAAAAGTTTAAAAAAAACCTACAAACCTAAAAGTAAAACACTTCCACCTGATCTGTAACTGTTATTCACATTTTGATGAATGTTGAAATTTGTCAGGAAGTGTGCCAAATTTTAATAGTACATCTTAACATGTAGTGATGAAGGAAATTTATCTTTATGTTACAATTCTAATGACTTATTAATTGCATTGTAAATGTAACAATATTGTTAAAGAATTTGCAGCTTTTAAAACAGGCATACTTTTAAAATTAAACACATTTTACTTAACTCCATATGTATTATCTGATTGACTATCTTGTATCATTATAGAGAATCAAAGCGCTGATACCGCTGAAAGAACAGGGGTTTGTTCTTGTGGTACGCTTCTGTATTCTTTGGTAAAAGCACTACTAGTACTGAAGGCGATAAAGCACAAAGTCATCCCAGTGAATGACCACTTTTATCTATTTTTAGCATCAAGGTCATGTTTGATTTTGGAATTACACTCAACAAAGATCAGAATGGTCCTCAGTTATAATTTATTAGTTGTTAATTACCCATGAATCCCTGGAGATTATTAAAATTTTCTCTGAGCTATTTTAGACTTTGACAGATTTTGAAATTACTTAAATTTATACAAAATTTTAATTACTTTCATACAAGTTTTAACAAAACTATAATTGAGATGTCACAATAGCAACGTATGAAATCACATATATGAAACCATACGGTCCCTACTTAATGTGATTAAGGTTTGACACCAAGGTGTAATCGTCCGTAACCTCACAACTTTGTCCATATGAAATATATATATGGACAAATTACCCAGATGTAATTGTCCGTAACCCCACAACTTAATGGAGTGTCCATATGAAATATATATGGACAAATTAGTTCAGGTACATTAAAAGTGTCACCAGCAAGTGAGTTTATAAAATTGTATGTGCGCTTGGATGAATTGAAACATACTCGCATAACTCCTCCTTTAACAAAATAAATTGTGGTTAAAAACATCAATAATATTATATTTATCAGATATCAGCAGATTTATGAAATTTCCCATTTGATGTTTTTTTTAAAAAAAGAAACCAGTTTGGTCATAATTTATTTATAATAACCTTAAAGTCAATAATAGAGTTATTACTCTGTTTCTTTATGCATCATTTATATGCTTTGTAATCGGGATCCCTAAGAAGCTATGAAGTGAGGCGTTCAGCCCCTAATTGACTTTAATTGTGAAAATTGACTTTATCATACTTTTAAATCATCGGATTGAAGTCGTTCAGAATTCTGTTTGATTTCTACGCTTTGAAATTGATTATAATGATTATGATGTCATTACACGATTTCCATCTAAATTTTCGATAATTATTGAACGTAACGTCGAAATGATTTATATTAATATTTCTGACTGTGAGAATAAAAGTCAATAAACACTGTTAAATGATTTTGTATTTTCTTGCGTGACTTTAAGAAATTAACGTTTTTATCTTAGTTAGTGAACTTTGCAGGTGATTTACGTAATTAGTATAGTATGCCCCTTCATCTTTAATGAGTGGGTAGCTGTTTGCTTTGCACATGTCGGTTGGTATGTCAGCCGCTCAATCTGTCTGCTGGTTTCCGCTTAATTACTCATACAAAGAACTTTCTAAAATAACCATAAGGATCCTCTAACATAACATGGAGGTTGGTCAAAAAGAGTAGACTAAACCCCTAATGAATTTGAAATAAAGGGTCAGTGTGACCTGAGGTCACCTGACATCAAAAATTCAAATAACATAGATGGTTATTTTGTTGAATATTTGAAAACACATACATGTTTTACAAACAGCTCATTCCTTTAACAATGAATCTTATGATCTGCATGAATGAATGTCATGTTGACACTCAATTAGCACAGTGCTATTAACATTATGATTAATTAATACATCATGCACTAAGTGCATAAAAATATCAACAAGTTTCATCATTCTGCTGAAATAGTAAAAAATCAAAGGATTGGTAAGAAGTTTGGAGATTCATAGTAGGGGTGTGTAATACTGTAAAATCATTTAATTTCGATGGTTCAATACTTTTTGGTTTTGACAAAAAAAGACCATTTCGATGGGATGTTAATTTGTGGATTTTGGGTTTCAGGTAATAAATACAAGGGTCAACATTATTGTTTAATGGGATTAAATTTTGTGGTTAAATGTGAACCATGAAATCCACAAAATTAAATCCCCGATGAAATTTAATGATTTTAGCCAATAAGTTTTATACTGACTGGGAATCCTGCCATCATTCATGACTGAAACTTATCTAAATATTAATGATAATCCGAGAAAACGTGTGCATATGTTCGTTCAACTGAACTCATGCCAGAAACAAAACAACATACAATATAATACAATGAAAATTGTAAATATTGACATCTTACGGAGGTACTAGTAGGCTGTGGTTGGTTGTTACGCAACAATAATTGCTATAGACATTGTATCACCAAATAATTGCTGAGCAATTATAAAGAGAAAAACTGAAACCAACAACCCTCAAAAATATAAAGAAGAAATTAACAACTCTAAAAATAAACAACCCTTAGAAAAAGAATGAAAATCCCTCACAAAAAATGAACAAGCTTCAGAAAAAAGAATAAAATAACTGAAGAAATGAACAACTCTTATATTATGGGAAAAAGAATGCGAACAGAGCATGGTTGTGTATACCTACCTAGGTGCTAATGCTATAATTTAGTGCACTATTATCACAATTTATTAAATGCATAAAGAAGTTTCCCTTATGAACCATTTCAAATTTTGAATATTAATTATTTCATAAATATTTTATCATATTTTGCCTGAGATCAGCTGTTGATTTTAGTATTGTAAAAGTAGACTCTTTTGTGAGGGTTCAATTCAAAACAGACTTCATTTGCCAGGACCAGTACTAATTACCAATATTTGCCCCAACATTCATGCACATAAAGCATTCATGTTCAAGTCAGATACAATTTGCACGATTTTGCAAAAAATCAAACCTGGTAAATGTTATGAACTATTCCAACTTTGCAAAATTTTGAACCCACAATATAATATTTGCTTTTACATTAGTCTGTTGAATTCATGGCATGTGTTTGTTTATCTCAGTAATACTACAATATTATAAGAACAATGAATTGTTTCCTTCCTGTAACAAGTTTATGATCCTGAGTTAAACTCTACATCCTCTTGCCCCTATTATATATAATAACTTAGATCAATAATGATGTACCAGTTTATTACCCAGGTAAAGTTTGCTGTGTTAAGTTCACTAAAGTCATAACATAAATACATGTATAATATGTAATAGCAAGTACCAAAGCCTAATAGCTATCAGATTGGCATCATAAATTTATTATGACCTCACAAGCCTGAGGACCTTGAACCCTATTTGCAGATCAGCAACTCTTAACAACCACACAATCCATAGGACTGATCAACAACCTCATTGGCCACACTTCCAAGAGGACAAGACAACAAACAATACCTATTGGCCATATACTTGTAACCAAACTGACTGGACAAGTCCACAATATTGGCCACACAAACCAAAGGACAAGGCAACTTACCCATTGGCCACAAGTGAAGACCACAGACATCAAAGTCATTGCCAAGACAGCTTAAAAGCACAGGATAACAACTTCATTGGCCTCACAAGCCAAAGGATAGATCCACAACCCCATAGGCCACACAAACATGAGCATATCCGCTATACAACCCAAACAATAGAGCAACAAATCACGTAGCAACACAACTGAAAGGACAAGACAACTATGCTATTGGCCACAGAATAACAACCTCATTGGCCAAACAACCCGAAGGTCAGAATAACAACTCAATTGGCCACACAATTCTAAGGACAAGACAACAACCACATTTGAAAGCCAAAACAAATGCCAAGACAACAGCCCTATTGACCACTCAATACAAAGGATAGAGCAACTGATCTATCTGGCAACACAACCGAAAAGAACAAGACAACAATGTTATTGGCCACACGACCCAAAGGACACAGCAGCATCCCTATTGATCAGGCAATACAAAGAACAGAGCAACCTCCCTATTGGCAACACAATCCAGAAAACAGGGCAACAACCTATTTGACGACACAACCAAAAAGACAGAACAACAACCCCATTTGGCAACACAACCAAAATTGCAAGACATCATTATGAATGCTTCTGTGGAACACAATAATATGGAAACATAATGGTACTGATGCCAGCTTCTAATTCTGCGAGGGTTATTGCTCCGATATAGTAATACAAAAAATGCATATAGTAAACAGATAATTGACGTCATTAGAATGTTTAGGAAAAATATTCCAAAAATAAAATCATTTTGTTATCGTCAATAATTTTCTATCTGCTTGTAATAAAACCGTCATATACTTGATCTTTATGTTTATACTTATAGTTTATGATACCAAGATGTGCAGCTGAATAGCTATAAATGCATGAATTATTCTGGGTTATGGTTTAGCTCAGAAATCTTGAAATTGGTTGAAACGCTCTTAATTTATCAGATATTGAATGATTCTGTTTCATTTACTTCTCACTGGCTGCCAAAATCGTACAGGTGTCTTGCTTTATATTAGTTGTAGTTGTATATAAAATTAAAGCTCTCCTGTTTGAAGGTAGAGAAATGCATGAAAATCTTCTTTTTGGAGTCTTAAAACTTTATCTTACACAAGCTCTTCAATTGAAGGTGAAATGCATGTAAATCTTCTTTTTGGAGTCTTAAAATATTATCTGATGCAAGCATGTGCATTAAGATCCTATTTACTTTTATTAGGCTTTGGTATTTAATTGATCTCTCTACATGTACAATATAAAGCCATGGATTGCATAAGAATTATGTAAATTTTATTATTGAAGAAAACTTCATTAATATGAACTAAGGCACTGCCTATTTGGGTATTCAGCTCTTAGTACTCACTGATACTGTAGCTCGGTAAAAGTTGGCTTTCCTTGTTTAACAAGCACTTCCATCATGTAATCAGTTATTTCACTGATTAAATATAAAGTAGAAAACAAGTTTTTGATGATTTAAATTAGGTTATTGTTGGGCAAAGATGTGGACAAACTAGTTTTGTGAATCCACTAAATAATTCTATAAATAGTAACATGGAAGTTTTTTGTTTATCATCAAATGTATGTGTATAGATAAAAGAGCATGGGAAATATTTCATGGAAGGTCAAATTTTCTGGTTACTTTCCAAATGCTTACAAATGCTTATCAGTAAAGTATTCCTTTGAAACCTGTAATCTAGCCTGTGTTAATGTTGCCTAATTTGCAAACAGGTTGATCTCACACAACACAAGATGTGTTTGATCATCTTGTTCTGTATAGTTTGTATCTTAGTTAGTATGTTTCATTTTAGTATCTTTGGCATACATACATCGTGTGTATCAATTCCTTCATGTGGTTGCTGAGGATTATTCTTCAATGTTCTTGGTGGGTATACAGAGTGCTTTTATGGTAATTCAGAGTGCTTGACCCCAGTGCTTTCATGCTCTACAAGATGGCCAAACACTGAGTTCCCCAAAAAACTACTACTATGAAAACGAAGTATTGGTTAAACTACCTTTAGATCAACATAATTTGTCTCCATAGATCTGTGACCTTGCCACCTAAATTTAAATCTGGCGATTTGGGTGCAAAAGGGGGTGGAGGCACTCATATATGCCAGTCTTATTTTAGCAGAAAGCAGACTGGCAAATTTTTCGGCATTTTCAATAAGAACCTACAACACTTTCCCTGTTTGCTTTTGAATACTAACATAACAAACTTTCACAACATTAAGAACCTAAAGAATTTCCTTTGAATGTAAGTTAAATAAAAAACATGCTCCCTTTGTTATGTTTAAGTGGGATGTAACTAAGTACACCATAACACCCCTTTAGTACAACAAGGTTGTATCTCATTACATACTGAAGAGTTAGATACAACCTTAATTGTTGTGCCAAAGGGATGATAATTGACTTCTGGGTTTTCGAGCTATTCAGACTTTTTCATCATTTAAGCATTAATTGATTGAAGTGGAGTGTGTAATTTTACTATTGAAACATGTACAGGTGGGCAGGCTGTGATGAGGGGTTACCGGGGATGTTATATCACTAGTTTAACACTGATCTTATTTTAATGATATTCAGGTGTTATACTGAAGTGTGCCCGTCACATTCTCAGCTGCTCTTGTAATGTTGGCTTTAAGCTCTCAATTAAGCTTCATTAAAGCTCTCTGATGCTGACTGATGCATTGCTGTAAGGTCACACCTGTAGAATGGAGAACTTGTATTGTGACATAACTTACTCTGGTGTTTGATTGTTTAATCCTGATGGTAGATAGAAGAATTCATGTACAAATTTACTTATCATAAAATATATAACTCTAATGCGATATTCTGCAATGTCAATATAAACAGAAATCACTGACCATTACATCGGTTTAGGTATAACTTGACATGATTAAGTAGGCACTCCGGACATATTCCGTGCATATTTCAGACAAAGTCGGTGCAAAAATAAACAAATATTTCCGATAAGTGCCGACTACGCTTATGGAAAATAATACATACTTCCGAAGTTTAATGAGTGCCTACTAAATCTGGTCAAGCTATAGATGTTTGTTTCATCTATTTAATCTTATTTACCGAATTCGCCAGTAATAATAACGTCTTGACTTATTGGAATGTAAGTTTTTATACCCGATTGACCTGTTTACTTTATGTGGCTCAGGTCCCAATACCGCATTAGAGTTATACCTGCAAAAATTTTCTGAAGGGGAACATGGTAATAGTCTCTGTCTGTCTGAGTCAGTATGTCAGTCCTTCCATCCCATATTTTGTCCTTGGCATAATTTGAAATTTATTAAAGACATTGACTTGAACTTTGAAATATGTAAATACATGGCATCTTGGAGAAGTGCAGTGACCAAGAACTATAATTCTGTCTATCTTATTTTTGAATGATCTACCATTATATAATTATTTTCGCAATAATTTCCTTTGAAGATGTCATTGAGAAGAATTCAATTTGACATTGAAGAGAATTCAGTTATCAACAATAGTAATTGTGTCATCCTTTTAATTTTTCATCATCTCCCCTTCATTTCATTTCATTTATCTCCTTCTTTTCATTTTACAACACATTTTATTTAGAGTAAACTTCTTTTAAAATTACTATCCTTTGTTTCAGTTTCATGTATTTTATTGTAATCAGCAAAACTTTAAAACTATACAAATGTAGATACATGACCTTTGTGTGTCGATTCACCTTAAAACCAAACTCACTCGCACATATTAAAGAAATGTTTTAAAAATTAATGATTTTGCTCTTGAAAACAAAATTAATGTTCCGGTACAAGCAAGATCATTTGGCCGGGATGGCCATGCATCAGCGTAGCTCTTGTATAAAGTTTACCTTTAAGCATAACTCATACTTTGAACTTGGCCTAGCTTACTCTAGTTTTGTTTAATATTCTATTGGAATTCTTCCATGCCTGTCTTGAACTTATAGTTGAAAAACATTAACTAATGAAAGTCATTTTCAGGAGGCCTTTTAAGATTTTATAAAAAATTGATTAACTGACACATTGTTTTAATGTATTGCTTTGTTTTTATTTAATTATTATGCAAACAAATTAACCCGGTACTCAACTTTTATGCAAGAATATATTACAAAGTTAGCAAATCCTTGCATTCTGATTGACTTTACTCAATGTGTTTCTTCAGATCGGATTTTTACACATCAGTGAACTTCAACAGATGGTTGTTTAATCCTTTGATATATTACAAGCTTCTTGTGTGGAGAATATTTCAAATTCAGAAATTTGTGCCTCACCAGTGATTAATTAAAATTAGTGTTTTAGTGCACATTGTACAAATTCATAATACTCTCGGCTTATGAGATCAAAGGTCGAAATCAAATTGATGTAATATAGACTTGTAATCAACTGTGAAATTATGCTAAAAGATGTTCAGGACCATGTTAACTTCTTTGTACTGTATATTATTAAAACCTCTGCCAACATATTGCATATTATATGGGAGTGCATTGTTAGTACTCAAGCACCTTGCAATATAAAACAACATTGTATGTCAGAAATGTATTGTCGTCCCAAATAATGTTGTTTACATATTACACCCAATGCTGCAACAGGTAGTTGGTGTAAATGTACAGCAGGCAGCGTATGTACCACTATGTAGTAATACTTGGCACACATTTCTACTACGAAATATTTCTTACTATGTTGTTTGTGTTTTATCTGGTAACATGCAAGCAAGAATCTCTGTGTTCTCTTATCTCCTAAAATACTTTTACCTGAACATAAAAACCAATGGGATGGTATATTACTCGACATTACTGCTCCGATTGATACTTTATCAAAGCCTCTTGTACATTGATTCAACAGCAAGATTTTTTATCACTTTAGTTATGAATGTAAGAGTGTGCCAATCGTTTTCTGTTTTCTCAGTGGAAACATTATTTATAAGATCTCTTATATTATTGTCTTACAGAGGTTGTGTGGATTTTTTTTGACAAAAGTTTGAAATAGCAGTTGTAGGCATCTTGCCCAAACTGTAGGGATGTATTATACAGGTTTTATCTTGATGTGTTCCAAACAGCAGACACTTACTACCTAATGTTTGGTTTGCAAATTGTTTCTGATTTCATAGAGCAATATCAACTTTAATCTTGTTGTTTACTGCTGTGGTGCCCACAGAACTATAACCTTTGGCTGATATTCTGCTTCTTAAGGGTTGTCTTTTAGAGACACAAGAGGGAGATTCTCAGTACAGGGCCATGGTGTAACCACAACTTTAAAAGTCAAGAGAGATTGAGTTTTCCCAGGACTCATCATGGTGATTTTTTAGCTCACCTGTCAC
Source organism: Spisula subtruncata (assembly GCA_963678985.1). NCBI lineage: Eukaryota > Metazoa > Mollusca > Bivalvia > Venerida > Mactridae > Spisula > Spisula subtruncata. Next base: position 24,932,168 of record OY787664.1, on the reverse strand, counting down.
ATAGTGACAAGGTGAGCTTTTGTGATCACTCTTCGTCCGTCGTCCGTCCGTCCCTCGTCCGTCAACAATTGGCTTGTGTTCACTCTAGAGGCAACAGTTTTGATGCAATCTTCATGAAACTTGGATAGAATGTTGTTCGTCATAAGATCTAGGTAAAATTCGAAACTGGGTCAAGTAGGGTCAAAAACTAGGTCACTAGGTCAAATCTTAGAAAAATCTTGTGCTCACTCTACAGACACCTGTTTAAAAAGTGTTTTGATCCAAACTTCATGAAATATGGTCAGAATGTCAGTTGTTCTGATACCTAGACCAATGTGCAACAGGTGAGCGACCTAGGGCCCTTTGGGCCCTCTTGTTGCTTTTATAAACTTGGATAATGATTATCCTGAATTTGTACCTCTCAAAGGACCACAAAAGCTGATAGCAAAGTAGATTCTTCTTAGGTCAAACAAATTTGTGAAAAACTGGAAATTTGGTGATTATAAACTACCCATGTAAAAAAGTTGCTCTTAAGCTGTATGTAAGCTTTGAAGTCAAAGCTAATAAAAGTCAGGTTAAAGCCGGCAATAATTGCCATCAACAATGCCACTTTAGGTAAATGCTGTGCTTTTAACCACAATGTCCGATTGTTTGTTTACTCAAATAAGATTAAAAGAGCCATCTTTCTTTTTATCTATTTGTTCATTGCTTTGCTCTATGGTCTGAATAAAGTAGAACTTCACTAGAAGCGCTTTTGTTGTTTGGTCCACAGAGCAAAGCGATGTATATTTCAAACACTTTTGAGCAGGGATTCAATGGAATTCCTGTATTTGATCTTTAAGTCAATGAAAAACTATTGCAAGTTGAAAAGATCAATTTTTTAAAAGAATGTTTTGAAAAGTGCTTGTTAGGACCTTTAGACTAACAACAACCAAGCTTCTGGTGTTGTGTCTATATATAAATTCTGTTGGGCCAGTCTGTTATAGAATGATTGTTTATACTGTTAAACTTCTATGGCTGTTGTAAAGTGATTGATATTGTTTATTCTCCGCTTAATAATAATCAGAGACCAAGAGCAAAACATCTTCAATGACATTCAATAAATTGTTTTTACCTTTTTACACTTCCATATGTTCTGGTAATGGGTACAGAACCAATATTTTTGCTTCCACAAATGTCAGAATTTTTTATACGTTTCTAATCAGTGTATAGAGTGTTATGTTGTTTTTTTCTGTTGTTAATTCTTTGCATAATGTGTAGCATTATAGAAATAAATACATTGCATGTTGCACTCGTTATCGTAACAGACTTACAATCAGTCAATGTGTTAGCAAAGTACGATAGAATTGATTTAATGGTGGGCGGCAACGATAGGATGAGCGTACTCAGGGTTGATTGTTTTTCTTTACTATTTAAAAAAATGTAGATTTATTTCTGTGATGAAAACACATTAGATATATTAGTAATTATTAGTCTTCATATTAGCCTCTTTTTGTTTCACCATTCAATATTTTCACACACTTATGAAATAATAGTCAACAAATTCAACGGCCTTAAATTGTTAAACCCTTGATGTTGACCTGAGACCGGATGTCGAAGGTGGGCAACTTAGGACATGCAATGTTTTGTCCATGTTGGATGACTGTGTCTGAGTCTGAAATCTTACACGATCATATGTATGTCTGTATGGTACTCTGATATTATGTTTCAAACATATTGTGTGGAGACATATCTCTTTGAAGAAATGCATGATGCCACAAAGTGATAATAATAACCATTTATTTATTGAATGAGGTTGACACATTGGCATACAAACGCTTGTCTGGTGCTGCTTGTTTTGGTCAGATTTCAATGCAACTTCACATAAATAGTTGGTACCAAGCCTAGCTGTACATTGATGGCTCAGTGCAAAACTAGGTTATGTGCCTATATAAATTGATGTAGTTACCATAGCTTTGCACTGAGCGCTCAACATACTGTCAGGAGTTTCTGGTCAGATGACTTTTGCAAGAGTTATAGCCCCTTGTGGGAAACACATGTTTTGTTTCAAAAACTATTCTAGTTTTTGATTGAAGTTATGTTTTCTGTTAATTGCTATAATAATTGCGCATTAACAATTATTATAAATATACAATGATTAATATCATACTTGTATGTTTCGTATTGTATGTTGATATGTCAGTATTGTGTGCTATGTTGTGGGTGTGGCACCTTACTATCTGCTGGCACCATTATAGTACATACCTACTATCTGCACCTTCAATATAGTACATATCTCTGTGACATATCTCGGCTAACTTTCATGCGTAGAATGTATTCTCATCATACTAGTATAAGACTTAGCACACAATAATATTGTGGAACAAATATTGTGCCTTAATTTATGTTGAATGTTAAATGTAAATGACATTTTATAATTATTCCTGTAATTAGATCATTAACATTATAGGCAATGATATATGTGTCATCCCAGGTTTCTGGAAGTTACACTTGCTGAGAATTCCAGTACTAAACCGAGCATGTCGAGCATGTCGTACCATTGTTATGTTCGTCATGCCAGGTTTCTGGTAGTTACACTAGCTGAGAACTCCAGTACTATACCGAGCATGTTGTATCATTGTTATGTTGGTCATGCCAGGTTTCTGGTAGTTACACTAACTGAGAACTCCAGTACTATACCGAGCATGTCGTACCATTGTTATGTTGGTCATGCCAGGTTTCTGGTAGTTACACTAGCTGAGAACTCCAGTACTATACCGAGCATGTCGTACCAATGTTATGTTTGTCATGCCAGGTTTCTGGTAGTTACACTAGCTGAGAACTCCAGTACTACACCGAGCATGTCGTACCATTGTTATGTTCGTCATGCCAGGTTTCTGGTAGTTACACTAGCTGAGAACTCCAGTACTATACCGAGCATGTTGTATCATTGTTATGTTGGTCATGCCAGGTTTCTGGTAGTTACAGTAGCTGAGAACTCCAGTACTATACCGAGCATGTCGTACCATTGTTATGTTCGTCATGCCAGGTTTCTGGTAGTTACACTAGCTGAGAACTCCAGTACTATACCGAGCATGTCGTACCATTGTTATGTTGGTCATGCCAGGTTTCTGGTAGTTACACTAGCTGAGAACTCCAGTACTATACCGAGCATGTCGTACCATTGTTATGTTGGTCATGCCAGGTTTCTGGTAGTTACCCTAGCTGAGAACTCCAGTACTATACCGAGCATACCAAGCATGTCGTACCATTGTTATTTTCGTCATTCCAGGTTTCTGGTAGTTACCCTAGCTGAGAACTCCAGTACTATACCCAACATGTCGTATCATTGTTATGTTGGTCATGCCAGGTTTCTGGTAGTTACACTTGCTGAGAACTCCAGTACTATACCGAGCATGTCGTATCATTGTTATGTTGGTCATGCCAGGTTTCTGGTAGTTACACTTGCTGAGAACTCCAGTACTATACCGAGCATGTCGTACCATTGTTATTTTCGTCATTCCAGGTTTCTGGTAGTTACACTAACTGAGAACTCCAGTACTATACCGAGCATGTCATACCATTGTTATGTTGGTCATGCCAGGTTTCTGGTAGTTACACTAGCTGAGAACTCCAGTATTATACCGAGCATGTCGAGCATGTCGTATCATTGTTATGTTCGTCATGCCAGGTTTCTGGTAGTTACACTAGCTGAGAACTCCAGTACTATACCGAGCATGTCGAGCATGTCGTATCATTGTTATGTTCGTCATGCCAGGTTTCTGGTAGTTACACTAGCTGAGAACTCCAGTACTATACCGAGCATATCGTATCATTGTTATGTTCGTCATGCCAGGTTTCTGGTAGTTACACTAGCTGAGAACTCCAGTACTATACCGGGCATGTCGAGCATGTCGTACCATTGTTTTGTTGGTCATGCCAGGTTTCTGGTAGTTACACTAGCTGAGAACTCCAGTACTATACCGCGCATGTTGTATCATTGTTATGTCATGCCAGGTTTCTGGTAGTTACACTAGCTGAGAACTCCAGTACTATACCAAGCATGTCGTACCATTGTTATGTTCGTCATGCCAGGTTTCTGGTAGTTACACTAGCTGAGAACTCCAGTACTATACCGAGCATGTCGTACCATTGTTATGTTCGTCATGCCAGGTTTCTGGTAGTTACACTAGCTGAGAACTCCAGTACTATACCGAGCATGTCGTACCATTGTTATGTTCGTCATGCCAGGTTTCTGGTAGTTACACTTGCTGAGAACTCCAGTACTATACCGAGCATGTCGTACCATTGTTATGTTCGTCATGCCAGGTTTCTGGTAGTTACACTTGCTGAGAACTCCAGTACAATGTCGGGCATGTCGTACCATTGTTATTTTCGTCATTCCAGGTTTCTGGTAGTTACACTTGCTGAGAACTCCAGTACTATACCGAGCATGTCATACCATTGTTATGTTCGTCATGCCAGGTTTCTGGTAGTTACCCTAGCTGAGAACTCCAGTACTATACTGAGCATGTCGTACCATTGTTATGTTGGTCATGCCAGGTTTCTGGTAGTTACCCTAGCTGAGAACTCCAGTATTATACCGAGCATGTCGAGCATGTCGTATCATTGTTATGTTCGTCATGCCAGGTTTCTGGTAGTTACACTAGCTGAGAACTCCAGTACTATACCGAGCATGTCAAGCATGTCGTACCATTGTTATGTTCGTCATGCCAGGTTTCTGGTAGTTACACTTGCTGAGAACTCCGAGTACTATACCGCGCATGTCGTACCATTGTTATGTTCGTCATGCCAGGTTTCTGGTAGTTACACTAGCTGAGAACTCCAGTACTATACCGAGCATGTCAAGCATGTCGTACCATTGTTATGTTGGTCATGCCAGGTTTCTGGTAGTTACACTAGCTGAGAACTCCAGTACTATACCGAGCATGTCAAGCATGTCGTACCATTGTTATGTTGGTCATGCCAGGTTTCTGGTAGTTACCTTAGCTGAGAACTCCAGTACTATACCGAGCATGTCAAGCATGTCGTACCATTGTTATGTTGGTCATGCCAGGTTTCTGGTAGTTACCTTAGCTGAGAACTCCAGTACTATACCGAGCATGTCAAGCATGTCATACCATTGTTATGTTCGTCATGCCAGGTTTCTCATACTACTCTCATAGCCTACTCCTATACCGTACCACGTACAGTACCATGTTTGCTGACATTCCTGTTCCCATTCCCCACAGCTGATATAAGTATTTCATGGCAATTTGTTCCAGTAAGCCATCAATTATTTACTACCAGAGCTTAGTACTTATGGGAATTGTCATAATTTAAATGTATTCACTGAAAACACTCACAGTATATATATATTATTATAGTATACATATCTATATGTATATATAATGAATGATGCCTGGCCAACATCATAATTTATGGCAGTAGGAATTGATGCTTTATTTATGAATGTAATAAAAATTACGAGCAACATCACTTAAAGTCTTGAAGGTGAAGGTTAAGTGAAATCAGGTTGTCTTAAGGCGAGCCTTATATATAAACGCTTTGATGTATAAAATTTGTATTAAATGCTAAAGGGTTATAATATGTAATATTCATGTTGTCTTAAAGGACTGGCTTTGATACAAAGTCATATAAAATGCTTCGTTATTTTATGTCTAGTACAATCACGCATATCAAACTTTAAAGTAAATTTAGAGTACAATCACGCATATCAAACTTTAGAGTAAATTTAGAGTACAATCACGCATATCAAACTTTAGAGTAAATTTAGAGTACAATCACGCATATCAAACTTTAGAGTAAATTTAGAGTACAATCATGCATATCAAACTTTACAGTAAATTTAGAGTAAATTTAGAGTACAATCACGCATATCAAACTTTAGAGTACCATCACGCATATCAAACTTCGATTGTGGTATACACAGTACAGAATATTCAGTAAAGATAAATAGATCTATGTTCACATATATGAAACTATTGTTGATTCAATAAGTAATACAAATGAGGGAAATATCTCAATCGAAAGGATAGCAGGGGCTTCCGTTAACTCAGGTATACATATGGAGTTAAACCTAAATAAACATAATTTACCTGATGGACAAGCTAATGTTTACAACCCTTATCAATTAACTTTGAATGAACTGTGTATATAAATTATACTTTAATAAATAAATGATTTTTTTGTGGGATGCACATGTCAAATGATGAACCATGATAAAAAAATCTCCTTAAAATGAGAACTATTACTTTTGGTTCAAAATGGCTGTCAATCAACCATTTATATCATAATGGCCTTTAACTAGTAAACTTTTGCTCTCAATTACATTATGGAAGTTTTCCAGTAATATTTTCACTCTGTTTATAATCAAGCTTTGGCACACTGGCACCAATACAGCATGCAATCTCGTGCATACAATGTTTGTAGTGGAATTTGCTGTTCATTATGCATATTTTATTTGTTATTTCTTTAATATTACTGTAACTCTCCTTAAGCATTTCTCTGAGTTACTCCCCTTTGGTTACCGCTCAGTGTTTCTACCCTTTATTACTGCTTGTCTAGAGTAACTTCCCTTTGACAATGCCTAGAGTTACTCCCCTTTGACGATGCATAGGGTTACTTCCCTTTAACAATGCCTGGAGTTACTTCCCTTTGACAATGTCTAGAGTTACTTCCCTTTGACGGTGCATAGGGTTACTTTGACTATGCCTGGAGTGACTTCCCTTTGACAATGCCTCGAGTTACTTCCCTTTGACAATACCTGGAGTTACTTCCCTTAGACAATGCCTGGAGTCACTTCCCTTTGACAATGCCTGGCATTCCTTCCCTTTGACAACAATTAGAATTTCCCACTTTTGACAAAGTATGTTACTTCCCTTTGACAATGCCTGGATATCATGCCTTTCTAGTGTCTAAAGATACTATTCTTTAAAACTGTGAAGCGTTACTTCCCTTTGACAATGTTTAGAATTACTTCCCATTGACAATGTTTAGAATTACTTCCCTTTGACAATATTTAGAATTACTTCCCATTGACAATGTTTAGAATTACTTCCCTTTGACAATATTTAGAATTACTTCCCTTTGACAATGTTAAAATGGAATTCCCTTTGACAATGTTAAGAATTACTTCCCTTTGACAATGTTAAGAATTACTTCCCTTTGACAATGTTTAGAATTACTTCCCTTTGACAATGTTCAGAGTATTTCCCTTTGACAATGTACAGAACTACTTCCCTTTGACAATGTTAAGAATTACTTCCCTTTGACGATGTTAAGAATTACTTCCCTTTGACAATGTTTTGAATAACCTCCCTTTGATATCTTAAGTTGCTTTTTTCTTTTGGATTTTAATTCATGGATTCACAAAATATTGTAGGGGTTCCAAATTTGGGAGGTCAACTATCTACGAAGACAGGCTAAGAATATGAAAACAAAAATGTATATTTTATAAAAATATGCAGGCGTTATGATCGCAATTAAAGAATTGAAAAATACTTTACCTGGTGATGCTGATCTTCAGGAAGAATCGTAATTCATAAATTCATCTTGTGTTGATTATTCGGAAAATAATCCATGATGAGCTTTGAAGACTACAACTTAATGACCTTCAATCACCACAGTACTTTAATCTATCGATGAAACACAACTGTCAGTCAGTCCTAGAAGAAAGTGTTTTCCAAAATTTATTATTTTTTATTTTATTTCATAAATTTAATAAATTAAGCCGTGCATATATGCATATTGTTGCCTGCATGTTAACTCCATCTTGCCACTACTCAGATAATCAAATAATCAAATATTCTGTACTTTATCATAGAAAATCAAGAGTAAAAAATCTCAGAGAAAAGTTTGTAAATCCGGTAACTAGAATTCAGGTAAGTATGGCAAGCAATCAGCTGTTACTGTTATGATTAGTTACATGGGAAGTTAGATGATGATTTGCCAGGTAACCGTACAGTGTAAACATTACGATGTGTACTACCTGTTCTGCTCCATGCCAATCCATGCCAAATATTAAAGCAGGTTACAGAAAAGTTGACTGGTATACTGGAAAGTTTACCGATAAGATATCTAGATCTCTAAATCAGATGAGGCAAACTTGGAGAACCTGGAATCAGTATGCCTGGGAGGAACCTGGGAGGAACTGGCGGATCCTGCCGTACTTTGACCCACTTCCTGTAAGTGGTGCATTGTGGATAATGATACTGTAATCCTTCGCGCAGGTGGCTGTCTCAATTTTAATGTTCAAACAATGCTCATTATATAAATTACAAGATTGTTATCTAAACAAAAGATTCACAAAGATAAACTAAGAAATAACGATGGATGATATTACAATAATGATTCAAATGATGGAGATGACTTGATCAGATCTGAAAAAGTAAGACAAAACACATACTGCCAGAATCTGTTTCAACTGTCCATGTTATTATGGGGCTTTAACTGTCCAATACTTTAACTTAATGCTGTGATATAATAATGTCCATTACATTAGCATGATGCTTTTACAGTCCGTCACATTAGCTTTTTCTGTCCATTACATTAGCAAGATGCTTTTACAGTCCGTTACATTAGCTTTTTCTGTCCATTACATTAGCAAGATGCTTTTACAGTCCGTTACATTAGCTTTTTCTGTCCATTACATTAGCAAGATGCTTTTACAGTCCGTTACATTAGCTTTTTCTGTCCATTACATTAGCAAGATGCTTTTACAGTCCGTTACATTAGCTTTTTCTGTCCATTACATTAGCAAGATGCTTTTACAGTCCGTTACATTAGCTTTTTCTGTCCATTACATTAGCAAGATGCTTTTACAGTCCGTTACATTAGCTTTTTCTGTCCATTAAATTAGCAAGATGCTTTTACAGTCCGTTACATTAGCTTTTTCTGTCCATTACATTAGCAAGATGCTTTTACAGTCCGTTACATTAGCTTTTTTCTGTCCATTAAATTAGCAAGATGCTTTTACAGTCCGTTACATTAGCTATTTCTGTCCATTACATTAGCAAGATGCTTTTACAGTCCGTTACATTAGCTTTTTCTGTCCATTACATTAGCAAGATGCTTTTACAGTCCGTTACATTAGCTTTTTCTGTCCATTACATTAGCAAGATACTTTTACAGTCCATTACATTAGCTTTTTCTGTCCATTACATTAGCAAGATGCTTTTACAGTCTGTTACATTAGCTACACAAACGTTGAGACTTACAGCGTCTATTACATAAACTTAATTGAATTCCATTGAATAATACTGAAATTGTAGTAAAAACAGAACGGTGGGTTCCGATAATGACACAGTACATTGTGCCCAAGTGTAGCTCAGTGGTTAGTGCGCTTGCCGTCTAATCTGGCGACCTGGGTTCAATTCAGATGGAGGTACACTACATATATGCCTGCCATATTTCAGCTGAAAACTGACTGGCAAATAAAGGCTAAACACAGCCTTTTTAGAAAAAAGTATCCAACTATGTTTGTACATGCACTTTGAGCACCAACTGGGTTTAATTTTCAATTACTTATTTCTAGTGTGAACAAACAAGGTAGACACTGTTGTTTTGTCATATATTCAACAAAAATAACCTGAAAGCCTGTGGATTGGTTTTATGCCATGGCTGGTATTATTTTAATGAGAGATATCTGGCTGCAATTCTGTGCTTAAAGTTCATAGTTTCTTGGGTACAAATGTCTCACTGTGCATTAAACTTGGCTTATTAAGCATTTGATTTTGATCCCTACCAGAAAAGTTTGTTTATTTCTTCTTCTGCTTTTATTAAACTTCACTCATGAAGTTTCTGTCTCCTGACCTTACCTTACCTTAAGAGGTTTGAATCTTTCTCCTTCTTCTTTGTCTTCTTTTTTTTTCTTCTTTGTCTTCTTCTTCATTTTCTTCTTTTTCATCTTCTTCTTCCTCTTTGTCTTCTTCTTTTGCTTCTTTTGCTTCTTCTACTTCTTCTTCTTTGTCTGCTTTTGATCTTTTACAGGCAATTATATCATTAGTTTGAATTTGGTAATGAACTACGACATCTTTAGTAGGTTTCGTGGGTGTGTTGCTTCAGCTAATTGCATGTTTCAAAAGACATGTCGAATTTGCAATAAGCGCTATATTTTGCAATGTCAATGGTTTGGTATGGGATTTAGTTTTTAATGCATTACATGACTTGGTCACATTGTACAAGCATATTGTGTGGATTTCCTTAACTTGTTGAAGACTAATGGGAACATTTTTTTACCGAGCTCAACTCCCAAGTTTGTTCAAGTACATAATTATGGATTTTGAAGTTTGAAGCTGCTTGAGCCCTTAGTCTATCTGAACTGCATAACAAAAGCACAGAACTACTAAAGAGCATAGCATATTTTAAATAAAGTGTTATGTGCCTCCGTAGCGCAGTGGTTAGTGCGCTTGCCATCTAATCTGACGACCTGGGTTCAAATCCGGTTGGGGGTCACATATATATGTATGCCTGTCATAATTCAGTAGAAATAAAGCAACTAAAGGCTATGCTCGGCATTATTATTATTATTAATTGCTATAAAGTTACATGGGTTATGATTTTATATTTTCAGTTACTATAACCTGGATGACACAGACCACAACAGCATCAATAGGTTTCTGTCAGGTCTGGTGGAGAAGGCACTGTTTGAGCTGGAATGTTCCTATTGTCTAGAAATCGGAGAGGTAAGTACAACATATGTTCTATCATTGTTTGGTAACTTAAATGAACAATCTTATAATCTTTGTGTGTTTTGAATGAATGGTATTGCCTTGTATAATGCCCAGCCAATATCTGAAATTTCAAACATATTGTACATATATAACTATACTGAAAAAAAATAAACAAATACACGGCACAATGCCCACACATAAACTTACTAAAAATGAAATACCCAATTAATATCTTTATATTGCTGTTTAAGTGCAATTTACTTACTACTCTAGTATTGTTATATAGTCATAATAACTAAGAATCCATAACCAACAGGGCTGCAGTACAGTAGTTTTCCATAGTTTTGTGGTAACTAAAGTGCACTTGTAGTTTTGTGGCTACGTTTGAGTTGTTTTTGATCCAATCAAAGTGATGCAAGATTGTATGTTTGTATGATGTAATACGCTATACCCACCAAATTATCCTGTTGTTGCAACAAGGTTGTATGTCGCTATATAAAATATGGAAAGATTCAACCTTGTTGCTTCCAAAGAACGAAAACATCTAAAATATTTTACACTACCCACCAAATTGTCCCGTTGTTGCAACAATGTTGTATGTTACTATATAGTATAATGACAGATACAACCTTGTTGCTCCAAAATGTTACTAAAAATTATTGAACCCATATTGCTTTCACTCAGACTTACTGACTTTCTATATTGCAGGATGGTTCTTCTGTATTACCACAAACGTTAGGAAGAATTTCCTCGTATTATTATCTCACACATCTAACAATGAGGATGTTCCAGGGTGATCTAGTATCGGAAAACTCCTTCTCCGATCTTATAGAAGTGCTTTCAGTAAGTGATAATTTTATCATTGATCATTTTATTGATATATTAAAATACCTCATTTCATTCTTTGTCTGAGCTGCTTGGATATGTTGTTTGATAAGGAGCAAAGGTATTTTGTTTGTTTAAAATATCTCATTTCATTCTCAGCCTGAGTTTAAGTAACTCTGATATGGTGTTTCCCAAGGAGCAAGGATGTTTTGTTTGTTTCCAAGGAGCAATCCAGTTTGTATTTGGCTACACTGGTATGTTCCAACAACAGCTAGGTACATAACATTTTCATTCTCAGCCTGAGTTAATCTGATATGGTGTTTCCAAAGGAGCAAGGATGTTTTGTTTGTTTCTAAAGGAGCAACCCAGTTAATACTATGGCTATGCAGGCATGTTTCGAAGAAGCAAGCGGGGTTAATACTGTGGCTACATTGGCATGTTCAAAGGTGCAACCCAGTTTTTACTATACATGTAGCACCCTGCAACCATGATTGGACGTTCTTTTTGTCAGTTGCTCAAATGTGTAATTGTTTCCAAAGGAGCAACATGGTGCATTTATTCCTCTGACTCCATTTGTTATTTTTACTTAGAATGACATGGTTACGTTGGCATTTTCTGGTCACATGTAACAATGATTGGGATGCTCTCGTTGTCCGTTGCTAATGTGCTATTTATTATTGTTTCCATTAAAGGAGCAACCCGGTTAATTTATTCTTGACTCCACTTTGACTCCTTTTGCTATTTCCATATGGGATTCCATGGTTACGCTGGCATTTTCTGACTGACTGTATTCATGATCAGAATGTTTTGGTCAGTTGCTGTGGTGTTGTTTGCAAAAGAGCAACCCGGTTAATTTATTCCTCCATGACTCCACTCTGACTACTTTTGCTATTTTTATACGGGATACCATGGTAACGCTAGCATTTTCTGGCTGACTGTATTCATGATCAGCATGTTCTCGTCAGTTGCTGATGTGTTGTTTGCAAAAGAGCAACCCAGTTAATTTATTCCTCCATGACTCCACTCTGACTACTTTTCCTATTTTTATACGGGATACCATGGTAACGCTAGCATTTTCTGGCTGACTGTATTCATGATCAGCATGTTCTTGTCAGTTGCTGATGTGTTGTTTGCAGAAGAGCAACCTGGTTAATTTATTCTTGACTCCACTCTGACCTTGGTTATCCTGGTATTTTTCTTGCAGCCACCTACCATTGGAGCAATAATATTGTATATCTAGAGCTTATATAGTATACATTGAGATACAACCTTGTTGGGCCAAAGGGACAAATTGTTGACATGATATTACACAATTGGGATACACATTTCTCAAAGCCCAAAAAAAGACAGAGATATTCTGAATGTTTCAAATTACCAACATTTAAACAAGTATTACATTGAGAACACCTGGTTTGATTTTGGCTGGGAACCAATAATCTGCAATATATAATGACTGACCAAGTCCAGGTACAAGTTTCTTAAAAACTGCGCAAAATTCCGATTTTGAACACCTGTGATTCCAACATTGTTGTGCCAAAGGGTTGAACTGCAGATGTAGCTGGTAGCCAACTGGTTTAAATTTGTTTAGAGGTATCTCCATTCAAATGTCAAAGAGAACAAAAAAGCCTCGCCAGCTTGAGATACAAAAAAACAAACAAAAAAAACCACAAAAAATCATCAACAAAAAAACTATCTCCTGCTATAAAGAAGCCATCTTACCTTTGGTTCCAAGAATTCTGTTACAGAAATTTCTAGAAGATTGATAATTAATGTTAGATTAATTATCTAATTTTCCTTAAAGATAAGCTAGCCCAGTATGTAGCCATATCATAGCCATATCTTGGAGATGTAAAACCCTCAGGTGGACAAGGCAATGTTTGATGGTATTAATATAGATTAGGATGAGAGAGAATTTCAAGTAAATGTTTACATTCCTTTAGGCCACATGGTTTTTATTTGTTTTATGTTTAACAAGATTTTATTTGAAAACATTGCTCAGAATGGAATGGTAAAATGACGAGGAGCTATTTGCAAAAAGGTCCCTCAAGCTAGAGCATGCAAGTGACCTTGAATGCCCCCCAAAAAGATTTTTTGGTATTTTTCTATGCCGGCTTCTGGACAGTAAAATTTCCAAAATAATGACTGTAAACCTGAAAATATTAAACTTACGGCCTTACTATAAATTGTTATTCTGTAAGAAGCTTGTAATTAACCTGGGCTGTTGTTGAACCCTCTGAGTTCAAGGTGAAGCAGCTTTAGAGTTCAAACTATAAAAAGCCTTGACAAATTTATGTACAAAAATGATTCATTTTATTATCACAAGTAACTGATTGTTGAGATAGTCTTCAAAAAATAAATAAATAAAAAAATTCAAGACACATGTTTCATTTTGTATTTCTAAGACTCTCTACCATATATTTTTAGCAATTGTCATTGCATTTACTGCCTGGCTCTCGCATCTTTGGCCCTTACTGGGTCCTTGACCTTCATGACGTTTCATACACAAGCAGTAACATTTTGGGGAATTCTATGGTCTTGTTGAATAGATACCTTCAGGAATGAGGTGTCCAGGGTGAATAACATAAGTTGTCTCTAAACAACCTGAAATATACTGTAAAATAATTAATATTCAAAGGGGATTAAATTAAGTGGATTTTGAGGTTCACCTTCAACCACTTATCACAACCCATCAAACAATTTTGACTCTTGTATTTATTACCTGAAATGCGAAACTCACTATTAACGCTCCTTTGAAATGGGTGACAACACCAAAATTAAGTACAATCAAAATTAAATGATTTTGTAGTATAATGTATTGATCAATTGTGTGCCAAACTTAAACTACAAGGTGTCAGATAAAGAGTTTCCTTACCCTTTAAGAAAGTGATGATATTATGTCAGATTTTCTTGATGCTGCTAATTATGTTTATCCCACCACCAAAATAAACACCACTTTGCCAGAAATATGACTATAAATCAGGTTACATTTTGACTGAAATTTGGCTTTCAAAGTTCTCACATCAAAACTTTCAATTCCTGAGTGATCAATATATTTGAAACTTTGTTACATAGTGAACTTTATAACAATATGTTGATGGCATAACATCATTGGAGACCAGCTAGCAGTCATCAGACCCTGTATGGAAGCGGTTTTGATGTTTTTAAAACTCTTGTTCACCTTGTATTTAAAATGAGATCTTTGGTAATGTTTTATCGAAACACTTTTAAAAACACATAAACTTAAGTTTTTTTAATGCTTTATGTATCTTTAACTTATACAATTTCATTAACGGGTTGTTCAATTTTATTATTGTTCAGTCAAGGAACCCCAACAAAAGTATAATATTAATTTTGTCTCCGATGTGTAGGTCTTAAAGTATAATTTAAAATTGAACTTGAGTTTGCAATTTCAATAAGTGCTTATTAATTGATAAACAGTAGCCTCTTCACTAGTTATCTCTAAAATCATTGTAATATTAGGAGTGTGTAAGAGATTTCATCTCTGATAATTTTTCTCTTCTCTGGGTTATTGTTTGTAACTTAAGCATAATAAAGCTTCATAGTTTTTCAAATGAGTGTACTCTCATCAACTGATGCAGGAAGCATAAATTGAAAATGTTAACGAAAACTTAAGTTGGTCAAAGTCACTGTTTCCTTTACCATTTTTCAATTAAGTTGGTAAAAGTCACTGTTTCTTTTACCCTTTTTTGACCTTGGGCTGCCATTGGAACATGTTTTACAAACATCTCTTGTTGTATATTACAGAATGCGTCAGAATATGCAGAATTGCCAGTACGTCACAATGAGGACCAGATTAACAGGTATTTAATATCTTACATCTATCTACATAATACAGGAGCATGTTGCCTAACCAAAACGCTACTAGTACACGGTACTGTTTTATCAACCTACTTATGGAAATTGTAAATTTACATTCTTAAATTCTTAAGCAACTGCAAATTGGGGACAGATAATGTTTGTAGATGTTCATTAACCAAATCTTTATTAGTATTTCAGCTCTAGTTACCTTGTCTTATAGTTGTAAATGTATTATAAAGAATTAAAATTTGATGTAAGTTTAAGAAATCCGTAAATGCTTTGATAAAACGGTACCTTGATGGCTATAGACTGCTTTACTACATTTCGATGGCTTAGAACAAGAAGGTCGTAACTACCAAATCGATACATCGAGAAAACAAGAGAAAACTGTCGGTAGTTTACTCTTTACCTATGGGAAAACACGTTTTTAAAACTTCATTTTGGTCAACTTGACAATTTCAGATTTTTATGAAAATGGGCTCATAAGAAGCGCCATGTGATGCTTATTCTAAATATGTATGAATCTTAAAAGGGCGTAAGTGGCACTTACGACCTTCTTATTCTAAGCCATCGATTTATGCAACGACACACTACCAGCAGTTTAGCAATGCTTGCTGATAGCGCATCGTTTCTCAGCACTTTGCTTGACACTTTCTTGTACAATGAACCACTTAGTGTACAAAATTGGCTAAAACAAATTGGTACAAGATGTTCTGTATCTGTATTGTTTTGTTTATTCCATCATTGTTGCCCCAAGAGATTGATAGTGTCATATTGTATGATTATGTTATGTGTTGTATGTATGAACTGTATGTTTCATAGGTTAACTATCTCGTTTACTGCTTGACATTTCTTGACATTTGTTGACATTCTGTCAGTAATTGCTTGTAATTCTAGCATCGGTGTCAATAACATCTACAGTATACATACAGGGTAGTATGTACTGTATTAGTGTCAAGAAGTTCAATAATCCAGGGCTGTTTGGCAAGGTTATAGGACAACCACTATAAAGTTTTGTGCATGTGACTAAATCAGGTGTATATTAAAAGGGGAGAAACTTGTAAAAGCAGCCCGCTAGCTGAGAGTCCGTAGAGGATTCACCCTGTAATTGAAGGGTCCCATGTTCGATGCCTGGTCTGGTTGCACATTTTCTCACCCTGTAACATGTATTTATGTCAATAATACCAGGGCTGTTCTGAAAGGTAAAGGACATACACTTTAAAGTTTTATGTCAAGAAGTTTAATAATATGAGAGCTGCTCAGAACGGTTAAGGCAAACAATAGTTTTAAAGTTTTTGTTTGTGCAAAGAAAGATATGAGAAAATCGGATAGGGATGGCAGCACTCAACTCAACCAGCCAAGCACTGAAAACAGTATATCATTACACAACTACATGGAGCAATGCCCACACACACAACCCAACAAAATGATTAAAAGAACAAGTCCATGCAAAGAAATAACAAAAAACAGTGATTCCATGTAACCGAATGAAACAATGAAGACCCAACCTTGTTCCCAAGTCCCTGCTGCGGGAGTTCAAGAGGGCTGTTGGGAAAGCTCCTGGACATAGTATTCAAAATTTGTGTACAAGTCTGAACAAAATGAATAACAGTACATAGCTAATAGGAACATATTGAATTATGGTAGAAAATTATTAAATTAAATATTGAATTAAAATATGGCATGAAATTAGACCTAACTTTGATTTAAAAGGTAAAAAGCTAGTCCCAAATATACCCTACAAAAGCTTAGCATGAACATCATAATAATTGCGCATAAAATTATGTGACAAGGGTTGTTCTTGATTTGGTAAACTAAGTAACTTACACCGCCCATTTATTTTTATGACCAGGCATCTACAGATGCAGATGCATATTGTGATCCATCTGTCCGTCCATTAGTTTGTTCGCCCGTAAACGAAACTTTATAGATAATTGACTTAATTAGCTAGTAACTATAGACAATGCTACCACCGTTAAGTGTTTACTAAACGCAGTCTTGTTTCCTTCAGAAACATACTAATTTTGATAATTTCTAAAATGTTCAAAATAAGCACCATGATGTGCCTTGAGCAGCATGGCTTCTGGCCTGCTGGTGTGCTTCTGGCCTGCTGGTGTCAAGCCTGTGGAAACTTACAGCTACACTACCGTCATTTATGAATTGTGTTTTGAACCAAGGGAGATAATAAGTCAGATTTAGCCAAGCTTGTCAGAGTTGTTTCCCTTTGATTTGGTTAACATACTTGATACTACTACTGTTCTGTCTTCCAGTGAGCTGTCTAAACAAATCCCAATAGAAGTGAACCCACATGCGATGGAATCAGCTCATACCAAGACTAATATACTGCTACAGTGTCATTTTGGTCAGCTACCCCTGCCATCTACTGATTATAACACGGACACAAAATCTGTGCTAGATCAAGCTATCAGAATTTGTCAGGTGAGTGCTACTGTTATTGTTCATAATGGTGGTAACTGTGTTGATTTTGTTTCACATTCTATACTAACAATGAGTTCCAACAGGATTGAGGTGTCAAGAGTGATTAATATAAGAATACAATGAAACAACTACAAACTGTTTCACAATTAATTTCATGTTAACTTCTGGCTCCAGCAGTATGATGGTTAAAGGCTCTGCCTCAGAACCTTGATGTTGCCAGATTTGATCTCAGGCTGTGGCCTCTAGGGTATGAAATAATTACAAAGTGGTTTTTTTATTAAAAAAGTCTGTATAGTTCTCGTGCTTGATACTCAGTGTACTACTGAAGTCTAGATTCAGAAGTGAATCTTTATAAGAGACTCCTATTTATTTTGAAGTCAATGTCACTGTGACCTGTAAGATGTGTAAATAGACCAAATATTTTCCTATCAATAACTTGATAATGGTTGTGTCCAAGAACTTCAAACTTTATATTGAGGTTGGCCATCAATAACAGATGACCGCTATTGATTTTGAGGTCAGACCCATATTGAGTTTGAGGTCTGCAGGTCAAGGTCATCTTAGCCTTTCACATGAATAAATAGACCAGATTAAATTTTGATGTCATTAGGTCAAGGTCCTGATGAACTTCAGCAGTTCTGACTATTTTTCTACCATGTTTTACAAACATCTTGTTTTTGAATGATATGAATCTATGTTTGTAGGCTATGTTAGATGTAGCTGCGGACCAGGGATGGTTGGTGACAGCTTTACGTATTACACAGTTGGTACAGATGATAATTCAGGGTAGATGGTGGCATGATTCTACCCTCCTAACACTACCTCATGTTACACCATATCATATATTCTGCTTCAAGTAAGTCTTACTCACTGATTGATTGATTGATTGATTGATTGATTGATTGATGGTGGCATGATTCTACCCTCCTAACACTACCTCATGTTACACCCTATCATATATTCTGCTTCAAGTAAGTCTTACTCATGCCTAGGTCCCACTGAGCATTTTTGCTTTGGTGATGTACTCCGGATTATTAAATGGGCTTCCAAATGCATTTAGAAAAGGGTCCACGGGTCTATGGTGGGAAGCAATTTGTGAAATTCCTATTCCCGATTCCTCACAAAGCTAATTTATTCAAATTGGGAGAACCATGCTGATGCATAAAATGCTCAGTAGGACCTTGGCTTTACTGATTGATTGATTGGCCCTACTCAATTCCTCCTGCCACAAAGTGAAAGGGCTTCATAGGAATTGTCTTCGTCAATCTATCTGCTGCTGATCCCCAAGTTTGTCAATATAAAAAATTGTGTCCCCTCTGTAACATGGGGATACCAAACATTGGGCCCCAATCAATACACAAATTTATTGCAACAGAGCAACTTGGAAAAAGGACTTCCGCATCCCATGTTTCAACCATGCTGGGTCAGGGTCAGAATTCAATTAAACCATCAAATTTTTTAACAGTTTTTTTTGTGCTGGGCATTTGAATGGATGTAACAATGCTTGTCTGCAAATGTTTTCCTTAACCCCTTGATTGATATGTAAGAATCACATGCATAGTTGGTACAGAGCTCAGTTATATTGAATTGTTTATATTGACACCAGGTTAAAGAAGACAACATTAGGACGCGGTGCAGGTAGACTGGAGACATTACCAGAAGTGATGGCAATATGTGATGGACATTATGATGTACTACATGATATGTTGGCAGGGGAGATGGAAAAACAACAAATTGATCAGGTAACTAACTAAACAAGTTGTATGTCGCTCTGTATTGGAAGTATTTCAAGTAAAATAGATATTTTGTTGTTTCTTTAAATATCATATAATTATTGATGAGTTATATGATGGATATCAATATTGTGTTATTGCTTCATCAATAAAATAGACATTTTGATACGATTTAAAAAGAAATATATATATGCATGGCCCCCAAGTCTGTTTATTCGGGAGTATATGGTATGTGAGGCTAGTACTGACACTGTTGAACAAGGCAATATGAGGTCCTTTAAACCATAACATGCCAGAATACTGCTCTAAAGACTAGATACTTTTGCAAGAAATAAAAATTTTGATGATCCATTGCCCGTTGTAGGAGACGTACATTTTTGTGTCTAAAACCTTTCTAGTTGTTATCTTTTAAAGCAGCTCCCTATGATTTTGATGTGTTGTTATGAAGTTGATTATTGTTACTACAGATATATCAAGTTTTAACGAGGCTACCACAGATCAATGTAGGATTCACACTGAAGGGATGGTGGGAAGGTCGAGGTGAACAGGATCATCTTGTCATAGATGTCTCAAAACAAGGTAACATTGCTACTGTTATATATACTGATTCTTTCTGATAGTACAAGAAAACATTTGTTGCAAAGCATCAAAGGGGTGCATGTTTTCACAAAGAATCTTAGTACAAATCTAACAGCCCTGTATTCTATGTAGTTAGTTAAATTTAAAATCGGAGTGAAAAAGCGAAACATGTCAGACGTACTTAAATGTCACACTGATTTAAAAGTGATTTAGATGCATAAACATTGCACATATTAATTCTAGTGGTTATAAATATGGGTCAAAATATCATAAAATCAACCAAATGTTCTTTTGTGCAAGGTAGGGCAACCAAAAAGAGGAGTAACTCCACTTTAATAGGAGTACTTGTCAGGTATGACTACAAAAGATAACTATGATAATTGATGGGTTCTTGACAACAGTTTTATATATGAACCACCGATTTAAATGTCGGCCCTAAATTGTTTAGGCCTTCCACACATGCATGTGCAGATTTAAGAACATCCAACATTGAAGGAGTTATGTCCCTTTATCATAGTTAAGCTTGTAATGGGTAGGTGCATCTTGTTAGACATGTCATGAAAAAAACAAATATGATACATGTGCATGTTTTAAATAAATGAAATGTTGTACTACAGGTGGGAAGTTGACAGATAGGGACTGGATACAGGTTCACGCTGACCAGGAATATGTGATACAAGTTTCTCTTACCAGAATTAACAAACTCAAGGTAAGACTGCTCATTTTTGATCTTGCATCTCAAATCATAAACCACACAACCATGGTTCAGTGGTTTGCGTATCTGTCTTGGAAGAGATGAGTCGAAGGTTTGAATCCTGGCAGAAACTTGGTTAGATTTAATTCAGTTAGTTGGTGCCACCAGCTAGTTCAAAAATGGTTACCGTAGACCATATCTGCCAGGTGCCTCGCAATAAGAGATGGGATTATGGAGGTACTGTGCACACAAAAGATAGGTGTCCCATTAGTAGAATTGTCTGGCCCTTTCAATAGGAGTGACATTAAAAAATAGTTTAAATATAAAGTCTATAGATGAAAACAAAACCATATCGTATTACTAGTATTTTATCTTTTCATATTATTGTCATTTGATAAAGTAGCCTATGTGTATACAAGACTTCATACATGAACTAATGTTTTGTATGTTTGAACTTGTTTATTTCAGAAAAATGATAAAAAGGCGTACTCACCTCGATTCCCGAAACCCAAAGATGAAGGCTGGTTCCTAGTTATTGGGGATGTGGAAAATAGGGATCTTGTGGCCCTTAAGCGTGTACCATATGTTCATGGTATGCTAGAATTTCTTTCTTCTTATTTTGTTGTCTTCCTTTTTTATTTTGAGCATCATGGCTTCAAATAATTGAAATTGGAAGGTGATTTCTGTATTGCTTTCAATTCTTAATTCCTTGTTCTCTTCTATATGAATATTTTAATATAATTGTAATATTATTTGCTAAGTGCATTTATTGTGTTATGGAATGAACATTGATTTGAACCATTCCTCTACATGAATATCATATTACATGTACTAAGAATATAACATTGATCATTGACTTTGTTGAGGTAACAACAGAGATAACAGGAATCCTCTGTTATTTAGTCACTTTCATCATGCAATTGTAGACCATTTGCTTTTAAAACATTCTCAATAAAATCAGATCCTAACATTTGCTCCATTCCTTTATGCTGTTTAGCTATGTAATGTAAAGTAGCGGAACATTATATGCGTCTGATTTAAATGCTTTTAAAAATTCAATCACATGATCATTTGATTTCATTTTACGAAACCATAAGAACTTTTAATTACAGCTTCATTGATATACTGAACATTTGGTATTTCAGGAAAATCAGAGATACAGATGTCTGTGTATATGCCAGAGACGCCAGGTCGTGTTATTTATACTGTGTACTTGATGAGTGACTCCTATCTAGGTCTAGATCAACAATATGATCTACATTTTGATGTGACACAGAAGAGCATTGAAGCTCAAGTAAACACTGAACTGGCTGATGAATTAGACGGACTCGATTTTGATTAAGCTGGGACCGAGTATAGGATAGAAGTGTTATCTAGGCTCCTGGATTAAGCAAATGCTTCAATGCGACTCATTGAATTTCCAGGATGTAGTGATTGTATCAGCTGTTAACTGTGTTACCATAAAAGGATAATGAAGTCTACACACAGCTTTAAAATGATGCCAAAAAGTGTTGTTAAAGGTTGAAGACCATACTCTTAAGGACCCGTTGCCTAAGTTTATTGAGGGTCTTTATTCAGCTACTCCATTTAATTCAATATAATAGTAATGGTCATGTTATTACCTCCAGTGAAAAGTGTTTCGTAAGTGCTCTTGTTAAAGGACATCAGATGTTGTTGTTGTAGCATGGTATGTTATAATATATGTGATCATTGAAAGACTTTCTAAACCTTTATCTTTGTCCTGCTGTATGTATTTAACATTGCTTTATTATGACTAAGTTGTAGCAACAAATTGATTGAATACAGGTAATATATTCCATTTCGACAGACAGAATCTGATCTTTCAACTATGATAAAAATGAAGAAACCTTTCTAGAAAATGCACCATAAGGATTCAACCAGTGTTTGTGGTATTTTGGGGGAAAATATTATTGCAATACTGGGAACAAACAACTTGGAATGTTGCATAGTTTTGATTAATTTGATTAATTTTCCTTTTAAATGAAGGTATATTGATTAGTTTTAATGACTAGAATTATTTGTCGTCTGGTTGTTATTGGTCTATTTAATTTATTTGATTAGTATTGATTTATTGAGTTTTTTAGACTGCATTGTTATGTATTTTTTTTTCTGGTTGGGTTAACTTAAGTTACATTTTGAAGAAGAATCGTTTTATATGTAAAACATCATGTCTTTCAGATTTTGTAATGATTAGATTATAAACTTGTTAAAATGTTTAAGATTAATTTAGATGGTACTTGCCGCAACAACGCTTTTGTCTCATTTATGAATAAAACATGTATATTTATATTATATGTACATTTCATTTTAGATCATTTCTTAGAAGTAATTTGAACAGCGCATTAGTTCTCTGTGTATAGTCCGTTTAGAAGGGTTTTTAATGCTTTTTTCTGATAATTTTATGCATTTTCGTAACTTGACAATACTATATATGATTGTTCATGTCTTTGTTACGCAATATTACTTGATCTTCATATTTGTTTATGTGTATATCGCTGGTTTAGAATGAGAAGGTCGTAAGTAGATATTAAGAGAAAACAAGAAAAAAACTTCCTGAAATTACTTTTTATTTCTGGTAAAACAAACTGTTTCAGCTTCAGTTTGTTCAACATGACAAGTTCTGATTTTCATGACAATAGACTCATAAAATGTGCCTTGTGATGCTAAATTTAAATATATATCAGTTTAATAAGGTTGTTAGTAGATCTTACGACCTTCTCATTCTAAGCCAGTGATATGTTAATGTTAGGTATGTGTTAATGGTGTATAATATTCTCTGAGGCCATTTGTTATCTATCCACATACTATTACTTCAGTTTTTCCGGAGTCAGAAGAAAATGCTGATAGACCAGAATACAGGTCCGTAAAAAGTGTCCTATATAAGCTATATAATACATATTAATAATACTATGTATATAAGGGGGATCTAGGACGTTTTTCAGGGACCTGTGGACCAGAATGTTTCTTATTTAGCATGTACATATCTCTTCATGCCCCCATCTTTGATGAGGGGGAATATTGCTGTGCACATGTCTGTCTGTCTCCCCGTCAAATGGTTTTCGGTTCAATAACTCAAGAAAGCTTTGCATTAGGATCTTCAAATTTTACATGGAGGTTGGTCAGCAACAGTAAATGACCCCTATTGATTTTGAGGTCAGTAGGTCAAAGCCGCTGTGACTTTTACCATTTTCGACAATTAGTCTGCTACAGGGGCATGCATGTTTTACAAACATCTCATGTTTTAAATTATTGTTTCTGTACATAGCTCACTTACCAAAGGCAGATGTTAAATGTGGATCTGTAGGTTGTGAGTTTGATACTTTCTGTAAAAAGCCGCAATATTCTTAAGTCTTCAAAAAGCAGATAGTAAAAGTGCATACACTGGCTCTTGAAAGAAAGATTGAAACTTTGCTGGTAGCCATAGAGAGTTGAGCATTCATGTATTTGGTAATAAAAACTTTATTCATCATAGCCGCTGTGAAATTATTTAGAAATGTATCATGTTATATGTCTAGGAAGATTTACTATGGAATATGTTAAGAATATTTTTATTTTGTGGGGTTTTGTTAATGATGAAAATTAAATGCATACAATGTGGATTTGTGTTTATTGTTTATTTCTAAACACTGTGTTCTTGTCATTGTGCCGGGATGGAGGCATATAGTGATTGTCCTGTCCGTTCAATCTTTCAACTGACTTAATAGCTAGTTATTATGGCCAAGGGTTGCACTGGGGCATAATCGATACTGAACATAGCCATGTTTTCAGTATTTGGTGTTTCTCTGTGTTGGTCCTTTAGCTGAGTAGTTGGCATATTGTGATCACTCTATCTCCATCATCACTTGTGGTTTGTTAATATCAAGAATGGATTTTTTATGGCACTTAAAAGTTTATTACACCCTGGTAAATTTCAAATATGTTTAGGTCAAGTTATTCACTAGGCAGGAACAAGCTGAAGCATGTTAATACGTTTTACGCATTTGAACGCCAATACTAACCAGTCAAGAAGTGTAGGGTTATGGTAAATACTTTGGAAGAAGAAAAAAAAATCAAGCACATTTTCAACAAATATATATTTTATTGACAAAAAGCACAAAATACAAGTATAGTATGTCGTAATACACTGGTTATATGAATGGATAACATCGTATGATTGTATATGTATTTAATGATGTACAAAACATACAATGGATGAAACACTGGTATAATTATATGATGCAAATATTTACCTCATGAAAATGTATGATTTATCAGTATAACTCATCCTCATGAATCAGTGATTTGTCAAGTTGACAAACTATATTTTTCATGAAAAATATGCTGGTTGAACGAGAATGGTATACTGGTGCCTTAACCCAGGTCATCACAACTCATTCCTTTTCGTTCTATTTTGCTGACAGTGTAAAACATGGTAATGATTGTACGAAATGTATATTTTACATATTGTTTATACAGTTCACACATACATGACTGGAAATGATAGGCTTAATTGAGAGGGTAATTGAGAATTAATGAATAGCTCTTTACTAGTATGAGGGGCGGTCCAAAATATCATTGAGTTTTAGCCAACATCAAAAATTCTTTGCAACTTTTCCTAGAAATTTTAAGAATGCCCCTCATATATTGTTTGAATAAGACTTTAGAAAACTATGATGAATTATTCATCACTTCCTGCTTGACATTGAATAATATGATGATCATGATAATGAGCGAAAATGTTTCCCCAAGTAGAGAATTTGTTTAAACTGTGTACCTGTATTAGAGTTTCATGCTAGAAGCTGAATATTGTAAAAAAAATACCATACATGTAGACCATACTTGTTTGTTGCTTAGGGGTTATCTGTCGCTAAAATGATTTTTTCTTCTTCAAATTTGCATATTTTAAGAGCAGTAACTTCTGATCCCCCATGGTAACCATTGTTATATATATTGATATAAATTTATATCAATTGACAGTGAGTGAGAGATTCTTTATATCATATGACACTACATTGTAATAATGCCAAATACGTAGTTCTGTTGGAAAAACACATATATTCGATAACGTTATACTACATTTGTACACTACACACATGTAGTATTTAAGAATATACATACTTGTTATACTAACCCGGAAACAAGGAAAATCATATGATGTAAAAAAATCTAATGTTCAAATCAGTAATATTGAATAATACTCATCAACGGTAAAGGTTACAAAGTAAGAATACGATCAGATATGTAGCCATTAGGCAAGTCACAGATATATATTATTAATGTCTATGGGCAAGTGGATTCGGGTGTGAAAAAAAAGGATGTATTTTCTAGGGACTTAAATACATGTATGATTGCAGAAGTAGAGTTTCATATGCCTTTTATGAACACAGATTTTGACTAAAGAAAATTCCACACTAATTTCTCTTTACATATAATAGAAGGGAACGGTCACTGGATAATACCGCTGTAATTACCATTTGGTTTAATATCAGGGGTGTTGGAATCCTGAAATTTTTCACTTGCCCAAGGGCAAATTGGACTGAAAAATCCACTCGCTCGAAGATCCACTTGCCCGAAGACTCAATCTACTTGCCCAGGAACGAAAAAAGAGCAACAAAATTTCAGTTTCAATAATTGTTTTATCTTGTCAAGGCTGGATGGAAAAATCCACTTAGCCGCAAGTCGGGCAAGTCGGACACAGGAATTCGACACCCCTGAATATAATGGAAAAAAGTCGACTAAATGAATACAAGACCTAATAACTATAATCTCAAACAAATACTAAAACAAAGCAGTTCTTTCACTAACCCCATGACGCTCAAATACATTGCAGCCACGTCAGATTTAAAGATTAAAGAACATTTTCATGGCGTTATTTTATCAAAGGGAGGCAATCAGACTTTACACAAGTGAAGCATTATTTGAATTACCTCCCTTATTAATTATGTAGCATTAACTCTTTTCAATGTACATGTATTTTACGTTAAGTACATCATTGGGAGTATATAATGTATCTACATCTATCGTCCAGTTTTAAAAGCTATACACAAATAAAACAAGAAAAGAGAAAATATTGGAACAAGATGATTAAAAATCGTACAGGGAACGCAGAACTCAACTCAAACAGCTGAGTACAGAATGTCTGAAAACATAAAACAATCATGACGAACCACAAGAACATGACATAATGCCCAACACGCAAACTGTCGTAACAAGAAGGTGAACTCAACCACCGAAACCAGTAGATGGAGCGTTTATAGAAAAGCGATAATACCACCTTGGATACTTTCATTCATCCTTCTCTGCACCTGCTCCATACTATAGAACCCATTAATTCATTGAGAAACTAAAATCTCTACTGATTGGTTTTGTGTTCTATTCTGGTAATATCATGAAAACAGTTATGCTGTTAATTTCTGACAAGCTCAATAATACTCAAACAGAGCAATTAAAAAAAACAGTACAACCACCTGTGGTCCATACCACACCACATGCCTTCTTTTGAAATTACATGTGAAATAATACTGTGTTACCATTGTAATGAGAAACAATCGCAGAGAAATTATTCATAATTCACCTGATGTGCACACGCACATATCAAGTTACTTATCTAAAGTTATTACAACACAATAAATTTATACAAAAATAGGAATACTATCAGAAACATAATTACGATTAGACATATTGGTTTACTTTTCTCTAGACATAATAGATACACAAAAAATTGACAGCAGTTTTAGGTCAAAAACCAAATGAAAAAAGTAGGGGGTCATGTGTCATATAAGAAAAATTTGGTTCGTCAAACGTGGTGAATAGATTTTCTCACATGTACGGATTTACTCACTGTCCGTTTTAAGCCCCAACCTTACTTTCACTTTCATATTTACGCCCGAATACAAATATTTCTGAATAAAACCATTTCACTACATCACATACGTGCATACAAAGCATTTAACACCAATTTAATGATTCTGATGCTGACTATGATTTGTCAAGACACACCCCCATTTCCAGTCGCTTTAAAGTTTTTTACCGGACTAAATCTGAATTTGGTCCGCGTAGGCATTTAGTGATTATTTACCTAGACAGACAGCTTTTGTTTCTGTGGGTATATAGATTTTTTTCGTTTTCAAATTGCCTTTATCAACAATACAGTTTCCTGTGTATGGCGTACATTTAGGGTCAATTTTATTAGACGTAGGGCAGCCCTAACTTCAGTCCTAACCTGGTTAGGGCAGCCCTAACTTCAGCCCTAACCTGGTTAGGACAGCCCTAACCAGGCCTAACTCGAAGTTAGGGCAGGTCTTACTTATTTATGACCCTCCGGTACGCTTAAATCCAAAGTTTGACCAAAAGTTAGGGCTGAAGTTAGGGCTGGTCTAACCTTAGGTTTTGGATTTTGCTTGCTGAATACTTGCTTGCTCTCAACGGTACAAAAACCGAGATATATGTTGCAATGTAAATTATTTTATTTGCCTAGAAGAAAACTGCGGGAATGAACACTTGGTCAATGATATGAAATATTCAATGAACATTCACTAACTTACGACTCCACAAAATAGCATGTTCCTCAAAAGTTAAACATTTCCATATATACATAGTGGTTTAATGAAGTAAGAAAATAACGAATCTTAAGAAACCGGACACATTTTGCTAGGAACAGTGCCAGACAGCAGGTTTTATAGAGACATTATACATTAAAAAAACTAATTTCAATTAAATAGAGGAACGTGTCTGGTTATACCAATAAATATCATGTTTAAGATAATGCAGTTTACCAATGACGTCATGATTGCAATCTTAGGGGAAATATAATAATGTACCAGACGGCTACATATAAAGTTTTATTAAGATGGTTGAGACAATTCATAATGAAATTGATATGTCATATAGTCTTTAATGACGTTTCTGCTATGTCTTTGTGAATTTAAAACCAAGAAAAAAGATTCAATACGATATTACATCAACAATGAGAAGGAATACCATCCGGCGATTTAAGAGAGCATGCTTTTGGAAGGGTATTACTAACGTTACGTAAATCTGATGAAAAAGTTATTTATTGATATGCCGGGGAAATGGCGGTTATTTTTACTCCGACCCAAATACCCCAGGGACAATATCTTTTAAAATTGTCAGAGGCCGGGGAAATACCGGATATTTTACCATCAGCTGTTCCCACAGACCGGGGAAGTTGGGTTTTTACAACCCAAAAGTAAACATCCCCACCCATCCCCGTGGTGGGAGCCGTGGTTGCAACTAACTGGTGCATAATAAATATACTCATACATCCATCCACTGGTACATACTGAGTAGATTTACCATATATGTAAATACAGAAACATATTATTCCGGTAGCAGTGCTCATTCACCATATTTTGGGACTGGCCAACACCCATTGTTTGGGCTGACAATTATGGATTCAACAAAATCAATCAATTACTTTAAACATACCTTTTGAATAAGAATTAGTAATATCCCACGTATTTAATTTCTAATAATCTCACTTATCGCATGCCGAGTGCTCAAATTTGTGTCAACATCCATTCTACCGCCGAAATTGACAAATGACGTCATGAATAAGACTTTTCCCGCGCTTTTTGACAATGATCAATTTGTTCACGAGAGCATGGAGGGGTGGACATAGAATTATCACGTGGTGTTTTTTTGCTAACGCCACTAGAAGAAATAGATATGTCAACTTCATAAGTATTTTATGTTTTGACTGGTTTTATCGAGATATTATGGACTGAATAGACTGTCTATGAAAAACTCCACTTTTGGATAAAATGTCACCGTTTCAGCACGAAACCGAATCAACGGCATGGAAAGACAATGTTTCCTGATTGGCGAAAGATTTGTTTTACCCTAAAATGTCACGGGATCTTCTAATATTTACGTTCTTGTTGCCAGAGAAATATACTTATATGTAGATCTAGTACAGATTTTGTCTGCTGACACAAATATATCTCACAAGTGCATGCACACGGATGTATCCCACATGATAAGTCCATACGCACATAGCTATCCAACAATAAGTGAACACACAGATATAGTGTACAACAATAAGTCCATACACGCAGATTTAACCCTAAATTAGTCTGGTTTCCATCCCAAAATCTTACTTTACATTAGTTTGAGTCCGGTATCAACTAGTTAAGATGGACCACTCCAAATGTATATCAAGATGGCGGATGAACGTTATTTTATACGTGCAGTTTTAGACAATCTTCATAAAACGTGTCTTTATTTCCTCCAGTACCGGAGAGTATTTTAAGACAATAAAATAACATAGTTATAAACCGATAAAGTAATGACTGGATATTAGATGATAGGCAATGAAGGTCACAGGCACTATATACACCGACCGGAGGATAACTTATTTATGCAATGGATGCCACATGGCCATAGACTTCCGCTGATTCATGACCATATCATTCCAATGTCTCCCTTCATTTCCTTCCTGATTGGCACCCACTACACAGCACCCTACAAACTCACCATGCCCTATCAGGTCATTGTCCACAACATGGCATTGAATCTGCACCTTTGGCAATAACTCAGCCGGTACATTAAAGCTTAGGGCCTCGTTCCATACCGGGTTATGTGTCCCCTTCTGCACGCTTGTTTTCTTCCGTTTCACTTTCTTTCCGTCCACGATTAAAGTAATCCTTACAAATGGATCTGAAATACGATAAAAACGGGTTGACTAAGTACGTTGCGAAGAGCTTATCTTGGACTTATAACATGTGAAACAGGGAGTGGATATTTGTCACGTGACATTTCTGGTTGCCAGAAGAATGACAAAGTGATTAACCATAACGAACTGTGAAAGCCATTCATGAAGTCATATCGGCTGTATAATATTGTCATTTATGCTGATGTCACAGAGGTCCTGAGAACGGCATTGTGATTAATTATTTGCCGTAATGTCAATTTAAATATTGGAAGAGAACAAAATCACTGTGCCGAACAACCTCACTGTACTGAATGCAATGCATTAGTATGTATTAACTTGTTTTAATATTCGGGGATATTATGTTAACATATGCAAATATGCCCACCAGCTAGCCATTGGAGAATGGTAGGGATTTGTTGCCCTTTCATCCAATAGACTGTCGCCTGCATACCCAGTCACTACCAACTTGAACTATGCCATGTGCTTCCCTATTTTTCCCAACAGACAAACACATACGTCAGCTTGTGGCGAAACCATATGCCAGACAGATGTATGCACAAATGTCAATGTTACTCTTATATGGCGTTCGTTTGCCCCGTCGTCAGACATAATTCTTATAAACGTGTCTATATTTTGGCAATATGACTGCGATGAGGCATGTAAATCACGCAAGGGGCATTCGTCTATTTCCTTGGCTGTACTTTGCGTAAGGGAATGCTAAGAAGAGGGTCTCCGTTCAAAGTAATATTTTATGAGGACCATTAACACGTAGGGTTATTATCATTAAGCACGAAGCCTAAAACATTACACAATCACCTTGTGTTGTATATTAGTATGTATGCATATTATACGCTACCAGCTAAGCTTATAATAGTGAACTTAAATTCATGATTTGTGAATTACAAGAAAGGCGATCATTGTACAGTTCAATTCTTAGTTTTAATTTAAACTTTTCGGAGTAATATAAATGCTTTCCAATGGCTGTTCATGCTATGTAGTAAATAATATGTGTGAAATAAACACCAATAAATTCAGAAATCTCTTTAAGAACATGTCATAAATATTTCGTATGTCAAAAGTATGTAAATCATTCGTATAAAATCACATCCTCTCCAGGGAAAACAGTTTAATATCGGTGAAATTGGAATATTTTGAGAGGAATGCTGTATAGTTTATATATCACTCATATGTCATTACAACACGTCCCTATGGAGTGCTTGTCGTTTTAGCCGTCAAATTGGCACCATTGAAATCGCAAACATACACATTCGCAGTGTAAAAGAAGGTTAAGATTGTCATACAATATGAATTGTCGGACCTCACGTTATAGCTCGGTGCTTAGTACGCTACGCTATAAAAATTATGACACTATGGCAGTGAGCACTCGCTGATATCCTGAAACCCATAAGCACATGGTTCCAAATTATCAGAGTGTATCCTAAATAAAGAGATAACGTTTGCCGCAACATGAATTATATGGCGTAACAGAAACTGATACCAATGTTTGCCGTGACAACTGTTCAAAAGTGGACATAACGCCATATTTGTTGCGAATAGACATATCAATTGCACCTTCTTTTTATAATAGTATTTGGTACTTCTAGGTTTATAGAAACATGACAAATAAGGCCTTGGAAACCATGTGCTTATGATTATGATGAAACTAGTCAGTGGCTGCGATGGTGGCAAAGAAACGAAACATAGGCTGTCATTTGTTGGACCTTGGAATAACCATAGGCATCGGCTGTGTAGGTGGGCATGGAAGAATAATAAAGACAAAACAGACAATATATTGTATGACTGACCTGAGGCTGGCGCTGTGATTGGTGGCCGTAAATCTCTCGCCTTCATTATAACAACAGTAAGTCTCTCAGCCGTGGGTAAGTAACTTAATGATAACAATACCTCACCAAGCTCCGGACTTTCCTGAAAACATAGATAGAATCAATCACAAACAGCTTCCAACCAGTGGTTTTGTGGTGTATATACATTGATTCTCGTCAATCATGAAAGTTCGGACATTTCCGGTAACTTATATTGGTTCCCAAATGACGTCATTCTTAATTCTCAGTGACAGTTCTTTGCTGTGTCTTACAATAAGGCTCATGGGCGAAATAACACGGGGATAGTGACAGTGTATACTTTGTCCGCGTTTAGAACTAACCCTCTGGGAGTGACAACGTACCATTTTTCTACAAGTATCGAAAACAAAAGCGTGACACACTTTTAAAGAGGCATTCCCCATAACTTTGATCTTTCAAATCGATTTAGGAATATTATGCATTAAATGAGAATCATTATTGCTTAAACTCCTCAACTTTTCAACAAAAGGCTCCCACTAATTACCGAGCAAAGAATGAAAACATATTTCCGATATGAGCCCAAATAGTCCATTGACCACATGCTAATAAATCGCTGTAAGAGAAATTATGATAGTTGATACTGTTTTGTACATTTAGCTCATTTAATGTGATAGTAGAGAAAAATATGCTAGTTATAGGGAATGCCTCTTTAAAGAGCGCTTTATTATTTTAGAAGGGAAACATTATTTTTAATCAGTGCTTGGAAACTACTGCTATGGAGTCTTTTTCAATGCTTCCTCAGATGTGTGTCGTTTGGAATGATTAACCCGAAAGTGAAATGTATTTCCATGTTGCCATATGCATGATATGTAGGGCAAAATTACGTTCACGGCAGTTTCATGTTTGAGTTATGGGGCAAATCTCTCCAAAATAGAATTGTATATGGACACAGTACCAGGTTTAAAACAGAAACTTACAAACATCTGTTATCTGCCCCTGAACATAATGTTTTTCTAAATATTTGCGTATTAAAGACCATGATATATTATAACTTTGACTAACATTTTCGATGTCTGGTGATTTTGCATTTTTAACAAAATTGACTCGATTACCAATAAATTCTGAAAGGGTATGTTTAAGTAGGCCTTCTTGCAGCACCCATCACTGATATGTTCAGGTGCACATAAATGATTCAGCTGTTAAACTAGTTTAGGTTACCAATTTTCGTAGGCACTTTTCACCAGTTCAACCGTTCAATCACCCTTTGAAATTTTAGTTTAAGTATGTTTCCTGAATACTAAACCTAATTGTATACTTTATTGAATGAATATTTCGGGACTACTTTACCTGACTTTGTTTCTGAATATCACACCACATTTCTACACTGTTGCTTGTTTCCACTTTAGACAAATCAATCCGCACTTCACCGATCAATTTATGGCGGGAAAATTTGTCATAATCATGCGCCAGAAAAACGAGGCTCGATTCTTTGATGTCATCATATGTGGCGGGAAATTTAAAATACTCATTAAAGAATGGATTTGTTGTTCTACGTTTGACGGACGACTGTCGAGTCCTTTCGTCCACGGTTGGTTCTATGACGACCTTGAAGTAAGGATCACCAGGGGCCATTATTGGATCTCCTTTGTCAGATGGTGATAAGTCCTGGGCTATGAAAATAAGAAAAAAACAAAGTAAGAATTTACACGTTTATGAGACAGTTTGAGTTTTATGTAAAACATAATATTGAATTCAAAGCTTAAAAGATGGATTAATATAATTTAATAGTTAAAACATCAATTGACACACACATGCACGACGCAACATATTGCTAACTAAAAATTAATTTTTAGATAGTGATGGTCCGTTTTTCAGGAGACAGGTTGCATTGAGGAGGCCATACACTGATAGCTTTATTTCTTTAAAATCATGTGAAGGTGAACACATATTTCTGTTCTTTCACGTTAAGGTGATACAAAACAATGGATTTCTGGATATTCATTGGTGGCTTAATTCTTGAAACCGTGATGCACACGACGTACATGTGATACAAATCACATTTTATGCTAATTTTAAAAAAAACCGGATGGCATGGAAATTAATAGACGAGACTGGATGGTATAATCAGTTCGTTTTGGACTGAAATTGAAAAATCGTCATTTCGAAGCAAAATCAAAAAGAAATTGGATATTACAGACGGATATAGTTGGAACTGATTGCTCATTTTTACAGTTAACATATCAACTTGACTTTAGATTAGTCTAATATGAACATGACTAGATAAGTCTGGAAGATATCCACATATGGGGAAAACATGAATACTGACTTTCTTAACACGTTATCGCTTCATCATTGAAAACGATAATAGCAGTTCTATATTTGGCTTCATCATGACATGTCAATGGCGGTATATAATGATGCTGACAAAACCACGCGACATTTCTGTTTCATAAGAAACAGATGCTATAGTTACCAATCTGTTTTTCAATGATTGCAAGGGCGAATGACCAATTTATGCTTATATTTATATCAAGAATTCTTTGCAATGCCATTCTGCATAAAAGCAAAAGGCTACTCATTGGAGTCTATTTTCGTTACTAGTATGACATAATTTATTACACAAACAATATATTCAATTTCTATGATTATATATGGTATGAATTGGTAAAGGGTCGAGCTTGGCATTCTACGTTTGTCTTCGGAAAATATATACAATGCAACGTATAAAGGCCGAAGTGATAAGAATGTGCTTTGTCTTTTTACCAACATGGACAAAACTATTCCTCGCACTGGTGACCTCCCTTACAATCATAGCTTTGCTCAATCATGAAAGCTCGGCCATTTCTGCTATAATATTAGATTGCATTTTAAAAAGCCCGAGGTAATCAGAATGTAACTTGGCTGTGAGGAGTTTTCATGGACAATCATGGTGACATTATGCCGCACACCATTGTATTGGTGTCCACAGCGCTTGTGATATTTGGTACAATGCCAATGTAGGCATTATCCGTTGTAGAAATAGCATGGTTTATTACTTCATTTAATTCAATTTAGGACTTACATTTTTTTCTTTTGTAAAAGTCTTAATCAAGGACATGTATTTTTAAAAATACATGTCAATGATGAAAAACAAGGACATTTGTTTTTTCTAAGTGATAGCATTGAAACTCTTGTAGAATGGTTAATAATAGTAAAATACATTCACGTATCGTATGTTTTGTTAGATTGTGGTATATTCTTTTTCCACTGCAAAACTTTTTTGACATAGCTGAGCTCCAATTTTGTAATTAATGTACCCACTTATCACTTGAATCGGTTATCTATATTTTGACGAATATATTTAGTTTCCATTTATATACATGTAACATCATTTAGCACTTATTTATAGGTACTTTACACTTATTCTCCATAATTACCTAAAGCTATATATAAATATCAATATAGAAATAGCTTTAATAGCATTTATATGTCTATATATGAGTTGCATTATAATTACTAGTATCACAGAGCGCAAATAATTTACACATAATTATTTATAAGCGTGGCTATACAGTGAAACTTCGTTATCTCGAGGAGTGATCGGGACAGGTAAAATGCTCG
Source organism: Spisula subtruncata (assembly GCA_963678985.1). Taxonomy (NCBI): domain Eukaryota; kingdom Metazoa; phylum Mollusca; class Bivalvia; order Venerida; family Mactridae; genus Spisula; species Spisula subtruncata. The sequence continues at coordinate 24,896,352 of OY787664.1, read as the reverse complement.
AGATAAACCGGGTGCTCGAAATAACCAAATTGCATGCATAAATGATACAAACAGCTATTGGTTGAAATTTGATCGAAATAGGCCAGGTGCTCGTGATATCGATGCTCGTCATAACGATGATGGGTATTTGTTAATAAATCGCAAAAAAAACCTGTAAATAACTGTAATAAATGATGTATTTCTATATATAATCCTGACTAGGAATTATGCCTTTTTATGATAATAAATGCACTAGTAGTTACAAGTACTGCAATGCGATAAAGCGCGAAGTAATCCGAACATTTATCTATCTTTAGTATCACCACTTTGTTTGATTTTCAGATACCGCTAACACAGACCAGAGTGCTAAAAGCACCCTGTTAAAAACTACTTTCGAATTAATGAATATATAACCATAATCATAAAATTATGTACTTTATGTACAAATTAAATATAAACCAAAGCAAGAGTACCGATGAAATACACAGGGATAATGTATAATTATGGAAACGGAAATAGAAACAACTTTCTCGATTTTTATGGAATTCAGATGAAAGGAAACATAAATACTATTTTAATTGAAACTGGGCATTAAGCCTTATTTCAGGATCTAAACTAAGATAAAAATGGTAGAGCTCTGTACCAGACAAAGACTGAAATTTGTTTTATGTTCAAAGTCCATTCTAAATGGAAAAGGCTTTGATGTCGGAGTGTGTCATAAGGAGAGATACGACAGTTTCCTACCTTCTATTAGATGTACGACCAGATCAGACGTCCGGAAGTCGTATTTTAGTCGTACGTGCAGACGACCAAAACTTCTGTCAACAGACGACTGCTGTAATACCGCGTCTTTCCTGGGATATAAATCTGGCCGTATCGCCCCTGAAGAGATAAACATTGATACAAATGTACTTTATTTATCAGAGCGATCTCGAGCTCGAGTTCCAACAGGTTATCGGACAATTGAAAAATTACGTCACAGCAGAGTTCGCTCCACCTGATTGTTTGTCGAAGGTTGCTTGTCGAAGGTTTATAATTTAATCCATTGGACCATGTGATTATAATGTACCGTTAAAATTGATTTAAATAGAATTGATTGAAAACTGGCATAATGTCAATTTAATCAGTCAAAAGATAGTATAATATCGGATATGGAAGGTAGTAGTCAACAGAAACAAGAGAGGACGAGAGGCACACAACAGACGCTAACCTGTTCAATGATCATGTGGTACAACGACAGTGCACATATTTAGCACCAAAGTTCAACGGCCTGCCACTTTGTGACAAGTCAGCTAAAATAGACCATGCAACATGTAATTGTTGCATAGATCACTCAAAAAGCTGATAACACCAGGAATGCTTTCAAAACAAATATAGTAGCATTTCCCCCGAAACCTTGTGACTGCCTCGTCTAAAATTTGTCTCCAGCTACTTTTTATTTGTCATTTAGTAATGGAAAACGCCTGCGACAAAAAGATAGGAACCTACATCAATAATTGTGTGGTGTAAAACTTCTAATTATAAGTAAATCAGTTTCCGGTATCTTAACAAAAAAGATTGTTCAATGTTATTATTTTCCGATAGTACAAAGAAAAAAGACATGATTCCGCTTTGTGTAACAAAACTTAGTTTGATAAATATGACCACAAACTCTTCCTAGAAAAAGTAATTAAATTTCTTGGCGAATACAAGAAGCTAGTATAGAGGTTATCAAATTTCAATAAAAAAGGTCAATGCTATACATTTCGTCAATTCCCTTTGGGGAAAATCCTACATAAACCACGCGTAGGCTATATGTCTGAAAGAAAATTGGAGAACACTGCCTATCACAGTGACCTGAATAGAACGCAATCCGGTAAACGAGTGCGTATTATGTCCAAATAATACGACAGACGAGTAAATAATAATTTTCCATTGTACAATTCCAACAGCTCTAGGCAACAAATAGTTTATACCAATGTCTTATTATCATTCAATGCTTCGATTATACATTTACAGCAAAATAATCAGACTCATACTCGTCCAAAGATTTAGGGAACATTTCCACTTGAGTGGTGTAAAAGGTAATGCCAATGAACCAAAGATTTAGGGAACATTTCCACTTGAGTGGTGTAAAAGGTTATGCCAATGAACCAAAGATTTAGGGAACGAACAATTCCACTTGAGTGGTGTAAAAAGTTATGCCAATGAACCAGAGATTTAGGGAACGAACAATTCAACTTGAGTGGTGTAAAAGGTTATGCCAATGAACCTATTTCAAGGAGGATGCACATACTCAACCCAACACGGATTTATTCTATTTCTAAGACACAGCACCAATAAACTCTACAAACTAGAAAAAAGGGCATATGCTTATTAAAGGAAAGGTAGAAACTGAATAGATAAAACGAAACCTGATTCCATGGAATAGGATCTATGTGGGTGCGAACTTATTTGGAATACATGTACAACCACTAGTATGTCAAAGTTAACTGTGTCAAAATCCATTTTACTGTAGGCTTGGATATTTATGCGGGCTGAAATACCAAATTTTGAATTTCAAATCATTTGGCGTGTCGAAATATTACCGATTTTAACAGAACAGAACAGAACAGAAAGTTTATTTCAGACAAAGCATACATAGCTTATAGCCTAACATAATATATACATAATATAAATAATGGTGACTTCATAGTAGGGTTCTTAGATGGCAAAGCAATTACTAATTTACGCTAGATTGGTTACAACAGTGGTGATTTCTTATTCAAGAGTTACTGTAAAATCACTAATTTTCATGGGGGATTAAAAATCGCTCAATTTGCAAATGATTCCACATCGCTTACTTTACCACTTCACAGTAGTGATGCCAAGTATTTATAGCACGTGAGGCACAGCGACTGATACTGCATGGTCCGTCTAAATGATGCTTCAGGATTTTGAAAATTGGAATTATCATATAAATTGATCAATAATTTCTCTAGGGTGAATAGTTCCACGAAGAAAGCGTGAACAGATAATGCGACAAACACGCCATGGCATCGACAACTTTTCTGATTCTGATTTACGAACATTACAATAAACTCCGAAATGTTTGCGAAGTAATCAATTTCGCTGCGATCGTAAATTCGATTAGTTAGCATTTTTTATGCTCGTGAACTTTTAAAATACAACGGCAGTTGAGTTAAACGAAGAAAGTAGTTCCATGGGGGTTAAAACCGACATTTACAAGTAACCTCGCAAACGGCTTTAAAATAACATTTAGAGGTCCAAAAAGACCGATCGTACCTACTCGGATCTTTCCCTGATAAAACCCGAAGACGAATCCTCATAGAAGTGTCCGAGGTACGCCGGTTGTAAATACAAAAAAATGTAGACGTGAAAATAACAAAATCGCGAAATTTTGACCTTGCGGAAAGTTATGTTCTTTCAGTTTTAGAGGCAAGAATACCTCGTCAAATATATGCTTTTACAGCATTAAAGGGAACACCATCACTTGCTTTACAACCAGCCTTCTCAATCAAGGACAACACCAGCAATAGCTAATGTGATTTCACTAGAGAGCAGTACGCCCACAATGGCGTGAAATTTGCACGCTCGTTGCTATGACTACGGCCACAAAATGTCTTCCTCGTTCAAAAAATGCCGTGGATATGCTAGCCATTTTTTCAAAATAATATATTCAGATAGCAGGGGTAATAGGAATTTTGTACGTTTATCATGCAATAATGATTAAACAGTGAATTTTCTCGAACATTTGTGGTATGTGGGCAAAAATTCAAAATAAAAAAATGTAACCAGAAGAACGAGCTTGTCATTTGTTTTTATAAAAAATGTCGCCTCTGCAATATTATAATTATTAAGTATTTTGTGTTTATTTTGCAATAAGTAACTGAATTTTGTGTTTATTTTGCAATAAATAAGTGAATCTTCTCGAACCTTTGTTGACTGTAATGTAGAGTTAACGTATGCTTTTTCGTGCTATCACATCTGCAGTGTCCCGAGGGACGGTTGGTGCCCAAGCCCGTCAGGGCGAGGGCACCAACACTCCCGAGGGACTCTGCAGATGTAATAGCACGAAAAAGCATGCGTAAACGCTATTATAGCATAAAAACAACACTTTATTAGTATGTTTTTCAAAATTATGACATTTTGGCTCGACATTTTGGGCGACGTCGGGAAAACAAACGTGACGTCGCTTAGCAAACGTTACGTCACATACAAGTTTTTGTTATGAGCGTCGACTTCCGGTATCGTCAAATACCAAGAAATAAGTGTCTTTGGGGGTTTGTTTACGTTTATTATTTTACTATTATAGAAAATAGATTAGTAGTTACTATTAGAATGTGATTTACAGTTTATATAACGCTGTAAATCATTTATTTTCGTCGACTGGGTCCTGAAATGAGCATACTTAAAACTGAACACCAACAGCGCGTGCGCGCGAGAATCTTTACGATAACGTACCTTTTATTCCCCGTTTACGTATGAGCAAAATCCCCGTTTTTATGCTATAATAAGGGAAAATGTTACCAATAGAATAAGTTAGCCATTTGTTCTCATTGAAATATTCGTCTTTGAGAGATCATTTGAAATGTTATATGTTTATTTTCTTATATTTATTAAACCTTCTTTAACCTTTGTGGTCTTTATTAAATACCTGTAATGGCTTACATGTTACCGGTAACAATTATTCTTATTGAAATCACCGACTTTGAGAGGTAATGTTTTGTTCATTACATATGCAATAAATAACGTTATAGAACTTTCATGAACCAGTGTGGTTTGTATTTAATACTTATTATTGAAAAAACGACAACATTTAGAAAATGTTAATTAAATATTGAAACAATTTCGAAACGTTATGAACATACTTTGTTTTATAAGATGAAAGTTTAGCTGAAACTAATGTCATACGTGAAGACTGATTAACTCTCAGTACAAAAGCACCTGAACCCGCCTACTTCCAATTCTAAAACTGTCTTTCAAGCGAAATTTAAATCCAAGATGACGTAGGTATTATCATGTTAAACATGATGCAAAAGTACCAGACCAAATATAACAATACCTTTGGAAATACATTTAGACGAATCCTGGTGATGCCCGTCAGTTGTAAATTAGGGTTTGTGCTTTGTAGGAAATGTTTCATAAAGGCTACCCTGTCCATTACTTTGTTAGCACAACACCTGTTTACATAGTGTCCAACATGGGTCAACAAAATTAATACTTCAAAACTAGAGCTGTCTCCATTCGGCAGCTTTATATATCATAGTCGTCAAAGAGTGATAATTCTTGCAAAAATCATCGATGGGCAAATTATTTCCGTTATGCGCGGTTGCATGACATCGTCAAGGTTGATTATCTGTGAAAGTTTGATGGAAATCCTGTCAAAATGGAGAGAGTAGAAGTTGCGTTCATAAACATGCGTAGGCCTATATAGATTGACGGATAGTTAACTAGCGGAATCCAGTATATCTCCCTTCCAACTGGTTGTGTGAGGGGTATAAATTGGTATTTTATACATTGCTCCTATATATATTCGAACCTGTATTAGACCGCTACATCGCCAGCCACTTATCGTCATCATGCACCTAGGTTTTGAAGTCAAATTTCGAAATAAAAACCATTCGAAAACAAAAATATGTTTGCTCGATGTTCATGCTCCACGGGTATTTTACTCTGGTTAAGTTGTGTTTTATTTGAATTTTCAAACAAACACCAACACAAATGATACTACAATGAATGTACTTACTTGTTCCATGCCTTAACACCCTTTGTGTAGGACTGGTATTGTCACTCGTGTGTATAAATGCAACGAAACTGCTTCATATGAGACAATGTGTTTTTGAAACTGATTCATTTGTTTTTGTGAATAGGTAGCTTGGTTTCATAAAGCCAGACCTGACGCTAAACATTAAAGCGATTTGGTATGGCCTAGGTGAAGTAAACTAGACATTGTGATAAAAAATTGTCACAGATGGGTATGACCTTCCGTGACCGAGAGTCGAACCCAACACACACAAGTTTACCATTTTTACTACGTTCGTGAAATGTGCCAAGTAGACTTACATATGCCATTAGAGAGAAACGTGTCCTTTCAAACATGGTCTACATTTTTGTTACCTTACTTGAATACGTAGGCGTCATGTTATGACATTTCCGTGTTAGAAAACATCACATTAATGTTTTACCAACAGATAAAATTAATGTATAGATAGTGGATTTATATGCTGTAATAGATTTTCTTGAAAGCTGATATACAGTGAGCTGGGCTTATGCAGGGTTTTACAAAAGTTCTTCAACTTCTCAGTGTTAACATTTCAGTAGTTAATTTTTTCTCACGCGAGGAGAGTGTTAAATTATTATTTTTCAATTCAAGACGGTTCTCCAATTGCTCTAATCTTTCAAGCATTTTTAAAAAATTAATACAATGTATATTACAGTAAAAATATGAGTGCACTAAGATTTATTTGAGTACGAATCAAACTTTTTAACACCCTCTACAGTTCTATGTTTACCATGTATTGTAATTTAATTAAAATACATGGTTTTACATGATTTAGTTAGTTAAAGGTCAGCGCTGGTATCGCTTTCAAATTTTAGTAACACACTTTTTCAATCTCATTACAATCAGATCCTAACTATTGCTCCATTATTTTCCGCTGTTATATATCTGACTACGTTCCATAAGAGGTCACGTTCACATGACCTCCTTAGTGTATGTTGTATTATGGCTATTCAGCTGTTTGGGAGTGTACTAAGGTTAGACTACGCATCACTCTCTGTGTTTAAACATCTCTATCACTGTAAACTACTGTAGTTGGATTTTCGGGACTTTCAGATTGGTGAAAGATGCGATTTGATGATGTAAAGTTCACATTGACATGACCCCGTACAGATTGTCATCAGATCCTATACCAGTGTGAAGTAGTCGAGCATAATATGGGTAAATGAGATTGAAACTGTTTATCACCCTGTTTATTTCAATTATGTGCATGTTTTATCTAGTTAATTGTCTAAACTTACCAAATGATGGGTCGAATACATAACTATCGACGCTTGTATCACTTCTGGCGCTAATACTACTCGTATCTTCATATCCGGCGAATGGATCACTTTTGATGCTACCACGTGACATTGTTGATATACTACCACGTGATGATATAGATGTAGAACGAGGCTGTACTCTCTGATGCTCTTTTGCAATTTGTACGTCCTGCAAATAGAAAACAAAGGTCATGAAATGATTATTGTTCTAACAAACAATTTCATTAAAATCAGATCCTAACATTTGCTCCATTCCTTTACGTTGTTAGTTAGATCTGTCTACACTACATACGAGGTCACGTTCAAATGACTACAGTGCATGTTATATGATCACTACTCACCTTTATGACATTATGTACTAAAGTCAGTCAACTATAAACTCTATGACTGTAACCTAAGTAGTTCAGCAGAGAGATTCTCTGCACTTTTAGATTTGTGAAAGTAGCGATTTGATTGGATGATATAAAATTCACATCGACATGACTCCATACGGAGTGTCTTCCGATTCTATAACAGTGTAAAGTAGTGAAGCGTAATATGGGTCTGGATGAAATAAGATTGTTTAACAAGGAAACATAAGAAATTATAACTGTCGAGATCTCAAGTCTAAAGAAGAAGTAACGTTAAAAAGTATATCCTTTTTTTGCTTTTTAGCAAATACCAAAAATTTCATATGCCAACCCAAACACCTAGTTTTGGGAAGAAGTTGTAGAAAATGTTGACCGACAGCGTTCGACGACGACCGACGACAGAAAGTACTCGGCATTGGACGCGTCAGTCATAACAATGAAAGTTAGGTTGTTAATCATTGAAAAGGGTTCGATAGCTTACATAACAATTTTGAATTGCCCTGGTCCGTTCCTCCTATTTGGCCTGTTTAATACTGCAGAATGATATATTTTCTCACTGCATCCTAATACGTCGAGCAATTTGCTAAATGGTTTTAACAAAATGCTATTAACTGAAGCGTTGTATAAGCAGCGCATGGGAAATGTCAACTGTCAATTTGAAGATGTAAGCGAATACTTCGATAGTGAAATTGTCACGAATTACTTGGATAATAGTTCCACAACGACCTAACAATCTTTATTTAATCTGTTGAAAACCGAGGCTACAGTGCGAGTCACCATGACAATGCAGGAATTAATCATGTGCGTATAAATACCGAATAACAACGGTATTAGTGCAATAGCAACATTTCCTAAAATAGAAAAATCATTAAGACGCTGATATCCAGCGATAACCGGCTAGAATAAACGAGAAGTAGCAAGACCTAACGAGAGGAAGTGTGGACTTGCGATCACATACATTTGCGATAATTACAAGTAGGGTAAATGAACAAAACACACACAAAGATGTCCCGATATAAGATATTGCGCCATGTTATACAAGTTACAAAATAGTGCATATACTACCCACAGGTAACAGTATCGTTGAAAAAGAAATTTAAAAAAATGAAATTGAAAAAAAAATCTTTTTTTTCAATTTCATTTTTTTAATTTCTTTTTCAACGATACTGTTACCTGTGATACTACCGGGTAATTGACAACCAGATTTAAAGTCCACGTATTCTACTTTTTCTAATGAATTGTTGCGAGTTCAATGGAAAAGCAAACATTGTATACAAACACCACGCACAGAGACTGCACTTAAGTATATAATCTGATACAATGAATGCACACATGCGTATACGTGGCACGTGGAATGACGAACAGAAACTAGAAACTTCTTGTACGTATTAAGGTCACTAAATGGAGTATACCGTATGAAAGTAGAAACTTTTAGGTAACTACATCGAGTATACCGTATCATTTAGACCCAGAACAAGACCAAGTCATATAACGCATCGTTCAATTTTTACCATTGTATCCATCTACAAATAGATTCTTCTATATATAATCATGTATAATATAATGTTCTTTTGTAAATGTTCATTTTTTGCATTGTGATGAGGTGCTGAGAGCACAAATCATCAAATATAAACTTCTGCTTAATTTCTTAGCGAATTGTATTTTAATCAGTACTATGGTATCGTATAAAAAGGTGGCGCAACAATTATTTTGTACAATCTCCAATTTTGTGGTCGATTAATTCATTGTCAAAGTCTATTCGCCCATCTAAACGTACATCTGAAATATGACTCGGTCTTTATTGATGATTCAGGGACAAAAAACTTAAATAAACGCTGTTAGAAATAACCAACGTCATTCCAAACCAAATTGATGATGTAAAAATCTAGTATTTCTCGGGAATAGGAATTTAATGGCCGGCAATGTCATCAAAAGTATATAAATTCCCATTCTATGCGTGACAGGTACGTTTTTAACATAGTCTAACTACAGACTTGTATTAGCACTGTTATTTTGTTTTATGGATAACTAGAACTTTTTTGAAGTCTAAGAAAAAGATGTTAACTGTTAGATTCGCGTCAAGTACACGTATATGCTTTAGAGAAAATAAAATATCTTCAGTTTCCATGCAAATTACACAGATGTTTCATATTAGAATCAATTCCTTCAACTAGTCCTAAATCTTGTATATGTACCAACAATTTGAAGACAGACGTGTACTGAGCATTGAAAACACTGTCTGTCTTCTCACATATGTCAAAATACTGTCTGACGAATTCATCATTGATTCTACGTTTAAATCCCTCCACTGGGATAAGACTTTGGTGTGCGCTTATTGGAGTTGTTCCAGACACATATAAAATATGAGGAAAGTTGATGCAACCATCAAAGAGCGCTTTTTGGAAATTAAGAAAAACGACAGACGCATCAAAATTTTATAATAACCAAAATAAATTGTCAATACGTAGGTGCTATTTAATCGTGCAACCAGTGTCGAGACAATCCGAAATACACACGCAGGTCACATGAGGTATTGCTTTCATTGCGCATGCTCGAGATGACACTTCCGGTGTTGTTGCTCGATTAACGATTCTGCATCATGGTTTGTTTCGATCTAAAGCCACCCATTGCATTTTCGTACGCTATATGATCAATTATCCACAAGACAAGAAAGTCATTAAGTCTGCACGTGTCTATTAATTTGTAACTTTGTATTTGCGTCAATTAATTAATTGTTCGCACCAGGGACATTTACAGCACGATATGTTGACAGAATTGTCACGATCGACTAGGGTTACATCTAATCACTTATTGCCAGCGTTACCTAAACGTTAGATAAGCTTGAAACATACGGTGTTTATAAACGTGAAAGAGATACCATCCGGGCACGAGGTTTGTATTGATGAAAGTATTTATAGACCAATCGATGATGTATATATGGAATACTACAAAACAAACAATTCTTAACAGAGACTTGAACTTCTCAATATATCAATAAATCTTTACACAAACTGAGTTCCCAAAATTGAAAGAAACGGGGAATTTTTGTGCGTAAAGGCTTGAAACTCTACGCAAAGTATAACTAAGGATGTATGTGCCTTGTAAACTGTTTGGGACCTCTGTGTAACTGGGTAAAGATAATGATAGGTTTTATAGAAAATAACAAGTTTGGAGACCAATAGTCTGTTTTCAATAGTACTCAAACCAATTGTATTTTGTGATTTTGTGTACAAGTGACATAACGTCAGTTGTCAATCAATACCCTTCAATCAATTTTAACGGTATATTGTAATTACATTAACTTGAAAACCTTCGCCAAACAGGCAACCTTCGACAAACAATCAGGTGGAGCGATCTCTGCTTTGGTGTTATGTCAATTGACAGACCTTATTAAACGCTATGTAGTATAAAACACAGAGTGTGTCTGATACTAAAAGTGCATGCTATACTAATACTGCTTATTTATCAAATGATTGTCACGTGGTACTATCAGCACATCTCTAATTACTCTAATTACCCCTCGTACAAAGTTCAAGGAAAGACACAATCAATACTAACGTTAATTGACTATCATAATTACAGTACATCATACAAGTACATATTACAATATAGAAACAGGTGCTTCAAATATATGACAATACAATTCAATTGTTAGACCACATAACGCTACCTGACTGCAAGACAAATCGCTGGCTTTGAATGTACAAAATCGATATTATGAGAAAACAAGAAAAACTTGTCCGAAGCTTACTCTTTATACACTTATGGTAAAACAAGTTTTTTTCAACTTTAGTTTGGTCAGCATGACAGTATCAGATTGTCAAGATAATAGACTCATAAGAAGCACATTGCGATGCTGATTTTAAAAATGTATCAGCTTATAAGTACGTGAGTAGTACTTACGACCTTCCCATTCTAAGCCAGCGAAGTATGCTAACAAGTGACTTGACGATTTGTAGTAAATTGCAGATCTTGTAAATTGGAATTCCTTGTAATAATCAAGAATATTAATGAAATAAATATATAATCCGTTTTTCTCACACATTTGCTACAGCTCAAGCGCATTTATCATCCATACTCCGTACTCCAATTGGAGAATTTCTTAGTTATAAAAACTGCTGTAACTTCTTTATTACTGAATGAAAAAATATGAAATGAGGGTTCATATTCTTATTTGAGATCATTTGCCTCAAGTTGGTGTTGAAAATTCTAAAAAAGCGGTCTTTCAAAATTGAGCCTTGAGTATGGAGTTCGAGTATGAGAATGGGAAATGATTATAATCATCGGGCCTGATCTTGTTTGTCGAAGAGCGTATATCGTATCCCAGCTATAAACGTGAATGGTAAAAATGTCTGCTTACATAGGTCTTAGTGCAGGTTTTACATGAACGGAAAACAAGTTACCATAGGCAAAGCATGCTGATGGTCATTGGCCATGTCAAGTGAAGATATCATAGCCTGATATAACATTAACAATTTTAAATCATCCAATGAACGTATGATTTCGTTCTGCACTTATAGTGAACCAATTACTTAAAGTTCATTGTTTTTGCGTTCCATAATTAACAAGTATTTTAGTAACAACAATACTGACAAGAACACAGATTTGCCTCTAATGAAGTTAATTATACAATCTAAATCTGTATGAAGTATATGAAGGTTGCTTATGGTGTTCTTACTATGGTGTTATTTTGGTGTTATTGTGTAATAAATACAAAACGGAAATATATAAAATTACATAAACATGGGGTACTATTACTCCATATTTATCGTTACTAGTTTATGACCTGTTATACATATATGGGCATTGTATTATGGATTCTAAGAAACGTTGACAGCGCAATTATATCCTATAAATAATAGTTTCTACGAAATGTAAACAAATGTACAAGAAAAAGTCACGTGTACGTTTAAGAGATATTTTGTCCATATTTGTATGAAAAGAGTTATGCTTTGATAATTAAATATGCAGTTTTTTGTATGTGCTTATGTTCAGAAGGCTATGGTTTTGTGTAATTTCGTATTTTTCAATGGTATTTGATATTAGCACCATATTTATAGTCTAGGAAATAATTGAAATATTGTTCCTCTCACTTGCAATAATTTCTTTACCTTCCTGAAACCTCAATGATTCCAAGAACTAGTACTCACGCAAATTCATATTTGGAAACTGTGATTTATATATGTTTCATTCTGATCACCTCGGTTTTTATGCAATATTTACCGGAGACGGACGGAAATGGCCGAGTTTTCACGATTGGTTTATGGTCTTGTCGCGAATCATTTTGTAACCACTTATCTAGAATACACGTTGGTATAAAGGTCGATGCTCTCTGTTGTATCTCATCTCATTTTATTGTCAACTTCTACATGATTACAATATAATAATATTATCAGGGTCGTTATATGCGTGGAAAATACTCAATATTAATTTATATGTCATAGAAACCAACAGTAGTTGAATGCATAATAAAGTAACATATGCGTACAATACACTATGAGTTGTATCACTTTGCACAACAAGGTAACAACATTATCGAGGTGCTTCTATATCTGCAAGTTGCCGTTAATGGCGCACAACTGTGTCGGACCAGGCAGTCTTGTGCATAGCGGTCCTCTGACCGATTACCAAACCCGATCATGTTCAACAAAATATAGTAATATATCGTAACTGCCTTCCCATAATGTAACATGAACAGCTTAAGAAATATAACATCAACATGATTTCAAAGAAAACCAATTATTTCAGAATACTCTTTTGAACAAACACACCACAGTATAAACGTTTGTACCAAGGTCAGATTCAGACGTGGTTGCATTTCTTATCATTTGACCATTATAGACATGTGCATGAGGTGCATCTCCCTTCAGAGGCACATACAAAATGTATGATGCTCACAGTCAGGATAACTACATGAGCTGACCAGAATGGTCAATGTTTACTGGTTTAGGATTAGCATTCATTTTAAAAGATTTAAACAAATTACCGGTATATGGAACATGGAAGTCTGTTTCTTTGCACTTCTTGTATGTAATCCAGATAATAATGCTCCTGTTTGATTATATGCTAGTTTATTCAAACACAATCCCATAACTTGCTGAAACAGGACGCCTTACAATAAAATACTCGGCATATTATATGTCCACAACATCTGTCGGCTTCATTACACCATATATGTTTCCTATGGAACGCCCTAGCTGTCTTACAATGACCATTTTCAGTTTGTTAAGTCCATTCTTTCATATGTTATTTCCATTCTTTATCGTGTTAATAGATAGAGGATCTATCACAAGTTGTCAATTGATATATATATTTGGAAACTTAATTAAGCGAGCCTCTATAAATATATCAATTGACAACGAGTGAAAGATTCTTTATATCATATGACACTGAAAACGCAAAATACGCATTGATTTATTGGAAAAACTCAATACCTTATACGACACGTGGTACGTTTAACTTTTTATCACATGACCTTCCTTGTATCCAGGTTAGTATAGCCAGTACGTATAAAGTTATACGTACCACGTGTAGTATAAGCTATCGAGTTTTTCCAATAAATCAATGCGTATTTTGCGTTTTTTGTGTCATATGATAAAAAGAATCTATCACTCGTTGTCAATTGATATATTTATATTAAACTCGTTCAGAAAATATTATTAAACTCGCCAGAGGCTCGCTTAATAAAAATTCCAAAACTCGTTTAATATAAATTTATATCAATTGACAACTCGTGATAGATCCTCTATATACGTACTGGCTATACTAACCTGGATATAAGGAAAGTCATGTGGTATTATATAATACACATAACATAATAAATAATCCACATAGCATAATAAAACAACCCACATAACATATTAATAAAATAATCCATATACATGTAACACAATTAAGAATCCACATAACACAATAAAGAATTCACATAAAGAATCCACTTAACATAATAAAGACTGCACATAACATAATAAATAATCCACATAATATAATAAAGACTGCATATAACATAATAAAGAATCCACATAACACAATAAAGAATTCACATAAAGAATCCACTTAACATAATAAAGACTGCATATAACATAATAAAGAATCCACATAACATAATAAAGAATCCACATAACATAATAAAGAATCCACATAACATAATAAAGACTGCATATAACATAATAAAGACTGCACATAACATAATAAAGAATCCACATAACATAATAAAGACTGCACATAACATAATAAAGAATCCACTTAACGAACCGAAAATGGTCTTCGTTGCACACAGCTAGGGCGTTCCATAGTTTCCTATTGAAGCCATATCATGTTATATAAACCTTGCCGTGCACAATTTTATGATTACTATCACGTGACGATATACATTTACTAATTAAAATAAAGAATACTTCATACTTACACGCCGACAAAAACAATAATTTATTTAATTAGAAGAGGTGAGATTACTGAACGTAAAACTTTTGGTTTGTCAACAAATTCACATTGCATAAAGTCCAAATGTTACCAAATGTAAAAAGTCAATATACGCGGCGATGCTGGACGAATGTATACATCTATTCAAACGTCCCAGGTCAATGAGGTGCATATATAAAACATCAATCTGCGTGCATGGAGTATGTTTCAAAGATTTGCAGTTTGTATTGGACTGTGCTTTAATGCAATAGAATATAATTATTTCCTGTATGAATGCTGTTATTTTGGATACTTTGCATAAGGTTTAATTAACGGCTTGACATTTGTTGCCGATTTGTTAAGTACAAGTATGTTGCCTAGTTGCAAATATTGTTGCAGATATGCGCATTTGTTGCTGAATTTGTTTTATTTGTTGTCGTTTTGTTACATTATCGGTTGGTTAAAATAGTATTGTCGATTTGTAACATTTGTTACCGATTTGTTGTCGAGTTTGACTTTTGTCACATTAGTTGTCTTTTTGTTACATGTCTATATATGTTAGGATATTTGTTACAATTTTTGTATTTGTTACATCTGTGGTCGATTTCTATTACATTTTTGACCGAGAATATTAATGATTTGTACCGCTTGTTTTGAAGATGTATTTTGTTTCCAATAATTTGTAACAATTGCCTGTATATCAAATGGTGTATGTGTATTGCTTTTAAGTACATGTACAAATTATCTGCTTAAAGTTTGCGGTCCGCGTAAATTTCGGATGAAATCACAAGCTGCGCATTGCGTTCATTATATTAAGGTTATTCCATTACACTATCAAACAGAATACTATATCATATAGGTGGCTCAGTGTTGCCATACACTGTTTTGTGTCGATTTTTTATTGCCAAATTTATTCCTACGTTACTTTCCCCCGATGACCACCTTTATGTACATTTTGTATTCGCCCAATTCCTAGCAATGTCATTACCAATACATTTCTGATGTTCAATGCAACCGTAACTACTCGGGTATCTCCGTCTGCGATGACAACAATCCGAGACATGTTACGTCAGAAATGTCCGAGTCGGTTCCGATTGTGCATTATCTTGTCCAAGAACTGGATTTGAAAGCATGAATACTGCCAGTTTTATAACTTTAATGTTGATCTACGTGTATATGTGTATTCTAATTTTGCGCATACATGATTACAACAATGATTTTATATAGAAACGTACATACATTTTACAAATTACTTCATTAAACTTGGTCCTTTGGAAACGTTCCAGACGACATTGTGTACAACCCACCAATACAAAACGATTGTACAAGCTAACCTTACCTAAATCCCCGACTAAAATACAGGAAAGAACAATCAAACCTTTCGAAAACATCTGATGTTTCATACTCCGAATTTGTCATTGCACTGAGGATACTAAAAAGGGGTAGAAACTAGTGTAAAACCAGTCCCTTGATGCATAATAAAGTAAGAAAGCATTACCTTACAATTCCTTATAGATTAGCTCTCCCTTAAAGTACTGTATGCCCGCATCCAAACATAATTATATCTGGCAAGGATGCCACTCCTTTAATTGGTTTAGGAAGCAGTACACAGTTGCAGATGACAACACGCTACAAGTGGTGATAGAATTAATTGTCAAGAACCACCATAGGGGGCTTGTCAGCTTGATTATCAGCCATTGATCCAAAGCTCCAAAGCTCACAGGTGCATGTACGTAACCTTGGAAATGAATGGTCAACAAATGATCAATACTTTGCTGACTTAGACGAGAAGGTCGTAAGTACTATATACGACATTATAAGACTGGTAAGTATTTAAAATCAGCATCACAATGTGCGTCTTATGAGCCCATTGTCATGAAAATCGGAACTGATCATGTAGACCAAAATGATGTTTAAATACCAAAAGTAATTTGTTTTGCCATATGTACAGACTAATTTACATACTTTTTTTCTTCAAACATTGACTTTGTACTTAAAAACTTTACATTCTAAGCCAGCGAGTTGTCTAACTTACCTGGGAAACTGACGACACGGACACTAGTGATGGTGGCTTACAATCTCCGATGGCGTCATACCCACAATTCTTAATGCACATCCGGTGGCGTTTAGTTCTAAGATGGCGGCATATTAATAATACTGTGATGAGAATGCCTACGGATGCCACGCCGCAAATGGCAATAGGTATGGCCGGATGTAGCATGGTCGTTAGAGGTCTGAAATACATAAAAGGACACTGGCTATTACTTATTAATCAATTTCTATGCAGTACGACAAATAATTATCACATACACGAAACATGACAAACGCCGCTGCGTCGTTCACACATTAGCTGCAAACCCCGCAAGGAAATCAAATCGGAATTGTGAATAGAGGCATTAATACAAATAAGGTAGCTTATGTTAAGTGCGATCTTAATAGTTTTATCATTTGTTTCACACGACCATTCATGAGTGAATGCGAATTGCATTCGTCTGTATATTAATGATGGATATACTTTAAAATGTAATATAGCCTCGTTTGGCAGCGGATTCCTTGGCAACTTATTGGGTTCAGGGATTTTCATTCATCAAAATTGGACAAAAGTAGAAAATATTGACATGGAAACACTATAAGAGATGAGGGCGATTTATATATTTTTTTGTCAAAATCTGAAACTCTCACCAAAGATAGTAATATGGTCGGACATTAAGAAAATACATTTCTGAACAAATGTTCTCTTTTACAACGCTTCAGAAACCAAGATGGCGTCCAATATGACCGTAATTTTCATTCAATTTGATACTAAACGCTTATTTGGGCCTGAATGACAATATCAGTATAGTACAATCTCTCTAGAGCAATACACTTTGCATATCACACGAGTTGGTTGTTACGCACAGGTTTTTACACTTGTGTGTTGAAAAGCAATGCATACTATAGTACAAACGTATATGGGTACTTTTGGATCAATTCTGACCGGTGATTTATAATATAAACGTGTTCTCATTTTCATACTCAGGCTCCATACTCTATGCTCAAATTTAAAAAACTGATTTCTTAGAACTTTACATCAAAACCATCACTAATATGTAGCAAATGCTCTAATTAAGAAAATGAACCCCAGACAATATCTTTCCATTCAGTAACAAAGAAGTTACAACAGTTTTTGTAACTATGAAAATGCTCCATTTGGAGTACGGAGTATGAGTTGGAACATGGAGTACGTTCTCCAATGATTATGATCATCACGCCTGATTAGATACTGAATCAAATACTTAAATAATTTTCTACTTAAATACAAAATGTGAATACCCATCCAGTTTAAGTTACGTTCACAAAATGTGCTTTTTCTAAAAAAAAATCGAAAATAAAAAATATATACATAATTTAATATCAGCTAGAGATAAAATGTATCTAACATGGTGATGGCATTTGGCATAATTTAGTGAACCAGTTATAAAAATATTACCTATAATCGGCAGGGATATATTATCTCAAGAACTACATCCAACGAGATCACTGTATAAATCCAACATTTTAACCGTACCCGAAAATTAGAATATTAATAAACAACAAATTATCCATACTAACATATATGTATGTTACTGACAACAACCTGCTAAATAGAACGCTCAATGAAATACCCATAAACAATTGTAGTCGATAACTTGACACGGAAGCTGCTATTGATGAACAAATTAGACGGAAGTTCGGTATAATTGATTTTGGTCAAATCGTTTGTTGATATATTAAATATAGCAGACGGGTGTTAACTTTATAGTCATGTCATGGTTTTATTCCAGTGGCAGTGCTTCCTCTGGCTTATATTTTTCTTGCGCCACCACTTTCGCCAAATGAAAAAAGTTGTCGCCACTTATGCGCCACTTTGACCAAAATTGAAATGATGTAAATGATGGACTAAATCTTGTATTTGTAATTTTTGTATATATTTCTGTTTTATGTGTATTTTGATGTGTCCATGGTAATGCCTTAATTGCATTACTTATGTTCCTCTTCAGTGTGAACTTAGAAGTCATCATTGTTACAAATATATTTACAGCATTATTATAACAATTTATTTTTATTTTCTATGTTATTGACAATATGCTAACCATTCATCAGAGAATAGCATGCTTACAGGAGTGTCCGATAAATTTCTAATCTAGCTGGTTGCCCACTGGGCTACCAGAATTTTTTTCTGGTTGCCCAGAATTATTTCTAGTTGCCCTGAAATTTCTACCGTGGAAGTACCGCTATAAATTTGCTTCGTATTTGCAGTTAACTTTGATAGAGGTGTTTATATGGAGATGTTTAGCAGGTCTCACACTGGCCATTTCTTCCTCACTGTGCAAAAATAAAAGCCAAGTAACATAGCATTCATGTACTTGTCATATGCTTGGTAAACATTGTGGCTGGTTATTGCCTTACGGGTAACCTGATACCCGGTATATTTTTTTATAGTTGAACTGTTCATATACATTGTGGGCTTTCCCTTGCACAAGGCACAATTAATAAATTCTTTATTCTTATAATATTCTTATAACTGAAACTAAACTTATATTTGTGCTAGCTGACATTTTAATATCATAAGGCCTAGTAAAAATAATGTATTGCTAACATTTCAGTCCAGACTTAAGGCCTATGTGTATAACTATATTAAACTGTGTGTAACTATATTAAACTGTGTGTAAGTTTGACTCAAATTTCATGCATCCAGTGCTTTGATTCAGTATGCATATGAATGTCAGTCAGAGCAGAGTTACCTCCCTTGTGGTCCATGCTACATATTTGCTACCATAATGGAGATTGGAAATACAAAACTGTCTAGGAAGGGTAAAGAAACACACCTGTTGCTAATCAAACATCTGTTGATATGTATTGTAATGTTTCGGTTGACTACTGACATGTCAAATTCTTATTGTTGTAACAAAATCGTATGTGAAGGTCGCGAAAACATATGACATTTCAAATTGTCGACATTTTGAGTGATTTATAATGGCAAATTCTTTTTACTAAGACATGTTTATGTCTTGCAATGTTCAAGTCTTTAATTAATGCCTTCCAATACAGCTTTTACGATCCACAGAGTTCATAACCAATTTTGTTGACATCACGGTCGTATTTAATGTGGTCATTTCATGTGAAATTCCGGAATATAAGTACGGCCGAAAACAGTCTTTAACATCAACCCGATACGCATTTAAAACAAATTGTCGGCAAATTTTAACATCTTTGATGGGATTAACTGACTAATAGCAGCTCTAATTGATTGTTTATTGCAGTCTTCAGTAGGCCTATACATGACTGTATATTGTTGTCTTATCGAAAAAATGGCCGATTTTTATGTTTGTCGCCAAATGGAATTATCTTGCGCCAAATTTTCATTTCTTGCGCAAATGGCGCCATTGGCGAACGCCAGCGGGAGCACTGAGTGGTTAGTTTTTGAAAGATTTGTTCGTTTGTGTTTTTGTTCTACTGTAATAGTCGTAAGTGAGTGCTAATTTGCGACATCCATGCCAGAGTGTACTCGTCAATGACGCAAATGACGACAGAAAATGAACAACTCCATGTGGTGGTCGTGATTTTTAATATGATACAAGGCACTGCCTATTTTGGGGATTCAACTTACTGCTCCTGCAGCTCTTTAACAGATACCGTACAATTGGTAAAATATGGTTTTCCTTGTTTAAGAAGTACTTTCATATATCATTCAACTAGAGTATTTTAACTAATTTTATCTGAAATATAGTCTAGAAACTTGACTGACCAATTATTTATGAGGATGGCAGTTCTTTGATATTGTGATCGAAAGGATATAGTCTAATGTGACTTAGATTGAATCCTTATTGAGCAGCCCTCGCATATAGCCCGGATTGTCAAAACGTATGGTGTATTTTTAGAAAACAAAGAAAATTGCATTGCTTATAACCGTGTAGGCGTTTTTTGCCTTTTTTATAAAGATTTCAGTGAATTAGATACTAGTGGGAATAATTACTGAAACTCTAGTATTCTACTGTAAAATCGTTTAACTTAAGTTTCAATGGGACAAAATTTCGTGCTTTTTGTGTAAAAAATACCATTTCGTGGGGACGTTATTTCAATGATACATATCCACTATGTCAGATACTAGGCTATAGAATTATTTATAATATTCACAGGGGATTTTTGTGGTTGAGGTCATCCACGAGATCCACGTAAATAAATCCCCGGGAATATTGATGGTTTAGTACCGTTTTACAGTATGCGAGTTTCGATTTAATACCTTGATTCTGATTGACGAGAAATGTCAGAAATAGTTACATTTATATACCAGATACCTTCATGTATAATTCTCTGCAACCTTTGAGCACGTGGGTGTTAGTTTTTCCTATAATTATATTGAATTTAGAAGTGTAACAAGGAAGACGTACATGGGGGTAATATAAATTTCTCGAGTGCGAGATGCAAGCAAATTATCGTACTGTTGACTTAAGCATAGGTCCCAATACGCAAGTTTGCAAGATTTTACAAATTTATGAGTATCGGAAGGCATCGCGAAAAGGGTTTTCATGGTCTGCTAGGGACAGCTTTGGGGTCATAAGGAATGTAGTACAATCCCTATTCCAGATGCCTCCTGAAGCCCATTTATTCATATCGTTAATATCGTTTTCACTCCACACGGTGCATTTTACTTCCACACGGTGCATTTTTCACTCCAATTAATACACTTTACACTCCCATGAATGTATTTTTTCACGCCACTGAGATTTCGTTTCACTCCACCCATTCCATTTTCACTTAACTCTAATCATATTTCATTCCACTATGTATCTGTTTCACTCCAATTAGAAGAGTATTTACTGCAATCAGTTTAGTTTTTTCACTCAATTTTTTACGCCTCGTGTAACATTTCATGCGCTGTGTTTCATATATAAGAGCAACAAACGTGCTCATAATTAAAGTGAAGGTTGCAACAAAATAGCTCATAAACTAATCACACAAGATTTATATGAGCTCGAATCTTGTGTCTCGGTGGTACACCTAATTTCGTCAGGCTGCTTCGATCGTGTTTATTAAATTGCGTGTCATACAAACTGAGAAATATCTCAATTTCTACTGGAATCATTATTTTGAGTTGATGTCATAAAGTGGCACCATACGCTATGTGTCATCTTGGGAAATTAAAAATTCGCCAAAGCAATAAATGTCCACGTACGGTTAGAATCACGACATGTAGCAAGTAAAAACAGCTGGTCCGTCGGTTTGGCAAAGGTTTTGCCTGTCGCATCATTTTCGCTCAAATGCCTATTTTTTAACACAAGAATCTGATCGATTTGGACCACAACCACTGATTGATACGAACGGATCACCATCATAACTTTTTAAATCGTAAAACATCGAGATTTTTCGCTAAGTACCGATGTATGTTTCAGTTACTCAACATTTATGCACCGTAAATGGGCGATGTATCAACCGGAAACACCCGATGTTTTACGAATGGTATTTCCTTCTCAAAATGCGTCCTACCAGAGCGTACGGAGACACCCGATGTCTACCGATTGACATTTCCCATAACAGTGTATCTAATCGTAGAACAAGTGCAAAATATTGTCTATCAACGCCAACATGCTGTCGTTAGGTCTTGAACAAGATTGGCAGTTTTTTTCGTGATAGCAACCATTAAATTACCTGCGTTGTAAATTAAGCGTGTTCCAAAGGCAGGCGACAAGAAATATTGCTCCATAAAATACAAAACATTCCTGTTTGGAACCATTTTATACGGCATAGGTTTTTTCGATACACCATGTGTGGATGCATTTTATGATTTTACGAAGATACTATTGGAAAGTGCACAAAAAGGGTGGTTGTTGACAAGTCGTTTATAGCGCTCTCTAAAACAGCATGTACGTGGGAGTTTTATTGCTTATTCGACTTAATTAACAAGAGATGTTTGTAAAACATGGATATCCCCATGGCAGCCCAATAGTCATAAATGGTAAAGGCCACAGTGACCTTTACCTTTGACCTTCTTACCTAAAGTTCAATAGAGGTTATCTACTGATGCTGTGCAACCTCCATGTACACCCAATGCGGTATTGTAGTTATCGCACGTTTAGTCAACAGGTTTAGTGTTGCAGTAAATTACTGTTGACTATAAGTAACATGAGAAGAAACGCGTTATTTACATATTGCGATTATATCGGCAGAAAAATCATTTGTTTTAACCTTCCAGTACTTTGAATATTATTCTAGCTATTGAGGTGTTACTTTATGTAAAGTTATTGACAATTATACAGAAATACGAAACTCGGCCAGACCATTAGTATCTGAAACTAATAGTTCTGTATTATATTCAATGAGTAGGTGTCAATGACCCGCTGCCGGTTATCAATAAAACTGGAACTCTAGGATAGGTAGCACTTTTTAAAAAAAAATTGTCTTCTGAAGCGACGTCTGAGTACTCTTTGAATTGCTGCTGAAGAAATAAGCTATATTTTTCGACATAAAATCTCCCTTAGTTAACGCTGTGCTCAGTGCTCGGTGGAAACAGTCTTGAAAAATAGACCATTTCGTTTTCGAACAGGGTGCATGAGCACTTAGTTCCAGGTAAGCGTGCTTACAAACTCTAACGAGACTGTGGAGCTAAAAATAGATTATATGGCCCTTCACGGGGATGACTTCGCGCATTATCGCCTTGTTCAACGTGCAGTACATAAAGACCGAGGTGTTCAGAATGGGAGTTGAAGAAACAACGCGTGATGTTATTGCTTTATGGAGTTTGGTACCTCAAATGTGAAAATAGTAGCGACATGAACATTAAGCAATATTTTTTAAAATAATTTATGTGATTAAAACATAATTGAGATTTGACAAGTGGTACTGGATTAGTACTGGACTAGTGCTTGCGTGAGATTCGTGCAATCGCTGCATAGCTACAAAAGGTCGCTAGTACGATAATGAAAACTCGAAAGTACGATTTAGAAAAGTCGATAGTAAGATAGTTATAACACGATAGTTACGAAAATGAAAACTCGAAACAACGATAGTGAAAAGTCGATATTATATCCGAGTTTTCACTTTCGTACTGTCGACTTTTCCCTTTTTTCTATCGAGTTTCGTGTTTCGACTTTTTTATGTGCAGCGCGACTTTCTTATGTGCAGCGGAGGCCCTAACTGACAACGTAGAAATTGTATGTAACAAACCTTCCCGTTCGTGATTCTTTAAAAATAATCCTCTCGTTATTTCGTGAACATAATTCCGCTGTTCTTAATACTACTGACTAGTAACGGAATAAAATGACCATGATGATGGCTTATTTATTGCGATATCTATATAAAGTTCAATGATATGTTCTCATTAAGTGTAGAATATCTACGAAGTAAAGGTAGAATCTTTACGAAGGCGAACACTGACGTGATCATGATTTGTTGACTTGTGTTTTGCAGTCATGGAAGCACCAGTGTCATAATGTCACTATAGGTTTCGTGTATCAAGTATACTGTATACTGTTATAAATAGTGTCGGGAAATTTTAATTAGTAGAACAAAAATAGAGAGGTGCCGTTTTATGTGTCAAACATACAATATATTAATACATACTGTCGGGAAATGATATATATACTAGTATTACATCATGTATAACAAGAATAAATGTTTTTCTAGTTCAAACGTGGGCTTGACGTGTCTCCTACAGACTCTGCTCAGCCTCTTTTACAATGTGATGTCAAGCACACATGCTATATAAGTAGAACGCATCGGCTGTGGTTTCGTTATCATATACTGTAAAATGAATGATAATCCCGGTGGATTAATTTAGCCGATGGTGAATTTCGCGGATAAACTAGGTCGTGAAATTAAATTGCATCCAATAAAGGACCTTAGAAAACGCTCTAAGAGATCTTCCTTTCAATATTTCAAATCCACGATTTCAAGAAAAAAAAACGCTCATTACCATTTAACCAAAATAAGTTGCAATATTTGATACCCGGGAAAAATGGAAGATTTCATAATTTGCCATATATCACTGGCTAATTAAGAACAAAATTCCTATTTTGAGAAAGCAAGATAAAACTGAATGAAATCTATTCTTGATGTTGACAAACTACTTCATTTTGGTCAACATGACCATTTCTGATTTTCGTGAAAAAAGACAACGCAGTGTTCTATTACAGCGACACATGATGGTGGCACTTCTCACTTCAACAAACAACTTTAATGAACTTGCTTCCCACACAGGTATTAGGTAATGAAAGCCATAAAGCAGGCTGTGGTTTCTAATGTCCATGCTACGCCGTTTGATTAAAAATATTTCAAACCAGAAAATTCGCAAAAAGAAAAACGATGTGTTCATATCACGTTGTTTGTGAAGTAACTTTGCCTAAGAACCACTACAATGTTTGAAACAAATTATTTTATTCAATGACCTACTTTAACTTTACATCTTCGACGCTCAAGCCGAGAATAAGTACCAGGAATAATAATATGAAAAGCAAGTCATGAAATTGATGTCGATGTGAACTTTACATCATCACGTCACTAATTTCACAAATCTGAAAGTGCATAGAATATCTGCTGTAGTTTATAATGAGAGAAATGTTTAAATTTTGTACATAGAGAGCACCGCGCAGACTGACATATATGGTCCAATTTGTAAGTTATCAAGACTTTTACAGAATGTAACTTTTATAGATGTTCAAATTCTAGAGCTAAAAGTACATATGCACGAGATGTTGCGATACTTTCAGTGAATTCTGTATTCCTGTTCTGAATGGCCATAAACCAGGTTTAATTATCCTCGTAAAGTGGGAATCACGTCAGTTTATTTGTCAGCCATGTTCAGGATGCTGGATTAAAATGGCTTCATCCAAGGAGGGTTTGTAGGGTAATTATCATACAATACATCAGAACAGATGAACTTATTTTACCTTAGAATATATAGATGGGTTTGGCGCTAACCAAAGTCTGGTCTGGTCTGGTTCGGTGAACCATGTTCTGCGCATGTCTGGTTTCTTCAGTCACCAAAACCCAAATTTCGTACTACAGCAAAGATTCTCTGCACTTTCATATTTGTTTAAGAAGCGATTTGATTAGATGATGGAAAGTTCAGATCGATATGTCCCCATACGGAGTGTCATCAGATCTACTGAACAAGAGTTGGAGAAAGAGCCAATGACCCGGTCCAGATTCGAAGGAGGTACCTCTCGATCAGGTGTCCGTTGCCTAAGCATAGTGCTACCGAGCGCTTACATCCAGTTAACTCCCTTTCAATTACTAGTAAATATAGGAGGCATAAATTACCTCTCGTGGAAAGCGCTGCGTAGCGCTTAGCTTAGGCAACGGAAAGCATGTACATGTATTTAAGACAGAATTACTAACTCTAGCTTACTGGAGATCGAAAAGATACCGAGACATTATCAATTATAGGGAGACCATATATTTGACAAAAATCGATACAAGTTCTGATCACCCGTCCTTGGTGTAGAATTCAACCGGAAAAGGAAGTATCGTAATAATTTTCAAATACCGCAAAGAACCTACAAGTAACGAAAAGGTCTCGTGCCTTCAATAACATGGGTTATCCATTAGTAGATAACCCTAATCATGTGTGTAAACATAACAGACATTAATGTCGTGGAACAACAATACGGAACATGGTCATGTAAACACAGTTGGGTGACTTTGTTCTTGTAGCAATAATTGCTTGAGTCGATACCAATGTCTATGTTATGATTTAAGTACCGTTTATTAAAGATAATTACCGCGTAAAACGGGTAATTACGCTATACATTACATGCTTGGCCGCGATATGAGCTAAATATGGTCAAGGATAAGAATCTCGATATCCACAAAACGACATCCATAAAAGGCAATGCAGCAACATTAATACAATATTATTGACCTGAACGTGTTAAATGTATCAGAGATATGATATCATAGATATGCAGTGCAGTAAATAATTAGCTGCGTAAGCATGCAAACAGTTAACAACAAATGAATTTCGTGCGCATTTGCAAGTTAATTATGAGTCCAGTGCGCATGCCTAGAAGGTCACAAACCACCAAATAGAGTTGTTCTTTAACTCAATGTAAAGTGACCTTGGTCAGCCAAAAAAAATGTCAACTTTTTGTCCATGGGGTCCTCTCAAAATCTTTTAATCAATAGAAATAGCATCCAGCTTGAAGAAAATGAAAAAAAAGTAGGGGGTCATGTATTATATAAGAAAAATTTGGTTCGTCAAACGCGGTGAACAGATTTTCTCACATGTACGGATTTACTCACTGTCCGTTAGCCCCAACCTTACTTTCACTTTCATATTTAAGCCAGAATACAAAATATTTCTGAATAAAACCATTTCACTACATCACATACATGCATACAATGCATTTAACACCAATTTCATGATTCTGATGCTGATTTGTCAAGACATACCCCCATTTCCAGCCGCTTTAAAGTTTTTAAACGGACTATTTGACTGTATCTGAATTTGGTCCGCGTAGGCATTTAGTGGTTATTTACCTAGAAGAGGAAGAAGAAAGTTGACATTTGGCGAAGATAGCTTCATAGCAACATCTTTATAGAAATTTCTATAATGGGGAATAAAGATAATCTGCATATTGACACACACATATGGTCAGGATTTAGTAATGAAAAGCACAAAATACTACTTAAACATTAAGGAGGGTCAACACATTTCCATGTAGATATTTTGCAAATTAATATTATACCTCGGTGCGTATAAAAGCAAATTTTCTTAATCCGTTTTGTTCATTTAACGCACGACGGATATAACTATAACTATTGAATGCTTGACCCTTAACAAAGTTTGAATAGTATAGATACACGTGCAGACATCACCTAGCAACCACGTGATGATGCTGATCAATATAGATACACGTGCAGACATCACCTAGCAACCACGTGATGATGCTGATCAATATAGATACACGTGCAGACATCACCTAGCAACCACGTGCTGATGCTGATCAATATCATGGCATCTTTAATTGATAAATGATTACCAACTGACCAAATATCCGCTAATAATGGAAAACCTCATCATTTTCTTGTAATAAATCCGTTGCTATGGTAACAACGGAGAGTTCCGTGCGAGGATTAATTGTAAAAGACAATTGTCGTGTGTTTGTTGTAAATTAAGTTATATGACGAACATTTCTAAACCCTGCCAATAAATACGTTTTATGTTTCTATGGCAGGATGAATTGCAATGAATTGAACTAGCAATTGGTCAATGTCCTGTAACGCTATATTTTTGGCGGCAGCTTAAATGAAATGTGTCAATTTATACCATATGCCAGTGACATACTTGATAAGAGTCGTTTAAGAATATATAAGGACTGACAGGAATTGCTTTTGTAGAAGTCATAACATATCAGCCTTTATCATTAACACCACCATCATCATCATTACTGAACTTCGTTCTTTTGTTGTCGTCAGTAACGTCAAAGGCCTAAATTACAATTTAGGTCTTTGGTAACGTGATCGTCACTATCATTATCGCCATTAGTATCATAGCCTTGGTCGTTTGCGTAATTGCAAGTAACTTTTGTCATCATGGTCATCTTTTGACCGCACTTTGGCTAACTATGGAAGCTTAAATGTTCCATTCCGTCTAATACGCTTTAGCACGCCGGTTGTAGACGATCAAGTAATCCATACCACTACTGTATACGTTGTTTCTGTTTTCAAATTAATTTTCCCGTAGATGTCGGGACTGTTCATTTAAACCAACATTTCTCTTATTATGTTCATAATTATAACGTATTAAATAAGAAATATAGTTCTCAGATGTATAAATCAGTGTTGATATTAAGTAACCTTGTCACAAGGAAGGTGTTCTATAGTACAATTTATATAGCCAGTCATGGTATTTGATATTTTAAAAACACGTGTTTATTACCATAAAAATGATATGGTTTTAATTTAACAATATTCTATGTCCTCTTTATTCGTGTTTATGTAATACTATCAAGGAGTGGGAGATTTTTTAGAAAAGGGAATTGATTTCATTTTTTTCTATTTTCATCGTCTGAAATGTCTCTGCACCGATAATTTGAGAACGAAAAATGGCTTTCTGTATTGATCAGATACGTTCTAACATGTTTAAAGTTGAACATAGACAAGCAACCTTTCATACCGGTGACTGGTCAAGGTAGACCATACCCTTTCACGAAAATTCGTCGAAGGTCGATTTTCCTACATATGTGGAGAAGGTGCCGGCTAGTCAAGTCTGTGAAGGGTAGATTTGTACGGGTTAAATGAAAATGCCCATGACTCCTGGTAAAATTAACCGTTCGCCGCGTGATAACTAAAAATATGTGACAAACGGTGCTAAATCTTATGCATTAGTCCCACTGAGATGTTTTTTGCTTCGGCGTTGTACTCTTGGTTTAATAAATGCGCATCGGAAGGTAACGGTAATAGGGTACTCGTGGTCTGGATGACCATTAACCAATTGCTCCCGATGCCTCCCGAAGCCTCCCGAAGCCTCCCGAAGCCTCCCGATGCCTCCCGAAGCCTCCCGATGCATACCGATGCCTCCCGATGCCTCCCGATGCTTCTCTATGCCTCCCGATGCCTCTCTATGCCTCCCGATGCCCCCCCCCCGAAGCTAATTAATTTAGACCAGGAGTAGATCGCCGAGGCATAAAATGTGGGACCAATGCATTAATAACCGAAAAATTAATCATACTAAAAACGGGTGGTATGTCACAATGTGTTAAAAATTTGAATCGGTTGCATAAAATAATAAAATGAATATAATCTTTGATAGCATTACAAACGTGTGTGCTTCAACAAGTTGATGGCTTTTATTGCAGGATTCCATTTCACACCACTAGCCAAGGGAACACTCTAAAATTTTCTGTCACTATTTAATCATCATTTCTTGGAAGGGTGGTAAAAGTGTAAAGATTTCAGAATGTGACGCAAATTTTAAATATTCTATTAAGAAAATAAATCCCACACGCGACATGACAATGCATGCGTAAACACATCGTCGGATACCCACAGTACACATTACGTACAACTTCATTTGGTACCGTGGGTTTTTTGACTGTCGAATTCTCGTTTCTCAGCTCAAAGGGAAATAACTCTTCAAACCCTGTGTCCAATGAAATAGCTCCTTACAAACATAATACTCTTCAATCGGAGATTTAACCTTGCGTCATTAGGGGGGTTTTGTTACTTTAAATAGATTTTTCTTTCAGTCGAAATAAAAATGGCCGGCATTTTGGAGAATGAAACGAAGGCCGAATGTAACATGTAATTTCATTGGCTGAGCTTCCAAAGTGGAAATCCTTTGGAAACCAATGAAATTGCACCATTTATCTATAACGTTTACGATATTTTGCTAGCCAAATAACCCACGGTCGATGTATGAGTATAACGTAATGCAATCGAACGTGGGTATCCGACGATGGCGTAAACAACGTTCAAAAAGTCTTTAAACTAGACAATTATGTGTAGAGTGTAGAAGACTGAAAACTTTTTTACAATGTACCAGGTTGCAGACAAATCATGTTTTCTGTGTAAAGTATGTTGAGTGATTATGTTAACAAGTACGTCTAGCAACGTTTAGTGTTCATTAATATCAAAATGAGACGACAGCGATATGTAGTTATTTATGGTTAGTTACTTAGTCCATACACGTCCGCCATGTTTGTTGATCGATGTTTCATTACGATTAAATCTTAGCAGCTCGGATTCTGTCGGAAGTGAAGAAAATCTACGACATTACACGAGCCTTAGATTAATAAACTGACATACTATTAACAGTTTTGGAATCTACTGGAGATAAATATCGACGTAACATGCGAGAGAAATAGAATTTGCAACGCGAACACTGAGGGAATTTAGATTACCTAAAATATGAAATTTTGTTAGAAAATTAAATTCTATGAATATGCCAATGCATCGCAATCAAGAAACATGCTATTTAGGACAACCTCGACCAACTCCTAATTTCAAAGTTTTTGAACTAAAAAAATGGCGAAAAAAACATGACCGTGAACAGCCAATTTTTCACTTTCTTGGCATAGCTCGGGCGTACAGAGTCCATACGCTCGAAATTACGCTGAGACATGTTATAAAGGTAGCTATGGCTAGACGTGACGGCATTCGAAGTACATTTCTATAGACTTTCTGAGACATTCCTAAACTTAGAGATGAATAAGTAACATAATATAAATTTCATCTATTATTTTGGTAATAAAATATGTTTAAACTAACATTTGCGATATTTTAGTAGGAAAAACTAGCAAATAGTCATAAAAAGAGTAAATTTGCGAATTTCCAATATTCTGGAACAAACGTGATAAAACGTACTACTAAGGATCGATTTTTTTATTTTATTCTACTTTAATTTATTCAATATGAAGACTTTATATAAGCCATAAGTGTGTCTTTAAATGTCTTCATTTGAATTTTCATGAATTCCAAACATTTAGACGTGGGTTTCGTCATAAAGTCCGTTCGTAATGCCAATTGTATGGTTCTGGTTTACGGGACTTTTTGTTGTTGAACACTTTGTTATTATGTTCAGTGATTGAGAGAGTCAACGAGGGCATAAGTCGTTCAGTTGCGAATGTGTCAGCGACATAGGGCCCCCGAAAGTCGGTGCATCTTAATATGCCCTCATGCCTTCGCACAACAGCTTTATATGCAGTAAACAAAAAAGAGAAACGAAGTTGTGATGTATTATTTTCTTGTTCTCAGAATGCCGCCCACGTGTCGTGTGTCACTTTTTTTTTTGGGTTGAATGAACTCGACAAGAATTCCTCCACGTTTTGTTTTGTTCGAGACATTGTCACAATTCCAGGTATTCACATTTCTTGTAGGAGACAAATATAATCTCGTTTATTATGGAAAATGCCATCGTCCGACCACAGGTTAATAAGAAGGTGGCAATAAATCCTACATTTAATATGATACTTTAATGTTAATAATTATAGTGTGTTTATCATGGCCTTGGTATTGAACTGTTCTAGACTTTCATATCAGTCTGAAGTCAAATAAAAAACCACGTCATCAGGTGTCCGTTGCCTTACTTGGCAAAGCGCTACCAGCGCCCTTATTATAAAAATACTTCCTGTTCCATTACCTAATAAAATTATACGGGTTGAACTAAACACTTTCTGATTAATGGGCTAAAATAGATTGGTTGCTCAAATAAAGTGGATAACCTTCGGTACTTTTTAATGCAAACGAATACATTTTAGGTATAGCTATACTTAAAGTACAAAAAATAAAGACATACAAGCGGACAATTATGGTATGTCCGTATAAGAAATGACTGTCAGGAAAGCGTTGCATGACTTATTATTGTGTAGGCCTGACAATAAGTCTAGTTATTTCCACTTACGGCGACGTCTTCTAGACTTCATCCTTAATTGTTAGAATTGTTGATTGTCGGGGACAATTTTTGAAGAGAACTCTATTCACATTCTCCGTTCAATAGCTTGTAACTCTATCAAGACGGAATTTTCTTTTCAAATATTCATTGAATCGCGTATTGCCAAACCTCTGGCAACCCTGCAAGGCTCCGGTAATATCAATACAAAACTTGTGTCGTGTAGGAAAGTTCTGATATATCTCCAATGTTTATAACTCCTACAATGACTATTGGTAATTCATCTCGTACCGAGGACATACCCCAAGGGGAGTTTTATGGCGAACGTTCTTCGCTTCAAAGTTACATTTAGGCTGCCAAACGCGCGGACATTTTTTGCTCTGTCAATGCTATGGTTACAAAACGCTTACGATATCCGTACGGATTTAGCGTCTGCCCATAGCTCGTACGGACCTAGTATGAATTGTACATAATGTATCGTACGCTATCTGTTTTAATCAAATCGCCGAGACCTCTACGAGTCTGTACGATGCTCGTTCGAGCCTAAATATCAGTACGGGCTCCGTGCGGACTTCATACGGACGCCGTGTGGGTTCAGCAAAATCAACTCGTACAAAGCTCGTAAGGCAAATGTGACCATCGTATAAGTCTAGGTTCTTGAATCCTTGTACATTCTTTGTTTCAGGCTTTTTAGTTTTTCTAGATTGAATTCACACTCGACCTCATTTTCGGCGTCCTATGCGTGTGTATCGTATTGGGATTCAACGAGAAAATAATATAATAATGACGTCGCGTCACAAGTCGGAGCTATTTTCAATTTCGCGTAATTTATTTGCCAAATGGTGCAAATGTAATTCTGTTTGTTTCAATAATTATAATACGTTATATATCAATCGAACGAAGATAATCAGCACACTCGACCTGAATGTATATGTTTTGAGTTTTATTACAAAATCCCACACTTTCAGGGTTCGAAAGAACCAGAATACGGTGAAATATCACTGTAGAGATGTAACATCCAATCTCGTTGAGCTTGAGAAAAATGTGTGTAGAGCAAAAACCATACGCAAAATTTCTATATTTTTTACGCAAAAATGATTCTTAAACGTTAAAAGTTGATGTCATTAACGTAAAAGAAAATGACATCATCGTAAAGTCAAATATTTTGATTCTGTGTTGCGGGAACAGTTGTGTAGAGATTTCAAAATTACAGGAAAATAAGTTGTTATTACACTGATAAAATTGTTCTGCAATGTTTATTTTTAATAATTTCTCTTTGTAATTTCCTATAAAAAATACGTTTTTCATATATTATTAAATACGGTACTCATTTTAGATTTTGAGTCAAGAAATCAAAAATAATTTCAAATTTTCTGTGTCTACCTAAAATGTCCCACCCTGTGCTTAAAACTAAAAACTGAATTAAACATGAAATTCGATTTGATCGAACGTAAAATTTTCTGTAAAACAATATTCGTCACTGAAATGATAAAATACGTTTTTTCCACACTGTTGAATAGTATATTGTTTATCAAAATCGTTCAATATACGATGAAGTTATTAGTATTTTTCAATGTCGACACAAAATGTCCCACCAGCAAAATTACGTACTAAGTAACGTCAAAATATCTTAAGTGTTTATGTTGTAGCGTCGATAATTCAATGCAAAATTGAAATCGAAATTTTAAAGATTGGTTCGAAAATGTTTTTTATATACTAGGAAATGTACACAGTACTTTATTCATCAAGGGATTCTTATTTTGAATTCTTTGTTCATTGGGGTTACATCAAACTAGTCTAAACTGTACAAAGAGCAAAGAGATAAATGCACACATTACACCAATATGGTTAATTACGTACAAGTTATTTTGCCTAAATCTAAGTTTTGTAATTCCGAAGGATGCTGAATATACCCCATATACACATAGTTACACAACTTATGTGTTTATGGTTGTTGTGCGCCCATGATTTAGTTATTCTGTCAATTGTACGCCTTATTTCCGTCATATTTAGCTAAAATAACGGCGTTTTTGACGTTACGTAAAATAGCTCCAACTTGTGACGCGACGTCAATATAGATCTAATTTGATTCAAATAAATTCATGCCATGTGATGTGTTCCTCCTTTTACTTAAAGTGGTCATCTTTTGTCTATTAATGGCGTTAAACAGACACTATTATAGGATAACTAAAACGATCGAATGCAAAAAAACATCGGTAAGGTAGAAAGGAATAGAAGTGTAGAACTGACAAATCTAAGTTTCCGAACGTGAACTGCGTAATAACTACTATCACGTGAAAGTTACAGAAATGTGCTTATTCCGTAATAGGTTGGAGCAATAAAAGCTTGTAAGAGCCAACTTAGTGTCTAGCCACAATATAACTGTTGCTTTACTAATTAAACGAAACGAACAATATCGCCTGCCAAAGACATAAATGACATTCGAAATCACGCTTTTCCCGTTTTTATCGCCAATCATGTGATCTCGTGGGATTGCAAGTCCGAGGCTGTAAAAATGGAGACCGGAAATTCGAATAGTGTCCTCATAGCGCCTGAAAAGCAGCATCATCATAATTTTTATGTAAAACGTCAGACTGATATTAAAATTAATGGTGTTCGTATTAATGACATGTATATAAGGTCATTGTACGAGAGGTGTTCAACTTATTTAAGAGCAAAACAGAACGTCGAGTTTTGTGTCAACAATAGGAACTATGAGTACCAGTCAAACTACATGTATAGTATTATAAAAGCTTAAAACCAAGAAAGCTATATATAGCGTATCCAACGCTCTTGGAGACTGCACATACGACAAGGGAACGATACCAGGAAAACTTTATGGCCTCTAACGATGCAACGTTGTGCAGAAAAAAATGCCGAGCGTAGCTTTTATTTGCCAGTCAGCTTTCTGCTGATTATGGTAGTAATATATGTGCTTCCATCCGGATTTGAACCCGGGTCGCCGGATTAGGCGCGAGCGCGCTAACATACCACTGAGCAGAAAGGATCGTATGGATAAGGATAAGTCTATTGTATTCGTGGGCGGTTTCTTCGTGAATTTTCAGCTTGTTTTTGATGAAAACTCCGGTTCAGGGATCTGTCATCTCTTCCAGGCCAGTCAAATGTTGCGAGTTACTATTATAAACTATACTGATAAAAGTGCATATAGACCTAAACATGCACAACCTAGATCTTCACATAAATCAATACCTTTAGTGTATATTTAATATTTAAGGTCGATTGTAAAACAAGTTTTCCCAACTTATATTAATCACTCTCGATGCATCACTCCCGATCTACATTGCCTTATATGCTGAGCGTCTAGCAAGGGATGTTCTTGTACCATTTTTATTTCGCCTTTGGATCTTTACAAATACAACAGTGTTACAGTGATAATATATAAAGTTACAGCCACCCATTACTAAAATTACGATGTTTTCTTTCGAACAACGTCTAGGAACAATTTACAGTTTTCATAAAAATATATTTCGGTCGTTGAATTCTTGTAGTGTTAACATGTAGGCTTAAATATCTCGTCTAAATTATTATAATTATTTTATTATTCCAGGTCAATATCTCATAGTGTAAACATAAATCATGAGCTTAAAAGTCTTGTCTAAACTGACAGCTTAAATAATAAGGCTAAAGAAAATGATTTTAATTGCCAGTCTTATAATTAAATTCACCAACATTTTGTTTGTACTTACAATCATACGTTATTTTCTACCATCAATCACTGATTGCAAGTATTGTTTATCCTTACAACTTGTGCCAAAACCGATACTTTCTTTTAGCTTATCATGTAGCACTTAATTATCGCCACTTAACGATCCACTAGCTTTTTCACATTTTGAGTGACGATAATCAATTAGTTTAAGGGTCGAACAGATTAAATTAGAGACGGGTTGTCAATATCATATTTGTTCAGTGACACAAATACGTGTCCCCATTCAGATTTTGAATTTTTAAGTTTTTCAAAATTGATAATAGAATGGGTATTTAAAGACTCGCGTGTTTGTTTTGGTGAAACAACAAAAAAGTGCACTTGGAATTACCCAATTACCAAACAGACGACCTTGTATCTTACACGGTCGCAATGGGGAAATATTTCACTTGTTGGGGAATGAAAAATGGAATAACAAAATAATGGATTTTTTTAAAAAGCAAATTCTTTCACGTGATTCTGAAAATTATAATTAAAAATAAGGACTTTAAATTTTAGATTTTTGTTTAGTTGGAAAGGACTAGTGGATTTAATATGTCGAGAAGCAGGGGCAGGGTCGCATCTGCCGAACAAAGACCGTTGTACTCGTCTTTGAATAAGAATGCCACATCGTTACATGTACACGTTCCGAGGCAAATCCGTTCAGCATCGGGTGTTTCGACTCAATCGACTGTGGGGACTAATATTCAAGACGGACTTAGTTGCAAGTCCATTATAAACTCGAACAAACTTGGGGAACCAATCAGAGAAAAGCAAGATGAGATAGCACCGCCCACAATTTTACAGAATAGAATACAATCACCACGAGCGTCACGTCTAATGCTTGGCTCTGGTAGAGTTAGAAGAAAAGAACATACTGAAACTGTGGAGTTACACTTAGACACTGAAGAATATATAAACCTTGTGAATAGTAAATATGAAGATGCAAGTACTCCGATATTCGACATGAAACGAGCAAACGACCCGAGTGTAGGTACTTCACCTAGAAATAGAGAAACGCCAATTCCTCTGCCGAAAACGTACGCCACACGATCCGGGCCGTTATTCTTGTTCAGTGATAACAAAGTTGTCAGTGATCACGCGAACGAGCAGACGGACGGTAACCATGAGAACGGTATCGAAGTGCAAGGTCACCGACTGTCGCCGCGTCAGTCAATGTGGGCAAAACATCTTCATCAAAAGAAGACACACGTGGCTGCAGATACGCGGACAAGCACAGGTAATTTTGATTTCAAAGTTAAATATGAGTAATTAAGAGTCAACGTAACTTTAATTTGATGTATTGTTTAATATAGTAAAATATATTTTATTGGGTACATCTACCAAGTACAAATGAAGTGGTATCCATTCTTATTTAAAACATATTTTCCCGGGGGAATACCCCGAACCCCTCTTTATTAACGAGAAGGGAGCACCCCACCCAACACTCTTGTCCGCCACACCAATATCGTATTGCTCCCTGCGTCTCTGCAATATTACATTCCAGAAGCAAATGGTCTTAATTGAACAACACTCGTGAAAGCTCGGTCACTTCCGTTTGTCGGAGAATGCATTCCATAAAAACAGAAGTGATCAAAATGAGTTGAACAAATGAACTGCGGATATACAGAACATGGCGGGTGTACCGGCGCCTATTATAGTAAAGTGTATCAATTTATTGCTGATGTGCTACAAATACAGCGTATTGATTTAAAGGAGAAGAAGAAAAACAATTTATATTATCTCGTATCTTTAATGTCTGTACTTGAGTGGTCATCAGAGTCTGTTAATCTATTTGTCATGGTTATTTCAGCGTTCACAAAGAAGGGACAAAGAGGTTACATTGGACTCGGTAACCGAGCCGGAATAAAGAATCCGTACTCCTGGAATTATTCGGTCCTTCCATTGAAGCTCGTCAAACTGAACAAAACGGACACCGGTAGACCAATGAAAACATTACCCAACCTCTCGAGCGCTGTACTAGAATATCAGGACGTTTTACCAACGGTAAATGAAAAATATTTAGCTACAATAAGACATACCCGACATAGAAACAGCGGTAAGAGCGGTGTAAACAATAGTCGGGAGTTGCAAAAACTTTCTAAGTGGACAAATGAATGGATTGCTGCTCAAGATTTTCTCCTTTTTGAAGAGTACGCGTCAATAGTGAACCGACACCGATTAAACAGTATGGCTAATCAAGACGGACGTGCGTTAAATAACCGCGGACAGCTACAAGTTACACTGCCGCAACATCGACCAACAAATACACCTATCAGTAGCAGCACATATTGGCACCCAAAGACATTATCGGAGGAAAAGCAACCCGACACGTTAAAGTGAATGAATTTCAGTATGTGTTATTATGAAAACTGCACTGTCACAGCGCGAGGAGTATTAAAATCGGTTACTAATACCATAATTTGCGTAATTTGCTTCCATATTCGGATTTGTAATTTCAACAATGTTCGATGGAGTACCTAATCGTTTAATTGTGTACGTGTATCCATACTGGTATAATTATATTATTCGGAAGGCGTTGACTAAAAGTCGGAGGAAAGTTAAAAACGGTTAACTTCCGGGAGAAATAATGACACCAGTACTTTTTGCAGTCAACTTCCGGGAGAAAATAATGACGCCAGCACTTTTTGCAGTCAACTTAAAAAAAGATTAGGAAGGAATGAAAAATTCATTTTTAAAAACTTTCGCGCGCCAAAAGTGTGAATATCAAAATTTGCTAAACTCTCCTACCCTTTGAAACTTTCACATATACAGTAACTTTAGTACGAGCGTATTACGGCTTTATGTTTGTTATGTGTATATAGAATATAGACAGTTAAGTAAGTTATGAAAGAAGCGGCGAATCCACCTGATGCATTTAAACACCCACGTAATTGTTCCTATTGTTCGAAAAATACTGTTGTATGACGTTCTTACCACATTGTGTACAATGTTATTGTAATATGTATGATGCTCAGGTGTTCATATAAGGCACGGTGAAAATATAGCTCATGTTATAAATACTGTGAAATAATTAATTTGTGCGGTAGTGGATTTTTAGAGAAAAATGGAAATTTGGTGATTTCTTAAATTCGCGGTAATAAAAGCGTGAAAGCAAATTCTCTTGTTGTGTAATTTTAGGTCAATAATTCAAGGGGATATAATTTGCTTTGTAGAGTCCATCCGCCAAATTAGCGAAAACTATTTCGCTGCTAATATCAAATATAGTTGTACATTTACTGAATATGGATTGTCGGGGTATTGCCAGACATTTCGTATCTATTGTTGTCATGTTCATATAAAAGTACGTAGTCGAATGCCACGAATGTTTTCATTCAATTCAAACTTGCTAAACAGACATTCTCCCAAAGGAATAAAAACGGCAGTGTCTGCGACATTTCTCCCATTTGATTCGTTTAAGTTTGTTATTCCATAAACAGACTGGTGCACGGCAAGACAATTAGATAAAATAATATTATACTGTGAAGGATGTACCGCGAATACTACATTTTTCAGAAGTCTGGTACTCCCGAGTACAAAATCTATTTAGAATACTCTATGCATAAAATTGGTTGTACTAATAGAGTTGTATAGGTTATGTTCATTTCACAATGCAATTCTCTTGTGTGGGTCCTGGTAGAGCTAAGGTACACTTCTTGGTATAAGGACAAAATTATTGCATACACATATGGCAGTTTTCCTTTAAATTAATCTATTGTACTGATGTAGTCATATTAACCTTTGATAAAAATCCTAGTGCATTTATTCGTAACATAATCATATAATATTATTTAACCTCACATTAGTCGAAATCTCTATTACACAGTTATGGTTACCACAAACGAGAAGTACATGTATTGGAAAATCTTATTCGTATAATAAAGTAATGTTTCAGTTTCATATTCATTATAAATGGGATTTTCGCATGCCTTATTTTGAAATTAATCCGAGCATTTATATAGAATAAACTTTTAACATTTACTAACGTAACTTGAGACGTTACTCAATGTTATCATTTCATGGAAAATGTGAATTTCCCCTTTCTCCGTAAAACATATTGATTTTGCATGAAGAATGATTTCTACCGTGTCATGATTCCCAATCACGTTTCAAGTATAATTATCACGCTTTCTTAAACCGTAACATGTCTTCATTTTTCTGTATTCGATGATGACAACATAAATAAATGCAGTTACTAATATTGCAAGGCAATAAAGCCCAACTCATCCCCAAACATCACCAATTTTATCTATTTTGAGCAACAAGATTTGACCAGTGATCAGAATGCTGTTAACTACAATGACAATAGTGTTTACGTAACCCTGTTCAAAACTAATTCTAACTCTCCAAAGCGTGGTTGTTAGGAATTTACAGATAAATCAGCATGAACATGCCCAGAAATCCACAAAGTTCCTACATTTAGAATGAACCTGGAGTTCAACTTAACCAATAATTTGACATTCTCATAAATTAGTGTATAGTCAAGTCTCTAGACTATGTAATTGAAAAAAAATACGCTGGTTGAACGAGAATGTAATTTGATCGAAACATCAGGAAATTCAAAGCATAATGTCACTCTTCTACAAGGATACCGATATGACCATTAAAACGTGCAAAATAGGTAAAATCCTAGCCTTTATTTGCCAGTCAGCTTCCTGTTGAAATATGGCAAGCATATAAGTGCATTCACTCGGATTGGAACCCAGGTCACCGAATTGGGCGGCAAGTGCACTAACCATATAGCTACGAGATCTCAAACAAACAGCAATTGTCTTTTCCATATTCAAAGGGCTGAAGTTCGAACCGATTGAATTATACTGTAGTATCTGTTGAAAGAATACTAATCAGGGTAATACCATTTCAACAGGATAGAGAACAGAAAATACTCATTCGTATGACAAAGATAATTATTTGAGATCACGAGACACTCTTAAATAATCGTTGTTTATTTGCCATTTATTCAAGTCACAATTTGATAATATTGCCAAATCTAAATGAGAAGTACAAAATTAAAAATTTGAGTTCACAGCTAACAGAACAGAAGAGAATTTTCAATGTTTGTCTTCACTTTTATGCTCACTTGTTAGTTTACTAAATGCTGTGACCTCATGAACTCGACATATCAAAGCACTAACGAATCTTAAGTAGTATACTACCCAGTTTTCAGGAGATTTATTGTATGTGTGATCAATATCAGTCAATCTACTGAGTCTGGGCTCTTCGAAGAAAAAATATGTATCTTATCCAGAACAAATATATGTCTTAATATAAATGATTGAAGAGGTTGGACTGGTT
The DNA here is from genome assembly GCA_963678985.1 of Spisula subtruncata. Classification (NCBI taxonomy): domain Eukaryota; kingdom Metazoa; phylum Mollusca; class Bivalvia; order Venerida; family Mactridae; genus Spisula; species Spisula subtruncata. Next base: position 24,855,254 of record OY787664.1, on the reverse strand, counting down.
GCCAATATTTGATATAGTGCAAAATTATGAGATGGTTATAGATACAACTTTTGTACAATATCGGCAGATTCTCGTAAGCCTTGCTCAAAACCAGGAACATATTTCGATGGCTTAGAATTAGAAAGTCGTAACTACCAAATCGACATTTTGAGAAAACACGGAAAAACTGTCTGACATTTACTCTGTACTTATGGTAAAACAAACTTTTACAACTTCATTTTGGTCAACATGACACTTTCAGATTTGTATGAAAATGGGCTCATAAGAAGCGCCTTATGATGCTTATTCTAAATATGTATGAATCTTAAAAGGTCGTAAGTGGCATACTAACTAGTTTGCATAAAACATGTAACTCAGAGTTTGATGATAATGTCGTAAATAGTTTCCAGTGTTGGCTTTTTGTATTTGGCCGATTTGTTTAAAAGAAAAATAGCAAATTCGAACATAACTATGGAGCTATTTATAACCCGAAACGTGAAATATCTCTCTAAAATGACTAAAAAGTAAAAATGGACAAGCAACACATGACACCATATTTATCCAAAATATCACCAAAATCCGAATGACAAAATAATTTGACTAAAATGAGGTTATTCGCAATTTATCGTCACCTCATACTGTCAACACTCCTACGTACTTATAATTATTCCTGTTATATTCCAGGAAATAGAATATTCTAGTCCAAACTTTCAGACTAATGTGTCTTTACACACAAATCAGCCATATGGTCTTGTATTCTCGTATGTCTCGTTAACCATGTGTCGTTTAAAAGCTTCTCTGTCCGTCATTATCCCCGACGATGAATGACCATGTGTTGTTCAGTTTGTCCTCAATCATATTCACACAAAAACATTGTCTCAGGAAGGAAGAAACTTATGACTTGGTGCCAATGATTATTTCGCCTCGGCAATGTACTCGCGATTTAATAAATAGGCATATGAAGCCACCGGGAAAAGGGTACTTTTGGTCTAGGGGAAGTTTCAGGGTAAATCATTAGAAATTTGTGATATCCCTGTTCCCGATGCCTCCCGAAGCTAATGTATTTAAATAGGGGGTGCATCGCCGAGCCAACAAATGCTCAATGGGACAAAGGCATTAACAGGAACAATTAACAGCAAAGTCACGTGACTGATTGGAGGAGTAACAACAATAGAATAGATAATTATACAACTTGAAGGCAACACAACTAGGCCATGATGGATCGCAATAAGGCGACACGTTTGTCAACAGCAAGAACGAATAACAACTAGAAGGAATAGCAGCACTGCGATACTATGTGTTTAATTTCAGAGAGTATATTATGTATTTACATGATATAAATGACATAAGAAACCATTGTCATGGCTACGGTAGTATTTGTGATGTTGACCAATATAGTAGTAACGTTAGATGTAATACCTTTATACATGTAAGGTGTATAGTTATCACGAAATCCAACATGGCCACAATACCTATCACTATCATGGTCTGTACACAATTATTAAAATAATAATAATTGATGATGTACACGAGTTCGATACATTGGCAGAATAGAGAACAGAGAACAGAGAACAGAGAACAGAGAACAGAGAACAGAGAACAGAGAACAGAGAACAGAGAACAGAGAACAGAACACAGAACACAGAACACAGAACACAGCAGAACATAATCTTTTATTATTTCTCAATGCATACAAAACATGCGAGGAACACAAATAATAATACAAATGTAATATTGTTGGTCACCTTTTCATTTAGGATCCATATTAGAGGTGAAACTTAAAACGTTAGATATCTTCACGAGTGAAGTAACTTTTGATCAACATCTCTAGGCCAGCACATTAGATAGACGAACGTTCCAAGAGTTGTTGAGAGGTCGTTTAATTAAGAACCATTTTTATTGAACAGGCAATAGATTATTCGTCCGTACCCGCCTTTAGTTAACATTCATCGTCAGTGGTTGTTTACTACAGGCAAATGGGATACGAAAATGTTTTATAACGTATTGCGCCGGTTGTTGCTTCTATAAGTAGACCGCTTATGCCTTGGTCCCAATGAGCATTTTTTGCCTCGACGATGTACTCCCGATTTTTAATAAATTAGCATTGGGAGTTGTTTTGAACAGGGATATCACAAACGTTCTAATGACAACCCCGAGGCTTCCCCTAGACCACGAGGACCCCTTTTCCGATGCCTTTCGATGTATATTTATTCGATCAGGAGTACATCATCGATACAAAACGTCTCAGCGGGACCAAGACATTACACAGGTTTAACATTTACAATGCCGACAACATATCTTAGGCAACATAACAAGTTTGCTCCAATGCTGTTGGCTACATTTTAACAGTGCTTCACCGATTGCTTCACAGAGGCAAATAATGTATGAAGGGTATTCGTATATAAATAGAGGTAATTTCATCTATACAAGTTACATTGTATAACCAGGAAATTATTCCTCACTGATTATGATAACAGTGCCATTACAAATTGACCTGCAGACTTCTGCGAACTAGCCTATGAATTATAATATTACTGTAAACCAATTAACTGTCGCGAATACTAACTTTCGTGGTTGACCGATCGTCGGCATAATCGCGACTTCAAAGTTGCGCGTTTTTAAGTCTGCCGCGATGTCCATATTAATGTTTTGAACACTTTCGCGGCTACTTATTTCGAGAATTTCTACCACTTGCGAAGTCCGCGAAATCAAATCGCCAGAAATAATTTCTTTGTTTACAATATAATATAATGATTACTAGACAGGTTTGTCCATCATTGACAACTTAACTCTGGTCTCCTGTATAAAGTGTGACCAGCTTCCATGGACACTAGGATCGATATGTACCGCGATAAGCCAATCCCTTCATTCATTGATCCCGATAAAGACAGTTAGCAGGAATAGTTAGGCCACATGCATTTTATAGGTAGGTTCACAAATCGTGAAAGCTCGGTCATTTCCGTTTAACTCTGGTAATTGGAATAGTTAGACCACGCTTATTTTGTCGTTAGGTTTACCATTCGTGAAAGTTCGTCAATTTTCGTTTGTCTCCGGTAAATATACTGCAATGCATGAAGGCCGAGGTGATCACAATGTTGGTTTATGGCAGACTGGTTCCCGCTCGGAATATTAAAAATATCCATACTTTTGAGAAATAAGACCAAAGAGGATCATGTGACCAGTCTAGGTTTACGGAAATATCTTTTTAGGTAACAAACAGCCGCGAAATGCCTACGCGCACCAAATTGCAGTCTACTCGAGTAGTTCTGTAAACACACAACTTTGGTTTGAATGGAAATGACGCTAAGTCTGCGACAAATCTGCATTAAAACCATGAAAATTGGTTTAAATTATTTGCACACATGTTTGGGATGTAGTAAAACTGTTTTATGTATAAATGTTTGACATTCTGATTAAGGTAATTATGGAATTGAAAGTTGGGTAGGTACTAGGTAACCAAATTGAAATCAACCACAAAGACGATCGTTTGGGGTCATAGTTCGTTCACACAATGCCAAGGGAGTGGCATATGGTCCCGTTGACCCTCTTGTTATATTAACGATGCAAAACAAAAACCAATAACCGAAGCATAAATATGTTGGCCTTAGTCAGTGTATCTGTACTCAAGGCTTATTTCGCTGGTTATAATGAAACAATAGCCATGGCATCATGACAAATTGACTCGTAGATTACTTTGATTTGTGTGTTAAGCGAGTTGACGTGTTGGGCTTTAGTGCTGTCATGAAAATAGCTTTTGTATTCCACATATGGTATTGTCCAGGCCTATTTAGCTGTCAAACACAATGATTCAATGACGTCATGACCAATAAATAAGAGAAACCGTATGCTTTTTTATGATATAAAAAAAATGCTGTATTAAAATAATAGATATTAACGGTTAAAAATAGTTTAGAATTGATGTCCTTAATTTCAATCGAAACAGAAGTAAACTAAAACATTAAACATGATATTTTTCGCGCAGTGCTGTTTCTGAAACAAAACCCACGTATGAATATTTTTATCGCACCAGTGCAAACAGGTTAAATTGTTTCCGTATATTTTAATATTTAATGCATTAATTTAGTTCCCTAGTTTTGCTTGAGAGGTTTATGCAAACAATATTCGCTGTCTGTCCTTGTGTAATTTATCGGCAGTGTTGTTTTTCGTTATTAATAATCCTAAACAGTGTCTCATGATTTGAACGAGTGTTGGTTTTCGTTATTAATAATCCTAAACAGCGGCTCATGATTTGAATGAGTGTTGTTTTTCGTTGGTATTTATCTCTTATTTTAATGTTGATGTTTTTTTCGATTTCGCCGTCTCGAACTGACTTTAATTTATCGTAATTACGATCATGGTTATAATGAATGTTCGTTGGTGGTGTAATGCGTGGGTTTAATTCGTATTTAGATTATTTGCTAGTGTGTGTGTTTTTACCATGGTTTAGTTAAACATACTTCATTACGCAAATTCATACATAACATTTGTATCATTCAAATTTACATGTAATAAGCATGGGTAAAGGGTCGAGCTGCAAGTTCCTATCCTTTGTTATGGCTCTCCCCTTATACCATTTAGTCGTGTTCGGCCTCCTCGACTTTAGCAAACTACCTTTTTAAATTAATTATTATAGCCGTGACACATCTTTGGTATAGTTGTTCACTATAATATTGTTAATCAGTATCTGCCGTTGACTTTGTACGTGACTAGGATAGCCACGACTGTAAAAGTCACTAAAAATTAGAAAATGTGGAACAGTGTCAGGAATATAGCCATTTTCTTTAATGTTCGTTAAAATTGCATACCGCTCAAGAGATCAAAGACATACACACTATCTGCGTAATATTTGGGCCGGTGGCCTTTAAAATGTAATAAGCTTGTAACGCTTGTTTTTAATTTAATTCTGTAATAACTGCCTTTCAGTTTTCAGTTTCAATAACACTTATTTTCTCCGTCTGTCATTTTAATTATTCCAGTGTGTTAAATTCAAATTACTCGTGGTATGTTATTAGTAACATAACGTTAGTCAATAATATTTGAAGACCCAGAATGTCTGAAAGACATATCGACCGTCTGAAAAACATATCGACCGACAGAAAGACTGGCCGACCGACAGAATGACTGGCCGATCGACAGAAAGATTGGCCGACCGACAGAAAGACTGGCCAACCGACAGAAAGACTGGCCGACCGGCAGAAAGATTGGCCGACCGACAGAAAGACTGGCCGATCGACAGAAAGATTGGCCGACCGACAGAAAGACTGGCCGACCGGCAGAAAGACTGGCCGACCGACAGAAAGACTGGCCGGCCGACAGAATGACTGGCCGACCGACAGAAAGACTGGCCGGCCGGCAGAATGACTGGCCGACCGACAGAAAGACTGGCCGACCGGCAGAAAGACTGGCCGACCGACAGAAAGACTGGCCGGCCGACAGAATGACTGGCCGACCCATAGAAAGACTGGCCGATCAACTGAAAGACTAGCCGATCGACAGAAAGACTAGCCGATCGACTGAAAGACCCACCACACAAGACAGACCGATCCGTACCAATCAAGCAAACAGAAGCGGAAGTTTGATCAACTTTAGCCACTTCGTTGAAAAGCTTAACATAGCTCCTTAAATTTCTAGTTCACATTGACAGTTCTAAATAATTATGTCAAGAGTTATAATAAAATATTTTAATTTGAAAAACACTGGACTTACTTTTATAGATAATGATCGCCTTTTTACTTTGTAATAATAGTCAAGAAAATAATATCGGTTACAATTATGTAATTTCGCAGGTGGCAAAGTCTCTGTTCTAATGAATGTCGTATTAATATCACTGAACGGAGAAACAATCAGGGTGAAAGTGACCAAATAAAGCACAGAAAGATCAACCGAAGGTAGATCAAATAAAAGTATATTTTAATGATAAAATCATTGGTTTTTGTAAGGGTTACTTTCTCATTGAATTCGCGGACGACTTTACCACGAAATCTAATCCCTCGCAAATAATCAACGTTCAAAAAACATATATCAGTTGCTTGCTATCTGCGACTTTGTATATCCACAAAATTGTACTTTTACTAACATCCTTGAAATTTAATGCGCACGATAACAACTATTTTAAACAACTCGTTCATTAGAGAAAATAGATGTTTTAGAAGATGACGAAATATCACAGGAGAGGATAATATCTTGCTTTCTTACGTAAGTTGCAAACAAATTCGTGACTCTTAATATTAATGGGCAAATTTAATCGCGATAAATTCACGTTTAAATATAGTAGTAATATGTTTAAAAATCAAATTTCAAATTGATACATCCCATTTGCAAAAAATATCCAACCGTTTTGTTATTTCGTAAAATTTAACTTCGAAGTAAAATGTAATTTATAAAAACGCAACACAATCGCAATTACATTCAAGTACAAGTAATAAGAATGTAAGTTTACTTAAAAATATGTGCTCGATATAGCCCGGGTGCTCGAAATATCGATGTTCGTGTTAATGAAGTTTTACTCTACATGTAAGATAAATAATTCTTATGTAAATGCAATTCCCACCTACGTAAACGTACCAATCACTACGACCAAGGACACCTGTAAACAAATTATTGCATTTATCAATAATATCAAGATGCAACCTACCTTCAAAATCGATGTTACATTTTCATTCCTCCATTTCACACGTAATCCATCACAAAACATGCATATTTGTCCGTCCGTACGTCAGAACACACTCACAATATGGTAGAACGGTAGATATATAATTATACCATACGTATTGTCAATGGCTAGCAATGATCGATACTCGCACAAAACGATGTGATGTTTCTAGCGTTTCATTCTACGAGAGGTTTTCCTTAAAGTTCCATCCATGCGACAAACAACCCGATAAAATTACATTTTACATTTCAGACAAGATCTAAATTCCGAAGGCGCATTTAACACCATTGTATCACCCTAATTACTTTTTTCACATTTACAAATAGGTTTATTTTCTTAGAATGAAATTTTCCTGAGTTTTTCTCTCCAGAAAGCCGCGGGAAATCAGTTCTAGATATTTTTCTCTCGCCTTCATAGAGTCTATCTGTATATGGACAGAGAAACCTGTTGAGAAATTATTCGAGCGCATGGTATTGAGGGTTCCATAGAAATCAGATATTGTCAACAAATGACGCAAATGCCAGTAACAAACTGAATGTCAGCGATATGTCGCTTGTTGTCTGTTTAGGTCACATGGTATTTACTGCTTAGTACTAATCGCTAAAATGTCGGCCTTCTGTGTAGATTTGTGATAACGATGACGTAAACAGAGAGTCGGGATTACCTCCCCAAGATCGCTACGTTACTAAAATACTTTCGTAGGACTGGGAACCAGACTAGTTCAGAATAAGTCTTAAAGGAACCAACCGTTTTAATTTTAACGTATATTATCAAATTTCTTTTCAATTTGTTCATTGTTGCCCCATCAATATTATTTTCTATTCGTCCATGCCCGCTAAAAGGCATTATCTGTCAAAAAACACCACCAACCAAAAGGAAATATTTGGAGATATTTTGTGATATTGAATTATTATATATGACACCTTTTTGTGACTTTCATTGTGTTCAAGTGTTTGGGTTTACATGGTAACAAATTGTGATATTAATATAGTAATATAGCTGGAATATAAGCATACGTAAGTAGATTGTCACCCAGGGTAAAGTACAGAGTTCCATTGTAAAACATTGACATTTCTAAAAGTCATTTCTGAAACGCCTATCCAGTTTCTATATATGCAAGTAGAGCAATCGTGTATGTGCGGCCATTTCCGTTTGTCTCAAGTACATTGCATCGCAAAAAACGTATCGGCGTGATTCACTTGATACGTTGTAGAGCTATAGTGATTTTTCAAGTTCAGAAAGAGTTAGGGTATCGCACCCGGATTTCTTGGATCGTACAACTGCTTTTCCCTCAACGTACGAGTTCATTTAGCCAAAAGGACAGGTAGAAAACAAATGACCACGTACTTCAATCTTACACAATCACTCGGGATACATTGTTAACAAACTATAATGATATTATAATATGTGTTGTAAAGCAAAAACATTGACCTGCTTTAAGAACCTTCCATAAGAAATATTTATCAACGTGATATTTAATATTTAACCTTTTTGTTCATAAGCGGGGTGTATTACGAGCTTCTTACACTGCATTCTAAATCACTAACAAGGCTCGGCACGACATGATCGCAGAATTATACGACACGACATGATCGCAGAAATATACGACACCACATGGTCGCAGGAATTGGCGACACGACTTGGTCGCAGAAATATACGACACGACATGGTCGCAGAAATTTACGACACGACTTCATTGCAGAAATTGACGACACGACTTGATCACAGAAATTAACGACATGACATGATCGCAGAAATATACGACACGACTTGATTGCAGAAATAAACGACACGACTTGATCGCAGAAATTGACTCAGTATATTCCGCAAAAGAAGCTGTTAAACTTCCATGCATTGAAGTCAAGGACCAGGTTAATGTATCCGGACTGAATAAATACGAATTTATTGACGAATGAAAAGAAACTGATATGATATCGGTAATGTTAAAGGAAATACCAATCTTAGACTGGTTCCAATCTGACTTATGTACACATTGTTCCAATAAGCGAATCGTGACGGGAAATGATTAAACTAAACGAGGCAATTTCGAATCATTACTCATTGACAACGAAGTCAATACTGGTCAACATGAGTTTGAAGGAGCTGCCGATATGAAGCAAAAGAAACACTTGTTGTCCTTTCTTGGGATATAACGGATACCATACTACCGCCCGACATGGCTCAATCTCTGTGATTGCATAAATTCTGTATTTTCGCGCACTCATGTTGTGACAATAATTTCAAAATCTGTCTGCAATTGTTGTCTTTTTTCCCGTGCTACCGGACAACACCCTTATACATCAGTGCATGGTTGGTCAAGACTAGCATGTTTCGGGGGAAAACATGCTGATTGAACGAGCTGTCGGACAGAGAAAAATGACGGGTTCTGCAAACTTGTAGATGAAACAAAATGATGTTGCAGTTTTGCGGGTAACAAAATTGGTTTGGATATGCCTTAAAAGCGCATGAACGATCGAACAACACAATTTTAACGAAAAATATGTTTACATACATGTTTACTAGTACGAACTAGTTTTATTTATGGACCTACAACACTCCAAGCGGCCAAGTCCAGCAAATTATTTACATGGAATTTGCTTTGAATCGTTTGTTTTTTTCGGACCGTATAAAGTAAATAAACTATGTACTGACCACCTGAGATGGGTATGATTAACAACTACTGAAGTGCACACTGGTATATCTAACTAATCATGAAATTGGAAGACAGGTTTCCCAGCCACAACCCACACATTAACTTCGATCAATGGTTTGATGCAAAAAGTTCATTCTGTGTAAATTACCTATGATACTCCTGATCATATGAACTGCGCATGTCTACGTCGCCGTTTTTGTTTACGAGCAGTATATTGCTGGCTTAGAATGAGAAGGTTCTAAGTACAAAATCGATACATTTTGTATTTTGAGAAAACAAATGACTGTTTACTATTCACTTATGAAAAAACAAGTGGCGGAAAAACAAGCTTTTACAACTTCTTTTAGGACAACATGACAAGTTCCGATTTCATGACAGTTAAGCGCATAAGAAGCACCTTATGATGAAGATTTCAAGTATGTATGGCTAGGCTATTTTGGCCTGAGCTTGACCTTCATGTTTAGCTTATATAGATCATATATTAGATTTATAAACAAATTAGAGCGCTAGCGATTTTAATGGACGATTTTCTTGTTTTTATTATTAATAGGCGATGTAGAAACGCTGTCAATAAGATATTTACCTCGGAAATGGAAGGCGTTGATTGGCTGATAGCGACTGACCATGTTCTTATATGCGACAAATAAAAGGTATTGTTTATTAAAGTGTCACTTCTACTGAAAGGGCCAGTCAATTCGGACTTATGAGACACTTACGTATATTTCATGCCAACAGTACCTTCCGAATCCCTTCTCGTAATGCCGGGCGCCTGGCAGAGATGGGCCTACGGTAACCATTATTTAACTACATGGCGGCTGACCAACCGGTCTCATCAGTTCCAACCCGGGTTGCGCCGAGATTTGAACCTTCGACCTCCCGCTTCCTAGGCGGACGCCACGGTCGCGGTACAAATATATTGTTGGCTAAAGTATAAGAAGGTCGTAACTACTACTTACGACCTTATTAGACTAATACATATTTGAAATATTCATCATAAGGCGCTTCTTATAAGCCTATTTTCATGAAAATCTGAAATTGTCATGTTGACCAAACTGATATGTAAACAGTTTGTTTTACCAAAGGTAAAGAGTAATGATCAGACCGTTTTCCGTGTTTTCTCAAAATATAGATTTTGTAGTTACGACCTTTTCATTCTAAGCCATCGATATGTTGCTTGGTTTAAATTGATGAAATAAGTTCAAATCAAAATCTCGGTCAATGTCTACACTATTCTTTGGATATAATTACTTACGTAGCCTTGTTCGTCGCCGAGTGCGACAAATGGCAATCCAATCGGGAGGACCTCCGACTCGTGGCCGGTTCCGTCACTTTCAGCATAGTGATACCTCGACCATGGTTTCCTAAAATCAGATACATGTAGGTCGAAGACGTTCAAAACCCCTTACCTATTGCGCCATTTGTATGCTCCAACCATTCTGTCAACGGTGGGTTACCACAAGCCCCTCAAGTTTCATCCGTTTGCAATAATGCCTGTGCGTACGAACTATAAAGGCTCTGATACATGTATATTCGTTCCTTGTCATTTTATGTTAGTTTCAATATGGATTGATCCGTACATCATGTACATCGAGAAGTATTTGAAAGCACATGTCAAGTTTGATTTTGGTTAAATCATCAACTAAATTGTGTTTGAGTAAAATAGTAAAGGAGTACAAATGTACTTCAATTTCGTTACTTTGGATCATTTGGATTGGCTCAAATTATGAACGAAACGAAACGTGAAGATATCATATCTAAGGGATGCAACAGGCTTGTTATAAAACGAATCAACACGACTAATATGAGTTATCTATCGTGGCAATTTCATTAAAATCAGATTCTTACAATTTGGCATAATTCCTTAACGCTGTTTATTATAACAGCGTAAAGTTGTGGAGCTATTATGGGTCGGATTTAAATTAGATTGCTATCGTTGGTAGCGCTGTAAAATATCCAAGGGACAAAACTTGTTATAAAATAATTCCAAATAACTGTATACGAGTTATCTTTCGTTTGTAGCCTTGTATAGTTATCATTTTAATACTAAAATCCGATCAGAACAATATTTACATTAGGAAGTATCGTGTTACTGAGACAATTACTTCAAAATAACAATTAAACAACATTTATCGCAACCGTGGTCAGAAACAAAATGCCTTTATTGTCTTCCTGGTGTTTCGTTTATTATCTTCTACAACATAACTTTGTCTTAGACTACTAACGTTTCAGAGCCACTGGCATTTCACATCTTCCTTGTAATAAACTGCGGTGACGCAATATTGTCTTCGGTAACTCACGTGTTAGTACGCTCGTCTAATATTTAAAACACACAGAAGCGTTGCTGATGGTGCGTAAATTGTTGCGAGAATGTGAAAGCGGACACATGGGTCAGTGTAGTAATACCATGTGACTTTTGGCTAAAGTTAGGCAAATTTTGTCTTGGAACTGTAGCCAAAAGTCACGTTATGTTGCTACACTGATGCCTACTGAGTTGTCTGTTCAATGTTTCGGTTTGATTAAAGTATAGACCTTAGAAACCCACTTATACGAACACCCTCTAGACTCGGACCAACATTTCAGATTATAGAGGTTTTTGTGTTCCTTGATGTTTCATTCACGCACACTGAAATCTCCGAAGGTGCGGTCCAATGGTTGAATGGACTTGTTATAAATTCCCGACAGCGGCAGTTGTTACCCTTTCATGAGAATTGACAATTACGTCGACTTTCTCAATGCATAAATGGAAAAGACACCGATTCCCTGTGAATTGGGAAGTACTATGGAATGCTATCCATGAAAACTTGTTAGGTAAATCAGGCGCCGTATATAATGGAAATATTGTTATTATTAGTTCACCATGACTGGATTATAATTATATTCTGCATAAAATATTCTGTGCTGTTCTGTTCTGTTCTGTTCTGTTCTGTTCTGTGCTGTGCTGTGCTGTGCTGTGCTGTGCTGTGCTGTGCTGTGCTGTGCTGTGCTGTGCTGTGCTGTGCTGTGCTGTGCTGTCCAGAAAAGGCGTGAGTAACATTCTTGTTTTGTTAAAAATAAACCATTTACCTTAAAATTAACCTCTCCATGGTAAAAACCTCTATCCTGTTACAACATTAACAACACGCATAATTAGTGTTTCCAAAACGAGGACGCTTTAGGGAGACTGAACAGTACACACGCATGTAATAAAACAATAAAACAAACAATTAACCGTTTTCACTAAACAATATAAACTATATTTTATATCAATTAAACCTTCAAAACAGAATTAATAGTTCTAAAACTTTTGTAATTGACAAACTTTTTTTATGATAATGATAAGTTTACCGAACATGTATGATCGAATGGACGAGGCGAAAAAATGTGTTTCCGGTATCCCAGCCGACCCAAAATATTTTGCTACGAACCTTAATAGTTTCGTTATCCACTTTTATGTTTTTGGAAGGTAAGTTTTTCATAGCACACATTTTTAGGCGTACGTACGTGTACGTGTTTGTATTCAAACTGATAAGATACCAGTCTATGATAATATTTCGTTTCCTGCGGTATGTACAACAATATTAACATTAAAAGATAAAATCACTTTATTTCTGCAAATTCAGCACAAACAGTTACTCTTTGTGCTACAGTAGGCCACAGTTCATTTTATCTATTGGTTTACGGGGTGTTTTTGAAAATAATTATGCCTGGGATAGGGAAAATAACAAGATGTCATATAGGCCCCTATGTCATTCCTACAATGGCATATGAACGACATTAAGGCCATTTCAATCCAGTTGATTATTTTCCGTCACCAACTCGACAGCAAATTTTCCTGTACACCTTAATGGAAATATTTTGGCCTTAAGCAGTACATGCTGTTTTGATGGTAGTCGGTTTCAGAGGTAAAGTACAACACCGGTGTCCGCAAGGTTGTATTTGCCAGTCCTCGGTCACACCCAATGATTACCACCATGGCCAAAAGTCGGCTGAGATGGTTGGCTTTCTTTGTACAGTAAATTCTACACTGTAACAGTTGACAATTTCATCCAACACTGTATCATACAGTGTTCCACTGACACGGAAATCACCCTGAAATAAATAACAACGGACAATGACATCTATCGTTAAAGTAACAAATCAGTTTTAAAACTACCGTTTGTTCTTTACCTCTAAGTAAAGTGACCAATGTCAACTTTTTGTCCATTGAAAACTTTCTATAGAAATTGTTTCTTGCTAACAGAAAACGAAAAGAAGCAGGATGTCATGAATCATTTAAGAAAAATATGGTTCGTCAACTACAGTGATCATTGTTTTCCATATGCGCAGACTGATTAGAAGTCGGTTAGCATTGACCGTACTTTCGCTTTCATGTCTAGACCAAAATGCCTGACATTTCTGAATGAAACAATTTTACTAGAGCATGGAACTAACGTTAGCAGTACATGATCCATAGCATTTAGATCTAACCCCAATTCCATCATTCTAATGTACATTTGCCAAGCGTTACCACCATTTCCAGACAAACCAAAGGTTTTACAGGACTGCTTTATTTTGGTCCGCGTAGGCATCTGGTGGGTATGTATACGGTGACAGAAAATGCCATTCTGGTCACCTCGTACTTTATGCTATGCGGAATATTTACCGGAGAAAAACGGAAATGGCCGCGCTTTCACGATTGAGAACACGCTACATGTAGCAGTCTAGGGTATACTTACGAACGCAATCCATTGCCATATACCCTGTACTTCCGGTACGTAGAACGGAAGGGGCTGGAGTGTGTATGTTCCGTTACTGATCGGACACATACAAGGGAAGTTACTCTCAGCTAGTTGTGGTGGACATCCCTCATCAAACCAGCCTTCAAACTTGCCTAACAATTCACACATGTCGTAGGTACTGAAAATATAAGCATGTTACAGATCGAAAACTGATTTATAAATGTTTGATAAAGTCTACGTTCAGATGTACTTTTACGCACACACTTAAATCTGTATTCAAGTTCGGTGCTGATTGCAACCCTGTACATTGATTTTTGACCATCTAAGGTGCCCATTCGTACACATTGATTAAGTGCAATATTGTATGTTATGCTTGGTCAGATAAATTAAGCAGCGATACAGGAAGGGACCTATCGAAGTCACAAAGAGGACATTGGCCATCTAAGCCGGGAAGACCGGACTACCATGCCCTTACGAGGCCAAAATTAGGTGAAAAGGATTAAGCTCTGGATATTTTTCTCTCGAATTGTAGAATGATAACAACAAATTAATTATAAAACACATACCAACTTCCCACGTTGGATACACAGGGTAGTGCGAAGTAACGGAATACAATCCATTTCTCAACAGTTACATCCAGAATATATCGGTTTGGTCCGACGTCTTTCAGAACATCTGCACTAGCCTGTACTTTTACATGACCCGGAAATTCTAATGGGTATTCTACTATATGACCACGCACGTTGACAACTCGATTTGGACTGTTGCCTGGAATATATACAAACATGGAACTTGTACTAGGCAGGTGTGGATAGCTTCGGAGCACAAATAGTTAATCGCCAGCCACGTATCCGTGACTCGTTATCCTGCAGTTTTATGTGAAGCTTTATATATATTATGATTCGTTGGACACTGCGACACTGCGAAGGCACAATAGGACAATGCGAATAGAGCAATGGGACGATATGAAGGAACTGCTATGGGATGATATGAAGAGACAATGTAGAGTGTAAACGGGGCGACGGGAATAGGCAGCGAGGAGATGCAAAGGGGGAAGTGAGACTATGAGATGGGGCAATTGGACGACGCCAAAGGACAAGGGGTCAATGCGATGGTGCTATGGAACTATGCGAAATTAGGCCTACATTAGGACGATACAATGAACAATGCAACAAACGTGAATGCGTAATACACACATGTATGACGGTGCAAAGGTGCAATTGGACGATACCCAGACAAAATAGGACGATGCAAATGAACAATGGAGTGTCACGAATGCACAATTGGACGTCACGAAAGCATTAGATATGTGCTCTTGTGACAATAGCATTAACACTTTCGGAGTGAAAAATAGTTGTATTTGTAGTTTATCTAAAGTTTGTTTAGAACTTAGCAGAGTGAACAGTGAACACCTCTTACAAAAACAATAGCTATTGATATGTCGGCTCTACCTTAAACCAGAACATATTCTCAGAGCTTATGATCATACTAAGAACTTGTTCACAAATTAGCTAAGTTAGCGAGTTAATCCACTTCATGCAGCCACACCTTAATATATTTACATTTTCGAAGCTTATTCCGGGTAAATAAATGTATTAAATATCTCAGTAATTAGCTATGTTCAATAGAAAACTTTCCACAATCTGCATCCTGTAGACGTTTGTTTTTGGGCGGAAACATCCAGCATGATCATGTAAATGTTTGTTTTGTGGGGAAACACCCAGCATTAAGACGAATCGCACTGATCAGACGTCTTAACTGTTAATACATCGTTTATATTTCACGTTTGATGCTTGTTCGATAACTTTCTTTATTTTGTGTGAACATGCGGTAAAACTTTCAAACATTTAACTTTCAAAAAATGCACCTACTTGACTTCCGGTTATTGGTACCTCGTGCGAACAAATCAGCATTGTCCTCGGACTTTCTATTAGCATCAATAATTATTTTAAACCGTTTTAAAATATATTGTCTTTAATTTAAATCGGATTTGATCTCGGGTCTTACTTTCATAAACGGTGAGTCAAAGATACGAATATATGTTCGCGTATGTATTCAGCGTACTACAAACACTAATCTTTTAATAATTCAATACCAAAAAGACAGGATTTTCTCGTGGAAGTTGACAATAACCCATACAAGCATATTTAGATACTTTAACACATAAAGGTTGAGGACCAGGGTAATTTGTGTGCACTTTAATAACATTACAATAATTGAGAAATGGTAAAATTGAAATGTATGTTACAAATAGGTTTTCGATTATCATTATTTCATAGAGATGTTAGTAAAGTATTACGAACAATTATTTTTCCACTCATTTCTTGTGGCTTATCGATTTATCATCGATCATTATTATCTTTTATAGCGAAATGTGTGCATTTCATCCTCATTTGTTCCGAACTCTAACAGAACATCTCCTTTCTCTAGTTTTATAAAAATGAAAAGCTTTAGTTTTGAGCGTAAGTTCAATATTACGTTTGACAGCTATTGCGTATTTTGATAAAACAGAACGCGTCAACACCCATCTCTTGAACGTTGATCATGGTGTTTTTCCATGCTAGAGAAGTGAATAGCACTCCTAGAAATTGTACCAGTTCCTGGAGGTCTGACATGCATTCGTAGATTGTACTCACTAGCCTGTTAGAGTTCTGACAGGTTATATGGAACTATAGTTGAACTTTGGAATACCAGAACTTTGTAATACCAGAATTATCAGATATAAATATTTGTTCACGTAAACAAACCACTCAATAACATGCGCGTGGTTATTGTGTCAGTAAGACGCAAATACTGGTAAAGTTTGGAATTCGGTCAATGCAGTGCAATAACAGTCGGAAAAAGAGAACTGTGACTGCCATTTGTTTGTCTGGTTTTGAATATCACAAAACATTCATGGAACATCCAATATTAACAAATGCCCTTCTAGGCGTTTAGGCTTTTATTTATCAGAAAATATGATCATAAGTGGCTCGAACCATACAAAATTGCATTAATTTACTAAATATTTAACTTGGCTATACAAATGTATCGCGAGTGCTTAAAGTAGATTGCCGTCCGCTAGTCGTACTGTACACAAACTCAGCTGGACGCGGTGTCCGAACGGGTCTCTCGGGACTTATCCAAATATCTAGTAACTCGTAATTACAACTCTGCATCGCAGTGTGCACTTAACTAGCAAACTAACAATTTACAATCTGCAAGCTTCTTTTACGAGTCTCCGATGTCTGTTCGAAAGTTTCAAACATTAATTTTTAAAGTACGGATATCGAAATTTAAGGTGATCGAAGTATTCCTCGTAATAACATGACACGTTCGACGAGAAGGAATAAATCAAAACAGAAAGAAGAATTATTAATTTGGGAGGAATAGACTTCCTGTTTAGCTATAAGTACCACCCATATTACGGCCAGCCAACTTGTCATGTGAGACACCTATATTCCTTGCACACAGTGCCTCCTGAATCCTTCTAGTAATGATGGGCGCTTGGCAGAGATGGGCCTACGGTAAACATTAACAACCGACTGCATCAGTTCTAACCCAGCTTCCGTCCGAATGCGAACCGACAACCTTCCGTTCCCAAGGCAGCGGACGCACTAACTTCTCGACCATCGTCGCGGTACATTGTATATCAGAAATGTAATAAGATGTTGAATTCAAAAACTCAACTGTGTATTTATACGTCCATGAATTTATTATACTTTGTGCACACACGGGGTGGGGCATTTAAAAAAAAATAGATTGGGCTGCTAAATTGATTCAGTCTAAGAAATTAAGATCATAAGCAAAACTTAAAAAAGTACCTGCTTTGAAATGAAACATTTCGATACTTAATCAAGAAAAGTTAGAATTCCTCAAAAGGGATTTGTCCGATGTAAGCTATATCTAAAGAGGACCGAGCTACCTTGTGCAAAATGGAATACTAGAGGAATAAAAATATTAATAGCAACTGCCTACATCAGAAATGGATATGCTGAAGCATGTTAATTTGGTCAATTTATGCCCGTTTACTACCCAAACAAGACTGTAGTCTACTGCGTTTAGTGAAAGCTTATGCCCTAGTGGAAGCCTTGTCCAATATAACTAGCTAAGTCAATCAGGGACCATAATTATGTAGGAATATTGGATAGTGGTGTTACATGGTGTTAACCAAGTAAGGTGTTTATGATGATAAACAAGTATGGGAAACTTTTAAGCAATGCCTTAATGGACTTTGAAAACACTTGAAATTTAAGTTTTCGTTAACATTTTCAGTAGATGAGAGAGCACCGATTAGACAAAAACTCTGAAGCTACGTGTAATACATATACTTAATTATGATTTTAAGATGTTTACGATGAAAATTCGATCATTAGATAAAAGGCGCGTGTACCGCCTAACCCACGAAACAATCCAGAACCACAATGTATGCATATGATTTATTTGAAGCTTTATTCCAAACAGATCATGGCACCCAACTGGCTAAAACAAAAGCATACATATTTAAATCGAACAGCTACAAAATAATTTATTACTCACCACAGTCATTCAATGTGAAGGGAAATAAAACATACATTTTTAAATCGAAAAGTAACAAAAATATAATTTAATAAAATAAAAATGAACTCACCGCAGTCAGTCAATGTGAATGGAACGTATGCAGTCACATTCACTATCCATAGACAGGACAATACTATCACACTCATGTAAATATGTATATCCATGATTGACTCCCAACAATTCAATGTAATTATTTACTGTATGAACAAGCACCGACGGAGCTGGTTTTTATACGCAACGTTCATGCACGGCCTACAAACATGTATAGAACAATGTACAAGAGTACAAGTATACTAATCAAAATAAGTTAAGGGTCAGCCAATATTCATTGTAGTCACTTAAGCAAATGTAATGCGGGATGGGCCGGGACTTTTTCTTTTTTACGTTGTCAATACTATGGCTCTACGGGGGACAGCTGATGGTAAAATATCCGGTATTTTACCTGGCCCTGGCAACTAAATATTGTCCCCGGGATATTGGTTCGGAGAATAAAATTCCCAACATTTCCCCGGTAGAAAGGGGGAAGCTGAAAGGTAAAATCACGATCGTTTCCCCGGCTATCAACCACCCATCCCCGGGATGGGTGTGTGGATGCAACTGAATGGTACATACTAAGCTGGCCTTGACAAATTAAAAACCCAATATACTAGTGCATGTGTATGGCTGTTAACAAATAAAGATTGCTGCTCAGTTTGATGTTCGCTGCAGATAAGCACAAACTCATCATAACAGGGCATGGTCCGTATTTAGGAATTCTTGTTTTACTCGTGTTACGAATGAAAACATGTCTTCATTATTCTAGGTATTTGACCCGCAACCAGTTGGCTTATCGGTCACTTGTTTAATGGCATTGGACTCGAAATGCAACGCGTGATTTTTTCTAAATTCAGCAACAGAAAGTATTATATTTTACACAATTTCTCACAACTCTTTCTTCATCGGCTATTCAACGCGTTTGCAAGACAAGCATGAATGTTACCTATCGAATTTTGGGAAGTATACATCTAGCATGTACAATATTATAGAGAGTAAATCATTTGGCATTTTATCAATGACTTCATTGTGTTTCTGATGTAGATACTACTAGTACGTTGTTGTTATTTCTTGGCCAGTTGATACCTGGGTGAAATCTGGCACATACTGGGGTTACTGTTTTATAAAGAATGTACGGAAGATTTCTAGGGATATCGTTCGTATGGAATACCTATAGGGTCACTGCGTGAACAACAGTTACTGGCTAACAAGATGCGGTGCAACTAAAGATATAATACAAAACGAGTGTTGTTGTACCATCTACGTTGTTACATATGCTTTACCACAGGAAATTGTATGAATTGAACAAATATTGTTTTTGTAAAATATTATATTTTTCTTATATAAATTTAACACAAAAAAGTTTTTTATTTGTTATACTCTTTATCAATGATGCCTTGTGTGGCTTAAACAGTAAAACACGTAAGCCTATTTAAAACTGGCAGACGAAGTGAACTTTGTAAACGGAAGTGCAAGGTCCAAATGTCGATATTCTGTGACGAGGAATTTACCAAGAGATATCGTTTCCCAATGTATCTTAGAAGTTAGAATGAACATTGGACTGTGGTATCGCATAACATACTCCACCACGCGTCACTGCGGAGAATATCAGGATACAAACTTCGTATACTAAATTATTCTTTGAAAAACAGCACTAGCAGCTATAGTATACGATTATAGGAACGTGCCAAAGGCAATGTGCATTGTAGTACCAAGTTTTACGTATCGCTGACTTAGAATGAGAAGGTCGTAAGTGGTACTAATCTACATCAAAAGGCGCTTCTAATGAGCCTATTTTCATGAAAATTGGAACATGTCATGTAGACCAAACGGAAGTTGAAACAGCTTGTTGTACCATATGTAAAGAGTGATTGCCAGACAGTTTTTCTTGTTTTCTCAAATTATTGATTTTGTAGTTACGACCTTTTTATTCTAAGCCAGTGATTATGACATACATATAGCTGAAAGCTGGATAAGGGCAAAACAAAATAATAGTGTGGTTACAGGTAACCTTGTCCTATCCCTAAGTTTTGCCGCTACGAACATTTTGTCTTTATCTATTGTATACCCTATAATTATTATTTTGAGCAAAGAAAGGCGTGATTTTATGCTGTTCTTGAATCTGCTGACAGCACTACCAAGACAGATTTTGAGATTTTTCCATCTGTTTGGTCGTAACTCCAGTCAAACTAGAGCAGAATTTCGTGGTTGTCGGTGGTATGTACTGATATAACGACTTGCGCCATACAAAAGATTATTCCCAAATATGCGTAAAGAAATACCTATGACAATTTTTCTTGGTTGAATCGATGGTTTGTTTATAAAATTCATTGTGCATAATACTCAAATGTGACGCCATAGACCACATGATTGTGCACCGTTATATTATATTAAGCTAAAAGTAAGGCCAGTCTGGTCCCGGGCGATCGTTACAAAGAGAGGTAACTCCTGAAGCACAAAAAGTCGTATTATGGCTTTATTTCCCTTGTATTAGAAGACTAAGCGCAAACGGTTTCCCTACAGTCTATCAATTACCCTACACAGTCACGGAATTGAATACAATTGTGACTGTCTAATTCATAGTCATAGTGTAGGCAAGTCGGAAAGAGTTTCCAATGTGCTTTTTCAACATTGGTCATGAAAAAAAAACGTTAAAGTAATTACTAGTACCTTTATGTCGAATACAAGGCTTGTAGCTAGTCTGGCTACCCGACTAAATAATATATTTACCAATCAAATAACATAACTTTTTTTCAATTTTAGCTAGATTTTATTCTGGGCTTGCACATCTATGCTTCTGATGTTAACCATAATAGAAAAAGTTTATGTAATCGTAACTTACCTACTGTGGTAAAAAAATACGTTGTATAGAAGCAGGAACGTGGCCAACAGTAACTGTTTAAGAAGTGGGATTTTTCTATTTTTAGCTTAATTTACGTTTGATGCATGGGTTTGGAGTCCCACTCATACCACAATTCGAAGTTGAATTATGCGTTGGAGTCCGAACCCAATAGAAATTAAATACTGACATGATGTTATACTAGTAAAATGTGTTTTCATCTGTATTTTTGTTGTAAACGTGTTGCGCTGCGATACTGTATAGTTTACTTTATAATATACACTCGTTTAATAGATATAATATCCGACCGACCGATGGCTCTATAACGCAATATTAATTTACAAATTGAACAAGGGAGACAACCGTCAGTGGGTACCAGAAATACAATCATAGCAGTTTTCTCCCTTGAGTTTTCTGAAGAGTTTTCTCCAAAAGAATGGGTCCGATCCCATCAGATTTTTCCTTTACGTGCACTTATTTTGATAATTGTGTCATTTTGAAAAAAAACTGTTATTTTTGTATGTGCCAATCTGCGATTTCGATATCCATTATAAAAGACTGAATATTATCATTCAAAATAACATTTCTGTTGATTGGTGCCTTTAAGTTTGTGATGCGCGCTCGTCCTTTTAATGCGTTTTTTCCGCTGTCTCTTGCTCCAGATTTCTGTTTTGACTGACTGAAGTAGCAGACGGTCAGAGTGAGATTTTGTGTTTTTGAATCTGTGTTACTTTCCTGTTCAGCTTTTTCTGTTCACTGCTGCCTTATCCGTCCAATTAGTTAGACTCGTTTTTATAGTCTAACTTACGTATCTTCAGCATACCATTTCAAAAAGTTTGTAATTCTGTCTCTGATAGCCTGAATTGCTCATTCTCGTTCAACCAGCGTATTGTTTCGTCCGAAACATGCGAGGGTCATTCAATAAATATTTTTTTAATACCCATTGACAAAAAGAAAAACAAACTAGATCACCTTACACTATGGCCTTTCGGACACAAGTGCAGAAATTCTTTCATTGAATAACGCATTTACAAAAAAATATGGCTAAAATAAAAGTACCACTTTGAATGATCCTCGTATTAGTCTGGGAACTTGACTAACCACTGATGAATGAGGGTGGATTGGTTAAACCTAATATATAGTGTTATGAGTGAAACAAATGTTCTCTGATCATTATCCAATATTTATTGCCTATTAATGGAAATCGAAATGGAAAAAAGTGTTCGTTCCAATCTATTATATGTTGTTATGGCATTTTATTATCAATAGTTTACCGATAAAAAACGTTTTTAAAAAAATACGTGAGTTATCGTGTATTATGACTTGTAGATAAATCGTCCGTTACTATTTATTCCGTTCTAAGTAATAAACATAGAGATACTGACATCGCGACCGAAGATCTTCCTCCGATTTTACACTTGTAGAACTGTATCTACAAATTATCGCGCATCTTAAGCCCTTTAAACAGTCTGGGTAGGCTTATCAGGTAGATTCCTTCGACCTTTTTATAGTTCCGCAGTCATTGAGATCACCAAAGGGGGCAGCTCTACTTTCATTGATAGTTTTAACACGCTGAGACTAAAGGGAAAAATGAAACATTTTTATATCAAAATCAGTTACTTTGGATATGAAAAAACGAATAATCATAAATTCGGTGAGAAGTTGAAATTTATCAAGATTTTAGTTCTTAGTTTTAGTTCTAAAAGTCCAATGTTTGATGATCGGTATTTTTGTAACGGTAGTCGGTGAACGTACCGGTAAAAGATACGATGTTCACAGAGTAAGACAAAATAATGAATTGTTTGATTATCTGCTAAACATTGCCAATGATGATTTCACTAATCCATACAACTTTGTGATGTTGCTACTGCAGCATTTAAGTGCACACCGCGCTTGTACAATGCATGTTTTAAACATGGTTATACCAATTAAAGTGTATAGACCTATACCGGAAGATATTTGTTTATAAAAGTTTCAAACGCTGAAAAACAATTATGCCATCATATCCATTAGAACATTTTTCGCTTCAGTTTTAACAGAAACTCTCTGTAATTTATTGGACATGCGAGCTGTCCATTTTCATACAAAAGTGTTCTAGAACACCCTATGAAACTATAACAATCGCCTATTTTTCGACGATTGAATCAAAGTACACGGAACCCATCCAAAGTTTTCATTTGCAATTAAGGTAGTCTAGTATCATACTAAAAACGATGCAAGTAATTATTTTGACATTGAATGTCAGTTAGAATATAGCTCTATACACTTTAAGAAAGGAACTGTTGGCAACACGTTCAAGCCATCGACACCATCAAATCATGGACTCTTCATCAACACACCAAAACACAATCACAGCCGTGAATCTACATAGTCGAACATATGAGCAACAAAATATGATCGAAGAACAGAAAAGTCATCACACAGTACCTACTGCTAAAGCACCGAACGTAAGTGTTGGCGATATCAAATGAATCAATTAGCATTAAATGTGCTTACTTATTCCAAAGCAAATGACACTTAACACCCCAACCTAAATAGTAGAAGAACGTTCCTGAAGATAAGTCCAGTTCTAAGATTCAATAGTATTCGTACATTCACGGTGCCAGTGTTGTTATCTTAATTCTTTCTAGAAGTTGCATTTGATAGAGTTTTGTACGAGGGTCAGTCAAGAAAAACTGAGAGTTGTTAAATTAAGCCTTCAAAATGTCTTTACAATTATATGTTCTATCAATCATCGTAAACGTTTATTTATTGCGGGTATTCTGATGGATTCCGTGATCGGATATAGGCTTATAAATAATGTTGCCAAGCAACCAAAGAACATCACTAAGGGATATGCGCTCGCGCCAGCGACAGTGATGCTCGTTTCGTTGTCAATCCGAACGTTTATTTTAACTTTATATAAGCGTAATTTAGTACAACTAACATGTGTATCTTGTAGAATCGTATAAATAAAAAGTAATGGGCGTTAATTACAGAAAGCTTACTAATGCTGTATTGTTTAGTAGCCTAGCAACAATTTTACCCGTATTTTATCGATTTTCTCGTGCTCTTTGCGTTGCCATGGTATTCTAAAACTAATCACTGATTTCATAATTTCTGCTCAGAAGCATTATGAATGTATCTAATAAAGTCCAGTGACCGTAATATAAATAAAATATATAACTTCACTTTTGAATCAAAATATGCGTTCTTTTGGTCTCAATACCAACCAATAAAGTGCCAATTAATAGTTCCAGCAAGTATATTTTCTATATTGGAGGAACAAATATACCATGATTAAGATCATCTGATAGATTAATGTATTACAAAATAAAAAATAAGTGTGAAAATGTTCGATATACCTTTATGTTTCCATAGCAACGCACAATTGTGTTCTACAAACAGCGCGAACGCATGCATTCGAGTTGTCTTCTTCGGTTGCCTGGCAACAAGAATCAAATGTTCATACCAAAAATTGGTATTCGCCATAATTTCGATGAGATACAATATTTCACGATAATGTATAGACAATATATGAACACTTATTCTCCTGATCATTATTCATAAAGTTTTTATTGACTTACCCTCGTAAGCATTTACACTTTCAGTAAGAAAAAATCTAAAACTTAATTCAGTATAACTTCATGTCTACAAAAATCTTCGGTTTTCTCGCTTTTGAATATTTCGACCAAACACATTGCACATGTTTTCAGTTATGAAGAAGGCCTTTGGCCGAAATAATAAAAAGTGAGAAAACAATATTTTAGTATTATGCCAAAGGAATATTATAAGCCGTCTTCGTGATGTTCGTTTTACACTATATATCGAGATAATGGGATGTACTAGTACCAGTGTACCAATGTTACAGCACTTACACCCGATTCCTTATTAAACTAAAATCATGTAAATTTACATATTATTTATGTTGGTATACAGTGCAACCATTCCAGAGTGACCCTTTATTGACAAACAACTTCTTTTGAGAACAAAAAGTTTATTCAAGAAGTAAACATTTGCTATCAAATACCTCCCCAAAGCATGTTCTCAACCAAAAATATGTGTTTGCCAATGGTGTCGCCCTGGGAGGTTATGCTGTGCATGTACATGTATATGTATATGTATAAACATCAAGACGTACGTGCTACCTAGCATGTTAACGCGAACCCGTCGCCTTTGTCAAAAGCATCAAATAGACACAAACATGATGAACACAAGACCTTGGCGCCATTGTCAAGCGCCTCACCATTATAATTATATAGCCCATACATAAAGCTTTCATGGTGTAAGTACATGACCCCTGGTGTGAGGAGATTCATCTTGTCAAAGTCATCATCAGTCTTTACGTCAGACCAATCTGCACACGTTGGTCTAACCATGATTGGCAGGAAC
The DNA here is from genome assembly GCA_963678985.1 of Spisula subtruncata. Lineage (NCBI taxonomy): Eukaryota > Metazoa > Mollusca > Bivalvia > Venerida > Mactridae > Spisula > Spisula subtruncata. The sequence goes on along the minus strand of OY787664.1, from coordinate 24,829,491 downwards.
ACACCATGTGTCACAATATACTATCTACAATAATATAAATATAAAAATGCAAATTGACCGTGTGACAGTCATATATTCTGTTACCATACTATCTGTCTAAATTGTCGAATTGTGGAACTCGACTCGAAGGTATCAAACAAGTAAACAGTGCATAGACCGGGTATCACTTCCTTTTATACGTAATTTATGCTGATAATTGAATTTGTACCGTACAAACAAAAGTACTATTAGTCTACTTATATCAAGTATCACTTATTACTTATTTCGATACGTAATATGTTCGTAATTGGATTTGCAAGTTATCAGAAAGATGTCAACATTGTAAGTCGATTGTGAAGTTGTTGGAAACATAATCCATCCTGTAACTAGACCATGGTCGTTCATTGACAGCAATAACAGTCAAACGTGAGTAATATCGGAAACCCTGAAGCAGTCTCCGGCATAAAGTCATACTTATATAATTGTTTTAATATCAAGCAAAAGCCTTTATTTGCTAAAAAACTTTCAGCTGACACATGGCAGGCGTATATGTCCCCACCAGGGTTTGAACCTGGACCGCCGTATTAGACGACAAGCGCATTAAATGCTTCACTCGATGTTTCTAAAGGTCGATCGGCGCATTTTGTATGAAACCGATGCGTACGACAAATTGGCGACTGTGGAAGTTATCATCTGCAACTGCATACGAAATACAAATCGTTATATACATACCAATACTGGTAAGCTTCCCTCGATTGTTCAAAAGGTTGATTGGCGCATTTTGTAAGAAGCCAATTTTGATTTTTGTACGTGCAACAAAATTGGCGACTGCGGAAATGATTTTTTCATCTGCTAATTCACCAGAAATATAAACCGTTATACACACAATTATGCTTCACTCGAAGGTTCTAAAGGTCTATTGGTGCAATTTGTATGAAACAGAGTTTGCTTTTTTTGTTCGTACATCAAATTTGCGAATTCGGAAACGAATTTTTCATCTGCAAATGCACAAGATACAAGATGTACAGATTATTTTAGATTCATGTCCCAGGTAGGAGACGAAAAGGAATAAGTAAGTAGGGTTGGGTTGTGTTGTGTTTGGGCTTTACTTCGTGTAGTTTTGTAACTTTTGTTGTGTTGTTACTGTTTTCTATGCTCGGCTGGTTAAGTTGAGTTCTGCCTTCCCTGTCCGATTTCCTTATTTCTGTTTTATATTATATTTGACTTTTTTTTATTTGTCATTCTGTGGTTCGTAAGGAATTTGAAAAGATGACATGTACTTCCGTCGACTGAACGGAGGCATGTTTGAAAGTAGGCTTTAGATTGATTATTTTTCTCTTTTTGTATGAAGACAGTTGCTTTAAGTATATTTTAAAGCAGCATACTTTCATACATTGGCAAGTTGCGACACACTTAACAAGTGAAACATATCACTTAGGTTATAATGATTTTAAGTACATAACACCAATCAAATGAAACCTGACAGTAGCGTATATAGTGAACAAGCGAACATGGGTTATAAAACCTCATTTAGATAATTAATATGTATAGCTTTTACTCATATTTCGATACCTCCTGTAAGTGGTTGTCATTCAAGAAAGATAAGTCGACATATAACGGTATGGGTTCCCGTTACAACTCGAGTCAAACCTGCTTCCATGCACGTATACATACTCACGTTCTAAGAACATACGATATAATTATGCCCTAATGTTTGAAATAAAAACATTTATAATAATAACAAAAGGTTGGCATCGACTAACCCCAATTGTGGAGACGATGTCATCTACGGAGGCCACAAGTAAAATCAATAGGGAGGACGCAAAAAAGCACTTACAATCATATGCTAGGAACATCACTACGCGTTCTATGACTATGCCTTTTGATCCCTCGTGTTTCTCTGTTAGTAGGCTTTGGTGAAAAATATAGGAGAGATACACCAAGATCTGAAGGTGTATGATACTTTCATCACAAGTTACGATTATGATGAAATGCGATATGTCTGGAAAGAGTTCTATGCTATCACATCATTATATTTCCTTATGAGATAGGTGTTGTTAATAGGTTCCACATTAGCCATGAGCGCAATAATATTATACATTGTCATAAAATTGCATCGTTAATGCGCTTGTTAGCTGGTACTGCAATTGGTGCTAACACCACATCGGTGCCGAGTATACCAACGTAGACATTGGTGGCTGTACGGTACATTGGCTGTGTGTCGCCATCATTTAATGCAATACAATTACAAAACTTTATTTCGGCATTTAACAATAATTAGTTTCTAGCCACATTTTATACAACGTTTATGTAAATAGTTTGGGTTTTGTTATTCATAAAATAGCATAAATAATTGCATAATCACAACCCAATGGAGAAGGAATTGAACAATTATATAATATGAGTCAGACCAGGCTGTGGTTGTACTAGTTTCGCTCTCATTTTACCCACAAACCGCGTTATCAATGAAATAGATGATCTATTATAGTGCAAGTCATTTAACGCGGTCCTTGAATCATCTATTAGTATAATGTAACAGTTGATTTCTTGGCTGTAATTAATGTTTAGTCTCTGCTTTAAAAAGCGGAGAGCATGCATCGTTATAATATGATGGAGATACCATGTGACTTTTTGTCTAAGACTACAAGTAAAATGCTGTCAACAAGAGAGATTTCTAAGAGTATAAAGTAAAATGCTGTCAACAAGAGAGATTTTTAAGAGTATAAGTAAAATTCTGTCAACAAGAGAGATTTCTAAGAGTATAAAGTAAAATTCTGTCAACAAGAGAGATGTCTAAGAGTATAAAGTAAAATTCTGTCCAAAAGAGAGATGTCTAAGAGTATAAAGTAAAATACTGTCAACAAGAGATTTTTCTAAGAGTATAAAGTAAAATTCTGTCAACAAGAGAGATTTCTAAGAGTATGAAGTAAAATTCTGTCAACAAGAGAGATTTCTAAGAGTATAAAGTAAAATTCTGTCAATAAGAGAGATGTCTAAGAGTATAAAGTAAAATTCTGTCAACAAGAGAGATGTCTAAGAGTTTAAAGTAAAATTCTGTCAACAAGAGAGATGTCTGAGAGTATAAAGTAAAATTCTGTCAACAAGAGAGATGTCTAAGAGTATAAAGTAAAATTCTGTCAACAAGAGAGATGTCTAAGAGTATAAAGTAAAATTCTGTCAACAAGAGAGATGTCTAAGAGTATAAAGTAAAAATCTGTCAGAAACAAACCTGTAGTTCAGTCAGTTTCGGGCATGAACTGTGGTTTCACAAAATATCTTTTTGCATGTGTGCTGATGATATGTGGTGCACTACGAACACTAGTAGGTACAGCATTACTGTCTCGCAGAAAGTGGGATATTCAACGCAATACGCTTGAAATTTAAATTCACGAATAAAGGTCGAGGGTCAGGCTAACTTGTTCCGACTATATAATGACGATAAATGATCGGATTCACTGACAGCGTGAATCGTTAAAACGTAAATCCATTGTTTCCTAAACTAATCCGTGATCGATATGTCGGCTTAAATCATCTAGAGAAAGTGAGCAAGTGTGACACACTGCAGATGGATGCCACTCAGCAGGTACCGCTACCCCGGCCATATCCAGGGTACATAACAGGCTTAATACACGGGTCAAATGTCACATAGTTAGTGTATGATACACACGAAACGATTACATAATGGATTATTGTTATCGCAAATATTGATTCAAAATGCATTCTCTGTCAATCAAAGCTTGTACTGGTTAGGTAATCGGTGACTATAATGAGCTGAGTTCAAATTGGCAAACTCCTTTACTCCTCTGGTGGAGCATATGACTGATGACAGTGACTTCCCTCCACTCCGCTTACCTCCTAGTTGTCAGTAGTTAGTGTGGAGCCAACGTTGGGTTAGCATTGCTTTGGTTGTTCTGAATTCACGATTCCTTTCCATACACTAGTTATAATACTAGTACTGATTTAACGTGAGCTGTACTATAACTGTTAATATGTCTCTATGTTTTATGAAAGATCTTTGTAATTCTATATTAATTAAGATGATAAGATCACATTTCAATCAGCTAATTCAGTATCATCGAGATATTCCACATTGTTCTGCAACGCGTTGATAAGTACGGTTCTTAACACAGCTTTCTCTCATTTGCTGTATGTCACCACCGCGTAAGCCACTTTCGGCATGGAGGGGTTGAGTAGATGAAATCTTGATTTTACCAATTGAACCATGCCACCTATAGATCGTGTCCATCTAAATATTCGGATTATAGTGAGGTCCCCTTGGTATTCATAATATTATTGCGATGGGGACTGCATCAAAGATAATACATTGCATTGTAATGAAAGAAATGCGCTTATCGAAACTTCCTGGAAATTATAATTATACAATAAAATTGTCAGAAAGGGGGTTTGAAACGTGTTGTAGGGTTCGAAATACCCGACTTCCGGTTTCAATGACCGATATCTCTGCTCCATCATTGGAGAGTACACACCAATCCCCTTATCCTTCAGTGGCATTTAGGGGTTGTCTTTCACACACTCGTGTATTAACTCTCGGCGACTCCTTTCGGATAAATGTAACCCATGTTCAAACAATCACATCAATAGGATTCTGCAGCCTGATAAACATCTACATTTTGTTACTATTCTTTTTTCTCGCATGAATCTACGATACAATTTCAGTAGTACTCGAGCCAGCGTCAACGCTACTACTAAAACCGCGCTCGTTTTGAATGGACGTTTTTTATGAATCGTTTTGTATGTTGAAGAAATAGACATTTTGGCGCTGTTTGTGGTCCAATGATAGTTGAGGGAAGCACCTAATACTATGAACCTCTAGGGTATCTGTATCCAACTTTGAGGTATACACACTTTCAATGGTATTACCTAGGCCGACTGCAGTAACCTCACCAACCTTCGTCACGCGATCCTCAACCGTTCGGCGGAATATAATCCACATATGACTCAATGCTTACAGATAGTTGATTAAATACCGGGACAAAATTAGGAGATATTAAGATGGCTTATAAAGGAATATGAGCCACATTAAATAGAAAACAAAACTGGATTCCATTGTATTATATGAAAGCAAAGAGCGACTGAAGTTCGACCTTGAGGTGACTTCGTAGCGATGTTGTATCATTTGATAGTTAATGTAGCCTTGTTGATGCATTTAACATTAGTCAACAGCGTACTAAAGTTGATATAATTTTCGTAAATTACTACAGTACTTTAAACATAGGTCATCTTTAATTTGTATCTTCGACCTGAAAAGTAGGTTTGGATTATTTGTTGTAGAGCAAAGTTACAAAGACTGCAGCAATGAATGCATGCTTAGAACGATACATACCTTGTACTTTGAGTGTGTCATATGTCGTTCTTTTGTATCTTTCATGCGCTGCACTCCTCCAATGTCCATTTTGTTGTTATTGCTTCTTGACAAGTATTCTATATATTTTAACGGTGGCCACATGGTTATATGCGCTCCCGACTACCTATACGGAGGCCCTATGAAATAATTAAAACCAATTAGAGGAAAACCGGTTTGAAACCCAGAAGTGGTATCTTGTGTATCGGTGCTTTACCTTTGGCACGCCAAGAAACAAGGAGTCTACTTAGAAAGAGCCAAGAAAGTACACCCGTCTTCCTGGTACCACACAAACTTCCCTCGATGGTGACATAGACTTTGGACACGAATCATTGCTCCTTATTAGTTCCACTGAGCTGCCGATTGAGGAACATCCTTTGAATGAGGAGTCTGACAAAGCTCTTGGACAGATAGAGGTGGCGGCACCAGTTGGTGGCCGCACAAATAGATACTTGAAGCGCAGAAGGCTGCCGGTCTCAGTTTTCAACAAATTCCAATTCCCGAAACAGACCACAATTCTTCGAACACACACAAATTGGCTTTTTAACAACAAACCTGAATAGAAAACATTACATGGTTACATAGATATCAAGTCCAGATTACAATATGCAACATCATTTCATATACCGCCTACTCTAATTCACTCTTTTTTATAACAACAATCGGCCAAACGATCAATTGTACTGCCCGACCGAGGCCAAATAAGCCATGTTCGACCCCCATTTACGCTAACGGTCAATGATGGAAGTCTAGCAGCTGCTGATATTTACAGATCAAGACTAGAAATCTTCAAGAATACCATCAGAAACCCTTGCCTAGCTGCCGTTTTTCCCCACAAAATACCCTTGAAAATGTACCATCAAATTTCACGCAAAACGTAGTTCTGTCAGTCAGTAGACGCTTGGTTTCAAGATCCAAGCTTCTAGGAGATCAAAAATGTAAACACATTAAATTCGCATGCACCATTTAGTAAAATTATGGTCACTGCTAGAGATGAAAACCCAAATCAGCAATGAAATATTCTATAACTATGCAACAGTCCAATATTTAGGCAAATTGTCCTCTATTATCAGCCGCTGTTTTAAAAAGCGGAGAGCATGTTTCGTTATAATATGATGGAGAAACCACGTGACTTTCTGTCTAAAACTGCAAGTAAAATTCTGTCAACAAGAGAGAGTCTGCATTTATAAGAGTATAAAGTAAAAATCAGCAACAAACCTGCAGCTTAGTCAGTTACGGGCATAAACTGTGGTTTCACAAAATATTTTGTTGCATGTGTGCTGATGATATGGTGCACTGCGTACACTAATAGATACTCCGAAAATTGGTAAAACAAGACTTTCTCACAGAAAGTGAAATACTCAACGCAAGACGCTTGGAATCTAAATTCACGAACAAAGGTCGAGGGTCAGGCTAACTTGTTCGGACTTTATAATGACGATAAATGATCGGATTGGCTGACAGCGTGAATCGTTAAAACGTAAATCCATTGTTTCTTAAACTAATCCGTGATCGATATGTCGGCTTAAGTCATCTAGAGAAAGTGAGCAAGTGTGACACACTGCAGATGGATGCTACTCGGCAGGTACCGCTACCCCGGGTCTTATCCCAGGTATATAGCAAGCTTTATACACGGGTCAAATGTCACATAGTTAGTGTATGATACACACGAAACGATTACATAATGGATTATTGTTATCGCAAATATTGATTCAAAATACATTCTCTGTCAATCAAAGCTTGTACTGGTTAGGTAGTCGGTGACTATGATGAGCTGAGTTCAAATTGGCAAACTTCTTTGCTCCTCTGGTGGAGCATTTGACTGACTTCCCTCAATTCCTAGTAGAATCCTAGTAGCTAGTAGTTGGAGGAAAGCTGACGTTGGGTTAGCATCGCATTGGTTGTTCTCATGCACGATTCATAGCCATACATTGGTTATAATACTGCTTTGACGTGAGCTGTACTATAACTATAAATATGTCTTTATGTTTTATGAAATATCTTTTGGAGTCTATATATTTTAAGATGTTAAGATCACTCTTCAATCAGCTAAGTCAGTATACTATAAATATGTCTTTATGTTTTATGAAAGATCTTTTGGAGTCTATATATTTTAAGATGTTAAGATCACTCTTCAATCAGCTAAGTCAGTATCATCGAGGTAAATACACAATGATATGCAACGCGTTGATAAGTACGGTTCTTAACACATCTATATCTGCAGCATGTCACCACCGCGTATGCCACACTGCCGGCATGGAGGGGTTGAGTAGATGCAATCCTGATTTCACCAAGTGTACCATGTTACCTATAGATCGTGTCCATCTAAATATTCGGGTTATAGTGAAGTCCCCTTGGTATTCATACTATTATTGCTTTGGGGAATGCATAACAAATAATACATTGTACATGTTGTAATGAAATCATGCATTGCGCTTATCGAAACTTCCTGGAAATTATATACATTATATTGATCAGAATTGAGGTTTTAAAACGTGTTGTAGGGTTCGAAATATCCGACTTCCGGTTTCAATGACCGATATCTCTGCTCCATCACTGGAGAGCACACACCAATCCCCTTATCATTCTGTAGCATTTAAGGGTCGACTTTCACACACTCGTGCAGTAACTCTCGGCGACTCCCTTCGGATAAATGTAACCCATGTTCATACAATCACATCAATAGGATTCTGCAGCCTGATAAAAATCTACATTTTGTTACTATTCTTTTTTCTCGCATGAATCTACGATACAATTTCAGTAGTACTCGAGCCAGCGTCAACACTACTACTTAACCCGCGCTCGTTTTGAATGGACGTTTTTTATGAATCGTTTTGTATGTTTAAGAAATAGACATTTTGGCGCTGTTTGTGGTCCAATGATAGTAGAGGGAAGCACCTAATACTATGAGCCTCTAGGGTATCTGTAACCAACTTTGAGGTATACACACTTTCAATGGTATTACCTAGGCCGACTGTAGTAACCTCACCAACCTTCGTCACGCGATCCTCAGCCGTTCGGCGGAATATAATCCACATATGACTCAATGCTTACAGATAGTTGATTAAATACCGGGACAAAATTAGGAGATATTAAGATGGCTTATAAAGGAATATGAGCCACATTAAATAGAAAACAAAACTGGAATCCATTGTATTATATGAAAGCAAAGAGCGACTGAAGTTCGACCTTGAGGTGACTTCGTAGCGATGTTGTATCATTTGATAGTTAATGTAGCCTTGTTGATGCATTTAGCATTAGTCAACAGCGTACTAAAGTTGATATAATTTTTGTAAATTACTACAGTACTTTAAACATGGGTCATCTTTAATTTGTATCTTTGACCTGAAAAGTAGGTTTGGATTATTTGTTGTAGAGCAAAGTTACAAAGACAGTAGCAATGAATGCATACTAAGCACGATACATACCTCGTACTTTGAGTGTGTCATAGGTCGTTCTTTTGTATCTTTCATGCGCTGCTTTCCTCCAATGTCCATTTTGTTATAATTGCTTTTTGACAAGTTTTCAACATCTTATAACGGTGGCCGAATGATTATATGCGCCCCCGACTACCTAATTAAAACCAATTAGAGATATACCGGTTGGAAACCCAGAAGTAGTATCTTGTGTAACGATGCTTTACCTTTGACACGCCTAGAAACAAGAAGTCTGCTTTGAAAGAGCCAAGAAAGTACACCCGTCTTCCTGGTACCACACAAACTTCCCTCGATGGTGACTCATTGCTCCTTATTAGTTCCACTGAGCTGCCGATTGAGGAACATCCTTTGAATGAAGAGTCTGACAAAGCTCTTGGACAGATAGAGGTGGCGGCACCAGTTTGTGGCCGCACAAATAGATACTTAAAGCGCAGAAGGCTGCCAGTCTCAGTTTTCAACAAAATCCAATTCCTGAAACTGACCACAATTCTTCGAACACACACAAATTGGCTTTTTAACAACAAACCTGAATAGAAAACATTACATGGTTACATAGATATCAAGTCCAGATTACAATATGCAACATCATTTCATATACCGCCTACTCTAATTCACTCTTTTTTTATAACAACAATCGGCCAAACGATAAATTTTACTGCCCGACCGAGGCCAAACAAGCCATGTTCGACCCCCATTTACGCTAACGGTCAATGATGGAAGTCTAGCAGCTGATGATATTTACAGATCAAGACTAGAAATCTTCAAGAATACCATCAGAAACCCTTGCCTAGCTGCCGTTTTTCCCCCACAAAATACCCTTGAAAATAACCATCAAATTTCACGCAAAAAGTAGTTCTGTCAGTCAGTATAGACGCTTGGTTTCAAGATCCAAGCTTCTAGGAGATCAAAAATGTAAACACATTAAATTCGCATGCACCATTTAGTAATATTATGGTCACTTCCAGACACGAAAACCCCAAATCAGCAATGAAATATTCTAGAAATATGCAACAGTCCAATATTTACGCAAATTGTCCTCTATTATCAATTTTCAAAACTGTGGTCTGGTTCCCAGGGATGAGAACATCGGGCGATAACTACTAGTATGATTGTCTACTGCTGTTTATTGAGTAATTAGCTAATGTTTCAACACCGAGAGTAAAAAAATGTAATTATCATTCAACAGAAAAAAAGCCTTCTACATTGTGTAACCGATTTATCTACAAGTTGTTTTGTTTCTGACTTATCGCGCAGTTTCGGATGTCACGATATTCGGTTACCACAACTTCCCTTCCCTTTTACCGCGAAAAATTCCTCCATGATAAGAGAGTATTTTAACTAAACAAAAATCGCATGATATGATGCTGTTTAAGGGTGATCAAAATGATAAATGTATAAATTTCTCCTAAATCTTTGTCCTATAGATTTTTAAAGTTTAAAAATCGAAACACTCTGAAATTCAATCTGGACCGGGACATTGAAAATGAATGGTGCGGCCCTTAATGCCGGGCTGATAGAGAAGAGATAGGGGTCGCTATCTAAGCAATCTGTTACCATTGTTTCAAGTTGTGGTCGACTTTATAAAGAGAAAAGTTGCTTTTAAAAGAAGAAGTTTTTGTTTCAATTTATTCTACGGTGATAAAGTTTCTAGATGCACACGATTAGGTGTGCTGCTAACTTTCCAATATTTAAATAAGATACGTGGTGAAGAGCCGGGAGTTTCGTTTCGAAAAGGTCAGTCATAGATTACATCGGCAAGGATACAATGGGTGAAACTATTCATAGCGTTCTTCTGCTTATTTTCCACGGGTTTACGATGCATTTTTCCACAATGCATTGTATTTCTGTCTTTTAAGGAGGTCAGTCCAGCTAGCTATAGTCAATTGTTCTTGGGTTTATTTTCTATCATAAACAACAAATAGCAGATCAATGCATAACTTGCTATTTTGCAAGACACCGGCCAAAATTGCAATTTGCTCTTTCTCAAACAACAGGTCAATTTAACTTGCTTGCTCTTACCAAAGATTCTGGTCAAATTAACTTGTTTTTGCCAAACAAACTGGTCAAATGAACTGGCTCTTATCAAATAAACTGGCCAAAGTAATTTGCTTTTTTAAACAAACTGGTCAAATTAACTTGCTCTTACTTAAGAAACTGGGCAGATTAATTTTCTCTTTTAAAAGCGTGTAGCTGAATCAACTTTGTGCAGGCAACGGGCCACCCCTCAAGATAAAATGACATGCTTACATTTCGAATATACCGAGGGTCTACCGGGTGACTGCCTATCAACCTACCGCATCAGTCTCTCAGGTTAGGCTTATGTTCCAATACATGTGCATCAACATTAATAGTTACGTTTAACTGGAGTTGGCATTTCTTGAACGGTTCACAAGGGAAGAAAAAAGGCAAACGATATGTATAAAGGAAAAAAACCAAAACCACATACAAATCTTGCAAAAGACTAAAAGCCATGATCATAGTGCCCAGTAAAGTATTGTCTTTGAAGGAACCAAGGCAATACCGTATCAGGTTAAGTGCACTTCCCAGCCGATATAACTCAAACATAACAGTTCTATTGGCGTTTTGTAAAACATATTTTGCAACAATGCAAGAAAGCCCCTATTACGATCACAGGTAAACGTATCATTGATAAAGACTAAAACGAAACAAAAATGTAAAGTAAATAAACATGTTTTTTTTGTTTTTTTCTTCATCTATGATGCAGGTACCTGTGATTACGACAGCTCATTTTTAAAGGATGCCACAAAGAATGGATCACAGCGATATGTTAGGATAGGTTATTCAACATTGAGGAAAGAATTGAATTTGATGACGTACTAAGTAAGTAGATGTTAGATATGTCAGGAACCTGGGTCCTTATTCACCAACTCAGACTTGGACTTCACATTGTAAATTGTTCATTCGCTCTTATGTTGTTATAAATGAAGCGATTTGGATATAAATTGGTATACATGCCCAGTTGGTAACAACAAATAATCACATACAATTTCACATGGTTACGTCTAATCGCAAAGAAATGACATTAATTATAAATTTTGTCAATTTTAAGACCAAGTCTGAGTTTCAGTCTTACAATGTGGGTGAATATGGTCCCTGGTTTTGTGTGCTGACCTTGGTGTTGGTTTCGGTTGTTGTTAAAGAAACATGATTTGTTAGACAGCCTTGACACTATATTGGTATACTGCTATACATAGGGGAATCTTTTTCGCTGCCCCATAAAAACAGGAACATTATGTTTTTTGCTAACAATAACAATTAACACAAAGTCGCTTAACCGTAACAATCCAGAGGTGATCAGGGTGTGCTCCGTATTTCGAATATTTTGTTCACTTTAATAGATACATACAATTTAATCCCGTATTATTACGAATAAGATGACATGTCGTAATGGTACATCTTGAAAAGGGGGTTCATAGCCATATTGTTTCTGTTGCGTAACTCTTAAGAGTTAATACATATTTGAAATTTAAAAGATAATTGGCATGTCACTGTCATTTACCGAGTACCTCAAGATGTAGTTAAAAGAGTTATAAAGAAAAGCGCGCTTTTAAAATACATGTATCAACGCAAAATTTATACACTTAATAATTGGAATTATATTAGACAACTTTTATTTAATTCAATTAAGGACTTTATTGGTGACCTGTTTGTTCCAGTTCCTGAGACCATATAGAAAAGAACAAATAATTTCAATTTCAATTTTTATTATTTTCGCCATACGTTTTTTAGGGAAAGCTGCCATCTAATATTTTATTTATTCGCCTTGAAAGGTTGACCATGTCACTGACCCCAGGACGTGCAATGAGTTTGTACAGATATGACACTGCCTAACCACTGGGGTGGTCTGTTTGCTATCTGTTTTACTGTGTTTAGCGTTACCTCGGTGATTGCGTGAATAGAACCAGTAACTGTTACTTTTGTGTGGCTAACCATTGAATACCTAAATGACCGTCATGTTGCTTTCAACAGAACGAGAGCGGAAGGGAGAGCCCCACGTGTTGAGCACGGTAATTATACTGGGTAAGCCCCGATAACCCCTATTTAACTTGAAACATGATCCCAATATTCTCACTTAAGACTAATGGTTACTTAAAATGTATTCAACCGAAATCGAATCTGATAAACGGAAAACAACGGTTTTGATTTTGAATTGTGTGTAAATACGGGATAAATACAGGAACTTCAGTATTTTACCACGGATGAACCTGGTTATAATGAATAGTTATCTGTGAACGGGTAATTAAGAGAATCGTGCAATGCATGGTCACATAATCTGAGCTGCCAAAAGTCAAGTGAGTCGATGCGCCGTGGGATCGTAGCGGCCATATAACATTACTATCACTGTTTCACTGGTTATTTAAAGCCCAGTGAAGGACCGGTTTTCTGTATCAAATCGTCTTGGTTATACTAATGACCTTATTTGAGATACCCACTGAACTCAATAATTAATGTTCAAGCCTCAAAATTGGTATCTAATAGAATACATTGACACTTTTATGACCAGTGTGTGCAAACGGTGCGCTTGTTATGACAGCGCTATTTTATCCATATATCTCTGGCTTAGAATGAGAAGGTCGTTAGTTTTACATACGACCTTATAAGACTGATACATTTTTTTAAAATCTGCATCACAACGCACTTCAAATGTACCTATATTCCTGAAAATCAGAACTTGTCATGTTGACCAAACTAAAGTTGAAACAGTCTGTTTTACCATAAGTAACTAGTAATTCTCGGACAATTTTCTAAATTCGGATTGTTCGTGTTGACTGTATACAGTCCGTGTTTTTGTTGTCTCTGTTGGTTGTGTCATATGTGTTGTTGTCTATGTTGTTGGCATTATCAATACTGTTAATGTAATTGTTGTTTGTATTGGATGAGTGGTTTATGTTATATGGTTGTTTATGCCGTTTGTGTTATCTGTGTGCGGTGCGTTTCTAATCATATTTCGGGTACATGACATGTTGTACAGCAGCTTCTTTTCTATACAATGTCATGATGAAGTCATATTGTCTTGAGGTTCCACAGCTCCAAAAATAACATCCAGGTTCAAGCAACACAATTGGTATCATTGTGGGTTGTTGGCGTCATAGTGGGTTGTTGGTATCATTGTGGGTTGTTGTTGTCATTGTGGGTTGTTGTTGTCATTGTGGGTTGTGGTTGTCATTGTGGGGTGTTGTTGTCATTGTGGGGTGTTGTTGTCATTGTGGGGTGTTGTTGTCATTGTGGCTTGTTGTTGTCGTGGTTATTTGCATTGTGAGTTGTTGCCATTGTTGTTATTGCTGTTGAAATTGTGCTTATTGTTGTTACCATTGTGGTTACTAACATTGTTAGTGGTATTATTACCATTGTCGTTGTTGTTGTAAATGACTATATGGATGGTTTAGAGCAAAACCATCCTAGTAAGACTATTTACAGGAATCCAGCTAAAATTATCTCGCACCAAACTTTCAATTGGAAGATCAAAGATCACATGGAGGCGAACAGTCCAGACAGAACTGAAGACCATTGGACTGTCTTGGTGAACAGTGGAGAAGCTGGCCAAAAACAAACACAAGTGGATGTCCTTTGTTGCTGCCCTACATGCCAGAGGGAATAACGGGCAGTAAGAAAGTAAGTAAACTTTCTATTACATGTACATCATTCAAGGTAAATAAAACAAGGACAATCAACGTGGATTTATAGAATAGTTTATTTTAACACAAAATGACAAAAAATACTTGAAACTTAAGAATCAATAATCAAGATTTTCTTGAAAATCTTCTGTAAACAGAATATTTAAGTAAATTGTAACAAAATCGGCACTAACAAAACAATTATCAGAGATCTACTAGAATAAGGACAATTTAGTCAGTACTTGCTTGTACTATCTTAATTCGTTCTCATGGTGCAACAATGTTGTATCACACTATGTACAATATAGAGAGATACAACCTTGTTGCAACAAAAGGACCAATAATTCTTTGTAATTTGAAGAATATAGGTTTTGAGAAATACCAAGAGACAGTCACTAAATTAAGGTAAGCCGGCCATACTAATTAACTGACAATTTTGATATTTACCAAAAGTGTTAAAATATTTTTATTACCAAATTTATATAGTGAGATGGTATCTTCAAATTTTTTTTCACACTTTGTTACAAATTCTACAGAATAGTATACATAAATAATAAATAACAAATAGCAAAATAAAGCAACAACAATTGTCACCAAAAAAAAATAAAATGCAAAAATGGTGGTCATAATTTTGTAAAACAAAGCCCTGTCATCCCTTACAGAAATGACATGGATTATTCCAATGCTCTTAAAACAAATGAAAATGGTCAAGTCCATTCTTAAAAGAAGGGTAGTCGGAGAATGATTAAGGAAACAAAATGTGATAGTTTCATAAAAACATAGGAAAAAAAATACTGCCATTTAGAGTAAATACAAACGTAAATGCATTAAGTGGTGTGATAGTTGAAACAAATAAAATGTTTTATGAAATTCTTAAGAAAATAAATATGGATGTCATGGATACATATAAGACTAAAATACTGATTAAATAATTATGTAATACATATTGGCGTAAATAAATAACATGTTTAATTCATAAGGCAGATATCGGCAAGCAAAAGTTTTCACACTTAACAAACATTCATTATTCTGTTTATGTGTATGAGTTCATACAAGAAGGGTATATAGGGTATAAGTAATAGAGTCTAGGGTGCTGTCCCCTGCTGAATGTACATTTACCACAGTAAAAAGGGGTCTGGTTTTCTGTTTAATGAAAGGGGGACATAATCAGAATAAATTTAAGCTTTAGTTTATTTTCCATCAAATGTAAAATTTTGCACATGCTATTCAGTTACTAATATTTTTCAATATTCAAGCTTTCAAATATGTTGAGGTGCTTATAATGCCTCAAAACTTGTTTTATGATGCTCAAGGACTCAATAACGATACTTTTGCACCAAATCCTTCATATTAATAAACAAAGGAAAATCATGGAAAAGTACCATGCATCTTCATGATGGAGATAACATTAGACACACAATGTGAACCCAGGCCTATCTGATAACAATATAAGTCAAGCACTTCCTATAGTAAATAATGCCTATACCCAGGACACAACTATACATGTACCTTGAACACCGAACAACCGGGTAATCTTAAATAATGCTTATTGGGACACAGTTATATATTCGCCATGACCAAGGTCATACCCGGACACCCGGATAATCTCAATTCAATATCTGGGTCCAAAAGATAGAAAATGTCACACTTTCATTGACAAAAATATGTTAGAAAGCAACCTGACATGTTTAGTTCAGATGTTTACATACATAAATCGAGTTGGCTAATCATTGCTATTGTAGGAGTCTAATGCATTTTTCTTACAATAGCTAGTTCCTGATACAGACAGCTGTCCATTGCTACGCACATTCATTCAGTTATCTCCCATTCAATTAAATATAGAAAGCATGGAAAACCTCCCATGGAAAGCGCTTTGTAGTGCTTTGCTTAGGAAATGGACACCAGATTATTAAATCAAAAGTTTCATATATTTGAAAGTTTTAAATAAATAAACACAAACACAGCTTAAAAAGAATATTAACAAATCCTTTTTGTATAATTTAAAAATTAGTTTAGAATAAACAATTATGTATTAAATGACACATGACAAAAATGTTAATTGCACTTCAAACACAAAAAATTATCGCAAGAGTCATGACGTATCAGTCTGGTGTGTCAGTGACCCGACATGCACCAGAGTTTACCACTGCCTAATCAAAGAATAAATTCGTTTGTTTATATTTAATCCAAAGGCGCAAAATTCTATTTACGAAGGGAAATTCAAAAATAAGTTGACATTTCTCATAATGGAATATATAGTGATGTATATTTAAGATTTTCTTACTTCTCAAATTTTCGATTCCCAATTAGTAAATATTCTTTATTTATTAAGACTACAACAACTGTCAACAAATATATGAAATAAATATTTACTCTACAAATATATACACATAAAACAACTATGTAATTATATATTTAAATACATTTACATCATTTTTTGGATATTTTTTTAAGGAAAGCATGGCACAATTTCGAGCATTCTGTATAAATGAAATTATAATTCACATCTCTGAAGGCAAATCTAACATAAAGCATTAGAAGGTCCTATAAGACTTATATATATATGACATTATGAGTCTATTTTCCTGAAAATCAGAACTTTTGATGTTGACCAAACTGAAGTCCAAAACGTTTACTATATAAAATAAAGAGTAATTTTCAGATAGCTTTTTCATGTTTTCTGAATATAACGATTTTGTACTAACGATCACAAATGATCCCCAATAGTAATGTGTCATCGCCTCAGGAATGAGAAATACGCAAATACACAAGGCATGAGGCAACTCTATCACAACAATTTGCCTTCAAAGATGGTCGCCAATTTAACTAACAGGGGAGATTACTATTATGGGAACTGGGATTTCTGGGGACTACATATTTCATTACTATGAAATTTATACAGACAATAACCCTGAATATTTGATATATTGGTCCTCAATCAGTGATAGTATCATTATTGCACTAACAATATACATACATATGTTGCCTACAATAGTAAAATAGTACATAAAGTTTAATGATCGCTATGCCTATTTTTTTGTATTTTACAAAGAACAGTCAATGTCTCAGCTGATGTGATGTTTGATTCATGTTAATGAACTCTGAAAGCTGTTTCCTTGCACAAGTAAATGGCCTTAAAATGTTGGGTTCTTGTATTATGCAGCCACAAAACAATAATTATAGGGCATATACATATTTTATTGTTTATATAATATTATTTATTACGCTGAAAGTAGCAGTCTGCTGCTTCTCTTAAATAGCAGCAAAAATATTTTTTGTAAAACAACTAAAAAGCCTAAAATTTTTGTATTTGCAACCGATTTTTAAGGTAGGTTGGAATTTCAGAAACAAACAATTTTTCAGGCCTTATATAACAATATTTTAGCATGGAAAGGGGGATGATTAATGGGTGAAACAGAAAATGATGAAAATTCTTAATTGGACCAGTATTAAAACATAGAACCATATCATATTGAACATGTCTTTGTTCAGTTGTATTTTTTATGAACAATGTGTCCACTGGTTAACATGTCAGCCAAGGTCCTGAATGTCTGTGTCCACTGGTTAACATGTCAGCCAAGGTCCTGAATGTCTCACTCTACCGTTACATAGTTCCTCAAACTGTCAAACAAATCAAGACATTCTAATGTAATGTAATTATTATGCAAAGTTCATGTAAATATTATGCTTATTAACGAGACAGTGCGAGTTATCCCCATGGCAACCAAAATAATTATCACCATGGCAACTAATAGAATTGTCACAATTTTAACCAATCAAATGATCTCCATGGCAACCAATCAAATGATCTCCATGGCAACCAATCAAATGATCTCCATGGCAACCAATAGTAAATACTCCATTCTAACACTTTGTACTGCAGTCCATGGGTTGAAAGTTTTGTTCTTTAAAACCAGGGTGTTCATGACCATAATCTGACGGAGTTTCTTCTGCCTTTTGCTCAAACGACTGATTTTGTTCCCTAAAATAATCTATTTGACCTTGCTGTACATGTATATCTGATTGAGGTGATAGGTCATTTGGTTCAGGTGACATTTGACCATGAATCTCTTCAAGGTCATCACTATGGTAACTGTCTGATTCACATTCAGGAGTACATGGTTGACTGCTCACAGATTGGTTGGTGCTGTCAATACCCTCTTTATGATACATACTAAAATGATGATTGTCAATTGATGAACCTTCTAATTCATGATCTGGTTCGAAAGATTTACTATCAAACTCGTGATCTGGTTCGAAAGATTTCCGGTCTTTCTCTTCACATTCATCTAGTTTATTAAGATTTTCTTTAGCAACACTACTTTGACTATTTTCACCTTTTTCAAATTTTTCATATTCACCGTTATCGATCATAGCAATGTCATGCATATCCCCAAACTCGCTCATCTCCTTAATGGCCGCTTCCGTCGTATGTTGTATTAACATACTGTAGTCCATGCTCATACCCGACGGAATACAGTTTCCAGTCTTCCAGTGCGTTTTCAGACCACTAGCACTGATGTACTTTCTATTACACTGAGGGCATTCGTACGGTCGTTCATTCGTGTGAAGTCTCTTGTGAAGTTTGAGATGCACAAACTGAGTGAATTTGGCAGGACAAAGTTTACACATGAACGGCTTTTCACCGCTATGCAATCTCATGTGTGTCTTCAGGTTGGATGTTGAACTAAATCGCTTATGGCAAACTTGGCATTCATGAGGTTTCTCACCTGTATGAACCAGATGGTGCTTCTGAAGATGGGCAAGCTGTGTGAATCCTTTTCCACAGGTTTTGCACACAAACGGGCGCTCGCCCGTATGTGTTCGTAAATGTACTTTTAAGTTTGATAACTGTCCAAATGTTTTAAGGCAATATTTACACTCATACAACATTTTTCCATCTTTTTTCCTCAGAGGATAAGGCAAAGATCTGTGGCCCCTACCTTCTATGGCTGATTTGTGTTTGAGACTGAGGTTCAAGGGGTCACCACTTTGAACAGCTGAATGACTAGTTGGGGGTCTGGAGAAAGGTTGTTGTTGTAGATGAGGGGCTGGAGGGGGTAGATGGGGCTGTGGCTGAGAACTGTTCATACCCATCGGAGGATAAGGTGGCGGGAACATCGGCCATGGTAACTGTTGATAGTGATTGAATGGATACATCGGGCTGAATGGATACATGCCGGGTAAACCTGTCTGTGGGAAGTATAACGGTCCTGGCGGAGGTGGCTGTGATTTTCCCATTGGTCCAGATGACATGAATTTTGAATACATCTCTTCAGGTGATAGGTACGGATGCATTAAAGGTTTATCAATGTTGGAGAAAGGTCTAAATGGAAATGCTGGACTGTAAGGTTCTGATGTTGGCGTTTTCATATCTTTTATATCATGAACTTCTTTCTTATCACCACTTTTAGGTTCATCTTTAATCTCAGGTTTAGTGTCTATACGTGTAGGACTTAACTTAGGCTCCTTCCACTTTGGTAGCAGATTCTCCGGCTCATGATTTTCTTTCATTTTCTTCATGAACAAATTCTCATAGAAATCCATGCTGTGGTTTTTCTTCGGTGTACTGTGAGTCATTTTGATCGGTGATGGCGCCATGAGGGTTGGCAAGCTGTTCCGTGCGCTGGTGACGGGTGAGATCTTACTGGTAAAGGCACTTCCTGATCCAAATCCTAACTTCGGACTTTTGAATGGTGACAGAGAATCATCGCCACTGAATGATGCCCGCTTCCCATGCACATGATGATGATCAAGGTCATCACTGGTAGGGCTTCCGTCACGTTTATGAAGGCTGTAATCAATAGCGTACCCATCTTCACGAACACCACTATCATCACTATCACAGTGATCGTCCTTAACTACAGACTTCTCCTTTGCAGAAGTAGGTGGAGTTTTGGGCTGGTGCCTGTTCAAACATAGATGGCGCTCTTCAATGTATGTAGGTAGGGGTATGGGCGTTGGATGATTTACAACTTGTCTTTCTGAAATACAGATATAAACACACACTTAGAAAAGTTAGCCAATTAAAACATGCTTTAGAAAATAATTGACCAATCATCATTGTGTTTACAATTACAGTAAGTTGTCAGCCAATTAAAATATGTTTTAAAAAAAATTTGACCAATCATTATTGAGTTCACAATAACAAGACTTTTAAGTTATATTACAACTTCTTTCATTTATATACAGACACTGTTTACTGGTATGGGAAAGCATGTTGACCCCGAGTGTACTGTAAGGCAACTGCTTAACACACATGTTACAAATCAGATAGTAAACAAGTGCAGCAGGTGTTTGGAAGTCATTGCGATAACAAGACATTGCCCCATTCACCTAATTTATGTAAAATGCACTCTTATTCATATATTATAACAGTTTCATCAGAATTACAGATCTATACTTTGTGAATGGAAATATCAGCGATTTCATCATTTTCTCGTAGACTATTTTTTGTAAATTTTGTAAATTTGCAATATTTATCAATATTTTCCTTTCTCTTTTTTAACCCCTGCTACAGTTTAATGATTCATGACAGTTTGTCCCTTTGGAGCAACAAGATTGTATGTATCTCTGTAAAGTATAAAGTAAGATACGACCTTGTTGCGCCAAAGGGACGACTTTCCAGTACATGTACTTTTTAATCAACAGATGTTCACATTCTTAGACCTACTTGAAAAATGAACAGATTTCAATACACACAAATGTGAATTAAGAAAAGGGGACTCTTCAATTTGAAAATCAGTTTTGAACAATTTTTATGTTGACATTACAAGCTTATTAAATATCAGTTCGAGGGGCATCGAGACGAAAGTGTTAAGGACTCTTCAGCGGACAGTGATATGCTTACTGTCACTACTTCATTCCTACTTGAACTTATTCGTAACTTGAGAATTTCGGTGCTCAACTCATTTTACTTTCATTAAAAATGTAAACACGCAAACGTTTAAAAGATTTTACATTTGTGAAATGATAGATTTTTTCAAAGGAGCATTTACATCCTTTTATGAAAGCATTCAGTAAATATTTAGATAACTTCACGACTATTTTTGTGTCACAGGACACTGCGGGAAAATTTCGTTAATTCAACTTTCCTAAAATTATTTACTTAAAAAACGTTCACAGTTAATCTAATGACAGCTCAAGATTCTTTTGGCCAAATATGGAGTTTCAGTGTCTTTCAAAAAAAATTAACTAAAAAGCGAAAAAAAAATAATAAAAGTTAAAGTCAGGCCTTTTATACCACGGAATATAATACGACGTTTACGACAAAATATCCGAGTAATTCAAAGCTCCTTTAATTACCATTTTCTCACATTTTACTGTCATTTTGTCACTTACTTTCATTCTAAATGCAATTGGAGGAAAAAGTATGAAAGACTTCAATTAAATATTGAATTTCACATTCATTTCTCGTATCCGACATTTGCACATAATATTAGGCTTATATGGATAAATTAGAATTTAGAATTGGGGTAAAAGTTCCCCTAAGGTAAAATCTTCACCAGTGAATATTTAGAATTAAGTGGAGACTATTATTTCACTATAATACTTGCAATGAAGAAGATTGTGTGATGTTCAGACAAACAAGTGCTTTCTGTCATTAAATATTATAGTCACCTTGTTTGAAAATGCAGCTATAACGTTATGTAAGTGTTCTTATGTCATTTAGTTATGCCTTGGTCCCACTGAGCATATTTTTGCCTCAGCCATGTACTCCCGATTTAAATAAAGAGCTTTGGGAGTCATTGAGAACAGGAATATCACAAAATGACTCAAGACTACCCAGAGGCTTCCCCAAGATCACAAAGACCATTGTCAGTAATGTTAGGTTTGATTTTTTGTCTGGAGTTATTGCCCTTTGTGTGAGACACAAACTTTTTATGTCAAAACCCTTAAATCTAATAAATCATTACTAACATGTCATTAATTTAGGACTGTGAAAAAGACAATGAGAACTTACTCCATGCTTGTAACATTTCTTCTCCCGTTTTAGGTACATTCAGTCTATCAGCGTACTCGCGACAGTACCATACCAGTAGTTCCGTGTTGGGAGGGATAGGTTTAATGGTGTAGAAGTAGATGTTATAGTCAATTTGGCACGCTATAACATTCTGATGATTCGAGTTGTAACTGAAGTTAACGTAATGCATCCAGTTACTGTGGCTTGTGTCCCCAACATCCATGAATTTACACACTTTGTTGTCCTTGAAAATCTGAAGGTCAAAAAAGATCAAGGTCAATGTTATAAAATAATCTTTAAAATGTTAAGGTCCAAAGATAATCTTGAAAATCTGAAGATCAAGGTAAAAAGGTCAAGGTAATACACAATCTTGAAAATCTGAAGGTCAAGATAAAAAGGTCAAGGTAATACACAATCTTGAAAATCTGAAGGTCAAGATAAAAAGGTCAAGGCAATACACAATCTTGAAAATATAAAGGTCAATGTAAAAAGGTCAAGGTAAAAAGGTCAAGTTCAAAAAGTAATATCAATAAATATGCAAATGAGAAAAAATTAGGACTGTGACAGCTCACTGTTTAAACTTAGAAAAAGGGGTTGTGTAAACTGATAGTTTGTTAATTCACATTCAGCTGTTCCAATAAAAAATCACCATTTGTTTTAGACAAAAATGTTATTTTTAATGATTATATTATAGAGTTTTCTTTGAGAGCTGCAATAATGTGACTTTTTGACCCCTGGGGTGATATGGACAACCAATAAGACCACACCATATTAAACTCTTGGCCAGTAACAGGCAATATGATTGGCTATCCTTTTTCTGTAATTAAATAAGATCACTATTGAATAACTACTGCCCCTGGATAAAACTGATGACTACATGTAGCACTGGTGTGTCTGCCAATTGCAATCAGAAGAAAAATTATTGTCAATATTAAAGCATAATATTACCGGAGATTTTACGCTTATTCTCAAGTGACAATTTGGTAATTATATTAAATCATTCATTTGTGAGGTTTGAGGGTAATTAAAGGGGAAAATCAAATATAAAGGTGTGTCCAAAATACAGACTGAAAATGCATCTTCTCATTTAAAAGTAAGAATTTTGAAGAAGAAAAAAAGAATTTAGAAACTTGAGGAGATAATTACATAGATAATTAATAATTCAAATTGCATTCATGACAAATATGTTTAAAATGGAAAAAAATTCATCAACTGCCAATCTTGCAGTTTTTGACTTTTTTGTTGAAAAAAAAGTGACAATACCACAAAAAATGTATTTAAAGTTTTCTATCCCACAAAAGTGAGAAATTAATGAGTTATTTTCACCTTTCTATTCATATGACACAAAAATTTGAAAAATAAAAAAAATATTAAAACTTTATTCTGTACGACTTCCTGTCAAAAACAAAATATTTAAACACTTTTATAAAATGATGAATGAATGTGGTACTAACTTATCCATTCACGCCCGCGAATCTAGCGTAGAGTAATTTTCGTCCTATTTTACTTGTGAACTAAATCATTTCAACATTATGTGATTAATTGTCCTGCCTTTCGTGGAAACCTCATTTTTTAAAAAATGTCATATTCTCACTTTCTATTTGAAATTTAAACTTCATTTATCCCGTACATACAACCTCTGACTGTAGGAATAATAGCCGTTCGCCGCGAAACTCTTATCGTGGAGGTATCTGTCATCTATATAATTACGAGAGATATGTTTTACCATAAACGTCGATTTATTAGGGTACTATCAAGGTATAATGATGTAAAACACAGTAGATTTGCTTCTTTACTTCATTGAAACACTAACTATGATGGTCATCAATTCATAGCGCCAATGCACTTTATATGCAAATATTTTAATGCTTAATTCAGTGAAAATATATAAACATTTCAGGTATAGAGATAATCAGTAGTGATAGTGGGATGTATTCAGCCTGCGTTTTGTATAGAAAAACATTTTATGCACAAAAACAGCACTTTGTTGGGATAATAAATCTAATTAATAATTTATGAAGTCATAATTGAAATTCATGATTAGCACAAAATGTGTTTTTAATCACAAAATGGTAGACACGTTAATCTAATCACATGACAAAATATGACGCTGAAAAAAATTCTCTTGACACGTCGGACAATTTTTTACTATTCATTATATCAAAGATAAATATGCACTTAATAGAAAAGACATCACCCTGGGGAGAAAAAAACGATTTCTTTTTCTAATTTTCGGTACATTTATGGCAGTATTTTGTGCTATGCAAGAATTAATCATCTTTTTAGTTAATAAATGATGTATAAGATAAATAATATATTAGATGGTTATTTTAATTGAAACTTATGCAAGTTGATGAAATAAGTTAACAGAAAAATGTCTAAAAATTGAAAAAAACATTTCTGAAAAATAAAATAATTTGCAGCAGCAGCATCCTGCATGACTATTTAGCATATTACAAATTTAATTCCGATCAAAAAGCTATTTACGATATTATTCATACTCCTGTCCGCCTAATTATGTGACATATTTAATTACCGCATAAATCACACGCAATCATATCAAATCATAATGATATTAACAAATTTTTCCCTTACCTTCCACAAGCAGATTCGATTGGTTTCCCTTCTTCGTAGAGGCTCCTCGGGGAAAATTTCTCCGTTAAGGGGCCCAAACCTTGTACCTCGTGGGATGTAGTCCACGCTCCAAACACCTTGGGCCTGGAAATAGATTGATTAATTATCATTAACGAGACAGTCTAATTAACTTATCAAAGCCAAAATAATTTTATAGTAGTGAATAAAACATAACATTCTGATGCAGTCATAATTTTATTTTAGTGGTAAATAGAACATAGACTGAAATATGATATATTAATTAACTCAAAACCACAACACTTTACACATACAAAGTCGAATCTGCAGACATAAAGTCCAGAGAATTTGACACGATCCTGACCTATTAATTAGCATAATTTAACAGCTGATATATTGTCTATTGTTATATCCCAGTTGTATGATTTCATGAGTATCACGAAGACAAAGGCTACGAAGACGCCAGAGGTTCAATATAAACACAATTCTAAAATTCAGATATTACACAATTTGCTTGTGGAAATTGATATATTCGGAATATATTCATGCATAAAGGTCAGGTTTACATCATATTCTACAAGCTTTAATAAAACAGAACTGGTCGGAAGACAATCTTCAAAATGAAAGCATTTCATTGGTAAATACTGAGTGTCAATTTTAAACTGACCAATCACATTGCCCCATTCGAAGAATGTCTGATATACAATGTACAAATGCACATACATACAAACAAACAAACCACTTAATTACCAAAAACATCCATGAAAAAATGCTCCACAGATTCAATAATAAAACATTTAATAGATCAACAATGTAATAATAAAATCAACATTTTTTAAGAACTCATATTTCAAATTCTGTCAACTTCAGAGAAATTATAAAAATATTTATTTACCTTCTTGAAAAATATAAACCAATTAACTAATTAGTCCTTTAATTACTAGTGAGAGTCAATTTAAGCTCTAAGCTGTTTTAACTGTTACATTCGCAGTTGATCACAATTCTTAGAGGCTGAACCATCAGCACCTGACTGAGACGTACATATGTTTGAAATTTCTTCAAGTACATAAATATTACGGTATATAAAATCATGCAGTTTCGGCAGCTGATTTATAATCAAGCCAACTTCTGCCGAAATTTTTCTTGATTCTGATTCGTGACTCTTTTAAACAGGAAAGGATGAAAGCCGTAAGATGTGTAGCCGGAGCACAGGTGACTTGGCGCGTGCTACAACAAGCACTGACTGATAAGCCCAACTGGCGCTATCTGATGGGGTAACAGTGGGTGTTACATGAAATATCAATAAGGATAACCTTTGAGGGTGGCAGTTTACAGAGATGCTTTATTTTATGCATTTAATCATATTTATGATAAGTTGTTATATTTTTCTTATTTTTCTATCTTGCAGAGAAAGGAGGCTGAATTCTGAGAGAATGAGAATGTATGATGTACAGCTGATTGTAAGATAATGTATACTGTAAAATCATTAATTTTCGTGGTGGATTTAATTTTGTGGATTTCGTGGTTCACCTTCAACCACAAAATCAAATCTCATCGAACAATAATTGTGACCCTCACATTTATTACATGATATGCAAACTCCATTAATTAACATCCTATTGAAATAGTCGTTTTAACCAAAACCACGAGATTTCATTCCAACGAAATTAAATGAGTTTACAGTTCAACAGTAAAAAATATCATTAAAAATGGAAAGAGTGAATTTGCTTCGTAACTTTGAGTGCTGTAAAAAATAACACTTAATAAATATTTTTAAAAGAATCTGGAATTGTGAACTAATTCAGACCTTGATGCAAAAAAACCTGCAGGAATTATTCGGTTAAAACAGGTTTTTTGGTTGTTTATAATTTTTATTTTCTTTCACTGGGAACGAAATTCTTCCAAAGGGCATCGGCCTACTATACTATATAGAGCTGAGTCTGGTCTATTTGTTAAGATGAAAGACTGTCATGGCATTGTACAAGACTGGCTATTCTCTTTCATTCATAGGCAGGGTAACCTCAATTTTAGATTTCAGTAAAAAATCTGAAATAAGATTTTAACAGCCTTTTGATCAAAGAATAACGAAATAATCATCAAAATATAATCAAATACTTGTACATTACAATCCATTCATATTGGATACAAGATATTCCATTCAAATATTTAAAAACCATAATTCAAGTATTGACAATGATATCAATTGAAGACCACTTTCAGGCAAATTACAATTGATACAAATTGTAACATTGAGTGAATATAGCAAATCTTGTTAGGCTAAACAAATCTTTTCTTCTGAAGGTGAAAACTAATTCTATATGAAATTTACGCAACTAAAAGAAGTGAAATCTTTATTATGAAGATTCAAAGCACATATTGGGTATACATTCTATTGACTTGTCAGTATTCAACTCAAGAAAACTGAAATACTTGTAAACATTTTATTTTCAAAAACTGTTTTTGGACCACTTTATGTATTTTGGACCACTTTAATTATGACAAGAAGTAGAACATTATAATTGTTTGCACAAAACCTTAGTTTTGTCAATAGAAGGATCTTGAATTCAACTCTATCTATCTGCTATCATAAAACTAACTTTGCAGACCAGTCAAGCAATACAGCCTAGCCATTGGTCCATTTGAAACTCCTGGTCATAATCAACCAATGAGAATGTTTCATTTTGTGACTGGTCTTCAATTTCTTTAATCCATCTTTGACCCAGTAAGCAGAGATGTTTAAACATTTGCAGACCAGTCTAGCAATACAGCATTGCCATTGGTCAATCTAAAATGTGCGCTTAGAATTAACCAGTCAGAATGTTCCGTTTTGAGACTGGTCTGCAAATTTAATCATTTTCATCTCAGACCAAGTCTGCACAGATGTATAGTAAAACTTCAATAAAAAATGTTGGCAAAATGATATAATTAAGCCAAAAAACCCATATCTTCACACTTTAGCACTTAATTAATTGATACAAGATAAACAAAAGCGTGCAACAGAATGTTTCAGAGACCCGGTCACGTGATAACACAAGCAGACTTCCGACTGGTTTGGTGGTAACGTGATAACAACCCTATCGCCATACATCACTTATTATATCTTTATGCAAAGAATTATTTAAAACTTATCATTTGGACCAAAACTGTAGAACAATATTTATCCATGTTTTTGTGTCTGTTTTTCTCCACCAAACATGTGTAACTGTTTTAATGAATTAGATTTGAAAGATATGAAGTGCTAAATATACTATCTACAGAAAGTGGTTATCATGTAAAACATGTGTATATTTTCATTCAAGAAAATTTTCTGGAAAAGAAAATGAACCAATATTTAACAAGAAATTCAAGGTAGCCTTTTGCCACACACCCATACCTGCCAAGTTAGTTCAATCCAAAGTAGGAGTGATAAAGTGAAACATGTCGCAAGATGCATTTAGATATGATGTAAAAGGAATTTAGAAGTGCATAGAAAATTTGAAGGAAGGTATTAATTCTATTGTTTATAAATATGAGACAGGAGATCATAAAATGAATCAAATTTACATTTTGTTCAAAGGTAGGCAAACTTGGAAACCAGAAATTTATAAACGAAAATAGGAGTAACTCCATTTGAATAGGAGTACTTGGCAGGTATGCACACACCTTACCATTGACATAATGCCTTTCACTTTTTGGTAATCGTTGTCATAATGCCTTTATAATGTGCATGTACATGTATGTGTCTAAACTCAGTGCCACAATAAGAGGGGGTGTCGTCCCTTCCGCAAGACACACACATTGCCTGCCCAGATTCTTTCTGATCAATTGTTCATACAATTAGGTAGATATCGGTTCATGTCCGTATCTGACAATTTGGAAACACTAGCTGGTTTCAAACATCATATTATATATACATCTAATCATACATGATATAATTTCTAACGGAAAATAAACATCGGCCATGTCACATAATTAATGCAATCCATTATCATACGAAAGTTCAAACGAAAAATGTACACTAAAGCCTGATTTATCAATTGTCATACGTGTAATAATTTTAAATGAGGCGAATTTCATTCAAAATGCTTAATATTGGTTTACCAATTTTCAGATAATATTTATTGAAAGCTTGAAAATAGAAAACACTTTTTAACTTCTTATCAATAGAGAATCTTACTTATTATTATCTTAATTATAAGATAGGAACGAAGGGATAATATCATAGACGGTTTTGATTGAAAATGATTTCCGACACGGAATAATGTTCTGTCTAATCTGAGTCGCACCACACAGAGGTATGTTTGTTCCATGTTGGGTATCTTCCCGTCTTTTGAAACTTTCGTACAAAATCTTAGCTGAAGAATTTGAAAGGAACAGTCAATATTTACATAAAATCATATTCATAAATTTATTTCAATCATCCACACAAACCAATAGATGGCAAATTGACTTTTAATTTTTATTTTCAATAAAAGTAAACAATTTATTTTTCAAATCATGTGGAGAAGGGTTGTAACTAGAGAGTGGCAGTTAATGTCAAACTTTGAATTACATCTTTTGTTCAAGCATTAATATAAATGAAAACTAATTTGACACAATCACCAGGTCCCGTTTGACTTTAATAATATTTTTTTAAGATTCAGATGTGGCAATTCTCACCATAAAAAGTCAAATTTAGAGAAATATATTGAAAAACTGTAGGTAGGGACTTCATATAATACTTTATAGCAGAAATTGGGTACTCAGGCACTTCTCATTCATTGTGGGTCCTAGTCATTTAGTGTGTCACCAATCATTTAGTATGGGGGACTAGTCATTTAGTATGGAACTTATCATTTATTGTGGGGGCTTGTCATTTAGTGTGTCACATATCATTTAGTATGGGGACTAGTAATTTAGTATGGAACTTATCATTTATTGAGGGGGCTAGTCATTTAGTATGGAACTTATTATTCATTGTGGGGGCTAGTCATTTAGTATGGGACTTATCATTTATTATCGGGACTAGTCAATTGGTGTGGGGACTAATCATAAATTGCAGGATCAATCATTTAGTGAGGGGCTAATTATTTAATACAGGAAGGTCCCTCACTAATAATGTAATGTGGGGACCAGTTATTTATTTGGTTTTTATTTTCCTTAACAAAAAAATAGAAAATTGTCAATTGGAATCACAGGTTTAAATTTCTGGGTGATCTTCGAGTGCGGTTTATTTTAATATACTGCCGTTGTCCTTCTGTTATCATTTCTGTCTTCGATCTGTTTGTTTATGTTAACATAACAATTCTCCATAGGACTTCAAATTTATCTTCACTTTCCCAAAACTTTCAGTTAATTTTCCTAAAACCCAGTTAGCTAAACCCCTAAAATCCTGATGTATTTACTTGTAGATAAGTAAGTTAATATCTAATATATCCTCAATTGACAAATCATGACACTTAGAGCCTAGTTATCATAAAGTTGCAATCGAAAGTTATCGAAAGTTACCGCAAGTCAACATATTTGCGGATTAATGATAGATAGTGAAGGTTATGGTTAATAAACTTAAAGATAATTCTGTAACCATAAACATGTGGACCAGGGCTGACTGATTGACTCCCCGGGGAGTTGCGGTAACCATCCAACTCAGGGGTGGGATAAACAAGATGCCTTTATCTAACCACGAATAAATAAACAACAGATAGGGGCTGAGCCCCGCAGACCTTTAACTCCTTTATTCCCATCATGGTGGAAGTTGGTGTATGGCACCTAACCACATTAGAACTTGAGATTACAACTTTAATTTCAGGACATTGCATTCTATACCTTTGGGACTCATACTCATGATTCATGATATGCCCTTAACTTGGCAGTACTTAGTCTGCAGGGTTAATATATACAATGCTGACATAATACGCAGAAATGAGTGCAGTACAATTAGTTTTTTACCTCTATGGAGCAGCTCCCTTTGAGAGAAACAAATATTGGCCATCACTTAGATGTTGTTGCTCTATAGAGGTTAATTTCATCGTAAATATTTTGTATTTTTCCAACACATATCTTAAAACTCAGAGCAGAATTTTGCGACTTATTTCTACATGATATTCAAAAAGACCTTGACACCATATAAAAAAGAGTATCAAGCTAACAAACAGTAATTAAATATCTAGTAGTACATTTTCTGTAACAGATCTATCAACTTAAAACAACATCATAACATTATGAAAATTTACATTTACCACATAAATAACATGTTTCCTGGTAGAAAGAATCACACTGATATGCCGCGGTAATTAACAGCAGTTTCTAGGATAATAACAGCAAGTAAATTAGTATTTAATTGGACAAACAGGTAGTTTTTAACTATTCCTGGAATTCCTGTTTTATTAAGACCACAGTGTGCGACTGTGTGTTAAATGGAAAATCAGAAACAATTTGTTTGAAATAAAAGGAACAAATGATAGATAAAGAATTTTTCATAAAAGGCAAGCATAATAATTATAAAAGGTGATTAGGATCTTTATTTCTTCCATGCTGATGATGCGGAGATATGGAGAAAATGAAAAGAGGAAGAGAGAAAAAGAGTGACGTGTATAAAACATCTGTTGCCGCCGACAAGTTTAAAATCGGCAATTCCCTATCTCCATATTGAAGAGTAACTCACAAAAAACAACAAAAAGAACATAAGACGAAATGACCATATCCATCTTATCTTGTAGTCGTCTGTTGTACGACTGTTTCTATCAAAAGCTTATAAGACAATTTTATTAAATAACGGAACATTTTCATTGCATGTACAGATGTTTTTCTGTAAAAATCAAAGAGCTCGATGCTATCAGGGTTCTATGAAAAACAAGTTATATTAGTCTGATCATTATCTGAAAGAAAAAGTTTAGAGAAATGAAACTTCCGCAAAGCTCATCTTCCTGTCGACATTTTGATGAAAAAAATATTAATCTGATAACGTAAACAGGTGGAAGTAAAGCCGTAGATATGGAAGTACATAAGTATTGCTACCGTTCTTGAATTTACTGCCCATTTCATCTCAGTACCCCCTGTCGAAGAATCCACTTGTTTCAGTGGCACCAGTACCAAACAGCTGGAGAGGGCCAACAGGTGAAATAAAGGGAGATCATTATCAAATACATTAAAGGGACATAACTCATTAGTCACATTGCAGGCAGCCTCTGACACTACATGATCGCTGCCTGATAACAGGAGACTGATACTGAGACAGTTAAATCTAACTGATATATTTATATTTTATATATAACATATATCCACCATGTATAAAATCTATCGATAGGAAATACTGGTACGCGATAGGCGTGTTGGTCAGACTCTAAAAATTCCCATACTTTTTTCATAGGATTATTTTTCTTTTTTAGTCCAATTCAGGTCAATTGTATTTCAAAAAGTCATTTGGAGACTTGAAAAATGTCCATAAATTTTACATTTTTCGTTCATTTTTATATATATTATGTTGCATGGCCAATAGTAGAGATAATAATAAAGAGATTTCATAGTGATGGTCATTTGGAGACTAAAAATCAAGTCATACCGAATTCTAAATAAAAACCTGGCATACAACCTGGATTCGCATTTGGTATATTAAACTTATTTCAAACTTTCTGAATGCCCAAATATTGACTTAAGATGATACAGTTTTCAAACTATAGTCATCTGTACGATAATTTATCAAATATGGTTTTTACTACTTGAAGGGATTTACATAATATGAATATTATTCCCCGGATTGACAAATTATACCGAATATCTCACTTTCATTGTTTTCGCCCAGATATTAACCAAGTCCGAGAATGATAAACAATCTCATGAGTCGAGGTTATACTCACATTCCAGTGGTGAAGAGGCGAGAACACGTTCTGTGAACCACTCAATCAAATATCAATCACCATTATCAATACAATATTTATACTTCAAATTTCACTTGCAACATCGTGTTGTGGTCATTAGATCTAAACAGGGGGTCGTTAACTGTCAAGTTTACGTTAATAATTTCATATCTAATAAGGCTGTGTACAAATGCTAATATGACAATCACCCGATCATTTTGATATAATAAATAATTACCATTAAAATTCTAGTGGGTGGGGGGTTGAAAATTGTTGTTTGAAAATCCATTTATTTACTTAAGAAATGCAGTTAGGATTATTAATTTTCTTTGAAACCGAAGATGGATTAAAATGATATTAACTTCTACGGAACAGAAGATCAATTGGATATTTCGGTTTTGATAACTTTGAGTCAAGTGTTTTGTATCGTAGAGCATTAGAGGCAGTCATGAAACTTATCAAACATTCGGAAAAAAGAAAGTTGTATTCAAAGAAATTTATAATAAAATTCATGATATAGGAATTCTGAAAACAATTAGGGATAATTGTTTACTTTTTATTAAGTGCATTTTGGCTATGGGTGGTAGACTTAGTTGTCCATTATAAGTAAATCTGTTCTATTATTTCATCATTAATATTATAAGTATCATCATTAAAATTTAAATTACTCGGCAAGTACCTCGGCATCTTAGCTTCAGAATTAAATTTGGAGGTTTTTGGATCATTACGATCGGCGGTGTATCAGTTAGGCTTAAGTTTCGAGGGGCAATATGCACAACGATGTCCTTAAAAGACAGTTATACACAAAAATCTTAAATCTTTTATTCAGTGTATCTAAACAGTATTCTTTTCATTCCTGTGCCACAATGAATCGACTGGGATCAACTTATACAAACACAAGTTAAAATTGCAAGTAAAGGATTAATTCTGAAGAGCATTATTTATCTTTTCCGCCTTTTTGAAAATGAATCAACTTGCACTTTGCATTTTCAAAGCAATTCAACAGAAGGGGATCCATCTCGATCGCTTTCCCCTGTAATTATATTAAAATGACTATCCTAAAATTTTTAACTTAAACTTTGATGGCGACAAAACGCCCATTTACAGTGACCATGGGAAAACAGAGGTATATATCAGAATTAAATTGAAAGAAATTGAGAAAATTACATACTGTCAACACGATTTGGCTAAATATCCGCAGCTACAAAAGTGAAAGCACAATGCTGGGGCATCAAGGTGTCAAAATCATTAAATTAAAAGCAGTAATCGGATAGCTTGTACTCCAACTTGTAGGACAATTTATGCAGATCTGTGCAACGATAACCTGCAGTTTGGCAAGAGATTTGGCTGCGTCTTCAACTTTTAGCAACAGGGTACGGTGTTTAAAGAGCAGGTGTATCCTAATATTCAAGAAAGATGGATGTGAAAAAGTGAAAATCCAGCAAAAATTGTCAGCATTTACTTGATAGAAAATGTCATTTACTGTTGAGTTAAATTTTCTCCAAATGTTAAATGTATTTTTTACAATTTTTCTAAAAAAATCTATTTATGACAATTTTTCCAGTCATTCAAATGTGCATTTGGCCAAATTTGAATTAAATTCAATTTTATTGGTGTCAACTTCTTTTGAGTTCTATATTGAATAAAAAAAATCAAATTATTGTCGTTTTAAAAAATGCAGACAGGTCATCATTTCTGAACTTAAGCAGCAACTCTAATGTTACAAAACCATCGCAAACATGTGTCACAAAGCCATAAGTCTGCATTAATTTGTTTGCCACAATGTAATCCTACTGTGAAAGTATGCCAGATTGTTACGGGTGCACCAGGCGAATAATTTCAAGCCATTAACACCCTGACAAGATCATTTCACTTTTCCTATTAACCCCCCAGCATGTAAGGTACTATATCACAGGATGCACCGCCATCACACTGCCAGAAATGTTGCCCACCCAAACATCCCGGGACATCACACTGCTAGAAATGTTGCCCACCCAAACATACAATACATCCTGGGACATTGCAACCCATCACACTGCTAGAAATGTTGCCCACCCAAACATCCCGGGACATCACACTGCTAGAAATGTTGCCCACCCAAACATACAATACATCCTGGGACATTGCACCCCATCACACTGCTAGAAATGTTGCCCACCCAAACATACATTACATCCCGGGACATTGCACCCCATCACACTGCTAGAAATGTTGCCCACCCAAATATACATTACATCCCGGGACATTGCACCCCATCACACTGCTAGAAATGTTGCCCACCCAAACATACATTACATCCCGGGACATTGCACCCCATCACACTGCTAGAAATGTTGCCCAACCAATCATACAATACATCCCGGGACATTGCACCCCATCACACTGCTAGAAATGTTGCCCACCCAAACATTCAATACATCCCGGGACATTGCACCCCATCACACTGCTAGAAATGTTGCCCACCCAAACATTCAATACATCCCGGGACATCGCATACCGGGAAATTGCATCCCATCATAATTTATGTCTCAGGACATTACATCCCGGGTCATATCATCCCAGGCCATTACATCCCTGGTCATTACATCCCAGGACATTGCATCCCATCATAATTTACATCCCGGGTCATTACATCCTAGGACATTACATCCCGGGTCATAACATCCCAGGTCAAGTTACATCCCGGGTCATTACATCCCAGGACATTACATCCCAGGACATTGCATCCCATCATAATTTACATCCCGGGTCATAACATCCCAGGTCATTACATCCCAGGTCATAACATCCCAGGTCATTACATCCCGGGTCATTACATCCCAGGACATTACATCCCAGGACATTGCCGGGACATTACATCCCGGGACATTGCTTCCCATCATAATGTATGTCCCAGGTCAATACATCCCAGGACATTACGTCCCATCGTTGGGTATGTCCCAGGTCAATACATCCCAGGACATAACATCCCATTGTAGTGTATGTCCCAGGTCAATACATCCCAGGACATTACATCCCATCAAAGTGTATGTCCCAGGTCAATACATCCCAGGACATTACATCCCATCATAGTGTATGTCCCAGGTCAATACATCCACGGACATTACATCCCATCAAAGTGTATGTCCCAGGTCAATACATCCCAGGACATTACATCCCATCATAGTGTATGTCCCAGGTCAATACATCCCAGGACATTACATCCCATCATAGTGTATGTCCCAGGTCAATACATCCCAGGACATTACATCCCATCATAGTGTATGTCCCAGGTCAATACATCCCAGGACATGGCATCCCATGCCATGTTATAATGCAGATAGGGGAATCAGTATTCAGAAATAACCTCCCTTGATTACACCTTGTGTTTAAATATTGTTGATTAAGTCCCAGAGGTCACCAGTATTATCCCAACTGTCTATTAAAGCAAAGTGCTTCCAAGAGTCTTCATTCAGTTACTTCCCTTTCAATTAAATATAGAAAGCATTGATTACCTCCCGTGGAAAGCATTATGTAGTCCTTTGTTTAGACAACGGCCACCAGACGAAGTGCAGCTACTATCCGACCAACGATTTTTGACAGTTACGTCATTTTGTAAACAATCTATAAATAAGCAGGGTATATCCCCAAAACGATTGACGGTAATCCTATATACAAGTATGTCCTTGCCAAATCATAAATTTCAACCAATGCATGGTTCTGTGGACGTGTTTGTTGACTCTCACTCAGGCGATCAAAGTTCAAAGCTTGTGATGGCCATTAAACTATAAGATTTTTTTCTTGTATTATAAATGAAAAATGTATACCCTTGGATAAATTGATAAGATATTTATTTTAAAAAATGAAGTTTTTGCCCTATTGTTATTAAATTTAAACCCGCGGAAATCGAGTAATTGAAATCTCGATTAGGATAGCTGTTGGGTTCTCTTAAGTCTTCAAAGACACCCTACTATAATTTAAAACTTGTCATTGGCTAATAAATTAAGTCATTTGAAGTTGAGTGAAATGAAAAAGGTGGGGTTTTTCAAGCAGCATTCTGTACACATACTGTGTATGCGATTGCAAAAAAAAGATAAGCATAAAAAGTTCTGCTAGGAAATCTACAAATACTGGACCGTAATCCTCTAGGCCACGATATCTTGCAGATTATATGTAAAGAAATATGCTGACAATCCACATTTTTGCAGACGATATATAATGTAAACATTTGATTGTAAATACAACATGACGTCACAGTCAGGTATCCCTGGTCGGACTGTACCTAGAACTGTCTATGATCAGTTCCACTTTTTACACCTTGATCACACCCATGACCTCTTGCAATAATATTGAAGCATCAATCACTCTACTCAAATGGTACAATCATAGACAAGTAAAACAAGAAAGAAATCTCACTTTTAAACAAGGAATGCACAGATTAACAAATTATCTATATGCTATTACATATGTATACCATAATGACTTTATCTATACAGTCTCAGTTTTCAAAAGCCCAAAAAACTAAGAAGATCATGTTTCATTATTAAATGTAAATCTGTTTAAATGAGAACATTATGATTAATGATTTTTCTAAATATATTCTTCTGCTTGAACACTGATATACAAGCAAGGACAAACAGTATTTGTGACATTATAATTACACTGAAATAAAAGTTGAAAAATTAAAACATGGGACGGCGCCCAAGGTAGCCACTATAGATGATTGTAAATCATGTCATAATTGTGTGATATTTAATTTCGTGAATTTCTTAGACCTGTTTAGCAGATTTATTAACTGCAAGTACCAAGGATTGTTAATTGTAAGGTGTTTGTTTGAGTCAAGAATTTTCTTCATATAATCAATTTATTAATAAAGAAGGAAAAAGAACTTGAATCCCTCAATAAATATCCCTAGACAGGGCCATTTTTCCAAGTTGGATGTACGACAAACTAATTTTTATTAAGGTTAACCTTTAATATTGCAAAATGCACAATTAATGATATAAAGTATTTCGATACATGGAAGATTTGAAAATTAAAAAAAAAAGCTACAATATTTTCTAAGATCTCGATCTCTCCCAGATCTTTCCCGGAAAAAACACAGTTCATAGAAGCAAGTGCCAAACGTATGGCGACAGTCGGACAATATTTTTTATGTAACACAGCATGTGAGAAAGTAAGAATAAATCTCGCAGCAAGCCATTTCCCCTTCACTCAGCATGCTAACGTATGTAGCAGCCACAGTGAGCCAACCAAGATACGTTAATACAACGTTATAATGATCTTATCATCCACGGAAAGATAACAAACATCTTCATACTTATCATCAATATATACAAACTTTTCGATAACAGACCTTATTTCATATATCCTATCTTTTATATTTTCTGTAACCGAAAATTATCGCCTTTCCCCGTTAGATTTGGAAACATGTGATAAATTAAGGTAGATGTATCTCTTTAATACAAACAGAATAATGTGATTCGAAGAATAAAACTATACATAAGATTTATTATTTTCATTATTATCATCATTGTAATTATTATCATTATAATCGTTATTATCATTATTGTCATTGTAATCATTATTGTCATTATAATCATTATAATTGTTATTATCATTATTATCAATATAAGTCATGAAAATATGAAAACACAGAATTAACATCATTATCACAATCATTATTGTCATCATTACTTAATCATCCACATTTT
This sequence comes from Spisula subtruncata, assembly GCA_963678985.1. NCBI lineage: Eukaryota > Metazoa > Mollusca > Bivalvia > Venerida > Mactridae > Spisula > Spisula subtruncata. The sequence goes on along the minus strand of OY787664.1, from coordinate 24,791,015 downwards.
CATCATCATTATAATCATAATTGCCATAACCATCATAATATTAATTACAATAATAGTTATCATCATTATCATATCATAAATCATCATCATCATTATCATCATCATCATCATTATCATATCATAAATCATCATCATCATTATCGTCGTCGTCTTCGTCGTCGTCGTCGTCGTCGTCGTCGTCGTCGTCGTCATCATATTAATTATAATAGGGCCAGTATCATCATCATCATTCTTGCAATCAGCAGCAACAACAACAGCAGTAACAACAAAAACAAAATGACTGTATCCTATAGAAATTACTATTTAACACATGCAGCTGTGATAAAACTGGCAAAGCATATTGAATTTGCAACCTCACAGCAGTAACAGAATGGCAGTGTATTTATAGTTATCTGGTATATTTATCATTTCAAATGGTCATTATGGTAACAGTAAACATTAATTATAAGTTCAATAATTTTTATGTAAAATAATGAAAATAGATGTTACATAAATAGTATCACACAGTTTCAGAATTGCATGTCCTAAAACTTCATGAAATAAATGTCTCTCTAATTATTCAAGCACTTATCCCCCGCTGCATCGCCGCCCCGTCGTCCGGTCGCCCCTCCCCTGCAATTTGCCGTATTAATTAAATACCTACATTCATATTCAAGCTCATTATATAAACTGTCCTTGATTTATAGTACAACTACATTTACACTGAATGTGAAAAAAGCAGTAACACAGTAAAACATTTATGATTTTAAATGTTTATCAGAAATAAAAGAACTATAAACTAACGTTAAAAATGATAAATTTGCACATTTTTTGGTGTAGAAAACTTGCAATTGAGTGTATTTTTTGTTTTAAAACAGGTGACTTATAAACACAGCAGATGATGATATAGTGCATTAAAACCCCAACATAAGTGCAATAAAGTGTGATTGCCAACCTTCATCAAAATCACAACACAAAAGTCTAAAACTTGAACATGTGTTTTAAACTTACTTCATCATTAGCTCTTCAACCTCTGGTAATAAAGTAGAACTCTAGATCTTTAGTCTTTTTAAAATTAAGCAGTTGACAACTTGAATATCATAGAAAAATGCTGAGCAAAAACTTCATTTGCCAGTCTGTTTTCTACTGAAATACTGCAGGCGTATGAGTGCTTCCATTCTGAGTTAAACCTGGGTTGCCAGATTAGATGCCATTGCAAGAGTGAATACCACTGAGCTACAGAGGCACAAATGAACAAGGCATCAAAATATTGAAAGAAAAAGGTGGTACTCTTCAGTTATTGAAGGGTTTGAACTGTTAGGCTTACAACACAACATGATGAACTCTTCAAATTGGAAACTGGAGAGCTTCAATATGGAGGTATGAAAGTGTAGAATACTCTTCAATTTTGAAGGATTAAGAAGGTTACACCTTCCATCTGTACAGCAACACATTTCTGATTATTCTGATTATCCATTAAACATGAAATAGATACAAGCAGAAGATATGGTACTTGGCTAGTGATTGAAACTACACTAAAACAGGACCTCCCTGTCGCTACCTTCCAACAACTTTGTTTTATGACACATTAAATAAGTTATAAATCTACAAGGAAACAAGATAGGGTACAAAATAAAAAGTGAAGAGTGTGCCTGACAAAACTTCAACGTTTATTACTTACACATTCTTGTTTCTAAGGTAACTGTTAAACAAATTGCCAGAATCTCATCAAGATCATAATGGGGAGGAGTTATTATAACGGCTCAACTTACCAGGGAGAAGTTATTTTGGAAATGTTAAAGAACTGCTAAATTGCTAAATAAAAGGATTTTGATAATTACAAACATTTTAATTACGCTGTTAACATCTTATTAGTGAGGAGATATCCTAAGGTAACTGATTGGGAGGATCACATCTCGGTATATGGGAGGAGTTCTTATATGTCTCACACTTGTCCTTTGGGAGAAGTTATTTTGAAAAAAAAAAATTAAAAATTTCAAATATTTTTGTTAGAAATACTTAAATTAGCTAAGTAAACTCTCGATCATAACTTCAATGAAATAAGGGAATACACAATCATAGTGTATGAGCCTAAGCACTGTATGACTTATTGGGAGATGATAAAATTACCCTTGAATGACTTATTGCAAGAAAAAAGCTTTATGAACCCTGGTCATTGTATGATTTATTGGTGAACCATATGATTAAACATGTATAACTTATTGCAATAACTGGAAGTTGATTCATTTATATACTATAATATTGTTATATTAAGTCAACTTACATGATCAGGCTGTGTCAGTGATGGTTTCAACGTGAGGTTTCTGGGTAGGGAAGCCTGTGCACGATTCCGACAAACTTTCTCACACGCCCTGTCGTGTACGATATACACGCAGAACTCGTCAAACTCTTCTTCCTTCAGTTGAGTCATGTCCCAACCATCCTCCAAGCTATCTGTAATATAGAAACACATCAAATAAGAATTTTTTTATCATTTATTAAAAAATGATGTTCCGCTGATTATTATTAAAGACCAGTCTGAAATGTGGACTCTAAAGCAGAACAGTCTTAAATTGCAGAACTTTTTTGTTCTATAGTAAATACTTTCTTTCTTCATTATAACTGCAAAAATCTATGCTTAATGTTGACTCAGCCACTGAGTTCTATTTAACTTAATAAGGATCCTGCAGTCAGAGAATATATCAAAATGTCTTAAATATTTAGAGTCTACTTCATTTAAGTAATTGTGTAACAATATAACTTCAAAATATATTACTGGGTAGTACATCAGTTGAATCAAAGCAAATCTACAAAACAAATAACAACACACATCAAATTCATATTTCATGTATATCACGAATGCAGATGAGGCATAGATATACAATAAATACATGATATAACAGACAAAAAAAATCTAAAATGGAAAATATATCGGTATAATTTGTAGGCAGTAAAACAGTGTCTGAGGTCTATAACTCTAAGAATGATCGTGACAATAACTTTTGTCACCTGAGTGAAAAATCAAACCATCTTTTTGCGTATGGATGGGAAAAAATGTAATAATATATTCACAAACTCACACAATGCTACTGGCTTATGAAAGGTCAGCTGTAGAGATCTGATGCAAAAAGGGAAATGTGAGAAAAAGTATAAGTCATATAAAAAAATTATTATGCAGGCTTAATGAAGCATTCACAAATTGTCACAACGAAACATGTTTTTTTATTTCGTATCATAGATTTTTTTTACCATGTACAGGAGAGTATTTTTTTATTCATTTTCTCAGTAATTTGGTAAGACAAATGAAAACACTTTGTCGCAATATGTAATGATCTGGAATGGGAATCATTATATCGTAGAATATTGAGACACGCCATCCACTGGACATCCAACACCTTACAATACATTAATTCACACATATTGACCGAATATTGTCTAAAAGTTAAAAACCTCAGATGTTACAAGGACTTCGATAGAATAGAATAGAATGTCTGTGGATGTTACAACAAAAATCATGTCTGTGAAACATATGTGTGTCTTCTCATGACAATTTCTATTATATCTATTCTTTATTATTCTTTTCTATCCTTTTCTATCCTTTTCTTTTATTTTCTGTTCATATCTATCAGTTTCTGTTCATTTCTGTTAATTTCTATTCATTTCTGTTCTTTTGTATTTAATTCTATCAAGTTTTTCTCTGAACAAGACCAAGATAATGAAAATAATTAAGTGACAATTTTTCAATTTTCAGGAATATTATTTAGAAAGTTGAACAAAATTGTAAAATTGTGTATTTACAATATTAGTTCCAAATTCTATGATAGTGTACAAAATTTACTTTCATGGCATGAGAGAAAAAGCTACCGGTATGTAAAGAAAATGAGTGTTTCATATCTTGAAGTTCCAAATATTAAGATAAATGCAGGTTAAGTACCAAATATATTCAAAATTTAAATTTAAATTTCAGTGCCTAATGAATAAAAAAGTACAAATAAATTTTAGTATTAAAATAAGTATTTTTTTAAATGAAGTCATTTTGTTCATAAGCTAATTCAATGAGCACTATACACAAACATGCTGACAAGGACAGAGAAAATATAATATACAAAAGTGTACGTGTTTAAATGTATACATGTACATTATGCTAAGATACAGTAAAAGTTTGTATAGATATAGGATAATGCAGCTAACGCCTTTTTTAATTGACTACCTTACTCTCGGAACCATGCCGATTCTGGACTGTACATATCATAAGCCAAAATGCTTAGTAGGCAATTTTGTAACGTTAGCGACCGGAATATCATTGAATAATTAGCATATAGATTGGCAACGATAACTGGAAAGGAAATAGAAAGTAGGTTAAAGAAATAACTTGCTTAAATCATCAGTAATATGTATACTAAATACTCATAAGTACAGTCAAAGTTAAATGAGAATGGTCATAAACATAAGCTTGTCTGTCAGGTAAACCATGTTGATCTAGGTTTAACTGGCTGTTACTGAGTTAATTGTTGTCCCCGCTATTCTTTCGATTGCGATTGTTCCCTCATTTGTATTACTTGTTGAATTGACAGTACAGGACTCCTCCTGACCTTTAGAATGGGGCCTGAAACAGACCTTTAAATTGAAGGGAAAATATTAGTAGTTTGGTAACCTCATGAACATGGCAAACAGATTTTGTGGAGGAAAACTTCATTTTTGGTTAAACTGCATGATTTTTGAAGGCATTTTTTCATGACAAGGGGCCTTATTATAGAGAAGGGGCCTCTAATTGGCCCTTATTTTATTATACCAGTAAGGAAAAACTCCCTATACAATACAATGTCTTATTGTATGATAATTTGATAAAACATGAATGAATTAGTCAAAGTGTTACAATATTGTCATTGATTGTTACACCAGTATGTATTATAAATGCGAGTAACAGAATAGAACAGAATAGCTCTGATGGCACTTCATGAGGAAATACTAAACCTATATAAGTATATGATACTAATCATGTAAATAAAAAATTCTGTCATAATAGAGGAAACTCTGGTTTCAAGTTTGAGGATGGAATTATTCCATGTAACATGAAATGAGTTTAAGCCACACTGACCTTGCATGTAATTTGTGGTGTTGATATGCATACAAATTATGTAAGAAAAAAGGTTCTGTCATTGGAGGAACACCTTGATTTTCAAGTCTAGGCTGGAATAACTGCCGATGTTGCATGTATCATGTGGTATTTGATACATATTATGTAAAAAAATATTTTTTATTGAATTTTATTGAATTTGAATTTTATAAAATTTGAACAAAAACTCTGATTATATGTTAGAGGATGATATGGCCATCAACCTAAATTCATGTAATGTTATCACTATGTGGTTTATGATACAATACACATTGTTTGAATTATAGAATTCTGGCTTTCGATGAAAACTAAGACTTCGAATTTGATGTTGACAAACCTTGCATGTAGTGAGTTCATGTTACATATTATGTTACAGAAAGATAATCATTAATATAATGTTTGTCTCACTTTGAGTGTAATAACGTCATTGTGAGTGATCGTTGAACACCCCTCATACCCCCTTAATAAGATACAGTAAAGCTCAAGTGGTCATAGTTTCGCTAGTTTATCTCAAAATTTCGCACTTTTATCATTTTGATGTCAAATGCACAGTCTTTCAAATCTGAATAATATTCTTTAAAATATGTGGATTTATAGATATGAAAATCAAAATCCGACTGAAAGTGCTGTGAAAAAATTATACATGAGTATCGTTTGAAAGTTCAAGTGCCTACAAAATCGCAAGACCGCCATTTGATTGCTACAATTATGAAGATAGTGATCATCGAAAAGGCTCTTCAAAAATAAGTCCTAAACTAAATCAGGATTTCGTATCTATATCCCAACGATAGCAAACTCAAATGTTTGATAAAATTGACTCACCAGTTTTAACTTGAAATGAAAGTTTTGTTTTTATACAACAAGATTCTCATATAATCTTACTGGGGTGTTTAAAATTTGTCCGTTCTTGTTGCGTGACATTTATAAATCTGCAAAATGTGCACCGAAACCATGCAACAATGTTCACACATTGAAATTTGCGAGAGAAAAAAAAGAAAAAAATGAAAAACCTTAAAAAAATAAAAGTCATTTCAGAAATTATGAGAAAAAGGACTCTTGATTAATTGAAATGTACACAAACTTGAAGAAAAGCACAATGTCATTTCGAAGACTATCAACACTAATAAATGAGGCTTCACCTGCTGACAGGGTGGTCATTATAAATACTACCAATGGTAATATAAAGCCAGTGCAGCAGTGACATATCTTCACATGAAATGTGATAAAATGCAAGTTATGTTATAAATGAACTCATCTCCCTGAAATAATGTTGTTATATTGCTTGACAATGCAAGGGCTGTTGTGGATTGCTTTATGAAATTAAACAAATATATTTTATGCCATGAAAGATTAATAAAAAAAAATTGTATAGTAATTTACTGCTTAATCTGCATGAACTTAATCCAATAATATCACACCTTTAGACTGAACATGGGTATAATAATGTTGGAAAGTTTGAAAATCCAGAAAGTCTGAAAAATTGTCAATTTACATAGGAAAAATACAGAAAACGGACAATCATTTTTGGACACTCAAAATGCTGAAATTCAGGGGAAGTCCTGGTAGCTTTTAGTACCTTTGCATGATACTGTTTTAACAAAATTGTTGTCTATCTAATTTAATGTTGTTAACTAAATTGTTGTCCATGTAATTTGCTGTAGTTAACAAAAGTGTTGTCTATGTAATTTGTCTGCTTATTAGCTGATGTTACATCAATTAACGTTATCTAATTAAAATGTATGAAATATATATACATTCACCTTTTTTTAAGGTAGTAAGAGCTCTACAATTCTAAGATTAAGAGCTTTGCAATTTAAAGTTTAAGAGCTTTAGAATTCAAGCTAAGAGAGCTCAATGTAAAATTTAATTCAGGAACATTGTACTTTCCCTGATTTGAGTAATAATTCAATAAGTCCTTTAATCAAGCACCTTGCACATATGATCTTATCATGGAGTAAGTAAATATATTGTAATAGAAAATGATTCACAGACAAGAATGAAGAAAAAAATTAATACAGTAATGAAATATTTTATTTTATTTAATTATAGTCCTTTATTTTCACAAATTATATGAGTTACATATGTCACCACTATATATCTATGTTATGTTCTCATGGGTCTGTGGCCTTCTGGAATTGCTAATAAACTGTATATCTATTTAACACTGACACATATTGTACTCATATTGCACACTCATATATCACATGGATAATTTCTTAGTATATATATATGCTCAGCCTCATTACATTTTTCTTTGTAATATTATATAGTAATTAAGAATAATCATGCATGCAACTTATAGCCTAAAATGTATGTCAGTGCATTAGAATTTACGATGTTCTGCATATTGTTACATTAAAATGGAATCATGACAATATTATAATAAAAACGAAAGTTTATACAATTGAAATTTATAAACTTTAAACTCACCTAAGATCAACTGCCTCCTGGACTTTTCCAAAAGCATTTTGTTTAAATTGATATCACCAAATATCATAAGTTCTTTTTTCTTTTATTCCAATTTGTTGAAAAAAGTTTCTATTTTTTTATTTTTATAAAATAATAAATTCAACACCAGCTAGAAATTTCATTTCGTCTCTTTAACACATAAGTAGATCTAGCACACTATTGGTATTATCTGCACCGCATTCGATTTTAAAAATGAAAATATTTAGAAAGAGTAAAAAACGAGCGAGTTAATCACATGTGTGCAATGTTAACATGTCAATCAAAGAACGCTGAATCGCAAGTCACTGTCCCTCGTTTATTGATTAAATTCTTAAGCTCCGCCCCTCGACCAGTAGAAATCTGGCAGAGAGTCGCGTATGGATGATATGGTGAAGTGATACGTCCCGTTCTTAAAGCGGCTGACAACTCAAAGATTTACAACGTTGACAAACAAACATACACGCTCTATCAGTTTCAAATATCGCACAAAAGCATATAATTGGTCAATTCAGCTTTGCGCATCTCTGTGGGATCCCAAGTGGGGCTATTCTACCGTCCCCGTTCCCCTACACCAAAAAAGTTTAAACCCACCTGGGTTGACTTGTATAAAATTACACGCTTATTGAAGATTAACAGTTGAACGTCTTTAACTGATCTTAATGTTTTCAAATGAGCTAAAAGTTACAGATTATTGAGATAAAAAAATAGAGTTACACACTTTGCTGATTTCGGCATTAAAACAATCCCTCCACAGATAGGGGCCACATTGAGCCCTCTCACACCTGTCTAATTGATTATGCACACTAAAACAAAATAGGGTTTCGTTTTAAAGGATACTCGTTGTTTATTCTGTCTATCTAAAGACTGATTCCGAATGAAACGAAAATCTTAATCTTAATAAAAACTTATCACTAGTAAGGTGCGCAAATCTCCAGTTTTTCCTCAAAATATATCACCTTTTAGTTCTTTCGTCAACTCTGTCCGGAGAAGCGATTTACGTGTTCAGAGTCAAGATATAACTTCAAATCTATTATTTAAATACAGTATCTTCTTTTTTTCGAAAAAAAAACCCAGCAATTTTCTGAAGAGCATTCAGAACATGTTAACATTTAGATAATTTTTCATTGATCTGGGCCTATGTACAGGCTGCGTACAGCCTTTTATACTTTTTTATTATCATCAGTATCAGCACGTGAAATATGATTAGTTGTTATTAATTGCTTTAGTTTCGGAAGAACCGGACTCCCTGCGCGGTAAAACTGTTAAAATGCATGATGGGAAGGAGAGGATGGGTAAAAATCAAAACCTGTACGCATCCTGTCATCAACGCATGTTTAGCGTCATCGGCGGTGTTTTACTAAATATACATATATTACTACATGTATGTTTGTTCATTATAATTCAAGGTTTCTTGATCTTTTTATTGTTTAGGTCCTTGTGAAGCCACCTAGGTACTTCCCAGTTGGGAGGAACTATTTTCTTCATTGTTTACGCACGAAGTAAAATGCCACAGCATATACGTATATTTATTTACGAATATAGTAACGGTTAACAGTAAACATGAACTAAACGGGAACATTATTAGTTTCGTAAATTAATCAAGTGAAAATTACTCGTCATTTTCAGCAGTTACGGTCATGAACGAACCATGTGCAAGTCAACAGGGGTGTTAATAAATTAATCTACAAACTCAGTAAGAGAAAGCAAGGACGTACGTTCGTACAGCAGGGATGTCCATGGACAGAAAGGGATCGGAGAACGGAGGTTGAATATCGTGATGTCTGACCATGGGGTACATGTGGCAACCAGCTGAGCTACTAGACAGAAACTTCACTCTTGCCGTCAATAGGTTTCGCACATTTTTCTAAAACTAGAAAAACTATCGATAAATAACAACATGAACCCTATGTATTTATAGAGGAGTTGTATTGTTTGTTTTCAATAACAATGATAAAATTAAAAGCAATACACGTCATAGTTGCCTCATACATGTTTTTGTACATTACACGTACTGGCCATTAATCAAGTAATATTCTTTATAGAGGAAGTTGTATTGTTTATGAATAACAATGCTATAATGAAAAGCAATACGCGTCATTGTTGCCTCATATATGCTTTTGTACAAAAAATGCATTTACTGCATGACCATTCATTTAAATTCAAACAAATCCCCAATGGAATACAGAACAAAACAGAACAATTTTATATATTCATATTAACATATTTAAGTGTTCAACACTGACCACCTACATCTTACTAGTGTATTCACAAATTATGATGATATATATTGCAATTATTTATTCAAGTTATTTCTGAAAAAAAGTTTAGTTCAATATTCGGCATCAGATTCACCAGGAAGCTATATACGTTCTTGGACTCACCTTACCAGTTTTCGTCGACTGTATCAACCCCGTACTAATTATTAACTTACCAACCCAAAAGGAGCACCGTCGCAGTATAAGGACACATTGAAACATTAAAATTAGACTTATAAAATATATTTAATAAGAAAACTGTATTTGAATTATCGTCACTTATTTAAATGTTCCCAACAATTTAATGAAAACAATGCAATGATCCATGCAAAAGTAGAAACAAGTATTTCCCCCTGTTGGACCCACAAACATAAAAGGGATCATAGCTTCTTGTTATGTTACCTTCTTGGTGATGGAACACAAATTAGATATGAAATGTCGATAGTGATTCATGTTATGAAAGAAAAAACTTTCACAAATAAAATTAATAAGTTAATTCCTTATAGTTATGTAATTAAGATAAAAAGGAGGTAGCTTGCGCACGAAATATAGTTGTCTTATAAATCAAATGCGCTGGCCCTTTCAACTGGGGTAACACTATAATGGGCAAACCCTTAACTTTTAACTTACTCTATTCTGTCACGCATGTATATATAGATACATGATTCTGTGTATCCAGCTAGGAGTATATTCAATATAATAAATTAGTAGAAACAAGTAGAAATTAATATGTTTCTTTTCTAATTTTCTGATTTCAATAAAAAAAAATTATATATAAGTTTACAACATGTGAGATCGCTGGTAGACGGTGGTAGTGATATACTGTCGTTGAAGTATATCACCATAAACTATTGGCAGGTACGTGTGAAGTATGACACTCTAATCACCTCAATGATAGTCCCAGTAGGGAGCCAGCTCCCTTATGGCCCTTATCTCAAGACATGTATATGATACTGCGTTCTCAAGCACTATAATACACAGTAGGACAGGTACTTAATTATGATTAGATATAATTAGGGGCCTAGTATACGAATTCCATAAATACCATATTTATTAAATACCAATAACATTCTAAAACCAAACAACTTGTTGACCGTTATAATACCTTTCATTTGTCACAAATATTACTGTATATTAATAAATATACGAAACCAGAGACAAAAAAAACGCAGGGTAATAAGTTTCTGGAACTGGCGTAACTGTAGTAAACGCCGGCGTGACACGTGCTTAGACATTTATGATAAATTCAGAAATTTTCACAAAATGTAAAAATGCACATAACAGAACAAAACAGCACAGCACAGAATAGAAAGTTTATTAAAGACAAAGCCTTCATAGCTTGATTTTAAACATTGACATAAAATGACATATGTAATCATTGTCTATGATCTTTAAAATGAATTCATTTCATAAAATGTAACATCTGGTAAAATATGTAACAGCAACGTTACGTGCAAAAAATAAAATCTAACCGAAAAGTACTTTTATTTGACACGTCTGAACTAGTACAATGTTACACGTTTATGTATTCCATATTTATGTGTCTATAAGACCATTATATGATTATTTTGATAGAAAAAATGCATTGAAAAAAGGTTGTCTTCATGAAGTTTCGTTTCCATGCATTTCCCCTCAAAATTGCTGTCATTATACATGTATGTGTAATAAACATACAGTACAGCCTTTCCAGAGCGACCCTGTGTAGAGCAAAACCTTCACAATATTTCTGAGTTTAATATCTACTATAAATTAAACCTCCGTAAAGCGACAACCTCTAATAGTAAACAGTGGCCAATATTTGCAGATCCAACAGGGTGTTGTTTTCCAGAGATTGTACTGTACCAGATATGAGTAATGTACTGTAAATAGATAATTGGGCTAAATATAAATTGGAAATGGAAGGGAGTGCGATCATTTTTAGTACATGGTCAGTATCTGGTCAGTAACTTCCAGGAAACTCCGAAAGTGTCATCGATGCGGATTAGACTTATTCCACCGTCTGTGTGTATAATTACTCAGTATATTAAATGTTATACTAATTAGTTTATCGATTAACTAATCAGCCAAACTAAAAAGAGCTGATAGGTTGGTATTGTTTTCTATGTGCAGACGAAAGTACATGTAATATGAACGTGCACAATAAAGCCTAGGTCCCACTGAGCATTTTTTGCGGAGGCGATGTACTCCCTATATATTCAAATAAAATAAGCTTCAACAGGGATTTCAGACAAATTAAATTAGAGATTGTTCTCTATTTCAAATTTGTTAATGGACAGCTAGAATGGACATTGGGCAGTGGACAGCTAACTCCACACACCCATGTAGTCTGACGCTTCCACGAAACTTCGCCTTGACCACGAGGACCCTTTTGCCGATGCATTCCGTTGTCCATTTATTAAATCGGGTACATCGCCGATGCAAAAATGCTCAATGCGACCTAGGCATAAGCAAGGACCTATTAAAATGGGTCTGTGTCATAAGTAACATTGAATTACATTGTATGCTATAAGTCGGTTAAAACTATATAATACTAGGCTTTTTAGCAGATATATTCAGGGATTTTGATTGGCTAATACAATGCTCAGCCTCTGTATATATTATAGGGATAAATAAGGATATATAAGGGTTTAATTACACATAAACAGAGAGAAAAATGAAAAGTCATGTAATCTGTTGCGAGATTAAATAAGTAATCACCTTGTTTTCACCTTGTCCGTGCACCTGGTGGTCAGTGATCAGTCAGTGGTCAGTGGACAGATAATACTGGACAATGTTGGGTCACCAGGTGTCCGTTGCCTAAGCAAAGTGCTACGTAGCGCTTTCCACGGGATGTAATCCGTGCCATAGGTCCGTCAAAAGTGTCCTTGGTCACCTACATTATATATAATAATAATATACTAGTATATAGGTGGTCTGTGACACTTTTCACGGACCTGTGTCCATGCCTTCAGTATATTTAATTACACGGGAGGTGACTGAATGAAGGCGCTCGGTAGCACTTTACTTAGGTAACGGTCAGCTGACGCGCGGTATGGACCACAGACATCACAAGGAAGTTGTTATCTACTATAATCAGAGGATAAGTAGATTGTGACAGATTTATAATCAGATTAATATCTGTCCTTTATTATTGGAGCAAAACAATGGGATTACTGAATATAAAATAAAGGCTGACAAATTACACACCTTTCCTTGAGAGCAGATTAGTTTAGTTTATATACTAATTTATTTAAGGTCGATTGTGAAACAAGGTTTTCCTACTTTTATTAATCACTCTCGATACCTCATTCCTGATGTTATCCATTGCCACGAGGATAAGAGAGAAGAGAAGCCAGTTTCCCTTATATGCTAAGCGTCTAGCAAGGGAATTTCTGGTACCATTTGTATTTCTTCTTTGGTATGACACGGCCTGGTATCGAACCCGGCACCTCCCGCACTCGAAGCGAACACTCTACCACTACACAAGGATATCAAGGAGGAGAATTTTAGAAAGGCATCGTCTTTGGCAAATAAGCCATTTCATCACTTGTCCAACACCCATCAAGCACCAGGTACTAGTACATGAACTGTGAACATCCGGGTGATTTGAGTCGCGTGAATGAGACAGACGCTTGTAATAAGCAGACGATTCACTATTCTACCACATTTAATACAACTCACACTTAAATAACTTTATTCAATAGAAAATGACAGTCCTTATGGTATTTTTACGTTTTTTTCTCTGTGTAATGCCCAGCCTTTTTTTAAATTTCCACACAAGATTTTTTGCTCATTTATATCATTACATTTAAACTTCATTTTCAACGCTCCATGTTGAATACAACCCTTCAGTACCTTATTCAATAAATTTTGATTTATTTTAATGAATGAAAGTCAGTGTTAACAAGATCATCCGTTTATTTTTGATCAGTAATTACGGACAGATAAAGTAAATACGACTGGCTCCGTCATTCAATTACCGCCGCTTGAAATGGTAGAAATTTTAGAATTTTTCACAAAACTTTGCGACTGTCTGAGTCTGCCGGAGCTGTCAGACAGAACAAAACCTTTCCTTGTCCTAAGGTTTAAATTAATCAGATTTTTTTCAATGTATTGGAAGAAATTTATTCATAAAAAATTGGTAAGTAAACAAATGTTCTTTTAATTACCAGCGGAAACTTTCAAAAGTGAAATCTATTTTTTTCTAAAGTTGATCACCGTCGGACATAGGGTAGTGTGAATGACGTGAAAGGCTTTCTCTGTGTATTCATGAACCGTTTGTGGCGTAAAATGCTTTAAATAGCACAGCAGATAGCGTTCAAATACGAGCGAACTATGACATGAGAAAATGAAACAAAATGATAAATTCCAATTGTTAACAACAATAGATTTTTTTATGAATTCGGTTTTTTACTTTCGTTTCGATCTTTCCATTCATTTTGGTCGACTTTGTTTATTCCGTTCAACTACAACCGTTTCACAACAAGAGGCATTGTAAACTTAAAAGCAAAACTACAGTAAACTTAAAGCTATTTTAGTAAATGGCAGTTGAATAAGGTGTTAATTAGGTAAGACATTATCCAAAAACTACACACCAATCAGAGGTGCACCAAAGAAAGTGTATTTGATATAAAATTATGAATGAACATTGAACATGTAAACTGTTATTCCATCAACATTAAATTTTTAAAGACCCATGCAAATTCGAAATCTGCATCACAAGGCGCAAGAGGACAATTTGACCATAACCTGAAGTAGATCAAAAATAGTTTTCAAACAGTGTTTCTTGTTTTCTCAAAAATCTGTCTTGCTCTCATTCTTCTAATGCGAGGATCTTTACTTGTATAGGATGTATATTTATTGCGCTTTAATTCCCTTGATAATAGTAGATTTATAGAATACTACAGAAAACCCACCGACAAAATTTAAACAGTCCCCAAATGATTGCGTGTATCATTTTAACAATTTTGAGCAGGTAAATGACATTATCAACCAATTTAGACTTATCCTGAAAGTTTTGTTAAACAAGAAACGGCAGTAGGAAAACATGTTTGAAGAAAGTACCGCAGTATCTGTGCTAAACAAATAGGACAGTGACTAAAAATCAATTTATCGCTGTATTATCTGACTTAAACCAGGTATTTATGATCTAAAGGTGATATTAACCGGTGATTAAGATACCTTTCTCAATGCACCAGCATGAAATTGTCATCTTTTCACTGATAAAGGGCTTTCAATTGCCTCGTTTTGAAGTCAAACATAGCTAGTTTGTTTATTGTTCACGATAATGAGTATGGTAAAAGAAAAATTACCGCTGTTGAAATAAAACAAAAACGACTCGAAGGTTGGACATCGATCAACGGGTTGCAGGAAAACACCCATTATTGAATCTGAACATGCTGCGAGTGTTGGGTACAAACCGTACAATACGCACATTGAAGCAGCTAAATTTCCACGTTGCTTGGTAGAAAGTAAATGAATGAGGTGGTGAAGATATCTCCTCTACTCGACAGACTGGACAAAATGAAACATATTTTATCCTGTGATTAATAATTTAGTGACAGTTGAATGACAGTTTGTACATCCTCATATGTTATTATATTTTTTAAACATCATTTTTTTCATTTTCATCTTTGAGGCCCATATGGAAGATTTGGTAACCAAATATGTAGCCTCGTTAAATAAAGACTTAATTGCATCTCCCAATTATAAACATGCAAACCAACTTTGGGAAAGAACAATGGTATACTAGTTCACATATGTGAACGCATGCGTGCTGAACCAGGGACCGTAGTACCATGGGTTCTAAATATCCTGCCACAGGACAAACCGACCGGTACTATCGGGAACTGTTTAACCTATGCTGAGTATCAGGCAAAGTACCAGTACCACCCATAAAGACTTTGTTTGTAGAGATCTGGGATTGAACCCAATACCTCTCGTAATCGAAGCGGTCACTCAACCACTAAGGTAACTACACTATCATATGTGTTTACAATAGTGAGATGTTCGACCATTTTCGTTTGACTAGTATGCAGAGACGCCGAGGCGATTAGAATGATGTGTTTAATGAAAAGTACATCAAGCTACGGCGAAGAGATAGCCAGTGTTTGTAAGATGATCGACAAATACATGTAAATGAAATTTTATACCATAATGTCAAGCACAAATTTGAGTTGTAAAATATGGCGAAGCATTGAACATGTTAGACTTATTCAACTCTCGGTCTTTTTACATTACTTTAGTTTGCAAGAAACACCACTTTGTGCGCTAGAAGCATCACTATGGTGTCAGAGAAACGCCACTTTGTGCGCTAGAAGCATCACTTTGTGTGCAAGAAACATCATTTTTTGCGCTAGAAACATCACTTTTGGTTGCGATAAACATCACTTTGTACGCTAGAAACATCTCGTTGAGCGCTTAAAACACCGAGTACGCCTTACGATGATGGGGAAAGCGCGTACTAGTAATCTAAATACTGTGTGTAGTGCAGAGACAACACAACTGGCATCGCCAGGCCACTTTCGCAAGAGTTACCAAAATAAAGATTTGCTAATACCCTTATTAGGGTCACATTTGCCATACGAGCTCCGTGCGAGTTGATTTTGCTGAACTCACACGGTGTCCGTACGGAATCCGCATGGTGCCCGTACGGATATCAAGGATCGTACGAGCAATCCACGGATTTTCACAACCGTCGTAGAGGACTCGGCGACTTGTAGAAACACTATTTCAAGTCATTTCCTATCTATTTTGTTGCAAAAGTTAGAAAATGTGTAGAGTGAAGATTTTTTCGTTTAAAAGATTCAACAGATGGGGTGATGGCTGCCACCACAGACTTCAAGTGAAAATCAATCTCTGCGGCTGATAATGTAGCCACGACAACCAATGTATCTTACTTTACTTCCTTTGCGGCGGAAACACACAAGAGCTCCAAAAATGTGGTTTTGTGTCGAAGCTTTCAACTCAATATAACTTCAATTGTACTTGGAAAATGACGAGTTTTTGTTGCCATGGTTACTAGCGACAATAAACTGAAAACAAGAACGATTGGCATAAGTTTTTAAATGTATGCGTGTATCAAGGAGAAATTATGAAAAGCTCTGTCAATATTAGTGACTTAAGCTATTATGTGATGATAACACAGACTGTTGATAAACGGATAGTTTCTCTGTAAAAGAGCGATTTTGAAACAAAATTTTCGGAATTCAGTGTGAAATGACTGTTTGACATTTTCCGCTAGAGCCGGTTTATCGACGGACGAGCGAAACCGACACAGCGCGACAAATAGGAACATGACGATGTGACACGGCTAAAATTATGGCATAGTTTTATATTTTCCATTTTTGCTTTTAACTTTTTTTTCCGCCATTTCTGAAAAGTTTAACAATTGTGACGTATCGAAACATGATAATGTCAACACTAAAGTAGCCTAATATTAAATTTTCATATTTTTCGATTTTAACATTTCAATGTTGAAAGGCCTTTTATCAATTTAAATTATTTCTGTCATGTAATTTTCTTTCGTAATACATCTATCTACATAATTGATATTACTTACATACGCAATGTTTATTTTAATGTCTTTGATTTCTAATATATTTATTTCTGAATAAACGATTCACTTTCTCAATCCATTGCCTCATAAAGATCATTTCACTATTCAAATAATAACGTATTTCATTTTTACCCAAAATATGTATGAAAATAATCAAAATATCAATTAAATCAACCACACAATTTCACAAAGCGGTACCTCAAAGTGTTCCACCACAATTTACAAAGAGAAAAAGAAAACGTATCAACTAACACTGAAAGAAACGCATCCCCGACTTTCTTCTTTTCTTTCAAGTTCCTTTTTTGATACCAATGTTCAAAACGACATTACAGAATTAAATGAAACATCCATGATACGTGTAATAGTATTAATCTTCCCATGTAATAATTTGATTTTGTAATGAATGAAATATTATGAGGGCTACGTAATAAAGGGACATATCGTTTTTTAAGTTGCAGAGTGTAAATAAATTAGGTACGTGTGATCATCTAAAGTGATACGGACAATCCGATTATTACCTACATGGCACCAAAGAAACCTCTGACAAACATCAGAAACTTGAAAACATGTCTAACATTCAAAGATAACTAAAATGACATGTGTATTTTATTTACCATATAAAATAAAGTGTCTGATATCACAAGCTGGGGGTCATGCCTACCACCGATCAAGATTTTTATTTTTTCTAAATGGTCGCGAAAATTCCAATAGCTGTAATCTATTCAGGAAAGTTACATTTTGTTAAGAGTTGCCATACTGAATTGTATAGTGGGGGGTTCTTTCACACCATTTGGGTGCAATCAAAACACGAATCAGGGAATCAATTCCCTAAAACAAAGGTACTTCTACCATGGGAAAATGTCATACACAATGACATAAGCTGAAAAAATGTAATGCCATAGTATGATGCTTTTAGTTCGTCTTCTTTTGTAGTAAAGATTCGAGTCCTGATTTCGATAATGATTTCGAGTATCGAATCTCAACTAACGCCTTAAACGACAAATGCAGTAATATAACGGACTCTGATAAACAGTTCGTTGAATGGAACGAGTCAGCGATTGACTCGTAGCTCTCTTGTTTTGCAAAATTGTTTACATACGTAATCAGCTTTAAATTACTTTGTTGAGTTAAATCACCAGATTTTCCCACTGGGGATACAATGGTTATCTTGTTCAATCAAATGTTTGAAGTAATAAGACATTATTAATATATTTAAAAGGGTCACTAATTTGACAGTATTTAGTATTTATATTTTTATAAGATTGCACGGATTATTAATTTTATATTTTAGTACATATTTTCTATTGATTTCAAATTGATGAATACGATAGTCACCCAGATAGTCCTACTTATGTGTTCTTGTACTGAGCCCGATTAAATGTAAAATGTATCCATTTTTTATTATTAATGTTTCCATATGTTCGGGGCATAAATTACTCGAATCCTACATCAATAAGTCACAAAACCTACGAACGCTAACATAAATGGCGATATCCGGTTTATCTCATTTAACCTATATTCCTTCATTTATGAAGAATCGTTTTTTTCTATATCAAACAACAAACTAATGTAGAAAAGCCTGGTTCACCGCATGTAACCAATATTTACAAGACATATGATCTATTAAAAATGTCATAAGTGAGTCTTAGAAACATCTTCCATTTTTATCAGGGACTCTGTGGCAACAAGAAGTTTGAATCCCCCACTGAGACACTTCCAAAATACATTAATTAGCCCTACTTAATCAGGGGATCTATCCCCATCTGATAGGCACTGCCAGAAACGTTCTTTTTCATTTTGATAACATCATATTTTTCATAACTGTACATGAGTTAGAAAAATAGTCAGAAACTTAGCTTGAATCGCTGTTGCCCTTCCGACTCTTATCTGACTTTGAATCGGTTAGACACTTGCTCGAGTCAGAAGAACTAATAACACTGTAGGATAGCCACAAACTAGCATGTTATGTTCGTCAAATTTTGATTTCTAAATGGCTACAACTGAAAAGTTTATACACTTGGGATGCGTTATCAAGCAGCGTGTTATTATCTCCCTTTTATCACCCGTGTATCGCCATTATCACCCCACCCACTATGCTTTAGGCTAGAGAAGCGGCAACTTTCATTCATAAAACTTCACCTACAAGATTTTTTATATACTTGTATAAAAACACGTACTGGCTGTTATCACGTTCCACAATTAAAATACACTGAGCATCTGTCGTAATCTTAGATAAATATATTTGCTTCTACATCATCGAAATCTTTGGCAGATTTGACATTACGAATTCTATGTCATAAGAGCATGTCCTGTTCGCATAAATAATATATGAAGATCTATCACGAATCAGACAAGAATCATAAGGCATGTTCCAGAAAGTTTTCGGAGAAAAAAATCCACCATTAATAATTTATTTCGATACTAGTATTAAGAGCATCATTTTGTAGGTGAGCATTTAGAAGATCTTGAATGTGATGGTAGAGTCTAGACACGGTAAGACACCGAGCCAGCTTACATCTACCAAACAGTCACACTCCAATTTAAGTATTTACGGTTTAGTTTGCACCTTAAGTGGGATTCCAAAATTTACTGAAGTTAACGGTGCCATGCAAATTAATAATGCAAAGTAAGTCGATTTCGCAACAGCATGCGATAGTCTCCCAGAGACCGAAAGAACCATTCTGATCACCATTCTGATCACCTCGGACTTCATGCAATGTATTTTACCATATCCTCTTGTAATATCTACTTCTTTGAACAAAATGTAGTTTCTTTTTTCACACTAATGTTACACCTTTGTTGCTGACTAAACCACATGGAAGACATGTAGAACATTTTTATTATCGCCTAAATGGTCACATTTAAAGACCTTTCTGCACGAAATAGTTTAGTTTCATATTATCCAGTTCTAGGCAGGTGTCTGTTAATTGAACTGTAAGAAAAACTGGAATGCTAAGGGAAGAATGAAGGTAGCAAATGTTTGATAGTGTATGTGGTGTAGGAAGATAGATGGTAAGTAATATTATAAATAAGCTTTTGTGTTTGACTGACACAGACGAAACGGTCGTCGGGAAAGGTTGTCGCGGTTTTTGTGCGTTTTTTTGTGCTTGTCTTGGTATCGTGCTGTTGTGGTCTGCGATCTTTCTTTTTCTTGTGCTCCGCATTGCGTCTTTCGTGTGCTGCTGTCACACGTTCTGCTGGGTCCGATTTATTTCGTCTTATGTAACAAAAATAACCATGGGTCTCCGAACTGAACTTGTTAATAAGTTTTCTGCCCTAATAACTCTCAAATTTGCATATCATGTTCAAGGACAAACAAGTTCGGTAACCAATGATTTTTTGCAATTTTCGGTTACCAATAGGATACACTGCCCATAGACGCCATTTAAACAAATTCTGTTATTGGGAAATGTTTCACCATACCTCTCATGACACTGTCGAGATGGCCTTTAACATTGTGAGTATACTCTAATATATTTAGCGAGGCAATAACTGAATATGATGAACGTTTACTCCAGACAACAGAACAGAACAAAACAAGACCAACCTTTATGTGTCGGTATTAATATACTATGCACATCTCCATCCATAGCGCGATCTATTACATTTCCACAATGTGTATCACTTTCATCGATCTCGCTTTCTGCAGTCATTTCCAGAAAGTCCAAAAAGGATTCCTTGTAAAGAAATTCTTAATTTCATGTAGACACAAACCTTACACATTCACAAAGAGTATTTACGATTAAAAGAACAATGTTAATTGCATAATAAAGATACCGGAAGGTCTTTGGCTCAAAAGTCAACGGCTGGGGGTCGTTCGACCCTTCACCGACTGTGGGAAGACAAGATATCCAACCAAAACACGCATACAAACATTACTTTAGTGCAAATAACTAAGTCTTGGCAGCATCCCCTTTGACGAAAAGCTAAAACAAGTACCACGACGTGTACACTACATTAAACCCAACATCTCTATGAAACAGCGTTCCTTTTTGACAAAATGAAAAAAAACACGACTTGTACACTAAATTGATACAAACATCTTTATGAATATAACATTCCCTTTGACAAAATGATTGAAACAATCCACAATTTGTACACCTAATTAGGAATGATTTGCACCTCTGTGAAACAGCATTCCGTTTGACAAAATGCTAAAAAAGTACCACAATTTGTACACTAAAATGAACGTCTATTTGAAAGTACGTACATACAGGTTTTATACTGTGACAATTATAAGTACAAGGACATACAATGTACATCCTCTCTATAACCAGCTTGATTCACTTGTTTTTCAACTTTTGAGTATTCATTTATTCACTTTTCAAAACCAGTTTTCGTTTTCTATTATATCAACAAAGGGCTGCTGACTCTCTTCTCATAAGATTAATATCTAATCTTCATAATAAAATTTGATGTCAAATACTGTTTCACCACAAAACATTGCCTATTTATGATAATATAGGAAGGAACATGAGACGCGTAATCTAAGACAGCAATTTAACATCTAAAATCTACAATTTATATTCTGAATTTCATCAGGTTGGACCAAAAGAGAAAGTGAAGCCAGCTGTGACTGTGGCCATCTTTTACACGTTTTTTGTAACCAAGGAACTTAGGTATCATATAGGTAGAGTCAAATGTCACTTTCAGGTGTCGGAAAAAATAAAGAAAAAAGGCGTCGCCGCTTGGTGTATGAAATTCTAGCCAAGTCTCAAGCTTACAGGCTGTTAGGTAGATGAACTTTTACTTTTATTCATGCAATACATCATGGATAAGTATACTAGTACATGCCTGTATTCGGTCGACATTGTATATTCAATTACATTGTACCACATATTTACAAGTAGGACGATGTTACATAGACGCCGAACTCTGCTGAAGGGTTTTTGGTGAAAGGGATAGACTTTGGTAAACGAGGAACTCCGGTCAGTGATTGGTAAGAAGAAACGTTACTTTGGTAACTTGAAGATATCGACGTAAGTGCCAAACTCAGGTCAAACAAAAATGATGCTATAAACGTATATCTGAAGATTTTGGTCAAAGGGACAGATCATAAAAGCAATATATCTTGGTAAAGAGAAATATAGTTTGGGGAAAATGGGGTTGTGGTTGAGAAAATGAAGTAGACGTATGCCAAATGGGACATCGTTTAGTAAAAGGAAATATTATTAGATAGAATGTGTCATAATTTGGTAAAAGGGGACAGTATTTGGTAGATGGTGTCATACTTTTGGTAGATAGGGGGCAGCATTTGGTAAAGGGGACATCATTTGATAGAAAGGGTCATAATTTGGTAAAAGGAGACATCATTTGGAAGAAAGCATCATAATTTGGTAAAAGGGACATCATTTGGTAGAAAGCGTCATAATTTGGTGAAAGTGGACATCGTTTGGTAGAAAGGGTCATAATTTGGTAAAAGAAGACATCATTTGGTAGAAGGGTCATACTTTGGTAAAAGGGGACATCGTTTGATAGAAAGGGTCATAATTTGGTGAAAGGAGACATCATTTGGTAAAAAGGGTCATAATTCGGTAAAAGGGGACATCATTTTGACAAGATAGAAAAGAAGCAGGTAAAAAGGGCCAACGTTTGGTAAAATACTCGGATGGCAAAGTTGGTATTAACTACGGGACAATGTGAGATTTGGATCAAATATTCCATTATGGTATATTTACATGTACGAATACAAGCAAATTTGGTAAAAGAGAAAGTTTTGGTATTTTGCCATTTTTAAATCATGTTTAGACACCAGAATGCTCTTGCAAATTGAGAATTTACGTGCAGACATATACTATATTTTATGTTTTATTAATCTACGGCTTAAATAAAATACGATCTTTATATGGAATATCATTAAAGTATCAATTTTGCAATAATTTAATACACGTAATGAGTCTTAAATTATCCACCAAATTAATACATTTTGACAACCTATGTAATGTAATACCCGGTATGGGACAGTGATTATATGGACAATCGATGACTTCAATAAACGATGTCAACCAGTACAAAATCATTAAGCGAAAACGTGTCAAGAAATGGTTATAATTACGGATATTTAAATGTATTTTCGGGCAAAGAAATCCTGTACGCGTAGTTTGCACGTAGTTCCCTCTTACCGGATCCACTGTTCTGTTATTAAAACTGGTTGTTACATAAATCTATTAACATTAGCAAAAAGAATTACGAACAGTCTAGGCACACTTTCAATTTATACACACCTCCGATTCCTAGAGTAGATAAATTTCATTTGAAGTCTTTGAAAGTGTTATGCCAAATCATAACTCATCTTTTAACTACAGAGAACATATAATCCACCCCACTGAGGATTGTTAGGACCCAAATTACACCCCGAGTCTTCCTGTCTGGGTCTTCGAGCGACAGAAAGTTTAACATTCAACTAAGAACCTTGGGTAAGGTCTGCAAGAGAAATTGGCTTTCATCTCCCAATGCGATGCATTTATCAATTAAGTACATTTGTAAAATAATTAAATCTGGGCCCTAGACTAACTGCTTTCATATTAAACGATCGGCAATATCTTCTTTATTGAAAATGGAAAATGATTGTGATGAGGACTTATTTGTTACACGTAAGCACGAAGTTGAACTAAGCCCAATTAAGCCCACACTGTCCTTTTTAATCGTTTCCGTAGCAATTACGTGAGCACTACACGTGTAAGGCTGCTAACTCTATCGGCATCCAACAATTCTTCTATCCAGGGCTAGCAATCGTGAACGCTCGATCATCTCCGTTTGTTTCCGGCAAATAAGCATGAAGTACGAGGTGATCAGAATACAGGGCTATCGATCGACAATGGTTGGGTTCTATGTGCTATTGGCTGTCGAAATGATGTTTGCCCTGCTTCACCCCCCTGCACCGATTGAAGTATTATTCATTGTAGGCACTTTCGCAGCAAGTTCGTGTAAAGCAGGGAATGACTCCTAACCATACGTCCAACCCTCCTTCTAATCAGGTCTTGGGACCGGTCATGGCGAGGCTGCTGCAGACCGATATTTGAGGACGCATCAAACAAGTAAATTGATTGAGTGGAGTAGGTAAATTTACAATACATGTAACACGAATAAGGAACATATAAATTTCACAGGACTGGATATAAGGGCAAATATCGGTAGATCGTTTTGAAAATAACTTTCCACTTTTTTTCAAAAGCGTATCATTGTTAAGAATAAATCAAATACCCGTATTTTGTGAACACTGTCCGCTGTCAACTCTTAAGTTATAATAATACGGCATGGTATTTGAAACGATTGTTAATTCTTGTACAATTCACTATCTAAACTCATCAAATGGCATGGGAAATAGATCTAGTTAATTGTCAAATTAAGACATATTACACCATAATTATTGTCCAATAGTAGGAAAAGAAAAGTAAAGCATACAAAGATCGTGTTATCTTCTTATGTATAGTCATTTAATCATTTTTAACAAATCTCTTTTGTGACGTATCGTTATCGTTCGTATGAATCGGACTCGATGGCTGTCAATTTATATTATATTCGCGGTTATTATATTATTAAACTGGACCCCTTAAACACCTTTTACTGTCACAAATCCGTAGCATAGTACAACCATGTCCTTGGTATGATAAATTAATAACAAACAACGGTTATTATATAGACTTGTAGATGTCTATCTCGGCCTAGATATAATACAAGCGAAACTCATTAATACGCTTTTATTCATCGTATTGTACTAGAGGACAATTCCTCTATATATCATGTCATAATTCAAAGTTTCAAACCCGTGATCTTTAGAAATATAGACAGTAATTACCAAAATCATCATGAAAAAAATCTTGAAAGCGAAAATAAAAGTCGCCAAAAACTGAACGATACAAATGAACAGCGGAAAAGTGTAACGATTGTACGTCATTAAAACGTGTAATTATCTACCTCCGATTTCTATCTTATTTTTCCAATACCTTTCAAATAGGATAAATGCTCAAAATTAATAAATTAAATCTCACTAATGACCCATAATGATTTATTGAATTTATATTCTATAATATCGTTGATACATAAGGAATGTCGGCCTCTATTCAGTAAGGGGATTCAAACGAATACTAGCACTCTCGCTACAATGTCATATGATATTTAAATTGAACATATAATATGTATAATGTTGGGGAGTTGTTATTAAGACCTGTCTATCAATTTAACGCAATTTATTATATCAAAACATGATACAAATGTATAAACTAATACACATGTATATAACCGTGCAGTGCAACCTCTACAGAGCGGCCCTAAGTAGAGCAACACCGTTACCTACCAAGTTTACATCTCCATAGCCACATCCTTCGTAAACCAACCAAAGGATATGTTTCCTTAATGAAGTTGCCCTAAAGGTTATATTGTATACAAAACTGCTTCTCCTACCCATACCGTCAAGGATTTTTTGCCAAACTCAAATCCTGGACAATCGCTTGTTAACAAGACTTACATAAACTTTTCAATAATCTTGATTTCGATAATAAATATGTTTGAGGCTGTTATAGAAGTTAAGAAGTTTCGTAATCCTGGAACCAGCACAATGCAGAAGGAACTGTGTGGCTAACCATCTTTGTGGAGTAAAGGCAGAACGCCATCCTACTAATACTCGATAGCAATCCCGATACGCCGCTTCTAAGTTCCGTCAGAAAGTTGTAACTTTTTGTTTTCATTTGGCTGTGAAGGAACTGAAAACCGGTGTAATAGTCTATAACGCTCGGACGCAACTCAGATGTCATGTGTCCCAAGTTCCGTCCGAGCGTCACACCTCATTTCAATAGGCTAACAATTCTCTGTGGTGTATCGGGATTAGTACCGTTATAAGTACGTTCGCAATATACCTCCTGGTTGCAATATTCTGAACCATTTGAAACAGAAATATCAGCTAAAATTGAGACTCTGGCTGTAGGTCATCTGGCAGGGAATAAACCGGATAACCACGCACTTGTACGAGTATATAAATAAACGATTCCTGTACAAATTGAAGACGTTGTAACCTTATCATTTTCGTCGCAGACTAAGCAAGTCTGTAACCTTGATATTGGCTTGGCAGATCCAACATATCTGACCCTGTAGGCTCAACGTCTGTAACTCTGTGTGCCTATGCATAAATCAATGACCTTAGAGTTACAAGATGTCTGTAACTTTGACCTGTCAGACTCGACGAGTCAGTCGTCTTACCCCTTACAGATTCAACGTATGTAACATTCACCATGGAGCTGCAGACTCATCGTGTTTTAGCTTTGTCCTTGGAATTAGTAGAGCATTGAACTGCTACTTAGAAGCCAAAGGTTCAAACCTCGATTTATTCATCGAACATTATACTTTCTCAGAAGATGTAATACAAACAAATCCAACCATGTGTCATCCATTTCTGAACACCGAGTTATGTAAAGAAGTTTGGTTTGCAACCAGGGAGCATTGGTTGGCAACATTGGTTTGTTACCAAGTAACATTGGTTTGTTATCAAGGAACACTGGTTTGTTATCAAGGAGCACTGGTTTGTAACCAAGTAACATTGGTTTGTTACCAAATAACATTGGTTTGTTACCAAGGAGCACTGGTTTGTTACCAAGTAACATTGATTTGTTATTAAGGAACACTGGTTTGTAACCATGTAACATTGATTTGTTATTAAGGAACACTGGTTTGTAACCAAGTAACATTGGTTTGTTATCAAGGAGCACTGGTTTGTTACCAAGGAGCACTGGTTTGTTACCAAGTAACATTGATTTGTTATTAAGGAACACTGGTTTGTAACCATGTAACATTGGTTTGTTATCAAGGAGCACTGGTTTGTTACCAAGGAACATTGGTTTGTTATCAATGAGCACTGGTTTGTAACCAAGTAACATTGATTTGTTACCAAATAACATTGGTTAGTTACCAAGGAGCACTGGTTTGTTACCAAGGAGCACTGGTTTGTTACCAAGTAACATTGATTTGTTATTTAGGAACACTGGTTTGTTACCAAGTAACATTGGTTTGTTATCAAGGAGCACTGGTTTGTTACCAAGGAGCACTGGTTTGTTACCAAGGAGCACTGGTTTGTTACCAAGTAACATTGGTTTGTTACCAAATAACATTGGTTAGTTACCAAGGAGCACTGGTTTGTTACCAAGGAGCACTGGTTTGTTACCAAGTAACATTGATTTGTTATTTAGGAACACTGGTTTGTTACCAAGTAACATTGGTTTGTTATCAAGGAGCACTGGTTTGTTACCAAGGAGCACTGGTTTGTTACCAAGGAGCACTGGTTTGTTACCAAGTAACATTGATTTGTTATCAAGTAACATTGGTTTGTTATCAAGGAACACTGGTTTGTTATCAAGGAGCACTGGTTTGTTATCAAGGAGCACTGGTTTGTTACCAAGTAACATTGGTTCGTTACCAAGGAACACTGGTTTGTTACTAAGGAGCACTGGTTTGTTACCAAGGAACACTAGTTTGTTACCAAGTAACATTGGTTTGTTACCAAGGAACACTGGTTTGTTACCAAGTAACATTGGTTTGTTATCAAGGAACACTGGTTTGTTACCAAGGAGCACTGGTTTGTTACCAAGGAGCACTGATTTGTTATCAAGGAATACTGATTTGTTGCAAAGGGACACTGGTTTGTAACCAAGGAATACTGGTTTGTTATCAAGGAATACTGGTTTGTTACCAAGGAATTCAGGTTTTTAACCAAGAAATACTGGTTTGTTATCAAGGAACAATGGTTTGTTACCAATGGACACTCGTTTGTAACCAAGGAACACTGGTTTGTAACCAATGAATACTAGTTTGTGACCAAGGAATACTGGTTTGTAACCAAGGAACGCTGGTATGTTACCAAGGAACACTGATTTGTTACCAATGAGCACTGATTTGTCACAATGGAACACTGGTTTGTTGCAAAGGGACACTGGTTTGTAACCAAGGAATACTGGTTTGTTATGAAGGAACACTGGTTTGTTTCCAAAGAACACTGGTTGGTTACCAAGTAACACAGGTTTTCAACCAAGTACCACTGGTTTTCAACCAAGGAACAGTAGTTTTTAACCAAGTTACTCAGGTTTGTTACCAATTAAGGAACACTGGTTGGTTACCAAGCAACACTGATTGACAACACAGAAGCACTGGTTTGAAGTAATATGCATGGTTTATGTTCTAAAGACTGCACAGTGTATGTACCGAAATGTTGGAATATGATGTACGAGTGAAGACCTCGACAAACAGACACAACCTGAGCATTTGAATCAAGGCTGTCAGCCATTTTGGTAACCCTAGATTTAGTAATTAAGTAAAATGATATCCTGATTTTTATCAATCTATGAATATTTAAGGAAAGTAAAAAAAAGACAAACTTTCGATGAGATTTCCTCAATTAATGCTAATGTATTCAACAATTTTATCACAGATATATGTATATCATATCGTACGGACAATTTGACCTGATCATAACCTTCATGCATGATTTTACAACAAGGTTCGAGCATTGAATATATCCATTTCTGCTAGCTAATTATGCATTATTGGTTCTTTAGATTTGTGTTTGCATTACAAATTGTGTTTCCTTACGATATTACCAGTCCTTTATGAAAACATACAACAAGGCTTATAAGAATAGGCAAGAAATCAGTTAATAAATAATGCTATTAAAATGTTGAGGATCAAGTCAAATTCTCTGTACAATACAAATAATGGAGAAAACAAGACACTCGGTGCATTCAATAAACAGTAGAGTTGAGATCAAGATGAATTTTAGAACTCAACAACTGCACTATAGGTATTAGGTATTATACTAAGTAATTAACATCAATGTGACATTTTAATTAATATTTAATAATATACAGAAAAAAATGTTGAACAAAAATGTTATGACAGCTCTAACTGATTATAATAACTTAGCACATACATCTAGAATTTATATAAGGAAAAGTTACAGCATGACTGTATAAAGCTGTGGATATATTCACACAATTGCACCACATCCGTCCACACCTCCAAGAGCAACAAACAAACTGTGTTTCACTATGGTTATTGCTCTAGAGAGGTTGCACTGTACTCGCAAAAGGTCATACCTTATAAATTGTTTAACAACTTAAAAAACAATAGAACAACTATTATTGAACTATTTAACAAAGAAAGATATAAGTGCATAATGTTATAAAACACAATGGAAATAGTTCAATATTGGGTAATTTGCCAATAAGCCGAGGACTGCAATTTTGGATGAGCATTTAAGGGCATGGGTGAAGTGTTAAGTATTATATCATTTAAATGGGTGTACAAATACATTAAAGTTTTAATTTCTCATCCTAGAAGTTGATATATCAAAACTAAGATCAGTCTAAGAATACAGCAATTTCATTGGTCAATTTAAATACTAAAAACTCAGAATTGACCAATCAGAAGCCATGAGAATGAACTACAGTCTACAGTGAGATTTTATAACAAAGTGAGCTTGAAAACCAGTCTAAAAATACAGCCTATTCATTGGCCAATTCAAACTAACCAAGCAGCAATGTTAGACAGGTCTACAGCCTTGAACTTTCATAACAGTTTGTGCTTGAGAACCAGTCTTAGAATACAGCTTCTTCATTGGTCAATTTAACCCTGAACCAACCAATCAGCAACTTTTAGAATGGTCTACAGTCATTTTATGAAAGTGAATTCCCACTTGACAATGACTCAAATAAGCGTGAAACACTTTCATTACAATTGAGCGCAAAGAAATAGCTTAAATAGCTATAAACTCGTAATAACTCTGATGAGAAGTTTTATTCCTATGTAATTATGCTTAACACGTAAAATTTATCACGTCTTCTTTTACTGTATTGTGAGAGAAATGTGATTATTTCATTCTAACCACACAAACAGTGGATATCTGATAGGAGTACAAGTCGGGTTTTAAATTCTCACCATTATCATAAATTAGTTACAGCTTAAAAAATGTGCATTGAAGGCGAGATAGTAGAAAAAATTTAAAATTCAAAATACAAATAACGATGACAATCTGCGTAGAAGTTGTGGAGAAAGGGGTTTATCAGCCATTTAATAAAGGGCTCAGGTAGACTGGTTTGCAATCAGCCCGCGGTATGATGTTCCGTCATACGTCGTCCATCTGTTCTAACGACATTTTTCATTGCATTTTTGCAGCACACGTAGTTGCACTGAATGATTCCTATATATGCAAAATAGGATAATTTGTAATACCGATCGAGTTCCTAAATTACATAAATTTCAGCCGATATCTTTTGTTGTTTAGCATCCGATACTGCAATTTATATAGTTTTATTTCTTAAACCAATTAAGAAAAGTCTAATAAACAAGATTAATTTGCACTGTGATGAAATAACGGTAATTGAAATTAAGTGAACAACGGGGTATAGAGTTAAGATACCTTGTACGGCAATAAAATGTTAAACAGATGCATATAAAGTGCATCTGTTAGATCTACTAAATTCTCAACATGAAATAAAAATTTTTTTTTAAAGATGCAGGTTTTTTACGCCATTTTACTCCGTTTTTCGCCGTTTTACATCATGAAATAAATGACAGTAGTTGCCGTACGACAAAGGGAGCTGTTTAAGGTCCTATCGGACTGCGTCAGATTGTGATGTAATGTGATTTACAACACATATGTGACATTATCACATATCAAAATTATCACAATATCTGAGGATCACTCAAAGACAGACAATAGAACAATTCTATCAGGTTACCATGGTAATAAACTCAATAAATGTCTTAAATAGTAAACAAAAGTCATGTAAAATTGCAATGATATGTACTGATACCAGTATGCAACTTAAATATATGTGCACTCAAGTAATATATATGCAAAAAAAACTTTTTAAAAAGTTTATGTGTTATAGTACAATTTCACACTGTCGCAAAATATGTGAGGATTTTAAAATATTTTTAATTTGTAATGCATATATACCTAGGTCAACTCAACACATTTTGCTAAAATTTTCGTCTTTTAGAAAACAAAAATTAAAATATGGCAAAAGGACCTTCATGTATTAAAATGGCTACAATGCCCATTTTCTAAGTATTTTTTATAATTAAGCAAACATGCTTTTACATAATGAATGCATCAAAATAAACCAAAAAGAACATAAGCATACTGAAAGTCTGAGTTTGTTGGCCTTCTTAATGGAATTAATTATTAATGGATAGACATACATAAAATATGGAACAAACAACAAGTCTATGGTGTGTAGTGACTTATTTACCATTGACTGACGCTAAAGTATCGTAACTTTTAATGATTAATTAGTTGCTGTTTTGTTGCACTAAATATTCTATATATCCATGGAAGTATGGTGAACGATTGTAACTGTTAATCTAATTAATTAGATACCGTCTTGTAGCACAGAGTGCCCTGTCTGGCAACAGAAGACATTGACATTAACTGTATGGTTGCTAATTGGCACAAAATGGTGCCAGGGTCCATTGATCACTGATTGGACACTGCCTCAACATTATCAACATGATTAGCCAATTAAACACTAATTATGGAATATTGTAAATACTTATACATGTATATGATATTCATTGATAAAGTAATTTATTAAAAAACACAAATAATTAATTCATTATTTCTTCATAATAACTACTGGTAATTTGACATTAATTCATTCTGCAAATTTTTGCTGTTGTTTTTTGGAAAAAAAAATACTGGCAAAAATAATTTTTAAAAACTTTTACAGAATATTTATCACAATTATTATGATACAATATCAGAATAAACCAACAAATCAATAAAGTATCAAACACATACATAAATAAATAAATTATTATAAAATACAAATTTTCAGTTTATTCAATATTTGATTAAACTAAAAAAATGAATTACATTCAAAAGACAAAAAAAAGAATTGTTAGAGAGTAAATCACACAGAGCGCAATCAGCACTCTAAAGTTTGTTAGATTTTGTCACTCAAATTGTTAGAATTTGTCACTCGTTCACTCACATAGAGAGGGTTCATCTTGATCTAACCAAGTGTCATTATCATAATCGTCAATCGGATCGCCTTCCTCCAAGTCCGCCATCCCCGGGTTTCTGCGTTTAGTCCGAATTTTTACAGATTAATTGAAACAGAAATGAGAAGAAAATTGTCACAAAAATGTGACTGTAGATAATATTTCTAAAACGAAATAAGAATATTAAATATGAAGAAGAAACTTCTGTAAAAATATCCCAATTTTCCTCAAGTCTTATTGGACGCAAAATGCAAGTTTCCTCGTCTCTGAAAACGTATAAACGAGCGCAAATCAAGCCAAGACAGGAGGAAACTTTACTGCCGTTTTAAAATAATCAATCTATTGTTTTCAAACATTTTTTATGACTGAAACCATACTCGTACAATTAAAATGATCAAGCTTAAAGATTCAATGATTTGAGTAAGTGCCCGCAATTCAATTGTTTATCATTTATCTTTCGCTTCGAATACAACGGCTATCACGGAAAGATGTGTACATATTGTTTTCAAATTCGAATTGAACCATGAGATATCAATAGCGATATAAATTTAACGCTGTAGGGGATTTCTACAGTGAAGAGACAAAAGTTGAAACAGTCACTGACAAAACTAAACAGTAATCTGTTTTATTCCAACAATACAATGGGTTGAATTACGTTTGCCCGACGATTATTATAATGAAACAGTTAAACATAGAATGTTATCAATATAGGCCCCTCTCTCTAATGATTTTAGGAATCTGGAATTTTGATCTATGTTAAACAAAGGAGATATGTATTTCACCTAAAAGGTAATAAACCAGCATTGTTTCACTGTAGAATAAAATCAAATTGAACAATAGCTTAAAGTGTCTAATTTGGCAAAGAAATACACATTTATTCAACTGACACAAACAAAGAACTTACAAATCTCTGATGAAAATAAGGATTGCCAAAATTGGTAATATTTGTGTCGAAATAAAGTATGGCCAATAATTTCATTTACTTTGCGTGCCAATTAGTACAGTAAAAGATTGAAGGTTAATTAAAGGTATAAAAATAGAATTGTATATATAATAACATCAAATCAAATGTCAAGACAGAACAAAATAATATCCAAACACAACTAGATCGGGATCGATGGCCTAGAGGAAGGGTGCAAATGAGAAGATGAAGGTTTGGTCCTCTTCTGCAACATTCAGCTAAATCTCCGAGCAAGAATAGCACACAATGCTCCACTTAATCAAGGTGCATGAAGAAGTATCTCAGAAGATCGAAAGCCAATTTTTTGGACGCCATCATCGACAAGTGTTACAGCTGAATGATTTGGCTGTAAATGTACAGTTGGCTGACGCATGTCTCAAAGAAGACTTTCACTTGGTGTTTTTTTCCGACTGGATGTCCTTTACAACCTGATGTCACAACACCACTCAGTGGCCTCCTCACATATTTGTATGTCCGAACACAGCAGGATGTCCCAGCACCACTTGATTGGTCTCACTTCACCATATTATTTGATGTCAACACTGCTACACCATACATTGTCTTGTCATTCCTATAAATATATACAACATAGATATTACTATAAAACAAAGAGGAATGATTCCCTCTTCATATTACTATATTCTTGTTCATATCACTCTGTTATGCAATCAAAGTAACTGCCGGATACATTTCTTGCACTCAGATACTTTCATTTTGGAGTGCATCAATGGCCAACATAATATAGTTCTTGTCAATGAGTGAATTGTCCTTGTGTTATATATCTGCAAAGTCCACCTGTAAGAAGTACAGTATCAGCCATTGAGGTGGTGGAGAAGGTACGGCCTCGAGAATGGTAGGTTGCAAGTTTGATTCAAGGCTACAACATACCGGTACATGCACCATAGTCATTTAAGTTAATTGGTACTATCAGAGGGGGACTTGCAGATATTTTGATGAGTAGGCTAAAACATACTTGGAGTACTTGGGCATACTGAAGCATGTAGTGCGTTTGGGTGTACACTTGTTTCCTTTAAAAGTGACCAAACCATCTACTAAATGACCTGTGCAGGAAGTGCTACCTTGATACACTTAGCAAATAATAAGTATAAGCCTAGAGACCTTATATACTTTTTGATCATTTTCCCCCCAAAAATGCAAATATTTTCATAACTAGCCGTGAAAACATTTTGTAATTTTTGGCAAAATGATGCTTAAAGCTTGCTTTTTCTATTAATACCACTTTTGATACCTGTTGTACAAGAAATTCTTACAGCGTCAAATCTCCTTAATACCTTTACATCTAGACCTATCAAAATTGAGATACAGCCTAGTATCATGCAATGAAGATGAGATGTGAAATACTAAATATAGCGATAATACATAAAACTATGTGAAGCGTACATAGGACATTATTTTGTTCAGGCAACTTCAAACGGTACTTTTTAAAAGATATGATAGCATCTTGACATAAAATCGTGGTAGTTAACCTCTTAAAATTTATCTAACCACAATTTTGCAACAGAATAGAAACGGTTGGTTACTAAGTATATTGTACCACGAAATATAATATTGATACCCGTATGATGCGTCATCTTCGGAGAATGATAACAAACACACGAGGGTCGCTGACTGAGATGATGTCGTCGAGAGATAACAACGAATCAAAATTCTATCATGCTCCTAAATACTAATCACACAGAGCTATAATTTCACGTCTTTTGTCCGAATCTTCTTAATTGCTACTAGATGGTATTTCACTAACGTAATAAGGCATTGATGAAATTTTTGAAACCTTCGTGTCAGTGTCCATATACTATTGGTACTTATAAATACACTGAGCAAATAAAGAAACAACTGTTTCATTTTCTCCATTGGGTTACCACAGTGTATAAACCAAATCACTGTATGACTTATTGGGATACTATAAAATTCAGCTTGTATGCATTATTGCTTTTAAAAGCACATGTAAAATCTGATCACTGTCTGACTTATTTGGATACAATGAAATTGAACTTGTATGCCTTATTGCCTTTGAAGACACATGTAAAATCTGATCACAGTATGACTTATTTTCATACTATATTTACAATTCAATGTGTATGCCTTATTACAATTGCCATTTATTAACTGTGGTTGCATGTTAGCCTGTATAATTTTGGTTTGTTTTGATTGTTAACACATTAAAGTTGTTTCAGTAAGCTATTTCAAAACGTTGCAGCTAAGAATTCTAGGAAGAAATTTCTGCATGTGTTTTTTCCAGGAAAAAAATCCTTGAACAACTTGAATTTAAAATCTTCAAATCAGAGTCACAGGTAAATACAGTTTATGAATAAAAGCAGAGATACCTGGAAACAAAATGACTGATATAATGTACAAAAATATTACAATAAGTAGTACCACAGGTAACTGTATCGTCGATAATGAAAAAAAACGAAAAAATCTTTTACAAAAATAGTTTTTTTTTCGTTTTAATCTATCAATGATACAGTAACCTGTGAGTAGTACAGGAATCAATGGAAGACTTATCAAAATGACCAGTGAAACAAAATATGTAACCCTATTGAGGAAATCTTTTAATGTTACATGTGCATTTCTTTTTGTATGAAGTGTACATACTAAAGTGATGAAAAATACAAGAGAAGAGACAATAGATATACTTTTTCTATTGAAAGCCAAAATGGCTTATCAGTATATGAAATAAAGAAGACAGATAGCTCATTTTAGCTGTTAATGGTCCAATATGAGAGGAGTCCGTAAGAAGATCCTACATCAGTGAATTCGTAAAGGAACAAGGAAATTCTCAATTCTTTACTATCATGCAAACTAACAATTTGAGACCCGGCAGAATCTGGGTACTGTAGTATCTTGTGAAACTGTTTGTTTCGAGCATTTCGGCACTTTTTTAGAGGGTTTCAGGTTTTTGGAAAAAACTTTTTTTCGATTTACATGTATTAAAGGAAAATAATTAATTGCGTAACAGACTAGGCTGAGAGGTTTTTCGGGACTTAGTGGCACCTTTCAAGGTTTATCTGCACATTGGCTCCAGTTGTACTACCAATCATATCTGAAACTGTGATCTTTAAATTTCCTTACATAATTTTATAGCAACTCTCAGCTTCCTGTATAGAATTTAAACATTAAATGGGCTTTTTACCTTATTTGGGCATTTCAATATTTTAATGAAATTTTATGTTTTAATTATCATTTAATCAAGAAAAATGTTGATTATTATAGAGTTAAAATTACATTATTTACCATATTTGGACATGTTTATCAATGTTTATATTTTACATGTATAAATCATTTAATAAAAAAGTCATTGATTGTCTAGGTGTTAAAAGTACATAAACAATATACATGATGTAGTAATTCATTGATAACTGATAAGCCAAGCCCAATCAATGTTCTGCCTACACTCACATTTGGTAGAACAATTTGCTGACTTAGAATGAGAAAGTCGTAAGTACAAAATCAATATTTAGAGAAAACTGTCCGAAAATTACTCTTTATTTATGGTAAAACAGGTTGTTTCAACTTAAGTCTGATCAACATGACAAATTCCAATTTTAATAAAAATATAGGCTCATAAGAAGCACCTTTTGATGCTGATTTTAGATATATAGTAGTACTTACGACCTTTTCATTTTAAGCCAGCCAAGTGGTAATGTAGATAACAGTACAATTAAAGGTCATACATGAACAATCTCCTGCCGAGTGTCCTGGATAGAATGAGAAGTACATATGCACCCTATGTGATACAAGCACTTCAAACATGGAGATACATCGTCTCATGTGGTCCAAGCCTCAAGTCCCTATATCTCAGTATTATCAGATCCATAGTTCCATGAAGCAAATGTCTGTCAAACAACATTTCTTAAAATACTATCAATATTTTGTCAAAGTTTCGTAATTCGGGTACTTTTTTTACATTTTTCCAGGTATGTACCTATCGTGGCATATAAGATAGTCATTACATTAAAATTTAGGATAACTTGAAATTAAAATTGAACTGCATGAATGGTACAAAAGCCAATGTGCTGCCATTGGCACAAAGTGTAAGAGGCTACTAGCAACTCAATTATCGGCAGATAAATCGCTGGCTTAGAATGAGAAGCTCAACCTTAAAAGAATAATGCATATTTGAAATCTACATCATAAGGAGCTTCTTATGAGCCTATTTTCATAAAAATCAAAACGTGTCATGTTGACCAAACTGAAGTTGAAAAAGCTTGTACTACCATAAGTAAAGTAATAAGTAATAGTTACGACCTTCTCATTCTAAGCCAGCGAAATGTTTGGACATAGACTTTAAATTGGTACATTTTTTATTCCTATTAACCGGAAAAAGATTCCAAAATATTGATATGGGTATTAACTATCAATTAAAAGATTTTCGATAATTTAATTGCCAACAAGTGAACAATGTCAGGAAAAGAACAATTACCAACAAGTGATTAAATTCAGGAAAAGAACAATCTGTTAATTGGTAATTAATTGGAATAATTTTGAGATAAAATTAATTCCATGAAATTTCTAGGGAGTAGTTAGAGCACCAGTCGACACAGGAAATTTCAAATTAGATTCGAGTCAATAAATAAGATAAACTTCCTGGAAATATAGAAAAAAATGTTGAAAATACATAAAATAGTGATCTGATAATTGATAAATGCAAAAATTGCCAATTAACTTAAAGCCAATATAACAATATTTTTTCTAATAGTCCCGTAGCATGCCAGGCAACTTCTTACTTTTCAACTGATTTGAAAATCTGATACGAGCTTTCCTGGACGAGACCAATGATGGATAAAATAGGATAAAATAATGATATTTTATATAATAATCATTGCACATCAAATCAACTATCAGCTGTGATTGTAACTACATAAATAACGGCAGGCACCGGAGGCACGGG
Organism: Spisula subtruncata; assembly: GCA_963678985.1. Taxonomy (NCBI): domain Eukaryota; kingdom Metazoa; phylum Mollusca; class Bivalvia; order Venerida; family Mactridae; genus Spisula; species Spisula subtruncata. Next base: position 24,752,819 of record OY787664.1, on the reverse strand, counting down.
CAGACGGGGGTTATCTGTGAGTTCACAGGAAATTTCCCAACAATAGATAAGATATAAAGAAAAGAGAGGATTGAAACAGGAAATTCATCACGTGCATGATAGCGAATTAATTCTTGACAACTTTAATGCATTAGAAAATGGTAGCACGTGCATTCTCGTGCACATCAATGGTGTATATTTAGGTACTACTTACTGTAAACCACAGTAAGAAAATGGCAAATTTTATCTCCAAATGACCTCCGCAAATGTTCTAAGGAAAAACACTTTCTTACGTTTTAATCTATCAGCCGCATAGATCACCGTCTGCTCCAATAAGCCAGGTGTGACGAAACATGTTTGAATCAGCTATTAAAGGTGGCAGGCAGGAGGGAGAGGGGTACTCCTAGTACAGAACAAATACACAAATTATTTGAAATAAAAATATTACATATATTTCTAAGAATTATGATATCAAGTATGAAACATATTTGAATCAGCCATTAATAGAGGCAGGTGGGTGGAGAGAGGGAAATAAAGATTTTACATATATTTTCTAACAATAACGATTTGTGTGGAAAATGTTTGAATCAGCAATTACAATTAAAGGTGGCAGACAGGCAGAAAGGGCAGGGCGGTACTTTAAGTTCAGAACAAATACACAAAATATTTTAAATAAAAATATAGATATAATATTATATTTCTAAGAATTATGATAAGTGAAAACAAGTTAGAATCAGCCATTAATGACGACAAGCGGGAGGGAGAGATACTTTAGGTTCAGAGCAAAATTTACTTTATTAAATAGACAAATTATTTGAAATAAAAATAAAACATGAAGTTCTAAGAATTTTAATTCTAGGAAATTTGTATTCACTAGAAAATAATTGAATCTATTTATAAGCCTCTATACCTACAAGTTTGTTCATCTAATAATTGAAATGGGTGCAACTGCTAATAACAGGTGTCGTTTGCATTCACAGAGAGCAAAATTAACATCAGCTACCTCAAAAATGATACAACAAAACTTTTAAAAAACATTTTTTTACACTCTGACACTTAAAAAAAAGAATTGTTACAAATGATGGTATTAGAATTGATGCACTTGTTTTAAAAACAAAGTCATCGTATACAATTAATAGGGTTCAGAGCCCCGGTCACAAATCTAGTGAACACCTGGCCCCTAAAGAAGAAGGGCCATGTGAAAAGAAATTCAAAAATGGAATGGAATGGAACGTCATGTGAAATAAAAACAAAGATAACTTAATCTAGATAACAAACTAATGCTTTCCACTGAGCGAAGATGCATTCATTTACTCCGAGTTAGTTAAGCATTTTCCCACCGCACAGGAGCAATTTGATCGAATTTGATTATAACTGATAAATCATTATATGATACAAAAGACAATGAAATAAAATCTCTCCGTTATTCGTGAATTTGAGTAGCTGGTATCAATAAAGTTATAGCATTCAAACCGTAATCCTTTCAAAAGGAAGAATCGGCCGATCATTCTGATAGGGCCGAGCTTTACAAACGTTACTCTCAACCTGTAACAACACGTTAGAAAAAATATTCGATTCGGTTAATTTGGTTTTAAATTGAAACAATGGCCGATCACAAATGTTACATTTTTAATGATTTTATCATCGAGTTTCCCACCTATAAGACAAAAATAAAGATATCTAATGTATGTACATTCCATTCGAAAATCTTTAAAAAAAAAGACACAAACTTGTGTGAGAAAAGAACAAATCTTATTGTTTGACGATTATATCAGCATTTATTGTTTACCACTGTCAGTGATAGCAACGAGGTTTTGTAACGGCCATATTTAGATTGAAATAAAAGCGGCTAAATAACCATTACCGTTCAAAAGCTTCGGTAAATGACTTCATGCATCACAGACAGAAATAAAATTAATGATTTGAATCTGTAGATGGATAATTTAGATTGAAGTTTTTCAATAATTGAAATTGAGACTGACCACAAGAATTTGTTTGCTAAAGTAAGCACAAACAATTCATGACAATACCCCTAGGGGTCCAATCTGGGTGTCCAACGGCACACTTTAGGGGCCAGGGTTTTATATCAACAACAAATTGACATAATCGGTATAATGGTTTTTAATTTTATTTTTAATTTTATTTTTAATTTTATTTTTAATTTTATTTTTAATTTTATTTTTAAACTTTATCATTGATCAGAAAAGAAAAAAATGAAAAATTATATTTTTCTTTATATCAATAAAAATTTTACTAAATTTTTTTTTTCATTTTATTCATTATCAATGATACAGAACTTTACAAGCGGCTGAAGGCACCTTAACATTATTCCGTCTCTGACCAATATAGGGAAAACAACAGAACAGGATATTGTACAAAACTTTTACTAGGGACTCATTAACACTAGAGCATTTTCGCTATTGTACTGTCAAATGTTTTGACTGGATAAAATAAAGAATGTTATTTTTATCATGAAACATCGGTCAAGCACAACTATTCATTAACCCCAGCCGATATCAATAGATTTTTAAAACAACATAAGAGAGGTCCATATTATACCCCTTTATGAAAGTCAGAGATTTAAACCTAAAATGTGTCACTGTAAGAGTTTGTCAAGATATAGAAGTTAAATACAACAAAGTGCAGTAAAAATAAATGGGTACAGTCTGTTCAAAATTAAATGATAACTGTTATAACCATGAGCTTGTCCATCAAGTAAACTATGTTTATCCAAGGTTAACTGGGTGTAACTGAGTTAACGGTAGTCCCTGCTATTTTTTCAAATGGGACAGTTCCCTCATAAATATAACTTATTGAATCAACAGTAAATTAAAGATTTTGGATATCATAATAAAAGGAACAAGATTATTTTATAAAAATTGCCAAAAAAAATGAAAATGGCTTGCAAATATGCATACCACACACTGAGAATAAACACAGCAAATTTGTGTGTTTTCGCAGTTATTACAACACAAACAAGTCTTAAACGTATAAACAGAAAAAGTAATAAATTCACGCTACGTTAAAGGCCACCTAGAATTGTTTTAATTTTTAAGAGGGGTGTAAATTATATAATTCGCTGGAAAGAGATTTAATGCGGACAATTTGAGTTATTCACAACCAGATAACAACATTATGTGACTAATTTACCTCCTTAAAGGAGAGACATCGGATGACTGATTTCATTCAAAGAATAAAGAATAAATGCACGGTTGATTTATCAGCATCATTATTATCATGAATCGTACTGATAATGATATAATTATGTATAGAATGATTTGTGCGAAATAACAGTGAATGTTAATAAAACATTTGAATAAAAAATTTAAAAAAAAATTTTTTTCGCCAAATTTGCCTTTCATTTTTCGTTTCAAAATTATAGCTAAATATGGAACCAGTTTGACATGTGCTAAATACTTGTATGCTCAAATAGGGAACTTTCTAAAATGTACTTTTAAATTACTGAGGCATGATGACACTTAATTTTATAACGAGGCATCAAACAACTAAATATTTCAAAAATAGAACAAGTCACATGTCGACCTGCATTTATGATACTAAGTAGGCTTTTTCATTTAGGGAAACTATAATAATACAATTTCCACTTATTGTTGTTTTCTTGATACAGTCTTAAAGTGGAAACTTGGGAGATAAAATCATTTAAACAACAAAATGTGTTATTGACAATACGGGTGGTTTTTTGTACATAAAATCCAATACCAATACAACTTTGTCAAATATGTTTATATAAAATGTAGAGCCCAATGTAACAGTCAATTTTAACCCCCCCCCCCCCCCCGGCCAACATTATATTCCCTAGGCCTCTTCTTCTCCCAACTAACAAAAAAAATAACTTTAGGTATCACCTGCTTTTCAAAACTTTCCAGCTATCAGCAAAGTTAATCATTACAGTACAGCATGCAATTTTAATTGTAAATAACCAGACACAATGTCATACTTTTAAAACAAGTTAACTAAAACTGAATGGGGGTATAAATGTTTGCATGTCAGTATTCAGTCTATCATGTCCGATCAATCCACAATCAAGCCCCGACATTTATGTTTATATGTTCCCAGACAGTTTAAATTTCCAGAAATTTAAATTTATGGCAGCCATGTTGCCTAGGGCCATAATTACCATAGCAACAACATTCTCAAGTGACTAGATACATTTTCATGCAACTCGTTTCAAATGTTCCTTCGCGTATGTCAACTTCTCTACCTTAATTACTGGTCAAGTGAAGAGTAGCGAAGGAGGGGGGGACAGTATTCACGCCAGGTGATCTGTTGACGATTGTCAACTAACTATGCATAAATAATCAGTTTCACATTTTACAGCAGATGAGAAAAGAGTAAAATGCATTTTAACATGCATGAGATGATACTAGTCTATTCTTCTAAATAGAGTCACTTTTGATCACACGCAAACTCAAAGAATGTCTAGGGAATTTATGCGGACCATACAGCCCTTGTGCACTGGCCCCTATTTTCGCATTTGATCTTTGACATGTCTTGCAAGTTTAAGTATAATCTTGCACCACCGCTATTGTTTGGAAGGATCAGTGATTTTATTTTTCAGAAACTTGAAGGAGAAAAGGGGACATTTAATCCAGTGTCACATTCAAACTGAATTTCGTTACCTATAATTTGGTCATTTCATTTAAGAGTTATTGAGCAGAAAATTTCCATCCCTTTGTTACAGCTGCAAATTCTTTCAAAGAGGGTTGTCAATTTGTAAATCTTTTCACCAAGCGTAATTAAAATGCATGTCCGAATGCATGACGCTGGCCATTCACCAATTATGAGAGGTTGAAAATTTACGAGACATTTGGTGTAAAGTTGCATGCATTATTGAAAAGGATGCGCTAAGTTTTTTAACAACAAAAAATCATTTGTCCGACGTTTGTGTCAGGCCTTTAATTCATGGTCAATTCTGACAGATGCCGACAATATATTAGCATTTCTGATGACAATTTAAGAGTGTGCATTTTAATCAGTTTCGCATTTCATGCATAATAAAGTTTGGGTTAAAAGATGAGTTTTTGTCAATATTGGACCTCAGTGACGATAATGCACATAATGGTCATGTCCTAAATATCGGTTTAAGAGCTTGAAGATTATTCAGTTAGTACAGCAGAGACTGTTTTCTGCAATCGCTGAAGTATTTAGAGATCTGCACTAGAACCAAGGACTACTCTGGATCCACAGACTGTATCATTTAAAAGAGTAAAAAAATGAAAATTTATGTTTTTCTCGAAATTTATATAGATCGAACCTTATTATACAATAATACAAATTTATACTTATTCTTTAAATAATTATATTTACTCTTTTTCAATGATACAATTACCTGTGACTGGGTTCAAATACCAAATATATGTTTTCTTATTTAGGTTTAACTTCTTATCTACACTATCAGAGGTGAGTTCTGGGCAGAGCTCAGACTAAACATCTAGAACATCCAGTGGAATCCAACTTTATACTATACCTTAGAATTTTATTGCATTTTTGGCATTTTAATTTTTTCCTAATCGTTGATAAAAGTGTAGGCACGTGCCTACAGTACCTATAGAAAGCCCTATATATAGTAACAAGTCTGTCAATCTGCCCCAATCAATCCTGGAACTACAAAATGTATACTTCTAGTATTTCAGACCGATTTCAGGGGAAGGGAGGTAATCAGTTATCCACAGCCCTTTACGAAATCAAAGGAAAATCGTGCAGTACATAGTTACATAATTAGGCCAATTTTTTTGTTTTGTTTTTATGTTTACTGTTTTTTAGGCTGGCGATTTTGCGCCAGACTATTACAATCCTAAAAAATGAATTCCACTAAGATTTATTTACTCCCGAAACTGACAACACAGAATCTATACACTCAATGCAAATAGTTCCTCCTCGTTAATCAGTTTTGCAAGATAAGAACATTCAACTTTCCTTGTTTCATTTATATAGCGCGCGCATCAATGATTTTATTATGTTAAATTATTTAGGTCAACATTCTCCAACGAGATCGTGGTCGAGTGGTTAAGCACCTCGCTTAGTAATTTTCTGATGCTAAGGTCCAGCAATCGAATCACAGCGGCTCCAATTTTTTTTATATTTTTAATTTTTTTTTTTTGTTAAGTCCAGCACTTACCTCTCTTTCGACTTAGAAAACCACTTGATGTTATATCACTTGAAAAGCTATTGTTCCTTAGCAGTTCGCCAGCCTGTCAGTACTTTCAGTACTTTGATTTTTAAATTTTACTGTTCATATGAGATCAAAAAGGGCTGTACTAGTAACAAGAAAATTCATGTATTATCACAGACAGAATATTCCCTTTCAAATCTGCAAGGATGATGATAAATTAATCCACCATAAATATTAATACTTTTACAGTAATTTGGAAACCGACATACATAGACACCTGGACAGAGATAAGACATAACATAAAGTGAAAACAAAAAGCATGTCTATTAACCTTGGAAATATAACGAAAATATGTTACAATCAAATAACATTTTGGCAAGATGAGAATATTAGTATGATTACTGTATCTGATTTATATCTTTATCTAAATCATTAATCAGAGATTTAAAATCAAAATGTGACTTTCATCATTTGTGTTCACTAAAACAAAAAGTTACATTAAACAAATCTTATACGTGTCTATAGCCATGTGCTAATTTAATCATTTAACAGAATTAATCTGAGATTTGAAATCAAAATGCTGGTTTTCATCTTTCGTGTTTACTAAAACAAATCTTTGAATGATTAAATAAGCACATGGCAGTATACATGTATAAGATTTATTTACTGTTTACTTTCTTTTATTTCTCAGTGACCACCATGCAAGGCCGGACTGGTGATGGTCCCAAGTTGTTCAATACATTTTGGGACCTGACTATAACGGAAAGTTCTGGGTCGTCGATACGTTATAACCTAGCAGGCGGAATAGCTTCACCAACTTCCCTAATAAGGTCAATTATGCAACTATTTTCTTTAAATTGTGTATAAATTTCACATTGTCAGCTGGCTCAAAATAGTTTTTTAGCAGTCAATTTAGCCTGCAGCCTGCTTTTATTGAGAATCCTGAAAGTCCCTTCTAGTTTAAAAGTGTGATGATTTATTATAATAAATTTTATTCTTATTTTATAAAAGCTGCCTTATAAATACATTTTAAAACACATATTAACATCATTTTTATAAAACACTTTAACAATTATGAAATTCAACATTGGCATTTTGTCTTTTTTATGATTTGTACGAAATGATAAACCATATCAGGGCCAATTTATAATACAGGGATGAAAATATCTTCTAAGGTATATTTGTAGCAATTTTTTCTACAGCATTTTCTAAAATTTTCGCTAAGGCAAGTGCTTTTGTGTGCCTCAGTGTTACTACAGGCCTGCAAATGTGCATATTTTTGTAATATTTGAACGATAGTATATAATTATAATTATTTAAAATACGGTTATCTATAACGCATCTACTCTGACCATGACTTGTTGTAATGTGAAATATTGTCGACCATATGGGGGACTTGTACAAAATAGGGCCTAATTATGCCTGATTAGTTACATAATTTTATCAAATATGACTAGAGTTAACAATTTACGTACATTTAAATGTGCTACTTCAAACACCTTCAAACTATTCCCTTTCCTCCTACAAGCATATCTGATCATAGTGGAATTCTAATGAGTCCTAATATGCTTTAAAAATTTGATCAAATCTTACAATCTTACACCTTTGCGATAACTTTTGCGGATAAAAGAAATCAAATAAATTAATAACATTAATAATGTTACTTTGAAGGGCAGACACAATGATCTTGCCTTCACTTTTGAGGTCTGGTGAAGTACGAGCTAACCCGTCATCGTCGTATTAATTTCATGCAATGACATGAGGGGTTAGATAGGTGACTTCGGCAATTTTCACCATTAAAGAGTTCCCCATTGTATCGGGGATAAATCTATTCAACGGAAAAGTTCAAGAAATTTTGCAAAACTAATAAAATCTAATTTCCAATGCATGCAATATACAGCCTCGGCCATTTATCTAATCATTTAAGTCATTTTCAAGTGAGTACACAGCATCTGTGCCTTTGAAATTGTTAGGATGCGTTTCTAAACAGGTGGTGTGTATCAGCCCCGCTAATATCCCTATCATCCGGCCATTCACTGACCAGTGATACGTGTGGACGGGGCCATGGTCTGAAAGGACCTTTAGGGGCTAAGGTCAATGATGAGTTGACCTTGCTTTTATATGTATCACATGCAAGAAATACAAACACAAATTTTACAGAAGATTCGTGGAGATGTAATGCATTGTCCAAGGATCCATCACGACCGACTCTCGGACAATTACAACTTTCTTTGTGAAATTGAGCTTCGCCAATGTTCGACTGGTCATCACATCTTTTGTGCAACTGACCGCAATCATAAAGACGATGGACAGTAACAAATCACAATTTTCGTCTGGTCGATAACAAAAGACTTTTATCGACGAAGACGTAAAGTTTAATATTCAAATGTCTTTTCAGACGTCGCATATCATAAATGATGACCACAATTAAACAAAGCGATTATAGAAATAATGATGGGGTTGTGAGACAATAATCCACACACCGGGGGACGCAGCACACTTAAGACTTGTCATCTCGAATGTAACGTAAAACGGCTTTCACAGTAAAGGTAAAGTCCAAGATGTTCAATTAAAATTAGATTTGCATGCTGAGAAGTGTTACTTTTTATTCGGTGAATTGTATGACCAAGTCATCTGGCGGACAAATAAATATAACCGTCAAATGCATCACAATTATACCGAAGATCTTGGGTGATTTTGAATTTCCAAACAATAGGATGGACAGTTGTATTGAGGTCGAAGCAGCGTGCGCGGAAATGACCATATTTGTTTGTAAATGTTTAATGGCTTTAAATTTTAAATAACATTAACAATAAAAGACCACTGGATGTGATTTATAAAACAGAAGGCGTTGGTGTCCTTGCAACATTCTCTACCTTTCGACAAGCTCACTCATTTACCTGTCATCGGCTTTAATGAAAAAGAGATACAGATAAAATTAAGCAGTTCAAATAGCGTTTAATCAAGTGCGAGAAAAATCACCCAGTGTTCGCACATTCTGTGCAACATGAATAATTCACCTATAAGTGGAGTGCAAAGGTTGATGGGTATAATCTATGTGTTTTAACGAACTTTTCTGCTAAGTAGAAATTTGAAAAATTGAAACACATGTTTGATTGGTTGAGACAACATGTAGATAGCCAATCAGATTGCACCTATTAATTAGCCTTACAACCAAGGTCAGAGGTTGCAATACCTTATGTACAACATGGATTTCATAATAAGTATTTTTAAAAAAAGTCAAAAGAATTCTTATTTTTATTAATGCTGAAGATCCTATACATGACACATAAATACCATTGTTCAGATCACTTTTAATTGGTAAAACTTACTCTTTTATTTATCAGCTAATTCTATTTTAAAAGTTATGTTTGGAACTGCCAGTAGCCAACATAGCCAAGGGTTATTGGAGTTTAATTGTTTTACAAAAAAGTGTCTTTTCATTTTAAAAAAATAAGCGTTTTTTCAGCGTTTTTAAATATTTGTCTTCTTATAAAAATATGTTAGTGCCAACATAAAAAAGGGATGTAATAAATTAATAATCGCCTAATGAAGACTTATTTACACATTTATTTTTCTGACATAGGACCTTACCAGTCCAATAACTACGTTTTAATCCACAATACCTTACATTCTAATACCTCCCTTTCTTTTACAAACTTATTTTTTAAATAAAAAATGTGTGAATTTTAAGCCCAGATCATGTAATCTTAATTTATGATAACAGGCCACAAAGATCTTCAAGATAGCTTAACAAGAGATAATCTAAGTCATTTTATTTAAAGATAGATCATTGCTACTGCATGAATCATAAATCAAGTATGTCAATGAAACATGATTATGTAAATCATTTTCGCTACACAAAATTTGAATGAAAATTTGAGCAAAAAAAGTAAGTTTCTCTCAAATACAGGGTGGTAAAAAAGTTTTTCCCCAATTTTTAAGTTTCAATAGTTCATTTTTCTGACATAGAGGATGGTAAAAAATTAAGTTGATATTCTGAGTGTTAACCATTGTTCTAATTTTTCAGGCAGCAAATAAAGCTATTAGAATAATAGGAAATTGAAGTGATCTAACGCATACATGGCTAAAACAAAGCTCGGCATGAATTTAAATTTTGAGAATAAACTTTTTTAACACCCTGTATTTTCTGATTTTCTTGGTTATAACAAGACAAAATGATAAGGCATTACATCAACAATTAGTTATTTTATTTGTTTGTAGTTTATTGAGTACATAGGTACTATAATATGCACATTAGATTTATTATGCATGAATTCAGATTAGTATGCAAGATTAAATTCTTACTTCTATGAAATTCAAGACAACTTCAACGGTACTAACTATAGACTACTACAGTAAATAATGGTCAAACCAGTCAGAATGAAAGTGTAGGAAAACAGTCAGAGTGAAAGTGTATGAACCAGTCAAATTGAAAGCATATGAAACAGTCAAATTGAAAGTGTATGAAACCAGCTAAATTGAAAGTGTATGAAACAGTCAAATTGAAAGCATATGAAACAGTCAAATTTAAAGTGTATGAAACCAGTCAAATTGAAAGTGTATGAAACCAGTCAGATTGAAAGTGTATGAAACCAGTCAAATTGAAAGCATATGAAACAGTCAAATTGAAAGTGTATGAAACCAGTCAAATTGAAAGTGTATGAAACCAGTCAAATTGAAAGTGTATGAAACCAGTCAAATTGAAAGCATATGAAAAAGTCAAATTGAAAGTGTATGAAACAGTCAAATTGAAAGCATATGAAACAGTCAAATTGAAAGTGTATGAAACCAGTCAAATTGAAAGTGTATGAAACCAGTCAAATTGAAAGTGTATGAAACCAGTCAAATTGAAAGTGTATGAAACCAGTCAAATTGAAAGTGTGAAACCAGTCAAATTGAAAGCATATGATACCAGTCAAATTGAAAGCATATGAAACAGTCAAATTGAAAGTGTATGAAACCAGTCAAATTGAAAGCATATGAAACAGTCAAATTGAAAGTGTATGAAACCAGTTAAATTGAAAGTGTATGAAACTAGTCAAATTGAAAGCCTATGAAACCAGTCAAAATGAAAGTGTATGAAACCAGTCAGATTGAAAGTGTATGAAACCAGTCAGATTGAAAGTGTATGAAACCAGTCAGATTGAAAGTGTAGGAAAACCAGTAATTAATCATGTTCTGAGATTATGCTGGGTTCACACTGATATGACAGTGACAGTAACCTGAGACATGTGCTGGTTTCAAGCTCAAGAGAGTGACATTATAAAACATGTTCTGAAATTGGTGCTTGGTTCAAGCTGGATAAAGCATTATCAATAATGTTCTCAGATATGTGCTGGGTTCAAGCTCAAGAAAAATGTTCTGAATCTGGTACCCAGGGTTCAAGCAATCCAGAAAAGTATGCTTCTCTTGTCGAAGAACAATAAGTCAGAATATTACAAATTCCATACAGACATACTGGATTATTTACTCTGCAGGGCGGACATGATCGATATAGTCAACAATGAACCGATTTATCAGTGAAACTTGCAATCCTTCAATCAACACTGATCCGACTTGCGTTCATCAAACAGTGAAAAAACCGCCGCATGAAGACTTCCTGTTGAAAGGGTCAGACTCGATTCTCTGCGTGCACACACAACGCTGAAGGTTCTGCTATTTTACCTATAATCATTAATGCAACATGACTAATAAAATTAATATAACCGGTATCAGAAATCGGTTAAATATAAATCGAATATCTGCGTACGGCACCGTACTAGTGTATTTGTCAATGGAAGTTGGGTTTATATCCCTACATCACATCGCTAATCCCCCTAACACAGGCAGATTGATTACTCAAATCTTGTGTTCATAAGCTGACTTGACGACAAAATACAAAATCGCTAAAACAAAGGTTGAACTGTTTGAAGTATTCGATACATTCTTCGTAAACGTTCCAGTACCTAAGACAGTGAAAATGAATGTCAATACTATGATAATAAATAAATCCTAAACGAAAGTCACCGACATCATTAATCTTATGTCACATGACACGTTATTAACTGTTAAACACAGTTTCAGTGAATGAATTGTTTCATATACTGAGACTATAGTCAGCGATTGTTTTTATGTTTAGGATTAGCAAAGATTATATGATACATATGTGATCTTTTTCTTATATTTCCCTGCCATATTTTATCTTGTATAATTATTTTGTCACATTAGGGATACAAGATGTTTTCATACACAAGGATGATTATAGGAGCTCAAAGTTAAATCCCCACATTCTTCTAGCATACAATCATACAAAGCAAGGACATATCGAAGGGGACATTTATACCCCGACGCAAGTTCCGTCATTCCTTACTGACAAGGGGCTATTTGTACTAGGACAAACACAGATAATAAATATAGTGTTTAATGCAAAGGGATACCAAACTCTATAGAGAAATTTAGAGCTTGTTTTATTATCACTTTAGTTACTATAGGGTTATCATTGGTCGTATTATAGATATACTAGCTACAACTGGTATATAAAACAAATATAGCTTGGCCAATTTGATATGAGCCTGACCTATTGATTAGCATAATTTAATAGTCGATACAGTCTACGTTTACAACACCGAGTGTATGTTTTTATAATCGGAGAGTATCACGAAGACGCTTGAGATGTAAAGGAAACACAAATCTGAAATACAGATATTGCACGATTTACTTGCCGAAATTGATATATTCAAAGCAAGAACCTTGTAATATATTCTTGCATAAAGGTCAGGCTCAGGTCAAAATAGCCAAGCTATACCAACAGTTACTCCTAGTCATCACTAGGTAAGCCTTGTTCGATCGTGAAAGCTCGGCCATTTCCATTTGTCTCTGATAAATGTACTGCAATGCATTAAGGCCGTGGTAATCGAGATGCAGACTTATCATCACAGATTCCAATCGCACTGTGTATAAACGAGTAGACTTCTGGTTATTGCAATAAGTCATACACATTGATTTGTACAGTCTCCCAATATGACATACAGTGACCGGAAGTAACAGGTTATTTCACTCTCAATAAGTCATATAGCTTGCCCACATTGACATGAGCCTGACCTATTGATTAGCAAAATTTAACAGTCGATAAATTATCTATGTTTATAACACCATCTGTATGTTTTCATAATCGGGGAGTATCATGAAGACGCTCGACTTGTAATCAAACACAAATCAGAAATACCGATATTGCACGATTTGCTTGCGGAAATTGATATATTCAACACCAGAACCTTGTAATATATTCTTGCGTAAAGGTCAGACTCAAGTCAAAAGAGCCAAGCTATACAAGCGTGTATCAGAGCTGTACATGAGGCGCGTTAAAGAACCAAGAAGTCAAATAAGAAAGAGCTATGGTATCATACCTAAATCCCTTGTATCACACAACTCGTTGATTCCTAGAAGTAGGCAATGTTTGGTCATTCTGGAAGGGAGAAATAGAATGAACATGCACTTTGCACTAACAGAATAAAGAACACAAGTTCCTATCAATATTATCGGATAGAGTAGGTGGATGTAAACAGTAATTTGTACCTTTTTCCTAAAACAAACATTCCCAAATTTTGGTGTTTTATTAAAATAAAAGCATAATTCTAAAATGTGATACTATTTTCAAAAGTTTATGTCAATAATTTATCAAGTGCGGGAGCTGTAAAATGCAATATCATTTAGCATTAGAATGATGTCACACAATAAAGAACAATAACTCTTAGAGGTCGGTTTTAAAGGTCCCTTTGTAAAGGATTGTTACATATTGCACATTTTTTCTTGTCTTGTCTTTCTAGATTTTGATTTTCAAAAATTGTAATAATTTTGTCATATAAAACTGATCATACGATCATATCAAGAAATTACTTGTAGTTATAAATATATGATGGTGTCATTAGCAGAAAAGAAAACCTATCGTATACCATTTTTCCACCAACTCTTTTATCGCCGTCTGCAACCAGATATTTCCAGTCTTCTGTCTCTGTGTTGCATGCTGTAATGTCAGATTGCCAGTGTATATGTGGACATACCGTACATTCAACCACATGGTTTCCTCCAACCACATGGTTTCCTTGACTGAAAAAAAGAGAGAAAAATATTAATTCTTGCAACTTGATTCCTGTCTGCTGTATACTTTTTCCCACCTTTTGTGAGAACTTTTCATAATGTCTGTGAGGGTGTCATGATACCTTATGGATGGCTACCCAAATACAACTGTAAAAATGTTCCAATAAACACAGAACTGGAGTGATTATAATGATGACACCAGAATACAACTGAAAAATACAGAATACAAAAATGAAAAAAATGTCCATTTTCATGTATGAGTATAATTTAAAGCTAAAGTTGGCTTATAAAAAGACATTAGGCACATCTATTTTCTGTTTGAATCAACACATTTTTGGTTTCTTGCAATTGGATAAAAAAATTGTCACCTATCGAAGGACAAGATGGCATTGGTTACCATTTGGCTGGGTAAGAAGGAAGGTCGTAACTACAAAATCAATATTTTGAGAAAACAAGAAAACTGACTGACAATCACTCTTTACTGACAGTAAAACAAGTTTTTTGAGCTTCAGTTTGGTCAATATGACAAGTTCTGATTTTCATGAAAATATGCTCATAAGAATAGCCTTATGATGTATATTGTAAATATGCATTAGTCTTATAAGGTTGTAAGTGGCACTTACGACCTTCTCAATCTAAGCCAGCGATTTAGGTAATGTCGAATATCATTTATAAGTTCTATGCACTAACCACATGGGTACCCAAATCACAGGCCTAAAATGAGAAAATGGTAACTGCTGCATTATCCTTTATCAAAACCCACCTAGTTTGAAATCTACATAACAAGGCCTTTCTTATAAGCCTGGTTGGCCAATTGTCAGGATCATGTCACTGTGTTGATTGAAGTAATTAGTGAGTGACTGTTAACACAAAGAGCAAAAACTATATAAAACAATTTTAGGTGTAATGCACTATGATAATTCTCTTGATGTTTATATTTCACTGGCTTAGACTGAGAAGGTTGTAAGGGCCACTTATGACCTTATAAGACTAATGCATATTTGAAATCTACATCATATGGCGCTTCTTATGAGCCTTTTTTTTATAAAAATCGGAATTTGTCGTGTTGACCAAACTGAAGTCGAAAAAGCTTGTTTTACCATAAGTAAATCATAATTGTCAGACAGTTTTTCTTGTTTTCTCAAAATATTGATTTTGTAGATACGACCTTCTCATACTAAGCCAGCGATTTGTCTTCCTTGCGAAACACTGGAATTGAAATGATGTGAAAGGAAATTGTATCTACAAACAGGATGTAAAAATATATTGGGTATCTTAATTAATTGAAAGAGGCTGTTAATTGAAACTGGCCATGTCATGATGGCTTAGTCGATATGTATTAAAAACTTGCCTTATCATTGCATTAAAAAGGTACAAAAAGGAAATTAATTACAATAGAAATAAACAAATTCATGAGTTTGCAAAACCACCTTAAACAATCATCACAACCACGGGTAGCTGTATCAAATTATAATATTCATTATTTGAATTTTTGAAAAGTAATACATGTAGCCATCATGATTAACTATTTTAAAATTATATTTTCAGTAATTGTAATTCAATTAAAAGTGATTGCAACTTCATACAAAAAAATACAACCACAATTTCTCTTTAGAAAAAGTATTGATAAGTCATGCTAAAGATTTCACAGGTCAACTAATATTCAGCTAGAAAATGTATCATATTGAAATTACTTTAAACCGGAAAACCATTGTATTACTAAAATGGCTAAGTGTAGTTTATGGCTATCTCTATTACTTTGCAAACAGTGTGTACAAAACTGACCAGCAGCCAGCAGTCGAGTGGCCCCTTTAATTGATCTGATATAATACCACGCCCCCTTCAACGGCTAAATATTTAGTACAGTTGGCACACGAACTAGTAGGGTCCCAACATCAGGTTTTCAACAAGCCTCTTTAATCAGCGTTATTCAACATCCCGCCCCTTCTACAACAAAATGTCCTCATTGACAATTATCAAACAAATCGGACACAATCGAACACAAGTTACGGAGGGTGTTACAATTACATTTAAGTGAAGCATTACGACAACGACTATGAGACAAGAACGGAACATGATTTGATGATATCGGTTACGAGACTTAACCATGGTGGCCGAACGTATCGTAAGTGTAATACATGTAGTCAATGGATGAATGACAAAAATGAATTAAAAGATAGTTTTACGTGGTATTGTATGCGGCAGCTATCATTTGGTGACTTAACGATCAACTTACAGCACTTGTCATTAAATCAAGCTAGAAAATTACACTTTGTTATAACACGTTTAGTAACATACTTCAAACTACGCATATCAGAAGATTAATGCATGACATTTATGCCGATTTCTATAATCTTTAAAATACCAATGAATAATTATCGAAAATTTTCGTATCAATTTGCTTCTAAAAACAAAACAAATAGTCGTACAATAGTGAAAAATGATACAGAATTTAAAATCATGATTTTTGTTGCGAATTTTATATCCTATTGTGAAATATTACCGTTAGTAATACGTCAGTGACGTGAATATCGTTATGGACAGAAGCTTGTGTGATCCTTGTGTCACTGATGAAACAACAAACAAATGAATCTTTTTATTGCTTATTCGTAGTTTTAATGTTTAGAGAGCAACAGGAGAAGTTCAGGGTAATGAAAAAATATCAAGTTCAATGACACAATAATGCTATGTTATTTTGAAGCATTTAATATTATTTATTTTTTGCATTTGGTGATGCAGTATTTCATTATATTGTGGATGCATTATTTTTTGCATTTGGTGACGCATTATTTGATTGTACTTGGAATTTGGGATGCATTAATTCTTTGTATTGGGATGTATTTTTGCTATGCATTATGGATGCATTACTTTTACTTTTATGCATTGGGGATGCATTTTTAATAATTATTTTGTAATGAATTTGATGCATTTTGGACAAAGTTTCATTACAATGATTCCCTGATACACATGCTTCAACCACAAATTTATTAGCCATATCATTGAATAAATAAATATTCTTTCAATTTGGTCTCAATTTCCATTGAAGGATGCAGACACAAAATTAGCATCACTAAACAGTTCGAATTATTATTCTTAGCTTATTGCAATAAAAACTAAACAGCTCAAACTTCAGATTTGGTCTCAAATTCAGACTCTGATTTGAAGAAAATCTCAATTTGAGTTGAAATTTTTACTTCAGATGCTTTGGGTGATCAAATTCAAATCCAAAGTTTTAAATTCAAAGCAGTGACAATAGGCCTCTTTGACTGAACTGTTAGGTGGAGCAGGTTATACACTCAACCGCTTTAAAAACGCACCACATGTGAAATATCGGTTTTAGTGATGAAAACGTCAATTTATGGTTATTTATTTTTTTTATTAATAATTGTCAGTCTATATTCAACGAGGTGTGTGATTTTCATGCCATTATTAGGAGTTTCAAATGAATTATAATATAGATAACACTGAGACCCATGAAAGTGAAAGTCACAATTTCAAAAGCAATTACAAGAGCCCGCTACATTGATGCATGCACGTGGTATCTCCTCCTTTAGCATAAAAATAATTACGTAATAGGATAGAACTATGTTCGACGTGATGTTTCCAACCATTCAAGCAAAGCTTAACTTGAATTATAAATATTATGCAGCTATGGCTGTCTGGCTAATACCATACGAGCGAGTGCGGTTCAAATATGCGCATTATGTGAACTTAAGATGGATTCAAGCCTTATTTAAACTTGAAGTCTTGGTTATGAGCATCAAACTGTCAGGGCATATCCCGTGGTGTTTCTATGGCACCTCAAATCAACACTATGAAGGAGTTTGAAGACGAAAAGTTGGGACTTTAGGTTCTTAACGAGAGAAAAGTCAATAAAAAAATGTACTAAAATAATTTTCCTTTTTATTGACCTTTATGAAAGAAATAATTATGAAAATACAATTATGTACTTGTGGCTTGTTGATTGACATCCGGCATTTTTTTAACGCTGTTTGCAGCCATGTGGAACCAATTACAGTGGCACAACCTGTGTCATGTCTCTTCCTAGACAGGGCTCAATACCTTTAGCTGGTTTCATCCAGGTCGGTCTTTGACTGTGCCATTTGGTAGGAATTGATGTTCAAAGCCCACAATCATTGTATGGTTGCAGCTGAACCGCCATGCTAAGGCACCGAGGCTTTTTTCAGTTTGAAGCGAAGGCACAATCACCGAGAACAAATATTCGAGATATTTGCAGCATAAAATACCATTAGCAAACATTGTTAATAAGTTGTTTTTGCAATGTGTAAACCAACAGTGTAAAGTTTAAAGTTTATATTAATCACACAGGTCGACACGATCGAGCTGCACGCGCAAAACATGCAAAATCAAAAAAGTTCTCTGGGCGGGTTATTCCGAATGAAAAAATATTTTTTTTCATTAATTAGGTCAAGCTTATAAACTGAACAAACCCTGTAAACTGTCAATTTTAGCAAAAAATGTTTTTTGACAAAATTTGATTTTTTTCAATAGTGGTGCGTTTTTAAAGCGGTTGAGTGTATAGTGTAGTAATACAATGTGACTTCTAACTACAGTGCCAAGACAAAATACACTTCCGGGCGCCCTTCGAAAGCATTCTCATGAATCAGTGTATAGTCAAGTCCCTAGACTATGTATTACGGATGAAAAACACGCTGGTTGAACGAGAATGTTTGAAAGCTACTAATAGAGATCCTGTATGTTGCAGAAATTTATATTTTTCCCTAAGCATGACTATATTTCACATAAATTGGAGAAGAAATAACATACTTATGGCTATGTTGGTTTGCGAAAGGAAGCAAGTTTTGTCTTGGCATTGTAGCCCAAAGTCACATGATATTGCAACACTGTTATAGTCTAGTTAGTGTCCCTAATATTACACTAAAAGACTAGTACTGTAGGAATACTTTAATATTGAGGACGGGAACCGGACTATAACCTGCTCCGCAACACTAACTATTGTAAAATAATTTGATTTCAATGGGACAAATTTTCGTGATTTTGTGAAAATGACCAATTCTTGGGGATAAAATTTTAAGGATAACTTATCAACTAAGACATAATACAATATTAATCATTGGTGTTTTAATTTTGTGGTTAAGATCCCCACGAAATCAATGTAATTAAATCCCCGACAAATATTAATAATTTTATAGAAGTTAAAAAGGCCATTTGTCATATTGTATTGCTTGACTTTGATAAAATATTAAGAAATGGAAAAACAGAGGGATGAGTCATCGCTAACAATCCACAGTATGTACCCCTCCATACGGGACAATGTACCCTAGGAGACCTGTCCAACAGGTAGCAATCTGCCATGTCCACACACCTGGAAGCCAGCGAAATCATTATTCTTCTAAAATGCTCATAAACTGAGGATTAACATAATTCCTTGAGCCCACTTCAAACGAAACTGTTTGCCAAACTTGATTATATAAATGATGTGCCAATGCAGAAAATTTCTCTCGCTTGCATTTTTTGCTCGGGTAGTGAAAATGTTGATAAGGGTGGTAGAGTGAATGGGCTATACGGGCAAGTGAGAAATGTGTTGGTGTTAACCTGGCTTATACGACACCGGAGTGAATATGTCAACAAGGTGCCGAAAACATGTCGAAAATAATAAATAAATTGTCGAAACACTCCAATAGGGGGGGACTATCTGTACAATCAAACATTGTTTGAACGGCCCGCACAGCTGTCATAGGGACCATCTTCTGGTATACCACATAAATATACATATTTAACCAATGCCTATTTATCATCAGGATATTAAATAATTAAAGGGAGATAACTCTAATAAGTTCAACTTGTCAAATTAGCATGTAAAAATTTAATTAGACAAATTGTTACAGTATTTTAAGCTTGACTATTTTTTTAATAGTATTGCAGTCCTATGTGCTAGCAGACACACATAGGTAAGTAATAGCATCGCCAGTGTAGCACTGAGGGATGGTTATGCACCAGTCTGAGATTTTACCAGCAGCTAACACCACAGTGCTGTGGAGGGCAGGGGTCTTGACAGCCTTAAAGTAAAAATCCTGGCCCATCCTCGGGCGTAGGGGGCTGTGGATGCAACTTACTGGTGCATTAACTACCATGACTACCTATTTGAAAGCCCTTTGTTTGCATCTTGACCTGGGTACTGGAAATTTCAGAACGCTTTTCAATGTTTCAACCCAGCTAGAGATGAATGGTTGGTAACACAGAGGTAGTCTCGCTTGTAGTGATGCTTAAACCAGGCACATTTAAGCAACAAGGAGGCTGCTCAGAAAGAGGTAGGAAAGCGCTACACAAATTTCCCTCAAAGCTGGAGGCCATTAGCCAATTATGTAGAAATCAAATGGAATGGCCACACACTAAGACTGCCTCAGTCAAATGCAAAAAGAGCATTGCCTAATATACATATGCATGAAATATTGATACTATTTTCTTTTGCCAACTGTATAAAGATATATACCGGTACATGTAATGGTAAATCAAAAAATTTTGCAAGGGATTAATTTTTAAGCTATTTTTTTAAGTAAAAAATTACAAACATTACCGGTAGTCGTTGAGAACTTGTTCAAAATAGCAAATTTACTAAATTTTAACCACATGAAATTTTATGCTTTTACAGTATTCAGTTTCTCCAACGAAGTCAAACCTACAAGTAAAAAGCATTCTTACAAATCACACAGGTGGTCCTTACTAACAGGTGTTGATGCATCTTATGAAAGTTTACAAATGAAACAACAGACTTAGAAGAATATATATTAACAAACAATCACTCAATTACTTGTCAGACTTTTTTCTCACATAATTACTGTACATGTACTGTTAAACTTCAATTGAGAGATACTGTAAAATCATTTAATTTCAATGGGACAAATTTTGTGGTTTTGGTAAAAAAAGAACATCAATGAAATTTAATACTCCATGAAAATTTATGATTTTACAGTAACTAAAGATGCCAGCACATCTTCTTTGTGAAATGAAGAATAATTAACACAAAAAACAAAACAGTATCAAATGAAATACTATATTCATGCAGGAATACAAAATGTACAATGATAACATTTTCATGAACCAAGGGAGACAATTCTACACCTAAAAATCATTTACATAGACTAGTTAACTCCCCTAAAATAAGATGTCGAAATCAGTTACCAATTTTCTAGGGCTCTTTTCAGCTGTTAGGCCGCTCAAGCAACCTTTGACATTTAAACTTTCCCTGGTCATTTGGATACATATGGAAACCTTCACTCGTGTCTCCCTGGGGAGAGTATTTCTCTACTATTGGTGTGGCTGCCAACACCAATCTGCGGCGCAAGGTACCATTTTACACCATGGTGGAGTGGAGCATGTGGGTCTTGCTTAGAGAAATTAACCAGTGGTCCAGAGGGGGATCGAACCCGGGACCTCTCGACCCCGAAGCCCGCATCCTACCTCGAGGACACTGCTCCCCACAAATGATCTAACTGTAAAAATAATTTCTTTCCTTCTATTGTATTTTTAAAATGGGTGTCTTTAGTAGTTTCATGCAATTGTTTTTTTATTTATTGCAATAGAGGGCTTTTTGACCTGTGTTCAATATATTTCAGTCTCATCTTTATATATTACAAAAACAGTATGTATACAATTTACAAAACATATCGCTGGCTTAAAATGAGAAAGTCATAACTACTACTCACGACCTTATAAGACTGATACATATTTAAAATCAGCATCACAAGGCGCTTCTATTGAGCCTACTTTCACAAAAATTAAGTTTGAACAGCTTGTTTTACCATAAGTAAAGTGTAATTCTTGGACAGTTTTTTCTTGTTTCCTCAAAATATCAATTTTGTTTTTACAACCTTCTCATTCTAAGCACGCATGTATATTCCCACATACCCCTGTAGAAGCCGTATCCATAAGAAATAGCTAACTTAAGTCATTCAGGGGTCATAATTCTGTTGAAATGTTGGATAGTGTTACATAGCTTTGGTAATGTAATGTATTTAATTTTATGATGGTAAGCAAGTATGCCAAGTTTGAAAGCAATGCATTGATGGACTCCAATAATATCAACGAACGAACTAACAACAAATGAACGGGCAGATGAACGGACAGGTATATTGCTATATGTCTCTGCATCAGTAGATGCCCTGCATAAAAAGAGTATTATCACACTGATTCCTTATTCAGCTTACTAATACTGGAATACATCACACCTCGGCACCATCTTGTAGTCTTGCTACTCTGTGTCCATATATAACAAAAACTTTTCTGATTCCCATTTTGATTTAAAGTGCTGGGGGAAAACTGGGTTTGGGTTTAAGGGGCTGTGGTACCCTGAGAAAGGGCTGGTAAAGCATATGATTCGTATACCTCGTGTGGTCAATGATTAGTATGGGTTTGAATCCGCTAGGAACTTTGTTGGGCGAGCACAACCAAGCCCTTTCTTGTGCAACAGTTGGCTTTGATAGCGCTTTGCTGTTCATCGGTATGCTAGCCGCAAGCGCTAGCTGATCACTGTCTGCTATATATTATGTAGCGCTTTTTTAAAGCAAGCCGTTTCCATCCTAGCATATTGCTACCAATTGCTTTATAGCGCCTTGCTTAGGTAGGCAACGGGCTCCAGCTAATAAATGGATTTCAACCATTTTTATAAGATCTGGTCTCACCATGAAATTAGATGGACACAGAGTTTGTAGGTAGTCTCACTCACTCTCAAAAATGGGTCGTCTTCCACAATTGACATTTTACTTGCCTCAATCAACTACAGTAGGTTCCCTACAGTAGGGTCTCAGTTATTAAGTATAAGTAAGTCTCCATGGTAATATAGAGTATTAATTATTAGAGATAAATGTTTATGTTAATAAACCAATTCCAATTTATCATGCTTACCTGTTAATCTGCGACGTCGTCCGTCCATTATACATAGCCCGAAATTTAGTGACCTCTGACCTACGAACCTCAAAACGAAAGCGGAAACGGTAATTTTAAGGAAATGGCGCTGCAATCGAACGTCGAAATGTCGAATGATATCACGTTATAAGCTGCTTGTTTACTTATGAGACGACTTGACGGTAAGTTACTGAACAGCAATTTAATTCGTAAGCCAATCTTGATGTCCACCGCTAAACGAAATGTCAGTCAACTATTTTATTACGAGGTTATGATTTAGAAGTTTGGCATTCGACCTCGAGACTGTTCGAACTAAAAATAATTGGACATTGGAAGGTGCTTTTTTCATAGCAGTGGGTCTATTTATTTTTAATTTCAGTGTAAATAAAATAATTGTAATGCACCTTTCTTCCATTGTTACATGTAATGACCAGACAATTGCATGATTTTATTTAATGTGACTTATATTTGTGCAAAATTTTGGTCTCACAGATTGGGCTAGTTTTGGTCTGACAGTTTGAAAGACCTTATGTACCAGTCAGTTGCATCCACTGCTCCCCTCACCCTGGGGATGGGCGGGATTTTTACTTTCGGATTGTCAAGTTGACAACACCCCAGCCATTATCTGCCCTGCGGTGGACAGTTGATGGTAAAATCTCTGGTATTTCCCCGGCCACTGACAACTAAATATTGTCCCGGGGTTATTGGTTCCAAAGACGTTCATACACTGGATTTGAAAGTCATCGATTTTACCGAAAATCGTGGATGATCCACAATGCACTGCGCACGCTTCGGTAATTATATCGACCGTTTCTGCTAAACCTTGATTTTACCACGTTCAGTTAACTCCGTTAATTTCCGCCGATATTGTTTACGAAAACGGCCATCTTTAATGGAGTGGACAGGTGGTTTAAATGTCTAATAATCGACTTTTATTGAGACAAATTGGCTATTTGATAGAGTATTAACATGTTTACTGTCATTTGAAATGTTTTATACACCGAAACTTCGATTAAAATAGGAAATTATTATGTTTTTCACACATTGATCGCGAGCAGAAATACGAACGAAATTTGGATTTGGACGTTCGAGTAAGAATCAATTTTACCCCCATCAAATAGAAAAACGAAGTTGTTTCATTACGACAAGTATTTTCAAGACAGTCCAAAGATTACAAAAATTAATATTCCATAAAAATAGCGAGTATGAATAGCTCTAAAAGAATAAAAACAAACCGCATAATTTGTTGCGGGCCGATTTGTCGGTTCGAAAACTCCGTTTCGATAACTCGCACAAATCTGAGGTTTATTTTAATATAGTGGACGTATCATACAAAATATTGTAACTGAAACATACTATACATATTTTAGAGTCAGTAAATGCCCACATTTGTTCAATTCGACGGAGGATTAAACATTAAAACCTCTTATCTAAAACGAACAAAAATCTTCTTTCATCCGAAAAATCCAAGATGGCGGATAGCGTCTTCTTCAATCGTGTGACGTAGGTGGATCACGTGACTGATAATCTCGGGTCAGTTAATCAGAAATGCTCTAAGAAATACTCTACTTTCATATCCAGTGTATGAACGTCTTTGTTGGTTCAGAAAAAAAAATCCACTAAATTTCTGAAGCTGGAAGGTAAAACACTGCTGTTTCCCCGGCTTCCCACCGCCAATACCTGAGTGTTTGGGCCGTGGATGCAACTGACTGGTGCATTACCAGAACAAATGTCTGACAATTTCTGCCAACTTACTGCATGATGATTGATGGCTCTTGTAAGTCGACTGATCCTTCTTCTTCAACAGCTCATTATGAAAAAAGTAGTGCCACCTAGATCTGTCTCGTTAAATTGTTAAATTACTTCTATCCTGAAGTATGGTTTAATTCACAGAGTGTTTAGTTTCGCCAAAGTTCCACTTATAATTCAAAGACCGGATGAAAACATCTTCTTGAGAGCAAATCAGTTCATTGTCGACTATTTTCGTTCTGAATTTCTTGTGTTATTTACAAGAATAGTTAAAACAATTGATACCACATCAGCGTGCTTTTAGAATAGTGGTGTTGCCTTGCATATGTATTTGTGGAACTTCACTCAGTGTATAAAGTATTAATTTACATTTTCAGTGATCTTCTTTTATCATGGGTAAGGTGAAAAAGCCACCAAGTGCTAGCAAGGTAAGAATTGCTTATTGCCATTAATGATTATTCTGTCAATGAATAAATTGTATCTGTCTCTCAGATTGCAACTTCATATAAATACTTGACATGAAGCCTTGTTGTACATGTTGTTAGATATTTTAGGGCCGATGATTTTTGTCAGAGTTAAGGCCCTTTGTGAGAGACGTACATTTTTGTGTAAAAATCCTTGTTTGTTGAAGGTTTTTTTTTCAAGGATATTTAAGTGAGTTTTAGAAGTTTACTGTTAAAAAGTATTCATAAGTATTTGATTAATAACTGGCATAAATTGAATTTATGATTTCATCATCATGACTTTTTAACAGACCTTATCACAATATAAAAATCGTGTTTTTCATTGAAGGATGATGGACAAAAGAAAATATCTAGTTTCTTCAACAAACCAACTGAGAAGCCACCAGTCAAGTCTTTATTCTCTGAACATGGCAGAACTTCTGATACAAAAGGCAATAAAAAGACTGAAATTCCATTTTCCAAATTAAAGGGAGATAATTCTACACATGTGTCAGTGAAACCATCCTCATTTCCTGAATCTACACTACCATCCTCAGTGACATGTATACCAGAGACCCAGGTGCTGTTTACCCCTCCTAGTACTAAAGGTGGGTCTAATGTCACACCTAGTAGAGAAAATGGTCAAGCTGATACTGTTGAAGATAATGACTTTGAAATGATTCCCGACACTCCGAAGGGTAAGAAGGAAGAGCCAGTAAAAGCGAAGCGCCCTCTGGGTCGAAGCTTTTTACTCTCTTCTTCAGAAATGGGATCCAATCCTATTCAAAAGGCTAAGGAGAACCGGGAAGCAAAATTGGTCTTGAAAAGAAAGAAGGCTTGTCTTGCCAAGCAAGGTTTGTTGTCTGTATCCGTCAAGTTCAATAGTAATGATTCTGAGAACAAGGTTGATGTACCAGTGTTTGGAGAAAAAGTTCTGAATCGTTCACCAATGGGAGCTAATTCTGGGAACAACCTAGACGAAACAGATAAGTCGGTGCCAATTAACGATGATATTGAAATGATCAAGCCTGAAGATAACACACCTACAAAAATTTATTCAAACGGTGGGACATTAAAACGTATGGCTAAACCTGGTGATTCACCCAGTGGTAAAAGAACAATGAGTGATTCGGAAGCAATTAAAAAACAATTAACATTCTTCAAAGGAGGTGGAAGTTTAAACAATTGTGAAGGAGTTATAGGTACTGTGACAAAATTGAAAGATGTGGGAATGTCTTCTGACACGAATGAAGTTCTTGATACTAAAACCAAGGAAAGAGAAATGAAACAAAAGAAGTTAAAAGCCTTAGAAGCTGAAAGAAAACGTAAAGAAAATGAAAGACTTCTTGAGCAGAAACGTGTGGAAAAGGAGGAAAATAAAAGAAAAAGTGAAAAACTGATGAAGTATCAGCTTTCTGGAAATGCAGGTATGGTGGTAGTACTAGTACATGATGTGTTATAATTATGTGTTCATAATTTTATACCAATTTCTGTACAAAATTAGCATCATAATGACTTCATCTTTTACTATTATTAATGTGATAAAAATTACTTCATAAACAGTTATCAATAAACCCACATGCAGTTACTGGAATTTAGCTGTAGTGCAATTGTCACTATTATTAAGATGGGACCTCCATATTATTTTAGTTTAGTTATATTTAGCTCACCTGTCACATAGTGACAAGGTGAGCTTTTGTGATCACTCTTCGTCCGTCAACTGTCCGTCCGTCCGTCAACAATTGGCTTGTGTTCACTCTAGAGGCAACAGTTTTGATGCAATCTTCATGAAACTTGGTCAGAATGTTGTTCTCTATAAAATCTAGACCAAGTTTGAAACTGGGTCAGGTGGGGTCAAAAACTAGGTCACTAGGTGAAATCTTAGAAAAAGCTTGTGTTCACTCCAGAAGTCGCTATTTTGATCCAATCTTCATGTAAGTTTGTCAGAATGTTGTTCTTCAAAAAATCTAGACCAAGTTCGAAACTGGGTCATGTGGGGTCAAAAACTAGGTCACAAGGTCAAATCTTGGAAAAACATTGTGTTCACCCCAGAGGTGACCGTTTTGATCCAATCTTCATGAAATAGATTTAGAAAAAGGTCATGAAAGAACAGGTGCTATTCACTCTTACTCTTAGTTTTGTATATTAATGTTAGGGTTCATACACAATGTTTGTGTGTTTTCAGATGTTTCAGATAAATATCAGGATCTTTCTGTTGCTAATGACGATGCACTGGATGACATATTACAAGAACTAACCTCACCGAGTATCCTCAAATCATCAAAGTCTGCTCATCCAATGTTAGCCAAGAAAATACCTCCTGCTTTCACCAGGACTAAACCTTTGATTAGAAACAATGTAGTAAATAAGGGTTGTGTTGGCAGGAAATCAGATGTGAATGTCGGAGGAGTTTATAATAAGTCTAGCATAAATGTGGGAGGAGCTAACAATAAATCAGGTGTGAATGTCGAAGTAGCTAACAATAACTCAGGTGTTACTGTGGGCAGAGCTAACAATAAATCAGGTGTTAATGTGGGCGGATCTAATGATATTCTTGTTGATGATTGGACAGACGAGGATGATGAATATTTCAGTAAAATTGATGTTAACTTTAGTTTCAAGAAAAAAAGTAGTTCCAAACAACCTGAGTCAGAAGCAGACAACATTGAACATTTCCCTACACAAGATCATTCAGGTCAAAGGTCAAACACCCCGACACAGGAAATGGAGATTGAAGAGTTTGTTACACAACAAAGTGGGGATATTCTTACAGATGGTATGGCTGGGCTGTCACCATTCAAACACAGGTATGAACCACTCACAAGACGAGAATGTATTTAACTTGGTTTTATTGTTTCAATAATAGGTGATGTTTATTGAATTTTCAGTACTACGGTTTACACATGACGGGGACACAGGGGATTAAATTGAAGGGGAAACAATAATTCAGACTTATATGGTATTTCATTAAATTTAGTTGATTGCTGTAGTACAATTACCACATGGGGTGTGTTGATAAGACAGTACGATAATTGGGGCTATCCAGTATTTCAGTAAATTCTGTTTTATTGCATTTTTACAGTTAACACTTTGGGAGCATTAACTTTGGCCTGTTCAATATTTCAGTGATATTTTGTTTATTGCAGTTCTACAGCTACCACAGGTCAGACAGAGGCACCATGTACACAGTATAACAGACACACTGTTACAAACATTGAACTGTCCAATGATAAGCAGCAGACAATGGTACTGAAGCTATTATCACAACCAGGAGATGTTACCAGGACCTGTATTCTACATGATTTCTGGTGGGTCTTCTTCCTTTCCTTCATCTTAGACCCTTTTCATATTACCTTTAGTTTTGCACATTCTTATTTGATATTAAAACTTAACAAATTTCTTGAAAGTCAGATCGAAAAGTCCACTGCTATAGGATAAGCCTTGTTAACACTAGTTTAGATGTGGGGCTATCTGCTAGGAGATTTTTTTTAATTTCTGACCTTTATCTCCATTAGAGGAGTAGTCTCTAGGTCGAGATTGTTTGACTAACACTAGTTCTGCATATAATAAGGAATTTGTGCTAGAGTTGTGGTCATTTGTGTGATTCGTATGTATTTGTGCCCACCAATCTATTTAGTCATAAAATTGGGACTATTCTTGCATGCTTAATGTCTGAAGACAAAAAAGATAACTTTCCAGCCTGCAGAAAGGTCTATTAGCATAGCAAGTGCCTTGTGTGATTACACGGTTTCCATTGAATTTCAATATTTGGTGTTACAGGTTGGACAGCCATATAGATGTTGGGGACACGGTTCATGTACTGGCAGAGTTTGTAGATAATTTATGCCATATAACAGACAAGTCTGGACTACTGGTCATCAACCCCGACCTCTTACTGTCCGGTACAACTGTCGTATCCAGTGTCTTCTGTATGAGAAAGTATGTACACTGTTACCTCTACATAGTAACAACCCTTTTTATGCCCCCGGCATCTACTGATGCAGAGGCATATAGGGATGCACCTGTCCGTTAGTTTGTTCTTTCGTCGATCTGTCCATTACAATATGTTGAAAATCAAATATTTTTAAATGCCAACAATGCATTGATTTCAAACTTTGAATACTTGGTTTACCATCAAAGCCATGTAACACTATCAAACATTTCAACAGAATTATGGCCTTTGAATGTCTAAGCAATGTCTAATGGACAAGGCTTTCACTGTGGCATAAGCGCTTACTGAACACAGTTTTGCAAATACATGTATTTCATGGAAGGGTATGACTTGTTATGACCAGGAATTAATTCAAGGTGGCTTTGGTCCAGTGTACTGGACTTGGAACCTGGAAATCCCTGTTTTACTCCTGGTTGCAGAAGGTCATACCCATCCATTAAAATTCGACAACAATGTTGAATTCCTCCACATGTAGTCTCAGACTGAGATGTTGATATGTATAAGAATACAGTCCTTGAAAACTGGTTAGGTGAATTGGCTGCCATATTGAACAGAAAATTTGAAATTTTGAAATGAATGAAGTTCAACGTAAAAATAAAAAAATATCCTTTATATAATTTATTATGTTAAATCAATTTGTAAAATATGCAAAAGTCTTTTGTGATTGTAACACATTTCTTTCTTTCAGATCCATTTTGAAAGAGAAATTCAAGGTAAGGTTGGTCATCTATCTCATTTCTATATTCCATGTATAGTTAGAAACAGAAAAGTTAAATCTGACTAGAATACACTCCCATTTCTCTAGGCTACGTTATCTTTTACAAGGTTATTGCCAATGTAGAAACTAATTTTTCTCTCGCCGACTGTCTAACATTGTCATTATTTGTAGTATCTTTTTAGCATGGTTTTGTAATACTTCTGTTGGAAAAAAGTCGTTGAATCAGTTGTTTAAATATGGGGAATGCCTAAGAATAAAATTTTTAAATGTGTGGTAGAAAACACTTTATGTTGTAGGTCTACGGCAATAACGATGAATCAACAGTAGCTAGTAGAAAACACTTTATACTGTAATATTATACTCTAAGGCTACGACAATTATTGAAATATGGGAGAAAATATGTCAGAATAAGTTGCTAGTACAGTAAAACTCACTTATAGCGAACTCGGTTACAGTGAAAACTCGGTTACAGTGAAACAATTTTTTTGGCCCGGCTGAGGCCTTCTTTATTCTACATAAAAATGTCCTGTTACAGTGAACTCGGTTACAGTGAAAACTCGGTAACAGTGAAATGATTTTTTGTCCCCAGAATCATGTTTTAGAGGAAATATGCTCGGTTACAATGAAACTAAATTTTTTCAAACATCAAAGCAAAAACTTTTATTGACGTGATAATTACGTATTGGATATTATTTTGACCCGTAGCTTTCCATTGTTATGAAATTCAATAGCGTTTTCACGGGTGATAAATACCAATTACCGGAGTGTATCAATTTAAATTATTTTGTTTGAGTAAGTTCTCAATGTTTTCGCGGTCAATTATTTCATGTTTATTGAGTGAAAAGGATTTACAAAATAAAATTGCATACATTTTAAAAGTCTCATTTTGTTTGCGTTAGCAAGTCAGGAAATATTTATGTTAGACTATGGAAGGGTCGCCATCTCGAAACGAAAGCAACTGACATTAAATATGAGATTATTAAGGCATGTGAAACAGAAGACAATAAAGGATTTCTTTGTGCGTAGTGAAACAAGAGATTAGAAATACATTTAAATACAAAACATAATAAAACTGAATACTTGACTCACAGTTGTTTATTTATTTATTCATATCAAATACATTTCTCACAATATCAAATGTAATACACGAATAAAATACATATACATCAAGGTTTTCTATTCATTTATTGCAGGACATATATTTACATAGATCTAGAAGAATTATACCTCCGATACAGGTTATAACGAAGTTCGTTATATGTGAGCAACTTACAGTGAAATTTCACTATAAGCGTGTGCTCGGTTACAATGAAAACTCGGTTACAGCGAAATAATTTTTAGACCCCCTGGCATTTCGTTATATGCGAGTTTTACTGTAGACAAAACTTGATGATGTAAAACTGTATTACAGGGCTGTGACAGTAAGAATATACAGATGTTATATGGTAGTATCATACACAGTGTTTTCCAACAGGTAAGGCTAGATATAACAATAACAGCGTAAATCTAATATTTGAATAAAGATTTTGAATTACTAAAATGATCCCAGACCCCAGGTGGCACTGTGTTTGAATGAATAATTGCCTTGACTGCTGATCAACAGGTTCCTGGTTGGATTCTTGGCTGGGGCACTTGGTCATTTCTGAATGAGCATGTACTTATAGCTGTCTCATCCCTCAAAGTCAGGGGTCATTTACCAGTATGACTAAAAAAAAAGGAATGACCTTGCATTTAGGACTATCACACTCTAAAGTAAGCCAACAAATATCAAATTCTCCCATATTGTACTATCATTTAGCATGTAGCATGTACAGTAATTCAATTAATTTTGCTGTTGTTTATATGCCCGGCATCTACTGGCATCTATAAGCGATTCACATGACACCACTTTCAAGTTGATTTCCTTAGCTAGTTATTATGGGCAAGTCTACCACCAGGACATAAGTGTTTACTGAACACAGTTTTGTTTCTATTCAGATGTTAAAGTACAAGTTGCATACAGTGGAAAGTATCACAGCAACAGCTAAGAAGATTGTTTATGAACCCAGCAACTTACTGCAAATGTAAGATTTCCATGAAATTTTTGTTACCTGTAGCTGAACTGATTTAATTGATTTATTTATGATTCATGGTTGCAACTTTCACAGTTGGTTGAAGCAGTCATTTAAAGTGTATAGAGCTATATCGGACGATTTTTTTTTAAAAATTAAAAAACTGAAAGATAATTATGCTTTCATATCCATTAGTTCATTTTTCGCTTCAGTTTTAACAGAAACTCTCTCTGTGATTTATTGGACATGCGAATTGTTCGTTTTCATACTAAAGTGTTCTAGAACACCTTATGAAATTATAAGAATCGTCAATTATTTCAACGACTGAATCAAAGTACACAGAACCCATCCAAAGTTTTAATTTGCAATTAAGGTAGTCCAGTACCATACTAAAAACGATGCAAGTATTTATTTTGACATTAAATGACCTGTCTGATATAGCTATATACACTTTAAACTGCTAGATAGAGAACAAAAACACATTATATGTAGTATTGCACTCATTTCCAATGTAGTATTGTAGTTATTGCACTTGTACAGTTCTCACATTTAATTGTACAGTCCTTCTTGTATGAAGCTGCCAACAGTTTAATTATTCTATTAATCAATTATATTGATTTTGTACTTAATTAAGATCACTTTTATGCCCCTATATCGATCGGGAGGCATATAGTGATTCACCTGTCCGTTCGTCCTACAGTTCGGCTGTCAAGCCTGGTTAACCAGAATTGACAGTTTCTTCTAGCATTAATATTGCTTGCTATGAAGCTTTCAAACTTGCATGGATGTTGTATATGACCACTCTCCACACGTCTGTATCACCTGACCTAATTTTGGACTTAGACTTATTGAAATGGCTTCCACGGGGCATAAGCGTTTATTGAACGCAGTCTTGTTTCTAGATGAGATTATAGGACATCTGTCCAAACAATTTTATTCTTGAAATACATATTTTACATTACCAGATATGCTAACAAGGTGACAGAGGAGCAAGTTCTAAATGAAATCAAGAATTATATACCACAGATGTTGTCCTGGGTTGAACGATACACTAAGTTTGGAGGAATATCCTTCAACAAGAAATCCAGGTAGAAAATCTGGGTTTTTTTTCCTTTTTTGTAGGGGCTGTTAAAAGGACAGTAGGTTCAATCAATTATTAGTCCTTTTCCTTTCAGGAAAAAATCTTTAAAACCACACAGTTTGCCCTGAAAGTATTACCGACCATTACAACATATACTTCTCTATTTACATATACTTGTATATTAATGCCCACATCTTTGATGATAGGATGTATTGCCTTGCAGTCAGTCATCCTGTTTGTCAGTCAGTAGACCAATGATTATTGGTTTCTGTTTAAAAATTCCAGAATTCTTGGTAGGTTAATGTGCCATGACCATTTTATTCTAATGATCAATTATTACTGACTATTGGACTGACACACGACGGTTTTATGGTTTGTCAAACATCTCTTGTGTATTACAGTGAGCCCGATGTACAGCTTACCAAAGTTTATGATATCGAAGAAAATATCTGGTCACCAAGGTAACTGTTGTTAGAATATTATTTCATTACAAGGGTACAAGGTAACCCTTAATTAGAATATTATTTCATTACACGGGTAAAACTGCTTTGTTTATGCAATTATGTACCAGTAGTATTTTAGTGAAAACTAGTGTTTCCCTATTTTTGCATGGCTTGGTTAACTCTTGATCTGATCCTTTCTTCACTCTAGGTTTGGCATTAAAGGGAAAATAGATTTGACTGTAGAAGTAAAGACAAAGGTTTGTACAGATATTTGTGACAGTTAAGGTTAATGACCACTAAATGCTATTTTAATTGATTGAAAGATTTTGAGAGGACCCCATGAACAAAAAGTTCACTTTTTGCTGACTTTGATCACTTTACATTGAGGTAAAGAACAATTTTATTTGGTGTTTTTTTAGCTCACCTGTCACAAAGTGACAAGGTGAGCTTTTGTGATCGCTCTTCGTCCGTCGTCCGTCCGTCCGTCGTCCGTTCACAATTGCTTGTGAACACACTAGAGGTCACAAATTTAGCCTGATCATTATGAAACTTGATCACAATGATCATCTCCATAAAATCTAGGTCAAGTTCGATATTGGGTCATCTGGGGTCAAAAACTAGGTCACTAGGTCAAATCAAAGGAAAACCTTGTGAACACATTAGAGGTCACAATTTGAGCCTAATCTTTATGAAACTTGATCACAATGATCATCTCTGTAAAATCTAGGTCAAGTTCGATATTGGGTCATCTGGGGTCAAAAACTAGGTCACTAGGTCAAATCAAAGGAAAACTTTGTGAACACATTAGAGGTCACAATTTGAGCCTAATCTTTATGAAACTTGATCACAATGATCATCTCTGTAAAATCTAGGTCAAGTTCGATATTGGGTCATCTGGGGTCAAAAACTAGGTCACTAGGCCAAATCATTGAAAAACCTTGTGAACACATTAGAGGTCACAATTTGTGACTTATCATTATGAAAATTGATCACAATGATCATCTCTATAAAATCTAGGTCAAGTTCGATATTGGGTCATCTTGGGTCAAAAACTAGGTCACAAGGCCAAATCATTGAAAAAGCTTGTGAACACACTAGAGGTCACAATTTGAGACTAATCTTTATGAAAATTGATCACAATGATCATCTTTGTAAAATCTAGGTCGAGTTCGATATTGGGTCATCTGGGGTCAAAAACTAGGTCACTAGGTCAAATCAAAGGAAAACCTTGTGAACACATTAGAGGTCACAATTTGAGCCTAATCTTTATGAAACTTGATCACAATGATCATCTCTGTAAAATCTAGGTCAAGTTCGATATTGGGTCATCTGGGGTCTAAAACTAGGTCACTAGGCCAAATCATTGAAAAACCTTGTGAACAAATTAGAGGTCACAATTTGTGACTTATCATTATGAAAATTGATCACAATGATCATCTCTATAAAATCTAGGTCAAGTTCGATATTGGGTCATCTGGGGTCAAAAACTAGGTCACAAGGCCAAATCATTGAAAAAGCTTGTGAACACACTAGAGGTCACAATTTGAGGCTAATCTTTATGAAAATTGATCACAATGATCATCTCTGTAAAATCTAGGTCAAGCTCGATATTGGGTCATCTGGGGTCAAAAACTAGGTCACTAGGTCAAATCAAAGGAAAACCTTGTGAACACATTAGAGGTCACAATTTGAGCCTAATCTTTATGAAACTTGATCACAATGATCATCTCTGTAAAATCTAGGTCAAGTTCGATATTGGGTCATCTGGGGTCAAAAACTAGGTCACTAGACCAAATCATTGAAAAACCTTGTGAACACATTAGAGGTCACAATTTGTGACTTATCTTTATGAAAATTGATCACAATGATCATCTCTATAAAATCTAGGTCAAGTTCGATATTGGGTCATCTGGGGTCAAAAACTAGGTCACAAGGCCAAATCATTGAAAAAGCTTGTGAACACACTAGAGGTCACAATTTGAGACTAATCTTTATGAAAATTGATCACAATGATCATCTCTATAAAATCTATGTCAAGTTCGATATTGGGTCATCCGGGGTCAAAAACTAGGTCACAAGCCTTTGAAGGCCAAATCATTGAAAAAGTTTGTGAACACACTAGAGGTCACAATTTGAGCCTAATCTTTATGAAACTTGATCACACTGATCATCACTATAAAATTATGGTCAAGTTCGATATTGGGTCATCCGGAGTCAAAAACTAGGTCACGCGGCCAAATCATTGATAAAGCTTGTGAACACACTAGAGGTCACAATTTTGACCTTATCTTTATAAAACTTGATCACAATGATCATCATTATAAATTTTAGGTCAAGTTCGAGATTGGGTCATCTGGGGTCAAAAACTAGGTCACGAGGCCAAATCATTGAAAAATCTTGTGAACACACTAGAGGTCACAATTTTGACTCTATCTTTATGAAACTTGGTCACAATGTTTATCTCTATAAAATCTAGGTCAAGTTAGATACTGTGTCATTTGGGCCAAAATCTAGGTCACTAGGCCAAACAGGTGAGCGACCCAGGGCCCTTTGGACCCTCTTGTTTTACCTTTATATGTTTGGTGTTTTTACTTAGTACAATATTGTTGGCATAATCACTAGCTATACCACTCCATCATTGGTTAGGATGTATATTGCTCTGCATATTTTAGCCTGTCAGATGACCGAACACTTTTCCAACCAAAACTCAAGAATGATTGACCCTAGGATCTTAAATATTATAGAGACGTCAATCAGTATATGTAGAGATGAAGATTGTCTTGACTGACTATTTGACTGCTACGGTACATGTGCTAGCAATATCTTTTGTATTCTCTATAATATGAAGGAGTTCAAATGATACCAGAAGATCAACGGTTATAAAGAGGCAAATTAACATTTTGCTCTTTGGGATGAGAAGTTAGCAAAGGTTTATCTGTATTTGATTGTTATTTCTATCTGTGATATTGGTCGTGTTTCAGACAGATAGAGGTGGCACCTTACTACCATTGGAACTGAAGACAGGAAAAACTTCATTCTCTGTCGAACATAAAGGCCAGGTGAGAGATAACTACTGCAACAGATTAATAAATCTGCTAAAATATACTTTTATAACATGAAATTCTAACTTGGAAGCCATTGTTAATGATTTTTTATCACATAATTCACGGTGTGGGAGTGTAATAAAGCCCATTACATAAAAACGATATTACACTACTATATAATTAATCATAATTATGTATTCAAAAAATGTGTGTCAAAAAAATAAACAAATATGGCCGACCTTGATTTTATCGTCAGCGGTACAGGTCAGGTCGATAGACAAGGCAAATCAGCGAGACTTTACTAAGGCAATTAAATTCAAAAATAATAAATAAACACTAACCTATGTTTATTTATTGAACAAAGCATAGGCTAACACTTCCTGCACAATTTTAATGCATTTTGAGTTTCAAAATCGCATCTCTTTAAAATTTATCCATCTCATCCCGGATGTTCGAAGTAGTGATGACGTCAAAACATAAACATGACGTCACAATGTATGTGACGTTTCCCATTTTTAGTCCGAGTATGTTCCCCTTAGCTAACTAATTTCAAGACTGGATAGGACCTACTAAAAAGGTCTGTGACGTTATTACCTTTCAAATATACCCGTCTCGGCTCATTTTCGTTTTCAACATTGAATTAAATGTAATTGAAATACAGTCACTGGTGTTGCACTATGTTTATATGCTCATTTATTCTTAACCACATTACTCTCCTCAATATTCTTCTCTCTTAAGTGGAAGCGGGTTTACTTTGTTTTAGTTTTCTACATTGAAATGGCTTATTTTGTTTATGTGATAAAAAGAATCTTACATTCGTGTCTTTCCATATTAAATTTATAAAACTCGTTGGATAAATTCAATATGAAAAGACACTCATGTAAGATCCTCTATAAAAGTCTTCAAATAAGTCTGTTACAGAAATGTTCCAAATAAAGATTGCATGAATACGAAATGATTTTACAGTTTATTTGCAAGTAAGAGAGATCTGAAATTTTCATACTCGTGAACTCCATTTCTAACCTGCTTAAAATTATCCAATCAAATGCAGTGATTATAAAATTTTGTCCCTGAAACAAAGGAACTGGTCATTTATTGCCTGATACATGTTGTGCTAGTAAATTAGTTTTTCATGGATTTTTTTGTTTCTTGGTTTTATTCTGACATCTGTTATTTGGTACCTTATTCATTGGTATATACAGGCACAAATTCAGATGTCGTCTGATCCATTGTAGGTAACTCTGTATTCGATGATGTGCGGGGACAGAAGAAAGGACCCAGGAAAGGGGCTACTACTATACCTGAAGGAACCAAGTATGAAAGTTATCCCAGCTGAACATCTTCATCAAAGAGGTTAATACAAATTCTGATTTTGTGAGTGTGTCCACCTCAAGAACTTGGGACTCTAGCTAGTTAAATTCAACAGGGTTTCTACAATCCCGAATAATCCAGAAATCTGAATTTGCTGTTCTAAATAATACAGTAAAACTTCGTTAAGACGAGCATCGATATTACAAGCACCCGGCTTATTTCAAGCAAATTTCAAATTCCTGACGAATTAGCTAAATATAATGTTGTATCATTATATCACACCGCTATCTCGAGCTCACGGTTTATTTCGGGCATTTTACGTGTCCATTATATCACACCGCTATGTCGAGCTCACGGTTAATTTCGGGCATTTTACGTGTCCCGATCACTCCTAGAGATAACAAGGTTTTACTGTAGTATCAAAATTGATGAAAATATTCCCACTAGACAAGTTACAGTCTTTTGAAATTTCATTTGCTAAATTGTAAAAATAAGTAAATTGTAATCTGTGTTTTGATGTATGGATGTGTGCTAGTAATTCCAAAACAAACTTGATCTTATTCTCAGGATTGGCTATCATGTCCCTGATTCCTGACTGCAAGATGCCATTCTGTGACTTAATACTGAATCATTGATCTGATAATTAATTAATTACAAAAAATATTGAAATTAAATACAAGAAAATGTATAGGAGAGGACTAATATAGGCTAAGCCTGTTGCCCAATCCAATTTCTTAGGAAATAAGATATATATTTAAAAAAAATTTTTAAAAATGTCTGAATTTATCTTACTATTTTCAGGACTGATTCAGCTGAGAAATGAAATGTCATACTACATATCAAGACAAGTAGAGAAAAGTGATCCTGAGACAAAAACGTTCACACTTGGCAAGCTGCCAGATCCAATCACAAATGTACGAGCATGTCAGAAATGTCCACAATTAATTAATTGTTCCATATATCAAAGGTATGTCTCAACTTCAGATGTCTGTTGCCTAAGCAAAGCACTACATAGCGCTTTCTACGGGAGGTAATTCTCACCTTCTATAATTAATTGAACGAGATGTAACTGAATAAAAGCACTCAGTAGCGCTTTGCTTAGGCATGAACACCAGTTAACACAAACATTTTAACAGTCAGGGTATCACTAGTTGGTTACTTGGTAAGCCACCAAATAAGTTTAAAAAGGACCAAATTAAAATCTAATTCTTTACATGCATCCATTCAGATGACTGTACATTTTCTCATCGATCATTGAGTTGCAAGTTGACTGTTACACTTGGCGATGCATGTGCCTACCACATCACATTGGCTTTTGACCTGCCAATTCATACAATTTGGTGAAGGGGAGCATTGTAGTTTATTCTTGCTCAGAGAAGTTGAGCAATGGCTGAGATGGGGATTTAACTTCGGACCTCTCCATCTCAATGTATGTGCTCTACCTAGGTCGCCACTGAATTAGATGATTACCTGTCTGGTGCCTGACATTGGATGGTAAATATGCACAGAAAGTAGGTGTCTTATAACCGCTTAAAATTAAGGCTTGCCCATTCCCCGATATGTCCGACTTGGTGACTTATTAGGTTGAAAATAATGCATTGCTCATACTGAGATATTTCAATTTTATCTTATACTCCTTACCTGAGCTAGATAGATTGATAAGCAGGGTTCTTAATAAGTTTTAACCTAGCAGGCCAAAATGCTTAACCGACAGGGCTGTTAAGGCCCTTAATGCAACTATTTATTTTTTTTAATTCTGTATAAATTTCACATTTTCAGCTGGCCAAAAATGTTTTTAAGCAGTCAATTTGGCCTGCTGCTATTGAGAACACTGGATATTATATTTTGTAAATTATTATCCCCCCCCACATCTTTGATGAGGGAGTACATTGCTTTGCACATGTCTGTCAGTAGAACAAAATGGTATCCATTCAATTACTCGAGAACACTGTGCCCTAGAATCTTCAAACTTTACATGGAGGTTGGCGAGTAACAGTTGATGACCCCTACTGATTTTGAAGTCAGTAGGTGAAGGTCACATGACCTTGACTTTAATCGTTTTTAACTATTGGGCTGCCATGGGTGCATATGTGTTTTACAAACATCTCTTGTTATTCTATTGTTTTGCTTATCAAGGCATGTGGAAGGAAGATCTCCAGACTCCAGTGGAATCTCTGGACTGGTCAGTGAAACTCTCGGACATTTGACCACTGATCATGTGACCTATTTCTTGAAATGGTGTTTGATGTTGGATCTAGAAACCAAGTTAGACCAATCGCGGAAGACTGTGGCTGATATATGGTGCAAGAGTTCAACTGAAAGGTAAATATACAAACAATAATCCCCATCATCGGAATATAAGACTATCTCATTGATACTCTGTATTTTGTGTCTTCTTTTTTATCCCCCCCCCCATCCGTTCATCTTTGATGAGTGGTATATTGTATGTAGCTTTGCGCATGCTGGTTGATTTAGCAAACATCAGAGTTCAATGCCACTGTGAACTTTAAAAATTCTGACTATTGAATTGTCTTCCCTTGGGGGCATACATGTTTTACAAACAAGTCTTGTTCTAAAATGGCAACCAATCTGCCATGTATATATTCAAACCACCAATATATGATTTCTCACACTGCCATGTATATATGTAGAGAAGGGAGAGGTCTATGTCTGGGAATGAAGCTTGTACCTGATGGTTGTGAGAGGTTTATATATTGTGTATATATGTAGAGAAGGGAGAGGTCTATGTCTGGGAATGAAGCTTGTACCTGATGGTTGTGAGAGGTTTATATATTGTGTATATTTGTAGGGAAGAGAGAGGTCTATGGCTGGGAATGAAGCTTGTACCTGATGGTTGTGAGAGGTTTATATATTGTGTATATTTGTAGGGAAGAGAGAGGTCTATGTCTGGGAATGAAGCTTGTACCTGATGGTTGTGAGAGGTTTATATATTGTGTATATTTGTAGGGAAGAGAGAGGTCTATGTCTGGGTGGAATGAAGCTTGTACCTGATGGTTGTGAGAGGTTTATATATTGTGTATATTTGTAGGGAAGAGAGAGGTCTATGTCTGGGTGGAATGAAGCTTGTACCTGATGGTTGTGAGAGGTTTATATATTGTGTATATTTGTAGGGAAGAGAGAGGTCTATGTCTGGGAATGAAGCTTGTACCTGATGGTTGTGAGAGGTTTATATATTGTGTATATTTGTAGGGAAGAGAGAGGTCTATGTCTGGGAATGAAGCTTGTACCTGATGGTTGTGAGAGGTTTATATATTGTGTATATTTGTAGGGAAGAGAGAGGTCTATGTCTGGGAATGAAGCTTGTACCTGATGGTTGTGAGAGGTTTATATATTGTGTATATTTGTAGGGAAGAGAGAGGTCTATGTCTGGGTGGAATGAAGCTTGTACCTGATGGTTGTGAGAGGTTTATATATTGTGTATATTGTAGAAAAGAGAGAGGTCTATGTCTGGGTGGAATGAAGCTTGTACCTGATGGTTGTGAGAGGTTTATATATTGTGTATATTTGTAGGGAAGAGAGAGGTCTATGTCTGGGTGGAATGAAGCTTGTACCTGATGGTTGTGAGAGGTTTATATATTGTGTATATATGTAGAGAAGGGAGAGGTCTATGTCTGGGTGGAATGAAGCTTGTACCTGATGGTTGTGAGAGGTTTATATATTGTGTATATTTGTAGGGAAGAGAGAGGTCTATGTCTGGGTGGAATGAAGCTTGTACCTGATGGTTGTGAGAGGTTTATATATTGTGTATATTGTAGAAAAGAGAGAGGTCTATGTCTGGGTGGAATGAAGCTTGTACCTGATGGTTGTGAGAGGTTTATATATTGTGTATATTTGTAGGGAAGAGAGAGGTCTATGTCTGGGTGGAATGAAGCTTGTACCTGATGGTTGTGAGAGGTTTATATATTGTGTATATTTGTAGGGAAGAGAGAGGTCTATGTCTGGGTGGAATGAAGCTTGTACCTGATGGTTGTGAGAGGTTTATATATTGTGTATATTTGTAGGGAAGAGAGAGGTCTATGTCTGGGTGGAATGAAGCTTGTACCTGATGGTTGTGAGAGGTTTATATATTGTGTATATTGTAGAGAAGAGAGAGGTCTATGTCTGGGAATGAAGCTTGTACCTGATGGTTGTGAGAGGTTTATATATTGTGTATATTTGTAGGGAAGAGAGAGGGCTATGTCTGGGTGGAATGAAGCTTGTACCTGATGGTTGTGAGAGGTTTATATATTGTGTATATTGTAGAGAAGAGAGAGGTCTATGTCTGGGTGGAATGAAGCTTGTACCTGATGGTTGTGAGAGGTTTATATATTGTGTATATTTGTAGGGAAGAGAGAGGTCTATGACTGGGTGGAATGAAGCTTGTACCTGATGGTTGTGAGAGGTTTATATATTGTGTATATTTGTAGGGAAGAGAGAGTTCTATGTCTGGGAATGAAGCTTGTACCTGATGGTTGTGAGAGGTTTATATATTGTGTATATTTGTAGGGAAGAGAGAGGTCTATGTCTGGGTGGAATGAAGCTTGTACCTGATGGTTGTGAGGACCTGGCTGAAGATTCTGTTATACTAACATTCTGTCGACATAAAGGTTACAACAAGTAAGTCAATGAAACACCCGTCTTACAATTACCCGTCTCACCATTTTGTATTTAGAAAATCTTGGTTCTACAAGAGTAATATAAAAAGATATTCATGTTTGCAGTCTACATGCTAATGATCTGGCTGGAAACCCTAAGTAGAAAACCTGGTTGCCATGGTAGCTTTACCTTGAACCTAGAACTGAAGAATGAAGAAAGGCTAGGCTCTTGTCACAGCTTTAGCAAAGTGTTTTAGAAGCTGCATAAGAATTCATTGAATTCTGGTCATTAAATGCATCATGGTGTATATTTGTCACAGCTTTATTATTAGTGAAGATTTATTTAAAAGCTCTATAAGAACCTCATAAAAAAGGTCATTTGACCAGATGTATTTATATTTAACATCCTGGTATTTTGTAAGTACATTTTTTGTACAAAATGTTTTTCAGAACTAGTGTGTTGTACAATATTGGCCTCTGTAAACAGGATAGTATAGTTGTCAGCTGTGAGAAACCAGCCTGGGTAGCTGTATGTACGGGTTTTGTACAGGATGTAAAATCATCAACAATACATATACTCACAGAAAGGTAGGTAACTGTATGTACTGAGACTTGTATTTCTAGTCACTTTCGGCAAAATAGGCACGATAACGGGGTGCCCGATAAACTTTGCTGTAACACGTCAAGTGACCGTGTGACTAAATTGTTCTGTGTGCCACCTACATGACATGCTCCGGTTATTAAGTACACTTTCGCTTACCTTTAGTTATTAAAAAGTGTAAACACAAACAGCTACCTTTAATCTAATGTTTAACAGGAATGTGTACTGTTTTTCACTTTTAAACTCCAGCAATGTCTGGATGCATTATCACTTAAGTAATATAGTCTGCTACATTTCACAGCATCTGTCAAAATGTTTCACTTTAAATTCTAATAGGTGCAGTGTTTTCATTACAATTTTCCTGAGCAGGCTTGTTTTAAGTTGAAGGTGGTCGAAACTGTTATTCCATCAATTAAACAAAGTTAATTATCAAGGTTTTTAGGGGACTGTATACCTCAAAAGTTAAATAATTTACTTG
Organism: Spisula subtruncata; assembly: GCA_963678985.1. Classification (NCBI taxonomy): domain Eukaryota; kingdom Metazoa; phylum Mollusca; class Bivalvia; order Venerida; family Mactridae; genus Spisula; species Spisula subtruncata. Next base: position 24,709,276 of record OY787664.1, on the reverse strand, counting down.
ATTGGAATATGTAATTTATTGTTTACAATGTTTGTCAGTATGATTCGATCGTGTGTGCATATTTCAGAGAATCAGTTGATCGTCTATTGAAGATGAAGGATAGTTCATTTAGGATAGATAAATGTGACAACTTTAGTACAGCTGGTATCATGTATACAAATGTTTCTAAACTCATGTCTGATGATCCACATAGGTAAGGATTTTTAAGTCTTGTTTAGTGTATAGTTTCAGGCTTTCAAATGGCCCTTAGATTCCTAAAACATCCATTATTGTGTCAGGCATACTCCTAAAAAGAACGCTCAGAAATTTGTTTCAGGGTCACTCCTAAAAAGAACCCTCAGAAATTTGGGTTTGTAGAACTATGCTTTAACCCTTGTAAGCAGTCACTGTTGATAAGAAAAAACTAGAATTGTTTTTTTTTTCAGTTTGAAGCTGAGAAGGCTTATAATTGATAGAGTAAAACCTGAATTTGTAAATACCCTCTCCAAAGCTAACATCGAGAAAGGTACATATATATTTAGTATATGGTTCACATATCACGGTTCTAGGAAGATTTCTTTGCCTCCCTTCTGCAGCCAATCCTGTTTTACAGTCAGTCAACTTATTTCCAATTAATAACTAAAGAACGCATACTTCTATGCCGACATTAGCCTTTATTTGCCATTCAGCTTTCTGCTGAAATATGGCAGGCATATGTGTGCCTCCTCCTATATTTGAACCTGGGTTGCCAGATTAGGCGGCAAGCACGCTAACCACTGAGCTAAGGAGGTAAACATCTAACATCTTTGATCTTTGATTTTTAACAGTATTTTGTTATACACCTACTAATATGAAGTTAGAGGCCCCAGAGTGACATAATTGAATAAGCAATCTTCTTACTCATGTACAATTGACCTGCAGTTCTTTCACCCTTGTTTATGTGAGATAATTCATGCAGATTGTATGTAAATATTTGAGATTTCACAGTATTTATTTGTTTCAGTGAAAACTATATTCAAAGCCCTGAACAAGCCACAGAAATCAGCTGTGCTAAAGGTAGAATTGTTCTTCTCTATGTTATAGTAACCTATGAGTAAAGTAGGAAATTTATATAAGAATAACAGACTGACTGCCATCTTTAATAAGCTTTTCTGCATTTTGTTGAGTGAAATATTTTAATAGAGAAAGTTACCAATTTTTATGCCCCCGTATCGATGGATCGGGACGCATATAGTGATTCACCTGTCCGTCCGTTCGTCCGGCCAGCCTGGTTAACCCAAATTGACTGTTTCTTCTAGCATTAATATGGCTTGCTACAAAGCTCTCAAACTTGCATGGATTTTGTATATGACCACTCTCAACACGCCTGTATCACCTGACTCCATTTTGACCTTCACCTTGACCGAATTTTGGACTTAGACTTATTGAAATGGCTTCCACGGGGGCATAAGTGTTTATTGAACGCAATCTTGTTTATTCTCAAAGTTAGCCAGTATTTCCACGTCCCTTACTATTCTGCCTCTTGTCAGTCATATGACATATTATGTGAATCCTGTTAAATTAATTTTATCAGAGATACATAACATTGTTTAAAATGTAACTGTCGTATAGTGCGCCCAGGATAATGTGATATTTACAAACATTGACCGGAGTTGCCTACTGTTGAAAAATTGGTATCTTAAGTAAACACATAAGATCACTTTTATACTAAGATAACACGGATAAATCGTGCACACTTGGTTGAACCACCTATATGGATTATTCCAAGTTTTCCCGCTTTTCACGTTATCCTGGGCACACTATATATTGTATCGTTAAGATTATTTATACTCCAGGTTCTGATGTGTAAAGATTATGTGTTGATTCGAGGATATCCTGGAACAGGTAGGAATGCTAGGTTGTTGCTCACTGTATATCATTGCGGGAAGAATGTTATTGTAAAGCTTTTATAGCTCACAATGTGAACTTTGGTATTATGCGAGATATCCGTTACTCAGGATTGCTTGTGAACACATAAGAGATAAACATTTCAGCCTAATCTTTATGAAAATTGATCACAATTTTCATAACGTCTTACTCAATTTAGATATTGGGTCACATGGGTCTCAAGGTCAAATAGTAGGAAAACCGTGTGAATGTACTTGAGCTCACAATTCTCTGTATAACGGAAATACTGTGTTGGATTTTAACTTAATAAATATAGTTTGAAGTGTGATGTACAATAAACATGATGTTTACATGTTTAAGATTTGTGTTTCAGGAAAGACTTCAACAATAGTTGCTTTGGTGAAAGTTCTACATGCATTAGGACAGTCAGTATTGTTGACCAGTTATACACATTCTGCTGTTGATAATATTCTACTCAAGCTGAAGAAAGTTAGTACATGTATTTAACTACTTTTAAAAAAAAGAAGCTCAGTAGTTGGTATGCTTGGCGTGTAATCTGGCGATCCTGGTTCATAGCTGTGTGGAGGCGCCTGTTTATACACCTGCCATATTTTAGCAGAAAGCTGACTGCCAACGTCTATGCTTGGCTTAACTTACTATATAAGTTGGTATTTCACTCTTACAATGTTGTTGAATAAGGCCCCTAGCTGCCTTAACCGAGTTTCGAACAAACTGCAAAAGAATTGAGTTTGTCATGATTTTATTAGTCATCCTTATAATACTTCCATAACATGAGAACCTTTCATGAAACCTCTGGCTGTGACTTCATACGTCAGCAAAGAAAGAAAATGTTTCAAAAATAAAGATCAGGCAAATATAAAGTGATTTTCAATATAATTAATTGTGTTCTGTTGGTTTACATTTAATTATCAAATGCGTTTGGCGTGTTCTAACTTTTTACCCATAATCATTGATGACCATATACTTGTATGTACCTTCCAGGATAGATTAAACTTTCTCCGACTTGGTCGAGTATCCAAGGTTCATAGAGATATACAACAATATACCTGGGAGAAAATGACCAGCAGTATGTCAACTGTGGAAGATCTGGACAAATTTATCACTAAACAGGTATGGTATACTTAAAATGTTCGAACTTGTCAGTATGATGTGTGAACAAATTAACCTGGTCCTCCAACATTCTAATTAGCCTAAATTAACAGTTGAAAAATGTCAACAGTCAAATTTTCTATACATACAATACAAAATGCTATAATGACTGTGAAAGGCAGTTTGAAAAATGTGCTGCCACCTTATGGGACAGTCTTCCCGTGGATATGAGGCACATTGACTCTCTGACAGTCTTTAAAAAAACTTTGAAAAAGCACCTGTTCAAAATTGCATATCAGTGATAATCAAGTGAAATTTTTTAGACTGAACTTTCAATAAGCTAACTTTCGCAGACTTGATATATAAAACGCTATATAAATATTTTCAATTATTATTATATCTTCTTGCAATATTATTACTGGCTCTTGAACACATAATGGTCGTATGTACATTGTAACACCATATAATTTTTGTTCACTTCGCTAAAATATTTTGCTCTTGCTGTCACTTGTCTGTTTATGGTGTCCTTAATAATAATTGCAACTTGTTTTTGTTTTTCACAGCAAATCGTTGCAGCAAGTTGCCTAGGTATGAATCATGCAGTGTTTACTCAGAAACAGTTTGATGTGTGTATTATAGACGAGGCATCTCAAGTATTGCAACCAGCTTGTCTCGGACCCATCTTCCTATCTTCAAGATTTATTCTAGTTGGTGACCCTAAACAGCTCCCGCCAGTGGTCAGAAGTAAGGAGGCTAAGGATCTTGGAATGGACGAAAGCTTGTTTAGTCACCTTGACAACCTTGGAGCCACCTTTGACCTTAATGTGCAATACAGAATGAATAGCGCTATTATGTTGCTTAGCAACCGTCTAGTTTATAATGGCCGTCTGAAGTGTGGCAGTGATTCTGTAGCCAATCAGACGCTCGATATTTGTGGATCAGAGGTCACTAAAAATATAATTTCAAATTCAAGTTGGATGAAAGAGGTATATGATGGTCGTTTGGCGAAGTCTGTCATTATGCTGGATACCCAGAAATTATCAGCCAATCACAGTCAAGTTAAAACGGGTGGATTTACTAATGAGATTGAGTGCAAACTTGTCATTAATATGGTCAACAATTTATGTAAGGCTGGCCTGGTGGAAGATGATATTGGAGTAATTGCACCTTACAATAGTCAGGTTCGTCTTATCAGGGATAGGTTATGTCATGGACACTCAAGGTCAAAGGTCGAGGTCAATACAGTGGACCAGTATCAAGGACGAGACAAAAATCTCATTATCATATCATTTGTCATGAGTTCGGAGCAGAAAACATCACAGGTACTGGTAATATACTCAGGTTTAGCCCTTAGCTGTGTCAAACCAAAGATAAAATAGATACAAAGCTTGACTTACTAACTAGTGAATTGTGCACTGGTTAGAAAACCAGGATGTGATAATAGAAAGTAACAAATAGTGAAGCCATATGGGATCATTTAAGTCAAATATTCTAAAGGAGTATTAGCTTTGTTCTTACTTAATCGATTTCATTAAATTTTTCTTCTGAATGTCTCAGTACTTCGTGAATTTATAAAATTTGCTAATATTTCTTCTTCAGCCTACAAACAACCGTATGAAGAAATATTGAAACTTTGTAACGTTTCTGCAAACTGAATGTGTGAAATTTAAAATGAGAAAGTTTTCTTCCAACTAAAATATTAATGTATACATTCCAGGTTGGTGAGCTGCTACAAGATATTCGACGTCTCAACGTTGCCATAACGAGAGCTAAAACCAAGTTAATATTGATTGGAAACGCTGCATTCCTCCGCCAGTATGCATACCTCAAACAGCTGATGGACCTTATTGACGATGAAAACATAGTGATTCTAGATAAGGTCTGAAAATGTGGATCCATGAAAATGTTCTTCCACGTGTGGAGAAGTTGCTGGTTCCTTGAATATTTGACTACAATGTTAGCAGTAACTTTGGTCCAATGGTTAATGTGCTTGAATTAGTAATCCTGCAAATGGAGTTTGATTCTCAGTCAGGGAAGGTCATATGCTTCCATTTAATCTGACAGTAACATTAATTTTTCTTTCGCATGTGGAGAAGTTGTGATCGTTCAATGATCAGTGTGCTGGATCTGTAACTCTACAAGCAGGGTTTTATTAATTCCCAGTTGCGACAGGTTATATGCATCCATGAAACTTTTGAATAGTGTTAATTTTTCCTCCACTTATGGAGAAGTTGCTGGTTTGATACGGAATGACATACAGGAATGTGGTTGGGGCAGAAAGTTTACATTATGTCAAGTTGTACAGGATTATTAGGAATCATTTTGTACTAGGTTCAATGTTGATACTTATAGTGCTATTTTTCAAAATTTGATGTACAGATACATAAGTGCTTTTATTGTTTCATGAAGGAGTCTCAGTTACCATTTTACCCCCCACTCACCTGACTAAATAGTATAAGCAGAGTTGTGGCCCTTGAAATGATGAAATTGTACTCTTGTGCTGTTCATAAAACTATTATATGTGTTTGAGCAACTGTCCTCAAACTGTCCTCAAACTAGTAGAATTTGTGTTCATTATTGTATATGCAAATGAATGTACCTCAATTAATTAATTATATGCACGCTATACCCATCCAATTCTATCTGTTTTTATTAATATATTATTTCTGTATTTGATAACAGACTGAGGTAATTAATTGAATAATTTTCATATGTAATGAAAATGCCTTTAATGTGATTTTGACATAAAAATTATATACCTGTACATTTATGTTTACAGAAAAGATAGTTAAAAGGGGACATACATGTATATCTTCCATGTCTTAAATTGTGATTCAGTTGCTACAAGATGAAGTATAGTGCTAATTGAATCCAGTTATTGTCTGGATTTTCTCTTCAATATTTTAGCTTGTAAAGCATGTTTCATAAAGAATTAAAGTGATTTGTTGTGATCTCAAAACTTCATTTTGTTTTACTTTAGCCTTTCCCCCTACCTGTCTAAATGATATTGGTCATGGGAGAAGAAACAAAGTTTTATTTTGGTCATTTTGTACAATGTTGGTCATCTGTGAAATAACTTTGCCAATATACCGTCGCCATGAGGTTCACATTTTATAACAAGAGTGGTCACTATTCAGCAAACTTACATACCCTTGTCAGCAAAGGGCCATAATTCTGACAATGATTATCACATTAATGCACAGGTACTTGTCACCTGTCAAGGTTGGTTGATTATCTTTGAAGGAAATCCTGTCAAAACTGTGGGAGTTGCACCACAAGAATGCATTTATGAGCAGAAAGGTAGACAAACCAGTTGAATCTAGTTTATATTATGTGGGGGTATAATAATGTAGAAAAACCTATAATCAGCCCATTGCATAATTCACTACCCCATGCGTAATACGGCTATGCTAAGAACGATCTCCTAGCAAAGTGCTGAGAGCATTGCTCCCATGTCATTGCATAGACTTATCAAACTCTATAGGGCTATGCTAAGAAAGCTCTTCTAGCAAAGTGCTGAGAGCTTTGCTCCCATGTCATCGCATAGACTTAGTAAAGCGCTCAATAGACCTATTTGAAAGTGTTATGGTTAGGCAACATGCTCCTGGTCAGTAGTCAAGATGACTGGCTGTTAACATCATACAACTCATTTTATGCCTTGTAACTAGATAAGAATAAGCGACAATGTTGAAAACTGTAACACTGTATTTTATTATATAAAACATAATTGCATAGTTATAAAATACAAACACGATAAAGGATAACTTAACAACTATAGCACATGATCGATGATAAAACAAGTCTTGATACATTGACACCTGATATACTGACAATATTTTATGAGGACAAATGCTTTAAAAACTATTTGTATCAATTTAGTATGCTTACATATTTGTTACAACGACAATTTGCTTGTAAACAGACAGAGTGATTGAGACTATGCCTGAGTTATCTAAACCATTTGACCAGTCCTCATCACTACTGGTGTCCATTGCCTAAGCAAAGGGCTATGTAGCGCTTTCCACAGGAGGTCATCCATGTCTTCTATATTTAATTGAACAGGAGGTAACTGAATGAAAGCCCTTGGTAGCGCTTTGCTTAGGCAACGGGCACCTGGTATCCACACAATTTAAAACACTTTACTTGCATTATGCACATGTAGATAGTCACAAGATCAGTTCTGACACAATCAATGTAGAATAAGATTATGTGTAAAGTTGTAACACTTGACAAGATTTATGCCATATTTCACAACACAATGTTATTCTAAATCAGTATATGCAATAACTGTTGCTAAATGACATGTGTGTTTATTTTGTTTCAACTGCGACAAACATCAAAGAAATGCCATAATAAATGTAAAATATGAATTGACTATGTAGCCAAATTAACAATAATGCCTAAAATCACAACACAATATTATTTAAAATCAGAAAATTTAATAACTGTTGCTACATGGTATAATGTTTGTTTGTTTGCTTTTAAGGAAATGCCAATTGCTATCAATTGAGAAAAACATCAAAGAAATGCCATAATAAAATGCAGTCCCTGGTCTCTAGTGTCCCATTCAAACAACAGTGTGAGACACAGCTAGCTTTGTAGAATTTCAATACAATTAATAATATTGAATATCAAAATTCCTGAGCAAATATCAACAACATTGAATGTACTAATAATACTGAAAATTGCAAATGCTATTCAAATAAATGCAGTACAAAACATGTCATATGAATAAAATAATACAAAATGTAGGATTACACATACAATGAAGCACCACAATGAGATTAGACAATATCAGATCAGCAACAACTCAAATGAGTGAATGGGCGGGGTTAATATCAGATCAGCAACAGCTCAATGAGAGAATGGGCGGGGTTAATATCAGATCAGCAACAGCTCAAATGAGTGAATGGGCAGGGTTAATATCAGATCAGCAACAGCTCAAATGAGTGAATGGGCAGGGTTAATATCAGATCAGCAACAGCTCAATGAGAGAATGGCCGGGGTCAATATCAGATCAGCAACAGCTCAATGAGAGAATGGCCGGGGTCAATATCAGATCAGCAACAGCTCAATGAGAGAATGGCCGGGGTCAATATCAGATCAGCAACAGCTCAATGAGAGAATGGCCGGGGTCAATATCAGATCAGCAACAGTTCAATGAGAGAATGGGCGGGGTCAATATCAGATCAGCAACAGCTCAATGAGAGAATGGGCGGGGTCAATATCAGATCGGCAACAGTTCAATGAGAGAATGGGCGGGGTCAATATCAGATCAGCAACAGCTCAATGAGTGAATGGACGGGGTCAATATCAGATCAGCAACAGCTCAATGAGAGAATGGGCAGGTCAATATCAGATCAGCAACAGCTCAATCAAAGAATGAAGTTAATATCAGATCCACAAAGAGAGATCAGGAGGGGGCGGGGCTAGATGAGCTTCCAGAGAAAGCTACATCTGTACTGTAAACCATTTCACTTTTGCGAATACCAACTTTTGAATTTTGCTGATCTTTAACATATTCACAACTACAAAGTTTCATGTTTTTAAGTCTCCTGTAATGTATATAAATGTGTTTGAACACTTTCGCAGCTACTTAATTTTGCAAATTTCTACCACTCGCATGCTCCGCAAAATTAAATTGACAAAATAATTTCTTGGTTTACAGTATATGGCACTTAGTGATACAGGCAGGTAAAATAAGAACCAACCATAAAGCTATTAAGATGGCTGAATGAAATTCAGATTTAAATGCAACCAGTTCATGGGTGTAAATTGAAATCCTTATACCAGGTGATTGCAAAATAACACCACAGCATAATCCAAAAGGGCAAAAATATGAGATACAAATGAGATACACAAAATATTAAAACGAGCAACCAGTTGTATAAAAGGGGAAATACTATAATAATATGTTTTTTCGTTGGGGTTTAGTATTATTTTCATTGATTTCATGGATAATTCAACCAAAATCTAATCCCACAAGATTAAGCAAGCTCTTCCTCTTGTAAACTCTGATTAAATTGCAACAAATAAACTGGGTCTACTTTAATTGTCATTGTAATTCATTAGCTGCTTGATAGCATTCTTGAATATACATGTCCATCATTTTTATATGAATTCAAACAGTTCAAGGATTGCAACAATTCATTTAGTACAAACACGAGAAACCATCCAATTAAAATCAAAACACAACAACATTTGAGTTTAACTTTTTACGAGTTGAACGCAACATCCTTCTTGAAATCTTGCACCACTTTGTCCATCAAACTGTCATCGTTATAAAGTTCTAACATCGTCAATGCCAAAGCTTTAGCGATGTCAAGTGAATATTTCTGTGCAGTATCGGCCCCTGCTGCGGTAGCAAAGTCCTTGGAATGGTTACTAACCGTGGTACCGATGTAGAACTTGGGATGTATGCTCGGTATCACGTGCGATACGTTTCCCATGTCCGTAGATCCACCAAATTTGCGTATCTTCTCTTCATTTGTTTCAAACTCCACACCAAGTGACACAGCCTTCTCCACAAACATGTCAGCCAGAGTATTGTTGGATATCAGATTTGAGTAAGATTTCTCTCCAAATGAGAAGGCCACCTGAAAACAGGAAAAGACATAGAACTGTCAGATGACTTCAATCCCAGATAATCCAGAGTGGCAGCACCAGACAGATTGAGCTTTTCTTCACAAAATAAAAGTCATTTAGTCAATAATACCAAGTATTTTAATAAAATTACTTATACCAAACTATGCTGAAAATACCAAGTATTTACTGAGTTATTTCATTTGCTGAATTTTAACAATAGAACAAATTATGAAGTAGATATACTTCTAATGGCACCGAAAACAGACTTGTCTTATTTTCAAGATTGGGCATTTTGTCTTGGCAGAACCCCTGAATAAAATTCAATACAGCTATACATTATCGCCTTTGAATGGATTAAAATTTTAGGTAAAGACGACTTTTAGTCATGGAACAAGCAATTGAGCTGTTTACATACTCTATTATAAAGCAACTGACACATTGTTAACATGTGTGGGGGACAAATGAGTGGCATTGTAAACATGGCTACATATTTCATCAGACCCAAATCTCCTGACAAATCTCAAACTGAGGAAAATCTCATCTCAAATATTGTCATGTGTGATAATTTTAATTTCCATATAGGAAGCTTGTTTCAAAATTGGCATCAATAGTATTCTGAGAGCATTACAGTAACAACTCCAACTAAAGATTTATCTAAATTCCGACTCTGATTTGACTAAAATCTCAATTTGAGTTGAGATTTCTATTTGAGATGCTTTGGGAAATCGGAGCGAGGTCTTTAACTAATATTATGCTCTATACCTGACAACCTGTAGCCAATGCTGCAGCACGGACACAATCTTCCACTTTCTGTTTCAAGATAACCATATCAGAGTTAGTTGGTGTCCTCAGGTAATATTCTAACTGTGTCTCTTCTGGTATAATGTTAGGTTGTGCTCCACCATTCTTTATCACACCTGAAATAATGTTAAACAGGTTTTTGTTAATTATCTATAAACAAAGGAGGCAACAAATATACACAGTGTCAAATGGTTATGGCATGTATATACCCATGCATGGGAACCTAGTGTCTGTTTCCTAAGCAAAGCACTACTGAGCACCTTTATTCAGTAACCTCTTGTTAAATTAAATATAGAAGGCATGGGTTGCCTCCCATGGAAAGCTTTACATAGCGCTTCGCTCAGGAAACAGACCCTTTTTTCTTAGTTTTATAATCCTACATTCTTGTCCTCCAGCATATTCTTTTAATATCAATGTGTAAGGACTTTTTGTATGAGGATGCAAATCAATAGTCGGTCCCACTTGGCTTTACATTCTCAGGAAAAAAAGGAGTAAAATATCTTATAAGAATATCAGATAATCACTTCCGCTAACATAGGTACAAAATATGTACTTGTGATCTAAAAATAGAGCCAGGGTGTTACCGTGTACTCTCCAGGTTGGTTTCATCTGTTGTCTAAGGTGTGAGATATTGGTATAACAAGCCACCGCAGCATCTAACGCATTCAGACCTTCCCAGGGATAGGACGAGGCATGAGCAGCTTTACCATGGTAAGTGATAGATAACCTGAAATATGGGGTACAGTTTATAATAAAATAAGACAATATGAGAATTAAAAATAATCTTTGAACTTTAAAATCATTCATAAAGTCTATTGTTTTAATGGTGTACTGCAAAATCATTAAATTTTGTGGATTTCGTGGTTCATCTTCTACCACAAAATTTAATCACATCAAATAATAAATTTGACCCTTGTATTTATTACCTGAAATGCAAAATCCACAAATTACCGTCCCATTGAAATGGTCTTTTTTTTACAAAAACTATGAAATTTAGTCCCATCGAAATTAAATGAGTTTACAGTGTTGTGCAACCTCTATTACAACACCTTCAAAATTACCCAAAGCTGATATTTACTTCAAAGTTTACCTCTGTAAAACAGCAACCACTATGCAATGGCCAATATTTACAATTCCAAAAGAGTCTTGCAGTACAGAGGTTGTATTGTATTAAATTACATACAGGAGTGATGCATATATGATATACTTACGGTGTCATTGAGACATAATTTGGCTTGGCTAATGTAGTTTGTGATGGGTGAGCCATAACTGCTACATCTACACCTTCGAATGCTCCAAGCTGCAGCAAATCTTCCTTCCCACACAGTCCTTCCTCAGCTGGACAACCAATCACAGTCAGCTGTGTAATATAATACTAGTATATTAAGTACTGTAAAATGATTTAATTTCAATGGGACAAAATTTAGTTGGTTTGGTAAAAAAGAGCTTTTCATGGGGACATAATGTCAAAAATGTCTTATCCACGATGTTGTAAATATTCGTGGGGATTTAATTTTGTGGTTCAGAGGTAGCAGGCGGCACTGGCTAACTAAAAGACTGTCAAAAAGGCAGTACTAAAAAACCAAAAGACATCTGACAGGCGACACTTGCTAACTAGGCCGTCAGACAGTTTACACTGCCTGTATACCTGAATGGCTGTTTGACAGTTGGCACAGGCAATTAGTTAAACACTTACTACAGAACAGAAAGGTAACTAACCGTTCCAAATGACTTAGTATCCATGTTGGTGATCATGGCAGCTTTTACACCTAGTGCTGTAGCCACACCAATCTCTGCAATAAGATTGTGTCCACATGCATGACCAATCCCTGGCAGTGCATCGTACTCGCACAGAACAGCAAGATTCGGTCCACCACGTGAGTTCTTGGGTTTGTATGTAGCTCTAAACGCTGTGTTCAGCTTAAACGCTTTTTCCACCTGGAACCCAGCATTTTGTAGAAAAGCTGTCAAAACCGAATGTGCATGAAATTCGTTAAATCCAAGTTCTGGCATGTTCCAGATCGATTGACTTAGCAAATGTAGGTCATGACTTTGTTGGTCGATGGTATTACACGCAATATCACGCATCTCATCCATTGCAATCTTTTCTATTAACAAGTTATTGAGCAAATTGGTATTTGACAGCAGTCCAATGTTTTGGAGATCAATCTGTCTTGACGATTTTACCTCAACACCGCTTTCAATTATCAAAGCACTGGAAGTATCATTTCGTGTATAAGTCGGAACGCATAATAAGATATACGGCCCCTTGTACTGCAACTAAAACTGCAATAATGAACTCAATGTATTGATAATCAAATTATTTATTTGTTACCTGTATGCACCAGTATTGGAATATTGATAACATGTTAGTGTAATCTGTTACAATGTAGTGTAAAGATCTCTTGTTAGGATTTGTCCAAGCATATTAAACTCTCATTCTTGTGTTTTTGCTTAACTGTGATTCAGTCATTTCCCTTATCATTTACTTTAATGACAGCGACTATGGTTTTAAAACCAACTGCTAATATGCTAATACAGTTCAGAGTCAAATAAAAATATATGGATGCACAATAACTCATGCAGACTGATATTCCTATGAAGATTGTAGATTGTAAGTTACAGACGAAATGCCATTTTGGGACAAACACACAGTAGGACTTGTAAAGAATAAAACATAATTCAAACCACTGTTTCATCAAGCTTTTATTGGTCAACAGCATGTAAAAACAATTCTTAACAAAAAAGTAATACATACAAGTAAAAACTATATACAATACTATGTACACTATAATTAATTCTGTAAATCAATAGGAGCACTTTAGTACATTGCTGTGGTAGAATCACAATTACAGTCAATTTACAAGTTGTTAGAAGAAACAAGAGTACTTTTATTTTCCAGAATTGTAACCAAATATTGGATGTGTTCTTTACACAGCTTCAGACAGTTTCAAGGTATCAGATAGGCAAATCGGGAATGGCCACAGTGCCATATGATTTTTGCACCTATTTCCTTTTCTTTAATTTCTCCCACATTCTACCAGCAAACAATACACAGCTGATTGCAATACTTGAATAAATAGGATATTTCATAATGACTTATGGTACTGTAAAATCATTAATTTTCGTGGGGGATTAAATTTCGTGTTTCACTTCAACCACGAACTTTAATCCCAACGAACATTGATTTTGACCCTTGTTTTGTTACCTGAAATGCAATATCCACGAATTCAAGTGCCAACGAAATTGTCTTTTTTACCAAAACCACGAAATTTCGTCCCAACGAAATTAAATGATTTTACAGTATTATATTTTTCCTGTACATAGATTTGGTCAATAGATCACAGGTAAGAAATTAACTATAGATATTGATCGAGCTCAAAAAAAATGATTAATGTTTTCATTATTTGATTGTGTCCTAAACACAAAGAGTCAGTAAATTAACACTTAAATTAACACTAAAATTTGGATAACATGAATACATTGTAATATCAAAAATAATTTTATTTCCTTATTATACGTAATTTACAACAATATTTGAATTAGAGTATAGCTAGTCTGCGATAGAAAAAAAATCAGAATGGGAGTAGGTAGGAAGTAATTGTAGTTCAGTATCATTTTTTACCAAACAGATTTTCAGAAATGTTTAAAAAAAAACACAATTTTTTTCTATCGCAAACTAGCTATACAGACAAGGTTAATTTATTAGTGTTTGGTCAATTCAAGCGCTATAATCCTAGAAGATCTTGGATGAGTTTGCTGATTAGGTAACTTATTCTAGATAATAAAATTCACATCAATTTGAAAATATTCATTAAATAATATTTAAATCAATATTTAACTGTTTGCCTCATCAATTTTATTACACATTACAATCAATTCCAAGTAACCATTTTACACACACAATTTTGGGAACAATCTCCTGTTGGTCTGTAGGTGTTGATCCATGTGCCTGTCAGTGTTGGTACAATCAGAGGCATGTAAGTGTGGATTCATGGACTTATAAGTGTTGTTCTACTGGCTTGTTATTGTTGGTAAATGGACATGTCAGAATTGGTTCATGGCTGTTTCAGTGTTGGTCCATGTGCATAGGGCTTGTCAGTGTTGGTCCATGGATTCATTCTGTTCATCAGAATCACTGTCCTGTGATAATTCTGAATCATCCTGGTTGAAATCCCACAGATCTTGTACTGCATTCACTGAAAGGTATACAAAGTTACAAAGTAAAATAACAAGAACAGTTTTTATCCCAGAAATGTATGTCTCCCACAAAGGGCCATAACTCAGACAAAGACCCTCAAAACTAGAAAATTTGTGATAATATGCACAAGGATTCAACCAAAACATCCATGAGAAGTTTAATTGAAAACAGACGGAGAACAACCATAGAAAACTTTTAGGACATCCGTCCAGACAGACATATATCCAGCACAAAACCAAAATTCCTACAAACTAAATGGAGAAAATATGAATATAAGAAGTCATCATATCACCATAGTTTGACACCAAACCTTGTTTATATTGTATTCATCTATGCATCAGTTAGCCTACTCCAAAATTAGTTCGTCAAATTTTTTCCAAACATTCTTATAAATTAAATCAGAGATGGATGAAGAGCTCATTTTTTACCATCAGACCCCTCTGGGATAAAGTATAGAATATAATTATGATAATTCATCAAAATAGAAATTAGTATTTCCCTTATTTCTGGATTGACTAGCAAAAGAAATAACTTTATACAACTTTATATAATTTACAAGACCTTCAAACCACTCCACAGACATAAATTTAAAGCAGACATAATGATAACAACTTCATATGATAACTTACATTCTGAGTCATTATTTTCCATGCTTCTAAATATATGAGTCATTCCACATATCAGCTGTACATATTTATATTGGACTGGTACATGTCTATTGACAAATTCAGAGTCTAATTGTGACATCAAATGTAACAACTGTAAACCATTCTGTAGAATCTTTAGACTGGTTTCCTGATGAGATAACAGACTGGTTTTAGATTTCAAACTTTCGGTAGACTGGTCTGATGTTTCAAGTTTTTTAGATGCACAGATCTTGTGTATTTTCATCACAGAATGTAACAAGGTTACAATACTTTTTACAACCTGAAATAATATGAAGGAAAAATAATTTAGTTTATTATTCATAAAATTATACAAAAAGAAACATAGATAACTTAGACATGTAATTATCCTATTCAAGAATTGACATTTAAGTACAAGTCCCATTTTGACATTCTTTCGAGACAACACATATTATATTATTTATTAATTCAAGTACTTTTCACAGTTAAAATAAAATTCTAGGACTTTTCCAGACTTAAGCAAACCTTGGTTATATTGCCAGGACCACAGTACCGGTTCGCTATTTCTAAGATTTTTCAGGTAAAACTATTTGAAGCATAGAATTTCTAATGTATTATCAATGGGGTTGTTTTGATTTCAAGGTGGCAGAAAGTTTTACAGTACGGAATATACCTTACCTCAGAGCTACATAGACAATCAGATTCTAACACGAGAGTAAAACAACCTCTATGTGAACTGGCCAGGTATAATATACTGTCAATTATCTGAAATCAATCAAGTATATATATACATTAAATTATACTTTTAAACTAACAGGGATTTTGACAAATGTATGTCTCCCACAAAGTACTGTTATTCAAGCAATGATCATCCAATCTAAAATTCCTGACATCATACTCAACTAAGCTTAGTATTGTGATGCCCAGGCATATAGCACCTGTCTGAATGTTATTTAATTATGCCTTGAGCTGGTTAAATTCTGTTTCATGTTATATCTAAATCTAGCATTTCAGCTACCATACAGTCTGCATTGTGCCAGTATAGATCCTTAGTATCTATTTGAGTCCGAGTCGAATGCTTTATTTATGTCTGAGAACTTGTCTGTGCGTAACCAGTTTTCGCGACTCCACCGTATTTATTTCATGCATTTTTACTTTTAAATCACTGTGTATGTGTTAAATCATCTTAGAACTAATTATTGTTGTTACTTACTGATGTTAGGGACTCTGATTTTAGCTGTCAGTCATGTATTTTTGTGATTCATTGTGTTGAATGTTTGTTGACAGTTTATCGTCCGCCATATTGATTTTCTTGGTGAATAGTCGCCTAGCAACTGTGGAAGTGAATAGTTTATTCAAAGCGCTGAAGCTACTACATTTTTTAGCTAACATGTATAATTTAAGCTGTAGGAAGCGCAAGTTTGAGGTTATTATTGTTTGCAAGATGCTTATTTATTGTTTTAGACTGTATTTATTGTAATAGACCCGAGTTTTAGCCACGGGCACTTGTTTTCACAGTGTTCACACTGTGCACGGTGAATTCACGTCGCTGCACCAAAGTTTATGTGGAGCGTTATTTTCGTGAATTTCACCGTCGTGCGGTGTGAATTGCACAGTTTCACTTGTGGTGCACACTGTGCACTGTGCACAGGGCAGTGATCGTATATAAACCCCGTCCAGACTGTGCACTGGAGCATTCACCACTCCAAATTCTTAGACCCATACTTTTGGCGATTTTTTCCACAGAATAGACTTTGCTCGTAGGTTTAACTTTTAACTCCCAGATCTATCTGTATTCATTAAGTAACATATTTTAATAATTGTAATTTCATCTTTACACCCAATTTCATGTTAAACATTAAGGGTGTTTATTTATCTATTTAACTATTTATTTGTTAGGGAAATAGACAGCTTCGGTCGACTCGCGTATTTTTGGAATAGATCCTAGATTTGTTTTCTGGTCGTTTTGCGACGTCACCGAACATTTGGCCGACATACAGTATAATTGTAAATATATTTATTATAGATCTAGTAAATTTATGTGATGCTCATTTTATTTATTAAATTCATGAACGTTAAATCTAAACTGGTGTTTGTTCAGTAGTTTGTTGGTAGATCTATTGTCCCCAGGTAACCTGACAGAGATCGTCAGGTGATATTGTGATCACCATTGTCCGTCTGTTCGTGGTACATGTATATAGACTATACTGTGCTGGACGCCTAATTGATAACGCTCTGGCCTAAGTCGCTACCAATATTGTGCAGGCGTGTAGTAGGGTCCGATAGCACAGATTGAGCGTAGATACACTGGTACACTAACATCCGTTAGTACACAGGCTAATCAGTGACCACAGGGTTTAGTAACCCAATAAAGTTGTGGTTGAGACTAACATCCGTTAGTATATCTACACAGAATAACCACAGGGTTTAGTAACCCAATAAAGTTGTAATTGAGACTAACATCCGTTAGTAGATCGACACACACGAAACACAGGGTCCTGTAACTCAGACCGAGTCATACGGTATATACTGTTATATCAGTTAGTGCACTCAGTGCGTACAATATACTGGTGTAACCACAAGGTTGAGGAGCGTAACATTTCATGGTGGCAGCGGTGGGATCCTATATTATTATAAGGGATCCAGTGATACGAACCTCACGACTCGAGTAATTTGAGAGTTTGCCATGGCAGAGCAGTCGCCAGTTTCGAGTGATGGTGAAGTGTACTTTAGAATTCAGGGGCCAGAAGCAGAAGACCAGGTTGCACGCATGTCAAGATCAAGCAGTATCCAGAGTTTGGTGATAGACGAAGCGTCTTCCGCCATGTGTGATAGGCCACAGCAACAGATAGAACCACCTGTTGGTTCATTGCAGCAGGGTCAGTGTCAAGATAATAGGGGTCATACGAATGCCTTAAATGATATCACTGGAATTTTAAGGGAGGTTGTGTCAGAAATGCAGGTATTAAAGCAATCAATTACCCATCATAGTAGAACTGCTGAGTCGGTTTCCCAACAAACTCGCAGGGGTGTCAGTTTTCCTAATGTGTCCAACGAAGGAGGTGAAGGGTTCGATCCTCGTTTAGCTGGGGTGGATGCATGTTATGGCGGTAGCAATAATATCGGCCATTCCCAAATGACTGAGTCTTGGCAGAGGGTTCCCCGATATGATGTCAATTTTAATTCAATGCGCCCCCAGATCCCTATACAGAATGGTTTTCAAAATGCGAGAGGTTATAGAAATCCAGAAAGATCTGGGTCCCAACAGGTAGATCGGTTTCACCGGCATGTAAGGCGGTCAGACACTATTAAAATTCCAGCGTTCACCGGAAAGCAGGAGTGGCCTGTGTGGATCGCGAGGTTTGAGGCAATAGCACAGAGATATGGTTGGGACGATGAAGATAAATTAGATCAGCTGCTGCCCCGCATAGAGGACCAGGCGGCACAGTTTCTATATGGACAATTGCCAGCATCGATGTTAAGAAGCTACCAAGAAGTGGTTAGAGAGATGCACAACAGGTTTAGGATAGTTGAGACCACCAGAGCCTATGCGGCCAAGTTTAGCAGGCGTAATCAGAGAGCTGGAGAGACAGCTGAAGAGTATGCAGCTGATCTCAAAATGTTGTATGATAAAGCGCATGGGTATCGGGATAGGAGAACAAGGGAAGAAGACCTAGTAAGGAAGTTCTTGGATGGACTGAGAGATGACGAGTTAAGATTCGAGATAGAGTTTCACAAAGAACCTGACACTATAGACGATGCAGTATACCAAGTGGTCAACTTCATACAAACACGGAACACTAGCAATGTAGGCAGGAGAGATAGGGTGACTAGGAGGGCGATTCAGTCAGAAGACAGTGACGCTGACTACGATGTGGTGTCCAGAATACCAGAGAAGTCAATTGCTCAAGAAAGGTCCTCAGATAAAGATGATGTGGCAGATTCTAAGGAGGCAAAGCTGCTTGCTGAAATCCTGGAGAGACTGGGGAAGCTGGAGGGAGCAGATAAGGACAAACAGCAGGGAAGGACAAAACCTCAAAATAGAAGATCGGTAGAGTGCTACAACTGCCACAGAACCGGACACTATGCCCGCGACTGTCCAGATAGGCAAACATCGAGTGGGGTAAGGCGTTGGAGCGACAGAGGACCTAATGAGGGAAGCCAGCAAACTTACGAGAACAGAGAGCGTCCTTTAAACTTCCAAGGACCAGCTCTTGCGGCCAAAGGCAGGTCCCAGTAGAAGTAGTTGTAGGCCAGGAAGATAAGAACAAACAGAGTCTAGTAGGTGGTAATGATGAGAGCATTGAGGTAGGGGATCGTGTGAAGAGGAGCAAAGGTTTAGGGGCAGGCGTTTATGTTAGGGGCAGCATTCAAGATGTGCCAATCGATTTCACGGCGGATACGGGGGCGTCTAAGACAGTGATAGCCACCAGGGTATTCAAGCAAATTGATGAGGAAAAGCGACCTGTTTTGAAGCCAGCATCAAGTCTATTGGGAGCCGGGGGTGCGCCGATTCAGGGATGTGGGAAAGCCGAGTTCGAAATCAAACTAGGACCATTAGAGATCATCAGGGAAGCCGTGGTGGCTGATATAGAGGATGATGCTCTGCTGGGGTATGATGTTTTGAGAGGGAGCGAACAAGGAGCGGCTGATATTCTGTTGAGCAAGAATAAAATCATTCTGGATGGTGCTGATATCCCATGTTTTCAAGTAGGCTCTGTAGGAGACACGAGACAGGTGGTTGTGGCTGAAGCTTGCACGATTCCTGGGATGACGGAAGCTCTTATCAATGTATATATAAAAAGAACAGAAACGGATGATGATAGGAGGGCAGAGTTTCTTGTAGAACCTACCGGTATGTTTGCTGAGAGGTATCAGTTGATGATGGCCTCTACACTGGTTAATATAAATAAGAGTACTACCTGTAAAGTAAGAATATTGAATCCCTTCGAGGAAGACGCGGTTTTGCACCAAGACGCAGAAATCGCCAAGGCTAGTGAAATAGAGGGTATTGTTAGTACAGTTACAAAGGCAGAGCACGAAAATGAACGTGAAAATCTGGATAGAATACGTCGAGTCGATACATCAGCCAATACAGCTAAACTTGATAAAACCAGTTTCTTAGAGGCATCAGAAAAAGAAGTGCCACAACATCTTCGATCGCTGTATGAAAGATCCACTGAAGGCAAGTCTGATCATGAGAAGCGGGTTATCGCAGGCCTTCTAGTTCAACATAAAGATACATTTTCAAAAGCAGAATGGGACCTTGGATTAACAGGCCTTGCAGAACATCCAATTAATACCGGTGAGGCGCTGCCTGTAAAACAGCGACCTAGAAGAGTCCCCTTGGCATATGCCGACGACGAAAAGAATGCGATAGAGGATCTGTTACGGAAAGGTGTTATAAGGGAAAGTACCTCACCATGGGCCTCACCCATTGTTTTGGTCAAGAAGAAATCCGGAGCAATTAGGCCGTGTGTTGATTACCGCCGAGTTAATGCATTAGTTAAACCCGATGGTTTTCCATTGCCGAGGATACAGGATTGTCTAGATGCCGTGGCCGGTGCTTCCTTATTTAGCAGTTTTGACTTGACAAGTGGCTACTTCCAGATACCTTTAAAGCCAGAAGACATTCCAAAAAGTGCATTCTGTTGTAAATATGGCCATTTTGAAATGACTCGCATGCCTTTCGGTTTAAACAATGCTGCCAGCACCTTCCAAAGAACGATGGAAATTGCACTACAAGGCTTACAGTGGGTAACATGTCTCGTATATATAGACGATATAATTGTCTATGGTGACAACTTCGAGCAGCACATACAGCGCGTAGAACAAGTTCTAGAGCGCATGAAAACAGCTGGACTCAAACTTAAACCCGACAAGTGCCAAATGTTACAGACAAGCGTAGTGTTTTTAGGTCATGTAGTATCAAAAGATGGCGTGTTACCAGACCCGTCTAATATAATAAAGATCGCTAATTGGCCACGTCCTGTGAATGCTAAGCAAGTAAAGCAGTTTGTTGCTACCGGTTCTTATTACCGCCGCTTCGTGCGTAATTTTGCGAAGATAGTTCGCCCATTGACAGACCTAACGAAGAAGGAATCTGCCTTCATTTGGTCCGAGTCGTGTGAAGAAGCATTTTGCCAGTTAAAGAAAACACTCATAGGTCCCGATATAATGGGCTATCCGATGAACGAAGGTGGTCTGTTTTATCTTGATACTGATGCATCAGGCACTGGTATAGGTGCAGTACTTTCGCAAATACAATCGGGTAGAGAGCGCGTAATCGCATATGCAAGCCGTGCAATGAATAAAGCGGAGCGAAATTACTGTATTACTGAACAGGAGCTACTGGCAGTTATCTTTTTTGTTCAGTATTTCAGACAGTACCTGTTAGGTCGTCATTTTGTGGTGCGCAGTGACCACCAAGCGCTCGTTTGGCTCTTTAAGCTAAGGGAGCCGAGTGGCAAGATCGCTCGTTGGATCGAAATCCTCGCGCCGTATGATTTTGAGATTCAGTATCGACCAGGTAAAAGTCAGGGTCATTGTGACGCCCTTTCGAGATGTGACAGCCCAAGAGATTGTACATGCTGTGAAGTCGATACAAGCGAACCCCTCAAGTGTGGACCCTGCAATAAGTGTAAGAGAAGGGCTGAGATCATGATGTTGTCTGATGTTGTCCCAATAGCTGAAGAGAAGCCAGAAGAGCAGTATACAGCTGAAGAGAAACCAGAAGAGCAGTGTACAGCTGAAGAGAAGCCAGACGAGCAGTGTACAGCTGAAGAGAAACCAGAAGAGCAGTGTACAGCTGAAGAGAAGCCAGAAGAACTTCAAACTAGTGGGTCAAGATGTGATAATGATGTAGAAAACATCAGAGCTGTAGAAAACACAGAAGATGACGGCCAAGTGCCTAGCACATCAGATGGTAGAACAGAAGATAGGTCATGGTGTATTGGTTACTCCCCGCAAGAAATGGCAAAGCTGCAAAATTCAGACACAGACATAGCACCCATATTACAGAGTAAGTTAGTTGGTGTTAAACCTGATATGGGAGGCATTGGCTGTGACAGTCCTGCAACTAGGCAGTACTGGCTACAATGGGATATGTTGTCTGTAGAAGATGGTGTCCTTTACAGAAACTGGGTGAAACAGAATGGAGTAGACCATTTCAAGCAGATCATAGTTCCACGACAGTTACGCAAGGCAGTTCTAAACCAGATGCATGATACGCTGTCAGCAGGACATCTAGGTACGAAGAAAACAAAAGCCAGAGTTCAGCAGATGTTTTATTGGTTCGGACTAAAAGAAGATGTGAATCTTTACGTTAAGTCATGTGACACTTGTGAAGCAGATAAAAGACCGTCCAAGAGTCCAAAGGCCCCGATGGGACACTTACTTACTGGTGCACCCTGGGATAGACTAGCAATAGATTATCTAGGACCACTTCCTCTAACAGAGAATGGGAACAGATACATCCTCGTTCTGACTGACCACTTCACCAAGTATGTCGAAGTATTAGCCGTACCTAGCCAACATGCAGGGGTTTGCGCCATGAAGATAGCCAATGAGTTCATTGCTCGCTGGGGAGCACCTCTTAGTATCCACAGCGATCAAGGGTCGACGTTTGAAAGTAAGGTCTTCAAGGAGCTCTGTGCATTATTTGAAATCAAGAAGAGCAGATCAAGCCCTAGAAATCCCAAGGGGAACGGTCAAGTCGAACGATACAATCGTACCCTGGTTCAGATGATTAAAGCCTATCTGGTAGACCAAGATGAGTGGGACAGATACCTAGGCTGCATAGCGGGAGCCTACAGATCATCGATCAATGAATCTACTAACCTTACTCCAAACATGATGTGCTTGGGTCGTGAGACAAGACTACCCGCATCCCTCATGTATGGAATGCAGAAAGCTGAAAGTACATCCTCCAGCTCAGAGTATGTAGAAGTGATCCGTGAGCGTATGCTTCGTGCACATGACGTAGCAAGAAAACATTTGAATACAAAGGCCAAGCGCAGCAAAGAAGTATATGACAGTAGGCAGGCTTATAACAGTTACGTAGCTGGAGACATTGTCTGGATGTTACATGAAACCCGAGCAGTTGGTGTAACACACAAACTAGAGAAGAAATATGATGGTCCATTTGTGGTAACCAGTAAACAGTCGCTAGTGAATTTCGTAGTTCAAGTTGACGCGAGTGGTAGAACAGTAGCAATCCACCATGATAAGCTTAAACGCTATAATGGCCACAATTTACCCAAGTGGGTAAGCAAGGTGGCAAAGCGTTGCAGCACCTAATGATGAATAAAGTAAACAGGGTTGGGGTGGACATTGTTGTTATTTTTATTTTTTTTAATTTTTGATTGGCTGATTATAGACGCCATGAGTATGTTTAACCTTCAAAAGAGGAAATGCTGAGACGTAAACCAGCATAGCTGGTACATTTCCGCGGAGTTTTCGTTCATCCGTACCGACGTGGTCCGGAAATTATCGCTCGTGAACAAGCTGAAGCTGTCTGGTCTCCCACTGATGATGTATAATGTGCCTGAAGAAGCTTAGCATAAAACATAATCAACCTTATATTTACTTTCAGGACACAACTATGGAAAGCCGTACAGTCAAAAGAAAGTACTTCACCTGCTTGCACTGCCCTAAGTCCGGGAAATATCACATCGCAGAGCGATACCGTATGGTCGAGCATGTGATGAAACATCACATGGCTCTAGATGAGACACCATTTTATTGCAACCTGTGCATGTTTAGGTGCGCACAGCAGAAGCACCTGGACGGACACATAACGAACTTCTCGAGACATAGCCTGATAGCGGCCTCACTTGGAGTACGGCCAGAGGACAACCACCGGTACCTGGTGCGGAACCCCGCACCAAGGAGCATTCTGGAAGGTATCGACTACATATTGGGGTCGCGTGAAGACCACCAGAAGGGACCAACCAGGTCGGACGATAGGCTGGAGGAAGCATCTACAAACTCAGAGCCGGAAGTACAGCCACGGTCCAAGACGCCGGAGCAGGAGCTGGTTACGGTACAGGTAACGCCCGAGCTCCTGGCCAGCCTGATGGGGAAGAAGGGGAATCCAACGAGTCAGCCGACTCTAGCCAGCCAGGCTGTTCCGTCCTACAACCCTTTGATGCCAGGATACGCCGCCAGTAACATGCTGACAGACTTGGACTGTTCTGGAACTCTGTCAGCATTTACTTATGTGCCGACACCGTCAACTTTGACACCGGTTATATCTACCATGCCAAGGGTAGTTGTACCAGACCTGGCCGCCACGCGCGACCAGGGGCGCACGATCATGAGTAATGATGAAGGGAGACAGTACCACCAGCAGATGGGGTTGGAACCCTCCAGCCCCATGCTGACTGTACCAGACCTGGCCGCCGCGCGCGACCAGGGGCGCACCGTGTTGGAAAGGGGAGCGGTAAGACATTTGCCGTATCAACAGAAGATGGGGTTGGAACCCTCCATCCCCAAGTTGACTGTACCAGACCTGGCCGCCACGCGCGACCAGGGGCGCATCCCGTCGAGGGTGGAGAGTACGAACTCTTGGCTAAGCACGCCGGAGCTGCACTTCTACAATATGGAGGAAAGGGAGAACACTTCGACACTGGACCTGGCTGCCACGCGCAACCAGGAGCGCAAGGAAGATGTTGCTCACCAGAGCAAAGAAGAACACATTCTAGGCCAGCTGCTAGGGCAGGAAACCTCCTCCCAGATGGTCTTCTCACCTTTGGAGAGATGTATCGAGGAAGAGTCTGTGAAAGCGAAGGGTCGGCCGACCAATAACGTGGAAAGTCAGACGCAATCAATTGGGGATCTCCTGGATGATAAATATGCCCCAGTTACGACGGCGTTGGGCCAACTTGGGCAAACCATGGTGTCAGTCATGGAGAAGGTATCTTTTGGGTTAGAGTCCATGACAAGGGCCACCAGGCACCTTGGGGCGTCATTGGAAAACATTTCCCAGTCCATGGGAACAATATCCCGGAATGTAGATCGTTTGTTGGACGAGACCAAAAGGCAAGGACGAAGGGCGGAAGCCACGGCTACAGCACCCACTCCTCCAACAAAACGCCCAAAACTGGATGAGGTTGGAGGCAAAGAGAATAACAAGATGAAGTCTGCCGTATTCAAAAAGGATCGGAAAAGATGAACTGTGTTTAGTGTAATAATAGTGTAAATTAATTCTTATAGTATGCGCGGGAAGTGTTTTAAAATTTAACAGTGTAAACGCGATAGTGAACATACTAGTGTGAATTAGAAGGTTATTTCTTCATAGTGTTTTTAAATTGTGATTCGTAAGTACTAACGCGAGTTGACAGTGAATATTTAAGTTTTAAAAGTTTAGTGTATCAAGTTAGAGTGATACATTGACAGTGTTAAACACAATGACTGAGATTTTTAGTCTCTATTGGAGTACAGACATTTGAAGTGTTTTATGTGAAATAGCTGCTGAAGGTAGCAGAGCATGTTGTATTTATGTTAAGGTGATTGGACACTTTTTGTCATTTAACTGTATTATCAGAAATATTTGTTTATCTATTTAGGGCATTATATGTATTTGTGTGATTAAGTTAAATGATGTGTTTTTATGGCAACAGGAGTTTAGCCATAGAAACGTGGGGGTAATGTGATGCCCAGGCATATAGCACCTGTCTGAATGTTATTTAATTATGCCTTGAGCTGGTTAAATTCTGTTTCATGTTATATCTAAATCTAGCATTTCAGCTACCATACAGTCTGCATTGTGCCAGTATAGATCCTTAGTATCTATTTGAGTCCGAGTCGAATGCTTTATTTATGTCTGAGAACTTGTCTGTGCGTAACCAGTTTTCGCGACTCCACCGTATTTATTTCATGCATTTTTACTTTTAAATCACTGTGTATGTGTTAAATCATCTTAGAACTAATTATTGTTGTTACTTACTGATGTTAGGGACTCTGATTTTAGCTGTCAGTCATGTATTTTTGTGATTCATTGTGTTGAATGTTTGTTGACAGTTTATCGTCCGCCATATTGATTTTCTTGGTGAATAGTCGCCTAGCAACTGTGGAAGTGAATAGTTTATTCAAAGCGCTGAAGCTACTACATTTTTTAGCTAACATGTATAATTTAAGCTGTAGGAAGCGCAAGTTTGAGGTTATTATTGTTTGCAAGATGCTTATTTATTGTTTTAGACTGTATTTATTGTAATAGACCCGAGTTTTAGCCACGGGCACTTGTTTTCACAGTGTTCACACTGTGCACGGTGAATTCACGTCGCTGCACCAAAGTTTATGTGGAGCGTTATTTTCGTGAATTTCACCGTCGTGCGGTGTGAATTGCACAGTTTCACTTGTGGTGCACACTGTGCACTGTGCACAGGGCAGTGATCGTATATAAACCCCGTCCAGACTGTGCACTGGAGCATTCACCACTCCAAATTCTTAGACCCATACTTTTGGCGATTTTTTCCACAGAATAGACTTTGCTCGTAGGTTTAACTTTTAACTCCCAGATCTATCTGTATTCATTAAGTAACATATTTTAATAATTGTAATTTCATCTTTACACCCAATTTCATGTTAAACATTAAGGGTGTTTATTTATCTATTTAACTATTTATTTGTTAGGGAAATAGACAGCTTCGGTCGACTCGCGTATTTTTGGAATAGATCCTAGATTTGTTTTCTGGTCGTTTTGCGACGTCACCGAACATTTGGCCGACATACAGTATAATTGTAAATATATTTATTATAGATCTAGTAAATTTATGTGATGCTCATTTTATTTATTAAATTCATGAACGTTAAATCTAAACTGGTGTTTGTTCAGTAGTTTGTTGGTAGATCTATTGTCCCCAGGTAACCTGACAGAGATCGTCAGGTGATATTGTGATCACCATTGTCCGTCTGTTCGTGGTACATGTATATAGACTATACTGTGCTGGACGCCTAATTGATAACGCTCTGGCCTAAGTCGCTACCAATATTGTGCAGGCGTGTAGTAGGGTCCGATAGCACAGATTGAGCGTAGATACACTGGTACACTAACATCCGTTAGTACACAGGCTAATCAGTGACCACAGGGTTTAGTAACCCAATAAAGTTGTGGTTGAGACTAACATCCGTTAGTATATCTACACAGAATAACCACAGGGTTTAGTAACCCAATAAAGTTGTAATTGAGACTAACATCCGTTAGTAGATCGACACACACGAAACACAGGGTCCTGTAACTCAGACCGAGTCATACGGTATATACTGTTATATCAGTTAGTGCACTCAGTGCGTACAATATACTGGTGTAACCACAAGGTTGAGGAGCGTAACAGTATCAAGTATTCATGTGAAGTTTTACTAAATTCCTACAAATGGTTGAGGAGAGCTAGCGTGGACAAACTATGTAAAGCTCGCCTTTTTATGTGGATAAAATTAAATTGAATTTACCCAAGAAATCATCAATAATTTAATGCCTGTGAAGATTAATTACTGGATTTTGAGATTTAGCTCAGTTAGAGCTGCTACAAGAGATCAGGCCAATGATTATTAACTTTGGAGAGTTGCTCAAACTCAAACTCACTTGGAGCATGTTCTTAGTTACAAAAACTGCTGTAACTTCTTTATAACTGAATGGCAACATATCATATGGGGGTTCATTTTTCTGAGTTAAACTAAATACAAAATGTACTTTGCTACAAGTTGATGTCCATTTTGATGTAAATTTTTTTAAAAAAGCTGTTTTTCAAGTTTGGGCATGGAGTATGAGAATATGTTTATAATCACCGGGCCAGGACGGGCAATAAGCAGGAAAGTTACTTACCAGAGATGACATAATAAGTCTAATATTTAGAGATGCATTCCCAAATTTCTTCAAACATAAATTATACACCGTCAACAATACACAACCTATGGAAAGAAAATACATTACTGTATAATAACATTGTAAATCAAATACACAACATTAAACTAATCAGGTTGTTCTCACAAAAAATATTAACTAAAAGGATTGATTTTGACACAAAAACATACCGGTATGTCCCCCACAAAGGGCCTAAAATATTTAAAATCATTAAAGGACTCATCAAATCTTATGGTTATGATTTCTAGGTAGATAACAATATGGCCAATACCCGTTACTTGGGCGTAAGCGTTTACTGAACACAATTTTGTTCTTCAATAACTTTTATTTTGTGCAGAACAGATCAATCTTTCTGATGCAACATATCAGATTTTGGATTTTCAGTTCATTATGGAATTAAAGGACCCCTGCATAGTAAGGATATTAAAGTGACACAAACACCAATGTATATATATCGCTGGCTTAGAATGAGAAGGTGGTAAGAACAAAATCAATATTTTGAGAAAACAAGAAAATCTGTCTTACAATCACTCTATACATATGGTAAAACAAGACCTCACTGTACATATCGCTGGCTTAGATTGAGAAGGTGGTAAGTACAAAATCAATATTTCTAGAAAACAAGAACATAAGAAGCATCTTATGATGTAGATTTCAAATATGTATCAGTGTTATAAGCTCGTAGGTAGTAGTACGACCTTCTCATTCTAAGCTAGCAATATAAACTATACCTGTAGCATTTGAACATAGTGATGATACAACTTGATTACTCTTCAGTAACGTTTTAAACAAGTGTAGGGAATGTATGACTATATCCGTGTCTGTCTCGTGATCTAAACAATTCTGTAGGCTCTCCTCACATAGTACTGGTAGTAAACTGAAATCATGGGATAATATTTAAATACATGTCAGGTTGTTATTAGTATACAAATAATGCATACAAGTCAGGCATACTGACATGATATAGTTCATTCTGATGTCTGAAAATCACAAACATTTAACTTTTTCAGAATTAATAAGAAATGTGTCAATCGACACAGGTGCTCCCATTGGTGTATATAGTAAAAATAACAAAGGGCCATTACTCAAATAAAAATTGCTGCAGCAAAAATTCCATCCTGTACGGTCAACTACACATACAGGTTGTTAATCTGTGAAAGTTTTAAGAAATTCCAACAGACAATTTGTGAGAAGTTCAACACACGAGATTGGCGTTATGTATGGATGTACGTACAGACGGATGAACGAACAGCACCAATGCTATATGCCCCCCCCCCCACCCTTATAAATATGTGAGGGGGGGCACAACAATCACATAAACAAAAGCACTGCCTATGAGTGCTGGATGCTTGGCTTTCCAAACTTGACAGTAATGAAAAATACCAAAATATCTTAGTGTACACAGCTAACTAATTATTGAACGGAAAACATTTGCTCTACAGACTGACAGATATGAGCAAAGCAATGTACCCCCTCATCAAAGACAGGGGGCATAATAAGACCCAGTACAATTAGATAATACAGTATAACTATGTGGTTACCATGGTATTTGTTTCTCATCCGAGTACACAGCTAATACTTCCAGTATATCTAAACAATCTGCAACCATTCTACTGTTACATGGTCTCGTCTGAAATACATCATCATTAAATATCAACACTTCATAACACTAAGAACAGAACACATTTCTTGTCAAGACACTTGTAGTGGAAAAAGCTTACAATGGAAAAAGGTCATAGCTCTTCTAATAATTGAATTGTAACCAAATTGACATAAAATATTACAAATTAATGGGACTACCCGGTGTATGAATAGGTTCAAGTGCAAGGTTAACATTTTTTAGAAAAAAAAATAACATAGTGCATAAAGTGAGCCCAGGATAATGAGATGTTAGGAAACATTGACCAGAGTTGCCAACTGTTGAAAAATCAGTTGCTAAAATAAACATATACAGTCAATTCTATACTAAAGTAGCACTGATAGATCGTGCACAGTTTGGTAATCACCTATGTGGGCAATACCACATTTTCCCACATCTCACGTTATCCTGGGTACTTAGTAAATTCCTATTTCCTAAAAATGTATATAAATCTTAGAACTGTAAAATCATTAATTTTCATGGGGAATTAAATTTTCATGGATTTAGTCACTCAATTTTAGTGGATTTTGTGGTTTGCCTTTGACCATGAAATTTAATCCCATCGAACAATAATTTTGACCCTTGTATTTATTACCTGAAACGCAAAATCCACAAATTAACGTCCATCCAAATGGTCTTTTTTACCAAAACTACGAAATTTCGTACCATCAAATTAAATGATTTTTACAGTATGCCTTTACCTATATTCACTAAGTTTATGATCAACTTAAAACCTTTCATGTTTTCAATGGCGAAAGTGATGCAATATTTCCCTAATCTCCCATAAATCCATATGCCTGACACAGCACACATGTAAACTTATGCCTTGGTCCCTTTGAGATGGTTTCACCTCGGCAATGTACTCCAGATTTAATAAATGGGCATTGGCAGGCATCTGGAAAAGGGTCCTCCTGGTCTATAGGAAGCTTCAGTGTGATCATTAGGAACATTGTGATATATCCCTGTTCCTGATGCCTCCCGAAGATAATTTATTTAAATTGGAAGTACATCGTCAAGGCCAAAAATCTTCAGTGGGACCAAGGCTTTAACAACACAACTTACTCTTGTTCCAGGACTGGTCAATTTGATGATTTTCTTCAGAATCTGTAACTTGCTAATATAGTTTTTAATGTAAGATAATTTAGTTGGTGAATCTTTCCACTGTATATCACTATCCAAATTCTGAAATAAACAGACAATGAATAATAACAGGGTCTGAGACTATAATTCAGGCCTGGTAATATTAAAGCAATCATTTTCAAGCCTGAAATCATGGTTTCAAAGCCTGAAATTCCACTTTTCAATATAGACAAAGAACGAAATTTCAGGATTAAAAAACCTGAAATTAGACACAAGCCTGAAAAATTCCAGGCCTGTAATAAAAAGGGTTTTGGACACGAAAAAGGCTATAACTCAAGCAATAATCATAAATCCACAAATTCCTGACAATATGCTGGCAAGCAATGGTAATAAGTATTCATATGAGGTTTTCATTGAAATTAAACCAATGGTGAAGAAGAACAGAAAACTTTGTGACATCTAGACACACAGACATCCATCTAGATATAATCAATAACACGTCTTTTATGTATGTGTATTACTCAAAATGTTTAGAGTACCTTATGATTTCATACAGGTGGATTAACATACTCTAATACCATGAAAACATATCATGAAACCTTCGACTGCAAATTCATAAATCTAAAAATAATTCTGTTACCGAAATTAGTGAAATGAAATCAGTATTAAGTTAAAGTACATGTTCAAACCCAATATTAGAATAATAAATTAAATGCTCGAGGACTCGAGTGCAAAACTATTATAAGTGCCTCTATAAATCAATGTAGTGACCATAGTTTTCCAATGAGCCCTTAAGATGGTACCAGTACATACCTCAAACTTTGCCGATGTGGATTGTGATCTCGGTGATTGTCGCGTGTCTATATATAGTAACATATCTTTCACTGCGGCACTAGACAGTAACTCATATAAAGTCTCAACTGATGCTATTGCTAAACACTCTAAATCATTCGCCCAACTCGCCGAACTTTTCACAAATAATCCAAAAGAGCCTGTGAGCGATTCTGATGAAGTATCAAAGCTTCCAGAGGAGCTTGATGACAGAGTTGTTGTTGTTGTAGCAGATCCGTCAGAACTGTCCAACGTAGTGTCTAACATATCTATGTAATGTTTTAAATAATCGTTTATAACAGGGAGCACTAACACAGCATCTTGTAACTTGGACGTTTCCGAAGACACGGTCACTGTCATGCTTAAAGTCAATAAACTGGACCCTGTACACTGGTTCTCAGCTCGTGTCAGACTGGATAAACCCTGTACGGCCATGTTGAAATGATCTACGGGTACCAGATTGACAAAGTTGGGTTTGTCTGTACGGGTCAACATTCCATGCAGGTCAGATAATCTACAAGTATGAAATGGAATGAAAGGAATTCTGATATCCTCAAAAATTGACGATTTATACAGCGACAATAAAGAAAAGCTAAGGTATAACAATAATTTCTTTAACGCCCACACCTGCAAAACTTAAAAAGAAATGTGACTTGTAACTTACTTTGGCAGATAAATGAAGTTTTTAATATCAAATACTGTCACACACAAACAATCCAAAGCCACATATATATGACATACTGTGGACTATGAATTTCGTCCATAATTAGCCATAAAGGGAAGTAATTATGAAAAATAACTACATCAAAGTATTATCATCATCATCATTATTATAAGAATAATAATGAGAGTACCTTCTTCCTCTGACAGGTGACAGTAAGCTGGTATTTTTGTCTCTCTCTAGCGGTATTCTGTAGGTACCAGTATTAGTCGAGGGAGAGCTCAACAAGCCTAGGATACCCTTATCACAAACGGTTCCCGTTTTACCCGGAGCAATATCAAACAATCTAGATACCAGCTGGGAACCGGTGCAGTTACTCGTGCTCACACGTAACTTTAAACGACATTTCTGACGAGAGTCACGTAACTTCAACGCTGAAAAAGTTAACAAACGGTATCAAAAAATATGAACGTAGGCTGTGCACACAAGTAGGGCATTACTCATACAATAACAAATTTGTTTATACTAATTTACTAAAGAGGTTTTTGGTATTACACAACCTGGGATCGAACCAGGGACCTCCAGCACTCGAAGTGGATGCTCTGCTAAGTCATCAATGTTGACAAATTAGAATATATTTGTACATGGATTTGTCAAATTGGAAAAAATGCAAGTGGGCCCATTTTCAGGACCGACCTGCAGAAGTTGCAAGACAATTCCTAGATATTTATACATACATGGTGTCACAGTAGTTGATGACTCCGCCCTTTGATTATCACCTGAGAACGAAGGCTGTGATACTTTCACAGGAGAAACTTCCTCTGCCATGAATGTTCTCCTGGACGGGAATCTTGACTGACCCCTAGGTGACCTCTCATCAACTTGTACCTGGGTAGGTCTGGGACTCACACTCTGTGTAGACTGAAACCCCTGTAACAACACATAACTTACATTTACCAGCCCACATGGGTGAAAGTTAGAAAGCATGAAAACCTGAAAATCTCTCAAATTGACAATTTATATAGAGAATAAGGACATTTTGGTACACTCAACTTTTCCACACGAGAACGGAAATAGATAACTGTTAAATTTCATGGAAGGTATGATCTGCCTTCACAGGGAATCAAACTACAAATCCAGGGCAACGAGTCATTATGATTAATGTTTTACTATATTGTTAAAATGAAACTGAGATATAAAGCACAGAACAGGACACTAACCTGTGATGTTGACGGTCCTGTAACTTGTAGATTCCTGACTTGCACCTGTAGTTCCTTACAACGATTGGTTAATTCTCGTTCTTCTTGACTTTTAAACTGTAGCTGTGTTTGTAGCTTGGACACCTCAGTCTGTAACAATATCATACTGTAAAATCATTTAATTTCGTTGTGACGAAATTTCGTGGTTTTGGTAATAAAGACAATTTCGTTGGGACTTGAAATCGTGGATTTTGCATTTCAGGTAATAAAACAAGGGTCAAAATTGATGTTTGTTGGGATTGAAGTTTGCCGTTTAATCCCCACGAAAATTAATGATTTTACAGTATGTCAGGTTAAACTTACCGCCTATATACTGTAAAACTATTAATTTTCATTGGGGATTTAATTTTGTGGATTTCATGGTTCACCTTTAACCTTCATGTTTAACCACAAAATCAAAGCCCATCGAACACTAATTTTGACCCATATATCTATTATCTGAAAGGCAAAATCCACAAATTAAAGTCCCATTGAAATGATCTTCTTTACCAAAACCATGAAATTGATTCCTATCGAAATTAAATTATTTTACACTACCACAAGTGGGGGGGGGGGGGCATAGCAGGGAACATTGAGTTTATACTTAATTTTTATATTTGAATTTTAAAACATCTGTAAGGGTTCAACTTGCTCCTGGAGTTGAATAAATGTTGACTTGAAACTAGCAATACAATACATACAGACACCTAGGATATTATTAAAGACAGCACTTAATATATAATCAACACATTTATAACACATTGTAACAATAACCATTTGCTAATGGTTGGCATAAACAAGACAGTGTTCAGTAAACGCATATGCCCCTATGGTAGCTTTGTCCGTAATAACTAGCTAAGTCAATCAAATTAAAAGTATCACTATATGTCTCCACATTAGTAGATGTCAGAGCATAAAAAGAGTATGCAGAGTGGGACGATAATCTAAAGACCTTGATAATTCTGGGTTGAGTAATCCAAACAGAAAACTTGTATGATCAACCTTTTTATAAATCACCCAGTACCTGTAGATTTTTCTCACGTTCAGTTTGATGTATATTTTGTTGATGTATCTGACTGATTTTCTCCATCTTCATGGTGTCTAACTCTGTGTCCTTCTTCACCAAGTTGTCTCTCAATACATGATTCTCCCCGTCCTTCGCATAGATCTCCTGTTTCAGGTTTTCAAGCTGGAAATATATACATGAAGGTCATATAACATTCACAGGGAAACTCACTATTACGAGTACTTATTTTCCCCTCTTGCTATTGTACAAAACAACAGGTTGCCAGCTAGAATGGCGCTCCAGTTAGATTGAACCGTTATAAAGGGGAAGTCATTCCTGTCCCATACCATGCCAGAAATGTTTGCATCTTTGACTTTTAACATTTTTTTTCAAATTGAATATTCTTACTTCACTAGTTTGATTTCATATACTGCGACTGAATTCCAATTATAATTTTGTTGGATGATTATATGCAATGTGGCCTTGGATTGTGACTGAGCATGTAATGGAACATCAGAATTCAGACACGCATACTACAGCCAAACACAACACAATGAGGACCTACCTGTAGTTTGAGTGAAGCACATTCCTGTTTGATCACAGTCACTTCAGATACAGTTGATTGGCTACCAGCTGATACATCACCAGATCCGAGCCGTGAACGAGAACTTGATATGTGACCTTGAACGTTCTCACCAGATGAAACTACAAAAAGAAAGAAGTCAGCATTTTGGCATGTGAAAATGTTGGCAAGTTTTTGTATCTCTTTCTAGAGTTCTTCATAGGACAAAATTTACGGAAGAGTAAACTTAAGAAAATTTGTGAAATTCGCCAATTTCTTTACATTGCTAACTAATTCATATAAAAAGAAAGTATGTTTCTCTTGAAATTATATGTTACTGTCATTGGAAACAAGGCATACCTGATCTAACGCTAGAAGAACTGGAAGTTTTAGAATATCCACTCAATGACTCAGGATATGAGGATCTACTTGACTGTACCGAGATCCTAGATTGACTGGATACACTGTTGTTACTCTGTAGTGATTGTGTTTTATTTGATGATGACGACGTCGAAGACCGTGATAATTGAGGCTTTATAAATCTGCTCTGTTCACTGATGGATTGTTGTTGTAATGGTTGCAAGACACGTGGCGCTGGAGTCGACGTGGAGGGGCCAGTTCTAATATCATGTCGTGTTTGGGTCATTGCCTAGATGAAATAATAAATTAAAAGGGTTTTTGACACAAAAATGTAAGTCTCCCACAACGAGCATAAGTTTGACAAAACAGGACTAACAATCCATGTAAAGTTTCATTTTAATCCTTCCAGCGGTTTAATTAAGAGAAACAATCAAATGGAAACAAAATTATGACAATTTTTGAAAGGCCACAACTCCGGCAATAATCATCTGACCTTAAAGCATGAGAAAAAATAGCGCAAAAACAATGTCTCTCCCACTCTACGTTTTGGTGATTTTGTATCTATCATTTAAACACAAATTGGTGCATTCAGTGTAGTATTCAAGTAGGAAGAGATGTTATACCTGAGATGCTTGTAGTTCTATGTTATCTAGATCATCCTCTGTAAGTTCTATACTGTCATCCCATAAACCCTCCGTCTCTCCACCAAATTCATCCTCAGTTTTCCTCTTCTTAGATGGAGGACCATTGTCTGCAAATATCAAACAGATTTAATATTGATAAATTTTTAAATCTTAAATGGAACATACTTCCAATATCTCTTCATGTCTTAATAAAATTGTGATTAACTATAAATAAAAAGAAATTATAGTAATTAAAAGCAATAATCTCTCTACAACAATACATTCAAAATTTCTCTAAGTCGTATTTAAAGATTATTTTAAAGCCACATTAAGGTTCCGGAACGACATATTTTCTATAGATAGAAAATACAAATCTTTGTTACTGATTTGAAGACTGATAAATAATTAACACATGAAGCTATTAAATCACACGCTTACTGTCATATATGTGAAATAATCTTCCCTTGAAGATTGGCATAACGAGCCAGGTTTGTTTACAAATACAGCGTTTAACAGCATCTCCGTCACTTTCCGGGACTACCGAGAATTTTTCGCCAGTTTCTGATAACCAATGGATGGAGGTAAAGGGTCAACTCGGCCCTATTACAAACTCGGCCAGTACTAACTCGGCCAGCCCAACACGGCCCGGTAGAAAATTTAAAATGGTTGTACTCGGCCCGATTAAAGAAACGAAATTTTTCACAAGCGGCCCTTCAGAGTTTCTGTTTTGTTTTCTACAAAGAATCAATAATATTAAATTCAGGCTGAGTTGGACCTGGCCGAGTATGTATTCGGGCCGAGTTGGGCTAGCCCAGTTGGTAAGTGGGCCGAAGAATACCGGGCCAAGTTCGTTACTGGATGGTACGTTTGTGTGTACTTCCGATCATTGACGAAATCTTCGGAATTGTTCGGAAAATTTAAACGTAAACACTAAAAAGCGTTTTCAGTTGATTATTTCTCAAAGAAGGAACAGCGACCTGAGGTCAGATATGGGTCCCTTCTGCACCATTTTTAGTATAATATAATATCTCAATATTTCAATATTCTTTGTAGATAGAAAATACTACCATTTTAAACCTTATTGAGACTTTAAAACACTTGTCAGAATGTCCCCTAAGTATGATGTTGGCATTTTATTTTGTCAGAATATGGGCAGGGGTTGACAGTAACTTGACACATAATATTTTTTGTCACTGGTCTGACAGTAAAGAAACATTTAATTTGTAAAGAAAACAGCTACTGGGTCTTCATGATTTTCACTGGTCCTTCAAGATTTTCACTGGCCCCAGTGTTACTGTCGAGCCCTGATGGGGTGTTATTATATTGAAATCAAATTAAGGAGATCACTCACCAGAATGGCCACCAGGTTTCCTGCCTTCCATTATGTTCTTGACTTCCTTCACTCTGTAGTTACCACAACTCCAACCAAACTGCTGAAGCAACGATTTGCCAGCCATTCATTTGGAGACCCTACAACATTTTATGAATGTTTAAACATATTATTTATGCAAAATAATGTTGCTGAGATTGTAAAATAGTGTTGCGATTGGGAGCAAGGAAGGCATTATGTTAAAGGTCACAGCTAGGGACCTTGAACTTTCATCAAATTAACTTTACGTTTATGACACCACAGGTTTAGCAGACTTCCCGATAGCCGTCAGACTATCAGACAAGTCCAAAAATTTCGGCCTCGGTCTGGTGCAACTCGCTTTTCTGTCGGACCACCTGTCCGATGATTCGTTATTGTCATGGTGCGTTGGCATTGGGTACAAAATGTATGTTTTTGTCTGGGTACATTATCTTGAGTCATTTGTAAGGCATATTTTTAATGGTCAATAATAAATTTGTAAGCTATTGGAAATATCATATTTGATTTTTTGTAGATTCTAGCAGAAAAAATTTGGTCCGACAGATTTCCTTCTGTTGTGACAGTTTCTCCTAGTCTGTCAAAACACCAGTCCAACAGATATTCGGCGACTATTGGAAAATCTGGTTTAGTTCTTTGCAGTCTACAGGTCTAGTATTATGCTGTTTTTATGGATAATCAGTAAATTTATGGATAGTCCATGTTTTTACTGATAAAAATATCAGTAAATTTACGGACTTATATTGAAAATGATCATTATTTTCCGATTGAAGAAAAAGGGCAACAAATTACAAATATACTTTTGTTCAGAATACAATTTTACTGTATTAAAGTAAGTTTCGAGAAATTCCTATGATTTGGAAAATTTGCTGTTTTTCATATTTTCGAAGGTGAATTTCAGCCATCCAAAGCTATATTTTTTACTCATTTTAGTATACAATCAACATCTGAAGTGATTAACAAGTTGTGGAAATTAACAAGAGCTATATTTTAGCTGTTTCAGGAAAACTTCGAAATTTGTCATTAAATTGTCCGTAAATTTACGGATATTTTGATCAGTAAAAATATGGACAATCAGTAAATATACTGATAGTCCATAAAAACAGCATAATACTAGACCTGGTCTATTAAGCAAGACCCCCTGACCGTTAAATTCAGATTTTATGTTGATAATTGTTAATACAATGGAACTTGATCTTACTTGTTGTTGAATTAAAAACACTAAAAGCCTTGGATCACAACGGCTCTAGATCGAAAACTTTCTCACTTAGCTTTTGACTTTTGTAAACTCTTTTGGGTCGAAACTGGTCGGGGACGAAACGTCATGCTAATAATATTACTTACTAATCAACGATTAATGTTGTGACATGTGAAGCTGTTAATATAATATTAAATTCTGTTCATATGAAAAGTATGTGGTCATAAATTATTGCAATTCAATTTCAATTCAAAACTTACAATTTTCTGTCAAGCGCGCCGGTTTTGCAATAAAGGGACGTCACTCTTCAACATTGCGGATTTATAAAACCCGATCAGCCGTACAATATTCCGTGGTTCGGGACACTGCATCCTCACACTATAAATTGGTGGTCCCCTTTTATATACGTATAATGATATCCCTCTTTAAAAAGATGTCCCATTTTTTGTCAGCACGCTTAGCTCAATCCATAACACACGAGACTTCTGATTAGTCGGACAGGTGTCTTACAATACTGTATTGGTGTCTTATGGTAAATGTGTAGCCTCGTTAAATAAAGTCTTTACTTGCTTGCTTGCTTGCTTGCTTGCTTGCTTGCTTGCTTGCTTGCTTGCTTGCTTGCTTGCTTGCTTGCTTGCTTGCTTGCTTGCTTGCTTGCTTGCTTGCTTGCTTGCTTGCTTGCTTGCTTGCTTGCTTGCTTGCTTGCTTGCTTGCTTGCTTGCTTGCTTGCTTGCTTGCTTGCTTGCTTGCTTGCTTGCTTGCTTGCTTGCTTGCTTGCTTGCTTGCTTGCTTGCTTGCTTGCTTGCTTGCTTGCTTGCTTACTTACAGTACCAATTAATGTTTTTTCTCAAGAAAGCTAGTGGTGTCAGTGAGTTTGCTTTCTTAGATTATCCTTCCCAAGACCTATCATCGTCAACAATTACAACGGTTACACAAGTAACAAATATTTTGTTTGCCATTTTCACTCTCACATCGACAGATATAATGTATACAGTAAACCACCACCTGATGAACACATCCACCAATAGGACGCACCCCTAAACTAACACCTTAAATGGTCGAGTTGAGATTGTAGGCTACATTAAGGAAATACCTCCGTGGCTACATGTATCTATTTTATTCATTAGATCTATATATTTAATGTACTTGTAGAAACTCTCCTTCAGCATTGGACTGTATACTTTCACATTCTGATCACCTCGGCCTTTATCCACTGCAAAATACTTATACATAGACAAACGTAAATGGCCAAGCTTTCCCAATTTGTACTTTCACTGAAATCACATCCTCTTGAATCAGTAGTTAGTCCAAGTCCCCAGACTACATATATTCAACAAGAAAAATACGCTGTGTGAACGAGATTGTGAAATCTAACAAACTTATGACACCAACAACTTGAATATTGGTACAGTTTAATTTTTAATTTCAAAATTATACCACGTGGTCAACAACATACATACATCAAACACAATCAGTTTTAAAACAACATGAATTCGAAAAGAGATCACAAAAATGCATAGTTTGGCACTCGAAACTTTCGTCTACACGTTTTAAAATATACACGCCATGGTACTGAACATTTCTAATACCCAACTATGCATTATTGTGATATATTTTCGAGTTCCTTTGCATTTAAACACCTGATAGAAAATACAAAGTGAGCAAACAACAAACTATAGCATAGTAATAGTCTCAATTGAAACACATACATGAATAGTACATACGCGTGTTGTACACGTACAAAATGTATTTACAATACCCAATCGTAAACTATAACATTTTTGATAAAGAAAAAAAGATAACATATTTTAAATAAAGATTAAAACGTTTCAATAAATATAACCTAGATCACAAAAGCATACAGAAGACAAAAACAGACGTTTATAAACAAAGAAAGCAGAGCCACACATTGAAGACGATATATAACGTGAGATGGACGTTTTAAACTTTTATCGCATGATCTATCGTGGATGTTTCAAGTTTGGTGTCTTTGAATAGATGTTGCTTTTGGTGTTTCTGTGAAAAAGAACTGGTACAGACACACAGTTTACGTCGACAGTTGAAAAACGCGTAAAAGAAGAACTAGTAACCAAATTAGCCAAGTATGCATCGATACGCGGTCACGTGCACCTTCACAGCAAAACAAGTAACCTCATTTACATCGCGGTTTCATGGGCCGCGATGAATAAAATGGCTTATTATTGTATATTTTATATGCATCGATCTTCCTCCAATTAAGTATTTTAAGAGTATGAATGGTCTGTGATAAGGAATGACAAATTATATAATATACATTGTACTGATTTGTTGCCATACGTAGCATTAGTCACAAGGTATGGGAACGGAACCTATCCCTAGTATACAATATATAAGGGGTAATAGACAACCTTTTGTACATGCATACGAATTATCGGGATGTGGTCACAGGTTACTGTATCATTGACAAAGACTAAAAAGAAAGAAAAAAATGTAAAATTAAATAAAAACAATACTGTTTTTATTCGTTATCAATGATACAGTTACCTGTGGGTGTGGTCTATTTCCTTGCAAATGGCGACATATTGGTATCAATATATTCAACTTATTTTGTAACTCTCATACTGTGAGCATAACCAGTCTTACTCAAAATATTTTAAAATACAACAACAACACATTCAATGTCATCTCATTATTAACTTTGCATTAAGTACAGTTTTCACCATTCTCCGGAGATGACTTAATTGATGTGACGTCATCTCCTGATACATGCTGAACAGTCTGCCATCAGCTGCTAGCTCCTGTAAGACATCGTTGGTTTTAATCATTCGCAAGGTGGAGTTATATATACTGTGTGCTGTAAGGTTCTTAGAACCTTCGTCGTTGATAATAACCGCAACCGTATGAACTGAAAAAAGAACAAAATATATACTAGTATTAAAAGTTTGTTTTAATCATTGATGGTTTGTTGAAGGTGATAAACAATGAAATATCTAGTTTTTATGCGCGATAGAGTCCTCGTCATAACTACATCATCCTAGCAGGTTAAACATAATGATATTCCATTTTGGACACTAGTTGTCTTGAAGCGGAATAGTGTCTAACCTGGAGCA
Source organism: Spisula subtruncata (assembly GCA_963678985.1). NCBI lineage: Eukaryota > Metazoa > Mollusca > Bivalvia > Venerida > Mactridae > Spisula > Spisula subtruncata. Next base: position 24,667,572 of record OY787664.1, on the reverse strand, counting down.
CACCTTTGGTGACAGAAGTGGGATTTGTGATTGTTATCGTATATGTTACAAACTTAAGTCGCTTGTCTCTGTCATGTCATTAGACGCGCTACAATAACTGGGGCACTGTTCGACCACTGTCTGTGGCACGACATCAGAAGCCTTATGGCACAGCAAATGATCTAAAGAAGGATACCACCCATTTCGACAGAGCTTGGATGGTAGTGTGAAAGCGAACGAGGAAAGCTAGAAGGCTATGGTACTATCGAGTTTCGGATATGTATCGATGACCCTAAAGGGATACCGTAGAAGACTCACCTCCAAAAGATTTTGTGTATTTCAAGGTGGTCACAACCAAATCCTTTTCACTACCATTGATATAAAGACCCCTGGATTCTAAATCTATAATAACTACATAAAGGCGAACATGTGGTAGGTTTCTGAAATCCTCCATGGAAAATATGGCGTAAAACGGCCTTGTTGATATCTTGACGCCTTCCAGATGGCGCATCATAGCTTCTGTAAGTTTCAGAATGAGACTATTGGCACTGTCTCTTTGGAAACATACAATACATGCTTCATTCTTTATTGACAACGAGTGTTTTGGTGTGCCTGGATTAGATGTACTCTGCAAAGAAAAGCATATAAATTATGTATACAATCATGATGTGGACATACCACGTGGTACGTTACGAATTTTTTGGCGAACACACCAAGAAGAAATACGTCAACTCAAAGTCGAAAACAAATCAAGATTTATATAATTTATATTTAAGTGATCTAAAAGAAACTTACTAGAATGAAAAAAATATGACACAATGTCTAGTATTTAATGATACCCGGAAAAAAAATACAGATTGAGTATACTCAAGACGCAAATGCATTTCAAAGTCAATACTATTGTACAGAATATATTGTCTGAGAAACTATAGGTGACATACCCGTCTGTGGTTGTGTGTAGGTATGAGTTTGTTGAGGGTAGGTTTGAGGTCACCGATTGGTCCTACCAGTTCCAATATTTTAGGACGGAGCAAATAAAACAGTTGTATCATCAACACTACCGTCATTACAGTACCAAGTGTCTCTGAAATACACACACGAAACATACGATTAGACAAAATAGTAAATTCGCTCTTCTTGCACAATTCACTGGTTTAGCAGACATGTGTCAATGTGGGAATTTGAAATCCGCAAATCACTCCCTGGTTGTCTCACGGTAAATACATCTATCCTGACATTCTACTGAATATTAATGAATGTATGTATTTGTATACTTACCAATCTTTGGATTCCGTGACGATAAGTTGTACATTAGCACACATTGACATGAGCTGCAGATAAGGTGCGTGTTGAGGGTAATTACACAATTAATTTTCTTAAAAACCTGATAGATTTTGAGAGGAGGAAGTTAGACTTTAGCAATGATCATTTGAAATACCCCAATAGAAAAAGATGATTTACATGTAGTGAAAAACAGTTCATAAAGATCATTTACCCTATGAGTTAGATTAAATACCCCCAATAAATTTGTAAAAACCCAATCAAAATTTAAACTTTGGGGTAAAATACCCAATGGACTAAAACATTATATGTAGCTCTGCATTGTAAAGAGACACCGGCTTATAGCCTTCGTGCATTTATGTGTAAGTAGAACGAAATAGGACATGTATTGGCAAATTTCACGAATTTACTAAATACTAGAAACCTAGAATTATAATATTTCTTCCAGTGTAAATTTTCGTCTACAATGAATTCTACAAAAATGAAGTGAAAACATTGCTTATTTTCCCTCATGACAAATGTTCAAAATCACAGAATCAATGGGGGAAACGTATTGGGGCGGAAGTGAATACACCGACTATTTCAATGGCCGATTTACGTCGATTCGGTAAGTAAATCTTGACTTTTCGTTGCTTAGTAAGGCGTTTGAAATAAAAACAAGCTGACCAAAGTACCCGGCCAGGTTTCTAGTTTGCGACCCATGGTTGTTTTCCCTCCAAGCACCTATAATTAAGCAGAACACTCGCGCAAAGTGCCGTTTTGGTTACAGATACCCTGATTTGTGAATATTTTTATCTGTAATATTGCCTATTTCTCCCGATTTTCATGGTTTATGGATTGTTTATGGGCCTAGTTTCATTATTTATATGATTATAAGTATGCAGGTGCAAACAAAATTGCGATTACATAATATATTGAGGCAAAACACACGAAAGATCCGCTATGATACCCCTGATTAACGCCGTTTGGGGCAAAAAACCCTGACACGTAAGAAATGTGGTATAATAAAAACAACATTCGACTTTACGCGCAAATGATAAAAAATGTACATTGTGAATACTAAACAAGTTTAAATAATGCCAAAACAGGAATATGTTTTCAAGCTATACACATATATCTACTTGCCATACACATTTAATCTGCCACTGTGTTAAATTTTAAATTATATATTCACAATGTTTATGGTCATTCTAAGAGTGTTTTTTATTTGCAGAACAGCCCGTAGACTGATCACGTGATGTAGTTGATGCTGCCTGCTAAGACCTGACGAAGAACACATACCTACAACAGTGGATTCAATGAAAGGACCAAGCATTTCAACGATTAAACGGTTGACAATGACATGGATGATGGAGTTCGATAGAAAGTGTGAAATTCTATACTAACATGAGAAATATCAAATAAAACCCTTAAAAATCCACTTTGTTTTGATAATAGCATGTACATGCTTGTGTGTGAGAACAGTTCACGGTGTCTACCCGTATTGTCACCCTCTCGACAGGAGAGGTACGAAAACCGACGATTTTGCCAAAGATACAGAAAGTCCTTGAACCAATCAGGCCTTTAAATGCTTTAAATATTGCAACTTTCATGAAATAACATTAAAAATAGCATACATGTACTTTCCGTTTCGTTGTGGCACTGGAACCCTCTCTGTTCTGGCACCGGCACCCACTCTGTGCTATAGTTACTGTGAGCACAGCGAGGATTCCCGCGCCAATCAGCTGAACCACACAGAGAGGATGCCGGTGCCACAACAAAACCGAGCGTAGGTATTTTACGTAATTTGATACGATACAGCGTTTTGCAGACAGTGTGCCAATACGGGTAGGGGACACCGGGGCAAGTGAGAACGGACATTTGTTTTTTAACGAGGGCTTCTCACAAATTCTGCAATTGTGTAAATTAAATGCGTATTTATTTATCAAGCGTGGGCTCTACTCACATAATATAGATGCGCTTCATAGACTGGACGATTGGTTATCAAAATATGAGCATCCAAATTGACGGGGCAAATCGGAACACGGCGGGGTTAAGATGGAAAAATAAATCATGCTCTGTCCTATCGTGTATCTACTCCCACCGGACAAGTACCTATTCATTGTAGTAATACGTACTCATCAGAACAAAATACAGCAATCCCTGACGAATTCGGATACTCACCACCACGGAACTCAAGTAAATACACCCTATTATTTGAAACAAATACTCACACAACCACTTAATACTTACATAGCATATCCCATTTTAGTACTTAACACAGCAAACTCAAGTCACACTATGTCCTACGAATATTTACAACCACTGGATACAGCCAAACAAGGTCGTTAACGGTAGGTTGCCACCCTAAAGATCGGTTTTATTAGTCCCTATTTTAGCTGTTCGTACTTGCCACTACCACATACACATGCTATAAAAATATACCACTAATTGGTACTCACCACCATCTATTACAGCCATATCAGGTCCAATGCGGTGCTCAAACCAACATAGGACATTCACTTCCGAGACTGGGTACTCGCAAACATCAACTTCAACCATATCAGACTCGAAGGGGTCTCACAACAACCATATACTACCCATTTTTTTAAAATCAGTACAACCATACCTTATGCATATTTACCCACACAAGAATAGCAATACCCGACTACACGTATATGGACTAGCTACCAACCATGCGTACGGTACTTCCTCTTTCTACAGACAGGAACATAACAATGCATACATGGTTTGTAGCTAGTCCATATAGTCAGGTATGGTTGTACCTAAGGGAATAGGTTGGCAATAGTCGGTGGTTGTTCGAGATTGAGAACCCTTTCTTACCTAGAATGGGTTAAGTGTGTCGAATAATCACCACATAAACCCGGGTATGGTTGTTCTGGGTGGCAATGACGACCTGGTGTAGCTATAGCATGAGTTGATTTAAAAAAATGGGTATTATATGGTTGTTGTGAGACCCATTCGAGTCTGGTATGGTTGTAGTTGATGTTTGCGAGTACCCAGCCTCGGAGTGACTGTTCTATGTGGGTTTGAGCACCGCATTGGACCTGATATGGCTGTATTTGTTGGTGGTGAGTACATTAGTTGTATATTTTTATAGCTAGCATGTGAGTGTGTATGTGACAGTGGCAAGAACGAACAACTAAAATAGGGACTAATAAAACTGATCTCTAGGGTGGCAACGACCTTGTTCGGCTGTATTCAGTGGTTGTAAATATTCGTAGGACATATTGTGGCTTTAGTTTAATGTGCTAAGTACCAAAATGAGATATGATATGTATGTATTAAGTTGTTGTGTGAGTAGTTATATTTGGTGGTGAGTATCCGAATACGTCAGGGATTGCTGAATTTTGTTCTGATGAGTACCTATTACTACAATGAATAGGTTCTTGTCCGGTGGAAGTTGATCGATACAGGATAGGACAGAGTATGATTAAAGTATTTTTCCATCATATCCCCGACCATGTTCCGATTTGCCCCATCCATATGTATGCTCATATTTTGATAACCAATCGTCCAGTCTATGAAGTGCCTCTACATTATATGAGTAATGCCATGCTTGATAACAATACGTATTTAGTTTGTACAATTGCAGAATTTGTGAGACGCCCTCGTTAAAAAAATGACCGTTCTGACTTGCCCCGGTGTCCCCTACCCGTATTGGCACCATGTCTGCAAAACGCTGTATCGTATCAAATTATGTAAAATACCTACGTTCGGTTTTGTTGTGGCACCGGCATCCTCTCTGTGTGGTTCAGCTGATTGGCACGGGAATCCTCGCTGTGCTCACAATAACTATAGCACAGATAGGGTGCCGGTGCCAGAGCAGAGAGGGTTCCGGTGCTACAATGAATCGGAAAGTAGGATATTTTTAATGTTATTTCATGAAAGTTGCAATATTTAAAGCATTTAGAGACCTGATTGGTTCAAGGACTTTCTGTATCTTTGGCAAAATCGTCGGTTTTCGTACCTCTCCTGTCGAGAGGGTGACAATACGGGTAGACACCGTGAACTGTTCTCACACACAAGCATGTACAAGCTATTATCAAAACAAAGTGGATTTTTAAGGGTTTTATTTGATATTTCTCATGTTAGTATAGAATTTCACACTTTCTATCGAACTCCATCATCCATGTCATTGTCAACCGTTTAATCGTTGAAATGCTTGGTCCTATCATCGAATCCACTGTTGTAGGTATGTGTTCTTTGTCAGGTCTTAGCAGGCAGCATCAACTACATCACGTGATCAGTCTACGGGCAGTTCTGCAAATAGAAAACACTCTTAGAATGACCATAAACATTGTCAATATATAATTTAAAATTTAACACAGTGGCAGATTAAATGTGTATGGAAAGTAGATATATGTGTATAGCTTGAAAACATATTCCTGTTTTGGCATTATATAAACTTATCTAGTATTCACAATGTACATTTTTTATCATTTGCGCGCAATATTCAGTTAATGATCAAGTCGAATGTTGTTTTTATTATACCACATTTCTTACGTGTCAGGGGTGTTTGCCCCAAACGGCGTTAATCAGGGGTATCATAGCGGTTCTTTCGTGTGTTTTGCCTCAATGTATTATGGAATCGCAATTTTTTTTCACATGCATACTTATAATCATATAAATAATGAAACTAGGCCCATAAACAATCCATAAACCATGAAAATCGGGAGAAATAGGCAATATTACAGATAAAAATATTCACAAATCAGGGTATCTGTAACCAAAACGGTACTTTGCGCGAGTGTTCTGCTTAATTATATGTGCTTGGAGGGAAAACAACCATGGGTCGCAAACTAGAAACCTGGCCGGGTACTTTGGTCAGCTTGTTTTTATTTCAAACGCCTTACTAAGCAACGAAAAGTCAAGATTTACTTACCGAATCGACGTAAATCGGCCATTGAAATAGTCGGTGTATCCACTTCCGCCCCAATACGTTTCCCCCATTGAGAATGTGTCGTTCGTGATGGCTAATGAGAATGGTAGACATTACGTCATATACATCAGAAGGTATTATATGACTGTATATAAGTATACGAACTTCTCACGCAATCGATGTTTAAGTCATTAAGTTCAAACATCATAACTCTAAATTAAATTCGATACACCAACGGAATCAAGCAAAATATCTCTGATACATTACTTTCGTAACCAATATCGGATGTGACATTCATATAGCTATTTTGGTTCGAAGCAAATCTTAGTTAGTTCTACTCTTAAGAAAAGACTGTAAACTCATATATGTTCGCGAAGTTCCTATTTGAAATACTTCGCATGATTAAATATTCGCGATTTTTAAACTAAATAATGAGCAGTGTTCTGTGTTTCACATTTTCTGATTTTACAATAAACAAATTACCATCGGAATGGACTCGATCAGCCAAGTCTTTGTACTTTGTTTCCAGTTGAGCATATGCATGGCTAACATTGTCCAATTTCTCCAGAAACAACATTAATTGTCTGTCCATAGAACCGTACACATCCGCATGATCATTTATCTCACGTGCAATAGTCTCGCGTGCGAACACCTGCTCCTTGAAAGCTAGTTCTAGCAATTGCACACGGTCCGAGATTTCGGTGAATACCGGATTTTGTACACAACTGGCCATAGATTCAGCTGTGCCCTGGTTCTCGGCATCGTTGTTTGAAAGTGACGACGTCTGCAATACGAGCGAGGAACCACTCAGTGACACGAAGAATATTACAATCCATCTGAACGTGGCCAGTACTCCAACAACAGCAAATAGGATTCTGAAATATAGAGAGAACCATTTGATGTCTTGTCAGATTGAACTCCTCGACTACCTGCTCTATAAGATGTTTGTATGTAACAAAAGAAAATGTAAATACAGAACTGGTTTTTGACCAAACGAGTCTTCTTACAAGGTTTATAGTCCAGTTTTGTCAGGACGTACACCACATTGTCTAAAGCTGTTCCAATAAATCATTTAATCTTATACGTACAGGCAAATTAATAAACATCATTTATTTGATCGCAGACGATAATTTATCAAACTTTACAAGTCATGCATATTTACTTTGACCGCAAGGCAAGCCATGCAGACGACGTCCTCAAAAAGTTTACTGGATTAGAAATAATTGCCAGGATATGAATATTGTATGAAGCAGCGTCCATAAAATCACCAATCAATATAATTATACAGTTCGTAGATTAGTTACTGAGTCAAATGACATACAGAAGCAAAGTTATTGATTTATGATTTTAAGGAAATGTTTTTTTTTCAATCCAGAGAATGACTAAGTGCACTGAGGCGCATTATAATTTTTATTGTGATCCCTCGCTGTGTCACCATGGCCACGTCATTTGGTTCCGGGGTTAGATGTTGGGTCATGAAACGTGTACATAGTTATTAGCATGAAATCTAACTACATTTGTATTAACGCGTGGAGGGAAATACCATCCCTCGAAAATTGACTTTAACTCTAGTTGGTGGGCTCGTTTGGACACTTGGGTCACAGTTTTTGGCATATCTTTATGAACGAGGTTACCCAGCCTTTTTAAGCTGAAACTTGGTGGTTTCATTTTTTTATTAGGTTATGTGTGGGCACTGTGCCGTGTATTTGTGTTTTGTGATGTTATGTATGTCTTCTGTGCTCAGCTGGTTGAGAGCTGCCTTCTGTGTCCGATTTCCTCATACAAAAATGTATCTTGTTTTGCAATCAACTCTGATAGTCGTAACTGAGTGGTCATACGATTTTTCTCAGCCAGATTGGCCAAACCTTCGACTTCGGGGCAGGTTGACTGTTCTGTGACACAAATACGTACAATTACAAATCCGGTTGCGACCACCAAGCTACATGTATTTCCTAATAGACTTCTTGGTATAGCACCGACGCACGCGAACTTTGATGAAGTTAATGACACGGAAGCAAAAGTATCACTATCAGAAACTACAAAAGATAGTATTGATCCGTGCAGAGAATGCAAATTTCTTTAATCAGTTGAGAATTTAATACATGTACGACCATCGACTACCACAGATCAATATTGAATCAACAGATTAGAGGAAACGGTTAGAATTCCATGGAAATATGATATCTTGTTCTAATCTGTGGTATTCTAACGATGAATGGCATTTGAACAAAATATTGCAATGACTCTTCTGTCGATCGGAGTTTTTTTCGGATTCTTTTTCAAGCCAATGCCCTTCCATTTTCACTATCGTTCTTATTCAATGTATTTTTTAACCAAAACAAACGATGAGATTTTGATCATTGAAAATGCCTAAATAAATTATATGAATTGTCATCTTATTTTTTTCACTAATGTCCACGTTCCAGTGCCATTGGAACACCAATAGATGCCAGTGTTTGGCCTTCGCTATAATTGTTTTGTTTTCTTCTTATTTTTTGAGTTCTTAACAATAACATCAGCCTGTGACTGACGTGTCTGAAAGAGTTGCTAGGAAACGTGAAACATGTTGCTAGGCAATGCGAGCGTACAAGGAAATTGAATCTTAAGAATTTGTAAGAAGATAGTACTTCAAAGCGATGTAACGTTATTTATGTCACTGTAAAAAACGGACCAGGAAGTGTATTATATTTGTAAGGGTGTATTCTATGACATTGTCATAATTATAATGGTGGCAAATGGCACAGACATAATCTAGAGCTATGGCAACTCAAAGAAACTATTTTATCATCAATACAAATGTACTTCAGGATGAGCTACTGTGACATTGGTCATGACATTGGTCATGACATTGGTCATCGTTTTGTCGTGTGATTGCTGTTTTTGTTTTCTGTGCTCGGCTGTTTTAGTTGAGTTCTGCCTTCCCTGTCCGGTTTTCATAAATATATTTTTAGCTGTTAGTCTTTTTCCTCTAGCTAGTTTTGTATTTGTCAGTGCGGCTTACACATGTTGTGTGTATCGTATCTATTTGTGTGTGTGATACTCTGAATGTCTGAGTTCCGTACTCTCTTGAGTGTTGTCTTCCCACCCCGATTTGTTATTACCATAGTGCATGGAAGCGAGGCATGGTACTTTGGCCGAAAAAAACATCCAGGGGTTACTATAACTTTCTTTGAGCACCATTTTGTTTGTAATTGCAGACTTTACACTAACTAGGGAGCATAAGAGTGCTTCTTTTATTACAAAAAGGCACATACACTGTTTCTGTTCGGTGTGGCCAACGGGTTGTCGAAGTTGTGATGTATAATCACCATTGTAATCCTTTGTTGCGTGTTGGTTTGTTTGACTGAGGCGGCAGTCTGTCGGAGTAGGGTGTAGAGATTGTGTCGCTGCTGTTTCATTTCTCTTGATGTGTGTTCGTGTAGCTTAATATGTTTGTTTTGTGTGTTTTAACCTTTTAAGTTCACTCACGTTAGCAACTTACTACAGAAACTACATGTACATATAGTACTAACGTTAAACACATACAGGATTCTATAGGAAGTAAGTAATTGGTATTTTATTTTTCTACTGGGTGTGTAAATGGTACACTCACATGTCAGGAGCAATTTGTTTTTGGTGTTAATGTTGTAAGAAAATTGTTCCTAGTGGAATTCTTCAGAAACACTAACTCAACATTTCATTGACCTTTGGTCAGATATGTCATTGTCCATTCTAGGAATATTAGAGGCACATTGTCCTATCATGCAAATAAGATTCAAGTCTGTTTGGGATACCATTCAGCACAGATCCATAAATTGATGTAGTTGTCATAGTTATGCACCGATTCCTCGATATACATTGAGTGAAATAATGAGTCGGTGATACAAAACGCTGCTTGAAAAAACAACAACAAAATTAGAAAATATCATTAAAAAATGATATGTATACATACCCTGCTAATCTGTATATATTTGGTAGTTTGTCAATATGTCCATATTTGGTAACACCATTGCAAACAATCCCTTTCGAGCTCCCTACAGATGTGGGACTCAGGTCCTTTATCAAGCTACACAACCACGATTTTTTCAAAGATAGTTTCATTATTTCTACAAACTATACACACGTGTAGTACGAGCTATAAGTACACTATGCAGAAAGCCTTGAATAAAGGCATGTTTCAAACGTCAATTTCTGTCAAAACTTACCAAGTTATCATTATTGATCAAATCATCAAACATAAAATGACAGTAAAACTCTTCTTATTGAAACTAAGAACTCTACAATGGATATATCCAATACACTAGGGCACTATTCATTCACTCCTGTTTGTTTGAATTTATCCGTATTGTGAACAATGTTTTCAGATCGAAATGGAAACAACCACAGCATGTTTATGGCAGAAAACTAGAAATCAATACGAACATGTACGAGTGAGTATTTCAGTTACTGGCTTATAACGTCGTAGTTCCAATAATACATTACCATACACAAAGTCATGTGCATGACAATTTTGTTCCTTTAGTTTTCCAATTAGATCCTTAATAAGTCAATACAATCCAATCACAGCCTCTGGTAGACGGGTTTTTGGATGACCCGCTGTGGAATTATTATTATATAACATTTGTGACGATTTTGTTCTTTAGGTTTCCAATTAGATCCTTAATATAGTCAAATCACAGTCTCTGGGGAGGTAGATTATTTCGACAGCCCACGTTGACGATTATTTACATAACTACGAAGATGCATATACAATTGTGTTTCCCTTTTTCCTGAATAAAGTCAAATCACGACCTCTGGGGTAGTCGGTGACGTTTGCATGTTTGTATTTATACTCGCGTGTAAAACCATTCAAGCCTCGCTGATAAGTCAATATTTTCTTTTGTTGCAGTTATACAGTGAAACATGTGCGCATTACAATGGCTTGAATGCTGAATAAATAAAACTATATCTATTTCATATTTATACACGCGTGTAAACCATTTAAGCCTCATATGCGTCAATAACGTTAGTTTCTATTTTTGAAGTCAGTATGAAGAATAGAGAATCATTAAAAAGCTATACACCACACAGATGTATCATACTATGTAAGATATTGATTTGTAACCAAGGTGATTACACTACGAGCTTATTGATTGTTCTAGCTTATAGCGTGCATGACGGCAATTAGTACTAATTACGGTAATTAAAGTAATAAACATGTCCAAGTATCGTTATTTAGCTGCTAGAAGATGGCCCTCTAATACGTATTTTACAGGAATGGTTAAAAGCATCGAGTGGAAGATGTACATTTTATTTCAATTTTATTACACTTTGAGACACCGAAGGTCTTTGTAGAAATTAATAGATTTTCTTCCCCTTCTTTAGCCTATACTGCTTTGCATTCAAACTAAAACAGACAAGACGCAATTGGGGTTTCTACATTTTCACTCATTGTTATGCGAGGTAAAATATGCTTCACAGAGAACTTTTAAACACAATTCATGTACTTTTCAAACATATTTATAAAGGATTTGGAAACTAAAGACAAACACCTTGATACAGTTACATACGAGGGTTGTCCCAGTAAATCGTGTACTTTTTTCATTACACAAAAAGTATTCAATACATTCGTTTCAAATTTTCATTGATGATTAATAAATCGGAATTTCGCGAAAATGTATCAAGATTTCAGGTTACATTTCTAATACACACGGTGTGCCAGTGTGACGCACGGTTAGGTCAAAGTGCGAACGTCATACCGCGGAACACTTTTTCTCCATCTTAAATTAGTGTTCATTGTTTTCAATATGGCGTTATATGCTTACGATAACATTAAACTGTTTTTTTTCTGATACTCATTTGCTAATCAATCACAGTGTATTTGCACCTTAGAAAAGCTTTCTGGTGTAAACAACCAACCCACATGATGGCAGAAATACCTAGTCTGAACGTATGCCTTCTTCAGTGAGAAGAAAAGTGAAAACCCTGCAGTTTATGACACAGTAGATAACAGTGGATGTCAAACCCGCTGATTTCCAAAACATCATTAAATATTCCTCGGCACTCATCCATACTGGCTCTAGACACAGTACCTTATATCCACCAGTGCTGTTTAGAGTCTTAAACTAAATTTCCACGGCGTACCAGTCAAAACTATAACATGTACCGTTATTTTATGGACACTTCCTCTCCTGTCGTTGCAATTCTCGCACGTTTACATTGTAAGTGTGGTTAATCAAACATGCCGATTTCTCGCATAAATAATGATTTTCATTTGAAATTTGCTAAGATGACATTAAACAGACACTGGTAAATGCCGACGTAAAATTATGCGCAATTACTAATTGAAAAGGTAAAAATTACAAGTGTATTGAAAATGAATGAATCATGGCGCGCTTTATATGCTGCGTTGCATTTGCCTACATGGGGTTGGTTAATCACAAATTATATGCATTTTATACATATCCGTATACTTTTCGCACGCGATTTCGATCAACGATGAATTCATACATAAAGATTATTACAAAACTTCATGATCGTGTGACGCCGAATAAGACAATTATTAGCAAAGTACACGATTTACAGGGACAATCCTCGTATAAGAATAACTTGATAGTAATTTTACCGATTATTTATTTCCCCTTTTCAGAAGATGTGAATTTAACGTTGAAAGCTTTGATAGCATTTCTATAACATAATAATTCGAGAAAATTCAGTTTATGCCAACACACACACCTTTAACCACGTCACGACATAGATGGACATTTCCTGCAAAAAGTAGAGCTAAAAGCTTTGAGATCAATATGGAAGTTTACAGACTGCCCAGTCCGTAAACATCCATATTGGCCGAAAAGCCATGTTTTGTTTGTTAAAACATACCAAAGCTAAGTGTTTAGAGATTGTTTAATCGAGCCATGATAATTGAGCAAATCGTTTTTGTTACACTTTTGTTGTTGCAGTCCTATCAGAATGCTCTGCCCTTGGGCAATTAGCGATATATGGACCGGCTGATCATGAAGCCAAAAGGTTTGACATGCATTCAGCTAATGTAACGTATAACTTGCCTGTTTTAATAGGGTCACTTTTGGTTACCATATTGCACCTGCTCCTTTGCAACCATTACCTTCCTTAGGTAAGATTTCAAACAGAGTATGAATGATATTGCAGGCGTTATTGTTTGTCCAATTGATATAATTGAACGGTATCTGGCAGATATTCAAACTCACAACTTATAGATGATAAAGGAGCTCTTGGTAACAAGCCACAATGTGTTGCGTTTATCTTTTTAATTTGGCTTTAGCATCTTTTAAAGACTTGTCTTAACATTTCTCAACAGTACCGGTTGAATATCTTAACCTTTTCACCTTACCAGTTTCCCTCGACTGTATCGTAACCAGAACTGTGGGGAGCGGTGGCCTAAAGGTAGGGTGCGCGCTTCAGGATCGAGAGGTCCCGGGTTCGATCCCCCTCTGGTTAATTTCTCTGAGCAAGACCCACAGCTCCACTCCACCATGGTGTAAATGGTACCTGAGAGGGCAGCGTCTATTCCTGGGCGCCACAGATCGATGTTGGCTGCCACACCACAGGAGAGAAATAGTCTCCACAGGGAGACACAAGTGTAGGTTTCCACGTGTAGCCCAATGACCAGGGGAAGTTGAAATGTCAAAGGGTGCTTGAGCGGCCTAACAGCTGAAAAGCGCCCTAGAAAATTGGTAATTTACCATTTCAAGGAACCCGCAATTTGTCTACATATGGAGGAAAATAAGACATTGTAGTCCAAATTTTCACGAGTGTGTGAACCACCATGACCGGGAATCAAACCTGGATAGTCTAGCTGGTTACAATTCCAGCACACTAGACAATGTTATAACAAATAAGACAACTTGAAAAATAAATTACATTTATTTTGCTAGTTATGTAACTGATTACAAATATGTACAATTGCACATTCTATCTAGACTAAATAAACATTTCATTCCAGGCAAATACTCTTGCAAATACCACACAGCTATACAAATAAATGTAAGTGTACATATTTCACCTAAACCAATACACCATTCATTCACCCAGAAAATTAATATTGTGTACACATCAAGAAAATTGTATACTGTATAATTATGAGTAATGCTAAAATATTATCAAATGTCTCGCTGTTAAAGTATGTAAAAGCTTTGGACTCAAAAATGAAAATGTTACACAAAGGGACGTAACTCATAGACCTAAAATTCCAGAAAAAATGCACAATTGGCTTGGAGTTCATGCAAAGTTTAATTGAAATTTGACCAGTGGATTATCAAGAAGTATAGCACAGTATCAGTATGTTTTTGTATCACCAAATAAATGGTAGACATAATAATTTGCATGTAGATTCATTTTTGGAACTTCGGATGATACCGAAGCAATAACTGAAAGCGGTTAATACACATTGACTTCCTCAAGTTAAACTTTCAGATAATATTTTGTCAAATATTTGGCAATGTAGCTCTGTAGTCAAGTTTGGTCAAAATAAGGTAACAATTCATTGACAAAACTAAGCATGATCATTGTAAAAAGAATGAATTCTTTTCACACATCGCCAAATTCCATACCTCAATTCCTCATGGTTCAAATATGGCACTACGCTATAGGGTTTAAAAACAGAATAAAACATTCAACACAAAGATAAAAGCTAAAAGAAGGAATTAATTGCTTTTGTCTAGATGATAGTGTACAGTATACTGACTCATTGTGAACACATGACAAGTGTCAGATGTACTTATGTACTGCATTGGTGCAAGTTAGCAAATCAGAATAAAAACTTTGAAATTCAGGAAAATTGACCGACAGTATTTAGAAAAATTCTTCGTGGTACCATCAAAAACATGAAATCCCATGAAAATGGTAACAGTATTAAGACTTGTAACTAGAGACCAACAACTCATGATGCAATTTCTGTTTTGTTATCCTATTTTGAGTCAATTCTGCCATGGAAAATAGTTGAAAATCGGGTTGCATTGAATTCTGGGGTAAATCTCTTGCGAGCAGACATGTGCTTACAGAAATTCGGTAAAACAATCATCAGAAACAAAACTTTACAGTGACAAAATAAACATATATTGAGCAAATATACCTTGCCATATTTGTGTATTGACACACATCGAGTGCTCTGACTACAAATATACATTTCTACTTTTGTACTGTATAATTTACACATTTGAATAACTGGGTATGATAATGAAAAGATTAGTGGCTGTAAAAAACACATGTGCAAGAAAGATTTTGAACACGTCCTGATCAATTTCTCTACAAAATTCCAGTCTTCACCTCAATTTTTCTGATCACTTGCCTGTTTGCACAAATTGACTAAAAAATTACTTGCCATGGTCTGAAATAACTATTACTTGCCCCAGGAATCAGGCAAGTGGGTTGAATCGGAGACTGAAATTCTGGATGAAACATTTATGACTGGAATTTAATATAAAACAGTTTTGAGCAAGTTTTACCATTATAAATGAAACATAAGTAAATCTAGTAAAGGGTTATTAATTATAATTTATCTCAAATTTTCTACAGTGGTTAGAAACATTACAGATTAATACAATGAAAGACTGTTAATAAGTTGTAGTATTTAGAAAACTTAAAAAGACATATATACACAAGAAATAAGAAACAACTAAACATTATATAAATGGACATACTCTAGCTAAAACATAACCAAGACTTTCATACAAGACCACATTTAAAACAGTGTTTGTGCTAGTGTTGTCTCACCATTCCTTTATTTAACTTCAATAACTAGTGAACATTTGTTTTTTACACAAGATTTTTTAATGAAGGCCCATTTGAGGCATACTTTCAAATCCTGAAAGTATCGAATCGAGTTCCGTAAAATTCAGAATAGAATATGAAATAAATCTTACAATGAAATTTCTAGTGCATGAAGTACAAATTTTCTGATAATTCTGTAATTATAGTACTCCTAACCCTGTTACACACAAATGAAAGTCCTAAATTATCAAAATACAGAAAACTTGTTATCAAAACACTGAAATAGCATAATGAAATCGGTAGTTAATGCTGAAAACCTTTACCCATGTATATGAATGATTTAATATCTCAGTGAAGAATTTTCTATGTAAAAAGTTGAGGAGACGGCAAACAAACCAAACATTTATATACATCTGACCACACATATACAAGAATTTTTCTATGTAAAAAGGAGAGGAAACGACAAACAAAACATTGATTTAATAGTGATTAAAGTCTTCAACATACATAAATCAGTTACACTATGACACTGCTATACATTTAAGTGCTTTAACACTCTGAGAAATAATTTAATAATACAATATGATGCCAATAAATATGCTGCCTTTGTAAATGTTTGGTATTCATAAAACAAACACATTCAATCGGGTCCTTAAAGGCTTCTACATATACCCCACTACTACATGTACAAATATATAAATTAAGTATCCATGTCACACACTTTCTCGAGAATTTATAGCATTCTGCTTGAACAAAAGATACAGGTACAATAATATAACGGCAGTTTTAACTGCCCTCAAAACAAAAATGTACACATACACTGTCTGGAAATCTGATAAGATACAAAATAATAAAACACAATTTCAATCTTGGACATTTAAAATGGATAATTAATAGTTGAATATTTACAATTTCATTTTCCCAACCTTTCTCAGTTATGTCAACATACTTGCACCATTTTTTCACCACACAAGTACTGACCAGCACAGAAAAGCACAACATTTTGAAAGAAAGCACACATTCTAATACATTTGACCACACATAGTGATGTATACAAATGCTTGACAGTTATACACAAACTGATAAACTGATTATCTGCAGCTCACTAGCACACAAATTAGGGTGACCTCAGTCTTCTAGGTAATAATTTAGGATTGTTAAATAACTAATAGTATTAATAAATAGTATTTTCTATCTAGTTCAAGAACCAGCTGTATAAAATTACAAACACTTTAACACTAATACATTGTAGATCTTCAAAGCTGAACTGTTTCGATTTGAGATTCAAAAGCCAAAGTATTAGCAAATCACTAGAATTCAGGTTTAAACCTTGATTCAATAATCAAAGAATTAGCAAATCAGGATTCAGGTAATATAAAATATTATTCCAAAAATCAAAGCTCTTAGAAAGCTCTTGAGAGAAACGCAAACAATTTACACCTCATGCATTATACATCAACGATTGAATGATAAACCAAGGCAATTAATAGCAACTCAATTAAGAAGATATAAGGTTGTAATTAGACCACCCATAACTGAACAAAACTAAACTGTCTATTAAGTCATTTATCAGGAGATATGGAAACTTGCATGCACATACATTTCCTCTTTAAATACTAAACAAATACATACATAACATGGATTTAACAGATAAAGCAATCGGATAAAATCTCTTTATTTAATTCCACCATTTAGAAAACACAGTTACACATTTCTGCATTCAGGACTAGATTTGTTTATTTAATTCTATACATATAAACTCATTCATTAAAAGCACTTATTAAAATCATCTCTAAAGAATACTTAACAATGAAAGCACAAGTGTTTAATATTCATGAACCAGTTAAGATAACATTTTCATAAATATTCATAAAATTCACAAGCTGTCAACAGCAATAGCAGCCCCAGAAGGGGGCAATTCACCAGGTGAGTTGGAGGTCACAAGAATTTTTGGGACATTAGAATTGGCAATGGGTATGAACCCACCAGGGGTCGTCTTCTTAATGGTTGCATACGAGGATTTATCTAAGAAGTGAGAGGCAACAATTTGGCAACCAGCCTTAGGGGATGCTGTGGCCTTGGTAGCAATGGGTCGGATCAGGGCGTTGAGAGGTTGGCCAGTATTGGAGGCAGAGTTTTGAGGTATAAGTTGAAGATTATGAACAGTAAAGTTGGATTGCTGTGTGCTGGGAATGGAATAGGTTATTACTCGAGGACTGGTGTGAGTGCTACCTATGCTAGAATTTGGACTCATTGTAATTGGTAACTGAACAAGCTGTTGTCCAGCTTGAACTATCTGCACATTAGGTGGCATTGAAACAGGTAATGTTAATGGTTGTCCAATTTTCTGAGGACCTTGACCGCCCTGAATGTTTACAATGGGGAGGTGAAGAATTGTAGCCGCAGATGCCTGGTTCGGTATCTGAACAACTGTCTGACCTTGTTGGTTTACAAGTGTACCAAGTTGAGCATTTGACGGTGTGATAGCAGTAATAACTGGCGAGGACTTGCTGGAAATACCGCTTGTTGCACTGACCACATTAACAGATTTTGCTGACGATTCATTGATGATAATTTCTATCCTCTTAGGTTGTGGTTTCTCCTCGGATGTTTCCGTAACTCCTAGATCGACATTAGAAGCGGCACCTTCTGGTGTCATTTTGTCTGACGGATGAGCAAACTCTGGCGCAAGATGAAGCGCTCTCTGAGGTGAAGGTTTTACTGAGTCAGACACTGTCTTTCTAAACCTTGAAACTATATTAACATGGTTACTAGCAAGTGGTGAGAAATCGTCCTCGGATCGTGGCGATTGAAAATCTAATTTTACCCTTTTCTCTGGAGGTATAACGTCAGTGCACCCTACTGGCCGTTTTGCGCCCTTTTCAGGAGTATTAACAGTAACTACTGGAGTATTTTCATTAACAACTTGCATTTCGGCTTCTTCTTTCTCCTTAGAACATGTTTCACCGATTTGAACATGTGTAAATTTCACAGAATCATCAACTTCCCCTCCTTTACTAACAGGTACTGGCACTTTTAATGATCTTAGAACAGCATCAATCTGTTCTTTTGTAAGAGGTATCACCGTTGGGTGTTTACCTTTTCCGATCGGCTTGTTAGCCTTGATTATGATAGCATCAGCATTTTGACTTGTAGTTTTCGCACCACTGGAGTCATCTTTTTTCATGAGTACCTTACGTCTAACAAATCCTTTAGTAGGTAGTTGACTAATTAATTCATCCGCACTCATAGACCCACTCTGGTTGGATTCACCTGACCTAGAACTTGCTGCATCTGAAAATAAAATTAATCATTAAAATATTTTACAGGAAAGGAAGCATGGAGACTGCATGAAAATAAGGTTTTACAGATTGTCATTTACCTGGAACTAAATATGCTAATCGGTAAGCAAGGGAGATGTATAACAGCACAGTTTAATGACTTTGAAATGTCACAGCCTGGGATCTAATAGAGACATAACACAATCAAAGACGATGCTCTACCACTAGCCTATGAAGACACATGAAGGTTTACAAATGAGAAATGTGCAACACAAAAAAGGTTGTATAGTGCTAAATAACCTACCAATAGAATTTACCAACGTAGATCATTGTTTTTTGGGTCCTTGGAAGTTGGATCACTAGTCATACAAAACTTAGTTTCGTAGATTTAGGTACAAATTGCGAAAATATAACTGCACCAAAATGACACCAAAAGTACACTACAGTAATGCGAGAACAACAAAAACTTACCTTCTTTTTTCACAGGACTATTTGGTTCTGAGGCGTACATTTTGTTAGTTTCTACAGTAGCTACAGCACACAGCGTCTCAAATGATGAATGTCGACTAAATCGTAACTTACTGTCCTCATCTAAACAAATCAAATGGTATAAATATATATATGAATGATATTCTTTAGTAATGTGCAGTAGGTTTTAACTAAAATGAGTTGTCCATATGTATTTGTATTTTTTGTTCTGTTTTTAAAATTATTCCAGTTTTACAGCATTTCTCAACAATCGTTCAGCTATACGAGGCAGCATATTTAACTATCAAGATTTTACTGGACAGTATTCAAACCAGTGCTAACTTGCCCTTCCACAAGGAACGAGTAACTGAAACACATGTTCAATGTTTTTTAAGGGTGTTTGAGGCAACAAAGTTCCACAATATATCCAAGAACCAACATTTATATTAAATCATAGCATGACCCCTATAAGATAAGATAAACTTTATTTAACGTTGATTATAGTTAATATAATAAACATAAGCTACAAGCATGTATTCGACACTGGCCCACTTAACTTACCATCACTGCTTGAAGCTGCTGTCACTGGTCTGATAGTCTTAACAGCACTGCCAGGTTTTATATCTTTAAACGAGTCCATAATTCTAGCAACTAAAAAAGTCAACATAAGTTATTAATAAAAAAACTTGAAATTTAACAGCTCCATCATAGTATTACAAATTCAATTTACATAAAATAATGAGTACGAGTCTTGAAACGCATTAAAAAAGACAATCACACATTTCTGATTGACTCCGAGGTCTCAGGGGAAGTCGATCTACAATTATGTCAATTCAGACACTACTGCCTGGTGTCCTAGTACACCCCCTACACAAATGTCGGTAAATTTTCAGAATTCCAGTAGTCTTTTTAAATATTATAAACCAGATTAGATAAACCATGAGATTTTTTTATGTACTAATGCTAAAGCTATTGTTGATGATGTTTTTATAAGTGCTGAAACTCTGTAATAGTCTTACCTCTTTGATTACGTATACAGTCTAACATGGAATGTCTGGATGATGGTCGATGACAGCCATCACTACAACAAGCTGAAAAGTGAAACACAGCTTGTGAAGACAGAAAGGATATTGTGTGAGTGACGTTATATTTTTACCCGTGAGTCACAAGTCCTGGGGCCTTATTCACCAACGTTGTTAGTCTAAAACTCAGACTTAGACTTAACATTACCAAAAGTTCTATTCGCTCTCATGTTGTTACTAATGTACCGATATTGATATAAATAAGTAAACATGTTCAGTGGGTAACAGCAAATAATCAGATAAAATTTCACATGTGTAAATGTAATTTCAAAGAAATGGCAGTGATTTTGAATAATGACAATTATAAGTCTAAGTCTGAATTTTAGGCTTATAACGTTGGTGAATAAGGCCCCTGGACTCACAAATATCAGCGAGGATGCAAAGTTTCAAATTATGCGAAATAATGCATTGAGATTTCTTAAAAAATCATTTTATAGATTAAATATAATCAGAACCATGGTTTTCAACAGCTAATAGTGTAAAGAAGTCTGTTATACACATTTCTTTAACAGGTTACTTTGATGGGTTTTTTAAATGAAATATTAGGACATGTTCTTTCAATTTTAGGACTTGTAGATTTGCTAGTTATCGCAGGACTTGTTCAAGTGTGCAATGGTGTAAAATAATAAACAGTTGGTAAATAATGTAACACTTGTGTATATTGCTATAGATACTGTCAACTCCTGACATTAAAAGGTGTAGCGAACTGACTATAGTGCAGTTATGTGCCCTTTTGACGGGTCGACAGCTGAGCTTCACATTTACACAAACGATCGAAATGAAACTACTATGATTAAACTTATACGACACTGTATTATTGTACTATGAATATACAGACATTAATTATAAATTGTGTAAAGTATCTCACATTATATTATAATTTAATAAACTCAAAAGCATTCTGAATAACCTATGCAATTATTGATATGCTTATGTTCTTACGAACATGTTCAGTATATAATCAAAAAAAAAATATTATACAATGTGTATAATTTTGTTATAAGTTTACATAAATGTGTAATTATACTGCTCCATTGTGAATTGCCAATATTATGTTATGTACATTGATGTAGCATTTATGAAGTATAGTATGCTATGGATATTATGTATATGGGTGTGTCATCTAATGTACAAATGCATGTATGTACGTAATGAATTTTGATATGATGTAATGTTCGTAAATGTTTTATAATGAGAGGACTTGTTCATGGAAATTTGTAAAAGAAATCACTGAATACTGTTTGGAGTCTTGTCTCAGTGATTGTGATACTGACTAAGGAATTCTGATGAAATATACATGAAAAGAATCATACCCATATGCAAGTCTTTCTGATCGTCTATTTCTGGACCGATATATCTGAATGCTGGTTTTCTACCACGTATTTCCGTCACATGAACCTTACATATCAACCCCAGGCTAGTGAGAATGTTGGCTATATCATATAATCTCCGAATCTTAGCTGCAAATAGAGAGTAAAACATGATAATTACAGTGAGAGATACCTAACCTAGCACCTCAAGTACTGCACACAGTTGTGTAATGAAAGTAGGTTAAATTGAAAGAAGATTGAAAGAAGATTAGGAGAAGTCTGATGCAAAAAATGATAAATGTGGTCATTCTAAATGGGCCGCTGACCGAAGAAATTCAAGAAGGACCAGTGAAAGCCTTGAAGGACCAGTAGCCATTTTCTATACAAATTGTAGCCTCTTTCTTTACTGTGTCTAAAATAGTTTGTGGTAAATGTGTAAAGCTTTTCAAAGGACACATCTAATTGTTTGTTTTAATTCAGTGTTGATAAAAGCACAGCCAATACTGGGACCACCTTACCATCTTATTCTGTCATCGGTGATGTTTAAGGTCAAAGTAAAGATAACTAGCCGTTTGGACAAAGAAATAATTATCTGTTCATCAACCAGGGTCATCTTCTAGCATTTGTGTATCTGTTTTAAATTTGTATATAAATTTGCGCACTAACACACAAATTGATCACCAAAAATGATGTTAAAACTTACTTTTGAACTTGGAATTTTCTGTTCGGTCAATGTTAGCATCGCCTATCAACAACTTTGCAGACAAGTCCAAGTTGACAGTCTTTGGCTAAAAATAGAAACATGGTAATCTATTTTTAAATTTGATAATACAGACCATGAACATGAGGTACACAAAATGTTCTATTTCAACATTTGTAGAAATTTACACATGTACAGTAACAATAACAGTTGTAAGGCTTAAAGCACAGATTAAATAATGTGCTCAATCAGGGTGGCCACAAAAAATGAAGTTCCCAATAATTCCCAGGTGCATTACATTTAATAAGCTGATTAGGATTTAATATTCATTGGAAACTCAATACTCCGAGTTGCTGTGACCACTGACGTAAGATTTGATGTATTAATACAATCATGAAAACGAGCAAATACAAGACTGCGTTCAGTAAACTCTTATGCCCAGGTGGAAGCCTTGTCCATAAAAATAGCTAATTCATTCAGGGGCCATAATTCTGTTTAAATGTTTGATAGTGCTACATGTCTTTGATAATGCAATGTGTTTATGATTGAAAATAAGTATGCCAAATTTTTAAGCAATGCATTGATGGACTTGAAAAATATTTCAGTTTTATTAACATTTTGTAAAGGACAGACAAATGGACGAATAGGTGCATCGCTGTTTGCCTCCGTATCGGTAAACGCAAGGGCATAAAAACAGTAATTAGAGCAAGTTGGCTTACCTTTGACACAAGAAACAACATGAGGAATTTCTGGCTCATAATACCCAATGATTTATCCTTTCTCAAGGCAGCTGAAATGAAATAACAAATCAAACAATGATTTATAAATAAATGTTGAAAGATCTGATGACGATATATTTGAGCACTGTCACTACTGTCTTTATGCTTCCCACTGAAAATTCACAATTCTAGATTTTAGCTCAGTCTGTACCAATGACCTTCAGGACTCACTCACTCACTCACTCACTCACTCACTCACTCACTCACTCACTCACTCACTCACTCACTCACTCACTCACTCACTCACTCACTGTAATTGATGCCAAAATATTTAATAAACCGAGACTATAATACAAGAACAAATGCCATTATTAATATTGAAACACTGTTGGGTAGGCAGGTTGATGCCTTCTTCCAAACATAATTTAACAGATAGAAGAAATCCCTGTTCAAGAACTTATTTATCAGATCTTACCTTGGTTGAATAATGAATTCTCTCCAAATATGGTAAAGTCAGGTTCAGGAAGATTTTTATGTCTTGGATCGGTACGACCAAACTGTTCTTCCAATTCTCGGTTAAACTCATAGTCTTTCAATTTCTGGATTTGTTCACCAAAACCTTCACTATCTCCCAATGCCTGAAAAGGTAAAGTGAAACATTGATATATATACTCAGGGTTGCATTAAATGATAAGTTTACTGACTGCAATTCCATTAAAATTATTGTACAATTTTAATTTATTTTTTTGGAAGTCGAAAGATATTTAGGTCATCTTGGCCTAGACCTTTTACCCTTTCTGATAAGACTGATATTAATCAACAACAGTCGAGGATACTATGTCTTTGTATTCTTACAGTTCTTAAACCCTCAAGTCTACCAACAGGCATTTTAAAGTAAGCCACTTGTCTTTAAAGTAGGGTTATTGCTATGCACAAGTTTAGATCATGTTCTAATCAAACACCCCTACTACAGTACTTCTTTTAATAGAAAGGAAAAGACGGACCTACCTTCTAAGAGCATTGGCTGAAAACCTACCTTTAACTTTGCTAATGTAGTACGTAAGTTATTCTTCCCATGCCATGCATATCTATTCTTGGCTACACGACTGACTATCTCAACACTTTCTAGTACATTGATTATGTCATAGATTCTACGTCGTTCAACATCTGCAAAATAAGAAATCATTTTATTATTAGTATGAAACTCAAAGAAAATATGTCGTTAAAAGTAGTGGTAACATAGATACAAATTGAAGGCCAAGTGTTTTAGATAAAATAACATGTCACACATAAAGGGCCATAACTCTTGCAAAACTAATCTGATATTATTAAGTTAATACATTGAAATCTGATTTTGTAACAATGGTTGTATTTCAGGTTTAGGAGAACTAGAGCAGACAAATTGACACTTCAGC
This sequence comes from Spisula subtruncata, assembly GCA_963678985.1. NCBI lineage: Eukaryota > Metazoa > Mollusca > Bivalvia > Venerida > Mactridae > Spisula > Spisula subtruncata. The sequence continues at coordinate 24,642,750 of OY787664.1, read as the reverse complement.
ACACAATCAGTATGTCTCAACTACTATATATGTGGGAATGGGAAATAAGCAATAAGAAACATACCTAATTCTTTGGCAACAGCATCTAAACAGATCTCAAATTTGTCACCTACTTGAGGATGCTCTGGATATCGATGTAAAAATCTGTAAATAAAAGACAATATAATAGTTGATACATTTTTTTACCATGAAATTACTTTTAATGGGTGTAGAAAAGTGCACAACAAACTAGGATAAATCCAAGTCAAATATGTACTTAGTTAGGCCTAATAAGTATATGTTTGCAGCAGCATCTAGGCCTTAGGACCCCTGTATAATTTCAAAATGAAAATCAGCTTTCAATTATTTTTTTCCATATGAAAAAATACCAAATAGAACACTCAAGTGTGAACATCCAACAACTCAATAAAAGATACTTTACAGAATTCATAATAAAGATTTTTTTGAAAGAACAACTTCTGTAATATATTACCTCTGACACAATAATCCTAATGATTTTTCCTTTCTAGATGGTCCAAATTTGGGATCCATTTCTTGAGAATTAATTTCTATAACTGTTTCAAACTGATACTCCTGACTATTCATCGGACTCAAATCGTCTTCTGAGGTAGATTGTTTCAACTCATGATCCCGATGTCTTAATTCAGGACTCATAGCATTAAAAAGTACTTTGAGGTTAGCTGTTGGAGTTAAAGGCTGCCCAGGTACCTCAACTTCATTTATAGGAGTGCATGACCTGTTCTGATTTTCATCAGATTCACTAGACTTCATGTTTTCTTTATTTTGAGCACTCATGGCTTTTAAACTTCGGTCAATTTGTTTTAAATCCATTCGGATTGTATTCTTGGCGAAGGGAACGCGGTCCATGTTTATTTCTCCCTCGCTGTCTATCTCTGCTTCACTAAGAGATGACTTTATGTGCTCGGGAATTAAGTTGTCAACTTGACTCATCTCTGAAAGTGGATTAAAAATATTTATAACATTTGCTGTTAAACAATTGAAAATCAAATTGAAAGTCGTTTTTAGGTCAATGAAAAGTCTTTACCTTATGTAAATGCTGTTCTACAGTACTACAGAAACTGTTGCTGTAGATTTTGTTATATACCTTGTATGCCGTAAATATGTGATAATATTGGTAGTTATAAGTCAAATTTCCCATTTTTCAAAACACGTGAAATTCCACTATCTGAGGGCCCCAAAGTCGAGTTGGGGCCCTGTCAGGATCAAACCTGGGTATAGTTGCAACAGATTTGCAACAGATAATTTCTGATAAACTGTTAGCACTAGCAGGTGTGATACCAGGTTTGTTCCAGTAGGACTAGCATCTGGGTCTTTGTATGTAATACACTGGTCATTCAGTTGCATCCATGGCCAGTTCAACTTCAATTATCAAGAGTTTCATCATGCAATGGTCAGTAAATTGAAACAATGAAAGGGAGTATCCGGACAACCCTTTGGAAGGATGGATGCTTGTGGGGAACAGTTCCATGTTTTTACTTTCCCGGTGTTCGCACATGCTTAGTGCGGGGATTTTAATTTGAGCGAAAATAGCAGAGAAATATCAGGCACGGATCCAGGCGGTGGGCACGAGGGCCCGTGCCCCCCCAGTTGGCTGAGATTTTTTTTTAAACTTTGAATAAATGTTCGGCCTAAACTAGTCTTACATATCTCTAAATAATATGGGTATTGTTTCTTATGTTCTAGATGAAAAAGTATTTGTAAGATGGGCATTTTTCGTGCTCGCTTCGCTCGCACAATGTGTCACAATGTGTTTTATATGTTAATATTTAGCTGTTGCATCACAGAAATCACTTACAAGACAAATTTTGCCCTAGCGCATTATATTACCTCTTAAATTGACTGTTAAATAATCATTACTAAACCATTAAGGTTACTAGTAACTCTCAGAATTAAAAAAAAGATATTTCATGGCTCCCAGATAGGCTAAGAATGCGCTAAATTCATCCATTGCTTTGAAAATTTTCCTTCCCGGGGGAGTATGCCCCCGGACCCCCTACTTAGGTTGGAATATTCCAAAGGCCAAAAGGATGAAAGCTGGTACATGTATATACAAATACTGTATCTGAACACCCACTAATATGCACGGACATACACAATGTACATGTTGACGCTGATAACATCAAAAGGTAACTATGGATTCCCCCTCATCTACAAATGTACCCCTTCCTGTGCATTCCACACACATTGTGTGCAATTGCCCCCCCCCCCCCCCCCCCGGAATCCCTCGTGCCCCCACTCTGAAATTTCTGGATCCGGGCCTGAATATTATACAATTAGACTCATCACTCATTCAGAAAGTTGGACAAAAACTCCACTGTTGATCATTTTGGGGGGGATTTTGTCCTACACACCACTACAAAACTAACCCAGGAACGAGACTAAATCTGGAGCAATAATCACTTTATTTCTAGCAATTAAACTCATTGAAAGTCAACGTGTTATTTCCCTAACGACTGGGAAACAGTTAGAAACATACTTGAAGCCATTTATTAAAGCCAGGTGCCCGTCCGATCACACATCGATCGATCGTAAACATAACGCCCTTTTTTCCGCCAAAGTTAACGGAACCAAAAACACAATGTTTTTTAACAGAATTGCTGGAAATAACTTACGTAAAACGTTCATAACGATCAAAATCGAACAGCGGAAACTTTACTTTCTGTTCGCCAAGAATACTTCACAGCAAATATATTATTTTATACGATTTTTCTAAAATCTAATCTGTATGCGTTCCATTTTCGTGTTGCTGTTCGTATTTGTACACCGGCGTTTAAAATTGGCGCGTGATTGTATGCTATGCATGGCCCTGTTACAGCATAAACAAAACCACAACACAGATTAGCATGTCTACAGTCGTTATAGCGGTCGTGTATCATAAATCGCTATATCGAACATTTAATAAATGTAACCACGAAATAAATCAAAGAATTGGACACGAAAATAAGTAAATTTGAATTCGCAGGTGCCGTTTCCACGTTAAATAATCTCTACACCAAGGTCACGCCACAAATTCGCGGAATAAATTTCAACATGTCTACATTCCGTCTAGAAGGAAATGCCACAATTGAAATCATAAGCAAATGGCCCACAATTGACAGTTTTAAATTAAATATAATACAGTTTAAGACCCAAAACATCAGACTGATGCTAGTTTACTTCAAAAGAACAAGAAAATATCACAGACACAGAAAAAATATCGAGTCGTCTACAAATAAATTAGGTCAACATATCACAAGACCGAACAGGAATATTTTGAGACTTAAATCGGCGATCGACGGGTACTTAAACCCTTATAACGTGACATTCCAACAGCAAATCCATATAAACTCCGTATATTTGCGGTGAAGAGCACCAAATGGAACTAGTATAAGCAAAATTGTACAAATTTGGACAATCTACGTCATGAACTAAATCCGAATGAAAAACAGAATTTGTCGTTACCTGTGTGCGTATATCCGGCGTTTTCCAACGGGATTTCATGAATGTATGGTACAAATCGCGTATTTTTGATGATAATTAGTCAATTAAAACGAAAACATAGCGACTGGAGGCAAATTACACGGATTATTTGGCGCGGTATGATGTAGCTATGTGGCGAAGGCGTTATCTGGTGCAGGAGTATCGACCAATCAATGAGCAGTTAGAAATGACGCCAAAATTGACTAACCAATCAAACACTAGAAAATGCTATCGACACAGTTCAATTGCAAATGTTCAGGGTCACTGCCCATAAACGTGTCTGTACTCTGCAATGTACACAGAAAAAGTACGGGAAAACATGTCAAGTCCGGCTAGTTATGAAAACAAGATTATTGACCGCGATACGATAAGTACTTTAGCTGCAAGATCATTCATTTTGACCCAGTAATTAAAATTATTAGCTCCACACAACCCAGCTACATTTTATAAAACATTTAATGCCAGCATTTATAATGGCGAGAAACTCACAATTAAAATCAATATTAGCACTATGTACAGCATCATTTAACATCCGAAATCGATGACGTAGAACACACTCGGTTGCTGAGTATGACAAACGCTGAAGATGAAAGTAAATATACTGTGTATCTTGAATGAACCACATTGTTTGGATTTTGATATAAAAATGTTATACTGGTTTACCATTAAATATCACGTGCATATTAATTACTAGTGTAAGGAATTTTAGAGCATTTTACGATAATCTCGCGTGCGCAATGTGAAAGTGAGTAATACATGTATAGTATGTTTACAAATTTCAATGTTTAGCTAGTACAATGCGTAATTCAATTATCATTTTGTATTTACAGTCAAAATTATGGTCTGTACTATATTTCCAAGAAATTATCGTTGTTTTATGCTATAAAGAAGTCTCTTGTATTTAAAAAGTAAAAATTGAGGTTGTGAGCTAATCACTGCAGTACAGATGTGGGGATATGTAAATGTGTACAAGATGTGTGTCTGCCAATTAAAATCCAATTAAACAACAGGTGGTTGGTCAGCATGGCACAGTAACACCTTTCACCCTGTGATCTGACTGATCTAAGGGTGGTATAGGTGTTGATTGGTGCACAATTAGTGTCATATACACTAGTCTGACCAAATCCTGGCTTAATCCACTTGATAATGCTTTGTAGATTGTATACAGTATTGTCAAATATCTAGAAGTAGGTTCAATCTTTGATCCAGTATTGTATAATCAATTAAAAACTGTTAAACATGCTAAATGTGACATAATCCCATTAATTGTCAGTTTTACAACATTGAACTTGTTATTTGGCATTTTGCAATTTATCAACTTGAAGTTAATTTAAGATAGTTTAACCCATTACTCCCACAGTTAACTGTATCATTGAAAAAGAGAAAAAAAAAAAATATTTTTTTTTTAAAAGTATAAATTTGCATTAGCTTACATGTTATATCAATTTTGAGAAAAACATGATTTTCCATTTTTTTACTCCTACATTGATACAGTTACCTGTGATTACTCCATAAATGTAACATTTAAAACATCTAAACTAAACACTAAAATCTGATGTTTTTAAACAAGTCTTGATTATTCTATGCTGATGCATTCAACAAATCTATCAGGGTTTTTTTCATGCAAATTACATTACACATTACACGCTTAATTGCCCCAATTATTTTCCAATAATAATTTATGTATGAAGATGGTTTATACTTATCTTTTTTCAGATATGAATTCAATTCTATTCAAATAAATTTTGGAATTTAACTGTAACCATGGCAACAAGTTCAAGTCCTGCAAGATCGTTGTCAAGGCAACAGAATAATTCACTTGATGATACAGTAAAGGTAAGTCCCTGCTTTATTTTGTAAAATATATACATGTGCGGATCCAGAGAGGGGGGGGGGAAACAGGAGTCAAGAACCCTAGAATTTTGGCAAAAATCTTGATAAATCATAATATATTTACACATGTTTGACAGGGCAGTCTATCAGGACAATCCTCAAAGAAAAATAGCTGGTTTTAACCCCACAAAACAAATAGCTAGTCTGGTCCCTTTCTGAGAAATTCAAAATATAGTTGCCCAGGCTGTCCCTGATAAAAAATTTGGGAGCGGCACATGTATGTTATAACTAGACATTAGAACCTATGTGGAGATCTTTTGATACAGTTCCAGGTATAAATTAATTCATTGTGATGTTGTTTGTTGTGATTTACATAGATCTTTTAGGTACGTATTGACTGAAATAGTGGTCATGTATAATCAGAAGAAAGTGATACATTATTTGTTTAATGTATTCATTTTACACTGCCACCTCTCCTTGGTACCCCCCCCCCCCCTGTAGTAAGAACTCACTTTTCTAAAGCAACACCCTCGCAAAAAAACAACAAATGTTGGTTGCTATGGAGAGGTTGGACTGTACTGTATGCAGAAGACTCTGAGATTTCAATATAGTACTTGAAGTCTAACAGATTAATCTGTTCCTCTTACCCTCTATTATTTAATGGTCGATTTCTCGTCTATATATTTATCATCCGTCTATGTTTTCATAAATGGAGAGTATTACGAACATGTAGAGGGTGCACTACAGACCACTTATCTGAATGTCCAGCATTGCGCAACTTTTGTGTAGAAATACACATATTCCTTACTAGAAGCTTGTAATATATATATTCAAGCATAAAGGTCAACGATCAGGAGTACCATTTCAATATTGATCTTTTCTTATTTGAGAATAAAGATTGCGACTCGTATCCACTGTTAATATGGACCAAGAGTTAAATGTGGTGTGATCTGATTGGTTGTCCTTATCCTTAAGTCAAGTAAGATCAATATTCCACCCCAGGTTAATCAGTTGTTTGAGTAATACTTGTACTGATAGTGAAGTCATTCACTATGCTTGGCCTTCACACATTGTACAGAATTATTTACCTGAACTCATGAAGATAATATGCTCATCTGTTTGTCATTTTATCAAGTCAAAAATCGTTAAATATGGTACCATGTTGAAAACACATGATTTCCTTAATAAATCCCGAATTATTTCATACAAGAAAGATTTAAATATAGCTTGGGGAATTTGACATGATCCTGACTTTTATGCATGAATATATTACAAGGTTCATGCTTTAAATTTATCAATTTCCGCAATCAAATTGTACAATATCGGTATTTTAGATTTGTGCTCGTATTACATCTCAAGTGTCTTCATGATACTTCCTGCTTATAAAAACATGCATTCAGGGCTCTAAATATAGACATTATGTATATGTATGCTAATTAAAAGGTCAGGATCGTGTCAAATTCTCCCAAACTAATAATCTCATACTTACTTTCGAGCCTTCTGTAACAGTATTGATGGTCGTCCACAACCATTTTCACTTGTTTATCAGTGGCACTGATGTAGTTGCACTTTTCCTATATCCAAATATATTATATATTCCTTTTTAGGTAAACACAAAAAAATTCTGATTAATTATCCAAAAGCATCATTTAGTGATGTGTATCTGTATAGTTTATATATCATGTATTAGAATTACTCACAAATTAATTTCAAAGGTGCTTCTGAAAAATTAACAAAAAGATTTGGTGAACTACTAGTTTAAAGATAAAGATACAGAAATGCTTTCAACATGGATGTTGTTTATTATGAATGACCCCAATATATGTTTTTATCTACACAATCTGGAGCATTGATTCAATTAAATGGTTTCATTGTCTCTGTATGACAATATTTAAACTGTCAATGTTGATAAAATGTTGCGTAATATACCTGTTAGCAAAACTACAGCTTAAGATAAATGTACAGGCCCCTGGGCATTGTGGAAATAAGGGTTTCATTAACATGTTGTTTTGTTGTCATGACCGTTTTGTATATAAAAAAGGGACCAGTTATGATTTATAAATGTCATTGAGTATAACTGTTGCTATGGTTTAGTACAGTTTTTTTCTACTTTTTATTACCTTACTTTAGCAGGATCATAATTTTAAATGATTATACATGTAGTATGATGTACATAATTATGATGTATATTAATATTGTATTAGAAATGTAATCATAAACATATTAAACCATTTTCTCTATAAATATGTAATTAAATGCTTTCTAATTAGCCTGACTTTTTTTATAGTTTATAATATGTTATGATACTCACCACTTATTTACTAATATTCTTCTTGACATAAGTCCAGTATGCCAGCATCTTACCTGTCAACAGTATATGCGCCAAAATATGGTACTTATCACCTTTTTCCTATAATCCTGATAAATATCTCGGGGTAGAAAAACATAATTGCTATAATAAAGCAATTATGGACCTCAGGTCAATAATGACTTTTGGAAGCTTAATTGATTATCACATCATGACTATGTTAAAAGCAGCTACAATGTTGTGATGAAGGGATGGTTGTATAATATATTGTATATTTAACTTCTTATATGGTGTTGTGTTGCTTAGCTGAAGTGACAAAGTATCCTAAGCAGGTTCTAAGCCGGGTGTTAAGATATAGGTGTAAATGTACGTCCAAAATTGTTGTCATCATAACAACAGCGTGTCCCTGCGTCTAACCGTCTTTGTTGACCGTGTGTAAATATTTTGTATCAAATCTGTAACATATTGTCATGTATTGTCATCAATTTAATTTATTTATTTATTAATTGATGCTTTTAAAGATTGTTGGCGATCGTGTTTTGTTACTATTGCGCAATGATCATTTATTTACAATTTTTGGCCTAAGGTGTTTGTTGGTGTTTTGTTAGCTGATGAAATACTTGTGTCAATTAAAGATTTTATCACCTTGCTGTTGGCTGATGTTGATGTTCCGTATTGGTTTCAAAAATGTTTTTATAAAAGTTTTTTTTTTCTTAAAATGTTAAAATTAAGTTTAATTACCTCAGTTCCAGGATCAGACTTTGGTAAAAAAAATCCTCAGAAGAGTCAATGCAACATTGTCGTGCATGGACTCAGCAATGTTTTTCAGGGTGGTTGGACTGGCTTTTTTCTCAGGAAGGTGTCTGATCAGGGGCCTAATTCACCAACGGTGTAAGTCTCAAACTCAGACTTAAAATTGTCATTATTCATAATCGCTGGCATTTCTTTGAAATACGATTCAACCATGTAAAATTTCATCAGACTATGCATTGTTACCCACTGAATATGTATACAGTTTTATATCAAACTCGGTACATTTATAACAACATGAGAGTGAATAGAACATTTGACAATGTAAATTCTAAGTCTATGTTTTAGACTTACAACATTGGTGAATAAGGCCCCTGCTCTAAATTCTCAGGAAGGGGTTTGTTCACCTATTTTCTCCAATTGGGGTTCCAGCCAGCTCTTGTCATGCCAAACTTGTCTAAATACCACATATTTGCCAAAATTCTAAAAGGGAGTTGGATTCACAGCCCCCAACTCTCAATCTGCATGTCTGGATAGCCAGTCCCCAATTCTCCAGATCAAGGCATCATGTGATTTAATATTGAGTACTAGTAGGCCTTATATGTCTTACAGTAAAATAGAAGTACTATCGCTGACCCCCTGTATATAAACGCTAGACAATTGGTCAATATGTTTCTTATATTTGGAATGAAATATGATCTCTCTTAATGAATAATAATACAATTTGGGCCAAAGAAAAGAAAAAGATAACGTGTCTACTACTACTGGTTGGTATATGATATACCTCCGAGACCTCACAGAACAATCCCAGAACACTCTCAGAACGCTCCAAGAACTCTATAAAATACATTAACAACGAGAACCGTATGATATCATCACTTATTGTCCAATTTATGGGTAATATACTAGAGAGATCATGACTCATATATATATATATATATATATATATACCGTATTCCCCCAAGTATCACGCACAGTTGTGTATTGGACGCAGGTAAAAAAAAATAGGGGAGAATTGGCGATTTAAAATTCAGCAGCAAAAAAATGAAAAGATTCAAGGAAAAATTCCTGCAAAAAAAATTGAAAATAATTTTTATGATGAATAAATAACTACTTTATTCTCAATATTTCTCAAAAAGCAGACATGGAAAATGTCTCATTCGGCATGTTTATGTAGGGATGATACATTAAATTTTTGGTTACGATTCTGTGTTGATAAAAGTGCAAGCAATGCTTGAAGGAATATGGTACATAATATATTACTGTACATATTTTTGCATCAATTCTTAGTGTAATTTTATTGACTGATAAAAGCTTGAGTCAATATGATTTATCATGAACCATTAAATTAATCCTTATCCCTTCTCTCTATTTGTCCCTCAAACTAGGTATCAATTTATAGATAGTGACAGTGATGATCCTTTATCTATTAAATACATCCCTTAATGATCCCTTAAAGTCTACCTGATTTCATTATCAGTTTCGCTTTGTACATAAGTTGAATGTTGGGTAATCTTTGTGATGTTTTTATATACACCATTATCAGGGCTTGAGGCCAGTGAAAATCAAGAAGGACCAGTGAAAGTCTTGAAGGACCATGTAGCTGTTTTGTTACAAATTTTACTCATCTTTTCTAGAGTTCCTCATGAATTCATAGCCCTAAATAAATATGTACATTAAAATTATGACATGAAAACATATCATGGAACCTTAAACTAAAATTTCATAAATCTGGCGGCAAAACAAGACTGGTACCGAAATTTGCGACATAAATATCATGCAATTGTTGAATAAATTCATTAAAATTTTACAGTTTGTTTTGATCAGCTTGAACCCATTTTGTGAACCTCATGAAAAGCATCTCCAAAAACTCTTCAAATTGGAGGAAAGAAATTAAGTTTTGATTACATTGAATCTGAGAAATAACTGTTGGTTGGATACAAACATTTTTTCATGGTGCGTAACAGGTTATTACCGCAATTATAGAGCCCCCTTAAAGCTGCTTTTGTCACATTCTTTCCGTGATTTTTTTCACGGAAACCAATTAAACTTAACTAAATGATCAATATACAAATGTACTCTCACTTTGCTACTCTTCAATACTGCTACAGAATCTGCCATTAAAAATCACCTCGATTTTGCGATTATTTTTTTCAGCTCAAGTAACGTCAGCAATTTCAATCTCAATGAATCACAGTATTCCTTTAAGGTTTTTCCCATTTAAATGCTCGGCGAGAAATTGTAGGGATGACTCATACACTCAAGTGTTGTCATTTTGTAGCTGCGTCCTTGATGGAATTTATAGCAATTTCTCTGAGGAATCAAAGCGAGAAAGTTTCTACTACTGTATTGGAATTTTGTCACCTAATCGTAAGGAGTACGTTTCTCTTACTAATCTTTGAAACAACAGTAATTGATCCGCTATAATGTTCTGCTTTGTGAGTATGCAAACAAGAAACAATAATGAAGTTTTCAGGAAATCACACCATTTTGTCTATGAATGCTCGTTTACGATTGTTTACTCAGAGTTTATTGATGTGAAATTTAATAAGTCCTGAGCGCTGAGAAATGGCAAATCTTACCCTTGTATAATATTACAGCGTCAAGCTGGCGAAATAAAAATGTTACTAGTACCGGTAATTCCCTTCCTATATTCTCAGCATGACGTGAAACCTGGCGTCTGTTTCTATAAGGATAGAGATACCATGAGAAGTAGAATGAACAGTTTGTTCCTATATTGGGATTCAAACCTTTACTGAACAGTGCTATTACTGTTACATAGCTATGTAAAGTATGAACACATTAAACCACTCATTTTTGAATCAACTCATAATTTAAAAGTATTAAATTTGTATATTGTGGGCTCAGTGCAAAACTATGGTACATGTATGCCTCTAAAGTGATTTACTTCCCCTTGAATTTTAATTTATTATAATGGAAGTCAGTCGGCAGAAGTCAGTTGTTATGAATGTGGAAGGATATTATGGGAACCAGGTCTCCATATCTGTGCATGGGTCTGTGTATCCGTCTGTAATCAAAGTGACATTACGCCTGAGCATAGATCGCTCCACCTGATTGTTTGTCGAAGGTTGCTTGGCGAAGGTTTTTAAGTTAATCTATTGGACCATGTGATTATAATTTACCGTTAAAATTGATTTAAAGGGTAATGATTGACACCTGGCATAATGCAGGGTTTTCCCTAAGAGTTTTTATATGAGGGTCCCAGGACCCTTAATGTTTATATTTAGGGAGTCCCTCAGAAATTTTGGGGGTCCCTTAATAAACAGTAAGGCATTTCAAGTTCATTATTACAGTGAGAATCAAATTTATAAATTAATAAAATATCAATTCAGATTGCTCAATGCACCACAATACTTGGTGCAATAAATAGCAGAAAGAAAAAATATTCTAGCTGAAATGGAAATGTTTATTGAAGGGATCCTTTTGGGGGTTTTAAGGATGCACAGTATTGCAGAAATGAGGGTCCCAAGCCACAAAGTTGCGTCAGGGACGCAGAAAACCTGCATCAGGGAAATCCCTGCATAATGTCAATTGTGTCTGCTGTGTAACATTTTAGCAACTTGAGTGAATGGCACAAAACTTACAGCAAATGTGGAATTATAATTAAGATGATATGCTGAACCCACCTTCCCACTATATTCGTGCTGGCTCTAAACCATGACTGGGCTGATTGTATGAAACTTAGACTAAATGGGTAACTAATTAAAATGAACAACCCTTGTCAGTGATGATGGGATGTTTTGAAAGCGCATTTGTGTCAGCAATTTGGTACAACCCTTGTCAGTAATTTTGAAACAACTCTTGTCAGCTAAGTTAGGAAAATCCTTGTCAGAAATGTTTTAACAACCCTTGTCAGCTAGAGAGTAGACATTACACAACTTATTGTTGGCATCCTCAGCCTCTAGCAACTTAAATCTTTGGCAGCAGTCTTATACAGTCAATAAAAATACATTTGTGGTAATAAATCTCTTTATGGTCATTATGTCATCCTGGCGGCCTAGAATTCCAACATAAAACCAGTCTGGAAATCTTTGTTTTCCCAAAACATTTGCCTGAATATTTCATGTCTGTTCCATGACTCTTAAGTCAAACAAAGATTAACTATCATTACTGACATTGTGTATGAATTATTCACCATATATAACACAATACTTGCAGAGTAACTTCCACTGACATTATGATGTTACAATTTACTGGACTGTTTTGCCTCCCCAAAGGATGGCATATTTAAAAAATGAACCGTCAATCTGTCAGCTAGCAGCCAGTCAGTCCGTTTGTCCAGGCTTTGCTTAAAGTTTATTGTAAATCAATGCTATTGAAATGAAACATGCCCTGCTTTTCTATAGACAAGTCCCGTAACTGTGGGGTCATTTTCTCAGGAGTTGTGGCCCCTTTTCTCTTTGGTTGAAGTTTTTTGTCCCTTTGTCTGGAACGTAAGCTCCATCTTGGTATTTCCTCTTTGAGCTACCTATTGGCTAGTAGTAGGTAGTACAATGATCACATGAGCTATAACTTCATATTACTTACCAGTACTTTCTTACTGCCCGTTATTCCCTCTGGCATGTAGGACAGCAACAAAGGACCTCCACCGGCTTCGATCTTTGGCAAGCGTCTCCACTGTTCCCCAGAACTGTCCCATGGTCTTCAATTATGCCTCGACTGTTCGCCTCCATGTGATCTTATAATATATAATAATATAACTTCATATAGCTATATCATATTAAAGTTTGTGTAGTGGTCTTAATTAAGTGTTTTATTAAATGGGTTACTGAGTGGGGTTAGTCACTGTATGCCTTATTGAGAGTATAAACAATTAAGCTTGTATGACTTATTGCAAGCAAACACTTCTTTGATTTCATGTCACTGTATAACTTGTTGGGAGACTATACAATTCAATGTGTATGACTTATTGCGATGACTGGAAGTTTACTCATTGATACAATGTGAGATTTATAGCTATAATCTGCTTCTACACTTACCGTTACTGTCCAGCATGTATTGTATCTGATCACTCACAATAAAAGTTATAACGATTTCTCATCATAATGTTTCACCAAAAATGCGTCATTAATTATTTAATTATTGAAAATATTGTCATTTCTGTTATTCTTCATGAAGTGTCGAGACCTATCTCCCGGGAGTTGTGTTCTTTCACGATTGGTGTGTGGTGCTGATAATTCATTCATCAGGGAGAAATAGAAGATCCGCGATGACAGGTTGACGAGAAGGCGATCATGTGAAGGATTTTGGTATTTTCTCAGAACATGGTAAAACAATGATGGCTTTCCGAGAGTATAACATGATTTGTATAGATTAATGCTTTCATTGTAGTGTGAACTGCAAGTTCTTCAACGTGAAGCTGTGGTCAAATGGACATGTTCGCATATTGAAATAATTATGTATGTTTTACAAATGTTTTATTTTTCTTTACAGTTATTTGTAGGCTAAAATGTTTGTGGGAAATTTGCCAATACTTTCACTACTCTAACTTTACCATCATGTATCTGGCCCTTAACCACATTGAAAATTTATGACAATATCAAAATAAGCATTTTTTAATCGACCCTTATAGAAACAGTTTGCTCGTTGCCTTTTTGCCTATGGATACTGCCCTGCATGTATACACTAGACTGAGGTATTATAATATATAATATATTCGCCCTATGGTAAATCTTTCTAAAAGAAATTAAAGCCCCTCTATATTACATATACCACCTCAATAAGGGAGGTAGCACTCAACAAACACAACCAGCCTAGCACAGAAATCAGAAACACCACAACACAACTACTTGGAGCAATGCCCACACATAAACCAAAGAAACAAGTAAAGGTTCAAGTCCCCGCTGAAAAAATGCAGGATGACCCACCTTAAAAAAGTTATCATATAATAACATAATTCTGAAGTCCATCTTTGGTTGCTCATTGTTAGGCCTCCATATTTGATAACTGTGTTGATTTTCCTCCACATTTGGAGAAGTTGCTGGTCGCTAGTGGAAGTTAGTTAACTAGTTAGACACTGTCTTAAGAAAAACTGGTTAGGTGAATCTAGGTGAAATATAACTTACACATTTTTTAAAATGACTGAACCAGAATAAACTAGCACACATTAATAAGAGTTTAATTTTTAAAAACCAACTCAAATTTTAAAATATTAGTTCAAAACTAAAATTGCTCTTGGTCTTCAGGTTTTTATGACACATCATTTCATATTTGTTGTCCATTGTAGCTAGTTCCCATATGTACTGTATGCTGTGGCCCTTTATTGGCCCCATATGTGACATTTGATCTTATCATAATTAATGACCTTTATACATAAGTTCAACCCCTATTTGACCCCAGTATGTCAATGATGATCATTGTCACTTGTTAGGGGTAATAAATTTGGATATTTTATCTGTTATTGAGAATGATGATATATATTGATCGACCCCTGATAAGGGACCGAAATATTGGGGTTAATTAATTATTTGGTCATGATTTCCAGCTGATTTTACTTGGGAGAAGTTCCACCTCTGCTAGAATAATAAGTACCCTAGGCCACCAATTTGCTGTGTAACTTCATTAATATTTAATTGACATTAAAAGGTATGGTAACAGTGTAGCTAAGTACAGAGGTCCCATAAATTTGTTAATCCTGGATTTGCTGCACTGAAAACAATGCATGAACTTTTCCATAGAAAATTGAAAAATATTTGATGAAAAAATAGGGTAATTTGAAATTTGATGAGCTGAATTTTAACAAAAGCACAATACAGGGTTCATACTTGAAAAGTACTTGATTGAAAAAATGCCAAAATGGTACTTCAATTTCATTAAAAACTCTTGAAAATTGACAAACAGCCTTGAACATAAACGCGTATGGATGATATTAAGATGACGCATTATGTAGGGAAAAAAGGAAAATTTTTG
The DNA here is from genome assembly GCA_963678985.1 of Spisula subtruncata. NCBI lineage: Eukaryota > Metazoa > Mollusca > Bivalvia > Venerida > Mactridae > Spisula > Spisula subtruncata. The sequence goes on along the minus strand of OY787664.1, from coordinate 24,627,449 downwards.
TTCTATCACAAATAATCACATTCATACAATTTTAAGTGGCCTGTTTGTTCGGAAAAATTCCTTAAAGATACAAATTCTAACCTTGAAAAGTCCTTGAAGGGTCCTTGAATTTTGTTGCGAGAATTCTGTATGAACCATGGCATGCAATATTTAGAACACAGTATGATGTGTGCACCTGAAACAGGCTTGCGTCTTATTTTCAGGATAGTATTTTAGCTCTTTTTAATTAAATATCACATCAAAAATCACTTTTAATTATATTTGATTCCTCTAAGTCCATTTTCAATTTTAAGATGACGAAATAGAATTATATTTTAGATAAATAAAAAAGTACAATGCCAGAATGACACCAAAACTTGTTAATCCCATATACAAGGGAGACAATTCTATGAACCATTTAGATGTTACAGATCATGAATTACTTCCCTTTGTCACAGAAATTAGCAACTGGTTGCTTTGAAAAAAAAAATTCCACCGAGAGTTTTAACGAGTATGATGAATGTATGATTGCGGTGTTAATGAGATTTTATGTGTTTGTCTCACTCCCTAACAAATGTGTTTTCTTGTCCATACTAATGTGATTGATTATGCAAAATGAAAGAGAGAAAAAAATATTGTTTTCCAGTTTCTACTAATGACTTTTTGATGGAAACAATATAGGAATCTCATTTGTTGAAAAGTACATGAAATCAGGGTTGACATTTGTCATGATACATGGATAGGGGCTTGTTTGCTTTATTTCTTGAGTCTGTTTGATTTATCTGTTTATATTTGTCCTTTAAATGAATATGGATTTTGTTTTTAAAGTATGTGCAATGGTCATGTTGCCTATCCGTAGAATTATTATATGTCAGTTTTGACCAGATGTCATTGTAGAGAACACTCAGTCCATTTCGGTAGGAACATACTAATGTTTCAGGATGTAATGTTTGGCTGAGAATGCAAGTAGAAATATGTCAACACAATGAAATCAAAGCGTTGATAGCATGGAAAAAACAGGGTTTGTTCCTGCGGTCAAACAATTAAATTTCCAGTTACAAAGCCTGTGGCATTAAAGTCTCATTAGATTTTTTCATTACACTATACTGGAATAGAGTACCAAGCACCCTGTTAAAAAACTAAGAATTAATACCTACAGGCTATGTTGACAGATTTTTACTTTTAAGTTCTTGTCTTGTACCTCATGGTATGTCCATTGTGGTATTGGGGTCGTGCAAATAGACCCTAGCTGCTTCCCTCTGTGTGAAATATAGGTTTAATAAGTTCATATTCTTATTTAGATAGAAGTGAAGGACAAAATTAATGATATATGTGTCAGATATCTATGGTTACATTTTGTCCTGGGAATACATTACTCGCTTCCCTTTGACAGCAGTTGATTCCTTACAAGTATTGTTAAAGCAAACCATATAATATTAATACCAAGAAAAAAAACTTACGACATCTAGAATTACAGGTTTAATGTACTTGATGTTTTAACTTAAGTGACTAGCATCATATGTAGTGAACACATGCATTATATCATTCATTGTCTGATAGATACGTCAGGTTGGTGAGAGCTAAGGAAATGGCTTCGATTCACAGTATGTCTCTAAGTGTGAATTGTGTTTTGAGTCTTTTCTTGTGGTGCTCTGAATTTAGTGTTTTTATGACGAAAGTAACGATATATATCGCTGGCTTAGAATGAGAAGGTCTACTTACGACCTTATAAGACTGATATATTTTTAAATCAGCATCATAAGGCGCTTCGTATGAGACTATTTTCATAAAAATCGGAACTTGTCATGCTGACCTAACTGAAGTTGAAGCAGTAATTTTCGGACAGTTTTTTTGTTTTCTCAAAATATTGATTTGTACATACAACCTTCTCATTCTAAGCCAGCTTTTGTCGAGGCATTTGATATTCTCTCAATGTATAAGATAATAAAATATTTTGATCAAGATTTAAAAAAAAAAAAAGTTCAATATTTAGGACAATCTGGATCGTTAGTTACAGAATGTATATGGTGTTTTCTTTTCCACATCAATAAAACAGTTCATTACCAAGTGCAAGGATATCCTGTCTCTTAACTTATTGTAGACATTCACTGATTACGGCTTCACATTCTGTCTGATTCTGAGTTTTCACCAGGGCACTGTTTTACTAACAATGTGTAAATGTCACATAAATTTAGCATAGATATCTATCTACCTTACGCATTTGTAAGTGTGATTTACTAAACGATCGCAAGCACTTGCATACATTAACGCAAACATATTGAAGATTGAATGGGACACAATATAACCAGTATAACGGGGCTAGAATGAATAAATATACATAAACGGTCGTTAAGATTTGATGATTAATCACGGTCTAAAACAACAATGCGACTGTCAAAATCAACAGTGCGTGTTAAAACTTTTCACCCAGCGTTGTTGTAGAAATAAGCAAAAACTTACGACAGAAAGTGAACTAAAATATCTTTGTAAAACGCATTTATGCAAATATTATCAATGTACGCAATATTTTAGGAAAACTAAGGTTAACGCTAGCGTAAATGCTTTGATAAAGGGGCCTTATTCTCAAATATTCTAAAATTCAGATTTAGACTTTGAATTGTCAAATGTTCTATTCGCTCTAAAATGTTGTAAAATAAAGTGATACACATGTTCAGTGGGTAACAACAAATAATCAGACAAAATTTCACATGGTTCAATCCAGTAGCAAACAAATGGCAGTGATTATAAATTTTTGTCAAGTCTAGTCTGAGAAGTCTAAGTCTGAGTTGCAGACTTAGGATCTTGATGACTAAGGCCCCAGGATGTTCACTGTTGTGGTCTTGCAGTATGTTGTTTGTTAACTCTGTTGGTATGAAATCATATAAGCAGGCTTTCAATCTATCTTAGTTCTTATTTTTTTCAGGCATCCAATAAATTCCTAAAACACACAAAAAGGAGAAAGATACTAAAAATGCCTTAAAGTTAATTAGCCCTAATTTTAGCCCTAATTTTTGGCCCGATTATTCAGGTCCATCCAGAGGATTGTTCTGTTTCGAATGGCTCTGACGGAACTGAAAATTGATGTAACCCTCAGCAGAACTCAAGTGTATCCTGAGTTCCGTCAGTCTCAAACAGGGTTGCGTAAGATTTTAGTTCGGTCAGGGCCATAACAATTATTTGACGGAACTGAGAAGCAGTGTATTGGAATTGTTGCCGTGTGTTGCCAAAATAAAATATCTCTGTAATTGCTTTCCGGTGTACACTTCTATTTAAACTGTCATTATATTTAATTGTGCATATTAAATTTCTAAATATTAAAGTTATAGCTTTTTAGTAGAGATTGATCCGCATTCTGCAGGTTTTGTTCAACTTTTTTTTCAAAATTTCACAAAATCTGTTATAAATGAGAGACACAAAGACTATGATTGAATCATATTTCTTCTTTTTTTCAATCATTTGCTTTTCAGTTTCATAAAATTTATCACAAGAATAGCGTCTGAAATTTCAATCATTTCACACTTTAAAAAAGCAGCAAAACTGTTTGTGAAGTTGTTTTTGCGTGGAAAATGATCTAGACCCATTATTTTCTAATGAAAATATCACACGTCAAAATCATCAATGCAGTCTGCAACAATAAATAGCCATTAGGAGATTTTCTGTCTCCATTTCTTAATGTCAGACAAATTGGGAATCTAGTTACCTCCCATTTAAAACAATATGGATTTATAATTGTTTCCTATTACATAATTGCTTCTCACTACTGAAATTGATTGGCGTTTTCACGGCTGGTATTAAAGTAGTTGTAACCAAATGAAAAGCAAATTTCAGAAATAATTCTGGTCTGATATTTTATTGTATGAAATCTATTTTTGTTTTGGCACAGAGCCGAATAGTGGTGACTTTAAAATTGTTTAGGGTGGGCTAAATATTGTTACATCAAACGTCTTTAATATCATATGTGACCCGACCTTAGATAATTATTAATTATTGTCTATTAATGTTGATTAATTTATGACACATATCTACAGAACCTTTCATTGACAATAATCTGAGGAATTATTATTGATTTGTAATTGATCATTGGTGATAGAAAATCAATTAAGATGCTGATTGGTTGATTACAGGTACCATAAACAAATAACTAGACAAACATAATTGTATTACTCACGCCATGTAAATATTACCAACACTACAACAATTTCTGTGGCTATACTTGTAACAGTATCATTTGTAATCCTTCATTAACTTTAAATGAATTTACAATGATTTCTTGTTCTTTTGATATTTCTTTATTTTGTGTTACCTGTATAACATTAAACTGTATGATTTATTTGACAATGGCATCACATCATTTCTTGCAGTTTCACCACACATAGAAACCCTCTAGGACTGTCTCCAAACTTTTGTCATATGAAAATTGAATACATGTACGAAAAAAGTCCTACTAATTGTGGAACACCCCACGTACAGTGTCTATGGGAGTCACACAAAGTCCTTGTTTGGGCACAAATGAAGTGCACTATGATGATGATGATGATGATGATGATGATGATGATGATGATGATGATGTTGATGAGGACCACAATCTTGTGTTAACACAAACTGATTACACATAAACATCAAAACCTTGTGTGAGCACAAACTCATTGCATATGCACACCACACTCATTGCACAGAAATATTAGGACATCAACTTAGTGAACTCAATGCAATAAGCATCCCTAAGGTCTAAATAATATTCTGAACTATTGTGTGGAGCACAGATACTAGTAATTCAAAGCCACACGGAAACAGTGGCAGCACCTCAGGCTTTGCCACCCACACAAGAGCTAGTCAGACAAAGAGTCAGAATAAAGCCCTCAGTGAATAATCAGCAGTCAGTTGCCTGGCACAATATTTTTGCATTTTGTGTTTTTATTGTAAAGAGTATTAAAGGATGCAAGAAGTTCATAATGGGATGAAAAGAATATAATTTTATATGAGTGAGGCAAGTGTGTGTGTGTGAATAAAGATAAATTGTATCAGCATACTCTTCAAAGCCTTTCAAAAACCTCAACCCATATTGCTCTCCATCTTAGATTCTCTTAGATGTTGTATTTGTTTTATTATTTAAAACAATTGTCAAAGAAAGGAACACTCTATGCAACATGGTATGCATCTATTAATGACTGCACTTACAATACAAATACACCATGAAGTGTTGGCAAACATTTTAAAACCAGACTTATTATTTCACAATTGTATAGAAGCAGAAAGCCAATCCTTAAATCAATAGGGCCATAATCATGTACATTATGCACAAGACTTGATGCATTTCCTGTGTATAACTGACTGGAAACAAATACTGCGAAGATAAGCAAAAAATGGTCTTGATTTTCTGTCAACATCAAAAGCAGTTCAAACGTTGTAAAATCTTATCAGGAAAATAGCTTGCAATTTGGAAACATGTTCTAGAGTATTCTATAAGATAATATACAAACATTCTGTCAATTCCCAAAATGTCTCCTTGATTGTGACTGTGATTTAAGATGTCCTTGCAAATGCCATTTCCTGAAACGGGATTGTAATTCACTGTATGTGCTGTCAGTCTATGGATTATTATGAGCATATACTGCAGAGGAAACTGAATGCAATAGCATATAACAACACTTTAACAAATGTGTTGGTTTTAAAACTATTTTCATTTATTTCTTGTAAGTTTTTAATAGGGAAAGAATTTAAATACACAAATTAAGCATGCATATTTTTGGAGGTTCTTGGATGCTCTCAATGTTTTGATGTACATGTTGTTCCATTGTAATTGCCATGTGTTCACATAAGGTATTGGTGTTCCTTTGCAACTGTTGTGTGCTCACACAAGGTATAGATGTTCCTTTGCAATTGATGTGCTCACACAAGGTATTGATGTTCCTTTGAAATTGTTGTGTGCTCACACAAGGTATTGATGTTCCTTTGCAATTGCTGTGCTCACACAAGGCATTGATGTTCCTTTGCAATTGCTTTGTGCTCACACAAGGTATTGATGTTCCTTTGCAATTGCTGTGCTCACACAAGGTATTGATGTTCCTTTGCAATTGTTGTGTGGTCTCACAAGGTATTGATGTTCCTTTGCAATTGCTGTGCTCACACAAACTATTGATGTTCCTTTGCAATTGTTGTGTGCTCTCACAAGGTATTGATGTTCCTTTGCAATTGCTGTGCTCACACAAGGTATTGATGTTCCTTTGCAATTGCTGTGCTCACACAAGGTATTGATGTTCCTTTGCAATTGCTGTGCTCACACAAGGTATTGATGTTCCTTTGCCATAGATTTGTGCTCATACACGATATTGGTGTTCCTTTGCAATTGCCATGTGCTGTCACAAAGTATTGATGTTTCTTTGCAATTGCTGTGCTCACACAAGGTATAGATGTTCCTTTGCAGTTGCTGTGCTCACACAAGGTATTGATGTTCCTTTTCAATTGTTGTGTGCTCTCACAAGGTATTGATGTTCCTTTTCAATGGTGGTGTGTTCACACAAGGTATACATATGTGTTCCTGTGAAAATTGCTGTGCTCACACAAGGTGTTGGTGTTCCTTTGCAATTGATTTGTGCTCATACCAGGTGTTGGTGTTCCTTTGCAATTTCTGTGTTCACACCAGGTGTAGGTGTTCCTTTGCAATTGCTGTGTGCTCACACACAGTTTTGGTGTTCCTTTGCAATTGCTTTGTGCTCACACAAGGTATTGGTGTTCCTTTGCAATTGCTGTGTGCTCAATTGGTCTCAGTTTTCGTGTTCATATAATTCAATGGGTCTAAGCTTACACAAGGTATTGTTGTTCCTTTGCAATGGGACTCTGTTCAAACAAGGTGCATATGCAATGTGTATATGCTCACACTTGGTTATTAGGTTTATTTTGGTGTTGATGTGAAATGCATGGGTCTATGCTCACAGGAGGTTTTTGGTGTTCATTTGCAAAGTGTCTCTTTTATACAATGTTTTGGTAATGTGTCTGTGTTAAAAATTAGGCTTTCAAAGATGTCCATAATGCAAGGAAAACTTTGCTATTAAGTCTATGATAGTAATGCATTAGTGAATATGAAAAGAATAGTGCCTTTAATAGTTTGTTTACAGTGCCAATGGATCTTATGTCTTTATTTTGTGCTAGCATATGGGCACAAAAATAATCACATTGATGCATAGAGTATATTTTGGTTTTGTGGTTTTTGTTCAAACAGTTCTGGCTGGTGATTCTTCAAGATCGCAAATCTGATAAACTCCTAATGCAATAATGGGAAAGTGTTTGTGCTACTCTATCCTTTTGTCTTTAGTCTGTTACAGGATATTGCAATAAGCCCGGCTTATCATGGATTTGTGACTGAGTTAATATTTTACCTTCAGATGTTGGTCTTTGTGGTTACACTGGACATAATTTTATTAGTTCTATGTTCATGTTTTAGGATAGAGTCTTGAACCTTATATAGATTTGTTAAAATTATGATTATTCCTTTCAAACCAGCATTTTCTTGACGGATATGTGAAAGATGGTGGCTGATGTAGGCTGATGGATAGGTTGCTGAAATTTAATCAATTTTGCCCATTTACTTATACTCCGGTCTCAACCAAAATATATTGAGAAATGGAATTTGTCCTGTAAGGGCTTTTACAGTTTAAGATCTAAGGTTGATATTGCACTTTAGGATACTGACAGGTCAATTATCAGCAGAAACTGATGCTTGAATGGAAAACAGACAGATCAGTTACTTTATCATATGGGAAAAAGTTGCCAATTTTTGCCTGAAATTAAGCCCAACTACAAAATTCTCATGTATTATAGAATTAAGATTAATGTTCAAATATCAAACTTTTTTTAATATGAACAAACTTTTAGGATAAATATTTTTGGAAGCAATGACAGGGCATTTTCAAATTTTCCAAATTATTAGAATTCTCCCAATATAATATGGCGACAGTCAGTGTTGTATTTGTGTTCACTGTTAGTGACATCTTTGGCTTGAACTTATGATTATACTTCACATATCAATCAATGTGAAGGTGAGTCTGTACTAGGGGACTATGATAAGTATTATCTAGCTGTCGGAAGCTGCCTTAAGGTTACAGGAAGTAGAAACGCTGCAAACGATCCCCTGTAGATGACAGGGGACTATTGTTCTCCTAGGTCTTGTCGTGTATTTCTCTGTTTACTGACTAGACGTTCTATAATTGCTATGGAAATTGCATGACAAGCATGCTCATGTTGCAAGCTGTTGTCATTGTATGTTGGCATGTACTCAGGATACCGCCGGTGACTGCTATTCACAAGGAAACATGTTCTGATGGAAATAAGCATGATGCTATTGACGTCAATTCTCCTATATAAAAGCTACAGCCATTCTAGCTGTCTTTAATCTGTTAGAATATTGAATGGTGCTTCCGAGACAAGATTCAATTTTCTTTTTGAAAACTTCAGCACCATATTTCTGTCTCTTAGCTTATTGATATACTAGTTTATATAATTTGCTCAGGGAAATAAATAATTGATATGTACAGTGATGATTTAGCTCAGCCTCAACTATTTAAGTGGCTTGTAATTTAATGGAATTTAATATACAGTACAACTCTGCTGAACAGCCCTCTGTAGAGCAACGATGGCCAATATTTGCTGCTCTCACAGGGTGCTGCTCTGAAGAGGTTGATTGGAAAGTATGTATAATATAATTATATGCATTGCATTGTATGCTTTAACCCTTTATAACGCATAAATTGATAACCTCTAATAGTTTGTAATACTAAATCATATTGTGTATGCCATCTCCATACAAATGCGTTTATAACATTAATTGATTGAGGAGGTTACTTTGACCTTTTGCTAAGTCGACAAGTAAAAATATGTTTACAAAAAGTTAAAAACAACTGTAAGAATTTTTATTCTTTGACTGATGTTCACAAGATAATTGTTTGATGCTCAAACCAGATACATTGTTACCTTGTTGCACCAATTTAGGGACAAATTGTGATGGCCAGATAATGACTACTTGATGTCAACTTGAATTCATTAAAGCAACCATGTTGATGTTTACATATCTTCAGAAACAATTTAAAAACAACCAGTTTTTGTGGGCATAAAACAGTGTGTTGATTTTGGAAAAAAGGCAATTTTCAATGCAAAGTAAAAAATGTTAATCTGTGAAATTTGTATTGAAAACAGTAAGGCAGACAGAATATGGTGTTTTTAAGATTCGATTTTGTCGTTCAATTCTTTCCGAAAATCCTTAAAAAAAATTCTCCAATGATTGGAAATCTGTTTTACAGTAGGATGTTGAGGAATATATTCCTGTTGTTATGGTGATTATATCCCTCCCATAAGGCTGAAACTGGAACATCTCACTTGTCAATGTTAGCGACTATAATGAGCATGTTATACATGTAATATTGAACCATGACTTGTCAGTGCCCGAGTTCCTGGTCAATCTCTCCTGATTACTGGGTAATTAGTTGACCGGCCCTTCCTCTCTGTTTGTTAGCTTTTGTTTTCAATCATGTTTAACTTGTTTATACGCTACTTGTTATTCGGTTTTAGACCTCCTATTATGAAAGTCATCAATTAAATGTAACTACTGTATGATAAGCTAGCTTGAGATAACTCTAGCCTTAATTATACATAATGTGGCAGGGGATATATTGGGGTGATGGGGCCTCTATTTATGTAAAATGGAACCAAAATAGGATTGCATTAGCTTTAAAAATACTTTGTATGGGGTGAAATTCGTCACTTTTGAATTGTTTTTACTAAAATTTGGAGGGGTAGGGGAAAAAACAAAGGACCATAACTCCACAATCTTAGGGTTTAGCCTTGTAATTCGATGTTCTTTTCTTTTAAAGTTGCCTAGGCCCTGAGACTGACACATAAATACTTTCTTGTCTAATTTGCCGTTTTCAAGAAGTCTGCATGACTGTACTTAATATGATATAGGCTTGGTACTGATAGTATTCATGTAAAATTTCATTGAAATCTAACCAAATTACTTTAATACATATTTATGGAGGGGTTGACTATTCTCTTAACAATAAGGCTAAAGTAATGCCAGCCTATGTTTTTACCTAATTGGTTTCTGAAAATTGCTAATAACACAGGTTTATGCTTCTTATTACCTAATTTGTTTGTAAAAAATGCCTGTAGACAGAGGCTTTAAACATCAAAGAAACTAGTAACTGGCAACTCATATGCAACAACCATTCTATTGCCTATCTTATTTCATCATCCAAATAAATTAATATATAATTCTGATATGTATTTCTAATAGCTGAATGATACCTTGTATTACTTGTATTTCACTGATGTTATAGATGGAGCTTATAATTTAAGATAATTTAACCATGATGATCTAATTTATCAACCGATAGGTGGGCAGTTTTAATACCACACTTGTAAAGGCTCCCCACACACAGGTTCACACTTGTAACAGCTCCCCACACACAGGTTCACACTTGTAACGGCTCCCCACACACAGGTTCAGCTTGTAATTAGTGTATTAAAATGAGTTTGAAGTTCCTCCTGGCGCATATTGTAGGCCGCTGTATGCTCAAAATGACTAAATAAACCGACGGTAAGTGGACCATTTGGTTTTTTTACACAAAAAACATGCATAAAGGTCAGGATCGTGTCAAATTCTCCATGCTATATGCCTCTCAATCATGCAATTGGCTATTAAACTGGAATTCAATGAAATACAACAGAGTAAGCTATGATCTCTACTAAGAGGTCAATCGTAAAAGCTCGGGAAAGGCCATTTCCGTTTGTCTCCAGTAAATACATTGCGTAGCATTAAGTCTGAGGTAATCAGAATGCAAAGAGGTACGTTTCTCAGGTTCAATGACATTTACATCAAAAAGCATAAAGTGGATTTCATCACTCAATATACTCATATTATAGCAATGGATTACATCACAGTATAATGACAGTTCTAACAATATTCCTGTTTTTATCCATTTTCATTGACACCTCACTTTATAATTCTACTTTATGACATGCCTTTATTAAATCTTTTAACTAAATGTGTCCTCCCGCCTCTATGCTTTAATGCTTGATGAAATTTGGCACGCAATGCATTCATTGAAGTTTGAAATTATTATTTCCTTAATCTGAAATAGATTGCTTTTATTTCCTGTGTTAATATTTCATGTAGATGTGTGAATGATGGAAGATTAGGTAAGACCCGATTGTTACATGTGATCTCTAGGGAATGATATAGAAATCATCATGGCATAAAACAATTAAAGATGGGCCTTAAAAAATTGTTTGTTTCTTAAAAAAGGTCGGAAAATCATCGTCACCCAGATTTTCCAACGCCAAAAATATGTTATTTGATTGTCAAATGGATTATACTTAAGTTAGAAATGAAAATCTGGTTTTTGTGGAATTCCATAATTATCTTGTTAATTTTTTAGAATGTGAATTTCAAAGGGCAACTTCCGATAGTGAAAATGTATATTGCTGGTTTTAGAACTTATATATTACACTGATGGAGATGGTAGATAATGTTGTACAACATATTTAATGTAAGGAATGAAACATTTGACCAGTGTTGAGAAAAATATATCACAATTTTGTTGAAATTTATGAAACTTACACCTACAGTGTAGCAATACCAATTGTGACTTTGGACTTTGGACTACTAACCCAAGAAGACATTTTCTTCACTTTGAAAACAAAAATAGCTGTCAGAATCTAGTCAGATTCATTATAACTTACCAGATATTGAAATTACCCACCAGAGACTAATCAATATCAATTTTACATTAAAATCAGTTAGATATGGATTTAGGAGAAAAATGAAGGAAATTGTTACGAACATGTGTTAGTAAGTCGAGACTAATCCATGCACAATCAATGTTTGTACCTGAAGATAAAAGCACTTTATTATTGATAAGAAAACATCATTTATTACCCAGAACAAATTGATACCGAATTAATCATTCCCAGTCATACAACCTTTCCCATCGATATATGAATCAGCAATTCTAAGCAACAAAGAGGCGGCCAAGTAACCCTCCTCCAATAAGACAAGATATATATTTTCATGACGTTCATGAAGATTTTGTCCTTAATTGTGTCTCATTAATCAGAAATAACAAGTTACCATCTCTTACTGCTGTAGTTATCATTAAAACAACTGACAAGGAACTGCAAGGAGAGAACATAATAACACTGTCACACTTAGGCATGTGGAACTGGAGTGCTGAATTGTTCTGCTTATTTTATGACCCATGGTTTATTTGCTGTCCTTTGGAGCTCTCAATATCGCTTTGCTGTGCTAGGGTATGCTGACCAGTCAATGCTATAACTCAATCGCTGCCTATATTAGGTTGTGAATTTTGGTAAAAGAATTGGTATAGTAACTGTTTTCTAAAGCCAAGCAATATTGTGAGCACTCAGTGTTTTCTTTGAAGCAAAGAATCCCAACTTTTCTGTAATTGTGATTTGACATGCACGCATCGAGCAACACATGCATGGGCATAATTACTATCATTACTCAATCATGAAGGCCAAATTCACTATCACACATATTATAACAATTCTAAACATTGTGTGTTGTTCATTTAAGCAATACATTGTTGTAGTTGAATGTAATCTTAATACTAAACTGTTGGCAATGACTTCATTTACCGAATCAATTGTGACATTATGCCCTTTAGTAGTTTCTTGTTGAAAATTCTCTGCAATTTTGCCTGGTAAAAATGTGTGTTCATTAACTTTGTAACAATTCCCTGTGGATGTTGTATTCCATTTAAGTCAACTTAAATCAAGCTTTATTTTACTCATTTAATAGAGCAGAGATTTTCATTCAATGTTCAAGAAATAATCAATGAAAACATGAAGTTTACTGCAAGTTTTCATTGATAAACTACAGACAAGAGATACAATCATAGTGGCAAAGTTCAAGAACTTGGAGAGAATGATTGAATAATCCAGAGAAAGTGCTGAAAGCTTCCACTCCTAGATAACACCAAATCATTCCATATTTTGCATTCTTTCAATAAAAAGTGCTCCAGACCTCCAGCAGTACCAAACTAGCTAGCAGTCATACAATATGCTGTCAAACTTGAATGGAATCCAGTCAAATTTACTGTCAAAATGAAATATAATGTCAAATCTGGTACTGTCATGGTTTGTGTGTGCCTGTGGTAATTTTGTGTAAGTGGATATAGTGTCTGTTGTCCAATGCTTAATGGTTCTTGAACAGACTGCAGTCAAATTGGGACAAATCTATATTTTCTGGATGTATCATATTTCTAACAGAGCAATGTAGATAACATAATTCTCATACATGCAAATAAAACTCGGGCACAGATGGTTTAACATAGCATGATGAAGTATTGACCCTGTTCTAGAAAACAGAAACATGAGCTGCACACATAATTACCTAGTCAACATAATGTTCACAACACTAAGTGCACTTTTGTTGACTCAGCACGAGTTTATTGAACACCACACAGGCCCTGTTTACTTTATCACTTACTCAATCAACCTACCGACCATGTATTATTCATGAAATAGGAAAATAACAGTTACTCTTGAGTATGGAAGAGTTTTTTTATCTTAATGAAATGTGAATGTTTCCCTCACTTGCAAAAACCTAACTGTTGATCTTTCTAGTGATACTCTGCACATTTCTATTGGCTTTTTCAGTATTGTTTGATACTTTTAAGGTTTATGGTGGTTAAACTTTCAGAAATCCTGAAGATGATACTTCTGTTATGGTACATCGGTGACGCAAAGAAGGGGTGCAACAAATTGGGTCAAAGAAGGGTGCCAACATGGGCAAAAGAATATTTGGAAAATGTGGCAAAAAGGGGAGGCAACACTGGCCAAAGAGTGTGTGCAACAATTGGGCCAAAGAAGGGGTACTATATTGGCCAAAGAATGTTGCAACACTGGCCAAAGAGTGTGTGCAACAATTGGGCCAAAGAAGGGGTACTATATTGGCCAAAGAAGGGGTGTCACATTGGCCAAATAATGGATGCCACATTGGCAAAAAAAGGGTTGCCACATTGGCAAAAGAAGAGGTGCCACACTGACTAAAGAAAGGGTGCTGAATGGCCAAGAAAGGGGTGCCACATTGGCCAAAGAAGGGGTGCTGCTTTGGCTAAAAAAGGGGTACCACATTGGCTAAAAAAGGGTGTCACATTGACTAAAGAAGGGGTGCTGCATTGGCCAAAGAAGGGGTGCCACATTGGCCAAAGAGGGGGTGCTGCATTGGCAAAAAAGGGTACCACATTGGCTAAAAAAGGGTGCAACATTGACAAAAGAAGGGGTTGCAACATTGACCAAAGATGGGGTGCCAGATTGGCTAAAGAAGGGGTGCCACTGGGGATAAGAAGGGGAGCAACATTTGTCGAAGAAGGGATGCAACATGGGCAAAAGAAAGGGTGCTACATTGACCGAATAAAGGGTGCCACATTGGCTGAATAAAGGGTGCCACATTGGCCAAAGAAGGGCTACTAAGCAAGATGTGTCAAAGAAAGGGTGCTTCATTGGCCGAAGTAAGAGCACTTAATGGTCAAAGACACTCAGTGCAACATTGGCCAACGAAGGGCTGCTATAAGGGCTACAAAAGAAGTTGAATTCCTGCAGACTTCTTGAGTATTTTAAAGTTTCTATTAATGGGCACAATAGTAGAATCTGCCTGCACAATCCGGAACAATTCTTCTTTATTTGATACTCCATTATTATTCTGGGAGAAAATAAGAAAATGCAGAATTCCAGGTTCAGAAATTTTGATAAACGAGGCAGTTTTCGTGACACTAGACCTGTCAACTAACAGACACTTGTGTCTGAAATGTGCAGTATGCATTAGCCAGATATAAATGAATCCATTCAGATATGTATTCACTATAGAGAATGGAGAAGAATGGGAAGGCAAAATGCTATCATTAGGTCCAGGGATATAAATTAGACATATAATTCTCCCTTATGAAGACAACATTCAAGATCAAATACTCGGTCCCTAGGGGTGTTTTATAACATTCGCAGATGATTGTTACTGTTTCCAGTTCCACCACTCTTAACTCAGACCAATTTTTCAAATGATTGAACTGAATTTAATATTTTTATTATATTGGGAATTGTTGCTTAAATGTTCATGGCGAGACATCAATTCAGAAGTTGTCTAACAATTTCTATAAATCCTGGTTAACATTGTAGTAATATGAAACTGTATTAAAAAATGAGGTTCAGAACTTGAATGTCCCAAGTTAGAAAGGAGGGAAACGTTTTAACTTTTCAAGTAACTATTAACAAGAAATACTCATTCAGAGTGCTGGCTAATTGTGGATTTCTTAGCACTTTATCAGATGATTGCTACTCAGTGCTTTCTTGTGCAACAGACTGTTTCGGTTTGTTCAGAAGCACTTCGCTGTGCAGTGGTCTGCTGTCTGTTGGAGCCTAGTAGCTGGTAGCTTATAAATGTTTCACTTTGTCAGCTACATAGCCCTTTTTGGAAGCAATCAGTATTCTAAGATAGCACTGACAAGCATAAGTTAGGCACAGAAGAACACTTGTGCATGCATGTTGGTGATATATAATATTGGACTCTAAGATTAATGCTATCCAAGGATTTTAGTTACAGAATTAATTGACCTAATGTAGTTGCACATGCTGCAAGTTTTTGTGTTCACATTATCAGAACTTAACTTATTCTTTTGGACACGGATGGCAACTAACATGCAATGGACTATTTCATCTGCATTCATTAACATAAATCAGAGAGGATGTTTAAGTTGATGATGCAAGCAATAATAATGCTCTCTGACTATGGAGGAAATATAAGTACATGTACATGTAGCTATATATTTATTTAGATGAGATGTTACCAATGCTTTCTGATGATCAATGGATCAGTGAGTCCTTTTTTCGATCAAACTTCATGAGCCAACGTCCCGTCGTCCCGTCCGAAGGCTGAATGACCTAGTTTCAACTACAAAAAGCATTATGACATAGTTTCAGCTAGAAAAAAGGGTCATTGGTCATTGACCCAGTTACATTGAAGTAGCTTGATCTAAAGCTTTAAATGTACTTTTCTATCTAGGAATTATGATATACCTCTCTGGGGACAGATTATTACTTGAGTGTTTCCAGTCACAATATTCCATGTATGTACAAACCTAGACAGAATTCTGCAACAGATACGATATACATATAGAAAAGCATTACTATAATTATATTAATGTGGATAAAGCATCCATTGGTTTGTCTGGTTACCAATAGAAACAAAGCTGCATTGTTGTCATGCAGTGCATCTAATATTTCTTGTTTATACAGATACCATATAATGGCAGATCGGACATGTTATATATATTGCATTACAATTTATGGCTGTGACTTTATGATGGCGCTGCAGTAATATGTCACTCTTTTCTATTTTTGCGTTTTATCGAGGCAGTTGTAGTGTGTGGCCATTCGGTTTTATCCTTGCCAAATTGGTCAATGACCTTCAGTTTTCAGACATTAGAGACAAAACGTTTATGTGATACAAGGAATCCAAGTGGGGCTGCTGCATGTAACTTTTTCGAGTTGAAGACTCCTTGGTTCTTTACTCAGTGTCTTGTGTTTATATAGCACTGATACACACGAGACTACAAACCAATTCATCTCTATGTGGTAAGGAAACACTGAAAAAACTTTTCTGAAATTTCCAGAATTTTTCAGAAATTCAAACCGGGGACCTCGGGATTGGTAGCCAAGAGCATTGTTTCACCCACACATATCACTGATATATCCGATCGTGCAGTAAATCAGACGTCAGCAGATAGGTATTGGTAGGGGAACAATTCCAGGTAAAAATGGTTGAACCCTGCCATTCATTTTAACAAGCTGAGTCATACCTTAAAATGTTCCTAAATGATTGTGCGTTACAATCCATGACATTTTTTACCACACTCATGGTGGCATTTTGAGAAATCCAAGATGGCGTCCAAGATGGCCGCCAAAAAAGTAAACATCACATTTTATCAAATTGCAGCCTCTGGGTCATTGGATATGATATTTATTATGGGAATAAGTTGTTTTTACAATAGAATGTACGTTGTTCTTGTCATATTAGGTGATTTTGGTGGAACATTGGGGTGATTGAATTTTTTTCATCATATTTATCACCAAATAAAGGCAAAAAATAGGGGGTAGGGGTAAGACTTTTAACAACCCAGGAAAATTTTGACCGCATATATAGCATTTCTGTTGTTAATTATATGCTATATAATTGGAGGAAATGAAATGTTTACAAATATACAATATAAAAGTACTTAAATGATGACAATTGACAATCAAAGTGGGTGGGGTACGATTTTATTAAAATCTGAAAAGTGGTAATATTTTACCTTTGATACATATTAGAGACACTATAACATAAATTGTTTACGTTTTCTCACTCCTTCAGTTAGGACAGTTGATATATGTTTCATTTATGCATCTTTCAATCAATATTTCAAGCATTTTCTCAATTTTTGTCTTGATTTGGCCCAAAAAATGACAATGTTTTAGGGTAGGGGTAATTTTGTTAATAATGAAACCCTTTCAGCGATGGCATAGACTGGACTTGTCAATGATGAAGAAGAATTTTAGCATTAGTGCACTTGTAACAAAATTTGAAACAATACAAGGTTTGTCAACATTGATGTCAAGGTCATATTAGAGGTCAATGTCAAATTCTGAAGGCATTTTTGCAATATGTATGCATGCACACAAACAGGTAAAATGTACAGGAATAAATGTCTTATGTTCATATCACTTTCTTTAACAATGTACAAGTACAGCTTATTTTTTTGATAAAAGAAAACATTTCTTAGCCATGGCAACCGGAAATATGGTTTCCAATATGGCGGCAATCATCACCATGTATATATTATATTATTCATAATCCAGCCAAATGAGCATTAATATGAAGGTAATTGTTCATGTTTTTATTGCACCCTCTCTGTATGTGTAAGATTATGACACTGGTTGACTTCTTACCACACTTGACAGTCGTCCTTATGGTTAAGGATGACAGATCCCAACAATGGTGAATCCCAGTATGGCTTAAAATGGCTGTTGCCAACATTGATAAATTCCAATAATAGACAGGGAGACAGTTCTTTACACTTGTGAGTCCGTCGTATTACACAGACTGACAGTTGGTATAGTGGTGAATCCCCCATCATACAAAGGAAGATAGTTCCCTACACTGGTGAGTCCCCATAATACATAGGAAGACAGTTCCCTACACTGGTCTGTCTCCAATAGGACATATGACGATAGTTCCCTACACTGGAGAGTCCCTAATAATACATAGGAAGACAGTTCCCTACACTGGTGTGTCTTCCATAGGACATAGAGTGGTAGTTCCCTACACTGGAGAGTCCCTCATTATACACAGAATAGCAGTTCCCTACACTGATGTGTCTCCCATAGGACATATGATGATAGTTCCCTACACTGGAGAGTCCCTAATAATACATAGGAAGACAGTTCCCTACACTGGTGTGTCTTCCATAGGACATAGAGTGGTAGTTCCCTACACTGGAGAGTCCCTCATTATACACAGAATAGCAGTTCCCTACACTGATGTGTCTCCCATAGGACATATGATGATAGTTTCCTACACTGGAGAGTCCCTCATAATACATAGAATGGATGTTCCCAACACTGATGTGTCTTCCATAGGACGGTAGTTCTCTACACTGGTGATTCCCCATTGAGCTTATAATGATGGTTCCCGACACTGGAGGGTCATCCATTGTGCATATTGCAAGGCAGTTCCCTACACAGGAAAGTTCTTTATATGGCCTAGAATTACAGTTGTGAACGCTGTGGAGACCTCCATTAAGCATAAAATAACAGTTTTCAACGCTGTCGAGACCTCCATTAGGCCTAGAATTACAGTTCCTAACGCTTAAGAGTCCTCTATAGGGCTTTGGAAGATAGTTCCATGCACTGGAATGTCCTCAATAGGGCGTATAATGACAGTTTCCAACACCAATAGGTCCAATATATTGCCCAGAAGGATAGTTTTCAACGCTGTTGAGACCTCCATTGAGCCTAGAATGAAGTTCCTAACACTGAAGAGTCCACCATAGGGCCTTGGAAGACAGTTCCTAGCACTGGAGAATCCTCCACAGGGCCTAGAATGACAGTTGCCAACACTGATGGGTTCTCCATATAGACCCGAATGACAGTTTTGAACGCTGTTGAGACCTTCATTAGACCTAAGATGACAATAGCCTACACTGGCGAGTCCCCACAGGGCCTGGAATGACAAGTGCCAACACTTGCGAGTTGCCAATATGGCATACGATAACTTGTTCTGTAACTTCTGAGTCCCCCATAGAACCAAGGATGACAACTTTCAATACTAGCGAGTCCCTCATAGGACCTTGGAATACTGTTTGCTACACTGGTGAGTCCCCATAGTGACAATTTTCAACATTGGCAAGTCCCTCATAAGATATACCATGACTCTTTGGAACTTTGAGTCCCCGTATATGGGATTGTATGATTATTTCCAACACGCATAAGTCCCACATAACCTAATATAAGTCTATAGTTCCAACAAATTTGAAGGTGTCTAGAATTTGAACCTTGAAATGGTCATTAATTGATATTGGTTTGAGTAACTTTAAATTAAAACTAAATTCAGTACATACTTTGTAGCATTTAATGTTAATACTGCGAAAACTAATGTAATAATAACATATATTGATGATATGAACCATCAATTTAAGATTCCTTGAATATCATTTATTTCATTCAAATGGCTTTTATCACTAAGCTGTAATGTTCTAAATAAAACATACAATGTCTACGGAAGAAATACATTCTAAACAACTTAGTTTATACCATATTGAAAGGCAGGAATGTATATTATGTCAACACAAATATAGAAGAAATATGTATACTTAATTTTTTCCCATTTTGACCTTGAAAAGTCCTTGACCTTGCACTTACTGTAGTTACTGTTGAAATACAATATGATGACCACTAGTTAATAAACATTTTCAATCCAAGTATGTGGTCATTATATCCACGAAATATCGTATTTATGAAATTATCACTTTGGCATTTACTATTTAGAGTTTATGCATTTCACCATTCGTAGCAACCATATTGGACACCATCTTGGACTTTTCACCTTTCCCAACTGCATTTTTAAGGACTTTTTTCTGTTGATCAGCTTATGAATAAATTTCTTTTAAAACTCAAACATGTTTCTGTTGCAATTAGTTTCACTTTCAGTGCGAATTTGACTGGATTATAAATTATGTCTTATGTACATTATATTTGTTTGTATGCGAAGATGATGGCGGCCATATTGGAAACCATATTTCCGGGTGCAAAGGTTACACAATGTAACAATGTTTTCCCATATCAAAGAACCAAGGTGTGTTCGTATTTTGTTATTTTTGTTAAATATATACTTTAGTCCTGCCAGTACATTTTACATGTACCTTTTGTGGTAATATATACATATTGCAAGTTCTGAAAATCCTTCAGAATTAGACATTTGACCTTGACATTATTGTTGACGAAGGCCATATTGTTACAAATATTGTAACAAGTTCACTAATGCTAAAATTCATCTTTATAATTTCATAAAGTTAGTTAACAAGTTACGTTCGTGCCATCGCTGGAAGGGTTTTCATTATTACCAAAATTACCCCTACGCCTTGTCATTTTTTGGAACTAAATCAAGAAAAATATTGAGTAAATGCATCAAATATTAGTTAACAATACATAAATAACAACTAATGCCAACTTTCTAAACTGTAGGAGTGTGAACACAAAACAAATTTATGGTATAGTGGCTCAAATATGTATCAAAGGTAAACGATTACCACTTTTCAGATTTTAAGAAAATCGTACCCCACCCACTTTGATTGTCAATTGTCATCATTAAAGTACCTTTATTTTACGGTATTTGTAAATATTGACATTCCTCCAACTATATAGCATATACTTAACAACAGAAATGCTATATGTATCGTAAAAAAATTCCTGGGTAGTTAAAAATCTCACCCCTACCCCCTATTGTTTGCCTTTATTTGGCGATAAATATGATGAAAAAAATTAAATCACCCCAATGTTCCACCAAAATCACCTAATATGACAAGAGCAACATACATTCTATTGTAAAAACAACTTATTCCCATAATAAATGCGATATCAAATGTCCCAGAGGCTGTAATTTGACAAAAGGTGATGTTCACTTTTTTGGTGGCCATCTTGGACGCCATCTTGGATTTCTCAAAATGCCACCATGAGTATGGTAAAAAATTACCTTTGTCATAAAGTACAAACATTTAGGAACATTTTAAGGTATGACTCAGCTTGTTAAAATGAATGGTAGGGTAACTCCAAAAATAGAGGCCTAAACTGGCATTTGTTCCTCTACCATATAGTCCTGAGAATTTAACATTATCCTGACCTTCAATTTGCATAATTTAACTGGCATCAAGGGGTGACTAACTGTTGACTTGTTTCTCAATGATCAGGGTTGTATGGATAGTATAATACATTGTCTGAGAATCTTACTTTAAAATGGTACTGGTAAATAAATATAAAATAGCAAATAAAATGTCTTTGAGAAGACTGTAACTGAAAAGCCAATGCGGTGTTGTGGCTACCATTGGCATGGAGTGTAACAACCAACTTGTGATTCAATGATTGGTGAAGAAAGAATACTGAGTGTCTGAAAGTCTGATTTTAAAATGGTACTTTTACTTTTCTTATTGATTTATAAATTACTGATTATGCTCCACTAGTTATTTACCAGAATTTATCCTGTACTGTCTCCTAGATTCCACTGATTGAGAGTATATTTCTAAGCATGCCAAACAATCTTGTCATCTAATTATGATGTACAAGGAAATTTTTCTCTCCAAGAAAGTTAATCAAACAACTTCAACCAATTGTCCAACTGCTTTGCATGCTTTAAATGATTAACCCAAACAGAAATCCGACTGAACCTTACAATACTGTATAATTACCATCAGACTAGTCTGAATATTTATTATTTACTGGCGTCAGGACTTCTAAACTCTCGTTTCCAATAGCAACCAGAGTCTGTATACATAAACTCTCAGCTTTTGTCATAAATGGAATAAATAGAAATATTTAGCATACAAAGCTGTTCACTGAAACATAAATAATATCCAGATCCATTTACCTACCACACTTTGCTTATATTGAGTAGTGAGTAGTCGTAAAGGAATTGTACAAATTAAATTTTAAACAGAAGTTTTAATATTTCCATAATAGGTGCTGTGATAAAACAACTTACTGAATAATTGTTATTTATGTGGCTGAGATCCATTTAGCTACCAAACTTTGCTCATGCTAGTAGTCGTAAAGGAATTGAACAAATTAAATAATTCAAAGTTGAATATATGTTAAAGACTTCCATAAATGCTTTGATAAAACAGTAAAATTATCAAAGCACTTACCAAAATTTTAGATTCAAATTTGAAAAGCTTTATCATTCCTTAACAACTTCAAATTGGTTTAAAGAACTTGGTATTAGCGATATTAACGCTTGATTCATTTAAATCCTACAAACTGTAACTATATGCCCCAGTATTAGCACTATACTAAATTAGAATTAGGAATTTAAATTTGATCGTAAGTTTAAGATTTCTTAGATTTCCGTAAGTGCTTTGATAAAATAGTACCATGAAACTTACTGTCAGTCTGTGACAGGAAAGCAAGTGGTTTTGTAGCTTATATCTGCTTATAGTAAATCAGATATTAATAGCAATCAATTAATGTTCTCTACTCCTGTAATATGATTTGTGATGTGGTTGCCTCAAGACATATACAAGTCAATCAATGGAATACGCTAGTATCATGTTGTCTATAGTATGTATGCCACCAGAACAACATTTACATACTTACTGATTTATGATTTATGTGCTTATAATTGTAAAACATATCATTTGAGAAACCATAATCATGGCAGAATTGACTTTACACTGTAGCATGCAGTTACAGAGCTTGCATTGAATAATTTGTTGACAAAGCTATCAATAGGCTTTCAAGTGAATCCATTGGACCATGTGCTTATGATTTACTGTTAAATTTAAATGTATATTTAGGTAATTGATTTACAATAGGCGTAATGTCAATGATGCACATGCATGTCATGAATATATACAGTTGAATGTATCTCGGCTATGGGCGTTTTTAAAAAAAAGTGCAAATTGTTGTCCCAGACATTTATTTACTCATAAAATAGTGTATAGAGCTCTCAACTGAATCCTACAGTTGCATGTACAAGTTTGAACATATTTCTATCTACCAAACCCTGCAATTGTCTATATAAACTGCTTATACCCTTCAAATTTTTGCGATTAAGAATCTAACTCCCTGAAAATGGGCTGTCCCAAGCAGTTCAGAGTGATGTTGTTCCTTCAAAATCTCTTTTATTATATGAATTTATCATGCTAATTTAAGCTAAATATAAAGATTTTGTACTTTGCAGTAGATGCCAGTCAATTTTTCTGATTGATCTGGAATAAAACCAGTGTTTTTTTACGTAAACAAGTGTGTCCCTCACTTTTGTTCCATCCTGTTACCATACGGGTAAAACAGGAATACATCAAAGTATTTATTCCTTGGTATAATCCAGTTATATTTACTAGATAGAAGTCTCCTTAACAAAGAAAATGGGGAAAGGGAATATTATGTTTTATTAAGAAAAATAGTGTTTTTTATAAAAATCATACAATCATATTTGATGGTAAAGCTTAATTGTCCATCCTGTTACCATGCTCCATTGCTTATAAATTCAACATAATGACATCTAAAGTCAGACATACATTTACATAACATTGGGAAATCTTATTTTCACCTTTATTATGACTCTTTAGAGGGATAATTATTATTCATAGGAAGATTTACAATAAAATTGTCCATCCTGTTACCATGCTTTTGTGTTCCATCCTGTTACTTCAATTTTGGTAACAGGATGGACAAATAATGGATGTATTGATCATAAATTCCGAATTGCTTAATACCTTACAGATTTTTAAATGTCATTTTAAAAAAAATATCTTACATAACAAATAATATTTTTAAATGTACTTTGCTCCCGATACTTAAGGTGGCAGAGCTTCTTGAAATAGAAATTACTGCCATACTTAAGGTAACAATCCATCTAAATTGTCTGTCATAATGTATAATTACTTCTATTTTCAAATAGAATGATTACAGAGTATCAGTGAATATCTCTAAATATAATGAAATCCTCCTTGAATGGCTTTTTCATGGATGTTATATGTGACTGACAGGGCTGACAAATGAAGGTGCTTTCCATCCTGTTACTACATTTTCCATCCTGTTACCAAATTTGTCCGTCCTGTTACCGTTTTTTCCGTCCTGTTACCATCAGATTTCTAAAGTTTTCAGCTTTGCATATTATTTGATAGGGAGCTTGTTCACCAAGTTTGTATATGCAATAGTATTTCACTGAAAATTTTGTTTTAATATTAAATTGCTAACATTAAACAGTTAAATAGTGATACTTTCATTTAATTATTACATACATGCGCAATTAGTGAAGGTGTATTCTCATGTAAAATGATGTTTTTGTTTTAAATTACTTAATTATTAACCTGCGGCCTTGAGCCGCAGGTTATATTTGTATGCAACAAGAAAAATTTCCATGTAGGGGCACGTGACCTGTTCTGGATGGTTTACCATTTCAAAAAAAAAATCCAAAAAAATCAGCATTTTTTAAGAATGTCGTGAACCAGACTAATACCTTTTTTTATTTAGATTCGTATAGATCTATTTTATTTTATTTTAAAATAAAGTATTAACCATAATTTAGCCCTTTAAGTAATAATTAATAAGAAAAAAATGTGTTTCGAAATGTGTTTTAACGCGCACTTGACCTTTCGTTAGTCTGGTTCACGCGTTCAAAACTATCTCCAAAAAAATGCAGCACTTTGTGCGAATGTCGTAAACCAGACTATTTCACTATTATTTTATATTTTAAAATAAAGTAATGTAAGTTTATAACTATAATTATTTCTTTTACCCCTATAAGTAATTAAAAATAAGAAAAAAATGTGTTTCGATATGTGTTTTGGCGTGCACCTGCAGTCTGGATTACCTCTCCTAGATCATTACGTTAACTAGGTCATGCAGGCCGACGCGTCGGAATTAAACACCCAAATCTTACCCAAATCTTAACCAAATAGTAACGTTTTTACCCAAATACTTGTATTTAACTAACAATATGGGGTTGATTAACTTTATTACGCATTTTAATGACCAGTGATGACTAAATAAACGTAAACTAGCAAGTTTTTCGGCAAGACTCGGCCCAGTATCATTTCGAACCGGCATTTGTCCATAATATTTGCACGTCGTGAGAATCGCTTTATTTTACTTTCGGACTCTTCGTGCGCCGATACCCAAATATACAAAAGTATGAACGTTTATTTACACAAATACTTGTATTTAATAAACTATTTGTCGTAAATAAACTATATTACGCATTTGAATAACCAAATAATGAAAATAGCACAATTTCCCGGTAAATTATACTAGGTAAATATACCCAAACACACATAAGCCTACTATTAGTACTAAATCAGAGAGGTTAGTAAAATTCCGCATTTTTCGACGGGGACTTGGACTTTTAATTGTTTCTTTGGCTCACGTGTGGGCATTGCTCATTGTACATGTGTCGTGGTGTTACTGGTGCGAGTCTTTGCTCGGCTGGTAAAGTGTGCTGCCTGCCCTGTCCGATTTCCTCATACCTTTATAACAAGCCTTATTAACACTTTAAAAAGTTCTAGTTTCTAAAATTATAAAAAAATGTCTCTCACAATACTGGTCTGTAAAACAATTGGCCGCAGGAACTATTTAACTTGTTACTGCATATATGCAACAAATATAACACATTTGATGATTTGCAACAATCAAATCATATTTATTTTTATTATTTTAAAATTAATGTAGAAATATTGATGTGGTAACAGGATGGACAAATAATAATTTTTGTATAATTCAAGCAATTATATTTACATTTTTAGCAAAGCGGGAGGTCAACCCTTACTTGGAATGTGTTTCTTTATAATAACTCTTCCTTATCATGAAAAAAAAAATTTGATTAAGCATAATTTTTTTTGATAAAAAATTTGTTTCAAATTTGCACTTTTTTTGAAAAACGCCCCTAAACATCTGTTGCAAATTACCCCAATTTTTGATGAATAAAATAAAGTTTTATAATAAAGTATTGCTTGATGAAGCCAATTGAAGCTGATTTCTCTGTTTTTCCGACATTTTCCCTTCACTCCTTCAGTCCGTACATCAGTATGCTGGCTATGTATTTGATATAATACAATTATTGGTGACAGACAGACAGTCAAGTTCCCTGGCAAGACTCCCAAATATGAGAAATTAAGATCCTCTGATTACAAATTCTCGCAAATAGAATAATAAGGTCATGTCACCTCAGAAAATTTCGTGACAACTCATGAAAATTAGTTGACAACTCATGAAAATTTGTAACTTTATTTATTGTTCTAAATCAAGCACTCAGCCACGGCCTTGGTTCAGTGGCAAGTGTGCTGGAATTGTTAACTGGCAACCAGGGTCCCATTCCTGATCATATCATTTCATATGGTATGAAAACAAAAGTGTTCTGTGTTTGTTCTCATTAACCATTTTCAGATGTCAGATTCTTGAAATTAAAACATGGATAATTCTGAAGCATATAGCTGTGCATATTGTCTGGAAATTTAGGTCAGAGTTATGGCCCTTTGTTTGAAACATACTTTTTTGTGCCAAAATCATTTCTATTTTGAACTTATGCTATATACCCTTTACAGACAAATTATGATAATAATATAGTGGCCTCAGTAGCTCAGTGGTTTGCGCACTTGCTGCCTAATCCAGTGACCTGGGTTCAAATCCAGATGGAGGCACACATATATCAACCATATTCAGCAGAAAGCTGACAGGCAAATAAAGGCTATGCTCGGCAGTTAGCTGTAAATCCAAGAACTGACTGAAGATTGCTGTTCATTGAATATGAATAAAGAAGAATTACAGCTATAGTTATACTTTACCACGATGATGATCAATGCATTATTTACATTATAAGCAACATAAGGTTATTTATGTACGTTTCAGCCATTATCCCCCCCCCCCGGCCTGCTTCAACCATTGAAATTCATTCCTATTGTATTCTACTTATGTTATTATATAATGTACATAATGTACAATAATACTGATAAACTATAATAGATTGACGTGGAAACACATTGTGCACCAGAAGCATATTGGATGATTGCGGCTCGGTGATTGTGTTTATTCTGACAAACTATAAAAGTATTGATGCATGCATAATCGATATTAAACAACAAATATTTCTCCTACCATCTGTAAGCACACTAGCCGCTGTATTACAACATCAGTATAAGAGCTTAAGGGTCTATTACGTATTGAGACAATACAGACATACCGGAATCTACTGGCTTATTGTCTCATATACAGACTTGTCTCAATTAGTCTGCTCTATGCTTGGAGACATTTTTGTTTTAACTTTTAACTTCTTCCGGCGGGAGGTCAGATGGGTCCCGGTGTAAGGTATTGATGTCTCGTCCCGGCTTAAGGTATTATATATATGAGATTATATGGGTCCTTTAGTATGGTGTTGATCACTGGGTCCCAGCATTAGGTTGTTGATGGGTCCCAGCGTAAGTTATTGATGGGTCCCGGAGCATAAGGTATTGGTGGGTCCCCACGTAAGGTTTTGATGGGTTCTGGCGTAAGGTGTTGATGGGTTCCGGCTTAAGGTGTTGTTGGGTCCAGTCATGAGGTTTTGATGGGTTCAGTCTTGGACTGTTCTCAAAGTTGGTGAATAGATTGTTTCAATAAATTCTCATTACAATAATTTAGATCAATCAACAAAAACTATCAATTCAGAGTAAAAACAATTATGCTATTACTGTATTATGATTGTGATTAATAAATAATGTAACATTCTTTGGCAAATTATGAAAAGTTAGTAATTACGTTTTAGACAAGTGCCATTGGGATGTGTCAGACCGACTCATCTAAACTCAGTTATTCATCCATCCAGTGGTTCACTGCCTTGAGGACTTAAAATTCAAAATAAAAATGTCAATTTAAGTTACAAATGCTTGCCTCCTTTTGTATGGTAAGTGTAGCCTAGTTTTAAAATTGACCAATCACAGGGCAGCATTTTTGTTATTGACTAAATTGGTTCAGGTGTCCTGTATTGGAACCAGTTACTCTGGTCTGAACCGATCAAAACTGACAATGTAATGACTCTGGAGCATTCAACTCTTAGATTTCTGATCTACATTTTACATATACATTATATTGCTTCCTAATTCCGCTGAGTGTTCAAATTTGCAAGCTTGCATATTTATATCCTTTATACGTGTATGATTTATGTATTTGTAAAAGAGTTGAAATAGTTGTCAGATCATGCGGGAAAAGTTTCATTGAAGAAAGAGGGAGAGAGTTTTCAGGCAGCAAAATTGGCGGAAAGATTATACGCAAACGTCCCAATTGAATATCCTTGTCTTTTTCTCTCTGAATTAAACATGAAAATAGGAATTGGGACTTTCGGTGCTTGGAGCGAGATAAGGAAAAGTAGAATGAATTGTATTCTGATTAGATTTTGATAAATTATTGTTTTTTTTCTGCAATCTTGCAGGAAAGGTTGCTTGACGCTGGATTGCACAATTCAGACAGCTTGTATTGGCAAAATTGTATTTCTCACTGAAGATTGTACGTTGCTCTATGACATGCTCTGTAATTTCATGAAAACCTGACTTGTCTATCTGAACTGTCAATTACTAGGGCATCTTTTATACATTTTTGGGAATTTATATTCCGTATTCTTAACATTTGGAAGTACATTTTGTATAAAAAATGTTTTTTGAATTATTATTGGCAGACTTTTTGTGCAAGTGAGTCCAATAGAAATTTATCATATTTTCATTCCTAGAATGAAATATCTGACTGTTGAAATAGTGGAAAGTATCAGAGTGTATTGTTTATTGGCAAGGAAATATTGGATTTTACCGTTTTAAATTTAAGCATGGATATGTCAATGTTACTCATGAAATAGTGAATTATTACTAATTTCTGGATGAAAAATAGTTATTGGATATTACCCACTGTTACTAATTAGTTGTTACTAATTGACTACCTGGTGTACGGTGAAGTTGCGTTGCATCTATAGGAATTTTTTGTTACATTCATTAATGTTGATAGTGAATCGAGAATGGGATTTAAAAAGTGGAGAAAATAAATTTTGGAAAAGTACTGTGGTGAAAAGCTTTAAAGAAATAACTTATAAGTGATAAATGAATGTGAAAGAATAAGGACAAGTATGCTATACATATGAAATGAATGTATTTAATATGTATATTTCTAGCATTAAAAATGGACTTTCTTTAAATTAAAAAAATGGATTTTTGAGAATAATGTAGTATTAAGTCACATTAAATAACTCAAGTATTTGAGTTTAAGTAATTAAATTGTTCATTTGAAATACAAGGATATTCTTTTACAATTAACTGAGATACATCTATCATATGAATAAATGAATAATATCGCTGCAATAACATAAATATCGAACAGGTAGTTTTTTTATCTTGTTTTACGAGAAGCTTAATCAGAAAGCTTAGTGTTATATTTTATTAGAATTATCATTTTTTCGACCGTACCCTGGTAGCCGCAGTACAGTAAACCTGGTTTATTCTCTAGTGAAAAATCAATCATTAACAGGTTTTAGTCTTGATAAGCTTTTGTTTCTCTCGTCTGTTTATGGCAGTTTTACGAGTTATAAATCATTGGAGAGAAATTTCATGAAACCTGCTTATATGACCATGTTTGGCGTAATTCCCGTAATTCCGAGAACGAGGAATCAAGAGAGAGAGATAGAGACTTGGAGAGAGTGTGAGAGGATGGTAGGGAGAATATTTGCCCATGTTTGACTGTTGCTTGTCAATAATACATGTCTACTTGACGTCTGCTTCATGTACATAGTGATGTACATGTTTCTCTCAAATGGTCCGACTGATGTCCAATATATACTGGCAGTAGGTTCATGCTATCATAATCATTTCTGAGGTCACCGTCTCCATAGGACTGAAATACTCTGTTGACCCCCTGGAACTTTAAACATTAAAATCATGAAAGGGCTAAATCAAACTGCTGTTTACCAGGTGTAGCATTAAAGCATGAATTATTTTTTTTATTAAAAAGGTTTTTAACGAAAATCCTGGTTATTAGATTGGGGTATGGTTGGCAGGCGGGTGGTTGTTCTGACGGGCATGGGGCATCAACATCAAAAGGGGGTTTCTGGTTAATGACTTAAGTTTAGATTGACCCATCTTCATGAAACTTTGTATGTAGCAAGCTGGCATGGAAACCTAACTTTGGATTGTATTTAGGGTCAGTAGGGTCAAGGTCACAGTTACTAAATATTAAAAAAAAGTTTCCAGTCTATAACTTGAGTTGGATTGACCCATCTTCGTGAAACTTTTTTTATAGCAAGATGGCATGGAGACGTAGGTTGGGATTGTATTTGGGTCAGTCGGGTCACCGTCACTGTTACTAATAGAAAAGAAAGGTTTCCTGTCATTAACTTGAGTTTGAATTGACCCATCTTCATAAAACTTTGTATATAACAACCTGGCATTGGTAACCTAGCTTGGGATTGTATTTGGGGTCAGTGGAGTCAAATTAAAGGTAACTGTTACTAAAATGAAAAGAAATGTTTCTATTCAATGACTTGAGTTTGGATTGACCCATCTTCATGAAACTTTTTATATAGCATGCTGGCAAAGACACCTAGCTTGGGCTTGTAATTGGGGTCAGTAGGTCAAGGTCACTGTAACTAAAGAAATTAAGAAAGGTTTCCGGTCAATAGCTTGAGTTTGAATTGACCTATCTTCATGAAACTTTGGCTATTGCAAGCTTGCATGGAGGCATACTCAACATGGAAATTCAACTGCCTCATTAGGTGGGTTCACGGCAGTGCCGTGTCTTGTTTTCAATTGAAGACAGATCTTTTACTGTCATGTTTCTGACTATTGTCTGCTGCTTTAGATCTATTACTCTTTTAGGTTTCTGATCATTGTCTGCTACCTCAGATAAATCCATGAACTCATGAATTAAGTCAGTTAACATAACATGTTACCAGTCATATATTTAAGATCATTAATGTTATATGAGAGCACTTGCTGGGAATTTACTACCTTACTGCACTGATGGTTTCTACCAAGCAATGCATGTACAGGGTGGTAAAAAAGTTCCTACACAATGTTCAAGTTTCAATAGTTTAATATTTTTCTGTCCTTAGAAGACTGTAAATCTGCCATACTGTAAACCAAGAAATTATTTTATGAGTGGTATAGCTTGGCTAATTTGACACGAGCCTGACCTATTGATAAGCATAATTTAACAGCCGATATATTGTCTACGTTTACAACACCGAGTCTATGTTTTTACAATCGGGGAGTATCACGAAGACGCTCGAGATATAATACAAACACGAATCCGAAATACCAATAATGCACAATTTGCTTGCAGAAATTGATATATTCAAAGTAAAAACCTTGTTATATATTCTTGCATAAAGATCAGGCTCAGGTCAAAATAGCCAAGCTATAGAAAGCTCAAAATTAAATAGCCGTGAAAGTGTTCAAACATATGTACATGGACATTGCGTGAGACTTAATAATGTAAAAATTTGTAGTCACGAATATGCTGACAATTGGCAAAACGTGAAGTTAGTATTCACAAAGTTACATCGGTTTAACTTTACAGTATAAAACTTGATAGGAATTCAATTATGAGAAGAAACATTTTGAACACCCTGTATATCAATAAAACCTTGAAACAATGCTTCGTTATAAGCAGTTAAAGGTGGTATTGATGACTGTTAAATCTATTAGAAATATGTATTATGTATTAAAACGTACTAAAGGGAAGCCCAGTTTTGAAACCTGTTCAAAATCGTACACGGAAATTGGCACAATTTTCAATGCACGTGGATTTCGTGATGGCAATGGCTTGGCAATAACATTGTTGTGTTTTGCTGATATCTAAGGATACATTACTAAACAATTAACTATCAATTGTTATAATGGTACGGTGAATAATGGATATGTTGTCTCTAAGAAATGGACAGTCTATAATGCTTTTGCTGGATAACTACAGTAACTGTTGTTTTGGAAATCTTTCTTCTAAGAATTGGATAATGGACAAATTAATGCTATGGATGGTTACTGTGCACAAACATGTATAATAGTTCTCTTACAATATAATTATTGGATTTTTACAGAAATTGAAAGTAAAATATCAGTTTAATTAAATCTGCTCGAGTGGTTTTGTATTCCTACTTTGAAATTTGTGTGAATTTGAAATGGGTGAATTTTGAAATGGTGAAAATTCTCTGCCTCAATCATTGCAATATTTTTATTGATTAAAGAATTATCAGTCTGCAGGATTTGGGAATTTTATTTTTTGCTTGGAAAATGTTTCTGTCATAATTGAGGGTTGGGTTCACAACAGTCGTAGAAATTTTCAAGGATTTTCTCAGAAGTATGCACCATAGTGTTGTATGGGATCTTTGACTTGTTAACTTACATTATTGCATCCTGATTAAATTTTTGTCTGTCCTGAGAAATTTGCAAATTCGTTTTCCTATGTGGGTAAAATTGTCTCATGAATTTCCATATTTGTTCCGTTTTGGTTGTGCTTGCTAATTGTTAACTTTATCTTATATGCACCAAAGGGCAATTAACTTTGAGGTCTAATTAATTCTTGCATAATAACTTAAATGTTCTTATTGAATTAACAAATAAATAAAATTATTCCAGGTAGACATTTTAAAGCTCACCTGTTACAAGGTACCTGGGTGAGTTTTTGTCAGTGATCACACTTTGTCCGTCATCCTTCCATTATCTGTCTGTTAACAATTTGCTTGTGTAGACACTTTTGAGGTCACAAATTTGGTCTAATTTTTGTGAAACTTGGTCCCTATGATCATCTCTACAAAATCTATATCAAGATTGATATACCGTGATTTGTTTTAAAAAAACTAGGTCATTACTTGGTCAAATCATTGAAAAACCTTGTGTAGTCACTTAGAGGTCGAAATTTTGGCCTATATCTTTATGAATCACAATGAACATCTCAACAAAATCTAGGTCAAGTTTGATGTTTGGACATTTGTCATCAAAACTAGGTCACTGGGTCAAATCATTGAAAACCTTGTGTTACACTAGAGGTATCAATTTTAGCTTAATCCTAACGAAATAGAGGTCAAGTTTGATATTTTATCATGAGGTCAACATAGCAAATCATAAAAAAAACATTGTAGTCAGTAGTGGTAACAAGTTTAGCCAATTATCCTTATGAAATGTGGCCACAGTTACCAGATGTAACACAATCTGGGTCAAGTTCAGTATTGGGTCATCTGGGGTAAAAAAAACTAGTTCACAAGTGCAAATATCATAAAAAACCTTTCATGTCACTAGAGGTCACACTTTTGGCATAAACTTTATGAATCTTAGTCACTTATTATCATCTTACATTTACAAACTTATGAAATGTGGCCACAGTTACCAGATGTAACACAATCTGGGTCAAGTTCAGTATTGGGTCATCTGGGGTAAAAAAAACTAGTTCACAAGTGCAAATATCATAAAAAACCTTTCATGTCACTAGAGGTCACACTTTTGGCATAAACTTTATGAATCTTAGTCACTTATTATCATCTTACAATGTCTAGGTTAAGTTTAAGTAATATGGGTCATTTGGGGTCTATCTATCTTTTGTTACTGCCTACCACCTTGTTAGAGTATTATTGGCAGGGTCCATAACAAGGTCACTTGGTCAAATAGTGAAAAAGCCTTGCATATGATATAAAGGTTGTATGTTTCACTGGCTCGTTATATGAATGTTTGGTCAGGATGTCAGTTTTGATGGAATCTAAGTCAAGTTTCACATTGGGTCAGCTGGTGTAAATTACAAGGTCACTGTTTAAGATAATTATAAAACCCTTGCACTTGCAATAGAGGTTGCATGTTCTAGAATCTTAGTCAGAAATAGTAAATGATTACTCAGGTCACCATAGGTGCCTGCATACGTTCTAGGCCAGGTGAGTGACCTAGGACCCGTCTTGTCATTAGCATATTTGCTATCTGATTTGCATAACGTAATCTAGGAACTGTAACAGCCTGAGAGTAAGGTGTCAATAGAAGTTGTCAGATAGTGCTTATACCATTGTTGCTGTTGGCAGTTGACATTTCAATGCTCTGTAATATCTTAACTAGTTCCTGTCAGCTGTTGAATGTCATGGATTGATTTTATGAAATTATGTATTTAAGGATGTTCAAGGCAGTTTCTTGCAAGACACATTCGATGGGGATTGTTTCCCAATAGTAGAACTAGTTTGAACTAAACTTGTATATGGACATAAAGTATATGTTATATCTTATAAGAAACAAAACAATACAAACTAATAATATGTCTGTGTGCTTGTTTATCAGTTATATGCCCTTGAATATGCATATTTAGAGGCAAAACATTATTTTCAAGGGCAGATAACTCATAACCACATTTTGATGACCTTTGATTATTTTTGTATTTTTTCTGTACATTTCTAACATGCCACACTCATCTAAGATACTGTGCACATGTATACAAAGTTTGAACACATTTTATTATTTGACATGTTTTGCCCCCGATAATGTGCAATCATTATGCCTGCCATATTGCAGCAGAAAGCTGACTGGCAAATGAACGCTAAGCATGGCATTTAAAAAAATAAAACAAGAAACTGGCAGTGAACATCCTTAATATAATACTTCCTATCTGACTGACTCTTCCTCTCTATGGTGGATTTCAAAACCTTCCTTATATGGAAATTCTTTCATTTTTTTCATAATTAAATGCAAATAAAGTCTTGGCTATATCTATTGAATCTGCGATTGATGTTTGCTTCCTCTGATTGTCTCACAAAGATAACATATTCCTTCTATCTTGTCTTGATTCCGAATTTATTAAATCTGTCTGTTGAATTTTGCTACAGCATACATAATTGTATATTTTAGCTTGCTAAGTACTGGTTGATTTATTGCCCTTCTCTGGTAGGATTCTTGGTTTGTTTGGCTGGGACAGTTGTACAGGTCATTTGGTTTTTGTCCTGCTCGGGTTCTGCTGATGACCTTCAACTTTGAGGGATCTGGTTGTTTTTCTGATATTGTAAGGTTGATAGTGCACTTTGGTGGTATAAATAATTTGGTAAAAGTTGAGCTCCTGAGACTCCAGTCATTCTGGCAGTCCTTGATTCAAGGGTTTGACTGGCTATTATTATTCCCCCATCTTTGATGAGCTGTAATTTTACTTCGCACATGTCGGTTGGTCAGTAGGTCGGTCGGTAGACCAAATGGTTTCCATTCAAAAACTCAAGAACACTTTGCCCTAAGGATCTTCAAAATTGACATGAAGGTTGGTCAGCAGCGGTGGATGACCCCTTTTGATTTGGGGGTCAGTAGGTCATAGATCAAGGTCACTGTGACCTTATCATTCTTGACTATTGGGCTGCCATGGCAGCATACATGTTTTACAAACATCTCTTGTTTTTCTTGATCTTGTTCTATCAGTTTATCTTGAATGTTGCACTCCTGGTTGATGTCATTCAAATTGATGGAAACTGAGACTGAATGTTTATAGCTGCAGAATAGTTGTCTTAAAACAGTAAATTACAAATCCAACCGGATTAAAACTGTCCTTAAATGTTTATTGAATAATTAATCTTAAAGTGTACTGAATATTTCTCTGAATGTAGAAAAACTTTATAAAAAAACCCCTGCAAAACGTCCATTCTAAAGCTATATTGAATATGACCTGAAAAATATCTTAATTTCTCAGAATATTGTGCATTTATTGCAGATGAATTTCACATTTTATATGCATTGATCATTTGTTTTATGAATGCAATCCGATTGTAATGTTCCGAGTATAAGTTTCACAAGTGTGACAAATATGATGAACTACGTGCCGGGTGTAATTGCGCAAGTTTGTAAAGGTTTTTTGCCATTAAAAGTTTTTTATGTCCGTTAATACCTTGTAATTATTTTCTGGAAGAACATGATATGGTGTTATGTAGTAGTAGTAATTGTTAATGATTCTATGGTTAGTACGAAGCTGACTACCAGGGTACTTGGAAAAATACAATTAATGGTAAATGTGGGGATTAAATGAACAATTTCTGTTTGTTTTACTGCTGAAATAATTAAATCAATATGCTTACGATTTTATATGGAATAAAGTTATGATATTAAATTATTA
This sequence comes from Spisula subtruncata, assembly GCA_963678985.1. Classification (NCBI taxonomy): domain Eukaryota; kingdom Metazoa; phylum Mollusca; class Bivalvia; order Venerida; family Mactridae; genus Spisula; species Spisula subtruncata. Next base: position 24,591,101 of record OY787664.1, on the reverse strand, counting down.
AAAGCATTCGGAAATTCTATATTCATATCAAATGATTGTAGATATTTTATTGAAAGGTGTACATATATTTTGAATTAATATGAAATAGAATGATATTGATAAAAATATATAATTTTTACGGAAAATAAAATTTTTCGGAAATTTTTATATTTGTATTAAAGAATGGTATATTATTGAAAGATGTGCTCCATCTTGAAATAAATGAATTTAAGGTACTATGGATTCCTGACATTTCAGTTTGAGTAGCAGTGCTTAGTAATCTCTCCAATGACGGCCATGACAGCAGTACATTTTTTATCTCTAATTAGTGTCAGCCTCAGATCTTAATTGCTGGTATATTAATCACTACATATTGGATAATATTTGAATAAATAATTTCAACGTTATAAAAGAAATTGTGGAATTTGAAAGGAAAATGGTGTTGTGTCAAAAATATGGCATGTGTTGGTATTGAATGATATTGAATAGAAATGATATGGATACAATTTTTTCTTCGAATCCCGAAGCATTAAAGGAAGCAAATAATTTAAAGGTTTGTGCTGTCAAAAGATTATGGTACATGTATTTATAATGTGTTTCATAGTGAGATATGGTGATATTCTAAATAAATGGCTGAAGAATGATAGTGCAGTGTTTAAAATGTCATTCATTTCTGGTTCCACTGGGATGTGAGACAATATGTGAATATTTCCATATTGTATAAATAACGGAATGGCCTCTGCACTGAATATGTCCCGATTGAAATTATTCTATATTTCGGAAAATTTTCATATTTCGTTGGATTTTAATGAAATTTGAAAATGTGGATATTGTCTTGAAAAATGCCTCAACTTGTTATTTCAAAAATAGATGAAACAATGTTTTATACAAAAATAATCAGGGTTTGTTATGAATTGTGTGTTAATTCTAAATTGTGCATTTCAAATTGTGTATTCTAAGTATGGAATATATTGTGACTTCTGTGGTTGCTATGGTGACAGGAATTTAAAATTGTCACCATGAGTATGACTGGATCTAAATCTACAAAGATCCCAGTGTCGTTGTCACGTAAAGAAACACATGTACAACATCCCAGTAAACTCAAGGTGAGTATCTTATTCTTACATTCCAACGATCCTTCATTAACTTTAAATTGAGATTGAAGTTAATTTACCAATTTTCTAGGGCTCTTTTCAGCCGCTAAAAACCGCTCAAGCTCCCTTTGACATTTTAACTTCACCTGGTCATTGGGCTACCTACGTTTGTGTCTCCCTCAGCTGGGGAGGCTATTTATCTCCTGTGGATGTTGCAGCCAACATTTGATCTGTGTCGCCCAGGAAAAGACACTGCCCTCACAGGTACCAATTTACACCTTGATGGAGTGGGTTATTCCTGCTCAGTGAAATTAACTAGTGGTCCAGACGAGGGTTGAACCCGGGACGTCTCAATCCCGAAGTGCGCGCCGTACCTCTAGGCCACCACTCCCCACCACTCCCCACAAAGTGTCAATCATTTACCTTTAAGAGTCAATTATAATCAAGCACCTAATATTAGGCCTATGATGGACTACTTTTGCTTATTAACAATAAGGAGAACCAATATGAGACTCTCAAACGGTCTTTAAGGTGAATTTGACCAATGGCAATTTTTCCTGTATCTACTAAATTATGTGTCTTAATTTCTTGTTTTACTACCATGGTTGCTAGCAATTATGGTATTTTGCGACAAACTCAGTTCAACTACCAATTTGGCACTCGTTAAACTTCGGCATCACACTTATAAAGATATGTTTGCACTAGGTATAGGTAGGAGTAATGTGAAACAATTTCTTGGATACTGAAGTAGCCTAAAGGTGAGAAGCATTGAGCAATGAGATGATGTCATCCATGAACCAAACACACTGGTGTAAATCTTCAACTGATCAATTAAGCATTCAAATGGGGAATTTGGGGTTGCCTCAAGGCTTAAACTCAGGCCAAAGTTGACATTTTAATAATACAAAACTACAGTCCAGTTAGGATAAAAATACATTGATGCAGTGGAACAATCCACTAGTATGGTGTAAAAACAAGTATAAAGGCTCATGCCAACAGGACGATACCAAACTAAACTCTACCTATTTAAGCAATGGTCTTAATCTTTTGGGTACACATAATTGATGATGTCACTGTCAATATATCCTAACTGAACTATATGTAGCATGTCTGAGGTTATTTTTTAAAAAAGCCTCCCAAAATGTATTCACTTCAGTGCAAAGTGTTGCCACCATTGTGGTTGTTGATTTTATTCACTTCAGTGCTAGGCGCTTTTGCTGTCATTGGTTCAAATCCCACTGACCCAAGTAACTGCTTTAAGGCTAATAATTCAATGGATTTTGTTAGTGCTTATTATTGATTTAGGGTAATTATATTTAGTCCCAGGATTCAGGGTTTGAGCATGGCAATACTTTTATTCAACCATACATATTGAAACAATCAAATGCACATTGTGTGTCTTAAGCTGCTTTATTTGTATGTTGTAATTTATATTCAGCAGTGCTACATAGATGACAACAAAATGGTGCATCAGCTTTAAAGTCAGAAACAGTTACCATGGCAACAGCAATATTTAGTTGTTATATATCACAATTTGACAGAATTATATTGTTATTGTTGGAAATATAATCAAATCTAAATATCAAACTATTGTCAATATAAACGTTTATTTGATGTTTTATTGGTGTTCGTTATCCCTCTTGGGTTGATATCGTGTGGCATTTGAAAGGTTAGAAACATTATACTGTCTGCCGGCTGCAGTATATAATATGGAGACAGCCCTTAAGGGGATTTGTTATTGTCATCAGACACCTATTGTAGATGGACAGATTCCATACAATCTACTAAATAACCAATCCTGGTGTTCTAAACATCATTTTAATGGCATTAAAGTTATAGTTGGTGTTTAGCATCAGACAAATGGTTGTCACAGCGACACATCAGGATTTAAATGTTGCAATATTGTAAAGCATAATTATATCATAAAATATTTCATAATTCAACATAATCCTGTGTTTGATAATTTGTCTACATCAACTTGACATTAGATTACTTTCTGATTACTTTCTGATACCCTAAACATGATGTTGGACTGTTCATATTGACTCACTAATATGTTGGACTGTCCATATTGACTCACTTATATGTTGGATTGTTCATATTGACTCACTTACATGTTGAATTGTTCATATTGACTCACTTATATATTGGACTGTCAATATTGACTCACTAATTTGTTAGACTGTTCATATTGACTCACTAATATGTTGGGCTGTCCATATTGACTCACTAATTTGTTGGACTGTCCATATTGACTCACTAATTTGTTGGACTGTCCATATTGACTCAATAATATGTTAGACTTTCCATATTGACTCACTAATTTGTTGGACTGTCCATATTGACTCACTAATTTGTTGGACTGTCCATATTGACTCACTAATTTGTTGGACTGTCCATATTGACTCAATAATATGTTGGACTGTCCATATTGACTCACTAATTTGTTGGACTGTCCATATTGACTCAATAATATGTTGGACTGTCCATATTGACTCAATAATATGTTGGACTGTCCATATTGACTCAATAATATGTTGGACTGTTCATATTGACTCACTAATATGTTGAACTGTTCATATTGACTCACTTATATGTTAGACTGTTCATATTGACTCACTAATATGTTGGACTGTTCATATTGACTCACTAATATGTTGGACTGTTCATATTGACTCACTAATTTGTTGGACTGTTCACATTGACTCACGAGTATGTTGGACTGTTCATATTGACTCACTAATATGTTTGGCTGTTCATATCGACTCACTTATATGTTGGACTGTTCATATTGACTCACTAATATGTTGGACTGTCCATATTGACTTACTAATGTGTTGGACTGTTCATATTGACTCACTAATATGTTGGACTGTCCATATTGACTCACTTATATGTTGGTCTGTACATATTGACTCACTTATATGTTGGTCTGTACATATTGACTCACATATTATGTTTTAACTATATACTTAATGGCTAATAATTTGACTGCTCAATTTTGCACTGTTACATGTTGGAAAGTCTGTTTTGGCACCTGCCATGACTGTTGGCCCTTGCTGAGACCCTATTTCATAGAAAGGCTAATTCAAATAGACTCAGTTAATTATATGAATCAATATGTTATATATGTCATAATGACAAGGTGAGTGTTTGTAATCACTCTTCTTCCGTTGTCCATTATTCATCAGCAATTGCTTGTGTGCACTATAGAGGCAACAGTTTTGATCCAATGTTCATGAAACTTGGTCACAATGTTGTTCTCTATGAAATCAGTCATTTTATCTAGAAGAAATCCCTGTTAGGGCACTTACAACATACTGGTCCACTTACTCTGTCCTAACCAACATAAATTTGATATTGCTCTTGACTGTTGGCAACTGTAGGAAACAATGTTTACTGTAGGAAGAGAAATATGATAGTTTATTGCCTGGATCAATACACCAGTCTGATTGTTTGAGAGAAGCAGGGTAACAGGGTACAAACAATAAGCTATTATGATTACTGTCTAATAAATATGTATAGGTTTTGTTTTTGTAAGTCTGCAATATTTAATTGAGCTGTAATTGCGTGAATCCCTTAGAGTGCCAACAGCTTGTGACAGCAGACAATCATGATACTGTGCCTCTGTAGCTCAGTTATTAGTGTGCTTGGCGTTAAATCTGACGACCCAGGTTCAAATGTATATGCCTGTCATATTTCAGTAGAAAGCTGACTTGCAAGTAAAGGCAATGCTCAGGTTTTGTTGTAATAGAGGAATTATTTTTCTGTCAATAATATTAAAATGTTGGATTAAGCTTTGGTGCTTTGCCTTGGACGATTTCTTGTTTTTCCTTACAAAACTATATTATATAACACGTCGATGTCCCTCCTTAAGCACTCTCATTTGGTCTAGTTCCATACTGGTTTTTGTTATAGCACCAAATTACAATGATTCGCTTGCTTGATGCTTGCCCATGGGCACAAATGGTTCAATGATAATCTAGGTACAACAAGGTTAAGATCAATTTGTCACCTACAAATATCATATGGGTTTGATAACCTTACAGGACATATACAATATGTCATTGAGATCATCTGATCATCTGTGACTTAATTTGTCGGACATTAATTCATTTAACAATCTTCAATTGTCTCAAAACCTCTCAACTCTGTATGAGAAAATTTTTGTAGCTTGTGTAGAGGAATTGAGGATGAAGTCCAGTTAAGTCCACTAAAGTCTTGTTATACCAGGTAACTGAATTATTAGGAAACAAGGCAAAGCCGGAAGACAAACAAATCACAATGTATTGTCTTATTAGTAAACAAATACTTTCGATAGAAATACAATACATCTTCCTGATTACACATTAATAATGAAGGTGAAATATACGTGGGTTACTTTTTTGTGTTGTCACGGTTATTATTTTCATTCTTGTCATGTCAGTCAATGGTTTTTGGTCTATAGCTAAAAACCGCTTAGCACTATAAAATCTTCAAACTTTTCATGGAGGAACACAACAGCAGTTGACGACCCTAATGATTTTTAGGGTCAGTAGGTCAAAGGTCAAGGTCATTGTGCTATCTGAAAAGTATATCAATTATTTTGCTTATTCCCCTACATATAGCATTTTAATAGCATACTGTTACAATACTAGCAAAGTGCTATTGAGCACTTGGACTGGCATTGAATTGGCGTCTGAGGTAGACCGACTTAAATGCTAAAACTTGAGGTTTCCACAGAGTAATATGCATCTTGTTGAAAATTAAACTCACTGCAATTTTCATTTTATCCAATAGCATGTATCTTCTTGTTGACATATTTCAATTTCAGAACATTCACATATTCTATTCTGATATTCCAATTTTAAGAATTTGGACCATAATTTGTTCTACTGAGCATTGTGTTGGTTGCATGTGGTGTAATGAAGCATACTTGTATTCACATGTACCATACAATGTCGCTGTCACTTTCTATCTCATCTGTAGGGAGGGTTTTTATACTTGTTGGTTTTCTGAGGAGGACAGTATAATAAAATTTAATGTCTCAGCTGCTGTGGAGGTTTCAGTGTTCTCGCTTCAATCTTGAAAATGTCTTTCCAATTTGCTGCACACAATAATACGCCAACTGTGAATTGAATTCAGATTTCAAAAATTTTGGTAAAATTATAGAAATTGTTCTCAGACTTGTAATTTCTTCATGAATTTTGTAAAATTGGTTTGCAGTAAATGCACTTAAAGCTTCCGTCCTGAAAATGAATAATTCACATTAACAATATTCCTGAAGAAGTTTGAATATAGTCTAAAAGTTGAATACAAGCTGCTGTTTGAGTTGTACTGAATAACCATTTAAATTTTTCATAAATGAATGAATGCCATACTTCTCCACAGGGCTGTCTTCAGAAACAGTTCATGAACAGCCACTTCAGTTTATGCATATTTCCGTTCATATCAAGAATCCCTGAACTCTGATAGATCATGCCCATGAATTAAAAATGAGAACAGTTTATGAAATTTCATTAAATGGACATTCATGAATTCAGTATAAACTGTCTCCTTATCAGTTTATGAATCTTTCACTAGTACATTGTTCTGTGTGTATAGTTCATAACCAGTTCATAACAACTCTGAACTTTTTTCTCTATAATTTATAATTCTCATTAGTACTTTGTGCAATGGTCATTATCAGTTTATGAACTTGAATTCATGAAAAGTTCATTTTTAATAATCATTTATGGAATATTTCAAACTTTCTTAACTTTAAATTTATGCATTAAGTTCATGAACTTTGCCTTATTTTACAAAGAATATTTGAGGCGAAATGTACCACTGATTTGATATGTCTCTACTGGCAACAGTGCTAGCTTCCTGATATTTTTGCTTACATGTAATTTCCTGGATGATTTTTCCTGTAGAAGGTAGAATCTGGTGATCATGAAACACATTAATTTTTTATTCATTTAATTGAGAAATGAGCTGAGAGTATTATCCTAGAGAGAGATCAGCAACCTGGACTTCTACTTACATTGATGAAGTCAGCACAAATGTTGTCACTATGGATCACCTAGTGGATCACACTGTAGGTGTTCCATTGATTTATTGCTTTCTTCAAGTGTCATATCCAGTGCTTTTCAATTTTTGTTTGAGTTGTCAGTACCATATTATAATTGGGTGTTCGGTGACACCTAAATGTAAATTACTGGTTTGACATGTATAAAATGCTGAGCTGGCAAATACGAAAAACTCCAGTTTTTAAGGTTTTCATAGTTGCATGATCATTAATGGTTTACATAATGATTGGATTATTATAATTATTGTCAACTTACAAATAAGAGGGGAGTATATTGTGAGTGTGTTGGTCAGTCTGTTAGTAGATCTGTTCATAGCTAGGTCATTTGTTTCGGATAAATGCTTTGGCCATTAGGATCTTCAAACTAAAAAAAATAGTCTTGATAAGGGAAGTTACTCTTGATTGAGTAAGTCCATACAGAAAGTTTCTCTTGACGTAATGTTAAGGATATTATTTATCCTGTTTGCAAAACCGTTATGATAACACTAATAACTGTTGAAAACCTTTTGAATAATAGTGAGGTTTTATTTACACCCAAGACATGTTACATTAGTAATGTCCTAGGGGCCCCCGGTTGGTTTCAAATCAGTAAGGGTTATTCTTGATGTATCAAATCAATGCTAACTCCAGGCTATTTCAGTCCCTAAGTAAGGGAAGTTACTCTTGATGTATGAAGTCAATACTAAAACCCATCCCAAACTAGCTCAGTCCTGTATATTTGGTCCAGCTATTGTCTAAATTATATATTCTTCAGTATCAATAAGTGCAGCTATAGACTTTAAGATATATTGGGACATGATCTTCCCTGATACTGGTCTCATGATTAAGGATATGATAAATAAAAAAGTGGCGCTGTATAATCATGATATATTGATGGTAGTATGAGTCTGTCATTGTAAGATTCTGGAGGCAAACATCCCAGACATTTATTCAAATATTCTTACATCACCAGAAATAATAATGGAAATTTTGCTGAACCGTTTCCTCTCCCAGACTAATGGATGAGTGTTTTCTACACATTTGTCTCTGCAAGTTTTTTAGTGTGATTCTTTCTATTGGTGATTGATCTGGTAGGCGTGGAGGTCAAAGATCCAGAGATTGCGAGATCCGATGGCTTATAGTTGTTGGGCTGTATGATAATGTATGAATTTCTCGGTAGACTTGGAGGTCAGAGATTCTGAGTTTCGGTGATCCAATGGCTTTTACTTGTAGTTACTGCGCTGCGTAATAATGTTTAATAATCTATGAGTTTCTTAGTGGGCGACAACAGAATATTACTCACTGACATTTCAGTTATTTGACATCTTGTTCCTGAATACTAGTAATGGAAAAGAGACTTACACAAAACATCCATTTGTGCTGAATAAATTTTAGAATAAATATCTTCCTCAGTATGGGATTTACAAATATTACAATGTCAGTTTAGTTGTGTTATGTCATGATGTCTACCAAAATATTGATATAACATTGATATGTCTGACAAAATTGAAATTACACCAGCCCTGCCTGCGTTCAAGGTAGAATAAAGTTTTGTAACATTTGTAACGTTACGAAAACGCTTTGTAATGTTATGATTTCATTCCAAATATTACAAAACGTTATTCTACCTTGAACGCAGGGCAGGTGTCAATCATTACCCTTTAAATAAATTTTAATGGTAAATTATAATGACATGGTCCAATGGATTAACAAGAAAACCTTTGCCAAACACCTTCGTCAAAACAGTCAGGTATCTCTGCTCTGGTGTAATGTCAATTGTAATATATATCTGTCAACAAATTGATAAAAAGTTCCTTAGGGATGGATTCAGGATTTGGTGTGAGGGGTATAAGTATTGAAATGCCCCCCCCCCATTTAGGAAAGAAATTTAATTGAGTGAAGGTAGCACAGACTGATTGATCGTTTATTCAACAGTATATTGTCCCAGATCTCAGATGTTACGAAAAAATATATGTATTCCTTATTTTTCACCTAGGATAAGGGACAAAGTATGTATACTTAGGCAATTTCAGGGGTGACCCCATCCTCTACCCCCCCCCCCCCCCCCCCGGCTGTCCCTAATAAATCAGGGCTTGGTTCTTTCTTGTTTTGACATCAAATATTCATGAAGGAGATTACCCCTCCCCCTGGAAATTTGGCAAAAATAAGGTTGTCTTCAATATTTATGAGTTTGGTACCTGTCATAGAAAAAAACATGTTGCCCCCACCCACCCTGTCCCTACTGAGCTAACTTAGATAAAACGCCCGGTACAAGCAGAAAGGAGATCTGGGAGTTGAGGATCAAACCCCATCAGTTAAACTCATGTTGGCATTAATCCTTGAAGATTTGCCTCCCCTACATTCAAAATACAAAATACATCTACATTCTAGAAAATCTCCTAAATAAATAGGCTTGATTTTCCTGTATAATTCTTTTTGTAGATCTTCTTGACAGCACATAAAAGAGGTTATGAAACATATAATGTGAACTAATCAAGTCAAAAACAGTGAATGAAAAACAATAAAAAATAATTATTTTTCTATTACAAGGGAAGTAACTCTTGGTATTAGGTTTAGATATTACAGCAGAGTTCTCTCCCTTTTGTGCTATTTGAAAATCTAGAATTGACATATTTTTATTGGCACTTTTGTTTCTCTTACTACCATACTGATGTATATGTAGAAATAAATAGTTGTCTAAGCAAAGTGCTATGTAGTGCTTTCCACAGACAGGAGGTATCCCATTCCTTGTATTTTATCTAATTACACAGTATTGAATGAAGATGCTTAGTAGTGCTTGGTAGTGCTTTGTTTAGGCAACAAACACCTTATTGCTGTATAATGATGGAATAGCTTTGTTTTTGTGTAGAACATGATATACTCTCTGGTACATCGATATAATGAATATAAGACATGCAATGTGACCATTACACTTCATGAAACTCACTTGCCATTACGGGCTGGGGAAAATGATCCAACCATCAGATATAAAATATAATCACCATCATATCTTTTTATATAATGTGTAGAAATCATAACAGATCTGCTGATTGGGATGTACAGCTTTGCTGTTGTGGTTTATTGTTGTTATAATTACTTGTTGTTGTTTTATGTTGTCACAACAACAATAGGTTCATTCAACTTTATTGTGGGTTTTATTCTTCATTATCAGTATGAATTTTGTATTTTGGATCATTATTATGATATTATCGTTGCAATGATCCGCGAGTAATGTATTTCATGATTGTATGAGATAGCGTTATCATACAGTTGATGCTCGGCTTTTGATGAGTTTGGTGCAAGATAATTTAATTGATGCTTTACTGTTGTTAAGTTTCACTCACATGCATCTATGACCGCGATAATTTGAACACCACCACTTGTATCATGTGTATGCAAACACTCTAAGGGGTCTGGATTTTTTATGATTCTGAGACTGGCTGTTGGCTTAAGGGTGGGGATAGGGAGATTAAGGGTTAGGAGGGGTTTAAGGGCCAGGAGGGGTTTAAGGTTCAGGAGGGGTTTAAGGTTCAGGAGGGGTTTAAGGTTCAGGAGGGGTTTAAGGGTCAGGAGGGGTTTAAGGGCCAGGAGGGGTTTAAGGGCCAGGAGGGGTTTAAGGGTCAGGAGGGGTGTAGTGGTCAGCATGCTTGCCGCCTAATTCGGAAACCCGTGCTCAAATCCATGTGGAGGCACTCATATGCCTGCCATATTTCAGCTGAAAGCTGACTGGAAAATGAATGCTATGCTCAGAATTGTTTGAACAAGGTGAAATAGTCACAGGTTATCTAATACATTCTTTAAAACCCCATGTGCAGACTCCTGCAAACTAACTTTAAAAAAGGAGGCTTCAGCAGTCTCACACTATTTGTCTAGACATATGTACTTTTTACTGTATTGAAATATTTTTTTTAATTTGCATGGGTTGGGCTCTTGATTGTTCTACTCTCACATACTTGATCCGACTGCAAAATACTTCCGAAGAAATTTTCTGCAAACAAAAATGAAGCGTAATTTGCAAATGATAATTAAAAATGGCCAATATTTTACTGTTTATACATTTGTGTGTTAAAGAGATTATTGAAATTCTGCACTAAATTAATTGCTTAACTTTCTGTTTGTAATTTTCTGCATACTTAAGAATTTTAAAATCGATTTTTTTTGTAGTTTTAGAAACTGAAGTTAAGTCTCAGCCACCTGCTACTGTCTGTTTAACCACATTATGCAGACTTTTATTGTATCAATGTTTGTATGTAGGAGATTTCATACAGAGGTTTCATTGCAAATTCATTCTTTGAAACCATGGATTGTTATCCAGAACAGTAACTATTAATTCCAACTTTCGAATGTCTTATTTTCCTCCACATGTGGAGAAGTTGCTATTTTAGTAGAACCACACATACGCCTCTGAGTATTCTTTTAAAGACTAGGGATATGGCATAAATTGCACACTGGTTTAGTAACTATCACAATAATTCAATAATACATGAAGCAAAAATTATTTCTTCAAAAGCTGTTACCCAAGACTTTATATTGTTTCATGCTAATGAGAGAATAGCTGTTTTCTTCTTGGTTTGTGAGCTTTCTGTATGAGTTGATTGAATAATATACTGCAACATCTGTTACCCCTCAATGAACGGCAAGCACATAAACTACTCCACATAATGTATTATAACTCATAAGCATGCCGATTTTATTGATTTCAATAGAATTTCTCTAGTTTTCAAAGAAAGTCTTAAGGTCTGTGTCTGGTAATCTAGCACTCACACATGTCGCTGGCTTAAAATGAGAAGGTCCTAAGAACAAAATCGATATTTTGAGAAAACAAGAACAAATAACTTTACTTTTAGTAAAACAAACTTTTTCAACTTCAGTTTGGTCAACATGACAAGTTCAGATTTTCATGAAACTAGGCTTATAAGAAGCGTCTTGTGATGATGATTTTAAACATGAATCGGTCTTGTAAAGTATAACTTACGACTTTCTCATTCTTCGATAGCGATGTGTCTTAGATACACATAAAAAGACAACGGGGGAGCCTACTCTTTTTTCAAGAAATTACTTCCCTTTGCACTCTTAACACAAGGGAGGAGATATATCAGCCCAAAATAAAATAAAGGTAAAAACAAAAAATAAGATTTATATTGTTTTAATTGAACATACTTTTACACTAATAATTTACATAATCAAAATCCAGCTATTAGAGTAAAAGGTCTTCACCACAAAGGGAGACAATTAAAAAGAAGAAAGCCAGTGAGAGAATTGAAATAAATCAAGGGAGAGAAATGAAAAAAAAATTCAAGGGAGAGAATTGAAAATACAAAATCAAGGGAGACAACTGAAAATACAAAATCAAGGGAGACAACGGAAAATACAAAATCAAGGGAGATAAATGAAAATAAGAGTTCAACAGAGATATGATGTTTAGAGAGCTGTCCATTTAGATGCCCTTTAATTCATGATATTAATTGACATCTGCAACATTTAATGGATTGTTGTAAAAAGGCATTTTTTGTCATAAATTCATGGTTTACTAAAGTTATGTAAAATTGAGAATTGGAAGAAAACTTTGTGATATTCAATTTTGTAGTAGAATTCGATCTTGAAACACATCCCCAAAGAATTTCCAATTTGACTTTATTAATTATAAGTTGTATTCAATATTTGTGAGCTTATAATTGATGGCTGTAATTTAATTAAAATCTTGTTTTAACTGCTGTTCATTTAATTATCAGAACAGAAATTAATAGAAAAAAATCCAAATTTCAAATGATTTCATATTGCTGCATTGAAAACATTGACAGCATCAAAGTTATATAAAAATAATAGCATGCCAGGAAGGAAGTTTATATTTCTAATAGCTGAATTGTCTCCCTTATTTCAGTATAGTTGTGTACACAGTTGTTTCCCTTTGATTGTCTGAAAATTTCATCAAAAATAAGTTCCGGGTATATAGTCATGAAATAGTATACGAAGCCATGAAATGTTTTATTTTTATTTCATATGTATAAATGTATGTTGGACTACTAAATATATTTGCTATTGTCTTTTAAAAGAATTGAGCTTATTACGTATGCCATGGAGTGTGGCTGAATAGTGTCTTGTAACACTCCCATGTGCCATTGAAATACTGCATTTATATTAATAATTATGTTTCTGATAAATAGATTTTTATGTATGTATATATACGACTTATAGAAATTAAAAAAATTTCATGCATTTAATATATAGTATTATATTATGTGTTCCTTGCGGGACATGTTGACATTAAGAACTTGTATTGATTATGGTTGAATGAGAGGAAAACATGTTACCAATTTTTATTACAAGATATTTTATATGAAGGAAATACATGAGCATATTGCTTTAAAGCAACATATTGTACAATAATATTGTATACATATGGGGTGTTTATATCGATTAACACCATAAATGGATAAAATATCAAAATGTTGCATTTGTTATAAATATTTGTTGATGAACCGAATGTTTAAACATATTATGTTATCGCAGCCAAGTCACTGTATGACTTATTGGGATGCTATAAAATTCATTTCGTATGATTTATTGTGATTAAAAGCACATATTATAACTTCTGATCACTATATGACTATTGGGATACTAGACATTTCAATGTTTATGCCTTATTGTGATTATCGGAACTCAACTCGTTTATACACTGTGAATATATTTTCATTGATGTATGAAATGTTTAATGATGGAGATATATTTCAAAGATTATTTTCAACCTCTACCTCAGCAGATGACCTGTAATTATTACATCAAGGTAAAATTCATTTGTTCCGTAAAATTAGAAATTTTTGCAAAGTCAAAATTTGGCCAATTTGTTATCATTTTTAAGACATTCACAATGTATTATGCATGCATGACGTCGATTTTTAAAATACAGTACCTAATGATCTACTGTTACTTTTACACCTACTTTTTGTCATTTTATCCTCCTTTACAAACATGAATTATATTTTCTTGAAAATCAACCAATTTCGCTAATTTAACCAAAATAGATCCCTTGCAAAAATTTTGATTTTACTGTATTTCAGTCAATAAACAGGTGTTTATTTTATTGTAATTTTTTTAATATGTATAATGTTTATAATACCCTGTTCCTGTATTTTATGAATACATGTGTCAGGCCTGTGAATTTATGCACGGTCATATCTATGAACTTTATGGCCGGGATTTTTTATTATCATGATATAAAATATTCTTGAAGAATACTTGTTTTAAATTATATTTATGTTGAAATATTCATGGAAACTTGTGTTACATACAGACTCAACCTTTGCCATTTATTCGCCTTTCTTAGAAATCAACTGCATGAAAGATTTTCATTGAATTTTAAGGTGTTTCTTTTTGTCCCCCACCAACTTCTTAGAGGTTGGACATGTAGATTTTCAGACATGATTAATAATACCAGTCCAGTTTGCAGTAGTAAATTGACTAAATTATTTTTCCTTGAATTTGTAAATATGAGCTGGTGTCAAAGCTTACCTTTCTCAAGTAAAGGACAACTTCTCCACATGTGGAAGATATTATATAGAATTTGACTAAACTTAACTCATCTTCCATATGGAAATGGAACCTTAATTGCTGGGGTATCTAGGCAGTCAGTTGAAGTTCAACAATTGTCAGCTATATGCTACAGGCTAGTGTAATATAATACGTACGCAAATGGCTGTCACACCAAGCTGACGAAATACTTAGTAGTAATCATTTAGAATGCTGTAAACCCATCATGGAGGCACAAGCTCATGATATACCTTGACAGATATTAATGATGATCGTGATGAGGATTGAAGTAATTAGATTTAATGACGTACGGTGCGTTTATATGACGCACGGAAAGAATCCCTTATAAACTCGGAAAGAAACTAGACAAGAGGCAGAGTTCTGTCCACGGACTAGCTGTCACTCGGCTGATGCCGCAGTGTGGATATTATGTTACGAGAACTAATGACACTTATGAACATATTGCTTAAAGAACTACTTTGAATGTTTCGTGAGAACTTTGTAATAACTATTTAGTTGGTGATCGGGAATAAAATACTTAGAAGTTTATACGAGTATTTGGACTTATATATCATACCTTAAAATATGATAGACTTGTGTATGTTTACAACAGTACATCACTCAACTGTTGAATACCAGTACAGCACAACACTACACTGTTGATTTGGTGTCGTAGACCATGGATTACGACATTTTAAAAAGGGGAACATCGTCGCGGAAACAATAAGAAGTACTTCACATTAAATCACGGATACGACCAGTCGACCAATTTTGAGGTGAGTGGTACCTAAATTGTTTTTGTTTATACTTGAAAAATGGCTAATCCGAGTGCAGTTATTTGGGCAATAATTAACGATTTATTAACACAAGTATCTAAAGTTTCAGCTCATGTTGGTAGACAGTCAATTGCAAAATTAGTAATACCTTTGAGAGAGTTCCGACTTCATTTTGATCATTGTTAAAATATATACAACAGTATGCACCATTTGTATAATTGACAACCTTATTAGATGACAACAATTAGTATATCAAAGCCCCTGAGGCGCTGTCAGTAATTGTATATACGAGGGTATATCCAAAAGTAATGTCACTCCTCCCGTGGTTTAATTATTTATAGGCCGATACGCATAAATATGATATCAAAATGTTCAGCAATTCAATTCTGATTAATATAAAACGTGCTGCATTATTCGATTTTCATAACTGGATTATATGAACATTTGAAATATACCTATGACGTCATATCGCCGCACATGAGAATTACGATTGTTTTTCTTTATCATAACAATTTTCTTTGATGCTTTTTTATAAAAAATAATTCTCGAAAGCAGACAATACTATCGTGACGTGATGAAACAAATGTTTTGTGTCTGCTACTAAAAATTCAATAACGTCACTCAACTTTGAAACTCGTAATATGTCTTCAACAAATTTATTACTTAGCGAAAACACGGCAGATTTGTGACAAAAAGACGCTGCGCGTAGTAATGCAGTTTTCCAAAAAGTTTTTAAAGCCATCTACTGAAACTTAAGTTACACAAGGCGGCAACATAGGCTCATTTGTATGTAGCATAATCTTTTGATGGGGCATATATCACCAAATCATTATCGATAGAGAGTCATATGAACGGTTTTTAGCAGATCGAAAAAGAACACCAAGAGTATTTTTAACGCCGTCAATTCAATTCGACGTTCAAAACTGCAATCATTATGTGGCGAGTTAAATATTATGCTGTTGGACTATCTAGATGACACTTAAAAATAATTTGATATCGCAGAGAGTAAGTGTCGGGTGGGTTACACATTTTAAAGGTCTTGGAATTGACAGCATGGTTAATGAGTCGTTAGAAATCACCAGTGATGAACTTCTGCTGGATAAGTAGGTGTCAGCAAGTAACGTCATTATGACGTCGTTGACGTCGGACTTGCGGCGATGTTCGTAAGTATGTCTCATGAAAATGTTCATATCTCCAGAACTATTATGTGCATTGTTGTGAAATTTGGTCATCATATTCAAATTAGACTGAAGTTACGGTGTGAAAAAAATCGTGGTTTTACTGACATTATATACGATTTTATAGCATCAGTGACATTACTTTTGGATATACCCACGTATATCATAACATGGCCGAATATAATGATCATACATGTCAATAATTGAATACTGAGTGAATCAATGGTTTTGCGGAAATTACAGATCCATAACACGCGTTCATGCTTCTAAGAAATATATACAAAATGATAAATAAACCGCACAAGTACTTGGAGAACGAGTGCTTACAATTTAGCACGAACTTTATAGGTGTTATTGAACTAATTGGAAATTTCGGTCTATGGTACGATTGGCTTAAGCTTAGAGTAATGCGCGGAGCTCCAGTGACATTCGCCGCAGTCGTTTACTGCACTATGAAGGAACAAAATTTAAGGAGTAGATTAAATTTAAGATCAGGCAAAACACATTCAGATTTTTCGGACTATAATCAGGAAAAAGTGAGCCAATGTAAGTCACATAAGATGTTTAGGAAATTGTATCAGGCGCTGTCATATTGAATACAATTGCATGAAAAAGCAGGTAAACGCCGTAAGGCAAACACAGTCTGACTAAAAAGCTCATAAACAAGGTTTTAATGGCGAGTAATCAAACCGCTTTAGGCGGGAGTACAGACAGCATAACAAGCGCAGACAGCGATATTTTTAGTAGAATATTTGTTTGTAAATTATAATCGGAAAAGATCGTACGATTAGTAGAGATGCATGTCAACATAATTATATAATTTCAGTAGCGGTAGGTTTCTTGTTAAAAAAATATAGAAAATATAGGGCTTTATTAAATACCAATGCATAAGCAACTGTATGCATATTAAGTATCAAAACATTAGCCGGCACTCACGCGACAAAGAGTAAATGCACACTCAATTAATTGAAATAGCTTACATGTTAAAGGAATAAGTGTACAACCCCTAAAAAATGCATGATTATACTGCGCGGGGATTTCCTGACAAGAAATAGGTTAAGAGTTTATTTTGATTGGGGATGTCTGAGACTATATTTATTATATAAGTAATGTGTGCCGATGAACAGGCCATGTATTGCATCGCTTAGGAGGATAAATCAGTGATAAACCGTAATACCGCGTTCATGCGGCGGTTGTTTGTTTGGGTTATGTAGAACACCCGAGCTTACTTATTTTTCCCGCACATATAAGGTTGCGAGGAATATACTCTGGTATTGTAGGAATTGGACCAGGAGTCTGTCTCACTGATAGCGTTGCTAAATTAGGAAAGGATAGGCGTAAAGTTGAAACATCCCAATCAAATACCTATGTGCACTTTCATTATACCTTACATGAGTTGAAACAGGGGCAAGTTATTTATTATTGACTGTAAAAAGGGACTGGGTGATGCTTTGATAATTGTTTTGAAAAAAGGTACAAAATGCACTTCGGTTTGCCAAAGATAAAGTATTAACAAGACATGCAAGGGGCTACTACATCGTTATAAAGTTGACACCAGCGCCGAAATAGAAAAAACAGGAAACCACGATGGAAACAGGCCTTATAACGCTGATATCCTGAAAAACCGCAAGACATGGTTTCGACTATTACCAAAAAATAAACATTTCTGCGCGCGCACCATCAATTTACCAACTCGTTATCAAAACAACAACGTCTGGATAAACGTACCAACAAGTAATTACAGCGAAAACAACGACTGGACAAACATTAACAGATTCTGCAAGATAGACATAGCTCGTTCAGGAGATGACAAATGGTTGTTGCTGAGCGCTTGTCATCTCATGACGTTCATAAAAGTGTAAATTATAGAATCAAGGAGATACGATTGTGTGAAAAACGGCCCAAACGTATGGATCTCGGGAAGTTACCAGTTATAAATATTAAATCATGAACTTTCACAACGATGTCTAAATACAGTGATGATTTATCAACGTTTTTTTTGCTGAGGGCATTAATTGCTGGAAAGTTAATTTCAGTGCAGAGATTTCCAGTACCCGTCTGGAGGATAACAATGGATACTATATACAGACATTTGTCTTCATGGCGGATGTACATTGCTCATTTGCCCGTATACATGTGCGTCTGAAGAATTATGGATTGTGTTTAATCAGTGCGATCTTTGACATTATTATGCAAATTTACTATATTAGTTTGTTGTTTTTTCAGAGAAGGTGTTGGTGTTCATACAATATATATTTATATTTCTATGTGTTTCGTTTATTTTAAGATCTTATTTGTCATTGTATGTATTTCAAAGAAACACGTTGTAGTTGTGTTTCGAAGTTAATGTTGCAAGGATAGGATTAGTGGCATATTATACATACCACTTAGCTAAGAAATTAAATTATTCTTGAATGAATTGAATGTCTTAATTCGAATGGGGGACGTGTAATATAATACGTACGCAAATGGCTGTCACACCAAGCTGACGAAATACTTAGTAGTAATCATTTAGAATGCTGTAAACCCATCATGGAGGCACAAGCTCATGATATACCTTGACAGATATTAATGATGATCGTGATGAGGATTGAAGTAATTAGATTTAATGACGTACGGTGCGTTTATATGACGCACGGAAAGAATCCCTTATAAACTCGGAAAGAAACTAGACAAGAGGCAGAGTTCTGTCCACGGACTAGCTGTCACTCGGCTGATGCCACAGTGTGGATATTATGTTACGAGAACTAATGACACTTATGAACATATTGCTTAAAGAACTACTTTGAATGTTTCGTGAGAACTTTGTAATAACTATTTAGTTGGTGATCGGGAATAAAATACTTAGAAGTTTATACGAGTATTTGGACTTATATATCATACCTTAAAATATGATAGACTTGTGTATGTTTACAACAGTACATCACTCAACTGTTGAATACCAGTACAGCACAACACTACACTAGAGTTTAGATGGTTTATAGAAATTGCAATAATATGCTTAAAAATGTTTAACACATGAATAATGTATCTTAATTATAACACTACAAATACAATCCCCAGTCCCTTGATGTCATTTGTTCATTTTCCCATTCCATGAATGTTAAAGTACTTGACCTCAACCATCTGGTGGTTTGGCCCCTTTTTCAGTTCCCTTTTTTCCTATAAAACAGTCTAAAACAAGAGTTAATGTAGTAATTTTAACCATAATAGTGTTTTATAAGCCCCGAAGGACCATTTGCTATTAAGAGTTAAGTTATGGAATTCAGTTTGTGGTGGCACCATGTAAAAGGGCATATCTCCGGCAATCAGCCCTTAAAGACTGATAATGATATTAGTACATGCATCAGATAGCTGACGTTGTGGTCCTACAGATCTTGCCTTGTCTGTCAACTACTCAATTATGATTGCACGAGTCATATTACAGTCTTTAGTAATGGAATTTTCTGTACCCTGTAATTCAATAAGGGTCTAGTGCAATTTTCCATCCATTTAATTGACCCCTAAATGCTAGCCGGAGTAATTCCTTTTCCTGTTAGGGTTTTTTATGGCTGAGCTGATATAATCTCCGATATTGTTGAACATTACTCCTGGTCTGTCGTTTATTGTACTCCAGGTCTGTCGTTTGTATTAGTTATGTCTGTAATCAAGGGAGTTGTATTTCCTATTTACTGCCATATATGGAATGAGGGACAAGCTTGAAACCACTGACCGACTTCTGTTCTATTTTTTCTACAATTTTTCAGTTATTATAAATAATAAATTGTGCGGCCATTTTACTGGAATCGACCAGTACTATCACATGACCTTCAGGAAATATAACTGACTTACTTTTCATTATATTGAGGATATGACTGTAGTCAAGGTTATTATACAAAGAAGAAAAGTATCAATGTAGCAGTACCACATAACTTTGGGCTACAGATCCAAGACACTGTTCACTTCACTTTGAATTAAAGTATGGCTAGTAATATAAGTATTGCTGTACACTGAATATGTATAGGTTAGAGTGTGCGAAACAATAGCTTTCAAGGATTAGTAACCTAAGCAGTGTAGCAATTCTAAGTGACTCTAACATCACTAATAACAGGCTACACATCCATGACAAAATTAATTTCAAAAGTTTCTCAAAACACCCATGATGCACCATTTTATATGCATGGTTTAGCAGCGGTACTGTATACATAACAAAAAAACACAAGGTTTCAGTTGCCTAAGCAAAGCACTACTAAGAACCTTTATTCAGTTACCTCCCTTTCAATTAAATATAGAAGGCACGGATTACCTCCCGTGGAAAGCGTGTAGTGCTTTGCTTAGGCCACAAACTCAAGGTTTGGTGAGTCTTTGGTAAATTATTTTGTACAATTATAGTTTAGTAATTTTTACGCAATTATTTTTTAGTGATTTCATACAATAATTGTTTTATTTTTAGTAATTTTGCGCAATAATTGTTCAGTAATTTTGCACAATAATTGTTTAGTAATTTTGCACAATCTTGAACATATTAATCACTTCTCCCTTGTGAAAATGCAGCGTAAGATTCCGTGTAACAACAACAATATAAGCGTTAAGTGCAAATAGATAATTACATGATTATATACCGTACGTAATTATGAAAACGTATCCGAAGCCGATGCTGAGAAAATGAGGAAACTAAGCAACTTATGTACTTCATATCACCTCTGCTGCAAGCTGCATGAATTGTATGATAGGTATTAAAACTTGCCGATACGTATTAAATCTTGCCGATAGGTATTAAAACTTGCTTTATAGTATAAAACTTGCCTTATATGGTCGTATGGTCCTCTGAGAGTGCAATACTGTCTTCCTGGTATATAATTAACTTTGTACAAGAATCTGTTCATATCTATATGTAGATGCAGTGCCTCTCATATTGCTCGTTTGTTTCCATGCTCCACCAGGTTAATTGTATTTTGTAAAAGTCAAGTAAATTTAAGAATCAGTTCAAGTGCAGCTGAAGGTTATAAATTGTCGAGGTTCTTCTATGTGTACCTGGCAAATTCTCGGATTAAAGGTGAAGGTCCTTTTATGCCAAATTAAGCTGTGTAGCGGGAATCCCCTCCCTCCCCAAATTGACTCTTTGTCACCTTGGCAACGAAACAGTTCCTCCAATTTTACAAATTACCTCCCTTTGTATATATTGTACTCTTCTGTACAATAAATCGTTTTATGTGTGTTTGTTTTTTCTCCCTCAAAGCCTGAGGTCATTGGCCAATTAAGCCGGGATAAAACCGTATGACCACACACTTAAATCTGTCTCAGTCATTTTTTAATGCAAAAAAATACAACAACAAAAAATGTTTGTTTTTGTAAAGCAATTTTCGTCAAGCTGAAGAAATTTTTGCCCACTTTTCAACACTTAACATACAGAAGCCTACAGGATGATAAATTACTGGTGTGTAACCTAATACTAGTAAATTTACTGGTGTGTAACCTAATACCAATGATTAGTGTGTCTGTTGTGACAGTCAGAGATTTTGTCCAGACCCAAAAAGTAATCTGGTGTTTAATACAAAGTGACAGAACATGTTTGATGTTATTGTATATGTCTTTGTAGGCAATTAACAATAGATCGTGATAATCTGATACAGTTTGTCTAGAACAATAAACAAACATTAATTACTTCAGATAGGGTAACATGGTGGCCAACTTTTTTACTTTAAGTGTTTGATTTATTTTCAAAGTATGTTTCTGTTCAACATAGGCATGCTGTTTATATAAATAATTGTTGAAATTAAGTCAAAATTAGTCACTACCTAGTATGAGCCAGTTAATTGGACACTAAGGTATTAGCCGGATCTATCCTCTACATTTATAATTAATTCTATGTACATGTTTAGCTGCAACTGGTCTTTGAAGGTTTGGTACCTTGAAATAAACTATACATGTAGATTATAAATGTCAAATATGTCTGATATCATTTTTCCTGGTTATAGGTTTGAACGTTTCTAATTATTGGTGTGTATGTAGGAATGCTTTCAATTATTACCATCAATAATTTCTATAAATTCTCCAATAATGAAATCAGCATCACATGGGAATATTAATTAGTTAACTACTTACTGCAGTGAAATACTGACTGCCCAAGGCTAACAACAGGTGGTTTATAAATCAGTAAGTAGGACAAAAAACGTCTGTTTGTGTTACTTTAAGGAAACTGTATGTGATTGTCCTACTTAGGGCTTCCTGTACCTTGGTTCAGTGGGTATAGTGTGCTGGATTTGTAACCCAGCAACTCAGGTTTTTGCATTCAGCTCAAAAATCCTTACTTGAAACTCAAAATTCTTAACTCTCAACTGGAAAACCTCCTTGAAATTCTGACTCACAACTCGAAATTTTGAACCCTCTGTCTTTATGGACATGGACAGCTTTATAGTCCAAAGACATTTGCGGCTGTTCCAAGCTGTCTGTTGTGGTGTCCAATGTTGACCTTTACTATCAGACTATCAGACATCATTACTGGAATATTCACTGAATGACCCCATGGCTTTTAATATTACTTTATAAAGCCTTATTAGCCTCCATATTTAGTATCAGATCATTTGGTCTGGTCTGTAGAAATTATAATCCTATTGTTTTAGAGGTCAGTATGGCACTGCAAGTCTAAGGGTCATGATCGGGTCAATAGAAACATGAGGCTTCAGTCCATTTCATTTGGTGCACTAGTGAGAAATTGCCGGAATTTTCACCAGAATCCACTGGATATCGCAAATAAAAGCAAGTGAAATTTTTACTGGATCCCTTAAGAAAGGCATTGTCTGACAATACACTTGCAACAAGCTGGTAACAAGCTGACATCTAACTAATATCTAACTGACAACAAAAAAGTGGTCTGACAATAGCCTTAGAGCAATAGGGTTTCACACTGGTATGAAATTGCAACACACAGTGTATTGCCAGTTTCTGACACAAGACTGACATCAAACTGATTGTAGACTTGTATGAAAACTTGAATTAGATTTCTAACAACACACTGAGTGAAAACTGACAGTAATCTGGCAATAAAATGTGAAATAAACAAAACTGACGTTAGACTGACAATACAGAACTTTATTTTATTATTTAATTCAATCTAATTTTCAACTGCTAATGCTCTGGTAATAAACCCTTATAATCCAGATTGTTTCCTATATATCTGGCAATAAACTGGTAACACACTGATATTTCATTTAGGGAATATACTTTATTTATTAACTCCCTCTATTAAATTGAATTTTCTATGGGGTAGTGACGATTTCAAACTTGTAACAATTTAGTATGCTATTGAATTCCATGACCAAACTAGCGATACGTGACATCCTTCATTATGATGACTTTAACTGTGCATGAACCAGGACAAAATACAAACCTTTACTTTAAATAGGAGCAGAATGGTGTTAATTTACCTAAAATTTAGTAATTTTGAAAGATTGTGTGAGAAAATGTCAATTATTCCTTAAATGGAAATATTCTAACAATATACTTTCAGTGGTTTTGATTACACTTAAGTTACCTTATCTAATGAGACTCTTAAATAAAGCAATAAGGACTACAATGTTATATTGTTCATTGAAAGTGAAATGTTATAGATGGTACACACTGTATCCTCAACATAATTACTTTCCTCTTATCCGTACAGTAACACAACACATGATAATGCACTAAAAAGGTATGGGGGAATTGAACAGGGAAGGCAGTACTCAACTTAACCAGCCGTGCAGAGAAAATCGTAACAACACAACACAACTACATGGAGCAATGTGCACACTCGACCTAAAGAAATGATTGTAAGCCAAAGTCCCCGAGGCAAAAATGCAGGATGACCCAATTTCACAAAGAAATAAAAAAAACAGTGATCCCACTGAGTGACCAAAGGAAACGCAGCTATGACACGATTTAGTTCCCTTGAAGTCCCCACTGCAGAATGAGTTTTCATAGACAGTCAAAATTTATTGTCCTGCAGGAAAAATTAATGCATTGAACTTTTGCACAGAGTGTAGCCTTTATTTGCCAGTCAGCTTTGGTCTGAATATGGATTTGAACCTGGTAATTGCCGGATTAGGCGGCAAGCTCTGTCATCACTAAGCTACGTAGGCTACTTCGTAAACCACTTAAATATATAAATATTGGCTTCATTACTACTTCTGACACTCTAATGGAAATATGTCTTTGAAACTGTTAGGTAGATTAATATAGTACATTATGGTTGTTGTTTACATATAATATTTACACTCAGAGATGATGACAGTATAAAAGGTTTATAGTCCAGTCATTTTAACTTTTAACCTCAAACTAATTGCAAAACAAACAGTTTTGTGATTATATGGTGCGTAAAGCTATCCTTAGCAATGTACAAAATGTCCTAATTGAATATTCGTGGGACTTTTTGAGATATTTACAAATATATTGAATTGTCACATGTTTTCGCGATATTTGTCACTTTTGATGTAAATAAATCTTGACTTGTACCAGTAACTTATTTTTACATCGTGCTAAGAGGTCGCAATTTTGGTCTGATTTTTATGAAACTTGGCAGCAATGATCATCGAAAGCTAGTCTATGCAAAAATAAAAGTTTGAGTTAACCGGAGCCAAAATCTAGGTCACTAGGTCAAAATAAAGAAAAACAAGATATAGTCACCAGGGGTCGCAATTTCGACCTTACACTTGTGAAGTTTAGTCACAATGATCACCTTACAAAACTCAACGTCATGTATGAAATTGGATTAACCTGAGTTAAAAACTAGGTCACTAGGCCAAATTATAGAACAAATCTTTAGAAGGCGCCCTTTTTACCTAATCTTTATGAAACCATGTCACATGGATAATGAAGACAAAATGTAGGTCAAATTCAATATTTACTTATCATGAGTTAAAACTAGGTCACTAGGTCAAAAAATAGACAAACCTTCATGCGCCAAATACCGCATCAATTATTTTCACCTATTGACCTAATTTTGACCCAAATTATTCAATAACATACTTGTCTTAGATGTTTTGAGATGAGCATTGTGACCAAGTTGCATAAATATTAGACCAAAATTGTGAATTTTTTACCTACACAACGTTTTCCTTTGATTTTAACTAGCGACCTACTTTTTGACCCCGGATGACCCAATTTATAACTTTGACCTAGATTTTGTTGATATTATTATTGTGACCAAGTTTCATAAATATAAGGTCTACATTATGACCTCTAGCGACTACACAAGGTTTTGCTACAATTTGACCTAGTGACCTAGTTTTTTATCCTTGATCATCCATTTTCTACCTTGGCCTAACTTTTGTTCAGATGATCACTCTGACCAAGTTTCATAATCATAAAGTCAAAATTGTGAATACAAATGCAATTGTGGACGAACAGACAAAGAGAACAATCACTATTTCTCCCGAATCGATAAATTCGTGTACATTTTGTATATTGACATTATTGTATACTGTCCAAACACAAATATCCTTTTCCATTAGACATACATGTATACAACACATGATATGTGTAAATCTTAAACAAATTGGATTAATATTAAAGAAATGAGTAAAACTTTTGTTTCCCCTTTCAAGTGCTATTTTGAGTCATTTTGTCGACATTTGAATGGGTAGTATACCAACACGTAGACTGGCATATATATGAAAAGTAAATTGTCTGATGATAAAATCAATATTTGTATTCGATAGAAGAAGGTTGTATCTTTCAGAAAATATTAGCTTTAAGGTACAATTAGTAAATATTTATCGACTTACGTGGGAATTATTAGAACTTAAAATTCCCCATGTAGTATGAAATAAGGAAAATGCTGAAATTGCTACCAAAAGTGACCTTAAACATGTCGATTTTTTTGTATTTTCCCCACTGAAATAGCATATTTGACGTTTTGTCTGTAGTTGATAATAGTCTGTAGATGATGAAAATGCAAAGAAACTCTGTTTTGCAATTTGTTTGAGGTTGACCATATTTTTTAGCTTCAATGACTGGACTATTATGTCTATATAAGGTTACAGTGGCATGTTACCCAAAGTTCACACTGATTGATTGAAGCATTCTACATTACCACATCTCCATAACAAACCAAGTTGTAATCCCAACAAATTAACCTGGTCCTGGCCATGGGTCATTATCTATTTTTATCTTTATCACAAGCTTCTAAAAATGTGCAATATCGTGAGTGAGTTTCGGCAAGAAAGTCATACAGTGCCTCTGAGAGTCTGAGTTTTTAGTGTACATTATAAATACACCTACACATTTCCAGGGGTGCCCACAAGACTGTAGTAAGTCCTTCTTTAACTATATGTAGTTACTACAGTCTTGCAGGCGCCCCTCGATTTGTATTATTATCTCTGCCTAATTTATGAAAAGAAAGGCCAATTAAAAATAGACAAGAAATAAATCTAATGTTATTTTTTTAATTATGTTAATAGAAAGTTTGAGGACCAGGCCAAGATCTCCCGAAGCAATCTCAGCATGAGCAAGATCTCATCTCAAATATTGGGATGCCTGATAATGTTAATTTCCGTAGGAAGCTTGTTTTCAAATTGACATAAAAAAAAAGGAAACAGTATTCTGAGAGCATCATACCATAAAAGACTACTCCAACTTTAGATTTATCTTATTATAATTCAGACTCTGATTTTACTTAGATCTTAATTTGAGATTTTCATTTGAGATGTTTCAGGAGATAAGGGGCAAGGTTAATATGTAAACACTATAAAGTGGTGTCATGTTTATCCTAACTCTGAGGTCATCCATCCTGACTCTCACTGCCACCATGAGATAGTACACTAGCAAACATTCACTTGTTGTATGTCCTTTAACCTGTTGTTGCCCAATTAGTTGGTCATGTTTGATAAATGTTCACTTTCAGTACATTGTTCCTTTCCCATGAAATAAGATATGTGAAGAACACAGGTAACTGAATATTGAAGCTATGTTTGATGTATAGACAAATAGCAGAATAAACTAGAAACAATAGTTGATGATAGTATAGTTCAGTCTAGCATAGTTCAACAAGACACAGTATATTTCAGTCAGGCATATTTCAACATGACACAGCATAGTTCAAAGTGACACAGTATAGTTCAGTCAGGCATAGTTCAACATGACACTGTATAGTTCAGTCAGGCATAGTTCAACATGACACTGTATAGTTCAGTCAGACATAGTTCAACATGACACTGTATAGTTCAGTCAAGCATAGTTCAACATGACACAGTATAGTTCAGTCAGGCATAGTTCAACATGACACAGTATAGTTCAGTCAGGCATAGTTCAACATGACACTGTATAGTTCAGCCAAGCCTTATTCATTATGACACAGTATATGTCAACATGACACAGCATAGTTCAACATGACACAGTATAGTTCAGTCAGGCATAGTTCAACATGACACAGTATAGTTCAGTCAGGCATAGTTCAACATGACACTGTATAGTTCAGCCAAGCCTTATTCATTATGACACAGTATATTTCAGCCAGGCATAGTTCAACATGACATAGAATAGTTCAGTCAGGCATAGTTCAACATGGCACAGTATAGTTCAGTCAGGCATAGTTCAACATGACACAATATAGTTCAGCCAAGCCTTATCATTATGACACAGTATAGTTTAGTCAGACACAGTTCAACATGACACAGTATAGTTCAGTCAGGCACAGTTCAACATGACACTCAATAGTCAGGCAGAGTTCAACATAGTGTTACATAGTTCAATATTTGACCAAGTACTGTTCAGTAATGAATAGTAAGAAATGAAAATGTAGCGAATCCATAACTTGTTGTTTGGAAATGTTCTGGTTTCTTTTGAATTCAAAATTCCCTCCAAAGATCTGACTTATAATTAATCAACAATCATAAAATATTTAATGTCAATCAATAAAACTTACAATTAGCTCAGCACATTTTCTATCAACAAGACAATGTTGCGATACTTGACTTTGTAACCTATAATTATATATATTCATAGAAGGAGACTGGTTGACTGACCTTAATACTAAAATGTAAACAATTTTAAATTTTTTAAACAATCAAAATAGTAAAACTAATCAATGGAAAATAAGAATTCAATATTTCTTTCTACATGTATTCAAATATAAATGTATAAATATCAGTAGAGGCAGCTGAGACAGTGAATCTTGGTGTCTGTTGCCTAAGCAAATGCTAACGAGCACCTTCATTCAGTTACCTCCCATTCAATTAATTACAGAATGCATGGATTACCTCCCATGGAAAGCACTACGTAGCGCTTTGCTTAGGCAAAGGACACCTGTTCTCTATGGGCAGGTCACTAGTACCATGGGTATAATGAATTTAACTTGATCTTTATGTGACTAAAACAACACAATTTTACCAGTACATTGAACATGCAAAGACACAGATGTTTTTAGCACAATTAAAATGTAATTTTGTTAATTGGTGTTGTGTGTCAACAAAGATGACTTGCTGTTTCCCTTCGAATAAATAATGTTTGTTTGTTTATTTGTCGGATTTCCTCATATCTTTTTTGGGATGGTACTGTAGTACACTGTATGGTGACTTTTTATCAATGCTGATTGAGGTATGCTGAGAAAGTTCTTAGAAATATTAATGGACAGAAAATGACTAAACAAATATTTGACCATGCCTACTAGGGCATATTGACACATTTATAGCTAACACTAGCTGACACATGCAGACATTCTATCATATCGTCCTGACTAAGTCTTAAACAATACAAAATCAATGATTATAACACCAGTTTAATGGTCTGGACTCCAGGAATAATAGTGAAGGTTTTCTTCAATATGGAACTTCCAGCTCCAATAAGAGCCTTTAATGTTTCCAGCATTAGTTTTGTATTTGTATTGTATCTGGCTTTAAGGGTACTTGAGGAAAACAAATAGTATTTTGGGGTTAAAAATGTTGAAAACAATCTTTGTGTATTGTACCCCATGATTACTCAAGATTTTTGGATAATGTGAGATGATTTGATTTATTGTGTATGACAAGTTCAGTGCTGAGACTGGAATAAAACTGTAATCGATTAATAAAAATTGTGATTTTTGTTTTAATTGACTTTAATTTATTGGCATTTTTTGGGTGATAAAAATTGTGACTTTTGTATTAATTGACTTGAATTTATTGGTGCTTTTTTTTGGTGAATATAATAACAATTATATATATGTATCATATATTCTGATGGATCTGTTACTAAAAAAAATATGTACTATTTTTAAGTATAACAATACTTCGAAATGTTTAAAAAAAATTGGTTACTGTTTCCTAATTTTATATGGCATACATTAAAACTGTTGTTTTTCAAGTATTCTATAATAGAATAAAAACTGTTACAATATAAGAATTTATGCTGATTTTTAAAAGATTACTTTCCAAAAAAAATTATAATAGCTTCATAAATATATGTTATAGTAATATAAAATTTATTTGCGCTAGGATATGGAATAAAACTAAAGCTCTGTAACTGATTGACATTTCGTTTAATGGCCGAGTGAGCGGTTATTTTGTATTATTAATATTTCATGAGTATAAAATTGTGTGAAATTGTACTAAAAACGTGATTCCGTTGGTCATAAATGGGAAGATTTCAAATTTCAAAGCGGAAAATAAAAAAATGATAGAATTAATTATTTATAAGTGATTTGATTAAGTGGTTCATAAAATCCACTAAGATATGTCCCGATTGAATTTAATGATTGCTTGAATGTCGATGTTACGGTACGTGCTACTTTGATTTGCGCAAAACCCTAAAAAAATGTTGTCGGCTTTTTAATTGGGTAAAACATTAGGTGTACATTTAATACCAGCTACTAAATGATGATGTTTTAGTAATTATTACTACAGATAGGACGCTGATGGGTTATTGGTTATATTCGGTTTGTTAATGGTGCGAAATAATTGCATTACTTGAAAATGAAGCTCTACTGATGATTTAATAAAGTATGTAATGTTTCCCGTGGTTACGCAGTGTCCAGACTGGATGCATCCACAGGCTGTTGGGAAACAGTGAGTGTGAAAATATTCAATAATTGACCTTGTATGGTCAGTCTGCTGTTTGATTGTTGTATGATACAGTAGGTGGTCATCATCTGCCCGAATTTTATGGTCATCTGCCATCATTTGCCATATTCTAGTGGTCAACACACTGGCCGAAGACTCACAGTTGAGCTCATTATTAGTCATTAATTGACCTGCTATGCCAATATTTGATATATTTGGCCATAGGGACATTTATAAGATGTGTCATTGGTATTCCCGACTATTCGGACTATGATTCTCACCAGTGGAACAATGTATAGGGATTTTGTACTGCAACAGATTGGATTGTAAGAGATAATATAATGGAATGTGTGGGCAGTCTGTGTCGTCTGGAACAACGTGTTTGATCAGTTTCGAAATTGTCGGTGACTAAATACAATTACTGATTCAGAAAAAAACTAATTCTGAAAAAAAACTAATACTGAAAACAAACTTGTACTAACAAAAGATCTATCATAGTGATTTTGGAAATTCTACTGAAACAAATATTACAAAATATATATCATAGTGGTGTTGGAAATTCTTCTGTTACCAGTGTCAAAAAATTAAAATTGTGAATTTGGAATTTTCTACTATAACCCATACATTGGTGTCAATTACTGGTAATAAAAATTGTGATTTGGGAAATTCTACTATTAAAAGTGTAATTGTCTAAGTGTTAAAAGTATTAATAATCATGTTGAATGATGATAGTATAGTATTCTAAACAGAAAGTGCAGACATATGATCATTGTTCTCAATATTTAGTATTGAAGATTTTCTCATGAGAAAAATGTAAAACAATCAATTATGTTAAAGGCTGTGATTATTATTGTTGATTATGGCAAGAACGTTCACCGACATCTTTCAAGTACATAACAGTCACAAATTATTACTATATTAGTGTGAAATACTTCAACATAAGATATATATTTAGTATTGTTACTATTTTAGTATTTCTCACTATATCCTATTGTCAGAAATTAACCAAAAGATAAATATATTGAAGGACATTTTTGTATGAATTGAACCCAAAGATGGGAAAATAAATCATTTCTTAGTGAAGATTACAAGGTTATCAATAGCAGGTTTTTATGGTGTGTTAACTGGCTGTAACTTTTCTTTCTTGATTAGGTTGTCAAAATAATGAGCTGTAACTTTGTTCTCGGTAATATTGTCAAAATCTTTTTCTTGTCAAAATTAATTAATTACCAAATTGGCCGTGAGTTCATTAATGCAGATTGTCGAGATAAAAGGAGGATACTTTTAGATATCTTCGTTGTTTTTGTTACACATTTTGTTGTTTTTCATTAAAATTAACGACATTCCTCGATTTTATGACAGTTTAATTGCGCGTTAATCTGTTACTAGTTAGTGTAGTTTCACGTAATGGACATATGTACATAAATTGTCTTCTATATTCAAAGGGAAAGCAAAAAATACCTTGATCACCGGATGTTTGGAGAAAATTGTGAAAATGGAGAAAAAGATCAATCTAATGGAGGATATGTATCTACTTAACTCGTGTAAGAGGTCGTAATTGTTCTTTTGATAAAAAATTGATAAAAAATGGATTAATGAAAGACGGTTGGTTGATTGTTTTACTTGTTTCTATTGTACAAAGTGGAAATTTTGTGATCAGGTTACCATACTGCATGTAATTGATAAGGCTTGTTAGTGTGCCGAGTTTGTGGAGGTTTGCTTGATCATGTCAACGTCAGGACCAGGGGCACCTGGGAAAGTCAATGTACAGGTAGATAAACGTTAATAGGAGAAAAAAACTTGTAATATAATATTATAGTGAAATCATTCAGTGTTTGTAAACTTTAAACTGCAGTCTTTGTATAATTAAAAGTTTGGTATATAACAAATAATTGAAGTACAGGTGGTTTGGAAACAAGCACTGTTCCCAATCACGTAGAACATGCTGTTGAATTAATTGGCAAACTTGTCTTTTCAATTTAACCTTAATTTACATTAAGGTACGTTACCTGCGGTTTGGTGGGGATTTTAATAATTAAATTCTTACAGGAAATTATATTAGATGTTTGAGTGAATGCAAAAGATATATTGTTTCATACGATGACATGTGGAGAGTTGTGGCGATTAATACTCAAGTCGTGAATGCTTTATAGTAGTTTTGGAATATGTAATCATATTTTACATACGTTGCTTAGAGACGATTATCTTTTAATTAAAATTTCAGTAAAATTTATAAATTTTATATTTAATGGAAATGGAGGTGATGAAATAACTATTATAAAATTTGTGTTAATATGCTGAAATCTTACAATATTTTGGAATTAAACAAAATAATTTTAGATATATACTTTAATACTATGATTGGATGTATTAAGTGATCAACAGAATTTGTGTATTCAGTTCAATATGTTGAAATTCCGACGTAGTGTGAGCAAGGCAGATAACTCTGTCGGTGGGAATTGCACGGATGTCGTTAACAATAATACGTCGGGTGAGGATAAACTCATGCTCGACAATCAGAAGTCGACGCCTGACAACAAGAACAATAGTAGATTTGGATTTAACAATAACAAGGTCGTCAATGAGTTGTCAATGTCAAATAAGGTAATTATAATCAATTATCATTTAATTATCAATATATTATACAATGAATGCTGTAAGATGTTTGGTATTATATCCCATGAAAAATATATGAGAAAATCGGACTGGGAAGGCAGAATTCAAAAAGATATGAGAAAATTGGACAGGGAAGGCAACACTCAACTTAACCAGCCAAGCACAGAAATCACAAAAACATCACATACAAGGAATACACAAGTATGAAATGTTCAAACTATATTATGAAGGTTCGAAGAAAATTCACCATAGAAAAGTTCTACCGTATAATTATATTGTTTTACTTTTTTTATTGTTTTTATCAGAATGGATTGTCTCCCTTTTACTTATGAAGGTATTTTATGAAGTTATGAAAATGATAAATATGGGTTAGCAATTAGCAAATTGAAATTAATTAAGACTTGAATTTGATATTGAGCTTGCGGCCACTGTTAAAGAACTATACCCTCATTCATTTATACTTTAATTAATGGTTCAGATCTGTTTTTTTTGTGAATGATGTGATTTTTTTATCTGGATACTTTGAGCACTCCAAACAGTAGTAGATCGTGTGTATTATACTGAGCACTTGAAGTACTATGTGGGTGAAGTGTTCTTGATGTAACATGTCAAATGCTTGCATGCTGTACTGGAGTTTTTTAAGTGAAAAATCAGTATGATTGTTTATGATATACACTTAGTAACACTTGATGGCTTGACATTATGATTTTACATACTTGATCATGTTGTGTTATAATCATGATACTAATCTGATTGTGATTCTTAGCTCAGCTCAGTCATGTTTTATATTTATTGTTTTACCAACAACCAGCATTAAAAATACAAGAAAATGATTGTTTCAGGTGCATTTATCCCACACACCCACTTGGCTTGCTCAGTTGGTAAAGACCTTTGGACTACGCTGGTAGTCGCAGATCCAGCTGCTCTTTTCCACTTGTTGGTGTAGGCATTATGTTCTACTGTGACAATTATCATCACTTGTAAGTCCGAGCTCAGTTGCTAATTGGCTGTCATCCACTACTGAGCGAGTTCAGATGTTCATGAACACACATCTGTCCAAATGTTCATGAACATACATCTGTCCAACTATTCATGATCACACATCTGTCCAACTATGAATGATCACACATCTGTCCAACTTTTCATGAACACACATCTGTCCATCTATTCCTGAATACACATCTGTCCAAATGTTCATGAACACACATCTGCCTAACTATTCATGAACACACATGTCCAACTATTCATGAACACACATGTCCAACTATTCATGAACACACATGTCCAACTATTCATGAACACACATGTCCAACTATTCATGAACACACATGTCCAACTATTCATGAACACACATGTCCAACTATTCATGAACACACATCTGTCCAACTATTCATGCATGCATATCTGCTTAACTATTCATGAACACACATCTGTCCAACTATTCATGCATGCATATCTGCTTAATTATTCATGAACACACATCTGTCCAAATGTTCATGAACACACATCTGTCCAACTATTTATGAACACACATCTGTCCAACTATTTATGAACACACATCTGTCCAACTTTTCATGAACACACATCTGTCCAACTATTCATGTACACACATCTGTCCAACTATTCATGAACACACATCTGCCCAACTATTCATGAACACACATCTGTCCAACTATTCATGTACACACATCTGTCCAACTATTCATGTACACACATCTGTCCAACTATTCATGTACACACATCTGTCCAACTATTCATGCATGCATATCTGCTTAACTATTCATGAACACACATCTGTCCAACTATTCATGAACACACATCTGTCCAACTATTCATGAACACACATCTGTCCAACTATTCATGTACACACATCTGTCCAACTATTCATGTACACACATCTGTCCAACTATTCATGCATGCATATCTGCTTAACTATTCATGAACACACATCTGTCCAACTATTCATGAACACACATCTGCCCAACTATTCATGTACACACATCTGCTCTTCATGTTCATGATCTTAATGGACTTTATTGATGTGTAATTGATGAACTATTGGACATAAACCATTCTTAATGAACAACATCTTAAAGTATTTAACTTCATTTAATGAAAGACAAAGTGTCGGAGATCTGACACAGTTTTTATATTTTCTTGAAAAGTTCATGATTTCATGAACTGCAGTATTGCCAAATAAGGTTTTTGATTAACAAATACTTTAAAATAGTCGGTAGACTTTCAGTACTTTGATTGGTGGTGTGTTTGATAGACTAGCTGCTGCAGTGTGTGTTGTTGATGGTACTAGACAATAAATTAACTTCCTATTATTGACCAATCCTGGGTAAATCGTATACTGGAATAAATATGCTGCATAAACAAGACATAATCTAGTTATTGATGATATAATAGTATCCGCTGTATTACAAATATCTCCCGCGGGATATGACACGGTGTCGACATAGTGCCGATGGAGACAATAATACGGCAAAATAATACTCGTACAAAGTTTACGGGATTAGTCTACGAAACAAAATAGATGGGATTAGATAAAAAAATTAATCACATTTTATGTATTTCTGTGTTTTATGTAATTGCTTGTTGGGTCTGTTTTATGTGTCTGTCTGTCTAATGTGTCCAAATAAAAATACAGTGTGTACAGTCTGTTCAAAGTTAAAAAATAACGGTTATAAACATTTGCTCGTCCTTAAGGTAAACTATGTTTATCTAGGTTTAACTGGGTGTAACTGAGTTAACTGTAATCCCAGCTATTCTTTCTAATGGGATAGTTCCCTCATTAGTATTTAACTTATCGAATCGACAGTACAGTTCAACTTCTGAAGAGCAGCGTCCCGTGGGTCCTCAGCTGCAATATTGACCAGTGTATAGAGGTTGTTGCTCTACAGAGGTTAAATCTATTGTTAATATGAGTTAAGGGAAAATTTGAAGGGGATGATGTGTAGAGGTTGTTTGTAGCTCTTCATTGATGTTGCTCTCACATTATAACTTGAACAAACAATTATTATTATGATCATTATTACTGCTCCCTGCATAAACTGACAATTGCACTTCACTATGTTCTGATACTGTAAAATCATTTAATTTCGTTGGGACAAAAATTTGTGGTATTGGTAAAAAAGAACATTTTGATGGGACGTTTACACTTATGGATTTTGCATTTCAGGTTATAATATGATGTCAAAATTATTGTTCGGGGGGATTTGATTTCATGGTTGAAGATTAACCATGAAATCCACAAAATTTAATCCCCCCAAAAATTGATGATTTCTCAGTACATCATAAATAAATAACACAAATTATATAAACCTATGCCCTGATATTTATTAATTAACTAGTGTATATTATATAATGTAATTATTACTAGAGATATTTCAGCTTATAATAAAAAGATAATAACATAAATATAATTTGTTATTCCATAAAATACCTGATTATGTTGGATGAGAATGCCTTTGTTACCCGGGTAACCTTGGGGTATATCTCTGTAGAGCTACACCCTTTGGAGCTACAATTATTGACCATTGTATAGAGGTTGTAGCTCTAAAGAGGTTAAATCTCTAGTCTGCTTATGGAAATTTTATGTGTTGTTGAAGAGAGGTTGTTGCTTTAAAGAGGTCTGGCCTGGAGAGTTTCTACTGTACTACTGTATGCATAAGTCCAGAAAGGGTATTTGTAGATAATTTGATATTGAATAAATAAAGCACCAAATATGGAAAATATATTATAGATCAGAAGAAAATGGAAGAAGTGCAGAATTGTCAGGGGGTATATAATATCTCATCAACGTCAGAATGCTATCATGTCAGACAGCTATCAGATGTTGGCTTGTAGAGGGTCCCTGGGTGTACCAAAGTGCCGGAGTGTGGATACCAAAGTGCCCCCAGGGCACCATCACTTATAGAAGCTGTGGTACATTGCCATGACTAAGGTGATCTTGGTTATGTCAATATGACTTTGATATAAGCATAATAAATAAATTGTCTGAAAGAACTAAACTAGGTTACAGAATTTCAATGGAGCCAATACCTTAATAGAAATTGTGCGTCAATAAAATGTGATACATAAAAGTAAAATGACAAAGATCACTCAAGTGCTATGACAAAAACACAACAAACAATATTAAAAGTGCCAGAATATAAAAGAATGATTGTGAAAGTGCTTAAAGGTAGACAATTTTTCTTATCGGTATAACTTGCTACATAACTTGTTTTGATTCTTGCATTTTCATCGCATTGTACTTTTACACTTTCATCATTGTGTTTCACCTTTTCCCTTTTCATACTTTTGTGGTCTTGTGTTTTAGACCAATTCAAAGGTGAATTGGTCTAAATGGCAATCCATACTTGGAATAAGAAGAACATTGTGTAACTACAAGAAAATCTGCCAACAAACGCTTACTCAAACATTGGCAGTGTTTGTATTGTCATAAACATTGATTAGGATGTGAAACATGTTGAATTGTTGGTACTTGTTGTCAATCAGCTAGGGACTTGTATGTGAATAATCAGGACTGAGTGTTCCAGTTTGTTTGATTTTAGCTGGATTGTAACTGCTAGATCAATTGTATTCTTTCTCAGAACATACTGATATGATACATTTGTGTTTTGAAGCCATTGTCATAACTTTTGCATCTGATTGGATTGGTCGGAAAATGGGTCTCATTAATATTGTTTGTCTTTGAAATCTTGACCATTCCGATCTTGCTGAACTGGGTCATTTGGGGGCCAAAAACTTAAGGGTCACCTGGTCAAATCAAAGAAATGTATCTTCAGGTGAGCGCCTTAGAGCCGATGCATCTCTTGGTAAGATAATTAATTTACCATAGGTAAAATTGTAAATGTAAGCTCACAACTTTTCATTCATGTCAAAATGGGGTAAATTTTGTGAAAATTACTTGGGTGATTTATTGCTCTTTCCTGCTCACTTCAATTTCAAATTACCTTCTATTACCTATATAAATGTCTGTGATGATTTTCTCTGACAAAAGATTTCAGAATTTTGATAATCTGTTAAGAGTGTGGCTGTACATGTTACAGTGTATAGCAACTAGAAGGTATGCGCCAAAGTTGTGAAATAAACATTCCAGAGCATCGGTGCAATACTGTTACAACTCGAGATCATGAAAAAAAGCCGATAAAATAGTTCTGTGCCGAATGTTTGTTCTAAGGTTGATGAATTACTAATTGGCATGCCCTATAATTGTATTACGAGTTGTGAAAAAAATTGAGGCTTCTTCAATACCTCTCGGTGAATACAGACTGATGTTTCTCGTTTTCTGTACATGAAAAAACCAGATGCCTGTATGTGTGAAACATTTGGAAATACAATTATCTTTGGAGGATGAAAATACGTTATGACTAAGATTGATCATCGTGACTAAGACAATGATTCTTATAACCTTCTTGCTCCGTTTTTCCAGGGATTCTAGATATTAACGTAGATTGATTGCCCTGGTTTTTCACCGTTTTTTGCTTGTTTTTTCTCTTGTTTTTTTCGAGGTTTTACTCACCTTTAATGTTCAACTCTTCAGACCCTGTGATCTGTTTAGGTTGAGTTGCTGCATACTGTAAACTCTTTTAATTTCAATGGGAAAAAAATTTGTGGTTTTGTTGAAAAAGACTCATTTCGAAGGGACCTATTAAATTTCAAGGATATCTTATCCACTAAGTCATATACTTATAGAAATTATTAATATTCATGGGGATTTAATT
The DNA here is from genome assembly GCA_963678985.1 of Spisula subtruncata. Classification (NCBI taxonomy): domain Eukaryota; kingdom Metazoa; phylum Mollusca; class Bivalvia; order Venerida; family Mactridae; genus Spisula; species Spisula subtruncata. The sequence goes on along the minus strand of OY787664.1, from coordinate 24,552,183 downwards.
TCATGGTTGAGATCATCGACAAAATCCACACAATTAAATCCCTCTTGAATATTAATGATTTTACAGTATATGTCAGGTACTGGAGGGGGGGGGGGGGGGTTGAGGAGGAAGGGGGGGGGGGGCGAGTCTGTTTGATCTTACTGACAAACATAGGTTTATTGTTGATGCTTTGAGGAAATTGTAAGAAAATTGTATCCTTTGTAATTATAGCTTTAGGTAGAGCATCATTACCTGAACAAGAATATAATGTTTCCTGTGTATAATGTTTAACTAGCTGCCTTTAGATGGAATAGTTGTTATACCTGCTGAACTTCGAAAAAAAGATTGGAATTATGAATTTGAAACAGACTAAAGTCTATTAAAAATATATGATATGTGTCTATGTGACCTCATACCCTCTGTGAGTCTGGTTTAATGTTAATAGGGAAAACATATAGAAATGTTCTTGTCTAAAACTACAGTGCCTAGAGCTTTGATATTTGGTATGTAGCATCATCTAGTCGTCACCTACCAAGATTGTTCAAATTATGGCCCTGGTGTCAAAATTGGCCCTGCCCGGTGACTAGATGAATTAAATAATGGAAAAACTTGCCTCCCAATTTATGACCTTCAAATAAATTACAAACAGAACTATAATAAAATGATGACCAGTTAGGGTAAAATTTAATGGTTCCTTTTATAAGATATTCTTTAACAATACTTAGAAGGTCAATGAAAAATGCATAGTCCACAGGGTTGTCTTTGTTTCATTTTTTGGTGCTGAATGCTTCCTTCCCTGCCCACTATTTTTGTTCAATTTGTTGCTAATTCTCACAAAACAGTATTATTATTTAAAATTAATGTTAGCGGTCACTTTTTCTCAAAGCTTAGTATATTTATATAACAGATTCCGTCAATGAATTATATATTCCATCTCAGCTATTGTCTTGCACCAAATTGATGGGAGATATGTTATTACTGTCTGTATAAATATGATGTTTGTTCGATTATAGCCAGATTCAGCGACTTCTTGGTTATATTATTACAAATATTATACATTCAGAGGGTATTTGGTTGTATTATATAACCCTTGTAGAAGACTATAGTAGTACCAGATGAGCGAATCAATAATTGACGGCCCGACAGATCTAGATCTTGTTCCAGATTTCAATATACTATCAATACCTTATATGGGCATCTGTCCCAAATGTGGTATTATTTAGAGGTTTTATGGTCATCCGGGAATATTGAATAATGGCAAAATATGATTTCAGAATTGTATATTATGGCAGAGTGTTCTGTATCTGAAAGGGCATGGTGATATATTATTATTTGAAAAACAGCATGGGTGATAAACAGAAAAAGTTGGGAACTTTGAGACTAGGATAAATGAATCTGTAGATTGTCATCCTATGCTGTTGTCCATAATTAAAAGGTGACTTTATATTATTATTATTATTATTATTATTATTATTATTATTATTATTATTATTATTATTATTATTACCAACAGTACTACTTAGAGAGAACTGAATGGTTGACAGTCAATTCAATAAGTAATAATAATGAGGGAACTATCCCATTCAAAAGAATAGTGGTGAATACTGTTAACTCAAGTATACCTTGTTAAACCTAGATAAACCCAGATTACCTGACAGATGAGGTTATGTTTACAACCATTATCATTTAACTTTGAAAGGACTGTTCAGAATAGGAATTTGCATTTTTCTTTACTGTTTCAATATTGGTTACATTGACTTTGCCTTTCATCCAAAAATCTTGCAGTTACAAATTATAGCAAGCAATTGATTTGCCTCTGGTCTGGTATTTATATTGAATCTCAGGCCAAAGTTTTCATATGTTTACGAAAAAAACAAAATTTTGCTACCAAGGAGGAATGGAAATACAAATTAATAATAGAACTAAAAAGGACGAAGGTTGCTCCCTGCCATAACACGGGTGTCCAGGACCCTCTCGTAATATTTCCATGCTCTCCTCCCATCGTTGAATTTTTAAAAAACACAATCCTGTAAACCAACAATAAAAAACTGTGACAATAAAAAACTGTGACCTTATTACTAGGCAAATATCTGGTGGTAATTACTTTGGAAATTTTCCAGATTTTGTGTAACTGTATTTTTTCTTCATGAATTTTGAGTTTTCTTTTGGTAATAAGAGATTTATTTCCATCACTGGGTGTCTTAAGTCTTAGAAGGTTGATCCATGTTCATATGATACCAAAATATCAGAATTAACAGAATTGGAGAATTAACAGAATTGGAAATTTCGCCAAATATTTCGTTGTCAATAAAAAGTGAGTGGATGGAGCGGGTGGGGGAAAATGATTGGCCAGTAAACATATCCAACAATAATAAAACAACTATCTGGTATGAAAGGTTCGGCCTAATTTAATCATGACAACATTTTTTTCGATCGAAATTTTAAAGAAATTTAAGGGCTGTCAGTGTCAAAAAATGTATCAGGAAATTATTAAACAGTGATGGCAGCACTCAACTTAACTAGCCACACACAATTTTGGAAATATAGGTAAAAACAGTATTTTCTATGCGTTTGCATAAATTAAAGAGTTCTTTGTGACAGAGCATAGAATGCATAGAAACATACCATATTTCACCTAATTTACATCCTTAGTAAACATGCTGTCAGATATTAATTATATGCAAATATGCTGAGGATGCGCTTTATTAGGATTCATTGTTTGTAATAGCTAGTAATTATTTCTTACCGGAATATTGTAGAGGTCAATAGGAAGTGGTATATAATAACCATGACAACACCTTATTACCACTAATTGACATTATAATTGGCATTTGATTGGTCTAATAATTTGACGCCACTGAGGAACCTGTATGTGGGTGGTCTGTAGTTTTACATTACCTGGGATAGCCTGGTATAATCACAGAAATTAGATGTTTGCTCAAAATATCACCAGGAAGAGGAAATGAAAGAATATATATTAATAGAAGATTGTTTGGCCGCTGAGAACAATAAATCAAAGAGTGGACCAGATAAAAACCTTCCTTCCCTTTCTGCTTCTTCCTACAGTGCATTAGGGTATGTTTTATGTTTCCTAATTTATAAGTGATTTGTCCAAAATTCGAAAAGCTATGGTGTCTGGGGTATTTTAGAAAATGCTGATTAAAAATTCATGATGCTTAGAGACTATTATGTAATTTATTTTGAGTGAAGACTATAATGCTAATGGAATTTAAATGAAAATTTATACTATATAAATTAATACATGAGATGTATAGAAGAAATTTCCGGCACTTTGTTTGAAAATCTAACAGAAGAACAAAAAGTGGTTCCTGAAATTGCTAATGAATCTTTCAAACAACTTAAGGGTTTCCTCAGTATTAAGGCAACAACGAACTCTTTAAAACCTTTTAGAGAGCTTAAACCCATGACAGTGCAGTAAGATGAGTTTAAAAAATTGTATAAATATAAACCCCATGTAGAGCTGCTGAAAACCTAATTTGCAACAGAGCTGAGAACCTAATTTGCAATAGAGCTCAGAGAACCTAATTTGCAACGGAGCTCAGAGAACCTAATTTGCGACAGAGCTGAAAACCCCTTGCAGGAGAGCTGAAAACCCCTTGCAGGAGAGCTGAAAACCCTTACAGGAGAGCTGAAAACCCTTACAGGAGAGCTGAAAACCTTTACAGGAGAGCTGAAAACCCTTACAGGAGAGCTGAAAACCCCTTGCAGGAGAGCTGAAAACCCTTACAGGAGAGCTGAAAACCCTTACAGGAGAGTTCACTTACCAGGAACATTGCAGCAATTAACAGAGGTAGCTGTTTTCCGGGGAAGAAATACTGTCAGGCATTGGGGCTCTGATATTTATATATAGCTTAGGGTCTCTTCAACATAAGAAAATTCAGTGTCATGTTAATTAAGTATGAATCTGACTGGTAAACTATTGGAGTCAGAGGCAAACAAGTCTTCTTGTACCAAGTCCATATCATAATGTGACATTATAAGATAATTTGTGTGGTGTCATGCTTTAATTAATGTCAGGAACACAACACCTGGTTATAGAATATTAACTACATATGTTTACCATATTTTTGTCCCCCCCACCACTCAGAGTAGGGAGGGGTTGTAATTTTAAAACTCCCAAAAAAATTATTTTTTTACTGCAAACTTTGAATTAAACATGTTTATACATTTGTAATTCTAGTTTTTGATTATTATAAATCCCCAGTACTTGGATTTTGTGGTCAATTTTGTTGAAATTAGCTGTCAGTTTTGAAAGGTTTTCCTATACCGGGTGGCTGTTATATGAATTATATAGTTATAAAAAGTTTTTTAAGTGGAACATAATTACCATGTGCAGATGAACTTTATAACACACTTAAAGAATTTTCAGAAGCTATTAAAGAATCCAGGAAGTTTGGAGGGCATCATGACTCTACTCTGATTAGGTTTAGCAGACAAAATTGTACGAGAAAAAAAACATGGTTTTCTCATAAGAAATTCAGTTATGATCTACACTGGGGGAACATGTAGTTTGTAAGGATCAAATTCATTGGCAGACTTTATGTATTAGTTTCTTTTCCATGGCGAAAAGTATCAATAACAAATCGGATGGGGCTCAGCAGCAGTCAACAAAAAAAGATATGCTGAAAGCATAGAAGGCTCGAAGCGGAACACACAAAACAATTTGAGGATTGTTTTTTTCATGTTTTGGTTTTTCCAAGAATTTTAGGGGATTGAATTATTCCCATACTATATATTATGATGTATGGTGTATGACAATGTGGGTTGGTTTCTGTTGAAGTTGCCTGATATTTTGCATGATTAGCATTCAGAGGGGATACATTCTCTCCCCTGATAGTTGCCGCCAGCTATTGGTTATTATAATTGACAGTGACATGATTGCAGCAAGAGGTATGTTTTCAATGCTGGAAACTTACAAAGCAGTATACTGTTCTAATGGCAATGATATATCAGTAAAATGGTTCTGGAGCATTCTGAAGCACTGCACCGAAAACAGTAGATTACAAATTGGTCAAGGCAACACTGCACATAAACAGAAGAGTACAAAATGGTCAATGCAACACTGCACACAAACAGTAGATTACAAAATGGTCAAGACAACACTGCACACAAACAGTAGAGTACAAAATGGTCAAGACAACACTGCACATAAACAGTAGAGTACAAAATGGTTGAGGCAACACTGCACATAAACAAAAGAGCACAAAATGGTCAAGGCAAACACTGCACAGAAACAAAAGAGCACAAAATGGTCAAGGAAACACTGCACATAAACAGAAGAGTACAAAATGGTCAATGCAACACTGCACATAAACAAAAGAGCACAAAATGGTCAAGGCAACACTGCACACAAACAGTAGAGTACAAAATGGTCAAGACAACACTGCACATAAACAGAAGAGTACAAAATGGTCAAGACAACACGGCACATAAACAAAAGAGCACAAAATGGTCAATGCAACACTGCTCATAGACAAAAGAGCTCAAAATGGTCAATGCAACACTGCACATAGACAAAAGAGCACAAAATGGTCAATGCAACACTCCACATAGACAAAAGAGCACAAAATGGTCAATGCAACACTGCACATAGACAAAAGAGCACAAAATGGTCAAGGCAACACGGCACATAAACAAATGAGCACAAAATGGTCAATGCAACACTGCACATAGACAAAAGAGCTCAAAATGGTCAATGCAACACTGCACATAGACAAAAGAGCACAAAATGGTCAATTCAACACTGCACATAGACAAAAGAGCACAAAATGGTCAATGCAACACTGCACATAGACATAAGAGCACAAAATGGTCAAGGCAACACTGCAAATTAACAAAAGAGCACAAAATGGTCAATACAACACTGCACATAAACCGTAGATTACAAAATGGTCAATGCAACACTGCGCATAGACAGTAGATTACAAAATGGTCAATGCAACACTGCACATAGACAAAAGAGCACAAAATGGTCAATACAACACTGCACATAAACCGTAGATTACAAAATGGTCAAGGCAACACTGCACATAAACAGTAGATTACAAAATGGTCAATGCAACACTGCACATAGACAAAAGAGCACAAAATGGTCAAGGCAACACTGCAAATTAACAAAAGAGCACAAAATGGTCAATACAACACTGCACATAAACCGTAGATTACAAAATGGTCAATGCAACACTGCGCATAGACAAAAGAGCACAAAATGGTCAAGGCAACACTGCACATAAACAAAAGAGCACAAAATGGTCAAGGCAACACGGCACACAAACAACAGAACAGAACAGGAAAGGGTACAGGCAACTACACACAAAAAGCTGAGCATGAATTTTGGCCCCAAAATGTTATAGCTGTGGGTGCTAATACTAAGTTTGTCATTGAGTATGATCTGTTTGCTTAGCTGTAACTTAATGGCTGTGGTGATTGAATTCTACCTGTTACGCTCAATAATACCAATAAATCATTATATCTGTGATATATTATCATTGATGTCGCATTATGTATCTTATACCATGGCATGAAAATTGTGATGTTAGGCAAGTGGAGACTGAACATCATGATTTAGATGTGTGATTACGATCATGTTTGTGTTAACTGCATTATCTTCGTGGTTAGATCTATTTATACCTTAATTACATGTGATGCTTTCATTCTTGTGTTTTTCCTGGTGTCAGTCATCATGCCAATAAAAGATGAAAGAAACTTATTCAGGGTAATAATGCTAAATGCCTCTCTACTCATCTTTGTAATCGCTGTAAAAATACACCATGAAGTCTATTATACTGTGTAGTTTCTGTGTTCATATTCATGCTAGTCATCTATGATATTCATGGCTATATTACAGAACAAATTGTCCATTAAGTATCATTTTGCAAAGATATTTAAGGTCATTATTTGTGGTGGAGGACAATATTATGATGTATCTGAGGGAAAAGTCTCTGCAAACAAAGTGTAAACTCTTGTTAATGCCTTGGTCCCACTGAGCATTTTTAGCCTCGGCAATGTACTCCGGATTTAAAATAATTAGCTTCGGCAAGCATCCTGAACATGGATATCACAAATTTTCTAATGATTACCCTGAAGCTTCCCCAAGATCACAAGGACCCTTTTCCCCGATGCCCATCAGGAGTACATCACAGTGGCAAAAAAGGGTCGGTGGGACCAGGGCGCAGCAGGGAGGAATGCAATGGGGCAGGCTCAGCATTTCAAAGTTGAAAGTATGATTTGGAATGCAGAAATGGTTGTTACATAAGTGTATCTTACCTTGAGCATGTCAAAAATGTGACAGTGAATAGTACACAATTTGCTACCCGGTACCAATAATTTCTTCATGAAATCTGTCTAAGTTACAACTATTTAGTGTCAACCTGTTAATATGTCAGCTCTTGTTTAATTTTCTGACTCCGCAATTTGTTCTAAGGTGCTTGGAATTTTCTCCAGGAGTAATTGTTGGTGGTTTAAAAGGAACATAATTGTCAATGAGTGGGGTTTTTTGCTGTTTATTTTCTTAGCTCGATTTGTTTAGTTTGTTTTGGCTTCAGGATAATTACGATATAATTCCTAGGTCTTGTTTCAATCTTATCAAATGCTGTGTTGGCAACTTAGCAGTAGTTTTTGCCTTTTTCTGACAAAGTCGACTAAAAATAAAACAAGGATGAAGTTTGCTGGTATTAATACATTAGTGCATGAGCAACGATTGGCCTTGTTAACAGACACATAGAGTCGTATGGTACTGCATGGGTTAATTAATGGTTGCACCCCTTTATCATGTTTATAGTACTAAAAATACACAGTTTTGTAACCTTTCTTCTAAATTTAAATTTTAGATTTTGCAAATTTTATGTACTTTATATATTGAAATTTGGGGAAATAATATTCATCTTGGGATCTGTAACTTGTGCTAATGCAGTCACTTCAAGCGATATGCCGATACTTGTGTTAGAAAGCTACAGAAATAAATTCCAAGTTTTTTTGCAGTAGCAGCGTTTTAATCTACTTTTATTATTCCCTTGCTGCAGAATATTTCGAACATTTCTAAAGTAATTCAATTACGTTTTGTCAGAATTATTGAGGTGAACAGTTGTTTACATTAAATCTATTATTTCCTCTACCGGGGTACTTACAATTAACGACCGAAGGTTGAGTGAAAATCTGCTATTTGCAGAACTTGTAAAAAATCTGCTGTTTTAAAGATTTACCTGTAGAATATAATGTATTATAAGAATCCCAGGTAGAATGGAGAAAGTTTTTTTTTTCATTTTAAGATTTCACTCTTGCTATTTATAAATACAAAATGGGATAGTCTCGATTTGGATACAGCACCTCTGCTCCTCACAGCATCTCTTGTGAATCCATTTCCATATACTATGATTTAATCTTGTTAAAAAATGTTGCTAGTCACAGTCTGTGTTTTTGATCAGTTAAATATTGTTTCAGCATGTGCTTATAGTATTATGTAACAATATGTGATACTCTGTATAAGTAGTTACATAAGCAACATGGAAATATCGATTAATTTCGCAAGTTTACAAAATTCGCTTATAAATTGACACTGTACGTTGTTTTTTTGGCAATTTAAACATTCTAGTTCTTTTTTTTTAGAATTTTTCAAAATTGTTAATATTTCTGCACGCCAAATGTCTGAAAATTCAGAATGATTCAAGATTTTTCTAACTTTTTGACCCGCATGTGGATAATCACTTATACAGTATAAGCATTTTAATCTGTAATGAAAGCCTATATCTATGAACAATCATTGAAATATATCAATATAACTGTCAGGCCATAGTCTGCTGAATACTGTAATGAATATACTCGAATATTGATGAGGTATTGGAAGTTGCCAATACATGTCGAATATTCGAAGTCATCATCTATCAGTCTGCATATTCGGCATTAAAGCATTTTTCGTATGGGTGCCTAAAATTAATGTTTCCTTATAGCTCCAAAGTCAGTTACAGAATTGTATATGGCTCTTCTTCCCTTTTTAATAAAATATTTCGTATAACTTGACAAATTAGACACGAACCTGACCTTTATGCATAAATGTATTACAAGATTCTTGCTTTGAATGTATCAATTTCCGCAAGCAAATCATGCAATATCGGCATTTCAAATTTGTGTTTGTATTACATCTCCAGTTTCTTCGTGATACTCCCCAACTATGAAAACGTTCAATCGAGGTTATCAATACAGACAAGATATCGACTGTTACATTATGCTAATCAAAAGGTCAGGTTTGTGTCAAATTCGCCAAGCTATATCTGAATAATAAATACATAGTACTATAAACCTAATTACCTTGGCAAATACTAATTTTCATGTTTTCCTGATCGTCTGCTTCACTACAATTATTCATGCTTTAAGTCTCCGTCAATGTTCGTATCAATGATTTTAACTCTTTTGCAGCTAACAAATTTCTACCACTTGCATACATGCCATATTTTCCTGAAGCCTATGCAGGAGATTTCAATGAAATGCAGGAGATTTTTCATGCTCAAACTTAAATAAATGAAGTTAATTTGCAGTTTTCACCTATTTTTTAATTGTAGGACATTACCATGCATGCTTCATAAAGCTATTTAAATTTATATTTTTTATAATTTTCATCATGCAAACTAAAAATGTCAAGGTTCCAGTATTCCAAGAAATGTAGAAGATCTGATCAATTTGCCTAAAATCATGCAGGAGTATAAAATACAGGAGACTCCTGCATGAGGCAGAAGATCTGACATGTACAGGGTGTCTCAAAATACATGTCCGCTTGTTGAAGAGTCATAACTTTGCCAAATGAGTTAGTAAATTGATAATCATAGTCTCATATGAAAGCTAAATTTAAACATTGTGGGGTGAATTATATCAAGTGTCAATACTCGAAAAGTTGTTGACGTCATATACGTTATACTGACGTCATTAGCAACGGACGTTCTAAAATATCCGAAGAGGAAGATAACATAGTTTGTACGGTAACATGGGTAAATTTTATATCATATGTGGGCATAGTACTAGCCAGTCGTACTCTACTATGCACACACTGGCAGAGAAACTGACCAGGGGTCAATAAAAAGTGAAATCTGACCTATTTAAGGGAGGAACATGTTTTAAAAACAATTAGGACTGAAAATTTGATATTCACACATTTCTAGGCATATCATATTCATAAAAGATGCACAAATCGCGTCGAATGAACATACTGGATTGAATGTATAGCGGTATGTCTAGTTTATATCCAACAGTCCAAACATAGTCATATAATGTAACTTGAAAGCATAAAATAGTAATAAATGAAGTATCAATCACCAAAAACTGCCATGGTAGGTGAATGAATTTGGTTATGCTACTTTTATGGAAATCACGAAAAAGTAACCAAAACATCCTAAATATTTATTTCTTCTAATATTATTTCAAAGTTAGATTATACAGTTCAAGATATGTAACTACTTCGAAACTCAAAATATCGATTTGTGGAGAATATGGAAACATCATATCCAACTCAAAGGTGTGTGAACGTCATTAAAATCGTCAAACGACGTCAATACAGGTTTTTACCGAATTTGGATTAGCTACTCAAAATGCATTCTATAAATTTTGTATGCATTGTTTTGGATAATTGTTTCGTAATTTCTACATTGATTTGAATGCCCTTTGATCAAACATATAAATCAGATATGTAAAGCAATACATTACGGAGTTATATGTCCTCAACAAGCGGACATGTATTTTGAGACACCCTGTATACACTCGCAAACTCCACGAAATTAAATCACGCAAAATAATTTCTTGGCTTACAGTACTTCATCTCAGAAAAACTCAACAATATAATGGCTGCATGTGACTTGGTTGACAATAATATTGTTGTCACTGTCCATCAACAGTGCATGCAAATCCTTGAAGAGAAAATCAAAGCACTGCGTTGTTGCAAGTAGTTACAGAGCACTTAAAATTGATCAAATACAACAAAATATGACAAGTTAATTATTTTCATTCATCCATTTCACTGCATTCTGTGATTATCTTAACATAATCTATTTGTTCCTTTATGTACTCAGTATTTCTCTTTTATTCTTGTACCAAATATTATAGCTTGTTTCTCTGTGATCCAATAAATCAGAACATTCAGTTATTACGGTGATCTATATTCATATCATAAACATAATCACTGTATGACTTATTGGGATACTATACAATTCAACTTGTATGACTTATCGGAGCAGAAGCATTATTTTCAGGTCATTATATGACTCATAGGGGAACTACTCATTCAACTTGTTTGAGTTATTGTGAGCAATGTGTGTTTTCAGATCACTGTTTGGGATACTATTCAATTCAACTTGTATGACTTATTGCGAAAAAAGCACCTGTGTTTTGGGTTTACTGTATGACTTTTTGGGATAGTATACATTTCAACTTATAACAATTATTTCGAGCAAAAGCATCCATGTTTTCGGTTCACTGTATGACTTATTGGGATACTATACAAATCAACTTGTTTAATTTATTGTGAGCAAAAACACCTGTAATTTCCAGTCTCTGTATGACTTATTGGAAGACTGCTTTACAATGTGTACAACTTCTTGCCAACAGTAAATGTTGACTCGTTTATATGCTATGTTAGTGATGACCTAACTATTTTACTGTCCCTATTTTTTTAACAACCTAAATTATTCCTAATTACTAGATGGTATTACATTTATTATTATAGCATTGTTTATTGTGACATTTTCACCTGTCAAAATGTCACATTATATTTAATTGTTTCTGTAAAAACTGTGCCATGTTCAATACTGGGTCTCATGGAGCCAAAACTAGGTCAACATATCAGGGAAATTTTGCTGACTGTGCTAAAATCAGCTGTCCTCTGGTTTTTGTGCTAAAGTATGGTCCAAAACAGGCAGGTTTAGTGTTATGTAAAAAATTGTAATTTTTTATGCTATTATTAGTGCCCTTCGGCTGTTAGATTCAGGTTGTCAGATCAAGCCGGAAAAAATCCTGATTCGAAGCAAAATGTCTTCATTAAACGTTCATTCTTATTGTTTATTGATAAAGTGTAATATATATGGCAGGTATAAATTCAGACATCAAGGATTAAAACACAGGAAATTCTATAGATATCTCAATATTTCTGGCTAATTTCTGAGATCTTCACTGATGCACCTGGCAGCTCAAGACATTGAAATATTTTGGTATTTTTGTGATCCAGAAGGAAATTTTTGTTGTTACAAGTCAACATCATGTCAGTCTGTGATGAGTGAATAGTTCCTCTCTTATAAATTAAATTGCAGTGAATAGTTTCACTGAGAATATTTCAAAATAATTTCTTTTTTCCCTGGGGTTGTTTCATTAGCTCACACCTGTCACATAGTGACAAGGTGAGCTTTTGTGATCACTCTTCGTGCGTCCGTCAACAATTTGTTTGTGTTCACTCTAGAGGCAACATATTTAATCCAATCATCATGAAACTTAGTTCGAATTTTGTTCTCTATGAACTCTAGGCCAGTTCGAAACTGGGTCATCTGGGGTCAAAAACTTGGTCACTAGGTCAAATCTTAGAAAAACCTTGTGTTCACTCCAAAGGTCCCCGTTTTGATCCAATCATCATGAAACTTCATCAGAATGTTGTTCTCCATAAAATCTAGGCCAAGTTCGAAACTGGGTCATGTGGGGTCAAAAACTAAGTCACTACGTCAAATCTTAGAAAAACCTTGTGTTCACTCCAGAGGTCACCGTTTTGATACGATCTTTATGGAATATGGTCAGAATGTAAGTTGTACTGATACAACAGGTGCAACAGGTGAGCGACCTAGGGACCTTTGGGCCCTCTTGTTACACTTCTTGGTGAAGAAAACTTTTTCAATAAGATTAATCTTCATTGACTCATTAATAAGATAAGACAACAGAAATTGAGTCCATTGATTGGTTGAAAAGGTTCAGGAAACATTATTATCAAATCAAAATTTGATACTTAGTTGCGAATAGGGGTAAACAATTAAATTTTTGTACTTGATTCAATAAGTGAAACTAATGAGGGAACTATCCCATGGGAAAGAATAGCAGGACTACAGTTCAATCAGTTACACGCTGTTAAATCTAGATCAATATAGTTTACCTGAAGGACGAGCCGATGTTTATAACCATTATCATTTAACTTTAAACAGACTGTATATATCAATATGATAACCAGATCATTTGATTGGCTGACTACCACATCAAAGTTCTGAAGTAAGATTGGTAATAAGACTCAGGGTTGGTAGGGGGTGCTCAGTATATTGTCTCAAATCTGATATTGTTGAGATTTATAAGAATATTGACTTGTGAGTATCTTTGTACGATAATTCTGACCAATTGTCATGATAAACGTTCCGTGAACCCATTATTGATGAGCGAAATCGTTGACATCTTGTTACAAGCTATGATAACGATTGCTTGTATGTATAATTTGTACAAACCAATTAACTGGGTACTAGACCTTTATCCATTAATATATTACAAGTTCCTTATCCCTGGTTAAAATCCGACCGCTCTGGTAAGATATCCTTATCCTACATAGAAGCTCATGGTGGATCCTTATATTCCTTGGGATTTGATTTCATGGTTGAAGGTGATAATCCCCCATGAAAATTTATGAGTTTACAGTAATTAAAGAAAATAAATCCACTACAATGATTTTACAGTATTACGCAATATAAGATAACAGTTACAAGTATTATTCATGCACAGTGTTAAAACATACAGAGTAAGTGAGATTCTCCAGTATTTCCCAGTACTGTAAAATCATTTAATTTCGTTGGGGAAATTGCGTGGTTTTGGTAAAAAAGACAATTTTGTTGGGACTTGAATTCGTGGATTTTGCATTTCAGGTAATAAAACAAGGATCAAAATTAATGTTCGTTGGGATTAAAGTTTTTGGTTGAGTTAAACCATGAAATCCACGAAATTTAACCCCCCTAATGAAAATTAATGATTTTATAGTATTTCCCAGTAAGTTTCTCAGAACCTTAACTTACACTAACATCTGTTAATCAGTTATCTTTGTCTTTGACTTAACATGTAATTAGTTATATGTATGTTCACAGTAAAACGCAGATTTCATGATACACTTACCTGTATAATTGGATTGTTTGTTAATTATAGAAGACTTTGTGCTATTAACGTTTCTAATGACTTGGTGGAAAAGTATCGTAACTCATAGTTTCCAAGATAGTGTGTTACGATAGTTTTCCGTAAATCTATCTGTATGTAATATAGTGTAGTTTCGCTACAGATATGTAGATGTGTTTCTACTCTGTCTCATACTGCATTGTGTAAATGTGTTGCCTTGTTTAAACATCAAACAAAGACTTGATGTAGATTACAGTAAATAACCAAATACATGTAATATGTGTACACTCTATGCAAATCTTGCTTTACCCCACCCACTAAAAATACCTGCTTGGAAAATTTCAATTCCATTTTCAACTTTATTTTCTGTATTTTACTGGCAGCACTCAAGCACTTAATTTTATAACCTTGAAAACAATTTTGCTGTGATGACAATTTCATATGGAGTCTATATACCATTTCTATAATATGATGATGTGCCAGCATTTTTTGTGTCAGACAATGTTTGACTATTGTGTCGGATCAATATGGCAATACACGTCATCAGCATTTTTGGTGTCTGATACCTGATTAAGGATCAATACGGTAATTGAAAGCATCAGAGTTCCAACAAAAGATTGTTATAACATGTGTTTGTTTATACTAAGTTTAAATATTGAAATATTCAATAGTTCAATTGGTGCAGTTGTAATATTCAACTATAGAACATTTTCTTGAAATTTGATTGCAATTAACATAAATGTGTATTAGAAGAATAACTGTCTCACTAACAACATATGCTAGACAGAAAAGAGACAAGCTAGAAAATGTTCACATCTCATTTGTAGCTTTTTGTGACAAATATCAAGAATGGTCTCCCTTGATAAGTAAGTCTTTTTCAGTCCAATTCAATATGAGTTGTCTCCCTTTAAAACTCAATATTTGAAAATAAATGACGGTGGACATGAGCTTTGGGTGTTAATGAAAGTTATAATCTTCTTAGCATCTTAGCAGTCTCTGTTGAGCAATACCCTGCTGCTTATATTTACCTTTGTGTAGAGGTTACTCAGTAATATTTGCTAGGTATCACCTGAGGGACATGTTGAAGGTGTTGTTGTAGGGAGATTACTGTTCTACAGAGGGTTGCTCGGAGGAGAACTTGTACCATATATGTATTTATGGAATAAATGGCTAAATAATGATATGTCCAACGTTTTTCAATACAATTTCTTTATTCTATTCTTATTAAAACACAACAGATGCAGAGGGACCAGCTAGAGTATGCTATTAGTGTAGAAAATGCAAACAACAGCCATTTCTGGGTGTATTTTATGTCCTTATATAATTGGCATGTACAAAAATGCACTTCAATGCAAGAAATGAAATCTTGGTTCTATATACCTAGCGCATGATTTATGCTATAAGATAGACAAACATAGTCGTTCATACTTATCTCTCACTTCGGTTGCTAGAGAAAAATTGATCAGTATGTCGGCAATTCTTCCGATAATCTCGGCAATTTTTCCGCTAATCTCGGCAATTCCGCCGATAATCTTGTCAATTATAAAATATTGAGATATTTAGGAGTTGCTACTGTCAATGCATATTGCATCCTACGCTGCATTGTTACGCATTGTTCCGCAATGTCACTTCTCGGTAAAATCAATTATTTAATACAACCATAGCTGTACATACAGATGCATGAAGCAGCACAGTCTTATTGTTTCCATCATTCATCACCACACTAGTCAAACACAAACAGACAAACAATATCATCATTCATGCATGTCTCCACGGTGACAGTAACGCGGTTTTAATTGGAAAAATTGAAAATTACTTTTCAAGTACAATATTCATAAACAAGTTCTCCTGTGTTTGAAATGTCATAGTCAGACATAAAGTTTAAGTTCATTTTTGATCAATACATCTTCCCTAAATGCCCAATCTGATCACCAATGCATAATCTTACCTATTGCCCAATATTCTCCACAGTTGTCCAATCTGCCCATAGGCAAATCTTAACCCCATTGCCCAATTTGATCTCTATAAATGCCCAATCTCTCTAATCCCTATTGCCCATTCTTTTTCCCTCAAATACCCATTCCGATCTTCTTGGATGCCCATTCTGATCCCCTTGAATACCCATTCTGATCCCCTTGGATGCCCATTCTGATCCCCTTGGATGCCCATTCTGATCCCCTTGGATGCCCATTTTGATCCCCTTGAAAGCTCATTCTGATCCACTTGAATGCCCATTCTGATCCCCTTGAATGCACATTGTGATCCCCTTGAATGCCCATTCTGATCCCCTTGGATGCCCATTCTGATCCCCTTAAATGCCCACTCTGATCCCCTTGGATGCCAATTATGATCCTAATTGTCCAGTTTGATCCCAATTGTCCAGTTTGATCCCAATTGTCCAGTTTGATCCCAATTGTCCAGTTTGATCCCCTTGAATGCCAATATGATCCCCATTGCCCACTTAGCGTCTTGGATCAACATATTTTGCATCAACATATTTTGCATGAACTTTTGTGAATCATTCTTGGGCATTAATCATTTCTGTTCAACAACAATTGCAAAATCAGTAATATAGGTTACATACCACATAAATATATCACATTAATTGACGATTCATTAATACAAAAACTTAGTAGCATTCTGTTTAGTTGCAAAAATGTGAAATCTGGAATTGTGCCCTTTAACTTGTTAATTATTTATGTTATTGATATAACTGTATATCCTGACAGCTGATTGGTTAAATCTTTCATTGCTTGATTGATCATATAGTCTGTCAGATTATATCTAGCTCATTGATATCATTGGGTACAGTGCCTTTAATCATACTGATAAGCCATCAGGCTTTTCTCCCAGTTTTCCCTTTCACTGTGAATACCCATACTATAGAACTACTTTCATTTAGTGTTCATTGACTTTCACCAGAGTGAGACACAACAGTGCTGAGTCACTGGGTTAATTACCAATAGATTTAATTAGTGCTTGGATATATGCTCAGTACATCTAGAAACGCAACGTTTTCATCCTTAAGTTTTTCTTACTTCCATTGTTCGAACATGTTTTTATTTTGTGTAATACTATTGTATAATCGCGTAGAAACATGTAAATTGTCAAAATTTTATTGATCGGGCTACGTAACTCCCGTGCGTCAAGAAAATCACAAAACACACGAATTCCTCGTGCATCATTTACGCATGATAAAATTTGGTGTAAATTGCTTCGAATCCTTTGTAAGTTTTGTCAATGGAAAGAAAATCACAAAAGAAAAAATCTAGGCGTCGAAATAAAAATGCCAGGATGGTCTGAACCTGGGCGAAATTGGGCGATTGTGGATGCCAATTATGGGGACGTCAAACAGGAGGTTCCACTTCGGCTAAATTGTCATGAACCGACAATATTTCATTTTGAGACACTTTACCAGCACTTTGGCACCGTTTACAACCACCCATGTCCAGGTCATCCATGTGAAATAACTCTCCGACAGGACCAGTAACTCCACATGCACCATCTCGAGACAAAGTTCAAAACTGATTCATACACTTCTAAGCAACTTGTTAGACGTCAAGAATGTGTAATCAATCAATAATTAATCAATATTTGAATTTTTCACTTAGAACAGCGAATCTGAAAAAAAAAAGGATTTTACCCATTTGTGTTACGTTACTTTTTAGCCGCACTATACACACAAGCACTGTTTCATTGCATCGATAGCACTGTATGAAAACAATGTTACTGTTACATTGTTCATGGAATAAACTATTATCAAGTAAATACAGTTTGGTTGTCAATCATAAACAGTTTGAAAAAGTGTTGACAGTGACCCCAGTGTTGCGTTTCTAGATGTACTCAGTATATTATACACTTTACCTTAAAATTGGATCAATTTGTCTTGTTGTTTATTTAATTATGGATTCAAATGTGTAAACCTGAATGTCAGTAGTGTTGTGGATGTTATAAAACATACTGTTGTATCTGTTGTGTACTGGTTAACTAGCTTAGAGACGGCACATGGTGTTACTATAAAGTTTGGACTTACTAGATTTAATAATACCATGCTTAGCCTGTGGTGGTACAGGCCACAATTGGATGTGTAAGCTAGCTCGAGCCTGTACAAAAATATGGTGTAACTATAAAGTTCGGACTTTAATTTACTCGGTACTGGTAGACCAGCTAAGCCTGCACAGGGTTTTACTATAAAATTCGGACTTACTCTCTTTAATAATACAAGGCTTATCTGCCATCATTAGGCTTGTGGTCTTACCGGCCTACATGCATATGCAGTGAGGTTTTGTGGTTATAACACTGACTGGGTGAAATGGTTAAACGTTGGTTGATTAAACACTACTACTAGCATGAGTGCCTTTACGAGTATAGTAGAGAAAGTAAACATTCAGCATTCAGGTGTGTATACATTCACCATGTGTTTCACTTTCTCTTATAGCACAGCATCAATCAGCTTTATGAGTAAAACATAGTTTCAGAGATTTGAGAATAGGAAGGATATTCCATATTATAATAGTTATTAGTATTATAGACTGAATACAAGTGAATAGAATCTGCTTAAAAATAATAAAGGGTAGGACCATTTCTGGTCTTCAGCAGTAAAACATATAGTTTGTGAGAGATTCGAGAATATACGAATCAGGATATCACATGTTATAATTGTAAATAGTTATGTACTGAATAGAACCCGCTTAAAGGGTTGGATAATTACAGAATGATGAGTAAAACAATTTTTGATGGATTCAAGGATATACCATGTAATAATTGTGAATAGTTATACGGAAATACGGAATAGAATCTGCTTAAAATTGCTACAAGGATAGAGTAAATGGTAGGATATTAAATTGTAGGGTTATAAGTAAAACATATAGTAAGCCGAGATTTGAGAATATAGGAATCAGGATTTACCATATTATTTTATAATTGTGAATAGTGAAAAGTGTTGTACTGGATAGATTCTGCCTATAAAGTGCTACAAGGGTCAGATAATTGCAGGTTTAACAGTAAAACATAGTTTGAAAGAATCGAGAAAATAATAGAGAATAACCAGGATATAATTAAGGATATACCATATTATAATAGTGAATAGTGTTATATTGAACAGAATCCGTACAAAAAATGCTACCAGGGTTGGATAACTGCCCGACGTTTAGTGTTTTCTTATGTGGGAAATATGCAGAATGATCGGAATATTGAATTTTGTGTGTTAGCTTGTTATATCAACATAAATTTCTCATTTTCTGTGATATTTGGTGTTTGGTTCTCACTATGGAGGAATATATACGTAAAAATATCGGGGTAAGAATTCTGTATTCTTAATTCTCTTATAAATATTGATTTACTTTGAATTATTTAATCACATTTAATTCCTTATAAGGACAACATGACATTCACTCTTTATTGATATTGTTCAATTCATTAATTAACAAACAGCTTCTGCTCTGAACTTTATAATGCTTGGAGTAAAATATTGATTCGATTTTCTTGTTATCTTTGATTTTCATGAATGAAACGAAGCAGGAAAACATTGATCATCAATAAAAACAACCAAAATTGTAGAATCCATACTGTCGATAATGAGGGACCAATTATAATCCTCACTCAAAAGAATAGCGGGGACTACCATTAACTCAGGTATACCCAGTTAAACCTAGATAAATATAGTTCACCTCACAGACGATCTAATGTTTACAACCGTTATCAATTAACTTTGAAGGGATTGTAGAATCCACTAATACAACTGTTATCAATTAACTTTGAAGGGATTGTAGAATCCACTACAAATGTATTGATATTTTATACAGCATGAATAGTGATGAGCAATTCTGTATGTTCTGATGATTGTCATTATTCATACAGAAAATTGTTCGAATTATATGAGAGAGTATTACATCATTTTGGTATTTTACAAATAATGGTGTACTTTAAGTAGAGTGTGAGTGCCGATTAATTCTGACAGTTCAGTAAGGAAATGATACAATGAACTATGTTCAGTACAGTCTGACCTCACTGTTATTTCCTGGTAAATCGGCAGTGATTTATACCATAGCTCCTCAGTCAGACATTTATGTCTCACTAGTTCAAGTTTTATTTTTCTGAATAAAATTATATTGCTTGTATATGTTCTGTTGTGGAATATTTGTATCTTAAATGCCAAGCAATTTTAGCCTTTATTTGCCAGTCAGCTTTCTGCTGAAATATGACAGGCATTAGTGCCCCGGATTTGAACCTGGGTTGCCAGATAAGGCAGCAAGCACGCTAACCACTGAGCTACGGAGACAGACAATTATATAAATTGATCCTGAATCAGTTATGTTCTTTAATTGTGGAGGCTGAATTTGTACTAAATGCTTTTCAATGGTGGAGGCTGAAATGGTACAAAATGCTCTTCAAATGTGGAGAATTTATACAAATGCTCTTCAATTGTGGAGGCTGAAATTGTACAAATCATTGAAAGTATAAAGCATTTATTGACATTGATCATGAATGGTATGATTAATGTGTTTGTGCTACTGTTGTGCTGAATGGTCGACTTATCAACTGTATCAACAATCAGAATGCACACACAGCAAGCCATGTGTATATTGCTGTTATATTGCCAATTAAAACCTCACTGTCAGCTTAAATAATTAATTAGTTCCTTATATGTTTGATAGACATACAAGTTAGGCATTTGTAAATACAGTACCTAGTCTTAATACATGAATAATGTGTGATAGGAATTTGTCAGAGTGACTTAAAGATTTACTATTTGCATAACACTCATTACGTCCCTTTGGCGCAACAAGGTTGTATCTTTCTATAGACTATATAGTGAGAAACGACTTTGTTGCACTAAAGGGACAACAAGTGTAATGTTATCATATTTCAAATATATAAACATCTTCAAGGCAGGATTGTGGTAAATAATAAACAAACAATCTGAGGCATTTGTTTGTTTACACATCATCTCTGTGTATATTATATTAATAAGAGGGGGGTCATTTTCAGAAGTTTAAAACTGCTGAGTGGGCCATTTTCTGGACTTAAAATCAGTATTGCATCCCCATTTTCTGGAGTGAAGCAGATGGGACCCTCTCAGGAGTTGTTTAGTAAGGGAACCTTTTCAGGATTATCTCAGTTGGTACCATGTTTAGGAATTGATCAGTCAGACAATGTTTAATAGTTTTAAAATCAGTAGGTACAATTTAAATAGTACCCATGTGTGCCATTTCTAGTTTAAGAATCAGAAGTCAATCATTTTTCAGGTCATAATCTGTTGTGGATCACGAAAACCAAAATAAAACAACATGCAATTGATTCAATAAGTAATAATAATGAGGGAACCTATTCCATTAGAAAGTATAGCAGGTACCTCAGTAAACTCAGTTACACCCAGTTAATCCTAGATAAACATATGTTACACCCAGTTAAGCCTAGATAAACATAGTTTACTTGATGGACAAGTTTATTTGCTCATATGACTTTAAACAGACTGTACCAGTAAAACAACACAATGATTTGTAACTTATGTTGAACTCTGTTGTTGTTGTGTTGTTGTTGTTGTTGTTACTGCAAAGATGTTGTATATAATTAGACGTTAATTAGGAAGACATGCATTTACTTACATGGATGACTTAGTGTGTCATGTGCTTAATTAATTACCTGTATAATTGCAAATGTAACATAGATAATTGATAAATAATACATGATTTAACGAGATAATTTGTTGTGCAAGATAATTTGTTGTGCACTGTAGTGAAGATAATTCCACTATCCTGCTGCGGTGATAAGATAGAACTGGTTTTAGCCTCATGTCATAAATCCACAGTTAATGGCACATAATTATTGCATCTGGCCCTGTATCTATTTAAGTGATATGATAGTTTTGCACTTAATCATCAAGATATTATTATAAATAAATGCATTTACTATTTGCAAATTCCTACGACCTTAATAAACTATTATTTGTTTCCCTAAAATTATCCCTTCCGCTATTCTTTTATTGAGAAATCAGACAAAAATATGTTTTTGGACGATAATAAGCGAAAGCGAGACTTGCTACTTGACAAAAAAAATCCTGACTTTTGACTTTCTCAAATGTGAATGACTGAATTTTTCCCTAATAATAATGCCCTTATTTTTTTCTCATTTCTCAATAAAAATTTCAGGTAGGAGCAATTTTAGCATACAGTCAAACCTCTATTATTCGAAATTGACGGGACCGAAATTTTATTTCGGATAATCCAGGGCTTCGGATTATCCAAATTCAAAGAAGACAAACCTCTGTTCAACTCAATAGTCCCCATCTTAGCTGTAGCCGTGTAGGATACTCGTTTCTGTACATGTTTTGTTGTTAATATAAAATTAATACAATAATAAAGAAGTAAAAAGGAATAAAAAACCTGCGTTAATCTATTTATTTAATATATATACATATAACAGGAATCGGCAACAAAGTATAGTATGCAGCATTAAACATGTATGAAATTCCACATAAACAGACAAAAATGCATTCGCTGGCAATTTACTCGTCAACAAGGAAGTAGATAACATGGTATAGTATAATAAACCTACGACTATATTTTTCACATCGTTGTAGTCGTCACTGCGTTAGCTCAAGTCTTTATATAAAATGTTCTGTTAAAAGTCATCACTGTTATAAAGCATATTGTTAATGCAGTTTATCAAAGATGGCCGAACGTTTGTACATCAAAGTCAACACTCATTTCCACATAATTAAAGTCAAACATGTTATCAAACATAATGATATGTGTTTTCAACGGAATAGCAAATATTACGTACAACCGCTTCGTATTTTTCACAACTTGAGAATGTCAACACTTAATCACATCAATTAAACACCCTTTGAACAATGGGTGCGAAAACTTTCAAACTTCGTTGGTAGAAAAATATAATTAGCTATCATTGAAAATGCAAATTCGAATAATAGGGGTACAATTCGTATGAAATATTATACTCGGGACTCAAAAATTGCTTCGAATAACAGAGGCTTTTCGAAAAATAGAATTCGAATAACCCGATCGAATTTGTATAGGTTTATATAGGAAGTAAAACGGGACTGCAATTCTATTTCGGATAAGACCAGGTTTTCGAATAAAAGGTTGTCGAATAATCGGGGTACAACTGTACCTGCCAAGCTAGTTAAATCCAAAATAGGATTGATAAAGTGACATATGCACTAAAATGTGATTTAAATGGATTTAGATGCATAAACAAGGGATGCATTAATTCTAGTTGAATGTTATAAATATGGGACAAAAGATCATAAACTGAACCAAATGTACTTTTGTGCAAGGTAGGTGAACTTGGAAACCAGAAATTTATCAACGAAAATAGGAGTAACTCCACTTTAATAGGAGTACTTGGCAGGTATGCTTTTCATGTCCCAGGAGGGGAAACATATATTTTATTAAAGGCCTAGCTAGATTAGAAGTATGAATGGATATGGCAGGTTGATTATGCATTACCTATATTATTATAACTTTTCCTTCCATTCTGTTTCCTAGTACCATGTCAGACTCTGAAAAAAACTCTCCGATACCTGTCAGTCATTATTTTTTTAAACGTTGGGGAAGTCTGGAATGTAAACCAAATACCCATACCATAATGAATTTGTGCTAAGACCACAAGTATATTTATTCTTCATCAGTTATGATCTATTTAAAGCATATTCATCTGTTTCCGCAATTAAAAGTAAGTTTTCCTATAATTAGTTTTCAATTAGTCAAGTCCTCCCAAAGTACAACCTATTTCTTTCAGTCCAGTATATACAAGATGTAGTTTCACGACTTGCTCCTCTCACCTCTTCTGTGATATACCATAAAATCATTTAATTTTGATAGGACATAAATTTGTGGTTTTGGTAAAAAAAACCATTTCGATGGAATGTAAATTGGTGGATTTTGCATTTCAGGTAAAAAATACATGGGTCAAAATTAATGTTAGATGGGATTAAATTTTGTGATTAAGGTGAACCACGAAATCCACAA
This sequence comes from Spisula subtruncata, assembly GCA_963678985.1. NCBI lineage: Eukaryota > Metazoa > Mollusca > Bivalvia > Venerida > Mactridae > Spisula > Spisula subtruncata. Next base: position 24,528,091 of record OY787664.1, on the reverse strand, counting down.
AATTTAAATAATTCTCCCATGAAAATGGATGATTTTACAGTATAAAAGTATATGTAGGATATTAGTTAAGTGTAGATAAACTATGTCTGAACTTGTCATAATGCTCTGAAAATAAACACAGATTGTATGTGTTTATTTCTGTTTATTTCTGTTTATTTCTCCCTATTTCTCTGTCGGTTCTGAGAGTGTAAACATACGATAGTGTATTCATTTTGTATTATACATTGTAGAATCATTATGTGTCTAATGTTAAGTTAAGTTACCAATTTTCTAGGGCTCTTTTCAACTGTTAGTCCGTTCATGCACCCTTTGACATTATTAATTATAACTTCCCCTGATCATTGGGCTAAACCTGCACTTGTGGCAGCCAACTTCTATCTGTGGCGCCCAGGAATAGACACTGCCCTGACAGGTACCATTTTACAACATGGTGGAGTGGAGCATGTGGGTATTGCTCAGAGAAATTAACCAATAGTCCAGAGCGGGGTTGAACCCAGGACCTCTCGACCCCGAAGAGTGCGCCCTACCTCTAGGCCACCGCTAATGTGTTTTAAGGGTCTGGTGTTGATCAAACTATATGTGACTCAAAGTTTGGAGTTCCAATTATTATTTGTGTCCTAAGTTATATGTGTGTGGGTGTCAATGATTGCATGTGACTTTGAGTTATAAGAGTGTCATTATTATATACAGGACACTTTGACTGTTATTGTATGTGTGAGTGATGTTTATATGAGAGTGCCAATTATTGTATGTGTGATGTTTATATGAGAGTGCCAATTATTGTATGTGTGAGTGATGTTTATATGAGAGTGCCAATTATTGTATGTGAGAGTGCTATTATATGAGTGCCAATTATTGTATGTGAGAGTGCTTATATTTGTGCCAATTATTGTATGTGAGAGTGCTATTATATGAGTGCCAATTATTGTATGTGAGAGTGCTATTATGAAAGTTGCAATGATTGTATATGAGAGTGCTATTATATGAGTGCCAATTATTGTATGTGAGAGTGCTATTATATGAGTGTCAATTATTGTATGTGAGAGTGCTATTATGTGAGTACCAATTATTGTATGTGAGAGTGCTATTATGTGAGTGCCAATTATTGTATGTTGCAAGTGATATTATGAGAGTGTCAATTAGTGTATGTGAGGGTGCTATTATGAGAGTGCCAATAAGTGTATGTGAGTGTGCTATTATGTGAGTGCCAATTAGTGTATGCGAGAGTGCTATTATGAGAGTGCCAATTATTGTATGTGTGAGTGTGCTATTATGTGAGTGCCAATTATTATATATGTGAATGCTATTATGTGAGTGCAAATTATTGTATATGAGAGTGCTATTATGAAAGTTGCAATGATTGTATATGAGAGTGCTATTATTAGAGTGCCAATTATTGTATATGAAAGTGCTATTATGAGAGTGCCAATTATTGTATATGAGAATGATATTATGAGAGTGCCAATTATTGTATATGAGAGTGCTATCATGAGAGTGCCAATTACTGTATGTGAGAGTGCTATTATGAGAGTGCCATTTATTTCATGTGAGAGTGCTGTTATGAGAGTGCCAATTATTGTATGTGAGAGTGCTATTATGAGAGTGCCAATTATTTCATGTGAGAGTGCCAATTATTGAAATACTATGTGAGAGTGCTATTATAAGAGTGCCAATTAGAGTATGTAGGAGTGCTATTATGAGAGTGTCAATACATAATGCATTTAAAGTTCTCCTCCAGTTATATGTGAGGAAGGTTTTTTTTTCTAGAAATCCTAAAATATCAATTAAACTACAAGTACAGAAATCTAGTACTGATCATCTTTCTTTGTGCAAAACTTGTCTGACTCTTGACACAACTCTTGGTAACATCTGCACAATAAGTCCCACTTGAAGTTTTCATTGATTTTTATTGCATTGATTTTAATTTTATTATACTTCAAATAAAAAACCCAAACCAAAAAATGGTTGAAATTGAAAATCCATTTCAAACATCTGCAAGCAGAATTTTATTGATTTTCATTATCTTAATACCATGAACATATGTGTTAATGTTAAAATTGACTTGAAAATTTCTTTTTGAAACTGAGAGGGGTCAGATACAGACTATTCTGTTGAGATGCAATGCATAATATTCTGCTCTAAAATATTGTATTTCTGATGCACTTAACTTAATACTGTACTCATGCACTGCTGCAGTTAAAAAACATGATATTAATGTACTGTATGGTTCCTGGCAGTGAAAAATGGACCAATTCCTTGGGTAATTAAATTTTCTATTTGATGTTCAACTCTAGGTCTGGTAAAACAGTTAATATGAAAATTAAATGTCTGATGTATGCACATGTTGAAAGTGCTAACATGTCCATCACTTAATTCCCCCAGGCTACTGTAAAATCTTCAATTTTTGTAGGGGATTAAATTTCGTGGATTTCGTGATTCAGGTGAACCACTAAATTTAATCCCTTAAACAATAATTTTGACCCTTTTATTTATTACCTAAATACGATATCCATGAATTAACGTGCTAATTTGAAATGATCTTTTTCACCAAAATTACGAAATTTCGTCCCATCTATATTACATAATTTTACAGTATGCAGTATAATTTTACAGTATGCTGAGTTTTTACTATGGAACTCTCCTGGATTGCAATTTTGTTCCTTAAAGGGGATGCAGTGGCATTTCGTGATACCATGTATATGTATAATTCACTAATATTCAGCTTTATTATTAGCTTTCAATGGATTATGGTGATTTTCAGTGAAAATAACAATGACAAATAACAGTGAAATTATCATTTTGTTATTTTCACTTTTTTGGAGGTGGTTCCAATATCGTGCAGAAAAAGAAATGCAACATCAGTAGCGCCAGGCTTCAAAATATGCGTTACGTCATTGTGACGTCATATTATTCGTCATGTCGTGACGTTCTAATTTCAATGTAATTTTTCCAATTTAGCCAATTACTGTACCGTTCTACGAAAAAATGAAGCTAATAATAAACAGAAAATTTGTTGACTTTTGGTGAAAGATCTTATTCTATATCACTTGTAATCGCAGAAAATTATATTTTCACTCGTGGCTACGCCACTCGTGAAAACAATGATTTCTGTGATCACTCGGTGAAATAAAATTCGATCTTACACCAAAATCAACAAATATCATCTATATAAACTGTTTAAATCAAATTTAAGGAAATCAAGTTATATTAATTTTTGTAATAATGCTGCTATATTGTGATCCTTGATCTTTTACTGCTTTTCATGCAGTACAATTACATAATTGGCATGCTTTTTATTGATCTGTCAAAGTGTAATGAGATTTACTGTGGAAGATGTGGCCTCTGGGTTTATGGGGGAAACTTTTGGAATCTTTTGAAGTCTGTGTAAATTTGTAAATGCGTTTGTCATACATGTCAGACAGTTCAAATAATGCCTTCAGGTTCCAGGAAGTTAATTAAGTCAGTGTTTTGATATTTGATTATCAAATTTTTCTTATAAATTTTCTGCATTTTATGGAATATTTTAATAGGATCAAAGATTTCACTTGGCAACTTACTGAATTTGATAATTTATTCAATTTTTATTATTCCCCAGATAAGCATCTTATTATCAATGGACTGGAATAATAGACTAATTTATATGCATATTCTAAAATTTGGGTTAGATTGCTCTCAGAATTAATAATCTGTTCAATTTGATGTAGCAGATTTAGTTCAATTAAATTATCTGCCATGTGATTATGCCTGACTATACTCAAGATACTTATATTTCTTAAAAATTTATAAATATAGAACTCACACCAATTTAGATGACTAAGACTTGAGCTGAATTGAGCAATTTTATTGTATCCGTGTGACCTTGAAAATGTTATTGATTCCTATAACATAAGCAATGAATGTTGATGCTGATTGTACCATTATGAGGTTAAAATGAATTACACTCAATTTATTCTCTTAGCTTAAAAAATATAACAAAGATTTGAACTGAATTCAATGTATCAGTTTGGTTCTGGGTGGCCTGTACAACAAGTTACCCTAACCCAATGGTTGTTTCATTGTTTCCTGTATTCAATATTCATAAATTAAACTATCTATTATAATGGCATCTTATCATTTCACTCTCTTTAATAATTTAACAAAAAGTTTTAAGCTAGTTTAGTGTTTTGGATAAGAAAGCACTAACTTTGTCCCTTAGATCATTGGTATGGTTGCCTGTATAGATACTACCTGTACAACATAGTCTGATAATAAAATCATATCTATTACAATTTCTTCTAGAAGTACATTTTGTATACCAACCCACTTAACAAATCTTATCTCTTATATGAAGATAATTTTTTATGTTTGAATGAATTGGTTTTAATAAATAATTGCTAATTGTTGTTTAAGTAACGAGACATCTTTAATGCTGATCCCCTGCGTCTGGGTTATTTCTCAGATGTTGATAAAAAAAAGATAAAAAGATGAAAAAGTTTGAGTGAAGATAAAATGCTAATAGAATTCACATGATAATCATATGATATTAATTATTATGTAATTATATGGTTGTTTCGGGTTGTAGATCGTAGGTATCGATAGTGTCACTGAAATCACTGTTACTATATGTTTCTGATGCCTTGAGGTTACCTCAGGTACCACCGAAGAGGGGGGGATTATTTGGTGGTATCTTGTGTGGAAACAAAGTCAGATGCAGTCTCGCAAGATTATAGATAAGAGATCATTGGTTACAAAGAAAGATAACTAAATGTTGGACATACCAATAACTGATGTATTCTAATTGACAGGATTGTATCATTGTCTTTCTGATTATATCATGCATTGTTAGATTGGAGATATGATCAGACTAGAATTATCTACATTAATATATCACCTGGCTGCTTTCAGGCAAACATGATGTTATTGTTACCTATGTTGCCTTACACTCAGACAGCATCAGCAAAAAAATCCCGATAGTTCACCAACTTATATATATCCCCTGTTGGGCGCCAAATGTTAAACAGGGGGAGAAAAATGTGCTACCAGACCAGGGTTCGAACCCGAGACCCTTCGCTTACCTGGCGAATGCTCTACTGACTGAGCTAGCCTGCTGCTTACACAAGTGTTTCCTCTTTAGTAAGTAGGTTCAGACCATGAAACATACAATTAAACTTGCTGTTGATATTTGGTTTTATTTTGACCTCACCACAATTTCATTCAACTGTTTCTTCCAACCAGTCAAATACATCCAGGGATCATAGACTGACTTGCATGTTCCAAATACAGCGGCCAGACCATATACTTTTCAGTCTGTCCATATGAAAATATATATGGACTGGTTTTATTTTTTCAGAACATATTGTATGGAATCTGATTGGCCGTCTAGGCCTGCACAAGGGGTTCAATAGCTTTTCATATTCACCTCCCGAAACTGAGACTGGAGTCAATACAAATTTTTTCGTTACAATGTGACATCATTTCCTACATCATTTATTGCATCATTTCCTACATTATTTGGTCTACAACTGCTCGCTGATGCAGCCACTCTATATACCATAGGTCTCTCAGTGACGTGAACTATTTCTTAAATATTGTATGTTCCCTCCTTGACCATTCTACATGTTTTCCAAAGCTTAAATGTCTTCAAATCGGCCTCTCTATTTTCCAGACTTTTGGAATGGCAACTTTAATGCACCACAAGTTACAGCGTTTTACAGAGTTACAGCATTTTAATGGTCGAGAATGTCTTTTCTATTTATATATATATTTGAGAGACGTTTCCCATTTCCTTGTACGAATGAATTAAAGCTAATTGTGCAATGTCTTTGTTTCTCCGTTGTCAATTTGCATACAAACATTAGTGACAGCACTTAACTCCTGAATGTGTGCACGAATAATTTATGAGGAATATGTCAAGAAGCACTGCAGTCTGCTCTTCTTTCTGGAGGTGGAAATATAGATTGTTTGTTTTATTGGCAATTGCATCATGGGAACTCTCTGTTGGAAACTTGCAATAAATGTGGACGTCTGGCGGTGATTTATACACTTGACACTGCATCTATGTTATAATATTATGCACTATACATCTTGTAGTATTGCTTTTCTGCTTGTCTCCTGCTTTCATTTATAAAAATACAACAAGAAAAAATCGACTCAAACATCAAATAGTGCCTAAAAACAAGAAAAAGATTGATGCCAAGCATCAAATAGTGCATAAAACAAGAAAAATATTATACAGTGTCTAAAAGCAAGAAAAAGCTGAATTTCGGAACTATCATGAATTTTCCTTCTTTATTAAATATGTATTGGAAAAAATGATTTTTAGGCTTTGAGAATAGAATTTTCAGGCTTTAGAAGTTGTAGCTCTGAATAGGGCTTTAATAAAATAAGTTACATTTCCCAGAGTAATTGTAGAAAGTCTGTACAAAGACATTTATCAAAAAAACTGTTAAAAAGTCATTACTGGGTAGCATCAGTTCATTCTCTGGGAAAATGTGCCGGTACATTTATGTTTTCTAATTGGCATTGTTATCAGTTCGTAGGATTTATTATTTATTGTAGTTTGCAAATGAAACAATTGTTGAAATGTTGAATGATGAGGGTAGGAGAGATAGGTATCATGGAGAAAGCGAGAGAGGGATATGAAAGGGGGTGTAGGTACAGAGATGTAGTATATGATAACATGTTACAGCTGTTGTATTTTCACAGTCAGAGAAACCAGGTGTTTCCCCCACATCTCTACCTTAAACACTCAATAACCTTCAACCCCCCCCCACCTTTCCAGGTAAATAATGCAACAAATATTCATTCATGCCTTTGGTTAGTTTTGTGTATTTTTCGGTATTTTCTTATTTTCTCATTTTTTCTCAGAATCTTTGAGTCTTCAGATATTTTGGAAACTCATTATCATAAAATACCGAAAGCATTTTGCATCAGTAATTGTGTGAAGTTTTCATTTTCGTACTTATTTGTGTGGGCACATACATGTTTGTTGTGTTTTAGCTGTGTGTATATATCAACTACAATGGTCTCCATAGCAACCTATTGGAAGCTATACCAGTTTTAATCACTTTGATTTAACATGCACTTTCATTCTATTCTGTCAGTACTTAATTAATCAAGGCTTAATTAAGTATCTGCCATGATTGTATTTGATGGTTTATACCACATGTCTATAGTTGGTTCCCTGATCAGATTGAGGCTCCATTGATCTCATCATTTGAAAAGTTGCAAGTTGGCTCAAAGAATAATTATAGAAAGTGATTTTTTGACTGGAGGAGTTTTGTCCTATAATTGCCTTAGTAGCTTAAGACCATGTCACACAGTGGCGAGTTTGGGCTTCGAGTTCTGTACCAGTTGTGGCGAATTATAACTCGCCTCAATGTGCGCCAGTTGGACCGGGACGGTTTTCAAGGCGACAGTTGTTTCGAGTTCTCTTCAACATTTACACGACATGAGTAGGATAATAACACGAGTTTAACCCAGATATATACGACATCTGTTCGACAATCGGAGACATGTTCTCAAGATTTGTTTGAGTATCGACGAGTATGTACGAGTATGTACGAGTATGTATGTCTTGTGTTGGGGTGATGAAGTAGGATGTCGTGTGATTTCGCTGAATGTCGAGCAGATGTCGTAGACAAGTCTCCCCAACTCGCCGCAAACTCGTGTTATGTCGCAGAACGACTTTATTTCGGGGACATGCTACAATAAGGGGCGACATGTCAACGAGATGTGCGCGACAATGCGCGAGATTGTTACGACACTTACTCGATATGTGTACGAGAAGTAAACTTTGACGAGAAGCGGCGAGAATTTTAAACCGTTTTAAATTCTCGCCACACATTGGTGAGTACTGGCAACATGGGGAGACATCTCTGCGATAAAGAACAACATATGCATGATATTATCGCGGCACTGGGCAAGTTGTGGCGAGTTATAACTCGTGACAACTCGTAGCACCAACTCGCCACTGTGTGACAGGGTCTTTAAAAGTTTTATTACCTGAGAATGTTTCTCTTTTGAAAAAATTGTTGGCTCAAATAATGTGAAAGTTTATCTTGGTGAAATTTGTGAGAGTTTAGAGTATAAATTTATAAGTTTTTTACTGGAGTACTGTTTTGTCTTAATTTTGCCTAGCTTAGAATTAAGTTTCTTGTAGATGACTTACAATTACGAATATTTGTCTTTTGAAAAAGTTTGGTGGCTCAAAGAATATCATTAGAAACTGAGTTTTTGACTTGTGATGTTTTAATTGTCTTATAATTGCCTAGCTTGAGAGCTTCTTTGTATTTTGGAATATAAATTGATTTATTGCTTTTATTTATAATTATCCGAAAGATTATTAGTAATTATAGTTAGTCAGCCCGGGATTCAAACCCACAACCCCGAGATCAGAAGTCTTGTGCCTTACCGACTGAGCTAAGTGGGCTTATATATTATATACTCAAATGTAGATTAGTGATCAAGCATTTAATTTTATATGCATGCCATTTTATCAATCTCGCCATTGTGGTTGATAAAATGTCATGTTTTCTACCTCAATTAATTACTGAGAGTAATATGTCATGCTTTTCTACCTTAATTAAAGAGAGTAGTCAGTAAGGGAGATGACTGTGTAGGAGTTTTGTCATTTAATGGCACTGTATAAAGTACTGTATCAGCAGCTAGGATGTTTGTCAGCTACTTTATTTTGTGTCACTGTTTTCTAACTACATGTACCATGCATAGCCAATCATTGTATTGAAGCTAATAATTACTAGATATTGTAATTTGTATGGTGTTTAAAACTTGTGCTATAATGTTTCATCATACATGTATATGGTGTTTTAGAACATTTATTCACTTAAAAATATGCCACACTCCTACTCTAACTTTATTTTAAAATTTTATGAACCTTTATTTATAGTACAACTGAGATTTTCATTTCATAAATTTATGCGTTTATTATTTCCTGTGGGTACCACTAAAACTCGCTGAATGTGAAATTTCTATCACGTTTTTGGGTTCATTACAGAAATAAACTGATATTTTCTCTGTGATATTTTCTGTGAACTTTTCGAAAGTTGCTTGAATTGTAACTACAGCATGCAAATCTGTGAATAGATGTAATAATTTTGGTATGTAAAAGCTCTCTCACAAGGCAAGGTTTGCACTGGCCTTGAA